>CM068493.1:17382516-18674302 GCA_034769265.1 Remorina albescens | reverse complement strand
CTGCATTCAATATAAACTAAAACAGATTTTGTTTTCTGTCCTACAAAAACAAAGGAAGGAAGGAAGAAAGCTGTTGTAAAACTGCTACACTCAAGAAATTACACTCAAATGAAAACTCTCCTCTAAGTAAAAGTTCAGTCATGTGCACTGTTGCAGGCCATTGTCCAACACACACAAACTCTCAGAAAGAACATTGTGTTGTTGTCAAGGCGTTCCCTGCTTCCTGTCCTGCTGGACCGGCCGGGCTTGGTCGACCAGAAGGCCTCCTGTCTGCCCTAACCTCATTTCTATAACAGATCAGCTCATTCATTCAATTAGCAAACACACACACTCTCACTCGTGCACTCGCACATGCACATTAAGCCATCTGAAATCTATGGCCTCCCAATCCAATTGTTGAAAAGTAAACTGATTCCCCAGTGTCCCTGTGATCAGACTCTCTGAGATAGTCTGTACGATCAATAGACACCATTTGATCTATAAAAAGACTTTCTGCCCTCTGTGAAGATGTGTAAAGAAGAGTTAAAGTCACAGCAATAATTTTCAAAGAGGCAATCAGTGTTGATGAAGTTGGGAAAAGTGTAGCAGAGAAAAAATATAAAAGCTAAAGGGGCAGAAGATGGACTCTGACTGTGTTGGGAAGAGAGTTTTAGCACAGTCTCAAACTCAGTCTAGCAATGAGATATTCACAAAAAAGTATAGAATTTCAATGAGTAAAGTGTTTCTCTCAAACGCTTATGTTGCTCTGAACACTGTGAAGCTACTCACATGGTGAAACTAAGCACGGGTCACAACAGAGTAATTTCAACTGCTTTATGCTCACAAACACAGAACACCTTACCCAACTAAACAGGTTAAGTGTCTGAACATGAACTACACTTATTTTTGTAGGTTTGGCCATGCTTCCTATTGTTAATAATCGCATTAAAATCTGCAAAAATGGCAATGTGGTGCCAAAAGCTGGAAGGTTGTATACAAATCCCAAGATTAAACTTGTGTATTTGGGACAGAAAAATTTAAGAAAACTGTATAGTTACTGTCCAAACTCTTCATTCAGTCTGACCTCCCTGCTGACTACAATCTTTGATACTGGCCATAACTGTGCATCTCCCACATTTCAGCTCTGGTAACCTTCACTACAATGGTTTAATAATTTGACTCTTTTGTTCCTAATGCTACCCTTCTTTAATTGCTATCCACACGGCTGCTGTTAAATATCAAAGATATTTCTAAAAACATGAACACTATGTAGGATTCCACAGTTTGGGCATTAAAATGTACAGAATAAAATGCTGAGTCTGAAATCAATGGGAAATAAGTTTTTCTTGAAGCAGGGGTCTGTCCAGACATTTTGAGAGGTATGAAGAGAAACATTCAAAGATCTAAATGTAGAAGTTGTATGGAAGTAGGATCATCCTTTAATTAACACCCTACAGCATTTGTACTAAGACATGCAGCAGTAGGCCTTACAGTAATAACATGGTGACACTAACAACACTGACTTGCTCCAGGATTTTGAATGAGCCTGAGCTGACCTGCAGCAGCAGTTGGTATTGGTGGTGAAATATTGCAGTGGAGCAGGGGAACTGGTCCCACAGCAGCTCTGTACAGTAAGCTTGGTTATGTTGTGTGTGTTATTTGTGGGAGCTTTGTGCGGGGGGGGGGTCTGGAAGCAGCAGGCCTGCTCACAGCTCCTCTTTTATTCTCTTCCTCTCTCTTCGCTCTGACAGATCCGTGCTGATATCAGATTGATGGGCCGATTTGATTGAAGTCTCTTTGTCGTGCTAATGTCACGGCGAGTGATGGATGAGGCGCGTGCGCCATTACAAACGTGCGCGCGCGCAAAAAGCACTCCTGAATCGAAAGGTTCCCCCATTCTCTCCTCCACACACACACAAAACATACATACTCTGACAAACTTTTGGCCCCTGGTCACCACAGGCGACGCACGATGAGCCACGTGATCGGTGAACAGACGTAAGAAAAGACGAGAAGGGAAAGAGAGAGAGAGAGAGACTCAGGGGAAGAAAACAAAGTGCCTTTAGAGGAAAATGCACAATTGAAGAATACAGTGAGTAACCTGTGTGAAGGTGAAGAGGTGCCTTGTCTTGCGTGTGTCTTCTCGCGGTATTTCCCAGTGTCACTGCGGTGCAGCTGATGACAGGCCTTCCGTTTGGGCAGCAGAGCTTTTCGGGTTAGGGGCTGAACAGCCTGCACTTTCTTTTCCTCCACACTGGAAGTTTTGCTTTTCGGTATTTTTACTTTTTTCCTTGCTTTTCTTTAAGGACGAATTTTTATTTCCCATAAATACAATCGTCCATTTTCCTTTGTTGATTCATTTTGATTTTAGTTTCCATTCTAGACTCAACTGACACTTTTCATTGGGATTTCGCGATTTTTTATGTTTTTCAGAGTCATTTCTATTGATTCTCGGCCACTGCTTCTTGCTGATCATTTACAACGAGAATCCTTCGCACCGGGGCCCTGGCTGCATGGACAACATGAACTCCTTTGTGGAATACTCCATTTGTAACAGATCGACCACCGGCGCCTATTCTGCACCCAAATCTGCACACCATCACCATAATCTGCATCACCATCACCATCCTCTGGACCATCATCAGAGCTTCCAGGTGACCTCCACCTTTCATACAGTGCCCACTTGTTCCCCATCTTCCGTTAATGGCACAAGAAGTGACAGCACGATGTACTCTGGAGATGGGCGGCTGTACGGGGGCACCGGAGCTAGAGGAGTGGATGGGGTGAGCACAGGGGCGAGCCAGCATCACCAGCAGCATACTCATCACCATCATCATCATGAACAACAACAGCATCAGCAGACGCACAACGGATACCCTAATCATCCCCATCTTCATCAAAGCCAAGGCCTACAGAGCGGAATATTGCAGCCCTATAATAACGGGAATAGCGGCAGCACGGGGGCCTACGCAGGTCAGGCATGTGCTGCAAACTCGGAGTATGTTTCCTCGACCGGGCCTCCCAACACCGTTCACCCTCAGTATTTCATGGATGAGTCTGTAGCCTCCTCTTACTATCATCAGTCAACCTTCCCCAGCTCAGCTCCCACCTATGGGGCCCTAGCCGGGGCCTACTGCGGGCCCCAGGGATCTCTGGCTGGGTCGCAGTATCCGCAGCAACTCGGCGGGGGTCTGGATACAGCGGGCTACCTTGGGCTGCCACCCGGGGGAGGTTATGGGGAACTGCCCGTCTCTCAGGACCGAGAGCGGGGGGATGAGGAGAGCCAGCAGGCCGGGCAGGGGCAGACCTTTGACTGGATGAAGGTGAAAAGGAACCCGCCCAAGACAGGTAGGAGAGGGCTGCTGATTTTAATTTCACAATGAAAGAATTATTCAGGAGTGGGGCCTCATAAAAAAAGGTCCAGACTACGGATTAATAGCTCAGGGATTTGTGAGGTTTCCAGCAGAGGCCTGGAGATGTGAGGCTGTGGCCTCCTCTCACTGATCACAGCTGCTGTCAGGGGAAATTATGAACAAGACGAGGAAATAAAACCAAGCAAACAACAACCAAAAATGTATGTAAAAAATACAGTTAGCATCTAAAACATAGAAGACTCTGCAGATTGTATTATTGATTTAATTATACAAATGTATTTTCAATGAATATCTGCTACACTAGGCTTTTATTTCGAACTTTAAACGAGGCCCATGTTGTTGTTTCCCTGCAGGCCTCAGTTTAAATGCTTTCTCTATTAGGCCTCTATGATGTCGGTTTTAATTCCATAATATTCATTTCCTCGTTGTTGTCACTTTTATCTAAAATGTTTTGAATTAAAATCTCGTATTTGTAATATTTTGAATATAAAACAAAGCAATTAAACATCTCTCTCTATATATATATTATATATACACACATACACACACACACACACACACACAAACAACATTTAATTGACGATTCAAATTTTTTCATTTAAAAACAATAAACTGGCAGCCATCAAGAAAAGGTGAAATGTATCATTTTAATGATGAAATGCTTTGTACAAATGGCCGGAGACGATCAGGTCTTCATTGGGATGTAACTGCCTGGGCCTGCAACGTTTTCATTTTCTGAAACTAATCTGTTTTATGAGGTGAGAGAAATCGAGGCATGTGTGTTTTCAAGACTTAGTCCAAGATGTTTCATAATTTGGGAAAGATTGCAGGTTTACCTGGCGGTCCATTGTTTTTTCCTTAACCTTAACCCTCCCTCCTTTCATCCCCCTTTCTCCCCCTCTTTTTGTCGCTTTCTCGGTTGTTTTTAATGGATGAAACACCGGCTCATGTCTCGCTGCCTAGTTTGTTATTTTTAGTGAAACGCCGTTTTCTTCCGTGGAGCCTTTCAGCGGGTCACCATATGTAAGACCCACCTGCTTATTCACCAATGAAGTAGCAGAAATAAAAGAACGGTTAATACACATGTGTTACCTTCTCCCCTTCCTCTTCCCCTCCAGTCAAAGTGTCGGACTTCGGCCTCACAGGCGCGCACAACAACGCCATGCGCACCAACTTCAGCACCCGTCAGCTGACGGAGCTGGAGAAGGAGTTCCACTTCAGCAAGTACCTGACGCGGGCGCGGCGCGTGGAGATCGCTGCCACGCTCGAGCTCAACGAGACGCAGGTGAAGATCTGGTTCCAGAACAGGCGGATGAAGCAGAAGAAGCGGGAGCGCGAGGGCGCGTCTACCGCTCCCCCCTCCTCCGGTACCGCCGGCGGCTCCAACAAGGACCTGGAGGACACCGACCATTCCTCTCCCTCCACGTCCCCAGGCGCGTCCCCCAGCTCGGAAACGTAGTGCTAGCCAGCGGTTATCTAGAGCTTTATGATAGGAGATTCACGGTTTAATAAACTCGTCCTGATCCTGATGTAGCCTACTAGAGGAAAGGAACTAGGGTGCACCACATCGACCCATCAGTACTCACAGTCATCACATTATTGCATCAGAGCGCATCTTCAAACCCAGCCTTAATTTTGATCTCAGCCACTTATCTGTAAGGCCTCCTGACTAAATCTATGGAACACACTAACCCGCCAGACTCCTCAGAACTGCCTATGTGGTAGTTACACACATGGTGAAAACAATAATTATCAGTAATTACTGATAATGACTCCTTCAGTAATAACTTAATCTAATTTAGGCTGCAGGAGCTGAAGTTACCGATCACGTACATGTCCCAGAATTCCTATTGGCAGCCCCACTCCTTCACCTGGACTCTTAGTTTTACTTACAGGTAGAGAGATAAAGAAAAAAATAAAAACACACTATCATTTTAAATTCAACCCTTCTCCTGTGGGAGATGAAATGATTAGTCAGCTGTATTTTTTTAAAGCAAAGGAAAAGGGTTTCCCCCACATTGACACAATGACTGTGACGACTGTTGCTGTCTGATGAGTACATGGGACAAAGTGATGTGATCACCAAAAATATAATGGTTGTTCATACAAAGTACACAAATATACAAAAATCATTGAGGTCATATAATTTTTGTTGTCACATGACAAGAACACTTTGTGTGGTGTCACAGCTGCAATGGATGGGATTTGCTGCCTTAATGTAGCTGGGAATTGGGAACTAGAGAACTATTTTTAACAGTAAAATGACTTCAAACATACTGTATATGGTCAAGAAGCTGGTAATGGATCAATCCACTGTGATGATGATGACAATACGCATTGTTGCATCTTTAAATGATGTCAGACTTACAGGGTTCAGCTGTTTTGTGGCTTTTTAAAACGGATAGCACATTACCTACTTGATTAAAAAAAAGGAAGCAATATTATTATTATTATTATTTTTTTTTTCGAGTTCTGTATGGAATGTGAAATGAGCCCTTTGAGGCGAGATACAGGGAATATAATGTTAGTGCTTTTTGTTTAACTTTTTTTTTTTTGATTTTGGAATGTGTTTTGTTTGTGTGATCGTTTCATTCCACACAGCTCTGGGTTTTGCACTATGTGACTACAGGGTAATTTTCAGACAGAGCTGATGTGATGATCAGGGTCTTCAATCCCTCACGCTGAGAAATGCTACATGCTACACAACACAAAGCTGGGATGCTTATACAGACACTGGTTGATTTTGGAGACCTGTGTATTTGCATGTGTGTACAGGAGAGGGTACATGATTGTATAAAACTACTGAAGAAATGCAGAGGCCTGTGAGACTCACATGTCTACCTACTGAAGAGAAGGAGGCAATACATATTTTACTGCTTCTCCCATGAGAATAAATTATTGGATCCATTTTATGTTATTGATTGTAGATTATGGGAAACAGGGTGTATAAATAGCGAGTGTTCCCTTGGGTAAACTTTTCTTGTTATTGCTGAAGGTCATAAAACTTTACATCTGACAAAATAGCAACTTGTAACTGGAATTACTCCTAAAAATGACTAAATTTTACTTAATTTAAAGAGTGAGGGAAAGTGTGGGATAATTTCTTTTGTCTGATCCCCTGTTCTTAGGATATATAGAGTGCTAAACTACAGTTAAAACAGACTGTCATCATTTAGGAGTTAATCTCTTCAGGTGTAGTATTGTGAGGTAACATGTTGGCCTGGAGTGTTTACGTGTCTGCTGTTTTAAATGGGGGCAAACTGACTGAGTTTTATTAGTTCTGCTGCCTTATAACTTTCCAATCACGTTCTTGTCTGTCTTTTTCTACTTCAAGCTACCTCAAGTAAAGATGACTCTGTTGATCCATTTCAGAGAAGTTTTCTTCTTCACTTTGCAATTGACCACACATTGGTTAGAAATAATATTGGTTATTATTTATTTGATTTCATTATTTATTTATGGAAAAACAACAACTACTTGAAATTTGAACAGCCAATGATTGTTGCAGTGAGGGAAGATATGGAAGCAAAGCAAACTGTAAAAATGATCATAGCACTATAGAGGCCCGAAAAGGTTGAGCGTCAAATAACATGTTTCATAATTTATAATGTTATGAGAAGATGAGTCCTTGTCTAAGACCCTCATTATTTCAGAATTGTGTTGAGAAATGCCAATTTAATTTGTGTGTAATTTACCAGTCACCAACCTCAGCCAGTTAAAAGATGAAAACGCCCAAAACAAGTTCTAAGCCAAAATATATATGAATTCAAATAAAAATCGTCCCCTCCAAGTTTATATTTCCCCCTGTCTCAGTAACATATATTCTTTTGGGAAATTACTGAGCCATTTACTTTTTAAATCAAACTATACATTTGGAACCAATGGGCATAAAGCTGAGTGTCACCTACAAGCAGGGAATTCAATATAAATGTATCTATATTTTTTTTCCTTTAGAAATATGCTAGATGTTTCAAAAACTATGATGAAGTTGTATGCGACAATTTTTTTCTTTTGACTACTAGAAATGTGCACAACCCTCCCTCAGGAGCCCAAATTAGGAGAAGAAAGTAAAGCAGGAACAGAGGAAATGATGAAGCTGCTCTTCATCCTCCTCGCGGACTACAGAAAACACAACGTTTGACAGAAAACAACATACAGAGAGTGTCAGGCAGTCAGTCTCTCACATTCACATGGCTGTATGGCCTTTAGATGAACCCCCCTCCCCTCACACACACACACACACATAGAGGGGTACAATGAGGAATGTAACGGGGCTTCCCGGGTGGCTAGCTGAACTGTTGACCTCTGGGATATCCAAACATGTAAACACACTCCTCCTCATCATCCTCATCTGCTTCTCCTCTTGGCTGGGCTGAAAGTGCCTGTCATGCAGCCCGGGTGGTAAGCTCCTTCATCACCTCATCAACCACCTGATACTGACCTGAACCCTCAAACCAAGTCTTAAACCTCCAACAGTTCTTTGAAGATGAGATGGCTGGACAAAGCCTCTTCATTCTGTAAAGCCTGTATCTGACACACAGAGAGAAAAAAACTATGTACACACACACTGGAGGGCATCATCTTCCATGTTCACAGATTTAAGTGTTAACCGTTCAAAAGTTTGAAAGAAGGTCATTGCGAGGCTCTAAAAGAAAGGATATATCTTGGCCTCTTGGATTTTTTAAATGCAGTGCATATGTCCATGCTGGTTTTGATAAAAAAGCATGATAGAAGAATCACAATCTGAAAGAGTCAGAATTATATAAATCCGGTTGAGCTACAGTTGTTCCATGAACATCTGACAGCCATAACAGCCTGTAATCAGTATGTAGTATAAAGATCAATATAAAACATATAAAATGTAAATCAACGTACATCTCCCCAAAATTCTCAATATAGCTAAAACAATAGGCTATATATATATATATACATACACACACACATATATACACATATATATGTATAGCACAAGAGAATAACAAAGTATTAGCTAGCCCAGTATCCTGACAATTTAACTTAGATAAAGACATGTTGTTGCTGAGTAGAGTCTAGGTTCTGTAGAAATGTCCATAAAGTTCTTGAGATTCTCTGTTTCTCTCATCACCATCCTGCTTCTTGTACTAACTCTCTGTGACACACACACAAAAAAGCAGTTGCAGAGAACAAACTACCTGTGAACAATACATGCAAACCACAAACTCCTGCCTTTAGATAAACTGGTTAAAATATAAGATTAAATTGATAAAAAAGTACTTGGACTGAAAATGGAAGCTGTGCAAGAGAAAGAGGAGAGGGAGAGAAAGAGACAGACCTTGAGAAAGAGTGGAGATTCTTACGGGTTGACCTAACTCAGTCTGACCCCCCAACTTCTGTTTTCCTTTCCATAACTCATCTCAAGTTCAACACAGGGCTGTCTGCCGCTCTCTCTCTTTGTGTGTGTCTGTGCATGTGTGTGTTCACAATGAGCAGAGAAAGATTAAGTGGTGTGGCTGCAGTTCAAGAGTTCAGAGTCTCAGTTACATAGAACACTCTGACAGCATACAAACACACACACACACACACACATACACACACAGGTTCACACAACAGGCTTCTTCCTCTCTGCACTGTGTCCTAGATTTAATTTTTAATGCATATGGGTGTCTCTATGGCTCACCTGCTTTGATGCCAACCTGCCATTGTTGCATGTCTCTCCACAGATGTTCTATCAAACAGATTTAAAATCAGAATCAGAAGTCCTTATTGCCAAGTACGTTATAAACATGCAAAGAATTTGTCTGGGGTTCTGGTGCAGGAATTAACATATAATTAAAAATAAAATAGAATATATATATATATATATACAGTAAGATAAAGAACGTTCAGTTGTATAAAATTTGCAGATGGGGTTTAAAGGGGCATTGTAGTTTAGTTTAAAACTTAAAAAAATTAAGCAGAATGTGAAGAAATATTAGTTTTAGCTTGAATATTATCTGGGAATTATTTGGGGAATTTAAATTTGCATTCATCCTTCCCTGAATGCTGGCTGGTCTCCCTGTCCCTGCTGTTGAGAACCAGCCCCATTACATGCTTCCACCACTCTGCTCCAAATGGTTCCATTTTTTTCTCATCAGACCAAAGAAACCAATCCTTCATGCGTTCAGAATTTTTACGATGGTGTTTTACACAACAGCAACAGGCTGTCATGTCTTTTACACTGAGCTGCTGAGATGGTCATATGCAATGCTAAGGTTCATCGAATGAGAGAGCACGTACAGTGACATGACCAAACCAGTGCCTATGTTTGGCTGGGTCAATAGGCACCACCTCCGTTTAATCTGTATTTCTGGCATCAAGGTTTTAACAGTATAAGTGCGTCTCTGATATGATTATCTGAGCATAGTCACCTTACTTCACAGACACATACAGCTGAGTGTAAACAGTGAAAATTAGTCCATTACAGCATATAATTTGGTTAAGATGTGATATGTAATGATGATTATTAATATTATTGTTGTACTATTATTATTATAAATATAAAAGCAAAAATTACTGACATTGGCAAATTGTAATTAAGTACCTTGATCTGAACTGTCTAGTATCTCTAATCAAATGTTGTATGTTGTACAAAACCAAAACGAAAAATTTAAGAAGCAGGACTCCTAGATGTAAAAGAAACAAATGAAGAGTTCACACTATCCCTTTGGTTCAGTGTGTGACTGCTGCCGTGGACATCAAAATGACTACACTTAGAATACATTATAAGCCTAAAAAATACATCACCACTGTAATAATACCAATATTTGCAATTGACACCAAGCTAAACTGTGAAAAATGAAGATAATGTGGAATTCAGTATAGTTAAGTGTGTGTGTGCGTGAGCTGTGGTGTATTTTGTCTATTGGGGTCATCCAGAGTTCAACAGTTCTGCCCCTCCCTCACTAATTTGTATCTGTTAACTGTCCTGTCATGTGGTGCTGCCTCCAGTGACAACTGTAGGACATCCGTAGAAAAAAGTGCTAGCTGTTTTCAGCGTTTCATGTACTTCCTTTATATTATGGTCAACGTCACTGTCAGGGGCCTTAAAATGCAGCTTTACATTAACTGAGGACCTAAACCAGAGGACCTGCACACCTACTGATTCCTACAATTATACAACTATCCAGTTATGTGAGGGCAGGTGCACACAGACCAGCTGGTCTGGCAGTCTGGCGGCACGTTGGTCCTCAGATTTCTGAGTAAATGTTCTCATCTCACCACGTACTCACACCTTCTCTCCAGAGAAAGTAACCAAACAATGGGGTCCAAGAGATGGAGACCACTTGGACTCTACATTACATCAAGTTTGCTGGAAACACAAGTGCATCAGTAATGTTGATGGATCATATCAGTGATCCTTTTACTCGTTTTTTTTTTTTCCTGGTTGAGGCTGATGGCTCCGCCCACCCTGAGCCTGGTTTAGTCTGACATTTCTTGCTCTTAAAGAAAGTTTTTCCCTCCACTGTAGTCAAGTGCTTGCAAATGGAGGGATTTGTTGGGTCGCTTTAAAACTGTGTGTTTGGTGTAGACCTGCTCTATGTAAAGTGCCACTTAGTTATGATTTGGCTTTATTTAATTGATTTGATTTGATGTAATTGGTTCAGTGTGTTTTTCTCTAAATGCTTCGAGGATATTGTTACATTTTTGGATGTGTTTTATGTTTCCTAGAATCTTTGTACTGAGATCCTTGGCTCCATTCGCTCACTGAACTGTTTTTACCAGAGCGCCAGAAAGACACAAGAAAAAAGACATAAAACTACAATGAGATAGTTAGCCTCTCATTAATATATAACAATTTTCATAATCTTCAGTCATGTATTCAGCATTCTCATCAACACAACTGATGGAATGTGTACAGAATTGTACTGCTTAGTCCAGACGGATCCGTGTTCAACTGACACTCAGAATATGTAATCCATATCCACCATGTTCTTATGATATAATCACAGAAGAGAGTCAAGGGATGCAACTCTTAAAATTTTCATGAGAAACATACAATGACGATAAGAGGAGGAAACACAAAAGGTCATGAACCATCAGTGGAACTTCAATGGATGTTTTTTTTTTTTTTTCGTGAAGAGTGTTTGTCAGCAGGCTGCACTGCTGAGGTCAAAGGTCAGAAGGAGAACAGGGAGCAGAAGGTTATCAGGCCAGACATTCCTGTCCATCCATTGCTGAGAAAAGCCAGGAGAGAAGAATAAATGGGCAGTGATGTTGACAGCATATCTGCAAGAAAACCTTAGTACAATGCTCAAATCCAACTAATGAAGAAAACATGAATAAAAACCTTGCTATTTGAATTTTACAGGAAGTCTTACAATGAGCTGAAGTGCTACAGATTTCCCTACAATCAATATGAAAGACTTTTTTTGTAATAGCTCATCAGTGCTTTTCTGTGCTTTATGTTTCTCTTATGTTAATGGGTGTGTTCAAGTGGCAGGCAGGGCTGAACACCTTGTGTTAGAATTCGTTTGAACACAGTGCACTCCATGACCTTATGTCCTCCTCACACACACACACACACGCACGCACGCACGCACACGCACATAAACACACATATATACACACAGAGGGTGCTGACAGAACATGGCACAATGGCTTGTTTATCCAAGGCTAACATAGCAAGCACTCTGCTGTGAGTGTGTGCGCACGCGTGCATGTATGTGTGTTTGTGGGGTGGGGGGAAGGTGACAGGAACAGCTAAAGTGCATCAGCTACCTTCAGTACTGGGGCAAAAGCAATGTCCCATCCATCACACCATGACATCACACACACAAACATATAGGCATGCACTCATCTACACAGCGCTACAATAGAACTGATGATGGGTCAAACAGTATTTAATGAACAAACATGTTTGACATGAAATCAATCAGTAATGGGGTAATAATAATTATCTAAGATCAACTTTGCTGTTGACTAACCTGTGCAAGCAGTGCTGGGACCACACATGCACACACCCACACACACACAAACACACATACTGCGCCACCCTGCTTATGGAAGTTATAAATAGCCTACATGCCCTGGTAGTCATATAGAAGTAGAGTTGACACGTCTGAATAAGATCATAGCTCATCATTTTGTGACTCAGGCAGAAAATCCAGACTTTGGTGAAATGGTCAGCTACATGTGCAGTCGTGTATGTGTGTATGTGTGTATGTGTGTGTGCAAGTTTACAGCAAATGCCCACCTCTGGGCAGGGTTAGTTTAACTGGGAGGGTCTGCTTAAAAAGCTAACCAATAATTTCAGTTGATATATTGAAACACTATTTTTGAGTAATGATTTTATTGCAATTTCTAGATTGAGACTTTTAAAGCTGCATATGAGGGTTTTATTACATTTGCACATTTCTGCCCCATATAGGTCACCTTCTGTACTTACTTAATCACTGGAAATGTCAAGAGACAAAGCAGTAAAAATTGGTAATCCATGCTCACCTGACCGAAGCCACTTTCCCTGTGCATGTGGTCGAATCAGCGCTTCTCTGCCCATGATGTAGTAGGAACCAAGTTTTTTGACTAAAAAGACCTTTGATCTGGCATCGATGATGGTTCACAGTGAATGCTTCTCAGTAAAAAAATCTCAACTTAATATCAAGTCAATATTAAACATTTTTTACTGTGTGAGAGTGTGGGCCTTGAGCAGAAGTGCTGTGATCGACTCCTGGAGAGACGGACCCTCTCCTGCATGTCTCTGATGCAGACTCCCCTGTAATTCTTGTATGCCCCCCCCCCAAAAAAAACTAAAATATACAATGTAATCTTAAAATATGTTCGATGCTGGTTTTTTTTTAGTCTGCAGTAAGTGGCTCAAGTGCTCCTGAAACTTACACATCAAATACAGCAGCCTCACTAATGTGAATTCAGTTCTCTGGAGTTCATAGACAAAAAAACATAAATTGAACCTATTTTCAGAGCTGTCCACCTTGTTCAGTTTGCCCTTCGTGCCATTGTAGGAAAATGACCTGTTCATCTGTGGTCTGTCCTGTTTTTTGATGGCCAGATAGTTAAGTCATGACCAATAGTCACCATTAATCAGCAACTGTTTGACCACAAAACCACCTCAGAGACACACGTCATAATAAGACTTGGCAGGTACAGGTACAGAGACTTTATCCCTGTTTTATGGTTCCAGTGCAGCCATGATTGAGATCTTTCCCTGTGCCTGTTTGTGACATTACTGTTGTTTAGTGAGTTGTAGGGTTGCCAGGTTTGGAGCTCTTTATTCCCCCTTTATGGCTCTAGGTGACACATGACTGAGGCCTTTTGTCATTTTTGTATGTATCATCATTGATGCCGGGTCAGTTTTAAGGTTGCAAGTTTACTCTCCTACCATCTCCAGAGTGTGACTCACCACAGAACTCCTCGTTTTGTCTTCCTATCCTGTCAACTCCAGCCTCAAAGTTACCAGTTTAGAATCTTTAAACCTGTTATTTGTCGCCATACAACATATGACTTCTCATCTTGATGTAGCTGCAGGGTTATTGGTTAATCACCATGTTTGCAGCAGTCCATCCTCCTTTTATGGCACCCTGTGACTGAGTTCTGTCGTTAGTTTGAGTCTCCTCACTGTTATTACAGACATAGGTGACGTCTACATTACTGTATCCTAAAACCTGATTCATGGACAGAAGAGACATGGTCTCTTTGCCTTTATTCATAGGTCTGAAGAGAGCAGCAGCTGTGTCAACACCTGGGGAGAGACATGTATCTTAGATTTTCACTCTGTCAGTTCGTTTTGGATATAAATCAAACTGAGCTAAAATCATTGCAAGAAAGGCTTACATTCAGTCCCAGTCTCTAACTCTTTACAATATGCGACAAAAAATTCTGCAAACCCACATGTTCTTTATTTATTCAATCAACAAGTATTTTTATTTTACTGCAGTTTATAATTAATGATGTTCAACAAATGGCCCTGCGATGGACTAGAGACCTGTCCACGGTGTATCCCGCCCAGTGTGAGCTGGGATTGGCTCCAACACCCCCCGTGACCCAGAAACGGATAAGCTTTAAGTAAAGATGAATGAATGTTTAACAAAATCAAGAAATGTTAAACCAGTCCCCCCTTAAATCTGGGTTAGGATTGGGGTTAAGGTTAGATTATGTCGCTCGATGTCGCTTGGTCTATATCAAGTGGATTACAGTGGACCTTTGCTTAGTGTTATCACTTTTGCCTGCCATCACTGTTAAGTTGTAAAGCACCAAGCCTGTAGACCTGCAGTTGTGAAAATGATTTTTTTTCAAAATCGTCTTTTTAAGGCCATTGGTTTTAACACTTTCACCATTTGCCCAACCTGTACCAGTAGATTTTGAATTCATAGGTTGTGTTGTTTGCTGCTTGCTAACACATTTATCAGTGATCCACAATGGATCTCGCAATGAGTGACATGTTCACTTTCAATGTATTTAATATTATAGTTTAGTTCTAACCACAGCCTCAGAATTTAAACCCGTGACTGCAGTGCTTCAGGTTTGTCACACCCACTGTCTGTCCTAACCACTTCCCTGTGACTACAGTACAGACATGCACTGATTTATAAATTCATTTAAAAAATTGCCTGCAGATAATTTGACTCCCAGTGAAAGAACAGAAACTGACAGCAAAGGCTGTGAAAATAACAACTTCCATGATGCCAATGTCATGATGTCACTCAAAACTATCTTTTGTTTGAGTTTTGATTGAGAGAAGCCGGTGCAGCATAAGTTGCATACTGCGTGTTGAGAATTTAACTAGAGTGCCTGTAAATGACAGAACTGTTGCATAACTCAGGCTCCATTGAGTGCATAGAATAGAATCATCTGGGAAGTGAAGCTACATGTGCAAAAGACAGAGCCAGGAAGTTATGTTCTCTCAAACAGAACAAGAAAGCCATGCTGGTAAAAAACAGTGCCAAAAAAGAGAAGCTTGAGGAGCTTAACAGTGACAAAACGTTGTTGTTGAGTTAAAGAGTAAGCATAAGGGGAAAATTCAAACTAAAGGCAAATGCTTCCATATGAAAAGGTAACTGTACAAACTGCAGATCCAAACATGGGAAGGCCTTTCTTAGCCTGAATTTTTTCACAATTGACCTGGCACACTGTGCACTGACAGTGTAACCATCGCCTTCCATCTGCGTGTGTGTGCATGTGTGTGTCTGAGTTTGTGTTCAGAGACAGACTACCTACTGGGGGTCAGGTTTCATTCACCTTTGTTGAAGTCACTTTTAGGTTGAGCCAAGAGATTCTTGACATTTCACTCTACAACACCTGACCCAGCGAGATAACTACTAGTGTGTGTGTGTGTCTGTTTGTGTTTGTGTATGTATGTGTGTGTAGGGGTCATAGTGCAGAGACATGCAGAGGTGATGCCGCATCTTTTCTGCAGCCCAGCATGGTGGGAAATGTTAGGGGAGGAGAGAAAGAAGGGGAGAGAAGGGTCAGCTTGTCATCACCACATGTGGGTTATGGGGAGAAGAGGAGGGAAGGTGTATATGTCCAAATAACATGAAAAATAAACCAAAAAACTGAGCAACAAATGGTACTCAAATAGAATGGACTTTCAGCAATGGTTTCCACGTTCGCACTCTGCTGCAAGAGTGTGTGTCTATAGTAATGAAGGAACATGTCACCCACTGCAATGGTGTGGCCTGTTAATGTCTTTTACTGGCCTGAAAGCAGCTGTGATCAGCGTAAAAAAGAAATATATATGTATATGCATTTTTGTCCTTGCTTCTATTCCATTCCATATGCCTTATCATTTATTTGACCACTTTCGTTCTCTAAATTGGGCTACTTTTGGTCTGTAATGTAATATTGTAAATCTAATCATCCTAAAAATATTAAGGCATGAACTCCCTGTGAGTTGGAACAAGATGTTCTGCCTCGAGGCTTAGACACATAAAAATTGGTTGAGTCTAACCGTAGTACAACAGATTTAAAATGTTTTTGAAAATAATTTGCTAATTTACAGTTTCAGATTATTATAGCTCAACATATGTTTCATATTCAGTCTTTACCAAGGGATCATTGAATCAGATCTGTTGGTCTAAGACATGTGCCTACCTTATCACTAAAATCTGACTTTTTTCATACTTGTATCAACTTGCAACTTGTTATCTTTAGTGTGACATGTAAAAAAAGGTTAACTGCTTCCTAAATTGTGGCCTGAATTGAATTTCATGCAATAAATAAAAATGAGGCCAAATGCTAAAGGACTGTCCAAACAAGTAGTCTGACACAGCACAAAAACTGTCTTTGGAAACTGGTGTTTCCACTACAAAACAGCTCAGAACAGACGACTAAAGTTGAGAAAGAGCATGGAAAGACAACCAAAGCACATTCTATGGTGAGATGAAGTCAAAATAAATGTCTTAGGATCATATGTTAGGTATTGACCTGTGCAGGACAACCACAGTGACTAAATGGTGTGGACCATCTGATGAAGAGGGGGGATGACGTTTGAGGTTGCACTAGTATGCGCATGCATGTGCTCAGGTTGATCATCGATGAGTGAATACTTCCTTCCACCTTTCCTTTCCCAGTCACAAGGAGAACCTACAGAGGTCTACAGTAAAAAACTTAAATGAACTCTAGACAGCCAGGGTTTAGGTTACTTCTCTATGTAGAGCTTAAAGACTCATTATACAATAACAAAAACAGAATCACTCTAAGTTTCAGCTGATTATAGAGTGATGAACATGGAATTGATTATATTTAGTTTCCTACCTAAATCCTACAAACCAGTCCTTAAAATGCAGACCCTCCATTACTCTAAATTTTCAGATGAATTATCTCCATGGAGGATGGATTTTTAATTGCTAAACATATAATCAATATTAGTACTCCGTTTTCTTGCATATAATATGCTCACAGATGCACCCATGAAGAGCAAACAGCTGCTACAGCGGCTGCTAGAGCAGAATAACACAGACAAATATGGGCGAACCTTTGCATGCTGCTTTTCTCAGTGAACCATTAGGAACTGCAGGTCAGCTGCCGGAAGAAACATTTGAGCTCTGAAGCGCCACGGTATCCGTCCTCCTTGTTAAAGCTGAGACGCCCCGGTGGGTGAGACAGAAGTCTCATGCCAAAATTTATATCTTCCTGCAGGCAGGTGAGCTCAGTGGTGCTCGTGAGCCCCGCGATGCAGGTGAGCCCCACAGTGCTGGTGAGCTCAATGGTGTCAGTGAGTCCCACAGAGTAGATCATCTACAAGGCACTGGGCCCATGGCTTCATTTATCACCAGGGTGACACATACCTGCTGGAGGCTCACACACACACAAATTTATACCAGTATCTTGCATACCCACAAAGTGCCATGCAATCAAACTGACAACCCTGTGAACTTCAAACTTCAGGCCCCTTCTGCTGGTTACAGATTACTGTCTATTGCTGGTTACAAATTACTCCACTGTCGTCAATGACTTTTTCAACGTCCTATTGTCCTTGTATGATTACAGCACGAGATAGTAGCTGAATCTCTTGGCTTCTCTGGATAAGCAGTTGAAAAAAATTAAATACTGCTGATTATTTCAGGCCTCCACTTCCCTGACACCCTATGGCCAAACAACCACAGGTTGACTTCAGTGACTGTGGGAAGAACTTACAAACTCCTAACCGTTATCAATAATCCTAACCACTGTTTAGTACATATCACATAGAGTATAATATTAGAATATTATTACTAAAAGGTTATTTTTTTATGATTACATGTATTATTTACTAATGTGTCATTGTGTTGGGATTAGTCAGAAGGGGGTTTTTATAAACATATTGTTGTCAAAATATACATGTTAACTTCACGTTTGGCCGATTAATGATCAGTACTGTTCTGGTTAAGCTGTTTGGTGTTGATGAATGGATTCAACCCTGTTGTTGACTAATGAATTACTTCCTGGTTATCCATTTCTGGTTTGGGCACAATAGAAAGGCAACTGTGGTACATATAGAAAGTTATAATGTGTTATCAAAATTTGTCTAGGACTGTATGGGGCTTGAGCTTGAGTGTGTGAAGAAGGACTGCACGCGTAAATGGCAGGAGGGTGTATGTGTGTGTGTGCGTGCATGCTTGTTTGTAAGAGAGAGAGAGAGTGAGAGGGCATACATATGTGTGAGAAAAGACAGGTGATTCTGTAGATTAATCTGTGTACCAGTCAGATGGAAGCTTTTGACTTCATTAAACTGTGTGTGTGTGGGTTGTTAGTGTGTATGTTAGAGGTGAACACAACCACCATCACAGATGGATGAATGTCACAAACATTTGGACATAAACATTATATCCCAAAATGCAGAATATGAATATGTGACAGCAGATTCAATGTGATATGGAGACATTAGTTAAGTAGTAAAGGTACATAAACACAATACCATGTCTGTGTAATTCTTACATCAACTAGTGCATCCTAAAGCCTCCTGAATGATGACTCTTTTTCTATGCTAACATTCATTCATTCATCTTCTACCACGTATCAATTTCTGGGTTGTGGGGCCTATGCTAACAGTGCAAGGATAAAATTAGAGACATCATGGCATGTATAACCCTCTCTTGGTACCTATCGGCAGATCAGTGTCACAGATCCTGGGAGTAGGGGACCTGATGTGCTGTGGGTTCTCTAGTGAAATGATTAAACCCAGGACCTGAGCTGGTCTGATTTCTGTCCTCACAATTCTTTTGGATCGACTAAGTTCGGAAAAGGAGATTGGTAGTAGCACTAAGCATGAGAGCATTAGATCTCCACACCACATAACACACACACACACATAGCACAAAATGGGGGATCCAGAAATATATTCAAAATACTATACATATTTGAATAATTAGACGGAAAGCAACTAATGACACATTCAAAGGGGCCTGTATTTTACACAACTATAAACCTAACCTAAACCTAAGTTTTTACACATGTAAAAACTAGTTTTTATTTTAGGGTACATTCCAGCATTTTCTGACTGCACATGAGTGGTACTACATTTCAAATTGAACCCATCTCACACACAGTTGTAAGTGAATTGTTAAAGATCTGAAACTGTCAAGGTGAAAACATCTACCTGCATCACTTAACCGCATTCAAGATAATGCTTGTGGTGACTAAACCCTACGAGCCCATCCTGCAGTTTTAGTTTCTCTTTCCACTTCATTTTATCAGCTCCTTCTACAGATTGAGTAAGAGGCTCCATGGGAAAAAATGCTTTAATCATCAAGATATATACAAAATTTCATGATAGGTTAACCCATTTTTTCAGAACCCATCACTATCCAGTCCAACATTGTTGGAATTAAATCGGGTTAAACCTCTGACACCACTTTACCATTAGACCCCACTGCCTTCCACAATTTAGAAGTAGGAATTGGTAGAGTAGGCCGTATGCCATAGGTGCTACTCTGCTACTTTGTCCAGACTATATGATTGAATCTCTATCAAGAGAGATCAACGTTTTTGTCCTGTCAATTAATGTTAAGTGCCCTCAACAAAGTGCTTTAATCGACACAGCAACTCAGATTATCTGGCTGGTATTGTGTGAAGTTCCCACTACATTTAAAATATTGCAGATTTTGAGAGAAAATAAATGTTTCTTTAGAGTTGCACTCTGAAGAAACAGTGTTTTTTTCCATGCATGTGCGTAAGGGGGAAAAGTCACTCTGCCCCTTTAGTCTATTGCTGTGCTGTCTCATCAATAACTGTCGTATTGATGAAAGCACAGTAGGGACATCCCCACATTGTGACAAGTCTTTGTGTTTGTGTGCATGTGTGCATGTGTGTGCATGTGTGTGTGTGTGTGTGTGTGTGTGTGTGTGTGTGTATGTATGTGCAATGTGAAAGAGGCTGAGGAAAAATCACTGTGTGTCAGCTTTGCCAGTGAGCAGGTGGTCAGTCCCCCATCATCTGCCTTCCCCCTGTTATGCATACACACACACAGAAGCAGCAGCTCTGTTGGAAAGGACAGATGTATGTAAGACAGTACACATTTGTACACATTTAAGGAACATCAGTCAGGGAGTCACTGTCTCTTTGCCTTTAGATGCAAAGATCTCTTCCCCATGTCAGTCCTATGCAACACATGTACTCATAGGTTAACAATATAATTAAGGCTGCATGCTTAACAGCTTATCAGAAATGGGGAGCTGTATAGACAACATTGAATGTGAAGATGCAAAAGGAGAAAAGGAGGTTTTTGACGAAGGTTTTCAGGTCAGGAATAAAGGAGAAAAAGAGAGGGAAGGAAATTATACAGAGGATGTGAGGAATGGAGTCAGCCAGGAAGACAATTAGAAATATGGGACAGGCACTGGGAGAAGGGAATAGGAGGAGAAGGATGAATTGGAGATCAGTGTACAACAAAAAAGATAAACTAAGGTCAAAGAGGAAAATAGGAGTGGAGAAGAAGCAGAGACAAAGGAGGATGGGAAAACATGAGGATCTTAGAGAGGGAAGAGGAGGAGCAAAGTAGGGAGCAGGAGAAGGAGGTTGTCTGGAAAGAGGTAGGAGAACAGCAGAACAACCAATGGTGCTGAATAATCCAGAGTGGCATTCCATTTAACTGCTGACAACCAGTGACTCTAAATTTACTGGACTTACCAAACACTCGTCCAGCCACTCAGAGCCTTCATGGGCATTACTACCAGACTGCTGATAGTCAGTCAGCCAGTCATGGCTACAGCACCATTCGAAAGTTTGGACACACTTTCCTATTCATTTGAATGGGGAAGTACTGTACCTACCAGGTCATCAGTACTCAAAGAAGTAATTATACTTGCAATGCTAAGGCACAACGCATGTTCTGTGTTATTGCTTTTCTTTTGGTGTCTGACTTAGCAGAACATGTGTGGCGAAAAAATAGCTTGAGACAACAAAAACAACAACATTAATAATAATAACAATAATAGTAGACCTGAGAATAAATAAACCCAGTCCAAAATCTATAAAAAATTGGTCTTTGTGTTCAAATTTTAAAAAAGAACTTGACTGACACAATCAATTTTATAGAATTTTAAATATATATATCAACAAACCAGGCAAATGTTGGACAGCTCAGCTTACCGCTGCTCTGCTCCTGTGTCCACTGAAGAGTGTTTGTAAATCACTCATCTTCTATGGGAAACTACAGGCCTGGGCTGTTTGTTATTGAGCATGGGAGACCTCTGTGGTGAATTGAGCTTCTCAATGGCTAATTCATAAGTTATGAGAGAAACAACTGAAATAAAGGCTACCAGCAGCTCAGCCGCCAACCCCTCATAACTTCTTTCCAAAACATAATGTGTCTGTCATATAGTTTTTGTGACTGACTTTAAATGTGAAATTGCTTTATTCTGTGTTTTTACTGATTAGAATCAGTTGAACTGTAAGTTGCAGAGAGGAGGAGAGCTCTGTGGAGAATTCAGCTCCAGTTAAAAACTCCTAAACCTCTGACACTGAAGAAGTCAACCCAGAAGAAGCTGGTGGTAATAGTGGTGAAGACAAAAACTCCTATGATCCCACACTATTCCATGTTGTCATTCAGACATCCAGGCAAAGTGAAATACTTTGTGTTAAGGTTTCTGTAAGCTTTAAAGTAAGTGATGGTTATATCTAAATATCTAAAAGGCTATATGTATGAATCCTTTGTTTCTTTAGAATGATAAGGTTCTATCCAGCATATTTGCTATAACTGGGTTATTTACATATGGCAATTCTACACCCTGGACAGGTCACCAGTCCATCACAGAGCCAACACACAGAGGCAGACAGACACAAACAACTACTCACACTTACACTCAGACCTACGGACAATTTAGAATTGCCAATTAACCCAAACATGATGTCTGGACGGTGGGAGGAAACCGGAGTACCCAGAGGAAACCCACGCAGGCACGGGGAGAGCATACAAACTCCGCACAGAAAGACCCCAGGCCCAGGAATCAAGCCCACAACCCACAACCACTATGCCGCCGTGCTGCCCAAGGCAAAAACAATGAATGTCAATATCTCAAAACTGTGAGACCATCCACTGCAGTTTAGGGTGGAAATGTGCAGTCATGGTGTGATCTGCTTATTTTATATAAAACTTGGTTTAGAACACAGTGGTACTTTTTTGCCTCTTCAGTGGACAACTTCCATTTTTCATCTTCCCATTCTTGCCCAAGAGGTTAATATTTAGGCTTTTCTGCCATGCTCCTATTTTCAGCACTCTCTCTGAACTCCTCCAGTTTTGTGGTCTTTCACAAAGATGTGGCCAAGTATGGTGCATATGGGAACTACCCAGAGGAAACCCACGCAAGAACGGGGAGAACATGCAAACTCTGCACAGTAAGGCCCCAGGCTGGGAACCGAATCAACGATCTTCTTGCTGTGGGGAAACAGCGCCAATATCTATGCTGCTGTGCTGCCTCTGAACATGTGTTTTGATTTAAAATACAAAAAATCTATCTCTGATTCTTCTCCTTTTAAAGTTGAATGATAGAAGAGGGAGGAGAACAAAGAAGGATGAGGAAGAGGAGAGGGAGAGAAAATTGGAGATATCTAATGTTAATAAATGCACACATGCAATTAACACGGAGCCAGAGAGGCCAAGTGTGTGTGTGTCTGTGGACCTGTGGATTGATGTGTGGTCAAATGAAAGAAGAAGGTTGGTGGATCGTGCTTGAATGGAGCTTAATTTACATGCTAATGTCGGTGTGTGTATATGTGTGTGTGAGTGTGTGAGTGTGTGTGTGTATGTGTGTGTTAGTGTGTGTGTTAGAGAGAGTGAGTGAGAGTGTTGTGGATGATTACTTTAGTCTGGATCAGTGGTGAGATGAGCTGACACTACCCTCAGAGTGAAGAGTGGACAAGTTTAGAAAAAAGAATATTCTGTCTAGATTTAACCACAATGTAATATACAGTGCACCTAGGAAGTCCACAGGCCCCTCACATGTTCACGTTTTGTCATGTTTCAGCCTCATGCTGAAAACAATTCCATGGAGTGTCATTGTCATTAGTCTGAGACCCATAATGACAAAGGAAAAAAACAAAACAAAACAAAAAATAAACAAAAACAAAACATATTTACTGTATTAGAAATGTAAAAAACTGAAATCTCTCTAAGTGATTGTATGAAACTCCTTAAACAGTGATTACAAAGCCTCCTTATGTATGAAGCAACAAACTTTGAACACAATTTGATTCGGAATATGTGATCCTCTCAAGCTCTGTCAGTATGGATGTGTAGCGTAGGTGGACAGGTGGATTATGCATTCTCATGTCCAGACATATTTGATTGGGTAACTTGATTGGGTTAGTTACGAACACTAAGCCACAGGCAGAATTTTCTGCAATGGAAGATTTGGATGTGAACCTTTGACTCATTATGAGGTCTGGAGCACTCTGAACCTGAACCCCGACCAGTTTCCCACTTCCTGCCACAGAAACCAGCCCTACAGCCTGATATTGCCCGCACCATGTTTCACTGTTAGGGCTATGGTCTCCTCAATGACTGGAGTATCCATCAGGCTCTTTTACGCAGATTTGAGCTTCAACAGAGGTGGAATTTGAGTTACTTCACATCCCAACAGTATAGGGTCTTCACAAATATTTATTTATCACTGCAATTGTTAATGGCTGCCTTTCATTTCGATAAAGCAGTTTGAGGTCCCTCATGTGTATCATGTTTATAGTTTAATAAGGCATACATGGATACATACAAATTCTGAATGTTCTTTTGCAACATCGAGGCAGGTTCCTGCTTTCAGAGAGTGTCACAGAGGAGAGCAGGGATGGATGAAACAGTTCTGAGACTGACATAATTAAAAAAGAAAACCACACAGATTGAAACCATTTTTGTTTGTGATCCACTTGTGTGATCTGTCAGTGCCACTTGTTTTTTTGTCCTGACTGATCAAAACAAAAGAAACACAGTGGTGACACTGATGAAGCCCAACTGTAAAAAAATTTAATTGTTTTTTTGTTGTTGTTGTTGTTGTTTATATTAGGTTTGTCTGACTCTGTCCTTCTTATATTTGGTTGAAAACATTTTGTAATCTATCTAACGAAAATGATAAAATTTTATATTTAGAACATATAACATGCATTTGGTTTTTTGTTCCTGTCAAATCGTGTGAGCTATACATTTTGCTTGCTTTGCCTGACTTATGTGCTATGCTGCGTTTCAGCAGTACTGTGGTGTGTAATGTGAGATATATAAAGAAAATATAGCCTTTTCTATAGCAAAAAGTATTCCTGAAAATAAAAACTGTTAAGTAGAAAGGTTAGCAGAGATAGGGCTGAATGTGAGCTGGTAGCCATCAGACCCACTAGTGAAATGGTTCTTTCACGTCTCACCTGCAGGCTGGTGATGCCTGTGTATAGCTTCACCGGGTAAATGGGTGTTTTTAAAACTTGATTGCAGCACACTCTCACCCTGTACATTAGGCTGGCTAGCAGCTAATTAACAAGGCATGGGCTAGTAAGCATAGCTGTGCTGTGTGTAGCCCGTGGATTGAATAAAAATGAATTGTAGCCATGTTGTTTTTGAATAAATTGGATCGTGATGAGTTTACGCACTGAAACACTATTTATTGCCATAAGAAAGTGCTTGGTTTCACTTACACATAGTCAGTGGCAGTGATGAGGAAATAACATGCATTATCCCTACACAAGCAGAGTGCCAATGACCATTTTGAATCAAACTGTTCTGACTCTCCTCTGTTGTATTTATTTAGACAGACATTGAACATCAATACCAGTTCACTTAGGTTAATTGCCACTTATTTGATATTGTAATGGATGGATTAAAAATTTGATGGCTTGTGTGCCAGAGATGCTCACAAGTTGATCGTTGCAAGGCTCTTAATAATGCAAGTTGCAAGTCTTGTTGTAATGAGCAATGTAACATTTGTATGTACTCACTGCATTTCTGGGTCTGCATCTAGTTGTGTTGTGTGCATTTGCAGCAAATGTCAAACCGATGAAGATATTTGTCTGTGTTTAGTCTCTGCATGTGGATTTTCTTTGAGTTCTTTGAGACAGTCTAAGCTCTTAGGGCCACTGTACTTTCCTCATTACAGGTTAGTAGCTATACAACGTGACATTGAAATGGAGAGTGGACAGTATAAAAAGTTTTATGTTATCCTGCTAAATAAAATTAAACAGGTTCGTGTTGTCCTCTCCCAACTCCTTAGTCTGTAAGACTGGACTCATTTGCTACTGACACTTAAAAAGAGTGTACTGGGGAATAAGACATGAGGAAGGTGATGGACACAAGCAACCATATTGGACATGTAACCTTTCAATCTCTCTCCCTCTCTGGCCCCTCATTGCCTGACAACCAGCCCAGCTCACCAAGAATCTTCCCGTGCCTCCTGATAAGATCATAGTTAATTATCTGGATCTAGCCCAAAATGTATTACAATCCCCTTCCCTCATCCATGTCCCATCTTTCTGCCAAGTTTGATGCAAATTGGTCAGTACATTTTATTTTATCCTGCTGATAACAAACTGTTTGCACTTGTAAAAACTGAATAAAAGAAACTCTTTTAAAGCTGCAAGAAACAGAACACTGTCATCAGTCATATTTTTTTATATTTTAATGTTCTGATATTCAAATTAGTAAGCTTCCTTTTTGCAGAAGTGACAACTATCAAATTATTCCTCAACAGACTTGACCTGGTGGAGGAGCAGAAGAAGAAATGTAGATTTAAATGAAGACAGAGAGAGACAGTGAGGAGGGATGTCACTGAATACACTGTTACCATAACAACCAAGAGCCCATCACCCATTCCCATCAACCGACCCCCTCTCCACCCACCCCCCAATGCACCCACCCCCCAATGAACCCACCCCTCCCGCCATCACCACCATTGGCTCCCCCCTCTCATTTACAGGCAGATCCCATCAGGCCCAGACCGTGGCCAACTCTGTTGCCATCGCAACCAGGCAGATACAGCAATAGATAGATAGATAGATGGACAGATAGATAGATAGATAGATAGATAGATAGATAGATAGATAGATAGATACATAGATAGATAGATAGATAGATAGATAGATAGATAGATAGATAGATAGAATGGTTGACTGATTGATTTAGAAAAAAATTGTAATTAGAAAAAAAATCATTGATCCTTTTGACAATCAATCTGCTGTGTGAAATAAGTTGAAATGTTTTCCTGTCAATCACTTTTCCTGGATAACAGAGCTCTTCTATTGCTGCATCTTCTCCCTTCCACTGCTCTCCTCCTCAGCTTTTCTCTCTTCAGTCTCTTCTCCTCTGCTCTCATCTGCCCCTTTGACTATGTGATGTAGTATAGTCTTGGTTGATGGCTAGATTGTACCAGCTGTCAACCAATGAGAAAGTGGTCTCTCTTTTGGACTTCACTTTAACTTGTTTCCTGTGATGTGATTGAAATTGATTGTATTTAACCTGACTGTTTCCAACTGGGGCAGCACTATGGCATAATGGTTAGCGCTGTTACCCCACAACAAGAAGGTTGTGGGTTCAGTTCCCAGCCTGGGAGTTTACATGTTCTCCCCGTGCCTGCATGGGTTTCCTCTGGGTACTCCGGTTTCCTCCCACTGTCCAAAGACATGCATGTCAAGGCAAATAGGGGACTCTAAATTGCCTGTAGGTCTGAGTGTGTGTGTGTGAGTGGTTGTTTGTCTCTGTGTGTTATGTTATGTGATGGACTGGGGACCTGTCCAAGGTGTACCCCATCCTGACCCAATGTGAGTTGCGAGTGGCTCCAGCACCCAGAAACAAATAAGTGGTAAAGATGAATGAATGTTTCCAACTGGACCAGCTTAACACATCTTCCTTTACAATAACTGAATAATAAATGATAATAATGAGCTTTAAATGTTCCATCTCCTACTGCTTTTCCATTTCCGGGTTGCGGGAATGCTGGAGCCAATCCCAGCCAATGTTCTGGGCAAGAGGCAGGGTACACTCTGGACAGGTTGCCAGTCCATCACAGGGCCAACAGAGACAAACAACCAATCTGACCTACAGACAATTTACAGTAACCAATTAACCCAAACATGCATGTCTTTGGACAGTGGGAGGAAACTGGAGTACCTGGAGGAAACTCACACAGACAAGGGGAGAACATGCAAAGTCCACACAGAAAGGCCCCAGGCTGGGAACCGAACTCACGACCTTCCTATTGTGGGGTGACAGCACTAACCACTGTGCTGCCCACTTTTAAATGTTGTACTTTATTGTTTCCAATTCCACACCTGCCAAATCTGCTCTGACATATGATTTGCTTTTTTTTTTTTATTACAATTTTGTGTGTGTGTGTTTGTGTAGTTTTGAAGCCCAGAGTGGGATTCTTTTACCCCTCTCTGGAAAAAAAATCCCTGCAAAAAACCCTTGTGTGTAGTAAAAAAAAAAAAAAAAAAAGGAATCTTATATCGTAAGTTTTTCTTGAGCATATCGCTCTTTTTCTATTTATAGACATTTTTCTTTTCTAACATTTGCTTCATGGTTTTAATCTTTCATAACTTAAATTTCATAATAATTATTTGAATTATATAATAGATAAATTTTGATTTTGTGTAATGTTACACCAATTTTAGTGTTTGTATTTGTTTTACTGAGTCCTTATGTACCAGAATTTCTCTCATTGTAAGGCATTTTCTCTAATTACTCAGTGAATTATGTCAATTTCAGTCACTGAGCGCCTATGTCTCCAGTTTAGACACAGTCCAGGTTGCCCCCTAGTTGTAATAACAGTGTACTGCAGGAGGAGACAAGGTCCTGGTCTGGGGTGGTGAGGGTGAGGTGCTGGGCCTCCTACTCAGGGACAGCACTCAGAAAAGTCAAGAGGCTATCTGCTTCAGGCTGTCACACACTCACTCACACAAACTCACACTCCCAGACCTTTGGCCCATATTTTGGTAATGCACTCACCGCCTGCAGCCATTAATGGACACCTCGCTGTAGGCTAAAATCCCTGACATCAATACTGCCCAACCGCAACAGAAAAATAGAAACATGTTTGTCATGTGTTTGAAAATCAAATTTTATATCAATAACATGATGCTTAAATTAGTGACACACTGATGTGAAACCAGAATAATACACTATGCAATACTTTATGATGGTTTCATAAACTTATCAAAAGGCTCACAAACTGCATGTATGTTAATGGAGAATGGTCAAATTGACGAACACGAAGAAAGAGAGAAAGAAAGAAAGAAAGAAAGAAAGAAGCAGTTCAGCATTATCAACCACATTCTCCAAGGCTTCACACAACTTGACTGCAAAGCTATCCCCTAGGGCCCATTGCCATGGGAACACAGTGATGGAGAGAGTGCAGGGCTGATGTCAGGGTCACCAAGAGTGTGAGGAGGAGGAGTGTTAGTCTGTGAGTGTATGTGTGTCTGTGTGTGCATGTGTCTGTCTGTGTGTGTGCATGTGTTTGTGTGCATGGTCCTGCTGAACAAATCTGTCAGTACCTCTTTGGAATTTTGCCAAACCCATGCTGCTCACTAGCCCTACTCCCTCTGCCTCGCCCTCTTTCTTTTTCACTGTGTGTGTGTGTGTCTGTGCAATGCAATCAGTTTTCAATTAGGGGGTCAGTCAAACTGTGCTAACCTCTACATGCTGCTATAAAGTACATTGCACAATCATTATAACACCAGTTATTCAGTATTACTGCTGTGTTATTGCAGGACAAGGGGGATGAAAAATAACTAGTAACTACATATCTAGGTACATTTAACCCCCTGGTATTAAGTGCGGAATTTTGTATAAAATGCATTTTTATGTGTATACCTGTCAGTAGCAATGTAGTTTGGATAAAATTAAGTCAACATGAAGCCAAAAGATATCTGAGATTTTCATATACCTTACATGCACTCTCTCTCTCTCTCTCTCTCACACACACACACACCATAAACATACCTACACAGACACACACTATGTAAAAACCTCACACACTGCACTGCCCCCCACTGGCTAACTGCCTTAGTAGCAGGCTTCCTTGTCTTACCCCCCCATGCTCATGTGCTACCCAGCTCTGTAATGCATCACTTGTATTTTACTGATGCTAATGACCCTGCTGCCATTATTATTAGCATGGTTACAACCACCAGCATGTTCCACTTAAGTCTGCAGCTTATTCTTTGACTTTGACATTTTGACCATGTGGTGTTATATAATTATTCTTTATTAGTGTGGTTTTTAGCCATGTCTCACTGTGTCTCATGTTATACATTGCCTTTTCAAAACCAAGAGTGTGTCACAGATACATTGTACCATTTAGTGTAAAGTTGAAAGAGGTACCTTTTTCCAATGTAAAATTCCATGTTACTGGGCTTCTTCTGTAAACCTGTCCAGGGTGTACCCCGCCCTTGTCCAGAAAGTTGGCTGGGATTGGCTCCAGCACCCCCCGTGACCCTGAAATGGAAAAGCGGTAGAAGATGGATGGATGAATGGTCTTCTGTTAAGGATTATCTCTCTTTGTATGTGGTAATTTAATTGTCCAATAGTTTTATGAGATGGCCATAAGTTTTCATCATTTCAACTTTATTTCTGAGAAATTGTGTTTTATTGCCCTCAATATTTCATAAATGTAGCTAATGTGATTTTACTTGTGCATAATACTTTACTCATTTACATTTGTGAACCAAGGGAACTTGATCCCAATGCTTTTCAAGGTAAGCGCAATAATTTCATGTTGTGGGGTTTTGTTTTGTTTTTTTTTTTCAAACATTGTTTGTCAAAAAGAGTAGTTTAGTCCACTGTTAGCTAGCATTGCTCAAAACATCCATCACACACTGTAAAGTTAATCAGTCATTTACTGTTTGAATTTTCATCTGTAAACTTGTCATATAAGTGCAAGCAGTACAATGCAAGCAGTCATGCAGTTTACATGACTCAAGCTAGACCATCATGGATTGTTGTCTGTCTGATAAGTAAGTTCTCTCTTAAATATCTGCATATGAACTAAAGCATCATTGGTGCTACTTTTGCTTTAAGTACAATGTCATAATTTTGTCCTGAAGAGAAAATTTGCATTGGGTAGGAACTACTTGAAACAACACAACTGGAAAAAACAGAAATAGGTTAAGATTTCTCTCATAAATCTAGAAATAATAAACATTCTATTTTTGTATTTTTATGGACGTTAACATGTACTTTAATGTATTTTGAGTTTGTTGCAAAAGGCTCTGGTATTTGTTAATGGACCAGGGTCAATTATTATGAATATTCAATGCAACAATTTAAAACCAAATAGTGTCCACAATGTAAATCTGAATTGGGCAATAGTTATTATATTGTAGTTATATAAAGATCAATGCCATCACTTGCAACATCAGTTTGTGTGTCTGCGAATGAATGGCATCTAGCAGTGAGGTTGCATATTGCAACTCAAAAACAGACTACTCCTGAGCCCTTCCCCTTCCAAGTGTGCATGGTGGGCTAAAGATCCTGTTAAAACATGTAAGGCCCACTATAAAGTCAGTTTTTGGTTTATCAGTTGTGGGCAATGTGGAGGAATGGCAGGCTCAATCTATGCCTCTCTGTGTTTCCTATCCACAAATAACATTATGAATATTATATTTACAATAGCCACCCTACTACAGACTACAGGTTGCATGGACATGAGTTTTCTCTCGTCTTGAGAGCATCCAGTTTTCTTAATAGGCCTAAAAATATACACATAGGAAAGGGGACATAAAAACTAGATTGTCATGTTAAATCTTTATATTCACTGTATACTTGTGTGTTAAAATATGGAGTTAGGGTTGGTTGGCCGAAATGCTTCCTAGCATCTCTTTTTTATCCCTTTAGTCTTCCTTGAGAGCCTTGAGCTAAACGAATTAAATGTTTGAAAATGATAAGAAAGACCTCAGCATCAGATAATACAGGAAGCACCTTAAGGTCCTTATCATGTGAGTTAATAATGTTTTACAGCTACCTGTTCCCAAACAGATTTTTTATTATATTATGGGAAAAAAAAAAATCATCATAAAAACATGCCCAATTTGGAAAGAAATATTAATGTTATAGTAATCTGTTATAGAAAACTTTATTCACCATCCATTTTATTTTATGTTGATGCTATGGACTGAATGAACAATTACCAATCGAATATCCAAATATTAAAGAAAATTATTTTGGCATTGCATAATAATAATAATAATAATACATTTTACGCTTTTCAGGGTACACAAAGTTGCTTTACAGGCTTTTATTAACATCAGAAAATACAAATTAATACAAACAGAAGTTTATGTGTTCTCCAGCTTCCACCCAAAGTCCATATCCATGTCCAAGACATGCAGATCAGTTGAGGACTCTAAAAAAACAATTTCACACGCACACACATACAATCATATCTGAGATAAAATAACTCCAAACAGAGGCATTGGTGGTGGTGGTGCAAGTGAAGACAGAGAGAGAAAAAATATCTTCTCATTTGTCTCATTTACACTTTAAAATAATTATTCAGAAGCATAGGCACACACACACACACACACACACACACACAAGTATGAGCATTTATTTAACTGTCTCTTAAAATGAAATGATAACACCCATTTTGTCTTCCATTCCTCTCTCCAGTAACTTTTTTTTCCTCTCTCTGTGCATGTGTGTCTATCATCAGTATGATAACGAGGTTGTAAGAACTTGTTAACCCCCCACGCACACCACAGTTCAACCCAAAACCACAATAGCTGTGTGTGTCTTTCTTTTGCCTTCTTTCTGTCATCGCTCAATTTTAAAATACTTAGGATGAAGTAATATTTGGCTGTTTGTATGTGTGTCTGTTTGTGTAAGAAAGAGAGGGAGAGAAGACTACACATAAGTTATTCTGTTAGACTTACTAACTCTAAGTGAGTTTGTGTGTGTATGTTGTAAATCACAATGCCAGAGAGTTGGCAGCCAGGTGTAAAATTTTGCTTCCTTGACAACAGTGTAACCAGAAGCAGACAAACATTGAGGACAGCCAATCAAAAAGTCCATCTGTATTTTGCAGCCTGCATGTTTGAACAATATCATATGCTCACACACTCTAAAATGAAATGATATCTTCACCTTGCTGTACATTTTTTAAATAAATAATAATAAATAAAAAAACTCCTTTGGCAGCCGCAGTGATAGTCCAACAGCTTCTGATGTTGTTCCATGTGTATAAAACACAAAAACTCATTAAAGCTGCGTTGATAAATATTGCGAAATGAAGTGAATAATTATATGTAATGTGGCAGCAGTCAATAATGGTGATTAGTTACACTTTTTCCCTACATAATACCTTGTAATGCTTCCACACTGTCAGCAGTCACAGTTTGTTGTGTTTCGTTTTTTTTTTTTTTTTTCAGATTATGACCATGATAGCCATCTAAGTTACACTTTGAAGGAAATCCTTCAGATTTAATCATTAAACAGCAGACAGCCAGTTAACTTGGTAGACTTTCATCTACATATTTTGTCAAGGGTTGATGGCAGAGGAGCTTGAACAAAATAAATAAAAGTTCTGTTCTGTGTCTGCTGGATGTGTAATTAATCAGTTGTCATATTAAGTCACACTGAAGCAAGCTTAAGATCCAAAATGAATTAATATCAAAATAAAATTAAATTTACAGAAGTGCGACATTTCTGTAGTTCATTTCCCACCCAATCAAATGACTGATTGTTATATTAATTACGTTTCTGACCATTGCAATGAGGAAACATTTTAATGATGGCCTTATCTATATATCTTTTTACACTAAGCACAAATATGGTAATGCTGATGGGTTCATCCACCTATTCTGAACTTTTACAATTTCTTCCACAATCCCACAATTCTATAAAAGTGCAACATCATGTTTATGAAATACAGGCACATGCTTTAAATATTTTTCTTACAATAACATAAATAAAGAATAGATTATTAAAAAAAATCTTAACGAATAATAGATTTGTGGACACCCTTTACAACGTTCATAAAAAATCTATAGGACATTATTTATCTACCTTACTTATCGTTATCTATATCTATATCTATATTATGGCTTATCGTTAATTGTAGAAAAAATCACCAGCACATTATTCTTACCCGTTCAGCATGTGATCTTACAGTTGCAGGGCCTCTCATCCTCACAATGAGATCACTGGTAACGTTGGACCACACTGCCTCTAGTGGTTGCCCGTATGTGTGTGTGTGGAGAGCGACAGCATAAATTGTTTCTAAAACACACAGACACATGCACAGACACACACACACACACACACACACACACACACAAACACACTCTTGAGAAAGAGAAATCAGGCAGATCACTTCCTCCTAAAGTCCCACCAGGGGCTGTGGATGAGTTATGTATGTTGTCTACCTCTTGCATCAGTGTTAGAGTGGCTGCTGTGCTTTCACTTTCTAGGCCACATATGAGCTCTCTGGTTTCTTCAAATCAGACCAGGTTGTGTATTTATGACTCACTGCTTTGGAATGGGGTGGGGTTGCTGTTAACTTAACCATGAAGGTGTCTTTGTGTCTGATTGACAACTGAATTGGACTGTGAGTTTACCTACTCCTCCTTTCCTTCATTTTCCATTTACCCACTCCTTTTATACCTGACCTGTAACCAGCTCCCCTCCCTCTCTTTTCACTCATTCTCATTTTTAATGTCTGTAGCAGTAGTTCTGTGTCTATGAAATTGCATTTCTGAAATTTTATCAAAATACATTAATAGTGTAAATATGTTAAAACTTGATAATACATAGTTGCTATGTATGTATGTGTTGTTATGTAGTGAATGCGCTTGTAAAACTCAATAAAAATTATAAAGGCTGTCAACACAATGTATTTTTCATATTAATCATCACAGTGATGAGAGTGGGGAGAATTAAGGTAGTGAAGGACCAAGCTCCCTTTGGGTTTGACATCATGTTCGGTTTCATCCATTATCAATATTTTATAAAACTGGCAAATACTGAAGCAGTATCAATGTTAAGTTTAGGAGAGAGGCAAAGGGTTTATAGCTCATATTTGAAAACGCACCAAAATGCACACACGGCTATCAGAAAAAACTGTTCAAACTGGCACATAGATGTATGTAGCCTCTGTGACAATGCCCACAGGTTTGACTCTGCCTCTCACTCCCAGCATATGGAAAATTGTGCAAAAAGTTGGAATGTGTATGGAAACTTTGGTGCATACTGGGTTGTAGCAAGCATAAGCTCATCAGCTACTTAATTCTACTACTTGCCCATTATTGAAAGCCCTCATTTAACTAAAGGGCTAGGCATACTGGACTGAATGCGTCATCGGTTTTAATATCAACACCTGTATTACTGTAATAGATCAGAGTAGAAATGTTGCCTTCATAAGAAAGGTGAACATGTTAATTCATTGTTCCTTCTTCAATAGTTTCAATGTAAATGTAAACCATTTCATTGAAAGACATCAAAAATCAATTTTTTAACCAATTTAGAAGCTGCATTTAGAGACAGATGTTTACAGAAGCAAAATCTAACATTCAACTTTCCTTCAAGGTCTTGGCTCCACTAACAGCGGCACTCTAAGCATCCAGTGTGTTCACAACATGACTCTTCAAAAAAAGTAAGCAGATGAGGAAAAAAAACAACAACAAAAAAAAAAACACCACCACGTAGATTTAATGTCCCTTCTGCTGTGAAGTTGGACATTTTAATAATGGATTTTTTGGAAATAACTCAACTAATAGAGTCAGACTTCAGCCGCTGTGAGAAGAACTGTATTGTTAGGCACTTCACTGTTTCAATTTTCAGCCCCGTCGGTAGCTGCTGATGTGATGGACCAGGCTGTGTTGATGCCAACTCACTAAGTTTTCTCTTCTTGAAAGACTTACCTGACTCTGATCTCTCTCTAGATTTGGTACTGCACAATTTCCTAACTTAGCACAGTAAAGTTGGACTAAAGCATCTCAGATTCAACAGAGCCTCTTCTCTATGCCACTGTATATCACACAGTATGTGCACTTGGAAAGAACCAGTGGTGTCCCGTGCATTTCACACCTAGGCCTTTAGTGAGTCCTACACAGTTCTACCTGAATTTATTCACTTCTTAATACCGTCATTATGACACCATGGCTCTAGAAACCATTAGAGCATTTAAAATCAATTCACCCGCATTAACAATTAAGAATAGTTAGAACATTGCACTCTGAAGTACTCGATTCTGATTGGTCTGCTGATCTGCTGATCTGATTGCTTATTGCAAGTGTATGTTTCTGTTAACCTAAAGTGTACAGGCACCCTCACTGTTGATTTTGAAGGCCTCTGGGCAGATTTCTTGACACCTGGCAACACATGATAGCTGAAATATGATTGGATAAAAGCTCCCACATAAATTTACAAAATTGGAAGCTGTGCAACCAAGAGGAAAGCTATGAATTGAATAGAATAGACAATGGGGAACAATTTAATACATGTTTAGGAAAAAATTAAAATAAATATATATATATATATATTTTCTGATGATGTTTAGGCCAGCAGAGAAGGCTTTGCTGGCCCTGACTGCCCACTACTGGAAAGAACAATCTAACCAGAACAGTAAGGGACTGAACTGGCTCAGGTTATTAAAAAATCCTAAATTAGTAAAGTAGTAGTTAAGATAGTAGTTAAACTAGCAAAATAAATTTATTCATTAGCAAAATCTAACTGGTCATACCCCAGAATTATTAAAAGAGTTTAATAAAATGTAATGAGAAGGGTCGCTTTCTCATGGACAACAAACTTTAAACAAATAGTGGACTTACCAAGAGAACTGCACTTGTCAGGCCCAGAGTCTACATTCAATGACAAAGCTCCAAAGCAGCCATCAGTGGGCTGATTTAAGGCCAATGTGCAGGGCTGACGAAGACTTTTAATATTTTGCCCACAATTGCCAAATTTCATCTATCCTTATTTTTTTACCTCAGTATTTCCTGCATTAGCCCTTACCTTTGGCACAGGGTAAAATCATGGAGGTCTCAAGAATTGATGCAGTTCTTAAACCAGATGGTTTAGATGCCTACACATCTAAAAGTCATTAATTCACTAGGAGTTTGTCAGGAAAATCCTGCAATGATTGGCATGAAATCGAATGAAAACTGTTCCCTTTAACAAGTGCTGCGGGCAAACATTTCTAAGAAAGTCAAACTAAGTTGTTTTCTCTTTTTTGCTTCGATCTCTTCTCTCTCTCTCTCCATCGCCGTCTGTCCATTTTTCCTCTAATTTCTTTCCCCCTCTCGTATTCTGCCAATAAAAACAGAACATACTTCAGTGTTGGATAGAAGACTCCATTCATTGAAACTTGGCAACTCTCTCCACAGCCTTTTTGCCATGGGCTCATATCATCCCTGCCTCCTTCTTCCCTCCTCTGCCTCCATTGGTCTTTCATTTCCTGACTGCTTTGCTTTCTCCATCATTCCTCCACCTTCCTTACATTCTTTCACTCTTTCTGTCTCTATTCCTTCAAGTTCCTCTGTTGTGTTTATTTTATAAATATGCTGCATCCCACAGGAGTGGTGCTGCTGATTAGCATGAACACAAATTATAATCACAGTTTACCGGCCACTCACCACAAACAATGACGCCATTCAGGGGCGGATCTACCGGGGTGGCATTATTAAAAATAATGCCTTGCCACCCCACTTGGCAGCAATGACATCTACGAGCGCGAATTTCCGATGTCCGACTGCAGTGAATGCAGCACGAGAGAACGTCAGAGCGGCACGAAACTGTGTGGCGCGAAGCGAAGGAGCAAGGAAAGAAGACACAAGAGGAAAGAGGTAAAAACGGATTAATTATCTATCTAATAATGAAATCACTCTATCAGTAAAAACCTCATCTGTCAAAAATTTTTTCAAGCTACTGAGGGACAAATGGGGAGAATGTGTGTTCTGAGTAAACAATAAAAGCCATGTCCAGTACCTTGTTTTAGTACCGTGACCCATTTACTTACATAGTTGACCCATGATCATCAGTGACATGGGGGAATCAGATCATCCATGTAGCAATGTTCAGCTTAGTACAGCTCACTCCATAGATCTTCTTGGGTAAGTTTTTCTTTGGATACTTTCTTCTTATACAAATGCTGCCAGCAACGCTGCCACTCATCACCAGTGTCTTACCTTAATGCCTTTCCTGTGATAATGCCCCATTTACAGCAGTGTTACCAAAGTTCTATCTTTTATTCAGTTAGATCACATTGTATGGTCACTTATTCCTAATATGAACTGTTTCACATGAAACCTCAAATGGAAGACACTGATTGCGTGAGATTAAGTTTGTATGAGTTTGTAAATGGCAGCCCGTGCCCTTATATCCACACATGAGATACATGTTCTAAGTTATATATAAAGTCCTGCAAACAGAAATGCTTGAGTGTAAATTATATTAGTCTACTATTTCTCATCAAACTGTGATAACTGTGATTAAATTCAGTATATACATCTGCCATATGTTGCCAGTCCTCAAAAATTCCTTCCCCCCCTCTCGCCACCCCATAAATATTTTTCTAGATCCGCCCCGACGCCATTTAGTACTGACACTGTTCTGCAGTGTTGATGTAGATTGAAACACACATGCGCGGTTAATGTTTATATGTGTGCTGACAAACCCCTGTTGTGATAGCAATACGGAGGTGTTAATGCTTTGCTCCACTCTTAGTGATGTGGTGACATGTAAAATACTCCAGAAAAAAATGTTTTGCACATCCGTTGCACATTTATTTCAAGCAATGCTGAATATTGGTGTCCTGAAAAGTACAATCTATGTATGTATGCCAGGAAAAAAATCTCTCAATGATCGCTTCACAGACAGCCTTAGAATGTGTCATTGTAACATGATGGGAATGAACTATACTTACAGGAGCACCTATCAGCTGCACTGGTGGAGAGACTGCAATATCGTAAAAGAGGGAGATATGGTAGATTTTGAGAGGGTGAACCTGGTTTAACCATAGACTGTAAATAAACATGGACGTAGCCTCCATGACGTCACCCACACGTTTCTGAAACGTTGCGTTAGCTGCTCCAATGTCCATCTTGGCAATGTTTGACCCCGCCCGTAACTACAAACTAATCCAAAAACACTCACCCGACTATAATTCAAAGGCCATGCCCTCAATTCTATACAACTTTAAATGCTAATTCACAGTCACCCAAAACATTGAGGACTGTGTATGTGAATATTGCAGTAAGCACATGAATCTGTCATTTGGTTTATAGTTTTGAAGTGTGCTCTTATTCTAAATTTTTCATATAGTCAGCAGAGGTTGCCCTTCATCAGAATGAACACACTAGTTTTGAATCAATCCCACAAACACCATTCAAAAAAACAGAAAATAGTCCTGAAGAGATGTGTTTCCTCCCCTTTGAATAAGGCAGACAGCAAAATCCAAGAAACGGCTCTGATGCTGTGGCTATGCCATGTCAAAACCTTATAGGGCCCTGAGAAGATTTTTGTAAGTTTTCATACTGAACCTGAGGATGAACTGATCAGTTTGATCCAGTTCGATCCTGTCAGAGAAGTAGACTGCACATGACCAAGGTGAATAAATGGCAACACTTGATTCCAGAGTAACTGCTGGAATGAACTAAGCCTGTGACTCTGACCTCAGTGTGACCCTCTAACATCACCATGACCTAGCTGTGACTCCACTGTGACATCACTGTGACCCTGTCGTAACCCTTCTCTGACCTCCCGATGACATCACATTGAGATGAAAATGCACAGGCCTTGCCCACTTTGACCTGTAATCCAATCAGGAGGTCAGTATATCATCATGGGGGTGGAGTCTTCAAGCACCAATGTGATCAGCTAGTGTAAGTGGGTGTGCTTTGATCCCAATTGCACAACCCCTCTGCATTTCCTCAGGAGTCACTGTGGGAACAGTTTCCTTTGACCTGTGACCTCCTCCACACCTGGGCTGTGAGCTCAGAGCTTCCTGAGCACTTTGATCATATCTTGATGAGTCATGTGACCACACCTTTGCCTCAGGAGTGGGAGGAAAGTCAGTCTTGTTCAGTGGACCGGTGGATCAGAGAGAAAAATCACAATTCTAACCTTCAAAATGGCTCTAAGATCTTTTGCACTGTGATGAGTTTGGCACTTGGTTGCCATGGTAATAGTAGGGTGCAGGGGGAAAAAAAGAACATTTTACATTTAAATATATTTCATGTTTCTTTTGATCTGTTGGAAGTTTGGAGCAGAGCAGTTCAGACAGTCTGCTGCTTCTCACACACACATGCACACACACACACACACGCAAATAATCAGTTCCTAAGCCCTCATGAATAGGCTCCACCCAACAGTTTTTTGCAGTATTTGAGGCATACCACACACATTCAAGGCACATTTATGTATCGAGCCATACAAATACACTGAACCGTAGCAACACACAAACACACAATGTTTGTTTTTGGTTATATGGGCATGTGTGTGCACATGTGTGTATGTTAGCCAACAGGGCGGTGTCTGTTAGGATTAGGTGTTGCCATGGCATCCCTATGTATGGATGTGTGCATGTCACAATGACATCATCACAATATGTCCCTCCCCTCTCCAACCTGACGCCACATGAACGCAAAACGAACCAACCAATGGGATCAAGATGTGTTTTTTTTCTCTGAGTTACATTAATCTATTGGGAAAGAAAAGGGGAGGGGATCCACCCACCCCACACCTTCTTGCTTCCCTCACTTCCCTCTCGCTCATCCCAACACTGCCCCCTGGTGTCCGGTCTGTATGACTGACACTGCCTTCATCATCCTCCTCCTTTTTTGCGTTTTCTCCACTGTTTTGCTCATCATCTAAATGAATAAGGCTCACCATTACCTCTTTCCAGATTTCATTCTTGATTTTCTTCTTTTTCTTTCATTCAGTCTTTCTCCTTATCCCTGCAATATCTGCTCTTTTCACATCTCTTCCCTTTTCTTCTTTTGTTTTTCCTCCCGCCTCAGCACCTTTCCTCCACTTTCTTTGTCTGCCATACCTTCGCCTCCTCCTGTGACTCTTCCTCTAATCTGGTCTCATCTCAGAGGTCACAGGAAGGTCAGAGTTCAGAGAGAGTTCACCGTCTACTCCCTTCAGCCAATGACCGATCACTTCCTTTTTTAGCGAGACAAATGAACGGCGTGTGTGTGTGTGTGACAGAGCATTTGTATAGATGAATCTGTTCACTTGAAATTTTTTCAATACAACAAAGCTGCAATACCAAACTAAGTTTTTTATTGTTTTTTTATTTACATTGTTAAGGACTGCAGCTCCACGTTTACCACATCCGATAAAAGGTCATTGGGTGGTGGCTGAGACATTTTGTATAGTAACCGGTAGAAGCCGGGCTATTAGTCCCCTTGGTGGTTAGGTTTACACAACAAAGAACTCTGGTTCTCCGGTAAACATACACTTTGTGTCTGAATATCTGTATTAAGTGCATAAGTGTTTCCCTAATAACCATAAAGAAATTGGATAATGCCATAGTCACTGATACATTCAGTACCAACACAAGATATTCATAATATCTCCTCATTACGATTCATATGAAATTCAAATTAATTGAAAATGTAATCCAATTAATAATACAATTACATATGTCACTGGATTAAATACAGGCAATTGCTTTTGCAGTTTAGATGTAAATAAGTATAATTTATAGCAAACAGGATTGAAGCTGAATTTTAGATATTTTTTCATTTTACTCAAATGATCCACAAGTGGAAAAATATGGAAAAAAACACGAAAGATGTGTTTATTTTTGACAAACTCACTAAATGTATAAATGAAAACAGAATTAAAACCATAGAATTTACCATGTATTCAAAATAAATAATTACACTTTTAAATTTACATTTTGATGTTGAAAATAATGGATTAAGTACAAAAAGTAGCAGCAAAAAATAGCAGAAAGAGAGTTCCCTGTTCTGTAAAAACTGAACACTTGCAACAGTGAATTTATGGGTCTCACTGGGTTTCAAAATTTTATATCTGGCATAAGAACAAAAGAAAAATTTATTTAAATATGAAATGACTACCTTTGGAGATACACTGTTTTGACTGGATAGTCAAATGCAGGCCAATGCAAAGTCATATGATATATCCTTGAATTATGGAGGAAAAAGCACTAACTCCATTTTTACCCATCATAGTATTAATTAAACTGAGACTGTTAAATATGATGGGGTGTTGTTCAGTATTCAATTGAATTAGATACTTGTTATTTTGTCAGAGCCTTTTTCATTTTGTTGGTCCACCATTTCAAAGTCAGTATTGTTTTATCTTGGTCACATGTTTTGCCTTACGTCTTGTTCATTTACACCACCTATTCATAATTCCATTTATAATGATCCATCTGCTGATTCGAGTATATCGTCACTCTCCAGGAATTGGAGAGTGCAGAGATGTAAAGATGCTGAACTCCAAATATGACCAGAATCAGCATGAGAAACAGTACATTTTGTAAGTAAAATGCTCAGGTTGAGTAAAAGCATAGATTCACTTTATACAGAGAGAATGTGACCTCCGTGTCTACAGGCCTGTTCCCGCTGTGGAAATATTGAGGAATAGAGTAGTTACACTCACTCTCAGTGTTTCAATAATATCCGTCACAAGGTGCTAAATGTGGTAAATGAACAGACCAACATAACAATAGAACACGCATTCTCATGATGAGGTACATGTTGTGTTGGTCTGTGCATGTGTGAGTTGGGTGAAAGGGACCCCTGCTGCCCTCTTGATGACACAGTTGCCAGTTCAAGTTCAGTTCAGGAGTTCACAGCGCCTGTACCGTGTGTGCGTGTGTGTGCAAGTCTGTGTGTGTGTGTCTGTGTTTGTGCTCACGCAAAGGAACATTCTTTTGCATTGACTTCTCAGAAGGTCTTGCATATACAAAAGCATGTAAAGACAGATTGAGAGAGAGATCAGGTGCAGGATAAATAAAAAATAAATAAAATGTATAGAATGAAATTGAAATAGTGTTTAAAAAAAGCAACTGTAAAAATGAAATAAAAAAACAGAATTGCAACAGATTCAAGTATTCAAATATATTATATATTTATATTTATACATATATAATTATAAATGTGTATATAAGTGATATATCTAGACGCACACACACATATGAGTGTAGGTGTGTATATAAAATAACACTGATAAAAGTATTATACATAATAATACCTTTATCAGTGTTATTCCATAGACTAATACTTATTCATACTGTATAGACACATCCAAAAATAGGCTACTAATATTACTTCACCTTAACAATAACAGCAATAAAAATTACTATTGTGTTACAGTTGCAATACGATTAAACTTAATTTGTTTAACATTATAACACCACAAGCACATAATAGCTGTCATTATTTTGAGCTGCTGTTTTGGAAAAAGTCTTGTATTTTCAGAAGAACAAGAATTTAAGAAGAGTGAAAAACGTGTAGCATAAAAAATTTACGATTGTATGATATAAATTAACAATACTTAGATAATTTGATATACTTCTAATATTTCTTTTTTTTTTTAACATCTATTAAGTCTGGACTGAAGAACAATCACAGACTAGTTTCAAAGTCATTCCAGCTGTGTGCATCAGGTCATGGTCATGCTGAAAGATGAATCATTGCCCCAGGCTCATGTCATGTGAACTGCCAGTCTCCTTGTTCCTGGGGCTGAGAAACACCACTATAGCACCAAACTGCTGCCACCAAGCATCAATGAAGGGATGAAGAGCACTGGATAGCGTTGCCAGACAGAGTGTCTGGAGTTCTCTCCGAAGGGGTCAAATTTCTGTCTCATCAGACCCAACAATACTTTTTCCTCATTTCATCAGATTCATCTGATAATGTTGGACAAACTCAGGTTGGCTCCTGTCCATCCACTCTATTATCAAGTGCTGACTGATGGAGAGCTGCTCAGATGGTTGATGGTTGAAGAGAATCTCCTGACTGTGCAGAAGACCTCTGAAGCTCTGTTAACTCACCGCCCTGGCGTCTTTCAACCCAGATTACTCTGTCAAGTCCCCGTCACAAACTTTTTCCATTTCACAATTATTGAGTCTAATCAGTGAGTCCAATCACTGAGTGCTCCTGGGAACACTCAAAGCTTTAACATGATTTTATACCCCTCCTTTCATCTGCCCAATTTCACCACAGAAGCTTACAGAAAGTTCCTTCAACATCATGGCTTTGTTATATACTGAACAATTTGCCCCTTCATGTCAAGTTCTGGACACAATACAATTAACCAAATTAAATCAAACTGGATGCACTTTACCACAAATGAATGCATTTTTTAGAAATTTGACATTGTCATGAAAGGTTACTGATTGTAGATTGATGAGCAAAAATCGCCTAAACAGTAAATAAACCCACTTTATGTTCTTAATTTCCCACACATTTTTTGATCATTTAAGATGCAAAAAGCGTGAAGCAAACAAATGTCTTATTAATGACAATAAATGTGAAAAATAACTGAAGTGAAACAGGACATTATTCTACCATCAAAAAGATTTCCATTAATTTTTCAATTTTATGTCTAATACTATCACAAATTTGTGTGTGTGTGTGTTTGTGTGTACACAAGTGTGGTTGGTATGTGTGTTGGTATGTGCATGTGTATGATTGCGCACATTTGTGTGTGTGTTTTTGTGCTAACCTCAATTTTCAATAAATTTGCACACACATATTCACCAGTCTATAATAAATGTAGCTCTCATCTCAAGGCACCTGATACCAGTTTATATCCCACTGAGAGAGAGAGAGAGAGAGCAAGAACAAGAGACAGATGAAAACAAATGAAGGTGTCACAAACAGGAAAGGAGAGAGAGGCAGAAGGAAAGCAACCACAAAGGCCAGATGAAAGATAGACAGAACAACAGAAAGCGAGAGAGAGAGAGGGTTAAACATAGTTCAAGGGTTCAATTTTTGTTCACACATACACAAACACGCACACACATGCACACAAACACACTTCTGTGGTGTGTGTCAGGTATTACACTTTGGAAAACGATTTGTGTGTATGTGTTTGTGTGTATGTTTGTCTGTATGTCTGTACAGTATGCATAAGTATGAGCACATGCTTGAAGAGACCTTGCCAGAGATTGGTTTTGATGTGCGTCTATTTGTGTGTCGGTGTATACAAACTTACCCCCAGGAGGTCACCAATCTCGGTACATATGTGTGTGTCTGAGTGTGTGTGTGTGTGTATGTATGTGTGTGTATAATGTTTGTGTATTTGGGGAGGGGTAGGTTTGAATACACTGCGACAATAGGGCCTCCATCTGTTGGTGCAGCTTGGTTACAAATTTGGTGTCAACCGCCCCACTGGAGAGACACACAGGCACATGCGCACACACTGAGCTATATGGAAATGTGAACTTAGATTCACCCGAAAATGCAACGTTTGACCTGACCATGTACTCTGCATCTCTCCTCTGTCTTCATCTTGTTTTCTGCTCCTCTCCCTACATTCTGTTTCTCCTCCCTCACTCCTTCTATCCCATACACCATGAAAACATGGTTCAGATCCCATTAACCTTCATCACCTCTCTGATTTCTAATTCAATTAAAAAGGGAAAATGTTTGACACTTAAATATGGAGAAAAGAAAAAAAAAAAAGGAGTCGAGTCTGGTTATAATAGTTTTGTGCTGGTTTGTTGCTGCTTGGTTTCATGTAACCTTCAGAAGAAAATGCCTGAAAATGCCTGAAATAACTTGAAATAACGTGAAACAGGCAAATGTTGCCAATAAGATTTCCAACAGCCTGTGTAAAGGTGTTTAGTTGTCTGGAAAATTAAAGGTACAAAAATTGTTCAATGGCAGGATTTGTGGGTTTGGGCAACATCTTGATAACCTACACCATTAGACTTAGTAAATAAAGGAGTCAGTCCCAAAATGCTGGTTAGAAGTCCAGATAGTGCCATCAAGCTCAGCAATTTTTTACACACTGGATAAAAACAGTGGTGCCAATACAATACACTATGACACACTGATATCTATGGTCGACTCAGTGGATTAAAGAAAACCCTGCTGTAACAACCTGTGATGTATAATACTATGACAACAGACTTTTGGACCCCACTGTATAGTTACATCTGTACGGAGGTGCAAATTTTGAATTTTTGGCAGCTGTATCTGTGGAGGAGCAGCAGGTTGTCCAATAATCAGAAGGTCAGTGGTCTGATTCCAGGCTGCATGTTGAAGTGTGCTTGGGCAAGATAGCGAACCCCCAAACTGCCCCTGATCTCAGAGTCTGAGAGAGACCACAGAGCATGCTGGGTAACGTGGGGCTGCTTCATTGTCTGTTTTACAGTGTTGTTAGATTCAGTGTAAGAACTCCACTTGTCTTGCAGTTGGTGAGGCTGAAGCTCAAAATCTTATAGCAATGATTAGTTAGCTGTGGGTTGCAGTGAAATACCTCCTTGTTAAGAGACCAGGGTTCAAATCCCAGTCACCTTGAAAATTTGGTGCCTTCCTTTTTCGCAGTCACTTTTCCTTTTCTGTCACTGACCGAACAAGACATCACAATGAAAGAAAATAAGATTAAATTCACATTAGTTACTTTCAAAGCTCTGTTTGACTGTGTATATATGTGACCCATGGTGCTTGTTCAGGCAGGAATAGAGCTATTTAAATGCTGTGACATATATTTTTACCATTTAGGTGTACATGCTCCAGTGTTTCACTGTAATGCTACGGTAACATCTAAATGCATAGTTGGCTAGGGGCTTGAATTACTCATAACTACTTAATACAGATATGAAAAATGTACAGATATGCACATAAACAGTTATGTGCATGTGATCTTTGGTAACTTCAGAGGGAGAAAAGATGCGATTGAGGTGATAGAGAAAAAAGTTGATTATGGTGTTTGTTCACACCTCTGTGAGCAAAGGACGAAGTTTGATGCTGAAGGTTCTTCCAGTCTGATAGTTAAACAGCTGTCAATGCTAACACTAGCTATACACTAGTTATATAGTGTTAGCTACTACATATTCATTTATTCATTCATTCATCTTCTAGCACTTAGTCCTCATCCATCTCTGGGTTGCAGGGGGTGCTGGAGCTAATCCCACCAGACATTTGGCAAGGGCTGGGTGCACCCTGGACGGGTCGTCAGTCCATCGCAGGGGCTACTACATAGCAGTAGTAAAAAAATTTATATGCATGCTAAATAGCATGCATATATATGAAATATGTATGCTATTTAGGTAAGAATATACGTTTTATTTTCTAAGGTTCTCCATATGTGTATCTAAATTTCTGTCTAAATAGTTTTAGTAGTCCAACTGTTTTACAAATGTATTTACTCATTGGCATGGAGTCAAAAGTGACAGGAAGGTGATAGGCAGTAAAGGGCCCAAGCTGAAATTGAACCTGGATTGCTGCGTAAGGAGTTACTGTTGCTAATGCTCTGCCTATGAGTTACTAGGGCACAACGTTACTGTTTACCCTGAACAGAGTGAGGGTAAGCTCATGCCCTCCGGCACACACACACAGCACCCACAACACTGTTTGTTTGCTTAGTGTCATGCAAACTGGACAATAGATGGCAGATGCAAACCTGCTGGCTGCTGACTTGACTCTTCAGTTAAATCACTGAACAACCTTTGTATCGCTGAGGAAACGCTCATTTGAATGGGAAAGAGTTGCCTTTTCCTACTTGTGCAGCTGCTGGCTACACTCATAAAAACACACGAGGCACTCATTGACACACTGTGGGAACTTGAGGCACTCGTGTCTGCGACCTTGTTAAGGTCTTTTTTTTAATTACCTCTGCTAAAGAGATTTACTAAACAAAATAGTAATCTACTTAAATATATTTTCCAAAGCCAATCTCATCATAAACATGTATTGGTTTACTCTTGAATAAACTAGTTAGAACAAAAGTTGCAAAGATGCAACATTTCTGCCAATCAGAAAACTTTCTTTAATGTTCAAATGTTTGAAGGCTAAACCTTTCTGCACAAAGGACAGACTTTTTGTTAATAATCCCTTAATTAATATTGTGTTTGTCTTGTTTTAATTGATTTTATTGAAATGCTAATCAGAGATTTGTTAATGTTGTTATTTTATGGCCTGTCAACTGATTCTGTTGATGAGCGTAATAGTCATTGAGTGTGACCATTGGGACCACAGCCACACCAATGGCATGGCTACGAAAAGATGAGCTAATATACATAAGTCAATATCACGTCAGTACAATATTAACAACTAGAGAAATGTTACACACAAATGCTTTCATAAATTGCACATTTAAACGATTAACACCATATCATGTTCTCCAGCAGCAATAAAGAAGGTGAGCAGGCACAGTTGATCCAGACTTTGAATCAAGATAGAAAGAAGTTTGAATAGGACTGCATTTATGGTTAAACTGTTGGACCCTGAAATGCAAAACAGGGGTTTTGAATATGAGGAGCATGGTGAATGATTGTTCATATCAAACGCAAGTGTGTTTAATGGTGCATTACAGTTCAGCTACAAGGACTTGAATCAACAGCACAGGCACAACATGCACAACCTGTCTGTAACCAACTGGTATTTATTTATTCATAATTTATTGAACCTTTAAAGTTTGTTCGTGATGAAAAGCTTTGCCCACATGAAAAAACAACGTCAGCACCAAGGGCCTTAATTATCAGGCTTCACTAGTGCTTACATCAGGGTTGCACACACTTTTTCAGCATGCAAGCTACTTATAAAATGACCAAGTCAAAATGATCTACCAGCTATACAAATGCAAACATTTTTTATTTAGAACTATATTGAGTATTCTTTATATGCACAATATCTGTTGGTGTACCTTGCATAACTACATGAACCCATATTGCACAATACAACTCATTTTTTGTAAATTTTTTGTCATTACCTTACTCTGATGACTTGCACTGAATGAAATCAGCCAGGGAGGCATAGTCCAGACAGTAGCTGCTGATAGCCAGCCTCAAGCACACGTCCAAATGATCATCGATCATGGTGGAACGGTATTTGGACTTAATAATCTTCACGTGGGAAAAGGCTGACTCACATAAATAAGTTTGAACCGGATAATGCAATATGACATTCTGAAAAAAAGTCCTCCTCCAATTCCATATGGAAGTGGTAGGTTTTTGGCTTCTTACTTGGTCCAGCTCCCCCACTCATATTTACACCCTTTCTTAAGTTTAGAAGAAACAAAATGGAGGCTAATTAGGCAACTTGGTTTCTTGCCTAATAAATATGAGTTTTTCAGCATTTGCCGTGGTTGTGCGTGCATGCGTGGCGACCCAAGTCTCAAAAAAGATGGGATGTCTGACCATCTTTGCGATCGACTGGTAAATCGTGGTCGACGCATTGGGCACCCCTGGCTTACATGATTGATCCTGTAATAACCAGTTCTCTATTTTCTCTGAATTGGCAGCTATTAATGTCTATCGCAGTTTAAAAGATATACAATCACATACAACATAGTTCAACAATAGTTGAAAAGTGTTTCTTCTATGGGCAGCACGTTGGCATAGTAGTTAGTACTGTTGCCTCACAGCATTATATGGGTCATTGGTTCGATTCCTGGGCCTGGGGCTTTTCTGTGTGGAGTTTGCATGTTCTCTCTATGCCTGCGTGGGTTTCCTCCCTCCGTCCAAAGACATCATGTTTGGGTTAACTGGTGACTCTAAATTGTCTGTAGGTCTGAGTGTGAGTGTGAGTGGTTGTTGGTCTCTGTGTGTTGGCCCTGCAATGGATTAGAGACCTGTCTAGGGTGTACCCCAAATATGGCAAATATCCCCAAAAAATCTCATCTTACCTTATCTTATATGAGATGCCAGGATCCACCATGTGAGATTTGTTTGTACATCACTTCTTTTATTTTGAAAGATTCAGTCCAAAATCACTTGGAGATGGGTACCTTGTTAAATTTATGTCACAATGTATTAAGGCAGTTCTCAAGGCAAAAGGGTCCAACCCAGTAGTACTAAGGTGTATCTAAAAAAATCCAGTGAGTGTGTATTTTTTTAAACTAAATTTTAATCTATTTGCTCTGTGGCTTCAATGCAATGCTTATTCCACTATGTGTACTAGGCTCTGTATATTAAACAATAAAAGCTTGTTCAGCTGAGAAGACAGAGTGAAAGCAAGGTCACTGTGATGTCAGAGTGAACTTTGACCTCTTGACTGGGTCAGTGTGTAGGGGTGCGTTCAAGGGAAAGGATATTAAGAGAGACTGAAATACAGACAAAGTAACGGGGATGCAGAGGAAGAAAAGAGAGGAAGACAGAGACAGAGAAGAAGAGAGAGGTCAGTCTGCCGACCTCAGGTTGACCTCCATCCAGCTGACCCTACTGGTCACTGTGGTGATAGTTGAAGGGGTCATAGTGGGGTCAAAGAGGTTATACTCTTGCTATCCACACTCAAATTTCTTAGTCTCACACTATAAATTTTCATTGTTTTAGTCTCTGCAGATTACTAGTAGATATGCTGCAGTTTAGTGGAATGCCTGTTTGTGTGTGTGTATGTGTGTGTGTGTGGTCTATTTGGTAATGATTGAGAAACTGCAGGATGTGTACAGAGATAGTGAGAAAGAGAGAGAGAGACCACACACTATTTTTCTCTCGCTCGTCTCACGTTGATAAGAAATGAAGACAGAAATATATCCATACTTTTAAATATATTGTCGCAAAGATCGTCACAAAACGTCTGTTGTCTGATGATACAAACAGCTGACACAAGCATATTTGTTGTCAAACTAAAAGCACAAAAAATTAAAAAGTAACTGTCACATTCACAGATTGTCTGGAAGTTTAGAAAGATATTTTTGATCAGCCTAACTTGGTTCACCATAAATTACTCCATCTTTACTGTCATTTATATTCACTTTACCTCATCAATCTATACTCCATACATATCTCTTCTATATGCCAAGAGGACAAAAGAAATCAGGGTTTTAGAAACTTTCGCAAAATCTTCAAAATTAAACAATTTATTGAAGCAAATCAAATAACACTGATGCATCATGAGGCATTTTCTCTCATTTCAGACAACAGGAGTCATAACAATCATAATGTGTTCCTGTAGGATTTCCTAACCCTCAAGCCCTGCCAACTTGGACCCACCATCCAACTGGTTTTCACTGGATCGCCATGTTGTATGTCCAATAAAAGACAGAAGAAGAGGGAAAACTTATGTGAAATATGTCACTGCCAAGGCAATGACTAAGACTTTGCTGGTAGAGCAATCTGAGCCACTTAAGTGGATGGATATTTAATGCCTTATTTGATACATCTTTATTTCTGCTGATGATTCAATTTTACAACACCTCACCCATCAGCCAACGAAAAACAAGTTTACTAACTTCAGTTTATTTCATTGTGTCAGATGCATACTTAATCAACATGCATTATTCAGCAGCAATGTATTTAATTACTATAATCACTATGTAGGTTATGTTTGCAGTTAAAAAAATACTTGAGATTGAATTAAGCTCTCTCTTGCATTGAATTGAGTGCACTGGGCAGTGTATCATTATCATATATCACTAAAAATAAGTATTGGGTTGGCTTCAATATTGACGGCTACTTGGATGGATGTGGATGATACATCCTTAACAAGGATATAAATGCATTAAACAAATGGAGACTAACATTGTGTGTACAGAGAACTTTATTCTGTAACTGCAGCTCAGATTTACTCTGGAAATTGATTTTACTGTAAATATTATTACATTAACACAACACTATTACCAGCATAAACAGTGTCTAAAATGGCAATGAAGAACGGCTCAGTGGACAATAGCCTAACACACATGCACACACACATAAAGATGCATGGACAAAGACATATACTCTATCTTTAGTTTTAACATTCACTATAGAAATAGTCCCTCTAGTTTTTTGACCATGCAGTGTCAAGAGTGCTTGCGTTCAGGCTGACATTCCAAGTAAAGCATACAAAACATTGTAATAGCACAGACTGTAAATAAAGATGGACGTTAGTGTGTTTTTGTTAGCTGTGCTAGCTGCTCTTCATTGCCTGCCAGTAAAATTCAGAATAGAATTTAAAATCCTTCTCCTAACATATCTCAGAGAGCTCATAGTTCCTTACTGTCCTAGTAGGCCACTCCGCTCTCTAGATGGAGGTTTACTTGTGGTTCCTAGAGTCTCCAAGAGTAAATCAGGAGACAGCTCTTTAAGTTATCAGGCTCCTCTTCTATGGAACCAACTTCAAGTATCGGTCTGGGGGGCAGACTCTTTAGCAATTATCAAGAGCAGGCTTAAATCTTTTCTGTATGACAGAGCTTATAGTTAAAAAGTTAAAGTTCACTTACTCTTTAGCTATGCTGCTATAGGCTTAGACTGCTTGGGGAAGGACTGAGCACCTCTCTCTCCCTCTCCCTCTCCCCTCTCTCTCTCTCTCTCTCTCTCCCTCTCCCCTCTCTTTCTCTCTATCTCTCTCCCTCTCCCCTCCCTCTCTCTCTCTCTCTCTCTCCCCCGTGTATGCGCCGACATACCAACAACCTGCTTCTTCGAAATCCCTGTTTCTCTCAGTTCCAAGCATGTGCACTGCATTTACTAACCATGTTTTCCCGAAGTGTCTGTCTCTCCCAGTTCCTCTCCTCTCTCTCCCTGTCCTCATCCTGCAGGTGATGAATCATCACCATCCCATGTTCCTGCAATGCCTGATGCTCCCATATCTTCATGAATTCTATACAGCATCATTGCTATGAACTTCATGCAGCATCATGTTCCTGCCTACACCTGTTTTGAATATCCCCTCCTCCTGCTCCTATTCTCTCCCTACTCTACCCAACTTTGCCCCCCCCCCCCCTTGCGTCTCTCTCTCTCTCCCTCCCACCCTCTCTCTCTCCCTCTCTCAACCCAACCGGTCGAGGCAGATGGCCACCCCCCCTGAGTCTGGTTCTGCCCGAGGTTTCTGCCTCTTAAAGGAAGTTTTTCCTTGCTGCTGTCGCCAAGTGCTTGCTCATCGGGGGATCTGTTGGGTCTCTTTAAATAATTTTATAAAGAGTTTGGTCTAGACCTGCTGTATATGTAAAGTGCCTTGATGTCACTTTGTTATGATTTGGCACTATATAAATAAATCTGATTTGATTTGATTTGATTTGATTTTGAAGCTCAAACTGGGCTCCTGAGTCCGCAAAATTCCTTGCTCATCTTAAAAAAAAAAAAAGTGTGGTATGAGTTGATTCTAGGATTTGGTGCATGACAATTTGATGGACAGGTGGCTGAGCACATACTTGTCACGAAGTCTGTCTTTTGTCAACAGTGATCGACACATGAAAACAAATATATGTTTCGCTCTTGGCTTCTGAGTGACAAAATGTAGACTTTTTATAGATATTTCATCACCATGGTAACTCAGGCCTCACAGTTAATCTGTGGAAATAAGATATAAAGGCGTTGAAAATATCACTTACACAGATCATGTATGTCAACAGAGACAATATCTAAAATGTTCCATCTGTCACTTTTAAAATTGTTGATGCCAGACAGTTGTTTAAACAACTGTAAATGTGTGTGTGTGTGTGCGTGTGCGTGCATATGTGCATGATTAGTGGAAATAGGATGAGGAGTAAATGAAAGAAATAAATACAATGAAGCATGAAAATTCAGAGAGGGAGAAAGTTGATATTTATAGTGCCTCTCAGTATCTTTTCTGTAATTTAGACGCCAAACAAACTTTTATTTTTATGGCATATGTAATCACATTATTGTGTGTACTGTGTGTTACGTTTGCGGAGCAGAACGGACTAGAAACACACAAGCAGTAAAATGTGAGCAACACATTATCTGACACAAATATTAGAAAACACTAAACCAAACTCAATTATGAAAATAACATGAAAACACAGTGTGAAGTTGTTATTAGGCTCCATGAAACATATGACCGTTACAATATTGAATATCGTCAATGATGAAACCACATGAAACTGGTTTTATATTATACAGCCATAATTTTACCATAGGATGCTGTATAGTGGAATAGGAAAATAATTAGAGTGAACCAAAAAAACATTCACACACAGTTGGCTGTAAATTCTGAATCCCTATGCACAGATGGTGTTTCTGTGTCCCCGTGTGTGTGTGTGTGCGTGTGTGTGTGCTGCTGATTTACAGCATCTGACATGTCAGAAGAGAAGGAAATTGAAGTGAAAGACCAGAAACCATCAATCCACTCACAGACATGTGCACACAAACACATACACACACAGGGGCATATAGAGACACACACATGCAGCAGCTGTTGCTCTAATTAGCTCGGCCATGCTGAACACACTAATCACCATTACCTCAGTCTGTCTGCTAATTCACAGATCAATTTATTTTTATGGATTCTTTATTGGATTTATAATTCATAGAATATTCCGCCTATCTGGCCTGATTGACAGATTTAACCACCTGTTAGTGTTTTGCAAATTTTCATGGAGTTAATTATTTTTTTGTCAGTTATGGTTTGTCAGTTATATGTAACACAGGAAATGTTACTATTCCTTTACATTTCATTTAGTTGAATTTTGAAATTTGGGAATGTAAACTTTATCACTATGAATTTGTTTTAGATCATGTATTTCAGCAAGTAAAAACTGACAACCGTACAGAAAACATGACACAATACTGATGAACAGATTGGGTTCCATGTTACACACCTGCAGGGCCATATATCATGTGGCAACAGTTTTGGATGTTAGTAATCCAGTGAAGGGTGGAGTTATGCGGTCAGCAGTTGAAAGGGCAGGATAAATGTAACCATGACTATCACATGTTCATTATGAGGGATGAGGAGGCATCTCAAGTTGTTTGTTTTTATAAGACTTGACACGGCCTTGGCTCTTCCAAGGGGACCCAGTCGCAGAGAATAACACCACAACACGTATTCAGGCTCCAAGAATGTTTAATCATGAACAGGCAGGGGTCATACACAGGAAGGCAGTCCAAAAAACAGGCAGGCAAATCCAAAAGGGCAAGGCAAAACTCCAAAACCTGGTGAGACAAAAAAGAAGGTCATACAAACTCAAAATCGCTCGCTTGGAGGAAGAAGAACACAAAGGTCAGACAAGGGCTGTGGCAAGGGCTGTGGCAAGGGCTGTGGAAAAGGCTGTGGCAAAAAACTGGCAAAAGGCACGCTGACAAAGAAGAAGAAGACAATCTGATACCGAAAGATAGGGAAGCACAGCTTAAATACACAAGGAGGGAGACAGCAAGACACAGGTGAAACACATTAGGGCAGGGAAGGCAGTCACACAGGCAAGAAGCTTAACAGGAAGAAAGGTGAGACGAGGACTTCAAAATAAAACAAGAAGTGACAAAAACTAAACTGACCCTAACAAGACAATGACTGAACCTGACCGTAGAACTGACTGACCCTGACAAGACTCTGAAATGGCCAAGCTTTTCTGTCATCATTAAAAATCAAACAACAGTTGCCTCATGCTTGTCTTCCTCCACCATATCAAATTATGACCCATTTGTTTGAAGTTATCTTAGTTACAGTGTGAAGTCCTTATGTCTAGAAATTTCTTTGTGAAATATAGCTGACCTTGTCCTGTGACTACCAATATCACTTTGTCCTTTCACCCAGTTGAATGTTTGTGACCAGATTTGAAGGCATTAGAAAGATAGAGTGTTCACAAGGCCAAAACTTTGTTTGGTAACGTCAATGTAACCTTGATCTTTGACCACTAAAATCAAATCAGTTCCTTGTTGGGTCCTAATGATTGTTTGTGCCAAATCTAAAACAGTTCCCTCAAAACATATCTGAGATATATAATTTTTTTAATGGTGTCATATTTTACACTTTTTTTTCAACAATTAAGTGAATCAATCAGAAAAGAGGCTCTGGGACATCCAATGATTGGCTGGCTGTTTTACATTTACAGATTTTAGGGGAAAAAAATTAACAAAAAGAGAAACCAGATCCTGCATAGCTGGATTGTGGAACCATGTGGATGGGGCTTGGGGTGTGGCTTTGCATTACAGAGTCCTGATGGCTGGTTTAAAGGCTTAATTTCTGTGAACATTTCTCTGTGGACTGAGCACTTATTATACTTTCAGATATGCAGGAAAATTTGGTAAGATCTGGGACCGAGAGCAGGAAACTCGTGATTACACTGTTAATCTCAGGGTCAATTCTGAGACATGTTTAACAGTTGCCAAATTTTGCATATTGTTTTAAACTCTTTGATACAGCCTAAAGCGGTCATGATTAGTTCACCTGTATATAGGCACCAGTTATCAGAGTTTTGCAAAAGGTTTGAGTCCCAAATTCAAAGACATAATAGCTTAGCTATGACATAAGTTTTTTTTTTTTTTTTCGAACACTCAAGTGGGAGAGTTAGACTTATGTAAATATTAAACCTGTGACATGAACTTAACTTTACACTCTCACTGAGCACAAACTCAACTAAGCCCTTGAAGTATCATCATCATGAGTCAGTATTGGTACAACATAATGACAGTGAGCAAGTCTTACAGGGCATGCATGGGATCCATGGATCCAGAGGGTCACTCAAGTGACCTGTCTCCTGCTTGGAAAGAATTGAAAGAACTGTAGAAGGTGTCCAGTTGATCCTATTCATGCCATGTCCGTCACTTTCTTTTTTCTTTTTTTTCTTTTTTTTTTGTCCGCATTTGTCCTCATAGTCTAGCACCACAGGGTGTCAACATTGTATGAGATTGATGCAGTTATAGTCTTGCAGCTAAATATTTTATTATTTCAGTGCCTGTGTTACCATCACCAGCCCTCCCTGGAAGCTAGTTTGTTGATCTTTATTGAGTGGAATAACCTTTGTGTGGCAGGAAGGGCAGTGCTACACCTCAGTGAATACAGGAGGGAATAAAGGACAGAGAAGATGTGGAAAGATGGACAGGGGAAGGGAAGCAGGTCATGCTGGTAGGAACTGGTGGAGTGAAGGATGCTGTGCTTTTCCTGTTACCACACTTAGGGTTAAGAGAGTCCAGAGGGTTACTGTGTAGATCTCTGGAGAGATGGGAGTCCAGGTAGGTGAAGGTGTCCCAACAGAGGAGCTGAGTCAAAGATAGGGTACATAGTGATAGATTGAAAGAACAGCTCAGCCCATTTTCAAGTAGCCAGTAAATTGCAGTAAAGCAGTTTCCAGCCTGTGCATACAAGAAATGACTACTTATATGGGCTAATTGCCAATTCATTGGGATGATCAGACTAAAATCGATGTGGTGTAATACAACAGTCCTTCAATAAACCCTTTGTCATGAAAGTTATAATGTTTTAATTCAAATTGTTTTCAAATGATGTAGATTCAACTGTATGATTATTGTATCATCTGCTGAGCTGTTACTTTTTTTCGCAAGATACATCTTACGTTTCACTTAGGCACATCACCATCAAGTGTTTTTGGTCTCGGAATCTGCGTAGCAAATCTCAACCCTCTTCACCTCAGCCATTTTTGCCTTTTCTGTTGTCTCAGTGTTGTGCTCAATGGCCTGCCTTCTGTGGACACTTGTGATGCCCAGGAGATGGTATGCTCTGCAGAGGGTCCTGCCAACAAATCCTCTGCAGCCAACAGTAAGCAGGCACCATCTCTTCTACCAATGTCCACAGCAATCATCTACCAACTCAGCATATCCGGCTTGTTTTTTCTCCTTCTGACCTGCCGAAGACACTGTGAGTTCCCAGAATCACCAGCTGTCTTGTTGCCTCTGGCAGAAGGCTCTCGTCTGGTCTCAGTATGGTTGTTGCGATGGACTCTGGAGTTGGTGCTGTTTTCTCAGGTCAACTGTCAGCTGCCAGTTGTTGGCTACTGCCAGGAAACCTGTTGGTGCCCTTTGTTGTCATATGGGCCTCTCTCTAGTCTTAATGAAGGGGATGGTCTGTTTTATTGGTTTCTAATGTTTAGTATGAGCAATGGCTTGGCAGATAGATTCAGTAACTGTCTTTAGCACCTTGTGATAGCAACCCCTTTCCAGTGCTTTCAGGCAGCAGCTGAGGAAGTGCTTAAGAGTACCAGCCCCAGAACACCGGGAGTAAGCAGAATTTCAGATATGCTCCAGTAGTGAAGGTTCAAAAGAGTTGGGAGCACAACGTATACTTTCCTGGACAAGGCACTTAATGTGGTGAGGTTCAACATGCCATAAGTTGGACCAAAATATTCTACAGTCCAGTGCCTGGTTCCATTGTGTCCAAACACCCTGCTGTGATGCTCTCCTCCATACTTGCTTTGAATTCCAGCTGGACTAACTAGCTTTTCTCCTTTTGCTGGCCAGGTCCAACTTAGTTGATGGATTTCTGCCTAACCCAGCCATTTTTGATACTGTCTGACCCGCAAGCATCCTACTGAAGTCGAAACTTGGCCTGCTCCACAGCAACATGGGCATTCCTCTTACTCCCACTCCTCATCTCAATTAGAGCAACCTTGGAGTCCCTGGAGTCCCTGGACTCTCTGTACTGCAGTGCCTCTGAAGTGTAGAGCGACCAAAAACTCAGCCAGTACCTGCAGAGGTACGCTCTTAACTGTAGACATAGGAACGTATACACCGCAAGAGGCTACAGGATATGCATGCTGGTAAATCTAGGACTTGAAATTGCCCTGACGACCTGACTTCTCAGCTGCTGTCAGTTGTTTCTCCAGTTCTTATCGTGCTTTGATGGCCGTGCTTTAATGGAGCCCGAAGCCATGCAGGTTCTTACATTTCTTGTTGCAGACACATACCATGCTTATTGTCTGTTGATCAAGAGTATGTCTGCCCATGTTGGGATTCATCCCAACCCCTCTCGACTCTCCCAGAAGTGTGGTCCTTTTGAACATTATAGCAGTTTGCCTTTACACAGAGAATGCAACTTGGGTTGCTTACCTTTGCTGCTTTTTCCCGGCTGTCCACTGTGTCTCATGTGTCGCATGTAAATGGAGTGAATGAAATAATACAGACAGCATGGCAGCATAGTAGTAAGCGCTGTTGCCCAACAACAAGAAAGTTGCAAGTTCAGTTCCCGGGCCTGGGGCCTTTCTGTGTGGAGTTTGCATATTCTCCCCACGCCTGCGTGGGTTTTCTCCAGGTACTCGGTTTCCTCCTACAGTCCAAAGACATCATGATTGGGTTAACTGGTGACTCTAAATTGTCTGTAGGTCCGAGTGTGAGTGTGAGTGGTTGTTTGTCTCTATCTGTCTTTGTGTGTTGGCCCTGCGATGGACTGGAGACCAGAGTGAGCTGGGATTGCCTCCAGCACCCCATGTGACCTGGAATTGGAAAAGCGGTTGAAGATGAATTAATTAATTAAATGATAGGAAGACGTGAAAACTCTACAGAGTAACAATCATTCACTTGTTACACACACTGGTTAGTATGTCATTTTTGTGTACCACAAAGTTTTAAGGACTCTGTTCTAAATGTGTCCATAACTCTGCCTGTTCATTTGTGTTGTAACCTATAACCAGTCCAGTTCTGTCTGGGGGCTCTAAGTTTTCAAAAACTAAGATGAATGAGCTTAGTTTGAGTGAGCTTAGAAACAGGAATGACCAGAAAGAAGCTCAAGATTTAACTATGACATCACAAGGACAGCATCCTTAATTTTACTGCATATAATATTGCCCCAGATGTGAACAGATCCCCCAACAGTTGGTCACTGGGTATAAATATTAGGAGCACGTACACTGCGAACAGCAGAGGCTCTCTGGCCGGGGAACTGTGCCTTCTAGGGGCTATGATATTGTTACCATAATGTTGTTTTTACCATGCACTGAGAATATTTGAACTTGATTGAGAACCATTATAATTTTGAACAAAGCCAAAAAGGGAGAGAAAGTGGAGCTGTTTTCTCAGGGAAAAAGTGGGATTAGTAAAGTTCAGCTTGATCCCTGAAGGCAATGAGAAGCTCGTGTTGACATATCGTGAGTTTAGAATTATAAGGTTCTATCTCCTTTTTTTTTTTTTTTTTTTTGTATAATCTCGTCCTTTAATGGTCTGTTAATGCCTGTGTGGTGTTACCTTTTAAAATTTCGACATTTTTAGTGAGTTATTCATAAAATAAAAAGGTTCTATCTCCCAAAACACAAACCGAGTTGGAGTTATAAGGTTCTAGCTCAGTAGATTCAACATCCAATCGTAAACCGGAATGAACACGGACGGACCAATCATAACCCACTTCATAGGTATGTTGCCTTGTTCATTCTGTGGGCTTGTGAAGTGACCCTTATCAAAGACGTTCTGCCTTCATGGCGCCCAAAAGGAAACAAAACGTTTCAAAAGGAGCTAACAGTGGCAGAAATCGGTAGGTAGACGCTTAGTAGAGTGAGTATATAGCACATTATTTAAAAACCATAAGCTATCAAATGAGGTAGCTAGTTAGTTTACGAATGTTAGCTAGTATGCTAACGTTAGTATAAGTTAGCTTGCTATCCATTCATTTGATACACAGCTAGCTGCAGCTTAGCTAGCTAACAAGCTAGCAAAAGATACCTACACTTCCCTCCTACAACAGCTAACTTGCTTTCTGTATTATTAGTGACCTAATAAATTTGACTCTTATCATATAAAATATTTAGATCGTTTTTGTTTCAAGAATTGTGTCAATGTGAGACCACCCAGTCAAGTGAGATGAGAGGCAGAGAGACAGACTTCAGCTGATGGTGGTGGGTAATGCTGCCATATATTGATGATATTGCTGTTGTATTTATATATTTGATTTTATAATACTCCAACTAATTTATGTTTTCACCTAAAATTGTATGTTATAATTAAAATTAATAAAAATAAAAATAAAAAGATGTTTTTCCAAAGAGTGAATGCTTAGCTGCTGACTGAGTGAAAATGTTGATATTGCTGTTGTATTTATACATTTGATTTTACCCCAATACCCCAACTACTGTATGTTCTCACCAAAAATTGTATGTGAAAAAAAAAATATATATATTTTTTTACTTCATTGTTTTTCCATGTTATTTGCAAATAAAAAACACTTTTTTCTTACAAACTTGTTTGGCTTTGTTATGTACTAATATATACTAAAATATATATATTATTGTTATAAGTATATAAATAAATTCAAATCAGTAGTTATGAATAGCTGTTAATGTAGCCGCAAGGGGTTACAAGCCAGTGCCTTATTGTGCCGGTCCCAAGCCCGGATAAATACAGAGGGTTGTGTCAGGAAGGGCATCCGACGTAAAACTTTTGCCAAATCAAACATGCGAATCGAATCAATGACTTCCATACCGGATCGGTCGAGGCCCGGGTTAACAACGACCGCCATCGGTGCTGTTCACGTACAGGGTACCGGTGGAAATTGGACTACTGTTCGTCGAAGAAGTCGAAGAAGGAGAGGAGGAAGGTGTGTTCGTAGGAAGAGAGAGAAAAGGAACGCCAAGAGTCTAGGACTGAGAGTAGGGACTTTGAATGTTGGAACTATGACAGGGAAAGGTAGAGAGTTGGTTGACATGATGCAGAGGAGGAAGGTAGACATACTGTGTGTCCAGGAGACCAGGTGGAAAGGTAGCAAGGCTAGAAGTTTAGGAGCAGGGTTCAAGTTGTTCTATCATGGTGTAGATAGGAAGAGAAATGGAGTAGGAGTTATCTTGAAGGAGGAGTTTGTTAGGAATGTTCTGGAGGTTAAAAGAGTATCAGATAGAGTAATGAGTCTGAAGCTAGAAATCGAAGGTGTAATGTTCAATGTTGTTAGTTGGTATGCTCCACAGGTAGGATGTGAGCTGGAGGAGAAGGAGAAATTCTGGTTGGACCTTGATGAAGTGATGCAGAGCATCCCTAGAAGTGAGAGAGTTGTCATTGGTGCAGACTTCAATGGACACGTTGGTGCAGGAAACAGAGATGATGAGGAGGTGATGGGCAGGTTTGGTATCCAGGAGAGGAGCGCAGAAGGACAGATGGTGGTTGACTTTGCAAAAAGGATGGAAATTGCTGTAGTGAATACTTTCTTCCAGAAGAGGCAGGAACATAGGGTGACTTATAAGAGTGGAGGTAGGAGTACACAGGTAGACTACATCTTGTGTAGACGGTGTAATCTGAAGGAGATCAGTGACTGCAAAGTAGTGGTAGGTGAGAGTGTAGCCAGACAGCATAGGATGGTGGTGTGTAGGATGACTCTGGTGGTGAGGAAGATGAAGAGGGCAAAGACAGAGCAGAGGACTAAATGGTGGAAGCTGAAAAAGGAAGAGTGTTGTATGATTTTTAGGAAGGAGTTGAGACAGGCTCTGGATGGCCAGGAGGTGCTTCCAGTTGACTGGACAACTACAGCTAATGTGATCAGGGAGACAGGTAGGAGAGTATTTGGTGTGTCATCTGGAAGGAAAGTGGATAAGGAGACTTGGTGGTGGAATGAGGAGGTGCAGGAGTGTATACAGAGAAAGAGGTTAGCTAAGAAGAAGTGGGACACTGAGAGGACTGAAGAGAGTAGACAGGAGTACAGGGAGATGCAGCGTAAGGTGAAAGTAGAGGTGGCAAAGGCCAAACAAAGGGCTTACGATGACTTGTATGCTAGGTTGGACAGTAAGGAGGGAGAGACTGATCTATACAGGTTGGCAAGGCAGAGAGACAGAGATGGGAAGGACGTGCAGGCGGTTAGGGTGATTAAGGATAGAGATGAAAGTGCATTGACAGATGCCAATAGTGTGATGGGAAGATGGAAAGAGTACTTTGAAGAACTAATGAATGAGGAAAATGAGAGAGAACGAAGAGTAGAAGAGGTGACTGTTGTAGACCAGGAAGTAGCAAAGATTAGTAAGGATGAAGTGAGGAGGGCACTGAAGAGGATGAAGAGTGGAAAAGCACTCGGTCCTGATGATATACCTGTGGAGGTCTGGAAGTGTCTAGGAGAGGTAGCAGTAGAGTTTCTGACTGGGTTGTTCAACAGGATCTTAGATAGTGAGAAGATGCCTGAGGAATGGAGGAGAAGTGTGCTGGTGCCCATTTTTAAGAACAAGGGAGATGTACAGAGTTGTAGCAACTACAGAGGAATAAAGCTGATGAGCCATACAATGAAGTTATGGGAAAGAGTAGTTGAAGCTAGACTAAGGGCAGAAGTGAGCATTTGTGAGCAGCAGTATGGTTTCATGCCAAAAAAGAGTACTACAGATGCAGTATTTGCTTTGAGGATGTTGATAGAGAAGTACAGAGAAGGTCAGACGGAGCTGCATTGTATCTTTGTAGATCTGGAGAAAGCTTATGACAGGGTGCCCAGAGAGGAACTGTGGTATTGTATGAGGAAGTCTGGAGTGGCAGAGAAGTATGTTAGAGCGGTGCAGGACATGTATGAGGACTGTAAGACAGTGGTGAGGTGTGCTGTAGGTGTGACAGAGGAGTTCAAGGTGGAGGTGGGACTGCATCAGGGATCAGCTCTGAGCCCCTTCTTGTTTGCTATGGTGATGGACAGGCTGACAGACGAGGTTAGACAGGAATCTCCATGGACTATGATGTTTGCAGATGACATTGTGATCTGTAGTGAGAGCAGGGAACAGGTGGAGGAGAAGCTAGAGTGGTGGAGGTTTGCCCTGGAAAGGAGAGGAATGAAGGTTAGCCGCAGTAAGACGGAGTATATGTGTGTGAATGAGAGGGACCCAAGTGGAAGAGTGAGGTTACAGGGAGAAGAGATAAAGAAGGTGGAAGATTTTAAGTACTTAGGGTCAACAGTCCAGAGCAATGGAGAGTGTGGAAAAGAGGTGAAGAAGCGTGTGCAGGCAGGCTGGAACGGGTGGAGAAAAGTGTCAGGTGTGATGTGTGATAGGAGAGTTTCAGCTAAGATGAAAGGAAAGGTGTACAAAACTGTGGTGAGACCAGCGATGTTGTTTGGTCTAGAGACAGTGTCACTGAGGAAAAGACAGGAGGCAGAGCTGGAGGTAGCAGAGATGAAGATGCTGAGGTTCTCTTTGGGAGTGACCAGGTTGGATAGGGTCAGGAATGAGTACATCAGAGGGACAGCACATGTTAGAGGTTTTGGAGATAAAGTCAGAGAGGCCAGACTGAGATGGTTCGGACATGTCCAGAGGAGAGATAGTGAATATATTGGTAGAAGAATGCTGAGTTTTGAACTGCCAGGCAGGAGGCCTAGAGGAAGACCAAAGAGGAGGTTTATAGATGTAGTGAAAGAGGACATGAAGGTGGTTGGTGTGAGAGAAGAGGATGCAGAAGACAGGCTTAGATGGAGGCAACTGATTCGCTGTGGCGACCCCTGAAGGGAAAAGCTGAAAGGAGAAGAAGAAGAAGTTATAAATAGCTGTTCTTTAAAATCTAGGGTTAAACTTGTGTAAACGGAGATAGAACCTTATCATTCTGAACAGATCAGAGCTCTCAGAATGATAAGGTTCTATCTCTGGGCCATCTAAAAAAATCCAATTTCCAAATGTGCCAGAAATTTGATATCCTATTCTCAAAGTACATGCTGGGTAATGGTCTTGTTGAGCTATAATAGAAGATCATACTACATAACAGTTTTACCTGCTGGGATGTGAAAACTTTGATGCTCAATATCTCTGAACTACCCTAAACGGAGATAGAACCTTAAAATTCTAAGCTCACGATATATTGTCTATCATATAGTCATTACATTTTGTCTCTGTTTTCATTTGATTCTAAGCTTCCTTCATTTAGCCTCCCCCTGAAAATCTCTTAATTCAACTTTATTTATTTTTTCTATCTCCCTTTTTGCCTTTCTTTCTTTCTTCCATTGTGCCACACAAACCCTGTGTTTCTTCCACCTGTGCAGCAGGCAGCAGATTAAAAGGACAGGGAGCCCATTAAAGGCACATCATCTTCACACTGTTGTGTGTGTGTCGTCATGTTCATACATAGTGGATGTTTTATGGCACATACATATCCACATGTGTACGTCTATGTATGTGTGTCTGTGTGTGTGTGTGATGCAGAGCGATGATGGTGTAGCAATCTGTGCTTGGTTCATCAGGAGGTCAGACACATACACACACGCATACACTGAGCGGGTGCAGAAAGAGATGGATGGCAACCTTAGGCTCCCTGCTGCTTTGGTATGGAAATATATGGAGCTGATGTATCCATGGTAACACACACTCACATACAGAAATAAATATTCATGCACACATACACAAATGCTGCTTTTCATAACAAGTCTAATGATTCATTTAAAATGGTTTAACACTGTGTATAAATACTGTCACTGTCTCTCTCTTTCTCACACACTTATACACATGCATATGTGATACACACACACACAAACTCATTTTATCAAACCGAATTATAGCACTCTTCATATTTTCAAATGTGCAAATATTAAAGGAAGAGTAAATGGATAAGTCTGCGTATGTCTGATACTATAATTCAAAATGTGTTTTTATAATGTTGCACTTGAATGACTAAACACAGGGATATCACATCACGTGACTCTAAGTGTTTATGTTTCTTTTATCATTTCCTTTTATTCCATCCTTTGACTGTTTGCCAAACAACAAGAGTTGTATCCATGGCAATCGAGGAGCTAGTACTGCTACTGTGGCAGCACAAATTCGGTAGATGCTCATGTTGAGAAAAGCTGATGGTTGGAAAAAATGATCTCAATGGTTGTTAACATTGGAGGACACGTTAGAGCTGTACTAATGCAACAGGTTTAGTTGTGATTTAACAGACTTTCCACAAAGCTCTGATTCAAGTAACTACTGATAAAATACACTGCTCAAAAAAATAAAGGGAACACTAAAATAACACATCCTAGATCTATCCTAGACCTATTAAATACTTTGTTCTTTACATAGTTGAATGTGCTGACAACAAAATCACACAAAAATTATCAATGGAAATCAAATTTATTAACCCACAGAGGTCTGGATTTGGAGTCACACTCAAAATTAAAGTGGAAAAACACACTACAGCCTGATCCAACTTTGATGTAATGTCCTTAAAACAAGTCAAAATGAGGCTCAGTAGTGTGTGTGGCCTCCACGTGCCCGTATGACCTCCCTACAACGCCTGGGCATGCTCCTGATGAGGTGGCCGATGGTCTCCTGAGGGATCTCCTCCCAGACCTGGACTAGAGCATCCGCCACCTCCTGGACAGTCTGTGGTGGCGTTGGTGGATGGAGCGAGACATGATGTCCCAGATGTGCTCAATTGGATTCAGATCTGGGGAACGGGTGGGCCAGTCCATACCATCAGTGCCTTCGTCTTGCAGGAACTGCTGACACACTCCAGCCACATGAGGTCTAACATTGTCTTGCATTAGGAGGAACCCAGGGCCAACCGCACCAGCATATGGTCTCACAATGGGTCTGAGGATCTCATCTCGGTACCCAATGGCAGTCAGGCTACCTCTGGCAAGCACATGGAGGGCTGTGCGGCCCCCCAAAGAAATGCCACCCCACACCATTACTGACCCACTGCCAAACCGGTCATGCTGGAGGATGTTGCAGGCAGCAGAACGTTCTCCACGGCGTCTCCAGACTCTGTCATGTCCGTCACATGTGCTCAGTATGAACCTGCTTTCATCTGTGAGGAGCACAGGGCGCCAGTGGCGAATTTGCCAATCTTGGTGTTCTCTGGCAAATGCCAAACGTCCTGCACGGTGTTGGGCTGTAAGCACAACCCCAACCTGTGGACGTCGGGCCCTCATACCACCCTCATGGAGTCTGTTTCTGACCGTTTGCACATTTGTGGCCTGCTGGAGGTCATTTTGCAGGGCTCTGGCAGTGCTCCTCCTGTTCCTCCTTGCACAAAGGCGGAGGTAGCGGTCCTGCTGCTGGGTTGTTGCCCTCCTACGGCCTCCTCCACGTCTCCTGATGTACTGGCCTGTCTCCTGGTAGCGTCTCCATGCTGTGGACACTACGCTGACAGACACAGCAAACCTTCTTGCCACAGCTCGCACTGATGTGCCAACCTGGATGAGCTGCACTACCTGAGCCACTTGTGTGGGTTGTAGACTCCGTCTCATGCTACCACTAGACTGAAAGCACTGCCAGCATTCAAAAGTGACCAAAACATCAGCCAGAAATCATAGGAACTGAGAAGTGGTCTGTGGTCACCACCTGCAGAACCACTCCTTTATTGGGGGTGTCTTGCTAATTGCCTATAATTTCCACCTGTTGTCTATTCCATTTGCACAACAGTAGGTGAAATTGATTGTCAATCAGTGTTGCTTCCTAAGTGGACAGTTTGATTTCACAGAAGTGTGACTGACTTGGAGTTACATTGTGTTGTTTAAGTGTTCCCTTTATTTTTTTGAGCAGTGTACATAGCCAAGCAACAGATTAAAGCTAAAATGTGGAGAAACTGGATGACTACATCATCAAGATGAGAGGGGTCACTGAATGGTTTGATGTAAGTAAGAACGATATGAATCACGTGCAGGTTAGACAGGAGTCTCCGTCACCATCATGAGAACACTGAATGAGGGGATATCTTTTGGCAGATTGGTGTTCATCCCTCCAGTAGAGTCCAGACACTTAAAGTCTAGCTCACACTACAGGATTTAAAAAATCTTATAAGACTGTGAAATCAGGTTGTATCAAACACATAAGGAGAATCTTATAAGATTATCTTCTCTTAAATTTTAAACACGCACACACTACAAGATTTGAAAATAACGACCAGCACACACTACAGGATTTCATCGAGATTATCGGACCAGAGAGCGACGCACCATGTGATCTTACGTCATCTCACAAGGAGGCGAATGTAAACAAAAGCACAAAAAATGGAGCCTAGTGCGGTGCTGCTGGCTGTAGCCATTATTTGCAGCGAAAAAAGGAAAAAGTCTAAAAGAATCTGGATGAAGAAGTGGTTGGGGAGACGCAGACAACATGGGTTGTCCATTCTACTTCCGATGATCATTTCCGGTCCCTTGTAGGCGGCTCTCTCTGATTGGCTATTAGTGAGCTTAGAATTGTAAGGTTCTATCTCCGTTTAGGGTAGTTCAGAGATATTGAGCATCAAAGTTTTCACATCCCAGCAGGTAAAACTGTTATGTAGTATGATCTTCTATTATAGCTCAACAAGACCATTACCCAGCATGTACTCTGAGTATAGGATATCAAATTTCTGGCACATTTGGAAATTGGATTTGTTTAGATGGCCCAAACGGAGATAGAACGTTATAATTCTGAGAGCTCTGATTCTGTTCAGAATTATAAGGTTCTATCTCCGTTTTCACAAGTTTAACCCTACATTTTAAAGAGTAGCTATATATAACTACTGATTTAAATTTATTTATATATTTATAACAATAATATATATATTGTAGTATATAATATATTAGTAAATAACAAAGCCAAACAAGTTTGTAAGAAAAAAGTGTTTTTTTATTTGCAAATAACATGGAAAAACAATGAAGTAAAAAAATGTTTATATTTATTTTTATTTATTTTTAATTATAACATAAAATTTTTGGCGAGAACATACAGTAGTTGGAGTATTTTAAAATCAAATATATAAATATAACAGCAATATCATCAATATATGGCAGCATTACCCACCACCACTATCTATTGCTATTTATATCTGTATGTTTTTATTACATTTCCTATGGCATCTTCTTTCCTTCTTCCTCTGCTCTTTCTCCATCCCTTTACTGAGCTCCCCTCGCCTTTCCTCTTTTTCACACTCGGTCTCACTCTGTCTCTCTCACTGCCCCCCCTCCATGTTTTCTTAACTCAACCTATCATTGTTTTATTTCCTGTTGGGGTACAAAGCAAGAAGCCAAGTGGGTTTCTTTGAACTGAGTGATGTCAAAAAATGGCAGGTTGACAAGCACAAATACACATGCATACATTAATTTCACACAAATAATGAGGAAGAAGAGAGAAGCTTGGTTGGTGGAATAACCTCACATACCAGATGGTTTGTTATCCAGAACCATCTGGGGAGTCTTCATTGGAAACTGTTTTGAAAGGATCTTTTCAAAAAAGCACTTGGCAGGTGATTGGATGAACCATCTGTCTATCACTGCTGAACACTTCAATTCAACCAATCGTATTCTGCATCCTTCCTATTTTTTTTTTTTTTCACTACCAACAGAGATGGTTACGTACAAAAGGGGGAAATTTCAGTGTTGTTTTTTTGCTCTTCTTTCTATGAAGAAATATTCCCCTGTTGTGATATAACTGATGCTAAAGCAGCACCCACCTAATCAGGTGCTGCCATTGTTACAATTGTCATCACATCCTTAGCTGCCAATCATCCCTCCCTCAAAGGATGCTGAATGATCCTAACCTCTATGGTTCAGACACAAGTGAATAGCTTAATAGTTTGAAGTCTGGAGAGATGGATTCATGCTGGCAGCTGTCTCGTTATGTGAGAAAAAAGATGACCAGGATAAAAGGAAATGAGCTGAAGAGAAAAATGGAAATAAAATGCTAAAAAGGATAAACTCTCAAAAAAGTGAAAGTATGTATAAACACAGTAATGAACCAAAACCAATGAAAGAAATGAATAGACGAAGCCATCAGAGGAGGATGAGAAAAAAAAAAAATTATGTGGTAAATGGGAAGTGGTAAAAATTATAAAATAGGATGATGAGACCACATTAAAATGAAAAGATGTATATGTGGTTTGGTTTTCATAAGAGGAGTTCTGTCTTCAGACACTGTTGAAGCAGCTTGTTGTGGGGTGGCTCCATCCAGTCGATTACTGCCAGGAATATCTCAAATATCCCTGCAGCTACTCATTATAATCCAATAAGCAACACTATAAAATCCTGGTATGATGTTTAGTTAAAATATAATAGTAATAATAAGTCTGATGTTAATGATAATTTTATATTAGCATTTTGGGACATCATGTAACTTGGTTGGCGCCCCTACTGTTAACATGCGGTGACATAAAATATGTGCTTCTTTCGTTTTCACCATTAAAAAAAATTCTTTTCATATCCATGACATTCATTTATTCATTTCATATTATGTTCCTTTTACTAAAAGATGGCCATACTTTTAAGTCTTCCTTGTTCACAAGTAGAGACAAGACTAGGAGGTGAAAAAGGATGAGAAATAACCTTGAACCACAGTTGTTACATTTCAATAACAAGACTGGAAACTGTGAAAAAGACAATATATCCAATTTATACAACTATATATACTGTAGATTTTCACTCAGCAGCAAAAAGAAGAATTAGGAAAGTCATTTTATGCCTCAGTGCCAGCAACAGCCTGGGCCAGAGGAGTTATATCTTTAGGTTGTTCTTGTCACATTCTCATGAACATGCACTATCAACAACACCTGAAGGAAACATCTTATTGGTTAAAGTTCAAAGTCACTGTGTCCTCACAAAAGATGAGTTTGGCCTCTCAAGACTGCCTTGAAGGAATTATTCTCAATTTGGTACAAATGCTCACTTGGACTCAAAGATGGACAGATTTGGTGGTCAAAGTTCAAGTTTACATTGAGACATTTACACTTACAAATAGAGTATACAATATTTATGACCAAGCATCACCCACCTGTGACAACAGCTATTGGTTCCTGAGCTGCTGTTTTGAAGCTTCCAGTTTGTCATGAGGCAGTCACCATCTTAGGTTTTTAAAAGCATTAGAACTAAATTTGGAGGAAAAAGTGAAGCTGAGGAAGAGTGAAGGTTGGATCTAACCTGGATCTAACCTGACCGAATCGCTATCCTGATTGTCAGACTGCATGGTTCAATCTGCCAGTCACACTGTAGCCATGCCCTAATAAATACCCTGATTTTTGCTTTATTTGCCTCTAAATGGGGCCATCATTTAAAAAGAATTACATCATATTGTATTGAAAATGCCCTTAACCTGGAGACTGAGACCGTGAACTCATTTACTAAAATGTTTGCTGAGGTAGTAAATCATGTGAGTAGTAGGGTCATTTTCCTATAGAATTCAATACAATCTGACTTTTTTTGCCAACCAGAGGAGTCGCCCCCTGATGGTCATGAGATATAATGCTGAATTAAGGCTCTCTAGCATTGGCTTCAGATTTTTTTTTTCACTTTTATACATGATGTATGATTATAGTGTTTGAGTATTTATATGACATTTTATATCCCGAGTCAAAAGTCAACTTTACTAAAATCATCATTATCTGTACAAACACCTGTGGTGTTAATTCAGCACTGTAACTCAGGAAGGGGAGATCATGACCATATTTCCTGAAACTTTGCTAGCTGGTGGATGCAACAGCTGAAGGGTGGGAACTTTAGTGGGGGGTTTTTAAGCATTGTTTAATTCTTACAAAAAGAAAAAAATCTACAATGACCCAAGACTACAATGAATACTGTTAACTAAACCGGAGCATCCCCATGGGACTCAATTGCATTATGGGCCTATTAAAATCACTAATCAGCCACATGTTAAAAATCATAGAAATTGTTGCAAACAGTTATTGAAAAAATGTGAAAACATTTCAAAATGGGAATGAATTCCTTTCTTTTATCTGTATATGGTGACAATGGCTAGAGTGCTCACTGAGGTCACAAAGACCATGTCCAAGGTAATGATATGAAATAAAAAAGGAAACAAAAAATTATACATTTAAAATAAAATAAAAAATAATTTTTTTTCCACAAACCCTGAATATTAAGTTTTAAATTAAAGTTGAATTTATAGCTCCAGAAAAGTTATAAACCTGGCCTTGGGATGTAGCTCAGTGGGAGAGCGGCATGCTTTGCATGCAGAAGCCCCAGATTCAAAACCCAACCCCAAACCAAAGCCACTCCCTAGTCTGGATAAATGGGGAGGGTTGTGGCAGGAAGGGCATCCGTCATAAAAACTGTAGCCAAATCAGCCTTGTCAGATCCAGAGCTGACTTGCTGTGGCAACTCCAAACATTGAAAAGCCAAAAAAGAAGAAGAAGAAAAAAAGTTATAAACCTCCAAGACTGAAAGTATTCTTTTTTGAGCCTTATAAAAAGTGTAAAAAGGACATCTTGCAGTTTTTCGGGGGTGTTGTGTGTCTGAGTCTTGACTAATTGTCTGAGACCTGCTGGGTGTAGCATATTATCTTATTATCCTAGTCTCACTAAAACAATGACAAAATGGATTTACCAAAATGCTCAATGAGCTGCTTAAAGATAGAATGTATGCTTTTATTGGCTAAAGCATCTATAATGGTCCATGTGTATTTTTTCTCTGACTAGCGTCACAATATCTGTATGGACCCCATTGCAAGTTACAGAACTGGGAAAGGACAAGAAAAAAACCCAAACCAGTGATGCCATGTTATTTTAAATTTTGCTACATATGTGTACTTTGTTTTGTACAATGAAAAATAATACGATGACAATATGATGATCCACTCCCTGCACTGCTAGTGTTCTCCAGAAAATTATCCTGTAACACCAATTAATGTGTGCATAAGGTTTCTCTCGAGGCTTCAATAGAAGTCATTCCATAGAATGGTCATATCAGTCCTTAGGGCCTGGTGCAAAACCCAGTGTGTTACAGTGGGAGAAATTGTGTGAAGAGCGATAGAGAAGTAACAATTCACTTGACTCACTGAAACATTTTGCAAAACTGACTTATACTGTGGTGAACAGCGGGCAGCAGCCGCAGATCACTGTAGTCCCATTGTAGGTCAATGCCGGGCAGTTGAATAAACTCCAAGCCACTACTCAACAGTGTCCTGCTACTGCCACACACCCCATGCAAAGTCCACTCTTGCTAGTTTAGTCTTTCTGGGCTGCTACAACAAGCTAACTGTTGCTATCTGTTTTTGTTTTGTTTTTTTAAATTCTGCTCTAGCCTGCCTGAAGAGGGACAGCACATGGATTCTCCTCTGTCCTTTACTTGCACTCCTGGCCTTTTACATAACTGTCTGCTCTGCAGGTGTGAAAGCATTTTCATCAAAATTTCCAGGATGGATTTTTTTGAAGAGGAAAAAAGAAAATTAATTTTATAAATGATCTGGAGATTTTTTGATTCATTTCAAGCATTACTCATACAACCGACACCAGAGCATTTTCTGGTGCATGCATACCATATGCAGCAAACAACCAGCAATGTGTCTATGTATGCAGACACCCAGAGCAATATAAAGAGGACCGCTTGGCCATCCACTATCCACATCTGGTTTTGGATAATACTGGCTCTCTTAAAAGTTCCATATGCTTGGAGCAAACAATGCGGAGTCTGAAGTGTTTGAAATGCCTGCCATCAAAGCCTCCTGCTGGCTGGCCAAATTCAGTTTCTTCTCCAATCTCTCTCCAGGAACACACTGTCTTTGTGGTCTTGACATGATGAATCACACAAATGGGGATATAACACAGTCCACCTCTCAGCATTGCCACTGTAACACTCTGAAGACTTTTGTGCACTGTATGACTCTGTCCACTGTTGGGGGAATAGACCCTGATAGGTTCTTCCAAGGCAAATGAAGCCCAGAGGAGGGGCCAAACCAAACCCAAAATGGAACGCCAGCATCGGAATGATTGAAACTACCTCTCCGAGGACAGGCAGCTCAGCGCCTCCTCCTGGAGCCAGATCTGGAATGGAGCAAACTGACATGCATTTGTTTGCCTAGCCTCCCCCCATGACTCCCAGTAAGAAGCAGTGTGATAAAGGGGCATGGAGCCACCGCCCCGCAGGGACAGGCATTGGGGTTTCTCCAATGTAAGTTGGGCAACAGGCCAAGATTGAGACCCAGACATGCAGCATGCAAGCATCACAGCATGGTTCTACAGACTAGCACTAGACCTGGTGGAGAGGTATCACCTCTATATACAGCAGCCAAGTTAGCTACCCTGTAAACATAGCACTGTTTCTGGAACTACAGAGTTATCTTGGGTTAGAGGTGTGGGGATACTCATGAGTTCAAAGCTAAGCACAGCTTTATTGGAGTTCAGAGATTCTGGTCTCCTTGGAATCTCTGGTTTTGGTCTTGGAAAGCGTATTGCCTGGAAATTTCTAGGGAGGTCTTCTGACTTATGGCAGAATACTCCCATGTATTCTGGGGGAGGTTGGGTACATGGAATCTGAGTAGGCTATGTTCAAAGCTCCCATTGGGAAGGCAGCTGCGCAGAGTTGTGGTTAGAAGGTCATCAGTGCCTGTCGTAGCAGCAACCTGAGAACCCACTGGTGAAGGAGGCCGTCAAACCCAAGAAGGATCCCATTCAAGGCTGGTGTGCATAGCGGTCCCCTAAAGTAACAGACAGGTAGTTGCCAAATGACTCAGGAAAGGATTCATTCTTCTGAAATGGGTTTCTTTGGTTGGGTGGTTGGGTCTAGCCTCAGGGTAGACCCAGTAAGGGTAAGGGTAAGGGTGAGAACATACAGTAAGGAGGGTAAGGAACTCAAATATTCAGGGGCAGCTCTGAGCAGTATTGCTGCTCATTTGCATTGAAAGGAGCCTTCAGAAGTGGTTCAGGCATTTAATCAGGATGCCTCCTGGGTGCCTTCCATTTGAGTTTTCCGAGCATGTCAAATTGGTAGGAGTCCCCGGGGTAGACCCAGAACATGCTGGGATCTTAATGTATTGTCTGCCCCAAAGTCTTGGCTAAAAATCAAAGATGACTGTGCATTTGCTAGACTGAAGAATGGTCTGTCTATTAGATCAGGTGAGCCGAGACATCACAAAGTACCAAAAAAACATTCTTGTATAAACCAGCTTATATTTTTGATTTCATTGCCTTTAGTTTTTTTCCACTAAATTTGGGTTTAAGTTTTGCTTGTATTTGAGAGCTTTTTGCATATATTGTATTGGCCTCTTTAAGTGTCTCTTTATTCAACACTTTTATTCCTCTTATTTATTTTTGTTTTGCTCTTTGTAACCATTTTTAAAAGTACCATATAAATAAAGTTTTTTTCATTACTATTAATAACAATGCAGTATGCACCAGAGGACATTGGAGTGGCGATGCATGTGGGAAACACTAACATTGGTCAAATAGCAGTTACTCCTACTAATTTACAACCATTCACTTACAAAAACTGTACATTGTTATATATAATTGATTTGATAAAATATTATTTCTATGTATTTATATTAATTCATTATATGTTGATATTTTTTCTTAATTTCTTTCATATCTTTAATCAATTATTAGACTGTATTTTATTATATATTATTAAAGTTTTTGATTTATTTTTAAGTGATATGACCTTGAGTATTTCCTTGTTTTAGCTTTCGTTTATATTTTTTTTCCTTTTTACTCTTTAACTCTTCTATTCTGTTTTGGCACCAAAAGACCAAATCTAGTTCCTTGTTGGAATCGTGGAATAACTAACAAACCAGATGCTAATCATGATGCTCATGGCATAAATCATAACATAACACTTTAGTATGCATGAATTATTATTATCAAGGGGCAGTTCGTAATGTTAAATTCAAATAAAAGTTAAACATATATTATTCTTGCTGTTTATATTGAGGAGATGGCCACAGATATTATCATTGTTACAGAATTGCATTTGTATTAACAGAAGTCTCTGACATGTCCTAGCCTAGATCTTTACCAGTATGTGACCTCCTCCTGACCTGTGTGTGATTGCAGACTATCAGAGTGACCAGTGTTTGACCTCTGACCTGTGACTCCCTCATGCCTCTTATCTCTGAACTGTGTGGTGTGTACATGTAGGTGTCTATTGATTTCTTCTGTAGCATGGTTAAATAAGACTTTACTGAACTCGACTGATCTGCCTATGTGTTTCATGTGTCAGACATGTTTTTGTCCCTGAACATAGCTCGTTTCCTGCCCAACATCTGCACTACATAAACACCTTAACATGTGTGTGAGTGTGTATGTGTGTGTGTGTGTGTGTGTGTGTGTGTCTGCCTCGAGCCTTTGATTGTGTGTGTGTTTATACACAGGACATAGTATGGATTACTCCCAATATATCATCCTGCATGAGTGGGTATGTGTGTTTCTCTTCCTTTAACACATTTCTTTTTTTTCCCTTGTGTACAATCACATTCACAGTGATGATGGGGTATCCAGGCTACTCTTCCTCTATTGTTCTATTTTAAAATCCTGTTTCTACTTGTGTTAATCGTGTTCAACTCTAAATGCTTTTTCTGTGTATATGTCTCTTCTCTCTGTGCATGGTATGTCTCCTTTGTGTGTGTGTGTGTCTGTGTAGCCTAGTGATTCACTTATCCTCTCCTTCAACATTCCTGCTGAGCAGAGCAGAGGTCACTGCCAGGACAAGTCCCGGTGAGTGTGTATATGTGTGTGTGTGTGTGTGTGTGTGTGTGTTTGCAGGGCCTCCCCTGTCCAGGATGAAGAATGAAGCGAGGGAGGTGAAGGAGAGGTGAGGGGGCGACAGGGAGGAGGTCAATCTGCGGTCAAATGCAAACGCCTCTTCCCCACACCTTCTCAGCCCACTTGTTTTTGCCTCTTTCACTTCTTCTCTCCTCTGTCTCTTCTCTCTATCCTGTCCTCCTCTTTTTTCTTCCGATTTCCTTTCTTTATTTTTCTCTTCTATTAAATTCTGTATTTTTTTCTGCTTGTTTGTTGTCTTTGTCTTGATTCATGTAAATTTATGTTTTCCTTCTCGTCTTTTGCTTTTGGTTTTTTTTTTGTTTGTTTTTTTCCTGACTCTCTTTCTTTACACACACACACACACACACACACACACACACAGCTATCGTCCAGAATGTGACCCAGTTCAGTAATGGACAAAAAATGAGAGTGAACCTTGACACCCCTCTTTCCCTCTCTTCCCTTTCCCTTCTCTTTCTCTCGCTGTCCGCTGTCTACAGTACACTACAGTCCTTTTCTCCCTCGATCCTCCCACCCCACCCAACACACCCCTGCTTATTTCCCCTTTTTCTTTCACTTCATCCTTTTTTTCTCAAATAGTCCATAGACAAAAATCCTCTATCCTCCATTTCCTTCCTCTTGCTTCTTCTCCTCGTGGTGTTTTTCTTTATTCATGGCTGTGGTGTATTTGCCATATTAATTTAATGTGAATATTTTTGTGCATTTTTAGATTTACTCAGATTTTTTTTATGTAGACAAACAGAAAATTCACAGGAACTATTTTAATATTCATCCCATGGGTATATCCATTATTACACATGCATGGGAGGTATAAATATGTAACAGTCACTCAGTTCTTTTACATTGCCTAAATGTATGATCTCGATGTTACGTTAATTTTGACACCATGATATTTAGCAATGCATGTTTGCTGTAGCTTTGACACATGACAACATATTTCAGGCCTCAGCATGAGCCGTACAAATTAAGATTCACTTGTCTTAAATAAAGTTATACGATTCACGGAAAAAACTATAACATGGATAAAATCAGTGTTTACATTAAAATTAAAAATCTTGTTTTAAGCTAGGTTTATTTCTTTAAATTTTTATATATTTTTTATATTTTTGTATTTTTTCTTATAAAACTTAACCCAGTTAATTTATCGGATTATAGACCTTTTAAATTAGTACATATCAGCTCAAATATACTTTTCAATAATTGTCATGCATAATAATTTATTACAAAAAAATTGTACTCATTTTTTAAGCATAACCCCTTAATTGGTCTAAAGCATGTGTTTATAAATATTATTTTTTATTATTTGCAGCAGTAGTGGTAACAGTAGTTATTATTATTATATTTATTATTACAATAATTGTAATTGTAATTATAAAAACACAATAGTTATGGTTATATTATTTAGGCTGGAACAATATGTAGACACCTGGTTCAATCATGATTACTGTCCAGTCTACTGTCTTGACTATCATCTAATACAATAATGCCAAAATCTGCTATCAGAATCTGACAGCACCACACACTCATCTTACTTTTAAAATGCAGTGCATTATATTAATTTCAGTCACTTATAGAAAACCCCCCATCGCAAATATAAATGATTTAATACAGTGAATGATGTTTACAATCTTTAGTATTGTGGAAGTAGGCCTTAATGCCATCACAGAGGAACTTCCATTCCGTTCTCTTGTTGCTATCCCCCCATTAATATTTACATGGGCAGAAATAATTCTGATAATTTTAATTCAAAATGTTTAGATTAAATAGATAGTTATAGAGTGCAAGTTTAAAAACCATGTAGGCAGTGCTAAAAAGATATAATAAGAAAAATATGATAAAAATGACCAATTATTAAAAACTCAATTACATTATTTCCGTTGTAATTTTTATTGTTCACATTATTTTAAACAATACAGGATATATATCATTACCGCATACTAACATTATTTTTGGAATACTTTCATACATTTGAAATTCAGAATTACATTACAGGAAAATAGCACGACTATATGAAAGATTTTATTCATCACATGGCATATTATTTAAAAAAATTTAATTAAAGGAAAATTTTGCGATGCTTCACAAAAAACTAGCGGTGAAAGTGCATGAGTTGTTTATTTTAACTTAAATTGAAATCATTATTATTATATAATTATATTGTAATATGTTTGGATTTTATTCAGTTTCGGATCACGTTAATGAGGTGACATCTGCATTGGTCTGGTGTTCTGCTCATTCTAGAGTTTGTGCAAACAAGAAAACGTCTTTGATAATTGTTTTTCAAGTTTGAGGATAGACACACACTCACAGAGACACAAAGGCAAACACTAATGACTGCCATAGCCAATGTCCTTAGCCAACACTTTGAGGTCTTTTTGCTTTGCGCCACCTACTGGTTAAGACAACACTATTCTTTCCTCGTGCTTTCACTCCTCTGTCCCTGAGATTCAGACACAATTAGTGAACAGTAAAATGTATTAAATCGTAAAGGTCAGGATGAAGTGGTCAGAAGTGCTCACTACTTCTTTCACATTTCAAGTGGAGGAGGCACATAACATTTACCCCAAAGAAGATGTTTTAGGGCTGAATTAACCAGGCTATGTTAGATTAAGATTTAGTCTCCTAAAACAGATCTCTAATCTTGATTTTACCAAATCTCACTGTCAGACCCATTTTAAGGAAACATATGCATAATGTATTTTGAGTTTTTCACTGTCCCAAAAAATGAAAAAATGAACAATAGAAGGTCATAGAAGTTTAAAAATTCTAATTTAAGCTCAATTCAAATAATATAAAATACATTATAATAATATAAAAAAATCAAAATTACATTTTTATCAGGTTTTTTGTTTTTTTCTTTTTTCTCCCCAAAAGTTATGGAACAAGGTAAACAGAAATAATCTAGAAGTACATGCATATTCGCATTTCATTGCTGGTGATACCAATCTATTAATATATATGCGATTGAGTGTTTTATTATTTGATCAAATTTTTTCTCGACTCAATACACTTATTTTTTTGTTTTTTAGATGATAAAAAAAAATACAAAGTGTTTCTTCATGAGATGATTTGCTCCAGGCAACGTGGTTAAGAAACTGCATTTAGACATTTTGCTTAGAAATTGAAAGAGTTAACAAGATAAATCAATATACAAATTCACTCAAATAAACACAGATAATACATTTGAAAGAAAACCATATTATTTATTTTCCCTCATTAGGTGTTTTAAAAACTGACTGAGTTATTAACATGAATGGAATATAACATGATGGCCCTGAGACACATATACACACACACACACACAGATGTCCTCCTGAAATTTAGATGGCATACTTGCAGACATATAAATTGTGATGTATGTTTCCTGAACTGAATATGAGGATGAATGTGCAGCTGTATTGTAACAAGAAAAGAAACAATAACGTGTAAAAACAAAACATCAGATCTCAACAGGTTCAACAGATACGCAACAACATAAAAAACCTGTATGACCCTGACTCCTTTACTTTTGATTGCGTCATTTCCTCTCCTGTCATATTGCTGTAGAAGTGATTAAAGTTCATGAGCACTGTGCATAAATCACTGTGAGAGAACTGGCTTGATTTCTATTGATATTGTTAATCAACTGTGAATATCTGGCCAGAAAAACTCCCATGTGTACTTTTAGTTTTGGATCAATTCTGGTTCGATCCCCTTGGTTCCAACTAAGGGAAATCTTAAAACTACAAGATAGTGAGCATTAAATAAAGCTACCATCTGTTTCTGTTGACAATACAATACTTTGTCTTTGTAATATGTTCAGACAACAGAGATGGATTAATGAAGCCTGCACTGGAAGTTAGAGTGAATTAGACATAGTAGCACTATTCTGACTTCTTTCTAAATTGTTTTCTACAGTCATTTATACTTTTCATAATTACACATTTCATATTTTCTTAACTATAGAACACAAATAAACACATGTAGTGCTTACCCAGTCATGCTGTCTGTCTGTGTCATTCCCTGCTCATTGTTGGATGGAGTCAGTCTGTTGTTCTTAATTACACACTAATCAATATTTTAGAGAAGCTCTCACACATTCATCACAGCTCATTAGGGAGGAACTACCTCCTTGTCTGTCTCTCCCCCAACACGTACTAATTGGGGTTTTTTTTTCATCCCTCTCTATGACTTATACTCTTTACTGTTGTCTTACAGTTTGGTGTTTTGCCAAAGTGTTAAATCAAAAGTTTGGAGGAGCCATGCAGTAATGAACACAACATGATTTCTTTTGTGTTGTTGCTCACTATTGCACATAAAGAAAGAGAGTGAGAGAGGGAAGAGAGACAGGGAGAGGAGGGAGAGTGGGATCATGTTTATTCTAAACAATATACAACAATATACAAACATATACACACACACAAACATCTATAGCATATGCTCCTGTGAGTGATACGAACAACATTGACTCTCACACTACAAATAAACACATGAATAAAAAGAAGAAGAAAAAAAACACTTCCAATGTCACATGTTCACCATCAGCTCTGCATGTGCAAGCACAAGTAATGTGGAAAAAAGACACTAACCTAAGCAGACACTGACATATTGCCTTATTTTCCCTCTATCCCCACACACACAGCCACACACAATTTTTACTGTTCTTGGCAGTGGTGTGCTGAGCTGACAGCAGGGCGACACATGCTGTCTCAAAGGTGAATTACAGTCTCCAGTGGCTCCTCAGTCAGCTCATTTCATCAGGCCTGTTATATAATGTTTGTAATTTTAGCAACATACTAATGAAAACATCAAACACGCAATACAGTATTTAAAGGTTAGTTAATATTGATAATTGTACATAATGGGGCAGAAATTGGCGAGATCTATGGTTATTATTGTTGCTCTTTAATATAAGCCGGTTTATTACCGACCAGTTCTAGGCTGTCGGGAATAGCAAGGCAAGCAGGGACGATTAAAGATAAAAGTAAACATCTGTTGAAATGATATAGAGATGATATCTCTCCAATGTCTCTGAAAAATATTCTGTCAAGCAGAAGATGTGGTTATTGCAAAGGCCTATTAGAGAGAATAAAAATAAAAACACGAGGAGGGGGGTAATATTATGAAAACTCACACACTCAGTAAACTCAGTAAATCTAAGATAGAATCACTAATTTAAAAGAAAACATCCGAACGCTGCCACTTCTCTTGTATTATAAAAGATGTGGAAGATCTTATTAAATTAAAACCATTCTGATGAAATTTGGAATGTAAACCATAGCAAAAATATGTAAAAAATATATGCAGCAAAAAAACTAACAAACAAACAAACAAAAAACCCCGATTGGGCAGGTGATGGGCTGTTTATTCCCCCTGCAACCCAGAAACGGATAAGCAGTAGAACACAAATGAATGAATGAATGAATGAATGACTATGATGAGGAGCTTTGAAGGAAACTGGTTTTCAGTCTTCATTTCAAAGTAAAACAACTTTTGTGCTAGTTCAGTCCATCACTGAGATTCTGTCAAGAGAAAAACATATGAGAGTGATGGAGCAGGAACGTTAAACAGCAATGGTCAGAACAACCAAACCAGATTTATTGATCTGGCGTAAAAGGGGGGTTGTAGCAGCAGATCTGGAACCAGCTGAAATATACTAATCAGATTTTGTGGAGAAAAGTGACAACAAGCTGCAGGGCCAGGGTTATCTCTGCTTAGGGTCCGAGCCAGAGCACAGCATCCGACGTCAAAAGGTAAAGAGCTCAGATGGACAGAACAGCAAGAGAGATGCAACTGTGCATTAACATTCGTAGTTTGAAAAATATTTTCGGGTCATACAATATGATCAAAAGACATCAGTAGAGTAGCTGGTTCTTCACTGTGGTGTACGGACTTGTCTGATGGAAGCACATGAGTCACTGGATCTCAAATGTGTCAGAGCTATCCAGTTGTGGTTTTTAAAATAAATACTTTATTGAGGTTCAACAATGTTTGTCATTGAGGTTACAATAATAACACAAATAATGAGAAACTATGTTGAAGTGGTGGCAACAAAAGATCATGTTTTACACACTGAAACAATCAATAGATATTTCATTTGGACTATTTTCATCTCTCTGTCTTCCTGTAAAATGGCTGTAGCACAAGAATGCAGCAGTTTAGTTACCAAGAAATGATTTGCATCTGTTAATCCTTGATTGGGCAGGGGACCACATCTAACTTTTGGCAATGTTCAAAATGGAGTCCCCTCGCCTCTTTGTGAGTTAGTGAATTTGTAGCATCCCTCTACAGCATTCTGGGGTTGAAATTTTGAATTTCCAAGTATTTCAATTAATTAAAAGTAGGAAGCCATCACTCAGCTCCCGCTGCCCCTCCTCAGCTGATCTGAATCAACTGCAGGTAGAACCTCCCACACTCCCACACCAACTCTAACTTTATGTTTCAGTTAATTAGTTAACATTAACATGTTGTTTTGGGGTATTTGCTATATTTGTATTAGTGGGTGTTATAAACTCCTAACCCTAACCCAAAATGAAATTTATGGGGTCATTTTTACAGGAGTTTTACTCGTAGGGTCACTAGTAACTAGAATTGTCACCACTTGGTTGTATGCCTCCACCTGTTAGTTAGGTTACAAGATATATAGTCTCATTCTGCCCTTCCTGGGTTACAGCATTGAACAGCGAAATGTTTATAGCATGATATCAACAACAATGTCTACATTAGTGAAGTTGATCTGAGATTTAAAAAAAAAAATCCTATTTGACTTTCTGTTCAATTCATATTGAGCATATAAATTACTGAGTTACAAATGTGTCTCTCTGACCTTGACCTTTAACCACCAGCTAATCATCCTTGGCCCCAAATTCACATTTGTGCCAAATTTAAAGAAAACCCCTCACCGTGATCTTTGACACTTACATTCTCATCTGTTCATTGTTGGTCTGGATGAAAATTCGAGGGTGATACTGAGATTGACAGATAAAAGGACAGATGAGTGGATGATGGATGGATGGATAGAGGGATGGATGAACAACCCAAAAAACATCATGTCTTTGGCTCAGGCTATCACCTGAAGGCATCACAAAACGTGAATATAATTTGGAATAATGTGTATCATTACTCTGTTGAAAATATTTTTCTGTAAGTAAATCTGAATTTTGCATGTTTGGCTAAAATGTTGAATTAACAGAAGTCCCTAAATCTACAGCACTCTCACTCCTGTTTCAGGTTATATTCGCTATGGAGCAGGTTTTTTTCAAGGGCAAATCTGCCTGCACTCACCCTCTCCTCACTTCAAACCAGAGAGATGGTGCCAAAGCATGACGCTGCCACCACCATGCCTCATTCTGGGGATGGGTTTACTGAGCTAATAAGCAGTGTCAGTAGTCGTAATTTAAGATAAAAAGGTTAAATTTATGCCTCATCAGACCAAATAATCTTTTATTTTCTTTCATTATTTACTTTCACAGTACTTTAAATGTTTTTGACAAATTCAACCAGCTATCATGTATCTTTTACTCTGTGGCTTCTCTCTGTCTACTATACCATAAAGGCCTGATTGATGGAGAGCTGCTGAGAAGGTCATCCTTCTAGCAGGGTCTCCATCTCTGAGGACATCTGAAGATCTGCTGTGCGTTTGGTTACTTCTCTGATAAAGGCTTCCAGTACCGTTATGTTGGTTGCAAACTTGTAAAATTAACAGTTACTGTGACCATTATAAACTCACTTGTTTTTATATTTTTCTACATTTTTATGGCAGAGGTCTAACAGTGAGTTTTTTCTAAACTTCTCATGAACAACATTCATGTGTGCCCTTTTTGCCACAGGTTGATTCCCAAAAAGTTCTAAACTAGATACTTGACTGGCCCACCAGAGAAAAATACTTTTTTTTTATATTAAGGCTGCATTTGTCTTAATAGTTTAACACCACATGGAGTGTCAATATTTTATGAGATTGATGAACTTTTAGTCTTGCAGCTAAAGCTTTTTATTGTGTCAGTGATTGTATGTGACCATCAGTAGCCCTCCCCAGAAGCTAGTTTGTTGATCTTTATTAAGTAAAATGACCTTTGTGAGGCAGGGAGGGCAGTGCTTCACCACAGAAAATCTAGAGGGAAACAAAGGACAGACATGATGCGGCAGTATGAACAAGAGAAAGGAACCAGGTGGTGTTGCTAGAATATAGCTGAGTGATGGTTGCTGTGCTTTTCCTGACACCTCACTCAGGATTATGAAAGTCCAGAGAATATGTCGGTAAATCTTTGGAGGAACTGTCCCAACAGAGGAACCGAGTCAAAGAAGTGTAGGCAGGGCATATAGTGATAGTTTGAGAGAACAGCTCAGCCCAGTTTTGACGGGAATGATCCATTCCTTGTGACCACACAGGCTGGTAAGTGAAGCCAGACATTCATGTGGGCATTCCCTAGATATGTGTGAGGCCACCACCAGGCCCTAGAGTCAGGTCAGGGTGCCCAGACTCCCTCCATCCACCAATCTGTGTGCGGGAGTGCAACAGACACCAAACCCAGAAAGCCGCTGCAGCCACAGGGCATGGCGTGGCCCCAGAGATCCACAGGGGTAACAGCCAGCACTGTGAACCGCCAAAAGTGGGACAGATTGCACAGGAAAGACCAAGTGCCCTTTACTTTCAAGCCAGTAGTACAGACATATACCCATTCTGACACAAGTGATAGGAATCCTAGATCTTTTTAAAAGAGCCGACTCCGGCTTGTTGCTTAAATTTATTTATGACAAAAATTATGTAAAATTATGTGTAAAATAAATTACTAATGTAAATAAAAGAAATAATGTCAAATGTTTACTATTTATATGACTTTTTTATATATTTACAAACTAACTTAGCATATGCTACAATAAATAAATTATAAAGTATGAAAACCCAAAGACCCAACTCAATGAGAAAAAAGGTTCAATCTCTGATTGAATTTATATAATTTATAAACTTTGAACTATTTTCATTGAAACAACATAGACAAGTATAAAGAATCATGTCATGTACAACAAAAAGAAAAAGGCAGCATCCAGGTAACAGTTTTAGCTGGTCTTTAGTGAAGATTGGCATTAAGAATAACCAACTGTTATTATTATCTGCCCTAATTTGGAGAAGATTCTCTCTCAGGGGACAGATGTTGCTAAATACACAGTCTCGGTGCCATCACATGTGTAAGATGTGGCAGACTGAACCCTTGGTTTCCCACCAGCTCAGTGTGCACTGTGTCTGCACTTCTCTGGAAAAGGGGCTCCTCACCTTTCCAGCGTGTTGTCCCTATCTGTGTCGCACAAACTTTCTTTCCCTCTCTCGTCTCCCTTCTGCTTCAGTGCTCACTGAGCTGTGTGTGTTTGTAACCCCTCCTCTCCCACTTCTGCTCAGCATGGACACACAGATGCCACCACAAATCTCATCTAATCACGCATGGCTTTAACAGATCGGCTCACAATCAAGAGCTGGCTCCTGTCGTTCACGTCAAAGAGCCAGCTCTCAGAGGCAGATCGTACAGGAACAACTCACTATCAGACACACACGCCAGTGGATCTCATAAAGCATGACCCATGTCTGACCCTGGAAGTGAGGGTGAGATGATGGGGAGAGGTCAAAAGGTCAAAGAGAGAGAAACCAACTGAACAGGACAAGGACTTATATTTAAATAATAATAAAAAAAGATTGTTTCGGAATGATATTAATATCATTATTATTGTCTTTCTTTCTTTCACACCCATTTCTTTACTTCCCGTCTCCTACAGCAGCCGGTGCCATGACAACAGGTACAGCGTGACCTCTCTGTAACCCCAGTGGTGTGGAAGTCTTACCCCCCCCCCACTCCACCTCCGTAGTCGTACAGAGGTGAACTTTAGGTTATGACCGTAGTCAGAGGTCACTGTGAGGTTGTAAAGATGGCAAACTTTTGTTTTCACTTTTGAAGGTTTTAATGGTTTTAATGGTACTGCTGTTGGTCAGGGTTAGGGTTAGTGTTAAATTCCTGTTGAATTTTTTTTTTTTGTGCAGTTTTGAAGAGTGATATCTTGAAAATTTTAAATAAGTTTGATAACGACATGAATTGGTGATGCAAATCCAGTCGTATGGTAAAATATAACTCACTGGTGTACCAAAGAGGAAGTGGATTCAGATCAGCTACACAGTCCTGCAAGAGCTGAACAGTGATTTTGCCATTGATTCTGTAAAACAGCCCACAGGTTAAATGAGCTGTGACGGATAAAAGAAAACATTTGTGTAGATGAGGCATCTATATATTTATACCCCACTAAGCTCTAAAAGGGCTGAACACTACTTTGCCCCCAATGTAATTCATCAGTCTCTTTTATTTGACCATGCCATGTCTATCAAACGCACAGTTTATATGTTATCCGTTTTACAAACTAATGTGGAAATGAACCTGATGACACCATCGAAATAATTTTTTAAAACTATCAATGGAGCCTTTTCCAGTACCAGGAGGTCAAGACCCTCACACCAAAATCTAATATTAACTTGGGGGGAATAACTGAGATTAATATGGAGACATCCAAGTCTGTTGGAAAATGTCACAGGCCAGGGGAAACACAATGAGAGCAATGCAGAAAACTATACTGAACCACCCTAAAATCAGTCTTTCATTTGATCCATTTTCTGCAATGATTTTCACCATTACAGTTCAGTGAGGCCCTGAGGTTCTGTCTGGGCTCCTGAAGACCCTAAACCTTTCTTAATAGCATGAAAAATACACCAAAAGTGTTTGTGTTGTCACCTTCACCTGCACATTACGACTAGTAACTGTCCTTCCTGTTATTGAAGCTGTTGAAAGCTCAGCAGGGAGTTAAATACGGACTGGAGTTGAAGTAAACCAAACATAAATAACATTGCCATGGTGACAGCAAATTTACATAACTGATGTTACATGAAAATCCTTTTCTGCTGCTGATAAAAATCGCGATTGGAAGAAACTGTTCACTCATGAAGAAAGATAGTAACACCACAGTCTGTTTTATTATTATGTCTTTAAGTCATTAAAACAGATTTATGTTGTCATCTATAACTGTGGCAGCAGCTAAACTGAGCTGTGAGTCCTGGACTGTGTCTCCATGAAGAGTTTTTCTTTGTGTGAGTCATAAATCCAGGAAAAAAGAATTTTAAAAATCACATTTTCATAATTTTTTATGATTTGGCCATACACTGAATTGTTTTTAGTTTTTATTGTGTTGTAACTGGCAGCCACTCATTTTTCTTCCTTCCTCTGCTTCATCTATTCTTTCTTTGCGTTTTTTATGTTTAATGTAATGATGTAATTACATTACATAATTCACTGATCATTTATATATATATATATATATATATATATATATATATATATATATATATATAGCTTTTTTTACTTTCTCCATGTGTATATTGCAACATAGTACAGTGTTATTACTAAATAATTAAGAACTATTTTGTCTTGAAACCCATTTGCTTATGGTACTCATTTATGGTCTTGATTATGGTTAAAAATACACATTTGGATTTGACAGACAGAGAAAACAATTGTAAATAATCTGATGTAGCAGCTACTGTGTGCTGTGCACTCACATAAGCACACAACACGCACAAGAAGACAAGCAGCTTGCAGCTTCATGCTTGCAATACAGTAATTTTTCAAAAGCAATCATATTTATGAGTTTCCTTTGTTATGAGAGAGAGTGAGCACAAGAGAGAGAGTCACTAAACTAGACTTCTTAATTAACTCGCCCCTTCTTTTTCCCCCAGGTTGTTACTATGGAAACCAAGTAAATTAGCTGTTACACAGAGTTTCCTGCTGGGTTTCACCTTCAGAACCCACAAACACACTTACACACAGAGAGACAACTGTGAGGGGGCCATGCACTCAGCAGTTGTAGTGTTCAATGTTTCAGTGGAGGGCTGTAAATTCATCAGCGAGATTTACAACACACAAATACTTACACTTACACACATGCACACACACACAGACAGATACAAGCACACACACACAAGATAAGTTAAAGAGGTGGGGTTTACAAAGGGCCAACTAACTATCTGAGCTCTCTCTCTCTCTCTGCCAAATATGAAAAGACCTTAAATGAACTATTCAACGTTTGGGAAATACACTTTCCTACTTTCTGAACAGTGACATGTTCATGTTGACTCTAGCACTTAATATAACACGACTAGAAGTAATAATGACAACGTTAAAGACTGTTTTCACAATTTAACAGTCATTGGCAAGCAGTGACAGTTGGGATGTGCTGACCACAGCATTGTGCCATGCATAGGTTAGGTTCCAACGTCTACGCTGTTCAATCTGGACTAAAATCAGGGTTTAAAAAGAACATACTGTCACTGAGTGATTATCATGGGTGTGAAGGTTTCTTCCTCATGTTGCCCCTTCCCTCTTGTCTATGTGTATGCCTGATTGGAGGAGCAGCATCAATTGTGAATCCTGCGCACCAGTCCTCCATCAGCAATCAGGAATCTCTGCATATATTTTCCAACTTTTTTACCCACTTGTCCCCAGAATGTTTTTCAATCTAGTTTGGTAGTTCCCTCAGCCAACTCTAGTACCTATCTCCTTGTGCTTCATGTTTTTGTGCCTTCTTTTCCCAACTCTGGTTCCCTTGTGCCCAGGATCATCCACCATCTCACTCAGCCCCACCGACTGCCAGCCCTTGTGCACCCTTGTGCTACATTAAAGTTCCTGCCTCCCAGACCAGCAGTCCCCTGCCACCTTGCTTTGCCTGCATTACCCACCTGCCCTGCCAGGGCCCGTCAGGCTTCCTGGAGCCCCCTAAACCAACTTTATACTGGGCACCAATAAACACTACATCAACCTTCCCCCGTCTCAATGTCTGCTTTTGGGTCATGATTATATGGAAACATGGCAGAGCAATCTGGCTGTGTGGACCCAGCAGACTCAGGTGCCTTCCATCAAGCTTTAGCGTTCAGGGGAATCTCATAAGCCAACACTCCAGAGCTCTCCAGGGCTCGCCAGGGAGTTGGAGAGTCCTGGAGAGCCCATCTCCCCCCACCCGCCGCAACCAATGTTGCCTCTGAGGTTTCTCCTCCCACGTTGCTTGGCCCAGTCTTCAGCTGCCCTCCACTCTCCCCAATATATAACCCTTCATCCCCACACCTGAGAGGTACTCTGGTGAGTTGGGGGCTTGTGAGTGATTTCTTTTTCAGTGCTCTCAAGTGTTCCTAGAGCAGTCTGTATCCTATGAGTCTGACCAGGTGTGCATTGCGTACACTGTAAAAAAAAGTAAAATTACAGGAAATGTTCTGTAATTTTTTACAGATTTTTCCTGTTTTCCAATAAAACAATGAAATGCCAGTAGATTTACAGATTCTTTCAGTAATTTTAGGTTTTATGTTTAAAATTACAGTTAATTACTGCAGCATTCCCCTGCCACCTTGCCTTCCCTGAACCACTACCCACCTGCCCTGCTCCCAGAAGCCTCCTTCTACTGGTCATGAATACACACCACCAGAACCTTCCCCAATCTCTGCATCTGCTTCTGTGTCTTGATTATACTGAAACATGACAGAGGTAAACAGGACAGCAGGAACATAAAAAACCCTAAAAACTATAATCTTTACCTTCTCTGCTGCTGATGGTTCACCAAAGATGATAGTAAGGATGCCAGCAAGGCCAGGTATGAGCTGGGACATGTGAATGTGTCAGTCAGCCCTCACATACAGCAAAGCCCTCAGAGACAGACCTGGCAGAACAGTCAGACCCAAAATAGAGTCATATTCAGCACAACAGTCAGACCTGAAGCAGAGTCAGACCCAGCAAAACAGAGTCACACCTGAAAGAGACCCAGGCCAAGCAAAATATAGTCAAATTCAGCAAAACAAAGTCAGACCCAAAACAAAGTCAAACCCAGCAAAACAGAGTCACACCCAGCACAGCCTTAAAGCCTGGGCAAAGCACCAGTGACATGGACAGGATGATGACGATAATAAAGCTTATTTAACTACCTTCTTTTCGGTCATTCATTCATTCATTCATCTTCTACCGATTATCCGTTTCCAGTTCAGGGGGGATGATGGAGACAATCCCAGCTCACATTGGGTGAGGGCGGGGTCAACCTGGACAGGTCACCAGTCCATCGCAGGCTTTCTGGTAATTTCAGTTTCAAATGATGTAGCTAACAGGTACACTATGAGACATTCGAGTCATTAGGGGATAGGTCCTCAAAATCTATTTGCATTTTTGCAACAATGGGTCTGTAATTTCTCACTGAATAAAACCAAAGACATCACCTATTACCAATGACAGTTTTGTCCTCTGCCGTCACTGTGAGATTTAACCAGCTGTAATTAAAACACCCCAAACTGATATCTGCTGACTTTTTCATGTTTCTGGGCGAATTATTTTAAAACAAACATGTTGTAAAATTAAAATTGTCTTAAATATTCCTTATAGATTTTTCTCCTTCCAAATAGACAACATAAACAAAATGAAATCGGGGCAAAAGAGTTCATAGCTCTACTACATGTCAGAAACTCCACAGGGAGTCTTTAAACTTAATTGAAGAATTTCATATTTTAATCTTCACCATTCTCAAACTCAGTTAAAACAACAAGATTAAAGGGTAAAAAGAGGGGTTACCCCTCATGCTTTTGTTTTCTGAAAACATAATTTAAACTGAGTCCTTTGTGGTTGTTATTATGACAACGATGGAGAAAAGTAAATATGGCTGATTTTACTGCTTTCCAAACGCTACTAACAATTTCACATATGTCCTTTTATATCTTCCAAATCAAATGAATGGATCATCAGAAGAGGTGAAAGAGGTAATTAATGAGGATTGTGACTGTGTGGAGGCGGAGAAGGAGGTAGGGAGGTAGTTATTGCCAACATTACTGCTTTTTAAATGTAGCAGAAGCTGTGGGAGCTCACTAAGCATTTACAGCTTCAGAGGAAATTCAAAATGGCAACTTTTAATGTGAAAATAAGTAGATAAAGGAAAAGCAAACTGTGGAACAGGGTTATCATGGATATTATTGTCTTTTAAAGAGGGGGAGTTGGTGTGTGGCCATACGGCGTGTTTCGATGTGGGAGAAAAAGGAATAAAAGGTGCTCCCAGTTGATCAGCCCCCTGCCCACCTGTCAACCTGAGCAACACCGCCTCCTCCATTAATCCACTTCTGTTGTGTGTGTTTCACTGTGAAAAAACTCTCCTACACCCACCTGACCAGGAAACAGACACACAGAGACTGTACTTTTTGTTTTGGTTTTTTTTACAAAGCATCTTTGTATTTTTCTTGTATCGAAGTGAGTGAAGGAGGCAGTGCTGTTTTGGGAATTACATTAAGAGAAGTTTTCATCATGTATCTTTCACTTGTTAAAACAGAGTTAGAGTAAATGATTGTTTTAGCACACTGGGTGCATCAAAAACAAATTTTCACCATCAAATGATAAATGGGCAATTTATTCTTGTTATGGTGATATGCCATCATTTCTTTTAAGTTCTGTTTCTGGCTCTTCAGCCATATATTTTCTGCTGTGTTCTTCAACTGTGTCTGACTTCAGTTTATCAGTGAACTGAAACTTGCTGTCAAGATCAATAAACCAGCAGACTCAGATGATAATTTTCTGTACCTTCATCGGTGTAACAGCCTCTTTCAGATTGTTGCATAAAATCATTAGATGCATCAGTATGATAAAAAATATTGATTATATTCTGTCATTGTGTCTCTCAGACTGTGCAACCCCACCACCTTCCCATCACCACCACGATCAGAGAGATTCTACTGACAGCCTCTCTCATCCGGTTTCTGGCTTCACTGCAACTCACTGCAACTCAGGTCGCTCCTGTCAACTTATCTTCATAAAAGCCAGAGTAGCCAGAGAGTGCTTCAGCTCCATGGAGGTTAATTGGCAACGTATTTTCTGTTACTGACTTTCCTAAATATTATTTCAGGATGCACTGTCCTCCCACACAGGTTTTCCTTATTAGAGTAACCAGGTGTCAAGTTTTAATGAACTATTGCCTCCAACAGGGCACTGTCCCATATATCTCTAGGAGCTCATTGATAAATAGACTATTAATAACAGATGCTTAATAAATCAAAGTAGCATCCTGTTAGTTTTTTAGCCCATCTAAGTACAGCTATTATTCAAAGATTTAACCTCCTAACAAATTGTACAATTGCATTAATGAATATTTTTGCACTTGCAACTTTAAATATGACTGCAGTAAAGGAATGTGAAATTGATTTGCAGTTCCCACCAAAGACACCAAAAAGTATTTTTGCTGTCTATTAGGTCATTGGCCTACATCTGTTGTTTTGGTTCACTCTCAGGCCAACCAAGAAATATTTTTGTGTATAAATACAAGTAGAAATGCAACAAATTGTGTTTGGTACAGTGAGCACTGTGATCCCACAACAAGATGGCTCTTTGTTTCAACCCCTGTGTTTGCATGTTTTCCTTTCCCTGTGTGACTTCCTCCCTAGTCCAAGACATGCACATCTAGGATGGTAGTTTGTCTTATATGTTTCTTTATGTTGGCCCTGTGATAGACTGAAAACTTGTCCAGGGTGAATCCCACTTGGCCCATGGCAGCTGGGATTGGCTTCAGCCCTCCATGACCATAACCCTGCCCAGATAAGTAGTATAGATAATGCATGGATGGCTATAATGGGTTCTTTGCACAGGATTTGTGAAGCTGTTTACATTCTTTATCCTGAGCTAATTGGCAGTTGACTGTGACTACCCTAACATGGCTCCACAGAAGTTTCTCTCATCACAGGATTTCCAGAGTGAAGTCAGAGTGACCATCAAGCTCAAGGAAGAGTTTAGTTTGTTCCAAACGTCTACCTTGTAACAATGATGGAGACCACTGAGCTAACAATTTTCCATTGCCTTTTCTTTTTCAACATTATTTTGTGTCTGGGCTCAGCACTGCGGTGTAGTGGTTAGTGCTTTTGCCCCACAACTAGAAGGTTGCGGGTTCGGTTCCCGGGCCTGGGGCCTTTCTGTGTGGAGTTTTCATGTTGTCCTTGTGCCTCCATGGGTTTCCTCCCAAAGTCCAAAGACATCATGTTTGGGTTCATTGGTGACTCTAAATTGTCTGTAGGTGTGAGTGGTTGTTGGTCTCTGTCTCTGTGTGTTGGCCCTTAGATGGACTGTTGACCTGTCCAGGGTGTACACCGCCCTTGCCCAGTGTGAGCTGGGATTGGCTCCAGCACCAAATATCATCTTTCTTAAAATCCTGTATTGGTTGGTCATTATGGGGTATTGAGTGTACATGATAAGGGTCTTTTTTGTGTTAGCATAACTGATGGGGTCTGAACACTGCATCCTGTGGTTAGGTGCATTTGCTGAAACAAATTATGCTGTCTCTTTTTATTTGTTTGTTTGTTTGAGTGTCAAATTCAGATTGTTGTAAAGCTGGATGAAATCCAAGCTCCACAAAAGGTTTATGGACTCCTGGAAAGTTCTTCTGGTGGAAAATATTATTAAAAGATTTTTTTAAATTCTGTGAAAGTAAATTAAAGGCCCAATCCCATGAAACAAAGTGAAATATTGACAGCTGCCATCACTTTTCCTTTCTTACAGCTTTTCCATCTTTCCTCTCCATGTGGATGCACCTATTATGGTAATGAAGGTCGGTACTGTTCACCCTTGGAAATATCAGCATAAGTGCATAAGTGCATCAATATGACGAGTGTTAAATTGACTCGTAATGTTTTTTGGCCTGCGAGTGATTACTGGACTAGCCATAACTTTAACTGCATCATACTGATGTCACACACTGAAAGCCTTCCGGCCTTTATACTATACATGTACATTGCAGATATTAGATGTACAATGAATCAATGTTTATTTGCTTGAATCCCACAGATTCAAGCAAATAAACAGAAAGAGAGCAGAATAAATATCTTTTTTTGTCATTCTCTCTTCTCTCCTGATGTCATCTTATACTTGTGTTTTTTCTCCATAACTGTCTCTCAAAATGCAAATGGAGTGGAACAACTGTGTTTGTAGCCACGGCAACAACAACATTATCATTAATGGTCGCCGCAGAGACGCTGGAGCTGTAATGGCCGAGAGCGCTCTGTCGCCGTGGGTTACCAGCTGGGTCTCAGACACACACAAATACATTGGATGAAAGCAGTGTGTACTCCTTTCATTCAAATCCACTTTGCATTGATTTTGCAGTTTGGCTGAAAATGCAACAACTCTGCGTCTCTACCTCTATGGCTCCACCTAAATCAATCACACACACACACACACACACTGTATCTTGAACAAGTGGCTTGTCTGAATGACGCCAGACATTTTGGCACACACACACACAGTGCTGGTGACGCCAGGGTGGTTGCAGTGCATTGGGTGGTTCAGCATTGAACTCACACACTAAGTATCCTCATGACTGCCTGTCTGTCCATTTCCCAGTCTCTCTCACACTCTCTCTCTCTATATGTGGTTTCTTCTCCCTTTCCAAAGACCATAGCTTAATTTGTCCACATGTATTTGTCCTCATACTTCAGTGTTTTTGTACCTGTGTCTGTTTTTTGGTGATTTGGTGTAGAACCTTTAGCTCAAATTTAATGAAATCTTAAAGCACCACCATGACATGAGGTACTTGTAGGTTCTGCTACTGCTACATAGTTGGTGTTAGGAATAACAGCTCTTTGCTACCAGTATTGCTAAGGGCGTCCAAAATGGTTACGTTTACAAAAGATTATATATTTAAGAAGCAAAACAAAAAAAAAAAAATTGAAGCAAACCAAGAAGGTTCCTTTTTACAACTGGAGATGGTGCTTGGTGATCTTGAAAAATTGTAGTTTGTACCATTGTGATATACCGACAAGGTTTTGAGTTGTGCCTCGTGGACTTTTTTGTTTAACAGTATCAGTAATAAAGTCAATGTTACAGAGCCCTGTTTAGATGTGCCAGGATTTCAGACTGAGAGGATAAATTGTTGGTTTTAAAATCACGCTTTGCCTGTTTGGATAGAGTGGCCTCTTGGTCAACAGTGCCACACTTCAGGTCTTTTGCAATAAGAATTCCAGAAGTGTGTTTTCTCTACCAGGTGCTTCAGAAGGTTAAAATTAATATTCTTGGAAGTGGAGAAAGTCCTCAGAGTATAATCTCTATGTCAATATCATCTATGTGCTTGACCTTGAGGAGGGAAAACACTGACTGATGCACTCATTTGCCTGAATATGAGTGACAGTAGCATTTGTTTGAAGCTTGACTTTGACATTGGGGGAATTGGTTATACTTTCAATTTGGAATTGGCAAATGTAACTTGAAGGGAGTTCATAACAGAGTATCTTATAGGAAAGCTAAATTTTTTGACATTGTTGGCAGGTAGGTGCATATCTATCTTCAATCAGTGCTGGGTCAGTTGCAGTAGTATTACTGCAGAGGAATAAAAAAAGGACACAAGCGGCTTCTATGTTTTGTAGCATTGGCGCCAGTTGGCTTGGACCGATGGAACAGTAATCTACTCTTCCTACTCGATAACCCTACATTAAAGTAGGGCCATAGCTGTAGTGGTCATGGTGAGGGAGATATGGACATATTCTGCTAAGGTGTGCTGTAAAATGTATTGGTGGCAGTGATGCAATGAAGGTGGTCGTGATTGGTTGTCTCTTTCTGTCTGCAGATGAAAACCACAAGAGACACGAAAGCCCCGAGGACACAACAGAGAGGCTTCCAAACTTGTGAGATGATCTGGGAACTTTACTTAGAGATGATATGCGAGGGAATTCAGAGTAGATTGAAAATATTGGAAAAAGGAGTGAAGAGGTAGACACTTAACAAGCTATCTGGTGATGCCATTCCAAATCTGGAGCTTTACTCTTGGAAGAGTGAATTTGAACTAGTGTTCTTAGGTGCTTAGGTGGCAAAAGGTCACATATTGCAGACTTTATGTCCAAATTAGGTTTTTCTTCTAACCAAATCTCTCACATCAATACATCAATCTAATCATAAGCCATAACTCTGCTCCAGATCTTCATGCCTGGGAACTACATACTAGCTGTCCATGCTCTATGGCTCTATGGCACAGGGGAGCCTACACCACCAGCTGTAGTAAAAAGAAATCAATGAATCACTGCTCTCATTTAGAACCATTTCTTTCAGACGGTCTGTGACCTGTGGAGCATCTGTAATACTTTAAAGAGACATAATAATAAAGGAAACCTGAAGGAGAAATAATTCCTTCACTCATCCCTTTTTTGATTTTGAGTCAACAATAACTAAGCTAACTAACCCATGTGATTCAGGCAGACATTCTTTTTAAATAATGCGATGAAATTAATAATTAGCTGAAATTAAACTAAAGATTATGACCTAAAGCTAACCAGCTAACTGTCCTTAATGAAAATAAAATCACACTCATGGCAATATACTGTCAGACATAAATGAATCATAAAACCCTCATAATTATCTCTCTGGTGGTTTGTTGAAACCCAAAGCACTCCTATCAGGAGCTTCTAGACCCTTCCCTCACTGCCTCCTCTGTAAAGTGAGTGTCTCCTTTTTGCCGTTTTCTTTCTTTGTTGCTTCCCCCTCCCTCATTTTCTAAATATGTAATGAGTCATGCCCTAATCGTCATTCCCTCCACTTGTAGTAGTGAAGTTTATGTCTAAAATTATGAGTTGCATGACTCTATTTTTTAATTAGGTATGATGAAACTTAAGGTACGGTATTGCATTTGTTTGGCACATTGTATTCAGTCCTATTTTGACAAATTAATATACAAATACAGTCTTTGGTGTAGCAATTGCCTATGTATGAAATTATGTTATGTTATGTTATGTTCAATTATGTTTTGGTTGTTTTGTTTGTTTGTTTTTTTAACTTATGCACCCATTTACGGTCTGTGTTAAACCGTGATTAAGTCTGCAGGGGAGGATCCAACATCTGAGTCACACATTGTAGCAGTAAGACCTCGCTACAGAATCTGGGAATCAGTAGAGGCCTAGTGGCTCTATTTGTCCTATTTCCTTATAACTTTGATTGGAGGGTTTGCTGCTTGTCTTTTAGGCATTTGATACATTACTTATCTGAATCGTGATTGTGATGGTTGATGATTGGCTTTCATGAAATATGGGGATATGGGATTCACAAGCTACTTGAAAACTTAACATATACTCATAACATTCTTATTATTGGTGACATCCACATTCACCTAAATAAGGTCTACCAACCTCTAAAGTAAAGCCCTCCTAGCCATTATTCAAACTTGTGGTTTCACCCAGTGACTGAATACCCACAACTGGATTATCATTTGACAGTGTCTTGTCTGCCTCCTATCACATCAGCTATCACTGATCACTTTCATTTTAAATGAAACAATGAAACACATACCAGCAGAATAAAAGTCCAAATTGAAATACATGTTTGTTATTTTTGATTTAAGAAAATATCAAAATTTCCTTCAAGTCTTAAGATGTTTTTTTTCCAACTGCTGTGGTTGCCACAGATCAGTCAGTTGCTGATTTCTTTACTCTCTGTTATCGTTTCAGACCTGCCACGCCAACCTTCCTTCTAGAACGCCCAGGTCCTTCCACTTTATCCAAAATCACCTGATTTTCTCAAAGCTCATTTACCAGCCTGTTCCCCATTCCCTCATTAGCTATTCAAAATATCATACTAATACAGGGTAAGGTCTGTCTTCCTTCAAACTAACTTAAATTTATTATAGCATGGGCTCCATGTGACATTCATGCTAACAATGTTCTGTTCAACCACATCTTAAAGGTGTTTAGTTGGACAGGGGGTATCACTCACACAAAAATCATTGTCACGTTCATGAAACCAGTTTGAGAAGGCTTCAGCTTTGTGGCATGGTGCATTATTATGTGGGAAGGAAGCTATCATAAGATGGAAAATTGTCATCATAAAGGGATGAACATTCTCAGCTACAATATGCAGATAGGCTGTAGCATTCACACAATGAATGGTTGGTCCCACCACGACCATCAGCTTGGACTGTTGGAACAAGGCATATTAGATCCATAGATTCATGCTGTTGTTATGATTATATGAATGTCTCAACAGAAAGATTAAAGGATAAATACTGGTGAGCCTTTTCTCTCTGCAGTCTCAGATATTTGTTCTGTTTAAAAATAAATAGTTTGAACTTTGTTTTCTCTGAATCATATTTCATTTCGTTTCCTGGCTCTGTTGCGGGGGTGTGCCGGAGCCACATTGGGTGAGGGTGGGGTACACCCTGGACAGGTCGCCAGGTCGCCAGGGCCAAAATATAGAGACAGACAAGGACAAACAGCCACTCACACTTACACTCAGACCTACGGACAATTTAGAGTTACCAATTAACATGGATGTCTTTGGACGGTGGGAGGAAACCCAGGCAGGCATGAGGAGAACATGCAAACTCCACACAGAAAGGCCTGAGGCCTGGGAATCAAACCCACAAACTTCTTGTTGTGGGGCAACAGCGCTAATCACTATTTCACAGTGTTGCCCTAAGAATAAAAAACTGACTGTTAAAATTAATGAATATTTTCAAAAATTGCATGCCAGTTGTCCATTCAATTTCATTTTTTCCACATGTATATATTCATATCCATGTCATATTATAGCTCAGTCACTACAATACAGCAGTGCTGCCTGGTATGTCAAAAAATTAGGGAGGACTGGGGGAAAACCAATTCATGGCATCATGTTACTTCACAAAACATAAATACTCATTAAAGCAGTAAAACGAAATTCCCTTTTCTTGACATTTACATTAAGAACAATGAATTTGTAAAAAAACATAACTTGTGCATATCAGGTACTGGAGTCAACTTCAAAACAGTAAATTAAACAAGAAAATAATCAACCATGCTGTGTACCCGTGTAAATCTAAGCTGTGACCTTTGACTCACTTGAATGTCCTGTAGCAGCATCATAATGATCAGGTCATGGGTGAGCAGGGTGCAGCAGAGCAGCAGCAGGGTTCAGGCATCTATACACAACCATAGTCCCAATGTAGGTTCAGCACCAGCAGCTGAGGACCACTCACCACCAACATCCTGCTGCTGCGGTGCCCTCCAGAGTCAAGATCCATTCCTGCCAAAAGCTTAACATTCCCACATGAGGAATTGATGGCTACTGCTCCATAAAAAAAGAAAACAAAAACAAAAACATTTAAAGATTATTGTATGCAATCTTATATGTATATATATATATATATATATATATATATATATACAATATATACATACAATACCCTTCAAGCATTCAGCTTTTTACATTTTTTTTAAACTCTTTAGATTTCTTTTTTTCTGAAAACAGATGCTACTGTACATCACCCATTACATATTTATTTGTTATTCGCACATTTCATGCTCATCTGTTTTTTCAGAAAGTGTTTGAATTTTGTATTTTAATAGTTCCATGTACATATCATAATGTAACATTTACAAATTGTTCTTCTTTAGTAGATTTGTGTATGTATGTGTGTATGTATGTGTGTGTGTGTGTGTGTGTGTGTGTGTGTGTATGTCCAGATTGCAAAATGTTTGCCACTTTTTTTGCCCTAAATTCAACTTCTGTACATGCTGAGAGTTAATTTCCGTCATATTTAATTTGTTGACTGATAGTGACACCTTATAGACAGACAGAAAGGTAGATAGAAAGAAAGAAAGAAAGAATCAGGGCAGTGTAAGGACGGAGCGGGTTGGGAGTGAGATGAGAGGTGATGTGTGGTGTCAGAGCGCCACTCAGTGGTGAAACAAGACGATGAAAGCAGAGGGAACCTTGCTCTGTCACATTCTCCTTCTTTATTGGGCTTACTGAAGGATTCTTGCCATTTTAAAATGACTTCATATATTTGCACCAGGCTCTTTAACATATGTATCTTTTTTCTTAATTGCAAAAATACTAACATATGCTGAATTCATGTTTTCAAATCATTTCACACACCAAAACATATTGTATTCAACAATAATAATAACAATAAAAATTCATTATTGTCACTTTACATTTTTTTTTACATCTTTACAACTTTTTGGGGGTTATTTTTACAACTTTCAATAACCACATTTTATTATTTTTGTTATTTATTATTTATCATATTATTTCATAGATTATTTTTGCATGCAGCAAACTGTGTGTTTACTTTCCAGATTGCATGTTTATAAATTATACATATATATCATTATTTATTATACTTTTAACTGAACTTAATTGTATTTTATTATTTTATGTATTTAAAACTGTAAATAAACAATAAAACAAGCTGCAAGCCTGTTACAGTACAAATTATTGTACATAGGACCTGATGTTGTCATATTCCATTACATGTAAGATTTTGTCAAACTGACTTGTTTCAATGGCAGCAAGAAGGTCAAGGGTTTGATTCCCAGGCCTGGGGCCTTTCTGTGTGGAGTTTGCATGTTCTCCCCGTGCCTGCGTGGGTTTCCTCCGGGTACTCCGGTTTCCTCCCACCGTCCAAAGAAATCATGTTTGGGTTAATTGGTGACTCTAAGTTGTCCGTGGGTCTGAGTGTGAGTGTGAGTGGTTGTTGGTCTCTGTCTGCCTCTGCGTGTCGGCCCTGCGGTGGGCTGGCGACCTGTCCGGGGTATACCAATGTGAGCTGGGATTGGCTCCAACACCCCCACAATCTGGAAATGGATAAAAATGAATGAATGAATGAATGAATGAATGACCTATTTCAAGGTTTTGTAGAAAAATGTACTTCTTTTTTTTAATCTGAAACTCCATTGGTCTTGGATTATTTTATGCTCACAATATGCAAGATAGCAAAAGACCTTGGAGCTGATACTGGAGGAGAGTAAGATGTAGATGAGTGGGCTTTATGTTTGCCTTTGTTTGAAATTATCTGCATTTAAAAATAAGGAATTATTTGTAAAAGGACTGTACAGATTTTATTCTACATTTGCCTCTCCTTCTCTTGTTGTTCACCTGTCAAGTGTATTTGCTTTGCAACTTTGACTGTAATGAAATAAAATTTAAAAGTGAATGACAGTATCATTTCAAAGAATTAAACTAATGGAGAATGTGATGCATTTCATTTTTTGTCATAAACATGGATTCTATCACTTGAATCTGTGATATATTGCATTACTTATTGATTTTTAACACTAGAAGAAATGATACAGGTACTAAATAAGATCTTGTTATCTATATGTGTAGTCCTTTATGCTCTTTGGAAATAAGATAAAAACTGTGTGTTATAGGTTGGTTATGAATGCATGTAAGTGTATATTTCTACATGAACAGCACTAAAGGCTTCATAAATTGAATAAATGATAAGGGTTACATTCTCAGGGTTACCCTTAATCCTAGATGAACTACATAAAGGACTTGGACCAGGTGAAGACACAGGGCGGATGAGGCTGATCCCAGAATGCTTTGTAGCTGAAAGAATGTGGGATTTCACAGCTCTCTTGTGGTTTGCAGCCCCAGGAGAGTGTTTCTTTTCCTTTCGGCTCACACTTAATCCCTCAATCCCATGGAAACAACACTATAATAGCACTCAAGGGTTCAAAGGTGTATTTGTCTTGTACATTGGCAGTTTGTGTGTTGAAATTTGATGTGGTGGCTCCTAACGCTGTAAATTTGGGGGAATTCAGTTTAAATAAGTATGATCCATACAACTCCTTCAGAAAATTTCAGCTGAAATCTCCTTTCTCACTCCAATGGAGGTTACAGTTTCAGTTACTGTGCCACTTTGAAGCATATCAGCTTATTTTAATTCCACTGTTACTACTGAGTGAAATTAGTTTGAATAGCTAAAGGTCAGGCTACATGCAGTCTTTATCTTGATGTCTTTATCAAGGCACAAAGATTTGCAACTTAACAGTAAAACAACAACAACAAACAAAAATTCCAACACAAACTGTTTGTGTTTTCCTTTGATTGCCTGGTAACCTGTACAGGGTGCATCCTTTCTGTGACCAATAGAAGTTAATTCAAGCTGATATAACAAAATGTAAATTATAAACACACACACACACACACACACACACATATATATATATATATATATATATGATTACAGGAAGTACATTCCACTATATCCATGATAGATAGCGTGGACTGTACTGCTAACATGGACAATAACTTCAGAGAATTAATGCATACCATGTTAACCTATGACCAGGCTCTCAAACAGAACATAGTGGTCTGCTGAAGTGACAAATTGTGACAGGAAAGTTCATTTCTATGTCCAACCTGAACTATGTGCCTCTGAGCATGGCACTGACCCAGAACAGGAAATGCAGAGATCCTCTTTCTCTCTTTCTTTCTTCCTTTCTTTACATTAACAAGTATTGGTGCAAATTAAAGGTGTTATTAATACTTGTACATCTTTGTTCTAATAATGAATTTTATTTTAATGAGAAAATGAGTGGCTGTAAGTCTTTTTACCTTCCGCACTATATTGCAATATAACTGTGCTCGTACTGGTGAGGGGAGGTAGGTGTGGTTGTTCAAGTTAAAGGACTCTAAAGCTGATAAAGACTCATATGAGAAGCAGCAATGGTAGTAATGAGTTTCAAATAACAGACAATATGTAAATAGTATAAATGTATGATCTGTCGTCTGCAGGTTTTATTTAGATCACAATTGAAATGAAAACAATCCATATGGACAAGTACTTTTGGGACATTCAATATGTGAAGTGTGTGTATGTGCTAGTCTGTATATTCTACTACAACATTTCTGTGTTTGTTATATCTATCTGTTCATATAATAAATTAAAAAATGATTATTTCTGGCTTGGAAGGCACATTTCCATAAACCCACCATCACTCTGTGTCTTGCACAGAATGGCAATGTGTATGCATGATAGATAGCAGCTTAACAGGTTGTTTCAGTTCCAAACTGGACTGGTCACTCTGAGGTTAGAAACAGCAATTCCTCCTCTGTAGAACAGCCCTGCTGTCACCTCAGCAATTTTTTTTAACCTTTCATTTTGTAGCCAGCTAGCTTTTTTTCCCCTTCCATATCCAGCCCCTCGAAGTGGAGGAGGAAAGCCATTTATTAATGATCAAAGTGTAATTGTCATTAGGCTGACCGTGCAGTGAGATGGGCCCTCTTGAAATAAAAGAATATCCTTCTTAATTAATGGCAGCATCAATCATGGTTTGGCCTGATTGGCCGAGAGTCGGTCCATCTCCTGTCTGATTCATAGGCAAGTCATGAGTAAGGGAGAGAGCTAAAGTGATGACACAGAAATGGAGGGAGTAAAGAGAGAGATATAAATAGACTCTCTTACGTTTTTCCTTTGTTACTTCATTTTGTTTCTCACCACCATGAAAAATTTTAATCATTCAAATAAATATTGCATTATATGTCACGTAGTGTTTAAATTTTTTCATCTCATAAAGGAATAGAGATCCATGTTGAATGCTGAAATGGAAGTTTGACTGATCAAATTTCAAATGATTTCAGTCCTCTGAATTCAAGATCAAACCACGTTGACCATTGATGTTGACTTTTATAAAAAAAATTCTCTAGACCTTTGGAGCCATTACACGTTAAGCATTCAACTTTTTGGGAAATTGGACAAGTCATTGCCCGTGTAACGTAGGTTGAGTATTTTAGAACAGGATGCACCACTTGTGCGTCACAGCTCAGAGTAAAGAGACCCATCTGTTCATGGTTGATGTGTGTCTGCTGTGTCGCTGTTACTGCATGTTCTGGGTCTCAACATGCAGTTTACAGGATACCTGAGGATTTAAATTCTCCTAATCAATTTTGGACTTTTTTTTTGTTTGTTTGTTTGTTTTTAGTAAATGTGTCTAAAATGCCACCATCTCCAAATGCAGCTGCTATAAAGACTGAAAAATTACATTCATATTTCTTTATTACTAACATATATCAGAATATGTCTAGACATAGTGACTATGGATTGTGTCAGTTTTGTGTACTATTGCTGGTATTTTGTCAAAATCTCAACAGGTCTTTTCTTTTGCTGTGAAATCCACATAGTGTGAGATTCATATCACGCACACATGCTACACAGGCATTTATTCCCTGTAATTCTTTAACATGGGCAATGAAATGGAAGCCACAACATTTTGCAATTACCAAATGCACTCAATGCATCCAGTGTCTTGCCAGTCTCAGCCTTCATGTTTGTTTAGTCAGATGAGACCATCTATGCCAGACATGCAGGGTCAAGATTAGGTATCAGTTGTATAATCTTCTGTGTAAAATCTTTGGCATAGTCAATAAATAGTGAGTAAACCCAAGATCACTGCTCACTGGAGAAAAGTTACAGTTCTGTAATGTTCGATTTCTGGATCTATTGGACTTTGACCATAGCTGCAGCTTGTTAGAAAGGTAAGATTGGTGAAAATACTGTCAAATGAAGCCTAGTAGTGGACAATTCATCGATTCTCATCATCACCTACCAGTAGGTAGTATGTTTTGGACCATGGATAGGAAATTAGCTGAAGCCCTGCTTGAAGCTGTGGATAACCCACATTCTTTGGATACCAGCCATTCCTAAAAGTTAAAAAAGTGCCATGGCTATGGACTTCAACAGAAAGTTTTCAGTGTCAGTTTAATTGTATCAAGATCTTTAAATACTTTGCAGCCATTCAGGTGAGTAGAAACAGTGACAATTTTTTCAGCAGCTTTATAAACGTCCATCCATCCATCCATCTTCTACCGCTTTTCCGTTTCCGGGTCGCGGTGGGCCAATCCCAGCCAACATTCCAGGTGAGGGCACCTTATAAACATCTGGTACAGTAATCAAGTGTTATGACAAATGTCGACCTCAGCTTCCTTAATGCATGGCTCAACTAGCAGGAGTAATAGAGTCAAAATAATCTATGCATGTCTCCTTTCTCCTATAATGAAAAGGTAGCGGGATATTCATTATAATTTACTATGAGACAGCAGTTTGTATACTGTGAGGGTGATGATTAAATGAGAGAATAACGAAGAGGACAATATGTTCATAGGGCAGCTTTCCATCCCATGGTTTAGCCATGCCTGTGGCATGAGGCCCAAACTGGTGAAGGAACAATGGGCACATCCTCGCTAGGGAAAGATATGGCTGAGATGACTGAAGTCATCTGCTCATAACTCTCTGGAGTAGAAGCTTCTCCTGAGTGGCCGAGCACCTGCAGGGCTGTCAACTGAACATATGCTGCAAAATCATAAAACCTAGTTGCCAGAGAACCAGAGAAGTAGTGTGCAGGCATTTCCCTCCAAATTGTAGGAGAGGTTTGCAGTGGATGGGATCAGTAATATAACTCAGTTCACCCAAAAGAAAGGAGCATGTACATCCACTACATTTACACACCTAAATAAGAGATGCCTTGAATGGTCTGCCTTGTTTGCCAGGATCATTATTTTTCTTGCGCCTGTGTGGCATCATAATTTCTTAAGGAGAGAGCTACCGACACAACACTTAAAGCAATAGGTAATTTTTTTTTCCTGTTGGGCCAAGCTCCAGCAAAATTCATACCACCATAATTTTAAAAATGCTGAACATCTTCCCTTTTCCAACATGTTTTGACCAAAAGACAACAACTTGCACTGGTACCACATATCAGTAGAGATATTGGCGATGCTTTTGAGAACCCATTCATAAAATAAATCTTCATATTTGACTCTCTACAACAATGTTAAGTTTTGAGCTTCATAATTGTATGTTTAATTTTCAACCACTTAACTTCAACAGGAAAGACAAGGGGCTCTGGGAAGGTTTAAGTGTGAACTGAAAAGATAAAGAGCTGCGCCATTAGCACTAGTTGAATCACAAAGTACAACTCTTGTTATCAAGCATCCTTGATAATATGTCACTTTTTTTTTTTTTTTGCAAAAACTTGAAGGTTTAAGACTCTGGCTTTAACATTTTTGCCATTGAATTGTTGAATTAAAAACCATTAGTTACATTTAAGAGTGAAATCCTCTGACTCACTGTTTGTTTGTTTGTTCGTTTACTGGTGTGCCGTGAATCTTGGAATAGGTTAAGCCTCAGAGGGTCCACCAGTCAGATCCTTGGTTGACCTGGAAAAGAAGCCTATGTATTTCAACAGCCTATACAGCTTAGTTGTGGCACTGTGACGCAATCAGTCTTAAATTGCAACATCCAAATGGAGAGCCCGTGAAATGGGACACAGCAGAAATTTTAAGAAATGGGTCATTACATTACATTACAAAACATCCTACAGCTGAATCTTTTCTGTGTGGTCGGAAAAATAAAGCTGGATACCGATCAGCATCAGTACTGGATATCACCATTATTTTTCTCTTTAATCTGAAGATGCAAGCAAAGACTTGTGATCCTCAGAAAATATAACTGGTTCGGGAACAGTCACTGAACTGATCCATTGTACTGAGACATGGAGAGATGGAGACAGACAAGTTTATGGAGAGGAGAAAATCTAATTACATAGAGACATTTACACACACTGTTCCAAGCGCTTACACACACACGCAGACACACACACACACACACACACACATAGAGGCTTAGCAGATGTCAGTTGCAGCTCCCATCCCGGAGGCAGTGATGAAGGACTGTGGGTGTGTGATTGTGTATGTGTGTTCATTTGTCTCCCTCCAGCTAGCAAATAAGCCATCCAAAACACAACCTGCTGTTTGGACAATACACCCTGATGGCAAGCAGTAAAGCAAATGTGTGTGAGTGTGTGTGTCACATTCATCTCCAATACTGTATTGTATCACGTTTAAAAAATGTAGGTCTTTCTCACTTTTCTGTTTAACCACACAGACGGATGGCAAATTACAAATGAAAGGAATAACCTGATTAAATGAGTGGAGCAACAAACAAATTCAGACGTCTCAACATGTGCACTTTGCGGTAAAGTTAGGCTAATCATGTTGTGTGACTGGCATAAAAAATGCTGAGCAGGTCCAGTGGATTCAGATTTTGTGTGAAGATAGAAATATCTAAGTTCATTGGGTTCATTGTCAGGTCACCAATGGCAGGGGCTTCATTCTCAAAGATATTCAATTGGTTGGTGTTTTGACAAATTCTGCATTTAGATTAGTGATGGATGGATCGATCCCATGGTATCAATATATCAATACCCGCACGTCGCCCGCTTTGGTATCAACTACTCCATTAAAGTATCGACTACTAATTAGTATTTGTGAAATAAAAGCGCATCTGTCTTTTCCAAATATTTTTTAAGTAACTTACTCCTGTGGTTTGTGCCAAAACACCACCCCCCCAGCCCACAGCATATTGAACTGCTCCATCCAAGTCACGTGACCAGAAGAGCCACGAGTTGTGTGTTTACATCCTGCTAGCAACAACATGCCGAGGAGCATGTGCGGAGAAAATTGAGAAATGGCCGACAGAAAGAGAAACTAACTCTTTTTGAAAAAATGTTCTTTCTGTACAAAAGTGTACACTTACATCTCTGTCAGGAACAAATTATGCTGGTCACCAAAGGTATGGTTAGCTTGACAAAGTAAAATTTCAAATTTGCACTTTTTAGTATTTTTTATTCTATTTCATTCACATTTTTATTTATTAATTACTGTATTGATGGTAAATTTATTGATTTACATTTCTGTCAGGACCATTTCATTGTTTTGAAAATAATGCTGCTCAGCAAAAGTTCAAAGAAAGCTCAAAGGTGTTTTGTTTTATTTAATTCATATTTTTGTTAGTTATTTGTTTAATTTTTATATTTTGAACTGTGCACATTGAAATTGTTACATGGCCAGCATTTGACGTGATTTATTTTAAAGGTACTAATATAATGATTGAGGAAAAAATGTACCAATGAGAAATTACCAGTAATCGTTATCGGTAATCGGTATCGAATATTTTATGCAAAAAGTAATCGGTATCGTATCGAATCTTAAAAGTGTGGTATCCCCCATCACTAATTTAGATGTGGGAAGGACATCAGTAAATAGGAGTGAGATGGCTCTCACGGCTCACCTTCCAGGCTCAAAAATGAGGCCAATAGAGAAGTGCCAAAGAGTGCAGTTCCTTGATTGACAACTACAGTCTGGCCCCAACAGTGAGTTCGTTTATAAAAAAGTGGTGAGTTTGAGAAACCAATGCTATAGAGCCTTCAAGCTGCATTCCATCTCCACTGGTTTTAAACAGAAGTCAGATGATGACTTCTGTCATCAGTGCAAGAAGGGCCCTACTTCTTTAACAGCTACTTATTTCCTTAATGACAGCTGTACTGGCATAAATTTTTTATCTAATTAATCTGTTTGAAATGTATTAAGGTTTAAATAACAGAGGTTGTGGCTGCTTCGCTGACAGATGGTTGAGCATACTGTATGCTTGCTACCAGCCTTCCTCTTTACTCCTGAATATGACGGCAGTGCGATGAAGTCAGGCATTAGCAAGATGACAACAGCACAGCAGCTCACCATGTCACACTGACCACGTCTCCATATACAGTCATTGGATAGACAGAGCTCCACTCAATCACCCTCCATCTCAAATGATGAAATATATTTTGGTATACAGCTTGCACTTACTGTATGTACATGTAGTGAAATCTTACTTTAATTAACCACTACAATGACTTCACATTGCACAGTTTTTTTTTCCTACAGAATTTTTCTACCATACACACATATACAGACTGATGATACCTTGGGTGCAATTTGGGGTACATTGTCTTGCCCAAGGACTGGGAAGCAAACCAGCAAACCCTCAGATTTGTGGGTGACCCACTCTACCTCCCCAGAAATTTAGAATCAATGCACTGAAGTCCAACACCTTGCTAAGACACTAAATTTAGTTTTTTCTTTTAATGTGGCATGTCTATCAGTTGTAAAATGGAAAAACTGGAATTGCCACATTGAAGTATATATCACCAGTTTCACTGGATAAAGGTTTCTACTATTGATTAAAGCCTGTGGTGAAATATAAACAATATTTAGGGCTCCCAGTCAATTGTATTGATCCACATAAACATAAACTAAACTCTGATGTTATTCTGCCGAAAAATCTGATATTCAATTGCAATATTTATTTGAATTCGAGAAAAATAAAAACAAAAATGTATTCATACTTAGTGAAAAATTATGGTCTGGGTAATTCAGTCCTTGATTTCATTGTGTTACTTTGGCTCAGGGTGGCACAGCGGCCCTGTGGTTAGCGCTGTTACCCCGCAACAAGAAAGTTGTGGGTTCAATTCCCGGGCCTGGGGCCTTTCTATTTGGAGTCTGCATGTTCTCCCCATGTCTGCGTGGGTTTCCTCGGGGTACTCTGGTTTCCTCCCACCGTCCAAAGACATCATGTTTGGGTTGATTGGTCACTCTAAATTTTCCGTAGGTCTGAGTGTGAGTGGTTGTTTGTTTGTGTGTGTCTCTGTGTGTTGGCCCTGTGATGGACTGGTGACCTGTACAGGGTGTACCCTCACCCAGTGTGAGCTGGGATTGGCTCCAGCACTCCCGCGACCCAGAAATGGAAAACCAGTTGAAGATGAATGAATGAATGAATGAATGACTCCCAAAGATGAGCTGTGGACAGCAACTTCATATATATATGTGTGTGTGTATCTGTACATTCCACAGGTCCTCTAACAGCGAGTGTTGGCATTTTGTAAGATAAAGTAGAGAAAATATTTGAAATAAGGCAAACATTTAAACTGAGAATAAATTCCTTCCAAGTATTTTTTTATGTTATTTAGCTACTCCTGCCCACAGCAGAACTTGGTTGCCTCACTTAAGTAGCAGCACACTCATCCATTGATATCTACCTCATAAAAACCCACATCAGATAACCCAAACTATCACTTTCATAGTTTTAAGTATTTTCAAGATCAATCATTCATAAATTTAAGATTTTATTGTTTTCATTTTTTTTTCAGAAATTGACCAAACATTTGTTTCCACGCCTGTCTCTCTGATGATAATAGATTGTGTTTTCCTCTTGGTACCTCTGCTGCTGTTATCGCCCCACTTCATCCTCCACTGACTGGTGTCTCAGTCATTTATTCTTCTCCTCGTCTTTTTCCCCCTTATATCTGTTCAGTCCTCCTTTGTTGTCCTCCTTCCATCATTCATCGCTTTCTTTCACCTGATCAGTTTAGAGTCTGTCTGTTATTCTCTTTTCTTGTCCAACCTTAGTTTATTTCTTTTACATTTCTCTGTTTTATTTTCTTTACTAGTGTATTTCATTGTTTTCATTTGTTTTCTTATTTTCATTCTAAATAACAGAAGAAAAAGTTTGGTTTGTAATTCAAAGTTTGGTCTTTGTTTGTGATTGATTCGCTATCTTTTCTTTCTAATTTTTCTCCTCTTGTTCCTTGAAGCCTTTTCCTGTCAGTGCTAATGTCTGCTCTCAAATTGCCAGCCAGGCTCAACAGATAGCATCTCTACTGAAGCCCGAACCAGTCTGACCCTGACTCCCGTGTCTTTGTTATTTGTTCCTCTAATGCTGGTCTTGTGTTTTCTTTGGGTTATGTTCTGTCTCCTGTACTTCCATCCCGTGCCTCTTCCGCACGTTGTGGCTATAAAACTGTCACGATGCTCATACGGTGGCAGCCCAGGACCTCCCAGATCTCCTCTGTCCTCTACAATTACATGCAAAGTCATTTAAGAAGATATTCTGGCCCATACACCTTTAGCATAATTTATTGTGTTGTAAATTTTAATTGAAATTGATAAAATTGCCAACAAAAAGCCTCTTAATCCTTAATCTAGTGGATTTGAGAAACCTGTTTGGCAGCCATTCCAGCCCTGAGTCCTCCTGGATAAGACTGTGAGATCTGCTTTAATCTACCTGGAATAGACTGAATTTATTGGAATTGAAACTGAATTTACTCTATCCCCACATCTCCACCTAAAATGCTCCTTTATACTCTTGACCTGCCATGAATCTGATGTATCCTTAGATTCATGGACCACCATGAATTTAAGCATATGTTTGGCCACAAGGGAGCCATTTGGAGTATTTGCTCATGTTGGGTCTTTTTAAATAACTCTATAAAGAGTTTGGCCTCGGTCTGCTCTACATGCAAAGTGCCTTTAAGTAACTTTGTTTTGATTTAGAGAAGGTCATGGGTTCGGTTCCTGGCCTGGGTCCTTTCTGTGTGGAGTTTGCATGTTCTCCCCGTGCCTGCCTGGGTTTCCTCCGGGTACTCCGGTTTCCTCCCACCATCCAAAGACATCATGTTTGGCTTAATTGGTGACTCTAAATTGTCTGTAGGTCTGAGTGTGAGTGTGAGTGGTTGTTTGTCTCTGTGTGTCTCTGTCTGTTGGCCCTGTGATGGACTGGTGACCTGTCCAGGGTGTACCCCACCCTCACTCAGTGTGAGCTGGGATTGGCTCCAGCACTCCCCGCTACCTGGAAATGGATAAGTGGTTGAAGATGAATGAATGAATGAATGTTATGATTTAGTGCTATATAAATAAAACTTGATTTGATTCGACCTGTTCGATGCTACATTTTCCACGAAAAGGAAGACACATTTATCAGCCACATGAAGGAGCGTGTATAGACGTGCAGAAAATATATGTCTCTGGCGCCAGTGGTGACCTACAGAAATTTTAAAAATAGCTAACCTTCTGTTTGACTCGTGACAAGTGAGAGATTGAGGCAGTTGGGTGGTACTCCTGCCACTTCGCAGCTTTACGTGGCAAATGGGGAAGGATGGGTGCAACCAAAATTTAGGTTTTATGTTCAATGTAATGACATTTAACACACAACCAAATATGTAGTCTGGCACTTGTTAACAACTGGCCTTTTTTCAACAGCTATAAAAGCCCAAAGAAATGAGGACTGGGGTATTTACTGACTGGCTTTATTCTACTAACTTATTAAAAGTCATGTGAAAATGTGAAAATGTCTCAAGCACAGACCATATCTCAGTTATGTCACAACCCTTTGACCTCAGGAAAAGGGAACTGGGATATTCACAACATCATGTTTGATAAGTGACTGGTTTTTGCTTGAAATGTCATTGACCTTAGAACTTAAGCTTTACTATTGGTCTCAGAAAATGTTTAAATCTACATGGATAAGTTTTATAGTTAGCAGAGACACAACCTGATATTTACTGTGACAAACTGTGTTTGTCTTCTGCTTTCTTTCTTCCTTGTCTTGCTTCATTCCTCCATCCTCCCCTCATCTGTCAGCTGAATAGAAGAGGGTTAGAGCAAAGAACAGAAAAATACTCTGTCAATAAAGACACTGAGTCACCTCAGTGTCACCCCCCAGACACACACACAAACACACACAACAGTGGACATACCTGTCCTTGTGCTCTCCTGTCTTCCCACAGTCCGGGCCATTCCTCTGTTAACAAAGCTCTTCAAACAGAGATTGACTCACACCCTCCTTTTGTAGCACGTCAACAAAGTAGGTGTTGAAGTGATGCTTGTGTCTCACACACAAAAGGAACAAATGCCAACTCAGTGATGAGGGAAATATGGCTGACACCTGACAAATAGATAAAGCCATGGAAATGTTTCTGTTGTGTTGTCAGTATTTGCAGTAAATTTGTGCATGAGGTTGTGTTGCCACTGTTTGCAGCATCATTTCAAATTCATGAGGATGGTTTTAGTATTTGCTTGTGCTTTGTCTATTTGCATGTTGCTGTGAATCAGGGACACCTTAAAATGTTTTGGAGCTGTAGTTGGTTTAGTGACAAGCACTCTGACATACAAACACTTGAAGCCCTATTTTGTCCTTCATTCATTCATCTTCTACCGCTTATCCGTTTTCCAGAGCCAATCCCAGCTCAAACTGGACAAGGGTGGGGTACACCCTGGACAGGTCAACAGTCCATCTCAGGGCCAACACACAGAGACAGACAGAGACACTCACACTCAGGTCCCAGGCCCAGGAATCAAACTTGAAACCTTCTTGTTGTGACGCAAGAGCGCTAACCACTATGCCGCCATGCTGCCCAGGTTTGTTACTTAAAAAATTAAATAACCACTCACACACACTCAGATTTACAGACAATTTAGAGCCTGTCTGTCTATGTGTGTGTGTGTCAGTTCTTTGTGTTTGTCTCTGTTTGGCGCCTGGTTCTGCCCGAGGTTTCTGCCTCTTAAAGGAAGTTTTTCTTTGCCACTGTCGCCAAGTGCTTGCTCATCGGGGGATCTGTTGGGTCTCTTTAAATAATTTTATAAAGAGTTTGGTCTAGACCTGCTCTATATGTAAAGTGCCTTGATGTAACTTTGTTATGATTTGGCGCTATACAAATAAATCTGATTTGATTTGATTTGATTTTGATTTGTTTGAGTGAGTGGACTTTGGAAAACCAGGGCAGCACGGCGGTGTAGTGGTTAGCGTTGTCACCCCACAATAAGAAGGTCATGGGTTCGGTTCCTGGCTTGGGTCCTTTCTGTGTGGAGTTTGCATGTTCTCCCCGTGTCTGCATGGGTTTCCTCTGGGTACCCCAGTTTCCTCCCATGTCTAGGTTAACTGGTGACTCTAAATTGTCTGTAGGTCCAAATGCGAGCATGAGTGGTTGTGTGTCTTTGTTTGTTGGCCCTGTGATGGACTGGCGACCTGTCCAGGGTTTACCCCGCCCCTCTCCTGGAACGTTGGCTGGGATTGGCTCCAGCACCCCCCACGACCCATAAACGGCAAAGCGGTAGAAGATGGATGGATGGACTTTGGAAAACCATGTTGTTAAGTTTTATGGTTCCAACTACAGCTCTCCACTTCCCGGTCACTATCACATCAACCCCAGTGTTATCCCCAGTTTCTGTGTGTGTGCTCAGTAACTGTATGTACTGACATTACTCCTTGGAGTTGTGTGTCTGTGTCCCGTCTAAGATAAGAAAGGCAGTGTGAAAGGAATCAGTTTCTTGTAGTGCCCACCGGCTAGTGCACACAATTTGTGTTGTTAAAGGGTATAATCCTCCCCCTCGCTCCTTTCAGTACTCGTGGAGTCTGATAGACCTGAATTTTAGCTGGAGCCCTCTGTGCACCATGAGGTGTCTTGCAGAAGAGAAATCCATCCATTTTCTATATCACTTATCCATGGGAGTGGTGGGGGCGCAATTCCAGCTGACACAAGGGGACAGCTGTACAGGTTACAGGGTTTATCACTGACGTACAACGAAAGACAACATCTTGCACTCATGCCTGTGGGCAATTTAGAGTCAGCAATTAACCCACACAAGCACAGAAAGAACATGCCCCATCGTGCCACACAGGACAGAATTGTCACAACCAATATTTGAATGAACTCATCCACATTGTGTTTGATTTGAACTCATTACGTAACTCAGATGCTACATCTCCAAGACAAATTATTTGGGCATGCTACAATTTGATTTGCAGAAGGTGTTTAACAATGCTGTTGCTCCAAAACAAATCAAATCAAAATTGTTTATATAGCAAGAAATCACAGGGTACTTCAAATATAGATCAGGTCTAGACCAAACTCTTTAGAATTATTGAAACAGATGAAGTCAGTTACAAAATAAACATTACGTTTCGTCTGGTCATTTCAGGTTAATACACAATTTTACATGCCAGCTTGATTTGTCATGGCTCTGTGGAATCACACTTTGAGAGAAAATATTATATACCTGTATCTGTATACCTGTATACCTGTATACCTAATTTTAGTGTCTCAAATCTCAAATCAAATTTTCAAAATGTATATATGTGTGTTAACATTAGATGATGATATTTCAGGGCACCCCTTGGCTCACATGGGAGAGTGCCCACCACAAAGGCATAAAGTCCTGACCCCAGCAGCCTGGGTAAATCATCACCCCTTTCTCTCTCTCGCTGAATTCCCTATGTCTCTTTCGATGTGACTGAAAAAAATACCTTCAAAACAATATTCTTCAGTGGAAAACACACATATGTATATAAAAATGGGGCAAAAAGTGAAACTTATGCTGAAGAGCCCTAAACCTTCATTCTGTCTAATGACCATCATGGGGTTCACTCCACTGATTGTAAAAAGCAGTCAGATTGTATTGATGTCTATGTGAAAATGTCTCAACTTCTCACTTGATTTATTAGCGCAGTAAACATTTCCTTATGAGTACAGAGCAGGTTAGATCCACTCGTCATTCCACCCCAGATACAGATTCACCTTATTTGGAGGCAAAGGTGGAGCGGAGGTTATAAATAGGTTTAGGAACACAAGTGGCTGGTACGGTGGCCGGGAGTTGCAAACCAACATTACAAAATCTGAAACACTTTTACAAATGCTGAGACATATTTACAAGTCCCGAAACAAGTTTACATTTCAGAATACAAATGGAGTTCACGGATAGCGAACGAGTGATGTTTTGCCTGTTTTGTGGCAAACACATTACGTCTGGTCTGTGCCATTTAAAAACTCTACAGACCGACCTCAAAAACAAAACCGCGTCACAAAATGGGCAAAACATCACTCGATCGCTATCCATTGTTATCCATGCACTCCACTGAACTCCAACTGGCCACTCCCGTTATCACTTCCGAGTTGGGACGTTCCCTTTCCAGTTTGTTTCAGGACTTGTAAATTTGTCTTGGCATTTGTAAAAGTGTTTCGTGTTTTGTTAATTAGTTTTCCAAAATGTAAGTTTGTCTCAAGCTTTGTAAAAGTGTTTCAGATTTTGTAATGTTGGTTTGCACGTCCCGGCCACCATAGGCTGGAGCCCAGAATGCAAGCACAGACCAATAAGACATATGATAAGGTGAGTTTATTGGTTAGAGCAGTCAAAACTGGTGAATGAGGGCATGTCTTCAGGCGTACGACTTTGGAATGAGGCAAAAACCCTCAGGTATCTGTCTCAGGTTTCCAGGGAGAGGGCTTGTGAGGGACAAGAAGACGAAGCATTGGCAGAGGTATGAGTTGCTCTGGATTGAAATTGAGGCTGGACCATTGGATGGTGGAAGATCCTGGAGAGTGGAGCAGGAACGGAGATGAGGAATCCAGGAAAAACAAGTGACTGGTCTCACGAGAGGGTAACAGACGATCTGGCAAGGACTGGACGACTAAGCCAATCTTTTATCCTGCAATGGTGTAGGTTGCTTAAATCTAGGATCAGGAACAGGTGTGTAATGACAGCAGTTGTGACCAGGCATCCTTCTCTCCCCCCCCCGGCTCCAGACTCACTGACACACATACAAGGGGAAAACAGACACCACCACACGAGGAAAGGGAACCATTTTTGGTTTCTTCTGGTAAAAAAAAAAAAAAAGGTAATGGCCACTTTACAAACTGGAGGCTTTAAAGCTGAGGTACAGAGACTAATGGGTGATGCTGTAGAGGGTTGCCACTTGGTAGAAGAAGGAGGAGAACCTGTTCATTGGGCATTTGTTTTCAGTGAAGTTCTGCTGTCCTTACATAGGTCTCTTTATTTCTGTCTATCTCAGTTCCCTTTGCTCTATTTTCACCTCCTTTATCTCACCAGTCTCTCTTGAGTGCTTCCCCTTCTTCCATCTCTCTCTACTTCTTTTTCTCCACAGAATCTGGTAGTTAATGAGGTTTAAACTTAGATCCTAATCACTGCCTCCAGCTTAGATTCACTGAAACCAGGCTTGCACACAACCAAAAAAAGGTTGTGTGCGTACGTGCGTATGTGTGTGTGTCTGTGAATATCTACCAGAGAAAATAAACATATCAGCTTTGCAGCTTTACACGTAAACCGCTTAAATATTACCTAATCAGGGAATTGCGTGTGTGTGTGTGTGTGTGTGTGTGTTCCTCTGCTCCAGCAGCTCTTGAACTAATGTGCTTCACAATCTACTGGCTTCCTCCTTCCCTTTAGCACCTTGACAATAATGACTAACCCAAGGCTTATACGCACACACACACACACACACACATGCATACAATTTGTAGCTGTAGAGCAAACATACCACACAGAGAGTTATCAGAGAGGGGCATTGGGGTACAGTATATAACCAGAGAGAATACAGTCCAACATCACTAAATCTTAATTGATTCCAAACTCTTCATCATCGCCTTATAATAGAATTTTTTCAGATGAATACAGTGTATTTTAGCTTATCTGTAATTTAAAAAAATGATTTAATGGGCTAATTTAAAAATACAGGCCCTAAAAAACAAGCACAGTGACAAAATGATGATGATGATGATGATGATGATGTCGTTCAGACCAGTGATTTCCAGAGGAGGCTAATTGCATGAACAAGGTTATAAAATAACCAATGAAAACCACAGCTTTATCAGTTGTGGCCTGGATATATCCACTTCACTGTGGCAAGAGACCAAAATGTGTGACTGTAAGCTGAAGTTGCAATAGTTACATGATGTATAGAGGATTTACACATCTAGTACAACATGTCAACATATCCCACTGCTGCAATTCACTACACTACACCACTAGGTTACACCCCCAGAGTTTCTGACATGGCATAAGGGTTATCTTTGAAGTTTTAGTGACTGATCTGTCTGTCAGTGTGAAGGACATGATATTTGTAGCTTGCTCTGAAATATGGACCACTTACTGTATTATCAACCCATCTTGGAAACGAGTCTCTCACTTTAACCAAGTATTTTGGAGTTTTGTTTGTTTAGCAGTTATGCAGACTCATTACCATTATTTTATAGTAATTTCAATAATTTTTATATGTGTTCATATTTCAAGCATAAATAGTTTTGTAATTTTTCTCTTCTCTAATAAACATCTGCTAAAGGGCTGCGTTGTAAAATTTCCACCAGGTTTACCTGTACTTTGACTTTAATGTTAATCAGCAAATGTTTCTTCTACTGCTCTTGATTTGAGGTTGCTGCTTGTTTGCTTTGGCCTCTGGTACTTAATGTCCTTGTAAGAGTTGGGCCCGATTCCTCTTCCTATTATTTGGTATCAGTATCTGGTTTATTTGTTACCAAGCAGACTGATGACCATATTAATACAAGGCGACGCTCAGTTGGCTGAAGTAATGTTGCATAGACAGAAACGCTTCCAGTGATTGGATGATCAGTCATTCACTTTCAGCCCCAAGGCTGACAGTCTGTCTCCACTCCCTCACCCTAAACACAACAATATGACATCACATCCTTTCTGTCTGTCGCTTCAGTCTGTTAACACATCTATAATCCTGAAACAAAGCTCTAGTGAAGTTATTTAAATACTGACTAATTGGATACTGTCTTATGGAACATCTGTCAAATACACAAAGCAATATGATTGCTTTGTGTATTTGACATTTGAAAAAACTGTATTTCTGACAAGCTGGGGATGCTTATATAATTAAAGGAATTGTTTTAACTACTATTCTTTACATTGTTATGAGATCATTTTTGTTTATTGTTAACAATGGGCTTCTGGTCACAGCATGATAACTTTACCACATCACTCATACAGTCATTATATGAACATTATCTGCCAAATGCACATTAGAGCATCACCTAATAGAGCAGCCCTCATGTGCCAGTTTTAGATAATGTTAAAAAAATCAGGCAATAATAATAAGTGAAACAGAAACCTTTACCGACATGATATTTTGACACGGATTTGATCAACATTAGCTGTGAGTGAGAAAAGTAAGAACTCAACTTAGAGTTTTATGGCAAAAAAACTGAATCTGGTTGAAACTGATGTTCAATGTCCGATTGTCTACTTCATGTTGAGCACTTAGTGGCCACTCACCACTACATAAGCACATGATGTGTTAGGATGCGTTTCAAAGCATATTTTTATTGTAAGCTTTAGCTGTGTATTAGAGTTACACTTCGCTTTATATAGTTGCGTGAAAAGAATTCTACTGGGATCTTTTTTATACAAGGGAACTAAAACATGACAGGTTGTCTGTTGTCTCCAAGTTCCCTCTCCTTCATGTCAATGTACATTTTCATCCAACTTCAGTAGGCCATTGTACTCCAAAAGCAATGAGTCTCTGAGTTACAGAGGGAAGAACCAGGATGTTATTTCCCTATTCAATTCACAATGAATGGAGATCCATTTAAATTGAGGCCATCAATTTAAAACAGCACCCAGACCTGATCTGACCCAGAGCAGTTGCCTGGACTCATACAAGAATACATCTGATGAAAGGCTTGATTTTGTTTGGATCTAGTGTTTTTGACCACTACCCAAAAGATTGGTCCATCACTTGTAGTGTGAGCAGTTTTCTGAGCAGCACTGAAGTCATATTCAAGACAATACTTTGCTAATTGGCTGCCTAAAAATGCAGTACTCCACGACTACTGAAACGTTTCATTATTCGACTGTTCTTGGGTTCTTCTAGGTCAAGTCAGAACTTCAACACATAAACATGCAGTTCCCATTCTAGATAGTAGTCTCAGACTTTTGGGACTGTTTGTTTGTCCTAGACCCAATGTGTGTCTGTCACCTGAAATACTTTTTCATTTATTCATTCATTCATTCATCTTCAACCGCTTATCCATTTCCGGGTCGCGGGGGTGCTGGAGCCAATCCCAGCTCACACTGGGTGAGGGCGGGGTCACCCTGGACAGGTCACCAGTCCATCACAGGGCCAACACACAGAGACAAACATCCACTCACACTCACCCTCAGACCTATGGACAGTTTAGAGTCACCAGTTAACCCAAACATGATGTGTTTGGACGGTGGGAGGAAACCCGCGCAGGCACGGGGAGAACTCTGCACAGAAACAAACCTACAACCTCATTATTGTGCGGCAACAGCGCTAACCACAGTGTCGCTGTGCTACCTTGATATTTCATATCTGTGTATATTAACTATCAGGTTTATTGAAACAACATAGAAAAATCATTTAGTTAATAATTTATCTAGATCTAACTCCTCATTCTGGGGAAGTGTACCTTGCATAATATCAATGTGTATTTGGATAGATATATATTTTTACATGACAGATGACTACAATGTAAGTATGTACGAAAACATACATATTTGTATGAGTTAGGGTAATATATGAAATTTTTCACATTTACATTCTATTAAAATTTTACATATATGCTGTGTTATATGTGTATCTTGCATGATTACTTCATATGTTGATATATATTTTATATAGAGGCTGCTTATTTTATTTATTTTCTTGTTTTATGATCGCAAATAATGAGTAAAATATTAATTAGTTCCCCACAGGGGGGATCTCAGGGGGACTTGGATTCATCGTCCCATTGGTTCATGTCTTGGCTACAGCCCTGACTGTTTACATGCCAGGATGCAGTACCAATAAATAACGCTCTCTCCGTATTATTCAGCTGTACTCTTCCACAGACACATCACTTGAATAAGCTGATTAATGAACTTGTCAATCATTGTTACTGTAAAGACATACTACTCCACACATGGAGTAGTAGAAATGTGTAATTGTCTGTAAAGGGCAACTTTTAGGGACCTAAGTGAGTATGATGTGAACACACTTTTTGATACCTGCCATACATCGAGAAAATACACACGCACTAATTTAGACAAAGTGAAATGTATTCATAGACACTTTATCCAAACAAACTATCATACACACAAAGTTGGCTCACACAAATTAATTTACCAGCCATCTCATAACAGACCGATGGAGAGAGAACCGGCAAGAGAATGATGGTTGAAAGGCCGGAGGGAAGGAAACACACCGTTTTCCAGCTGATTAATTTTTCCAATTTCATCGAGACACGACCGTAACCTGCTTCAATTAAAACACCACTCTGGAGACAGACACTGTGTGTGTGTGAGTGTGTGTATGTATGCAGAGCTGATGGTTGAATTTATTGAGTGGAAAATTGAATCAAATTGTGTCTTTCAAACAGTCTGTTCTCCTCCTGTACTCTTTCACTTCACCTTCTCTTCTTCCGTCTCTTTTTCCTCCCCCTTTCATCTCCTCATCCCTCGCTTCATCTACTAACCCACTTTCTCCTCCCGTGGATCATGTATCATGTCTAGCTTGTTTCCCTTACTCTTTCTTCCAATACTAAAACTGTTTACCCAGGAAGAGAACAATAAGGGTTCCAGCATGCAGCAATGAAAAGTAAAATGTCCTTGTGTCTTTGCTTCTTTCATATCATAATGGTTGTCATTTTCCCATCCAGCATCCATGCTGTGTAAGCAGGAAATACATTTGCACCCATCTGAGTATGCAAAGTATTAAAGTGGGGTGTGGTCAAATACATTCTTGGTCCTTTGACCAAAACCTGGTCTGAATTCAGTGGCGCAGTGACAGTGACAGGGACACAGTGTGTACATTCTCTGCCTAGATTGCAGAAGCAGAGTGTGCTGGAAATACACTTCGGATGCAGATTCAGATTATGTCAAGTGGAACATTAGAATACAGCTTCAGAAGGTCAGAGGCTTCTTTGTGGCATATGGAGTGTTGCATAACATCAGCATGTGTCTTGAATGTCTCATGGATATAAATGATGCTCTGCGGAGAAGCATTCTTCATTACCACTGGTAAATCACAGGGACAAAATTTTCTTACCTGACTAATTTAACCTGATTGATAAGAACCTAATCACGACTGGGGCAATTAAAATGGCAAAGTAATATGGTCACTCTCTAAATACATGTTAGCAGCTCAGTGAGACTCGAAAAATTATGACATGCCACCAGGAACAGAGCTAGAGTGAAACACAGAAGTGATTCATACAGAGAATTCCAAGTGCCCCAAGGAGGCCTTATTCAGTCTCTAGAAAAGAAGTGTAACAGTGCCAGCACTAGATTTATGGCACCTGGATAATTTAAGATTTGGTTTTCTGGCTTTGTTGTTTTAGCAAAACTTTTAATGACCATCAATATTTACTTTTCTGTCTCTTTAAGAAGATTCAGAATGTATAGGAAATAAGTACACCAAATTTTTTAAAAAATAATTGGGAGAACCCAAAAATTTCCAAATTTCAATTCACCACTCCATAACACTGTTTTCCACTGATCTTCATTACAATCTTTGTGAGCTTCAACATATCTTTTCACTTTTCACGTAGTTCCCCTTACAAACAAAAAGTGATTCCTTGGCTGCAACCCTTCCACAAGGGCCATTGCTGATCGAGCTTCTGTAGACTGTAGAAAGGTCAACTCGGCACTGCAAAAATGTCAGAAGTTTAATCAGATCCATACTTTACTTTTCCTCTCCTGCAGAAGAACAATCTTATCATCAGATTTTGAAAGTTTTCTAGGCCTTACAGTCCTATTTCTGTTCTTGACTTTTCCTGTTTCTTCACATTTCTTTGAAAGAGTTTGAATTCCTCACACACTTACATATCCAGTTGAACTCACTTTGAAAGTTATCTTTCTGATGCAAAAAAATAATAATCTGTGATCATTTCATTTTGAATTGATTAATGTGATTGAATGATCTATACACAGTAGCAATCTTCCAATGAGTTACCCATTAAGTATATTAAAAAAATGATTATTTGTGTTTTTGCTTTCAATATGCTAAATTAATTGAGGATTGTTAATTTCACTATAGCACATAAAATAGATTTGGAAATCTAAATTTGGATATGTTGCAAATTTGCAACAACAGGCCATAATGGTCAACAGTAATGAAAAAGTAATAAAACAGATTTTCCCGTCTCAGGAGATGGAGATAGTTTTAGTGATGCCACAAAATCATTTTCAGTGACCTGACTATAACATCAACTATTATAACTATTTTATAATCTAATTTCAAAGAGACCTTGACCTCTCAGCTGTTTCCATAACTGAAGCAGTTTGTTGCAAATTTACGACAGTCAGCATTAAGGGATACAAAAGGTTCAAGCTTGTCTTGCACAGACTTGGTGTAATAGCCTTTTTTCACAGAAAATTGGAGGACAAATTCCAGTGTTAGCAGTGACATTAGTTAGGGTTTCATTCCAGTTAGGTTTAAAAGAACGAACCATGTTCCTGCTATTGCTCAAGCACTAAATACTTGCAGCCTTAGCCTATAGAAACTGTTTAAAAATGGTTTACTGCATACACATTTCCTGTATATTCTGCTTGAATTATAATAAAGAGACTGAGATATAATTATACACAGTCATTATAGCATTGCTAAAACAACAAATCTAATGGTAGCATCAGACTTTTGCACAGTACTGTATATATATCAGTACATAATTCAAACATTCACAGCATATCTTGGGAAAAGTGAGCCCCTCGACTGTTAACTTCAAATAAAGTCATTGGAATCAGGAGTTAGCGCATATGGAGTCCATCCATCCATCTTCAACCGCTTCTCCATTTCCAGGTTGCGGGGGTGCTGGAGCCAATCCCAGCCAATGTTCCAAGCGAGGGGTGGGGTACATCCTGGACAGGTTGCCAGTCCATCACAGGGCCAACACACAAAGACAGAGACGAACAACCACTCACACTCAGACCTACGGACAATTTAGAGTCACCAGTTAACCTAAACATGCATGTCTTTGGACGGTGGGAGGAAACCGGAGTACCCGGAGGAAACCCAGGCAGGCACAGGGAGAACTCTGCACAGAAAGCACCCAGGCCGGGAACCAAACCCGCGACCTTCTTAGTGTGGGGCGACAGCGCTAACCACTACACCGCCGTGCTGCCCTCACATATGGAGTCCAATTGGTGAAATTGTTCTGGAGATGTGTTACAAGTTCATTTTTCAAAATGGCAAACTCATGTAAGATGCTAGAGGAGAAGTCAGGAAATCATTTAAGCTGATGCTAATCATGCTATGGCAACATATGGATACTATTGTACCAAGGGCCAGTAAAGAGCTGTGCTAAATTCTCTGCCAGTCCAACTAATAAATATACTAAAACAACAAAAAAACTTTGAAGCCATTGGAATATATCTTTTAGACCTGAAATATATGTAGTAAATTTTAAACAAGCAAGTAGTAGTCAATACTACTAATCACAGCAATCCATAAAATAGTTGTAAGATAGTGACAATGAGACCAAGTTTGCTATCTATACACACATCACAAATATTCAAACCTTGGACTTGATGAGTAGGTAGATGGCTATTTAGTCCTGATGTACGACATTAAATGGGCAGCTTCCCTCCTTCACCATATCATGGGCAATGAAAACAATCCCAACACCCTCAAATCTCCAGTTACTACTCAATCCCAATTTATGTCTTTATGCCCACACGGCACCTTGTCCAGTTCATTATCCTTCAAATAAGGGCCTTTTTCAGTCGAACTATCTCTTAAATGGCACTACTTCACCCAATTTTAATACCTACAGGATTTATTTGTAATTTTTGCTATTGCTATATAGCCAGTGTTAGCATTAGCAGCTGTTAAGCTAATCGATCTGACTGAGGTTTTAGCTGCAGCATGGCGGTAAGTGTTTAGTGCTGTTGCCTCACATCAAGAAGTTTGTGTGTTTGTTTCTCGGCCTGAGGCCTTTCTGTGCGGAGTTTGCATGTTCTCCCTGTGTCTGCGTGGGTTTCCTCTGGGTACTCCAGTTTCCTCCCACAGTCCAAAGACATCATGTTTGGGTTAATTGGTGACTCTAAATTGCCTGTAGGAATGAGTTTGAGGATGAGTGGTTGTTCATCTCTGTCTGTCTCTATGTGTTGGCCCTGCAATGGACTGGCAACCCGTCTAGTGTGTACCCCACCTTCACCTGGAACATTGGCTGGGATTGGCTCCAGCACCCCCAGAAATGGATAAGCAGTAGAAAATTACTGAGTGAGCGAGTGAAGTTTTAGCCACCATACAATGTCATTACAATACAAGAGTTAAGTATACATGAAGGAGCACTGGTTCTGCAGGAGGGCCTGGACAAAACACTGACGATACAAAGCAGCTGAACCTGGACTGTCTGGTTAGCAAGTTAACTTCATGACAGTAAAAGGAAAGAGGGGGTTCCTGGTTTACCTGTTGGCTGTGGTTGTCCATTTCTCATTGCTAGTGTCGCCAAGTCTGTCTCCTGTGTCCCTGGCAGGCTGGTGCCGGGGAGGTTTGCAGTGGGCGGGGTCTCAATGCATCTGGGGGCCTGGCCATCCCTGGGGTTGGGGGTTGATACCATTTAACAGCTGGCCTATATGTGACTGGGTGGTGGATGGGGGGGGCCCAGGGGGCAGGGGATGCCCTCCTTTCCCGCTCCTACGTGCACTGGCTCAGGCAGTTCTGTGGTACTGGCCATCACCCTCCTGGATCTTGGCATGCCCTGTGGCTGTTGTGGGTTTTGTGTATCTTGTGCTCCCGCACACAGGGTGGTGGGCTTGGGGAGCCTGGGCCCCTGACCCGACTCAGGGCCCTGGGAATGGTTTCACTCATATTTAGGGAACGCCCACATGCATGCTAGCTCGTGTTGGGTCACATTATAAAGAACTGATGAATCCTGCCAAAAATGAGCTTCCTTCACTCTGTCACTATGTGCCCTATCTTTGACTCGGTTCCTCTGTTGGGACACCGTTATTTATCTGGACTCCCATCTCTCCAGAGATCTACACAGAAATCCTCTGGACTATCATAATCTTGAGAGAGGTGGCAGACGAAGCACAGCATCCTTCACCTAATTATATTTTCCCTGCAGCACCTGCTTCCCTTCCCCTGTCCATTCTGCTGCATCTTTATCTGCTTCCTTTAGGCAACATTATCAGGAAACACAGCATCAATTTTCACTGTTACGCAGACGACACTCAGCTGTATTTATCAATGAAGCCACATGAAATTAGTCAGATACTCAGACTGCAGACATGTCTTGAAGACATAAAAGTCTGGATGACCCATAATTTTTAACTTCTAAATTCTGACAAAACTGAAGTTATTGTACTCGGCCCTAAGCACCTTAGAGAAACCCTGTCTAATCATCTAATCAGTCTGGATGGCATTACTTTGGCTTCCAGCTCCACTGTAACAAATCTTGGAGTAACTTTTGACCAGGACATGTCCTTTGTCCCTCACATAAAGCAAATCAGTAGGGCAGCTTTCTTCCACCTGAAAAACATTAGGAAAATCAGAAACATCCTGTCTCAAGAGGATGCAGAAGAACTAGTCCATGCATTTGTAATTTCTAGGCTGGACTCATTATTATCTGGATGTCCAAACAAATCTCTGAAAGGCCTTCAGTTGATTCCGAATGCTGCTGCACGAATATTAACAGGAACTAGAAAAAGGGGTCACATCTCTCCTGTTTTAGCTGCTCTTCATTGGCTGCCGGTAAAATTCAGAATAGAATTGAAAATCCTTCTTTTAACATATAAAGCTCTTAATGGCCAAGCTCCATCATATCTCAGAGAGCTCATAGTTCCTTACTGTCCTAGTAGGCCACGCCGCTCTCTAGATGGAGGTTTACTTGTGGTTCCTAGTCTCCAAGAGTAAATCAGGAGGCAGATCTTTCAGTTATCAGGCTCCTCTTCTATGGAACCAACTTCCAGTACTGGTCTGGGGGGCAGACTCTTTAGCAATTTTCAAGACCAGGCTTAAAACTTTTCTATATGACAGAGCTTATAGTTAAAAAGTTAAAGTTCGTCTACTCTTTAGCTATGCTGCTATAGGCTTAGACTGCTGGGGGAAGGACTGAGCACCTCTCTCTCTCTCTCTCTCTCTCTCTCCCCTCTCCCCCCTCTCCCTCTCTCTCTTTCCCCCGTGCATGCGCGGACATACCAACAACCTGCTTCTCCGAAATCCCAGTTTCTCTCAGTTCCAAGCACGTGTACTGCATTTACTAACCATGTTTTCCCGACGTCTCTGTCTCTCCCAGTTCCTCTCCTCTCTCTCCCTGTCCTCATCCTGCAGGTGATGAATCATCACCATCCCATGTTCCTGCAATGCCTGATGCTCCCATATCTTCATGAATTCCATACAGCATCATTTCTATGAACTTCATGCAGCATCATGTTCCTGCCTACACCTGTTTTGAATATCCCCTCCTCCTGCTCCTATTCTCTCCCTACTCTACCCAACTTTGCCCCCCGTGCCTCCCTCTCTCTCTCTCTCTCCCTCTCTCAACCCAACCGGTCGAGGCAGATGGCCGCCCCCCCTGAGCCTGGTTCTGCCCGAGGTTTCTGCCTCTTAAAGGAAGTTTTTCCTTGCCACTGTCGCCAAGTGCTTGCTCATTGGGGGATCTTTTGGGTCTCTTTAAATAATATTATAAAGAGTTTGGTCTAGACCTGCTCTATATGTAAAGTGCCTTGATGTAACTTTGTTATGATTTGGCACAATACAAATAAATCTGATTTGATTTGATCTGTCTATCCTTTGTTCCCCCCCTATATTCACCAAGGTGTAGCACTGCCCTCCCTGCCACACAATGTCATTTCACTAAACTAAGATCAACAAACTAGCTTCCAAGGAGGGCTGGTGATGGTCACACAGGCACTGAAATAATAAAGGTTTAGCTGAAATTAAAAGTACATCAATCTCATAAGAAGTTGAGAAACCTTGTGGTGTTAAAGTATGAGGACAAATGCTGACCAAAAAAATAAGAAAAAGGGGGTTCATTTCCACAGTTGGAGACAGTTAGAGTTCCCTCTAGACTTAACTACTTATTGTAGGTGAGTAGATAGTTGATAATGCTACCACAATTGCAAGGCTTACAATAGCGCCTTTAAAGTGATACTGGAACCAATCACACAACATAGTGAAAACACACTCTCTCTCACACACACAGTCAGACAGCTAAGGGAAATGACTTAAACAAACCACATATGTTCTACCACTAGTTCCCAGGCAGTAGGGTGTGTTGTTTAACTTGTGTATAATATATATGTGTGTGTGTTTGTATGGTGTATGTGCTTGCATAGCTATTTCATGATATTTTCTTTGTGTGTTTTGCGTGTGTGTCAGCGAGTATTCTTAGCTCCTGCTGTGTTGTAACTGTCTCTCTGAGAAACAGGCGTATCCTCTGAAGCCCTCAGTTCCTCTCAAGGGTCATAGCAGAGGTCAAAGTTGAGGTGTCAGGAAGGTCATGTCCATGATGATAATTCTCCTTCAGCTCAGACACCAGGGACATTTTTCGCACTGTGAGAATCATACAATCACACACCAACAACTCCACGCAGCATGTGGCAAGCGAGCATACACATCTATCTGTCTCTGGTACATACCTTCTCACTCTTTTTGATGTGTCTTCCAGCTTCTCATCTTCCTTTCATTTTTTTTACTGTGTCTCATTCCCTTTTTGTTCAGAGAAAAGACATGTTCTCCTTTGGGTGACATTATCATATTACATTATAAGTTTTTCTAAAACTTAGACATAGAGTTCATAGTAGCATGTATAGGAGAAAGGGTGAAGCACACCCTCAGATGCTATGGAAAGCAAAGGTCATCTATGCAAACAGTTAGAGTTAGTGAAAGTAAAGCAGTTGAAAACTTTATACTTAGCTGACATGCTATATTATAATTAGCACATACCTGTAGGCTAATATGGAGAGTCAATTCTGTCATCTCCCAGTTTAACAAGCTTCTGTAACACAGTGCAATCTCTGTAATGCACTTTTCTTTCATTGGTCTTTCTGGAATATTTTGCCATATTCTGATATTAATATATATCACTTGTTAGTAGATTTTCTCTCTCTTTCTCTCTCTCTCTCTCTCTTTTGGCTTCTTCCCTATTTGGGGTCGCCACAGCAAGTCAGCTCTGTGACTTGCATGATTGATTTCTGCTGCCACTCTCCCCATGTCTCCTGCCTTGGGGCCAGCACAAGCCTACCACTGGTTTGCCTTGTGGATGGGGCTGGAACCCAGGGCCTCTGCAAACAAAGCATCTGCTCTACCACTGAGCTATGTCCCCAGGGTTAGTAGAAATAAAACTAAAAACAACAATTCCAAGGCTTTTATCAGCACTGCCATAAAACCCAGTACATGTTTAAGTTTTAGTAATTCTACTTTATTTTAAAACAGGCAAGATTTAACTTGCCAATACTTAATGAGAAGATATCTGCAAAACTAATTACATTCCCATGAGCCCCAGCTTTACCCTTATATGGATGGTGAAATTCATTTCATGTGGGCCAAAGCAGACCTTCACAGTCAGGCAGACATGAAAGATTTGAATCATCCTTTTCTCTTGTTAAGACAATGGAGTGCTTATTAAATTATTACTGGGTATGGTAATAACAACGCAGGTTAATAAGATATGGTGAAATTTGACATTTGACTGTAACTACTACTATGAAACAAATAAAAGAGACTTTAAGAAAATGCAATACAGTTTTTTGATATGGAGTAATTATGCTGGGAAAAGCAAACATTAGACTAAGAACTATGCCTCTGTAGCTGTAGTTACAGTATTAAATTTGATTATAAAGCCTGAATGGGCTTGTATATGCTCTCAGAAACAAACTTTAAGGGTTATGGGACATAACATTATAAAGAGCATGAAGAATGGTGTGTTGAGAGCAACACAATAAAGCAGTACAGTCATTCTCTTTTTTAGTATAATTGCAGCATACAGGGTTTTCATACAGTAAATAACAGAGTAAACTACCCCCTGACTATTCTGACAGGCTAATTGTCATACAAATGCACTCCATAAAAGCAAAAAACTGCACTCCTGTTTCTAAATGGTTTTAGATTACATTGAGACATCTAGAGAAATACTGGGGAATGCATAACCCATTTGGAACAAATACACACACACAGACAATTACTAACTATAAAAATATGAGGGGCCATTTTACAGCTTGTGTGCGTGTGTGTAAATGGGTGTGGTAGAGGGCATGGTCCAATTCCGAGCCATAAACTTGTAGAGGATGTTGCCATTTGCACACAAGCACACGAACACACACACACACACACACTCACACACATACACACAGCTCTCCATTCATTTCTTGTCACCACCTTGCATTCCTTCACCTTCTTCCATTTTTTTCTCCCACACTCCCTTCTCTCAGTGGCGTGTGATCCAGCCATTCATCCATCCTGTCCTCCTCCACAGGGATCCCTCTTCCTCCCCCCTCGTCTTCCTCTCTTTCCCTCTGTCTGATCTCTGACCTCATACAAACAGACAAACTTTTGTAGCAAAGGCTACACTGATAATTAAGCTGAAGCTCAACCCCAGACTGACCAACAGTAGCTTGTTTTCGTATTTGTTATCAGATCTTGACTTTTTTAGTTAGAACATCATGAATATATCAGGACGTAGAATCTAAAGAGAAACAGAGGGAAACTAAACTGAGAAATAAACTTTGGAACTTTGGAATGAATCTATTTCAGTTCTGAAAGAACACAATCATCTGCGATGAATTGGTCATTGAAAAGATTTCTCAATGAATTATAAAACCAACACTACTACACTGTTAAATAATAATAATACACGCAGGATTGTTTTTTAATTTCAGTTTCTACTGGCTCATTTTATTTACTCTTAGCCAACTTTGAATTGACATTGTGTAGCTGCTGTAACTGAGTCACATGCTAGATATGTGACCCAAATCTTTTGTTATGCTTCCACATATGACATGAATATAACTAGCAGGTCAGTGCAAAAATAAAACAAGACATATGCACACTTCACAAGAACATCTCTGATTTTATTCACATTTGTTTAGAAACTTATTTTTTAAACTCCGGGTAAAAATCAATGATCTTTCTGAATTGACAGACTTCCTGAATTGCCAGGGGACATTTGAAGTGCCAAAACGTCCACTTGCCAGTCTTGGCATGTAGAGGACATTAAATCTATTCCATGCCCTGCTGCTGGCTCTCACTAATCAAAACTACTACATCAGCTGTCTATTAACGTCGGTGTAAACCTTAAAGAACAAGCATGAGGAAGACTCTCTTCCAAACCAGCTGGTGGGCCTTCAATGGGCTGCCAGAACGCCCAGAACTGTTTCCCTCTTGTAGAATCCATGTTCCATTTAAATGACCTCTCCAATATTGCTTTAGAGAAAAGACCCTTTCCTAATTTTGAACTGTCAACTAAGGGTTGAACAACATACATGTCAAACCTCTTGCCTGTTGGTCTTTGATGTGCCATTAGTGTATTTAATTGATAATGGAATATGTTCGAGCCATTGGGCATCTATACAAATTTGCTTGGAGACACTTTTAAATAAGTAAAACTTTCTTGGGTTTGTTCTTTCACTCACTCACTCATATTTAACTTCTTATCTGTTTCCGGGGTGCTGGAGCCAATCCCAGCTCACATCGGTACACCCTGGACAGGTCGTCAGTCCATCGCAGGGCCAACACAAAGAGACAAACAACCACTCACACTCAGGTCCCAGGCCCAGGAATCAAACCCACAACCTTCTTGTTGTGAGGAAAGAGCGCTAACCACTATGCCACTGTGCTGCCCAGGTTTGTTTCTTAAATAATTTCTTAAAATAATTTTCCCTGTTCTAATTACCAGGTTACCTCGCAAATCTTAGTTATGTTAGCATCGCAGCCAATATGTTACTACAAGAGGCAGATGAAATTATAATTGAGTCAGTAGTGTACCTTGGTCAATAAAAAGATGCCTCCATATAAATATGCGTGTTCATACCCTGATATGATGGGGACTTGTTTAGGGTAAAGCATTTAGCTGTGATGGTTAAGGTTAGGGGTCAAAGAATGCATTATGTCAATAAATGATGATCCCTGTAGTATTGGTGAGACAAGTCTGTGTGTGTGTGTGTGTGTGTGTGTGTTTGTGTCTCTCTCTCTGCATCTCTGCAGGGTGACACACAGAGTGTTGATTGGTCCTCGGTCTGTTGAGCAACTCAATTATTCCCGTTAATACCAGTAACACCATGACACCTTAAACAGCAAACGTATTCATACACAGAAACACAAACACACACACACACACACACACACACACACACTGCAGGGTTAAACTGGTCCATCTCCTCTGCCTGAAAAGGTCATTGTTAAAGATTTCCTTTCTCTATCTCACATTAACACACTCACATTCACTTACACGCACACACACATACACAAAAAGACAAATCTGTTGTGCCTATACTCCACATTTCTGTCTGCATGTTGTCCTCCAAAGGCTTGTAATTTCACCGGCCATCAAAGTCTGTGTGTGACCATATGGTTCCAGATGTGTGTGCTGTGCCAAATACATGGAAGCCCTGGAAAATTTAAAAGTGATGGATTCATTGAGCAGGAGACAATGAGAAGGAAGGAAGGAAGGAATGAGAAAAGAAAGAGCAGAAAGAGGGAAAGGAAGCAGGAATAGAAAGAAAGAGATATTCAGAGAAGGATAGAGGGATGAGCTCAGCTGTGTCCTCATCTCATTTTTAATCTCAACCCAATTAATTGAGCTGAATTAATCTCGCAGTGGGTCCGCACACACACACACACACACACGACACACACGACATCCACACATATACACACACAGACACACACACTGGTTAGGATAATGTGTACTTGTTTTCGCAAATGCACACACCATACCATGTGAATGAGCAAACACACACACATACACACACCCTGCTGCGAGCTCAGTGGCAGGCAGCACAGTCGGACATGAAATACTGTCCAATAGCATCATTCATCTGCTTTCCTTACACCTCCCTTTTCCTCCTTTTCTCTCCATCCCTCCATCCTCTCCACTATTACTCTTTCTGCTCCTCCTCCCTCTTCCTTTCATCACTGGTCCTCTCTCCCCGCTCTTTCCCATGTCTGCTTCCGTTTCTCTTCTTCTTCTTCTAAACTCAGTCACGTGTACTCCTCACTTTAATAGTGTGATATTTTTACACACAGTCTATCACACACCTTGTTTCCATAACAACAGAGTGTTCATATCACCTTAGCTGTTGCAATTTTGTGGATGGTGAGTCAAAATAATAAAAGCAATGTGAGCAAATGCATCATCATCAGCATCAGAGCCACATGGACCCACATTAAAATCAAATTTGGACCATGTTGCACTTTACTGAACTGGATGTGTCCATAAAAAGGTCCCAAAGAAATAACTAATGGAGAGTATCATTAGTTCAGACTTCATTTTATAAACAATGAAAGTCAGGTAAAAAGAGACCAAAAACAATAATTTGAATTCATAGCTACTAAAATAAAAGACCTTACATCTCAAATGATCTGTATTCATATCGCTGATACAGGTCACTTATCAAAGTTTTTCCTCGACGCTTCAGTCATTTTTCATCAACCACTTTATCAATCAACTATTGTGTACTGTAACACAACTGTGTCAAAACTGTGGAAAAAAAGACGTAAATTAAAATATATCATCAGTATAATGTTCTTGGACGAATTCTAGTTTTGTCCTTTCAGCAGAAGTCAAAATAAGCATATACCTGAACAGTCATGCATTCAGGTTTTTTCGCTGTCCCTGTCCACAGCAGCTAATCAGTCAGCTCCTGTTCACTAACATCAGAACACGATCTACTGGCAGTAAAACACTGACTAACTCATTCAGTCCCTCACCAAATAACCCAAACTATCACCTTTATAAAGGTCCATGAACATTTGATGTGTGGTTGCCTAGCAACATGTTCACAGTTGCCTTAACCTGAGCATAGTAACAGAACCTCCTCTTCAGTATTGTGTAACCTCAACCACATTCTGTGGGTCAATCAGCGGTTCTCCACCTTTTTAAGGCCAATGCCCTGTTAGCCATTATCCTCCTTGCCTCCTGTCTGGTAATATGAAATTTAATATTCCTTACATTCTTGTGCCCAGAGCAAACCTGATTTCTTAAGGAGCCGAGGTCCTTAAACATCTGCAGAAAGCTGCTGCAGATGTTTTACCAGTCCGTGGTGGCAAGTATACTGTTATATGCTGCAGTCTGCTGGGGAGGCAGCATTGAACAAAAGGATGCATGGTGGCTGGACAAACTGGTGGAAAGAGCTGGCTCTGTGGGTGGAACCAGTTTAGACTCACTGGGGGCTGTGGTGAAGTAATGCAGACAAAGGAAGGCAGAAACCGTCTCAAAATACTCAGGCCATCCACTTCATAACACTCTAGTGGATCAGAGAAACCACATAAGTAGACACTTATCAATCTATGACACAGGACAGAAAGCTAGAGAAAATCATTCATTCCTACGGCCATCAGACCTTACAACTCTTTAGCTATTAGAACATAAGCTACCAAACAGCAAACTTTTCCGCTGGGGATTGATTGAGCTATTTCTGATTCCTGAATATTAATATTTGTTTACTATGCTATGCCATTATATGAATAGGATAATTAATACAAAATAACAATAATAACAATGACAACATTGTTATCATTGTTATTATTGTTGTTGTTGTTACCAGTATTATTATTATTATTATTATTATTATTATTTACTTAAAAGCCAGGTTTGATTTAACTGATCATTGGAAATATCATAATCACTTGTGCACTGAGAAAAAATGTAACATATGAATAGTTATTATAATTAGGTGTTGAAATTTGACATTTGGGATCCCAAACAGCATCTAACCGAAAGAAGCAGAACCAGTGCAAGTAATGTAGTATATTGGATATTTGTAATTAATTTCACCTATTTAATACTTAACATGGTGATCACAGTCCTTCCTCAGGAGAAATTACTTCTTTTAAGAGATGGATCATCTTAGTTTCCACCACTAGGAACAACAAAGTAAATCTTGCCTATATTCCTGAGTTTGAGTGAAATTTGAGCGATGATCCTTGTTCTGTTCTTGTAAATTCAGTCAAGCTGACAGAAGAACTTAAGTTCTAAGATTTGTTACCATGCAAACAGCACACTGTCATGTTTTGTCAAAAGCTGAGTACATTTAGTTTTGTTGGATCTTTAATGTAAACAAGCGACACCTCTCCACGTTTCAAAATGATTGCATCCTGACATTCCTTGCATGGCCTCTGGGGTGATGCCACCCAAGCTGAGATATGCTGCTGTAGGCCATTCTTGCAGGAGACTCTGACGTCACAGTAGGGAAAGCAGAGTGTCGCTATAAAACATAACTCTACTTCATTCCCACGAGGGTTTGACCAACTATATGAAGTGCACATGTAGATACTACACTGGCTGTTGCAAGTCATTGCAGCAATGTGTCACCACAATTGCCATATTTAAACAGGATAGCTGCACCTCATGATGCATAGAGGTGTGAGGGGGAAAGGGAGCTATCTGCTGTGAAACATAATGCTCATGAATTATGTATAGTACAGTTTATTTATCATCAGGGTTTTGCAGAGTTGCACTGTAACAGTGCAACATTCTGGTTAATCATTATTTTATAGTTTTATACACCTAAATACAGAGCTACAAGGAAAATATTTACCATCTGAAATTTACAGTATGCTGTTAAATATAAACTCAATCTCAAATTATTGAGTCAACATTAAAACAATGCTGCTTCCTTTGAAAGATATCAGGCAGTTCCTTTTTCATAATCAAACTGGACAAAAGTCTGATATTTTCTGCTGAAGAAACTCTCCAATCATTATTGCAATAGCATGGATTTACATAACACGCTGCAATGAGAAAAGCCTGCCTGGCATCAGTACAACATACTAAATTATCCTATTCAAGTAAATCACCTTTTCACTAAGCCAAAATATAAACAAACACTATTGTTTGTGTGATTTGGCCATTAAATTGGGTTAGAGGGCTGAAGCCTGCATGACCAGCTGCCCAGCAGCAGCTCATGACCTTTGACCTCATGACATACAGGGCTCAGAGAGAAGGAGTAGGGTAGTGAGCTGCTCCCTGATACCACCTGGTGGATGAAAGCAACAGTGACATGATACCACAGAATCACCAATCAAGCTCACTGATCTTAAGTGTCAGATCAGAGGGCTTGTCAGTGTCAGCACACACACACACACACACACACACACAGACACACAACATAATTACAGCCTCAACCTAAACTCAAAATACATTTTCACTTTTGAAAATGCTCAGTAACTCATAACGAATAACATAAATACTGTGGCTCAATATGTGGATGAGTCCACCAAATCAAAACAAATATTTTTTTTAAGTCTTTAGTAGGTACCAGTGAGCTGAGGACTACGGACCTAAAAAACCTCAAGTGTGAAACTACTGAGACACAAACTGACAAGTTAGGGCAGTATGGCAGCATAGTGGTTAGCGCTGTCGCCTCACAATAAGGAGGTCGTGGGTTCCTGGGCCTGGGGCCTTTCTGTGTGGAGTTTGCATGTTTTCCTCGTGCCTGCGTGGGTTTCCTCCAGGTAGTCCGGTTTCCTCCCACCATCCAAAAACATGCATGTTTGGGTTAATTGGTGACTCTAAATTGCCCGTAGGTCTGAGTGTGAGTAGTTGTTGGTCTCTGTCTGTCTCTGTGTGTTGGCCCTGTGATGGACTGGCGACCTGTCCAGTGTGAGCCGGGACTGGCTCCAGCACCCTTGTGACCCGGAAACGAATAAGTGGAAGAAGATGAATGAAACTGACATGTTGTTTGCTTGATTTCTTTGAGGGATTTTTTTTACAAGAACCAAAATCATATCATTAACAGCATGTGTCTGTTTGAAATGAAAAAATAGGCCCAACAACAATTTCCCTGCAGCTTTAAAATGTGAATTACCTGAACTTCAGTTAAAATCTGATTCCTTGTTTAATTTGAGAGTTTAAGGAATGTTTCTTTTAATCTAGGACTTTATAGCTGCAGATGTTGAAGCTGGTTCATATCAGAATCTAATTCAAACAGCATGTGAAGCTTTTTCAAATTTTTTTCCACAGCTGTGTGTTTGTTTGCATTATATCTAATTCAGTAATAAAAAATAATATTTTGTGTTTTGTACTGATTTTGAGTAACATGCACTGTCCTAACACAATAACAACAAGGAAATACATTAATTATGTAATAATAAATTTGATGTTGCTTTGTTAAAATTTAATTTTATTTATTTATCTATTTTTAAATTATGATATCCACACATTATTTCTACACATATGTGCAACAGATAATGCACAGAGCAGACACACATCTGATCTCAACCGTTGTCTCTGTTCTTTCAGTTTTTCTATTTTGTTCTGGCACATTGGTCTTTTTCACTTATACAAGTTAATCATATCATTTTGCTGACACATTTTAACAAAAGGATAACATTTATTAGAACAAAAGTGGTAAAAACAGATCCAAGGCTCATTACACGTTTTAAAATTAATTGCACATCATCTATCCTGTGTATTTTTTGTCACCAGGGTCTGGACGAGTTCCACAAATGTGACATGAGGACTTAAAGGTACAGTCCCTCATGGTAACGGAATAGAGACCTCATTGTGGTTTCATCACTGCAGTTACATGTGCAGTCGAAACAGGTGAGACACAGGTCAATCTGTCAGGTGTTGTCACAACATTTAAGGATTTAGATCAAATAAAAAAAGAACAGAATATTGGACAAACCTTAGCATTGTTCTGTGTTAGACGTGTTAGATCATTGACTGATGTTTTTGCTTTAATTAACTGCACGGCCAATTTCCAACTGCTTCCCATCTGTGTGCTGATTATTTTGGGAAATATGCTTGTTTGGGAGGTTGATACCTCTCATGTCTGTAAAATGTGAACCTAGCAGCCAGTTACCCTAGCTTAGTATAAACACTCAAAGTTCCACACAGAATTTACAGTTTGTTTAGAAAAAAAAAAAGACTAACATTGAGAGAGATTCTTGATTGTTAGATTTAATAGCTGTTATAAACATGTATTTAACTTAACACGACTGGTTAAACCTCACAAATGTGTGGTCACTTTCTAATTCATTACAAATTATTACATGCCAATGCTGTTTGAACTTCATGAGGACAATGAGGACCAGTGAGGCAAAAACTAAATCAAATGCTCAGAATCTTATATATCTTCTACCCCACAGACCAGACATCTATAGACAACAGCAGCATGCAAACAATAACTGATTGATATTTGAAAATAGTGATCTCTCTTTATCATCTCTGCCTCTCATTGTCATCTGTTTTTCAGGCATTTCTTGAACTTTGCCAGGTTCATCCATCTACACACACAGACACACACACACACACAAATTGGCATAATGACTAACACAAAGTTCAGTTCGGGTTAACAACATTACCATGGCAATGGATGCAAATATTCACCAAGGTCAATAAATGGTCAAATGTATCCACACACAGCCAATGTACACTTTCACATATACTCTTGAACACTTGAACACATTATACATTTCTGTTACTTCTTCTAGTGTGAGGATAAATTCAAATAAACCACACTTTTTGCAAACCAATTATTACATGATGGTGTTGGAGTGGGGAGTAGGGTTGTAATGTTTAATATATCAGCTATAATGCTTGATGGCAGATTGTGTTTCAGATAACTGTTATCATTGATTTCTTTTTCCTTCCAACATCTTTTTCAAAATAATTCAAATATTTACATATTTACCTGATTGAGTTCTTTGGATGTTTGTAAATGTGTTCATATTTGTGTATTACATATTATATTATATATTACTTTACATCTCAGCTCAGCTGTTATACAATAACAATGAAAATTAAATGTATAAATAAGAAACAAAGGCAAGTAGAAATAAACCCATTAAAAGGCAGATAATTATAAGACAACAGATGATAAAATGTATAAAAAACTTCACACAGTAGGAATAATAAAATATCAAAGAATGTATTTAAAGCCTGCGTAAATAAATAAGTATATAGTTTGAAAATATTCACTGAGCTCCTCACTTCTTAACAGGGTTTTCAATAGTTTTGGAGCTGAAAAAAAACTGTGCGGCCTCTTTTCTGCGTGTGAAAAATTACAGGAAAAAATGAAAACACAAAGTGAATTCTTTAAGTTATAGGATCATTAAATGACCATTATGCAATAATCCAATCTATTTAAAACAAAAGCAGGAATTTTTTTTGCATTTTCAATGGACATACTTTATTAGTGTTAAAGTGATACAAAACAGTTTTATCACACTTTACATTTCTCAGAATTTATTTGTTTTCTTCATAAATTCTATTCAGTTTTTGTATTATATAATTTTTCTGCATCCAGCTCACTGCAAAATGTAAGAAAGGTTCCTATGTGCTTACGGGGATATTACGGTGTATACCATCACGCTGAAGGCAATTAATTGCATTTAATTAAGTACTGTATTTATGCATAGTTTAAAGAGACTAATACTTTACATTTTAGATTCTCTTTAATTATTAGAAGTTTTAAATTAAGATGAATTTAATATGAATTTGGCTCCAAATTCTCACATACATTATCTCAAGGCATTTACAGGAATCTAGAAAATATTTTAGACAGAAAGACAATATTTCCTACAATGGACGAATACTTGGAATATTCGAGAGGAAAACTTAATACGCATTAGAAACTGAGCTTGAACAGAGCAAGACTCAGGGTGGGTATCTGTCTGCCCTGATCAGTATGTTGGAAGAGTTTGTATTTACTGCTGGAGTCAATATGGTAATAACATTAGTGAGAATTAAAGGTGTACTGACGCTTAGGACAAACTATGGGGAGACATTCATTAATGATGTGTGTGACATTAAGGGATGAGTCACTTCAAAGATTTTGATTTTGAAACATTGTCAAAAAAATACAAACAGATTCATGAAAACCAGACTGAAGAATCAAGAAACACTGGTCTAACATTGGAGCAGTGGCCCAGATTGGCCAGTAGGTGGCTCTGCCTGCCCTCACAGAGCCTGCATCCTTCTACAGTATACTGACCTGGCCTGTAACAATATGCCTCGGTTTAGGCGCAGCGACCTGGCCTTCAACCCTGATCTTTGACCCCAGCTGGGTTCAGCCTGGGGTTGGCTCTCACATACCCACAGGTTCAGACTGGGGTCAGTGGGCTGGTCGAGCTCAGAGTCCCTACAGCGATTCAGCTGCTTCATACACTTCATCAAACAAAATGAGCCTGATACTTCAAATGAACATTCACTGAACTTCATCTTGTTTTGATTTGCTCATCATTAACATTATCTATTAATATTAGTTTAGATTAGATTACAATACATTACATTGAAGCTGTACAATAATTTTTTTGCTGAGAAGGGTTCAGATGACTATATTATAAAAAGTAGTTGCACCTTGTAATAAATCACCCTTTTTTACTTCTTTTCAGCAAGTAAAAAGTATAGGATTTGAACTTTGAAAATTTACAACCTGCCCTTGCCCAATGTCATATGGGATCGTCATATGCAGCCCCCCACAATGCTGACAAATAAGCATTATAGATAAGGATGTATGGACTATATTTACTAAACTGCAGAAATTAAGATTAATGAAAATGAATGTTGATATTTCTGTTTCTCTGATCGGAGGCGTAATTAAAATTGACTAACATTTGCTATATCAACTTCATAGCAACACCATATCAATATAACACATTGTTTTGGTAAGCTACTTCAAATGCATTTTTTTTTTTTTAATTGTCGAGTGGAAGAAGCTGTAAACACAGCACTGATGTGTTTTTCCCTCGTAAACATACAGTAAAAGATTTAGCAAAAAGACAAAAGAAAAGAAGTAGAAACTTTCTGTCAACTGGTAAAACATGCGTCTAATCTCCTTTTACCTCAATTTTGGTCTCTACCCCTGAGAGAAATGTCTTTCCAATTTCTCAGTGTTTCCCAGTGTTCAATAGCTGGTTCTTAACTGTGTATGTCCTCTGTTCTGTGATGAGCAGGTGATATACGGGGAGTTTATCAGATCTACCTCATTGAAGAGAATTACTCGCAAGCTAAATGTTCCTTAGAGCTGCAGGAAAGTGTAGAGTCGGTGATAACTCTCTGTGGTGTTACTATGAGCAACACCTTTCACATTACCCATGTTTTGACTCCTGTTAATGGAAAAGGATCTAGAGATTTTCCAAATTATTGAGCCTTTGTCTGCAGCAGGCACTTTGACTAAACTGTCTTAGAAATAAAAGTACAGGACTTACTTATACCATTGAAAATAAAGTTGAAGCTGTACCCTCTTCAGTGAGCCAGTATGCTCAGTACCAGGACCTGAAACTGGAGCAGGTTCACAGAATTCAACCCTCAACTCGCAACTCACTCACAATAAATACAAAAGGATTCTCCTGGATAAGAGGAACAGTGCACAGAAAAAACATTAAATGATCATCAACACTACAGTCTAATGCATTTCCATGGCAGCCATCTCGGAGTTAGCAGTGCAAACATCCCAGCAGCCATTTTAGGTGAGATGCAGCCAACAGCCTATGTGAGGAAATGCATCTCCCTTCATTTCAGTCCTTTTCTCTCTCTCTCTTTTTTTTTTCTTTTTTTACCTACACATTCAAAAGAGCTTCGTACATAGAACTCCACACCGTCACCTGCAAACATTATCATCAATATCTAGATAACTGGCGATTTATGGTCACATTATACAAATTGTTTCTCTATTATACAATAATACTGATATTTGATTAAAGGCTTCTTTAAGAAAATAAGTCACATCCACATAAAATGCTGCATTATATATATAGTGTTAGGTTAGTATAAAAAAATATGTTCTGGTAGTCTGATAAAATAATTTGTAAAAAAAAAAAATAATAATAATAATAATAATAATAACAAAATGACCCTTAAAATTTTGTGTGGGTTTTTATTGTGGTTGTTGTTTTGTTTTTTGTTGTTGTTGGGGTTTGTTTGTTTGTTTGCTTTTAGCTGTATAAAACATGTAGTGTTAAAAATGTCTCTCAGGGTTTTATATCTACATATCTACCTCAGTATCTGCAATTTAGCCATATATAAATTAGAAAGGAAGCCATAAATCCCTTCAACCTCTCATGGAGCAAACATTTTACAAATTCTAAATGTCTTAAAGTGGAGTTTCTTTACTCATGTCTGTTCCCACTGTCAAGGTGGGAAATTCTTACACTAGGTATGTGAATTAAAGTATGATTTGCATTACTTAGCAGAATAACTTATGACATCAATGACATATTTAACCATCAATGGAACATCCCCAGACATCCAGTTAGGACGTCCAATGTCAGTTCAACTTTCATTTTACGAAGGCAATTTTGAGCTGCAGCTGGATATCTTGGGGAATTTCAAACAATGGTCACTCTGTGCTTTGGTGTTTGCTGGGGATTAAAAATGAAAAATATGATTTCTTATATATTAGTTTTTGAGGACATAAAGTTTTCACACTTACATAAAGGTTCGGAACAATGAAATAATGACAGACAACCGCCCTGGCTCCTCCCCAGAAATACGCCCATTGTGTCTCACTTAGACGGTCAATTGAGGTTCAGCCTGGGTTCAAATCCAGGTCAGAGCAAAGAGAGCCACACTTCTTATTGTCTATAGATCTGATCAACACAGTCACTGTAATTGAAGTTATGCTGGTTTCCTGCCATCTGGTGACTTTCATCACTGAATGATGGATGATGTTATGTGTATTTATATCTGAATATGGCATGTAACACAAACTTGCTGCGTTTCTGTTATTGTATGCATTTTGTGTATGTTCTTTAGCTGTTATATCTATCTTTTTGTTCTCTTTTTTTTTTTTTTACTTTTTAGTTTTTTCTTCTTTGTTTTCTGGATGTCAGAGGGATTGTGTACATGCATGGCAAAGGCAAACTATCTTGTTTTTCATGTCAGTGTTGTTAATGAATTAGAGTGAGACAGTGAATACCATGATCTAGAAGTTCAGCGTCTTGTCTGTTTTCGAATGTTGGATAGGTGAGTTGAGACTGACACCTTCCACTGCCATTTCTTTGTCTAGGCTCAATCTGAATATAATAGACATTCTTTTTTTTTTTTTTTATTTACCATTTTAGAGTGTACTTGGGAAAGCAGATACATTTTAGAGATATTTTTTGTCAAAAATAAATCAGGAATTGACTTATAATAAAGACAAACCCAACATTCAGGGATCTCCAAACTCTATGCAGTGATACAGAGCTGCAGTAGCAGTGATACAGCAAAAATGCAGAGAGATGTGTGATGATGATGATGATGATGATGATGATGATGTGTTGATCTGCAGTTTTTCAACAGCATATCAGCAACAGTCATATGCCCTCAGTGTAAGTAAGGCAGGTATTTGCTAATGCATGATAAATTCATTAATGCTGTGTTTAAAGCTGGTTTTTGCTGGGCCCAGAAGATCAGATAATAGATCCATAAAGTTAACGATTCTTCCATGTTATTTATCTCCTGTTTCTGTCTGCCGTGTCACTCTATTTGATACAGTCTGTCCACAGCTTTGGTCAGCATTCAAAGTGTAGATTGTATGACTCATACTGATTTTGGTGATCCTCCATCCATCTATCACCTGTAATTCTTATCTGTGCAGGGTCAAAGGAAGGGGCTGGAGCCAATCCCAGCTGACATTGGGTGAGGGCTTGATACATCCTGGACAGATCGACAGTCTACTGCAGGGCCAGTATATGGAGATAAACAACCATTGATGCAATGTGCAATTTACAGTTACCAATAAACCGAGGAATCTATAGTCTGTGACTGTATGAATAGGCTGGAGTCCCTGGAGGGAAATGACTAAATGTTAGCATGCTAATACACTAGACTAAGGATATGGTAACTATTATATGTGGAGGATAAAGTGTAGCTATGTAAGCATTGTCAGTGTGGGCAAGTTACTATGCTAACATTAGCATTTAGCTTAAAAGTATAGCTGTGAGTCCCTGCTGCAGAAACTTAAAGCTATGTATGCATGGATCAATAACAGTATCACCTGGATGACTGACAACACATGGTGACATATTGGCATTACGGTTACAATGTAAGTATCATTAGTATTGTTTCCTGGCTTTGAACAGACTTAATTTGTAGTGTCAACCTGACAAGGCACAGATTGCATATGAAGTTGCTCAGAGGGAAGTAAATGTGCTTGCTTGTGTTTTTTTATGATATTCCACAACATGAACCACTATAGTAACATTTTCAAATGTAAAATGAGGGTTTCACATTATTATTAAAATAAAGATGGAAAGCAAAAGACAACCATCCCCTCACCCAAAGGAAATGAAGACCTGCGTGGAAGGTTTGAGGGCTGTGATCACTGCTGCATACATCAGACATGAGCGAGAGATGGAAGAGAAAGACAGAGGCATAGTGGGTTCAACAGCAGGGCAACGACTCTCTTCCTATACTCCATCACACACACACACACACACACACACGGGGGGGGGGGCACACAGCACAGCATGCCGCCATGCATTAAAGCATTCTGTATGAGTGCATGTTTTGTGCAGATACACCAAATGAGCACTTTCAGGTTGCCCTGGTTAAAAAAAAAAAAAAAAACTGACAGAGAGATGCAAGCAAGAGAAGAAAACAGTTGAGCAGAAGAAACTAAGTAGAAGACAGAAGAATGAAAAGACAAATTTCTCTAAAGTTATATATAATACAAAATCTGTGTTGACTTGTCTCTAACACCTCGCAATACACAGTTAGATAACACATCACATCAGCAAACCTTTCATATTAAGCACTGCAAAAAGAGGAAGACGAGGAAGAGAGTAAAAACAAGAGGACAATGAAGAAAATTGAAGAGTGTAAAAAGCAAAGGACACGAGGGGAAACTGAGGAAAACAGAAGAGAGGAGTGTGAGGAGAGAGAGAATAAACCACCTTATGGAGATTAGAGAGGATAATAAAAGATTTTAATGAATCCCAGGGGTAATACGAACACAGGATGAAGAAATACTTAAATAACATAAGGGGTTCAGAAAATAAGCAATAAAAAAAATAAAAGCTGCATACATAATATATAGTATATTTACAATTAGACAAGGCTGGTGTCCAATTCAACGTGACCCAGACTGCTTGAAAATAGCACGTCGCTATGCCTTTCATCTTCTGGGCTCACAGGTTTGTTTTCAAAGGTGAATTCCCTCAATTTATGTTCAATAACCTATAATAACAAAGTAAAAGCATGAAAGTTTTAATTTAATAAACCAGACAAGCTCTGCACACTGGGAATTTGAGAATTTATCTAATTCTCCCAGTTTGATCTCCTCAGATTGGTCGGGTTGGATGGGAAGTGTCTGTGAACTGTCTTGTTCAGGTCTCAGATGCTTTATGGGGTCAGAAATTTGTCCTTAGGTTACTTCAGTTTTGTCCTGGTCAATGTTTCAGGTTCTTGTGATGATAAAGGTGGGTGGTCACTTTAGTCTCGGGTCACAAGCAGCCTGGCTTTCAGAAAGGACCTCTGTACATTTGGCTGCTTTCATCCTTACCTCAGTTGTGACTGTGGCTGTCAGACGCCTTTTACTTCACGTGGCTGCTTCTGTCCAGCTGTTCTAACATACAGGCCTTACTGATGGAGAGCTTCTGATATGCCTGTCCTTCCAACAAGGACTAGTGACTTCTGACTGTGGAGTTCTTAGTCATCTCCCAACCAAGGCTCATCCTGCCCAGTTACTCAGTTTGCACAGTTTAACAACTTCTCTTCCATCCAAAGTCAATTAATCTGAAGAAACCTGACCACAATGTAGAGAAACACAGCAAAATGTATGAGAGCGTCTATAAATGATAGCTAAAATATATTTGCTTGGGCTCCTGAGTGATCCATGTAAAATTAAGTCTACAACACAAACTGTAGTAGATCTATACAGTATAAGCAACTGAATACAAATATATAGCTTTCATTGCACTTTTACTATTATTGCTATTTTTACAGAAAAATGAAAAGAATGGAAAAGAGGATAATAAGGCAGGATTAAAGGGAGAGAAGAAAGAGAAGAAATAATAAAAAAGATTAAAAGACTGCATGAATGGAGGGAAGTAGAATGAGAATGACAGGAAAATGACAATACAGTTAAATTTCACTGAGAGAATACCTTAAAAGTTCAGCAATTCTCTGAATGAACTGAACCATGGATACACAACCATGCAGCTACCCTCTCCCCAGGGCCAAACGCATGACATATATGTGTGTTGTCATGGCAACTTTAGAAAGACTGTCACGCCCCGAGCTTTCTCTCGCTCTCAACCTCCTCACGCCAATGAGTGTCTTCATTAGACTGGAAATTGGTGCCGAAAAAATGGGTACCAATAAGTACATGAGTGTGGTTTTTTTCTCGACATCTCTTTCCCTTCACTGTCGACACTGTCTGTCCCCCTCTACCTGTCTATCCTCCATTATCTCTCTCTTTCCATCCATTATCAGGTCATTGTGAGGTCGGAAGGAAAAATGAGACTCCTCTCTGCCACAGATGAAAATCGCTCTCTTTTTCTCATCCCTCCATCACTCTCTCCCCCGTTTTCATTCCAGTGTCTTCAGTGTTTCCTCTCTCCTCTCTTCTCCGATTTCCTCTCTCTCATCCTGACAGCCCTCCTTCTCCAATGACAAGATAATCAAGAGTATTAGGAAATGAATAAATGTATAGTGTGAACTGTATGGCTTTCACTTTTCCCAAAAACCAGACAATTAGGTAAAATGAACTTGAATGTGCGTCACCTCGGACACCCTGTACATGCCTCCATAGTAATCCCACTGTCTTGCTCGTGCTGGTGTTTTGACGCGTTCCTGTCCACAGGCCTGCCGAAGCTACGGATGTTGAACAGCAAGCGGCCAGACCATATTGTACATCTGATGTTTCTCTCATCAACTGCGGTGTGTGTGGTGCCTCACCTGGGGGAACGAGAAATCAGATGAGTCAGCAAATTTGCTGCTTCATGTTTGACACAGGATGTAATTTGCCACTCACAATCGACACAACAAAGCAGCATTTGGTGTGGGATCATGGAAACTGTTATCTTCACCAACACTGCCCTCTGTATTGCTTTAATGTCAGTAGTTCAGGAGAATTTTACTGAGAGTTGAGCTCTTGTCCTCATCATGAAAACAGTTAGATGATTAAGTGATGGAAGAAGAGTAGACGGTTCAGAGGCTCAGTTGCTGATTGGTTGGAACACATACCAGGTGAGCACAATTGATCTGAGAAGTTGAGTCGTCAAGTTGACTCCTGGCCTTTCAAGCTGTTTGCTGTCATTAATGTCTCCTCCCTTCTCTGTCCCATTTCCCGTAACCCCTCACTGTCCTATTTCCAGAATGAAGACACAGGATGGTTAAAATTACTCTTCACTTCACTGACAGCTGACAGAATGAAACTGTTACCATGATTGAGGCTTTAGGTTTGAAAATTGTTAAAAACCTTTGAGATATTGTAATAATGTTGGCACGGTGGTTTTTTCCTTAAGCCAGCTTAATTATTTTCCTCAATTTTTGCAGCATAACTCCCTAACATTTCCATTTGCTAAATCCACTTTTTCTTTTTTTTTTGGTGAAAAACTCATTTAACCTGACTTAACCTGACTTTTTTTTTTGCAATGGAAAAGGCAAAAAAAAAAAGGAAAAGTCATAAGACTCTGCAGTTGACATGTGTCAATCCGCTTTTATGCATACAACACCCAGGTGAATGCACAACACATTTTTGTTTCTTGTCCTGTTGTAACATCTCAGACCACAGACACTGTAAAATGACCTGTTACCTGTCTAGCATAGTGCCATTACCATAAAACATCACAGAAGGTGCAAGCCTGAAGTTTTCACATCCCGTTGAACTGATGGTAACTGTTAATCAGTTTCCTAGCAGTTCATTCCTCTACTGTCTGTGTGTGTCTGACAGAAAGGCATGTTGGACTTGCATTGGAAAGGGTCAATTAAATGGTTCAAATGAGTTTAAAAAAAATCCAAGTTTAACTATTCATTTTAGGTCACACTATTGGTGAAGTTGTGAAGCACAATAACTAACAAGCTTGGACCATAGGTTTTTCCATTCAAGCTGGTTACTTCAGGTCAAACAATACATTTTCCCTGACAAATCAACCACTTCATCACAATTACCTATTAATAAAGTCATTCTTATTCTGATTCTGAAAAATTACTGGTGAATAATTGCATTCAGGGCAGCACGACGGCAGAGTGTTTAGCACTGTTGGGGAGGTCCTGGGTTCAATTCCCAGGACTGGGGTCTTTCTGTGCAGAGTTTGCAAGTTCTCTTTGTGCTTTCATGGGTTTCCTCCGGGTACTCCGGTTTCCTCCCACTGTCCAAAGACATGAATGTTTTGGTTGACTGGTGACTCTAAATTGTCCGTAGGTCTGAGTGTGAGTGGTTGTTGGTCTCTGTCTGTCTCTGTGTGTTGGCCCTGTGATGGACTAGCGATCTGTCTAGGGTGTACCAGTGTGAGCTGGGATTGGCTCCAGCACCCCCTGGGACCTGGAAATGGATAAGCAGTAGACGATGAATGAATGAATGAATTAATGTTTAATTTAATAAACCAGAATGTTTAGTTTACCTGTTTAAGCTCTACCCCACCCTCCCCCGGGTCGTTGGCTGAGATTGGCTCCAGCACCCCCTGTGATCCTTACAGGTAAGCAGTAGAAAATGAGTGAGTGGGAGTGAGTAATTGCATTCAAGATCTTCAGAAGAAGACAGAAACAAACTGTACTGAACTATAAGTGCAGTGTGTCAGATACATAACAGATCTGTAATGTCTTAAGTTTCTTTTCAAAGCAAAAATTGCAACATTAGTTATGCATCCAAATGCCACAAAGGTACCGATGCTGATATTTTCCTGTTGCCGCCCATTTTCTGAACTGGATATTATGACACGGCTGACATTGAGTGCAGTTATGGTCGGAAATAACTACAGCATGTTGTCCAACCTCCTCAGTATGTTCATCTGTCAGTGTTTTAGCTGTCAACACAAACATAGGCTGAGTGAAAACCAGTTGATGAAGCATCACAAGGGCAAACAGCAGAATAAGGTGGTTTATAAATACAGACTTTGACTGTCACTGCCACCACACTTCTAGCAGGAACAATAAACCTGGAAGCAATGTTCCTTAATAAGGCTCCTGTGGCTCACGTACTATACACAATATGACTGGAGGATATGTCTCCTTATTGTTTGGACTGGTGGTGCTGGATTTAATTTTGATCAGAGACAGGACGACTAACTCCTGAGACTCCTCTGGAACACAAAGGCACAGAAATACTTACGTCATGTTTTTGAGGGGGCAGTTTTTGCTATTAATGCAATTAGAAAGAGACAAGGAAGTCAAGGAGAGAAAAACTGGATGCAACAAAGTTGCACAGAGTTGCCACAGATTGGGCTCGAATCTGCAGTTAGCGCTAAGCCTTAAATGGTGTATGCTTTACCTGAGGTGTGAGCCACAGGTGAGTTATCCATTTCATTTCAGGTTTGAAGACTCTCCAATAATAACCATGTGGGTTTATAATGCTGTATTGTATTATAAAAGAACATGAGAAGCAAATACATACCTTCAGGCAATTTAGAATCACCAAACTGGACCGTGACAGGAAACTGTAGTATCTAGAGGAAACAAAAGGCTTCACCCAGTCCAGAATCTTCCAACTGTGGCCTCACTCCGTACCACTATGCCACCTGGTGTTGATTCTAAATCCTGCAATTATCATTTAAACTGTATTGGTATTTAACTTTGCCCATGGTCTCCTCATATTCCTGACTGGTTTTTGAGACCACAACGGACACTGACAGAGTTATTAGTTATTGTAAACTTATTATTTTTAAAATATATGTTAAATGTACCGTAAAAATGCAGTTTGGTACAGATATGGGCATGACACACACACACGTGTGTATGTGTGTGTGTTTATGTCTGCTGGGATTTGCTTACTTCTCACCAGGAGTCCAAAAACAAGCTCAATTCAGCGTTTTAAGTGCGTTTTTGACACTTCACACTGAAATGCACACACGTGTGTGTGTGTGTGTGTGTGTTTATATGACCCTCAGAGTATATCTGAGGATTTGTGTATCAGTAGGTTGCTTGTGAGGCAATGGCTGTGGAAATATCCTCCTGAGATGACAAACACTTCTACTTTAGTTAGTATGTTAGTGAATAAGAACTAACAACTTGTATTTAATTAATGTCAAAGAAAATATGTTGTCATTGTTTAGTGCTGGGCAGCACAGCGGCATAGTGGTTAGCGTTGTTGCCCCACAACAACAAGGTCACGGGTTCTCCCCGTGCCTGCGTGGCTTTCCTCCCACAGTCCAAAGAAATCATGTTTGGGTTAATTGGTGACTATAAATTCTCCGTAGGTCTGAGTGTGAGTGGTTGTTGGTCTCTGTCTGTCTCTGTGTGTTGGCCCTGTGATGGACTGACGACCTGTCCAGAGTGCAACAGTGTGAGCTGTATTTGGCTCCAGCACCTCCTGCAACCCGGAAATGATAGGCGGCAGAAGATGAATGAATTAATGTTTAGTGCTGCTCACATGGAAGTTATTACGGTTAGAAGAAATTTTATTAAATTACAAATTTAAAAAACAACAATACTCAAAACTTTTACAAACCTATGGAGGTGTTTTTCATAGTTCTATTTTCAACTTTCAATATCTGGATGCTTTACATCACTCAGCTGTCCTGTTTACCACCATTAATCCATATGGCTCCCATCCCTCTGTTTTTATACCAAATGTCATATGTGTGCCCAATTTATAGAGCAGACTGAAAATTGATGCATGGATGCTGAAGCAAATTTTAAAAAAAGGAAGAAGGTATCTGCTGTGTATCCAGAAGATGTGTAAATACATATTTAATTGCATTTAATATACACTCTGACCTGCTGCCTGCTTACTATGAATGAATACATTTGAAAATATGTTTAAATGACTTGAGTATAAGATATCTTATTAACATTATCTATTCGCTTTTTTTATTTTATTTTTCTGCTCTTTCTGTTTCCATGTTAAATTAAATCTTGAATTTTGATTAATTAATTATTATTATTGTATAATGTTATATATAATGTATTTTAAGACAAAGAACAGATATTAAATTAAGAATAAGACAGGAAATGTAATTTGTTAATAGCGCCTCACAAATCTCCTATAATTACCTCACAGCTGAACGATCAAGGTTTAAGTCAGGTCGTCTATAATGCAAAGTGTATCTTTGAATCTTCTTGTTGTTACTTCTATTTCTTGCCTCCAGTTATTAAGGCAAAATGGCAACTGACTACATCCTTTAAAATGCTGCAAACATACCAGTGCATCGGTAGCTATGAATGAATAATTAAATAAAAATATAATGATCTAAGAATGAATGTAATATAATGAAAGCTGACATTTTTGGACATATTCAATATTGTTCACTGTTTATGCTTTTATTATTAGATTTGATTATATTTTTACTTACTTACGATTTTTAGTAGATACTAACTTGCAGTGAGTTTATTTGTATCACTGAAGTATTTAGCCCATGAAGGTTATTATCATATCATTGTATTTACACACTGAAAAGAACCCCGAACGCAGTGCACCGGGCAAACACAGAGCCGTTGCTGAAGTACAACACCACCTGCAGCACGAAAATGATATTACACCAAAACTGCAGTCACTTTGTTGTGATTGTTACTGGTTAGATAATATCAAATCAAAATCACATCACATATCAAATCACATATTATTAATTATATCGAATACTACAATGGAAAATTCAGCCAAAGTGATGCCAATTTTATTTGATATCTTAAGTAAATAATTGTGTCTTCTAAATATTTTAATAATTAATAATACACTAAAATGAATTAAACAACAGTGTAAGTGTATATAAATTTTCTTTTCTTAGCCCAAATTGAAATGAAAGGTTTAGTGATATAGAAGATGACATGTTTGATTTGTTATTTATGAACAAATATATATATATATATATAAAACATTGCTCTCCGGTTAAATTGTGTTTTGTAAATAAATAATAAATAAAATTTGCTAAATTCATGCTGTTTAAAGTACAAATAACTAGCAGGATCAGTGTTTGTGTACTATATATATATATATATCTATATATGTTTACAGCACATAAATTACAGCTTGCTAATAATACAACTATATCTATCTATATCTGAGACTAAGAATTGATTATGAGATAAAAACCTTCTCTAAACCTAAATCTGTGTGTATTTATTACAGTCTATTTATTAGAGTATTTATTTTCCTAAACTTTAACTTATCAGTCAAAAACATCTTTATAAAATGTTGCACATGGAGGCTTTGTACAGAAGATAAAAGTGGTAATGCCCTGCTTCAGGCACTGTATCAACCAATAGTAGGCCTCCACTTCATGGCTTGTTATGGTTAAGGCTAAACACCAACATTATTCCAATACATGCTGGAGCATACAAGAGAGTTAACATATTATATTCAGTTTACCTTGGAATTGACAGGGAGAAGACCAGAAAATCTATGACAACAATATTCATTTAAACAAAGATTTTGCTGGGAATTTTATACACCTTGAATCATCTTATTAATTATTTACTTATTATGTCATGCACACAGCCAGAAGATGAAGTGTGCATCCTCAGTAACAGAACTTTTATCTCAGGGTTTTTCAAGATTTCCTGAGGGGGTGAGAAGTCACCAGCAGGTGTCAGCATTACATAAGCAGAGACAGAAAACACACACTCAAGCCAAGTCCTTATCATTTTATTTTGCTGTAACATTTTTAATATATATTTACGTGGTCAGACCTGCACCACTTGTTTGTTTTATCTTTAAATTCTTCCTTGTTGTAATGTGATCACACTGAAGATTCTTTGCAGTCAGTTTATCTTAGACTAGATATATTCCTTGCTCATCTACAACAATTGGATATGTTTGAAAAGCTTATTTTTCTCATGATGGTTCCTTGTGGGTTCAATTCCCGGGCCTGGGGCACAGGCAATGGTTAGCAGGCCTTTAGCAAAGGCCAAAGGCTAGGGCTGTGCTTTGTACAGTAATAAGGTTCATGGAAATATATCATATGATCTATAAGCCTGCAATGATGAAAGAATTCCAAGTGAAATCAGAGATGAAGATGCAATCCATTAAACCTGATAGCACCAGTAGAGCCTGTCTGTGCTGTAAAGATCTTCCTAAGAACAATGTCAAACTTGTGTTTTTCCTTCTCTGTGATTGTTCCAAAAATTCTTGGTTTAATGGAGGATGTGCTCCTCTGTACTGTCTGAGCTTAGTGCATATTTCAGGCTTTACTACCCAGGATGTTCCATTGAGCCTCAGTCAAGGTGATGGACTTTGGTCAATCAGGAGTCAAATCCAGGGCTGTTTCAGATATGTTTGACAGAAAATCTACACTGTTGAAATATCCACGTGTTCTGTGACCTAGTTAATGCCTGTATTTCACATTACATAGCCCGGTTTATAGGGAAGACCTACTCAAAGAAGTAGGGTTTCAAGGTACTGGTTTACCCACGACTCTGTATACTGTAGATGGGTGCCCATTTGTAAGCCCCACTTTGCAAATCTTAACAGGGAAACTCTACAAGCTTTTTGACAGCCAGAGGTAGTTCTGTCACATCAGTGTCAGCCCAGAATAGTGAAGGTTTTCCACTTTACAGCAGTTGTCCATGCTTTGGAGGGGGATACCCTATCTTTTGATCCAGAGGGCATGCACATCACATCATCGGGGAAATCTACCCTACCCACTCCTGCTTCAGTTGTTGAAGTCTTGAAGCGATCAGGGGCATCCAACACCTGACAAAAAGGTACTTTTGAATTCTCCACACATCATGCATGCAGATGGCTAGCATGTAGAACATCAGCTCTGCAGTCTCTGCCTGCTGGTGTGCTGAACAAACTCTGCTATGATCCAGGGGACCATCACAGGGCTTGGAGAATGAGGCCCCAGATGATGTAGCACATCCACCCAAAATCCGTGTTGGCATGAGATCAGGACAGAGTCACAATGAAGGATCTGGGTATTCAGCAAGAGGTGAGCTTGCCTGTTCTGCTGTTTCTTGTTGTTGATATTGGAGTTTCACATAGTTCAGAAGAGGGGTACAGACTGACCATGTACCCTGGGGATCTCTGAGCCTATCTGAACATCCAAGTAGTTCATGTTCAAATCTGGCCGTATCATTACTTCTTGTTCCACCTCCACTTTCAATGTGAGCTCTTATTGTCTGGCATATCTCATCATGCCAGATATTGTTTCAGAATAAACACCGCTTCAGGCCCAGTAAGAAAATTTTGTTTTCTTTCACACTATTGCTCATGATGGAAGCCAAACAGTGGACATCTGTCAGTGTAAGTTCTTTCATTTATTGAACTTCTTGAAGTGTAACACTAAATTAAGTGTTGACCCGATTCTTTTATTGGAAGCCCAAGAACGAGCTGGAGAAATTTTCAGTTCACAGTTGAAACATTTATTATGGTCACAGGTAAAGTAAGGCAGTGCTGGGCTCGTGTCAGAGTTCCCCCAGGATCTCAGCCAGCAAGAGCTGGAAAAGTTTCACATTTATCTTCTTGGGCTGGGCCTGCCCCATACAGAGGTTGGACTTTCACGCAACCGAATATAATTGGCCAGTTACCAGGGTCATGGACAGGCCAACCACTGTCCATTCCTTCTTCTTCTTAGAATGTGTTAAACAATGTGTGTGAGTGTTGTTGTCGGCAGTATCTATTGCAACAGATCTACTGTAGCTGAATAGATAGAAAAGTTTCATCTACCTCCTAGTATGCAGATCAGTTCTATAAATGTTATCTTATAATTCCGGACCTTCAAGGACATACACTGTGTAACATGAGCTCAGTGGACAGGTGCAAAACAAAAACTTAGGTTCAGTGGAAAAGTACAGAGTAAGGATACATGATGTCTTAAAATAAAGCTAATCATAACAGAAGGGTAATACAAAGTCATGGTCGTCCTGAACGATAATATTTAGATCATTCCATAATTTCACCGTGATGTGAAATGACACCGTGTCACTTGTCACGTTATTTACATTTACATTCATTCTTTTTATGTCGCTTTCTCTGCCTTCATTGCTTCTACCGTTTGTTTCTCAAAGGCAATCATTTTTTAAATTGAGGTTGGCCTGAAACGACTGCACGGACGGTAGCCGGTCTGCCTAACTGTGTCTCTGGACAGGTGAGCTGGACACCTGTATTGTACTGAGCTTTTGAAACTGGAGACTACACCTCCCACAATGCCCCGACAGCGCTCTCCGGTGACGTAACTTCCGGTGGAGTTGTTGGCGGGCAGAACTGGATTGTTGCTCGTTGTTAGCGACGCCAAAGCTATTGTGTGATTCAGCAGCCAGGCACATTGACGAAAAGTCGTCCGAAGAGCGCCACTAGGCCCCCGGGTAGTTCTGTGCTGCAGCTGGCGCCTCTTCGACCTCTCTCTCACCCACAGCGGAGGAACAAGCCGCTTTCTGCATTCGGGCCTGCCGCGAGCCCAGACGAGCGATCTGAAGCATTCTCCGTAGAGGTAAGGCTCGCAGCTAGCTGCTGAGGGGCAACATGCCAGCCATGTTGCCCTCCACTTGCACGTCCAGGCCGCCTGTCCTGTAACCTCTCTCGGGATACGGTGAGGTGTAAGATCCTGCAGCCAATTTAGACCAATGGAAATAGTCCCGGGTTTATTGTGTTATCAGGCGCGCAACGCTACAGCGTGTGCGGGCTCAGTGTAAATCAGTGTGCAGCTCAGTGGATTTTACGCTTCTCCAACCAACAATACGCTTGTATGAAGTCTTTGTATGCTTTGCATAGTTCTAGTACAGTTGCCTGGTAGTCCCACTGCTGTGCTTTACATCGTGTGTGTGTGTGTGTTTGTTTGTGTAAAATTGCCGCTGCCGCAGTGTGCGGGTTTCTGTCTGTAGACTCCATTTGCATTGAGGAGACATGGAGGGGGGCGTTTTACTTCCTCCATACTGAGCCAGCAAGCATGAGGCGTTCAAACGACACACGACGCCACCAAGGACACACAGGCGGCCGGGTTAGACCTGTTACAGTTCCGTCAGCGTTGAACAGAAAAAACTGTTGAAATATGTTGAAGCGGAGGCGTTTTACCGCCCGAGCTCGGACCGTATCCTGGTGTGGAGCCGGTAAACCTCCTACACCCTCTCAGCAGCACGGGCCAGAGCTTTACTGTGACATCGGTCCATCACACTCTGGTGTCCGCAGCTGCTTGGAGAAGCCAGTCAGGTTAATGTCAGAGCTCTGACATGTGGACACGCTTCCTACACCGATTATTAAATGTATGTAAGGGTTGGTTCCCCAGATGTAGCAGGTTCCCAGTGGCACACCGGAGACAGTTGTAGGTTTAGATCTCATTAATATGCACACACTGCCCAAAATACCTACATTAATACAATAATTTGATGAAGATGTTTGCATTTGTTTCAAATAAACCAAGAGCGTGAATTCAAGTGATATGGTAACTGCTGATTTTTCCCTTTCAGATGTTTCGGATGTTGCCTAGTTCATATAGAATATTTGTTTGGAGAGAATCATTTTTGAAAATAAGGTGGTTCATGTAAGTGCGTTAAGTTGAAAGTTCACTTGCTGCTTCAACTTACAAGCAGGACTCTTGTCCTGTGGACTGTTTTTGCCATCTTGAGCTGCAGATGGTAGTACCTGCCCTTCTCAGGTGGAAAACTGGTACCAGTGGATGGAGTGAATGAGGACTGGAGTTGCTGGCTGCAGTTACTGAGCGAGCTATTAAACAGCTGACAATGGGATGATCAGCAATATTTAAAGTCACCACCAACAACAATTGAATATTTAATATGGCAGCTTTTTCTTTCAATGACTCAAGCTAGGGCTGGGTGATAAATCGATTTTATCAATTAATTTGAATTTGTACTTTACGTCGATTTGTTTTAATGAAAATCGATTTTTTTATTTATTTTTTTTCAATATCCGCCACCAACGCTCCCTGCTGGTTTCCTGTAGTTCAGAGTGCGCGAGCCCCCCGCGTGATTGGTATACAAACAACATGGCGGCAAGCGGTGAAGAGCTCATTCGGAAGAAAGGAAACGTATCTTCGGTTATTTGGAATTGGTTCAGGTTTTCAGCGTTAGACATAGAACAAAAAACACCTCGCTGCAAAGTTTGTTTAAGGGCTGTTGCTACCAAAGGTAGCAATACTACTAATTTACTGCAGCTGCTCAAACAGAGGCATGCTGCCGAGTGGGAGAGGTGTTGCTCCCTCCAAAAAGAACAAGACCGCAGCAGCACAAGCACCACCACCAAAACACAACCTAGCATCTTGGAAACATTTACAAACTGTATCCTGTATGATAAGAAAGGGGCCCAGTGGAAAGTGGTCAGGGATGCAGTTGTTTACAATATAAGGCTACTATTTAATGCTGTTGTTTAATTGTATGTTTAATTTTATTTGATGCAGATGTTTAATTTTCTTTACATGTTTCAGGGAATCAAAATAGTGACCAAATACTTTTTGTATATCACAGGCACCTTTTTAATATGCAAAACATGTTCAGGTAAAAGTTTTGTTTGCACTTTATTTTATCAACCTAAAAAAAGGTCTTGTAATTTTGTTTTATTTATTTTTTTAAGTTAGTTTGAGGGTGCATTGTGTCAGTTTGAAACCAGATAAAGCTTAATGAAAAGTTACATTGTCAGTGTTTACAATGGCAGGCAGGGCTTGCCATCTCTTTTTTTAGTTTGTTTATGATTTCCCTTTAACCCCAGAAGGAAAATTCAGAACAAAATAAAATTAAAACTTGTTTTGAACAATTTATTTGTCATGTGCAAACTGATTTTAAGTAAGGGGGGTCGATTTAAATTGCGAATCGGATTTGTTGTTAAAAAAAAAAAAAATTATTATTATTTATTTATTTTTTTTTTTGGGCCACATTGCCCAGCCCTAACTCAAGCCGTACCAGTCATTTGAAAAGAAGATCATCTGCCCCAAGCAAGCCCACTCTGAACATGTTTTAATAAAGAGGCCCACCCTCTAGAGGTGCATCGTTACGCTAAAATCACAGATCGGTATGTACCTAGGTTTTAAAATCCCAGTTCAGCACATTTTCAGTAAAAGAAAAAAATATTTTTTCAAAACGTTAACCGTAATACAATTCCCAGAAAAAATGTTGGTTCTTTCTAAACAAAAACATATCTGGGTCTAGGTAGGAAAGTAAAAATAAGTAATAAAATAAAGATCAGTTAAAATGCGGGATCTAGAAAATAGTGCAAGCATTTTCAACTTTCAGCCTGCTCCTGCTCCTCTGTGCTAATGCTAGGTGCTAAAACGAGTTGCGAGATGGCTCCGCGTGGCTTGTCTTTACTAATGTTAGACTGGGTCGTTAGTTAGATGAATTATTTCAAATTTGCTTGGTTAGCTTGAGGTCAGTGAGGCTGGTCTGTGCCACATACTAAACGAGGTTGCCAGGATGGCTTGACAGCAACATACAGGGCTTTGTGATAGTGTTCTGTCACCCAGAGGGAACAAGGAGTGGCGAGTAATTCTGCTTTGCTTTAGTGTGGTAACATGTTTGGTACGTTCGGTACACGCATGTATTTGTCCCGAATACCCTGCACTGAAGGGTTCGGCATGAATACATGCGCTGTTGCACTCCTACCACCTCCACATTCAGTCAAATCCACTGAGAATGAATGCCAGACAGAAGGTAATTATTTCCCAACACATTGCCCATAGTAACAATGGTATCTGTCTGTGACACAGTACATTAAAAGACATGATGGTGTGATCATCAATTTCAGTTACTGAAGAATGAAGGTAAAGATCAGAATTATTAGAGTCACACAACTTGAGAGATGAAATAAAATAACAAGGTGTTTCTTTAACATACACATACTCAAACTGACAATTTGATTATAGCCACATGCTAAAACAGCCATAAACCTGTCATCGATTAAATGGGAGTTGAAGTGAAAATTAAAATGGTGCCAAAATGCACATTTCCCTCACATATAGTAAAATCAGGGTTTTTCCTACATAGAGAATTTGGTTGTGGCAGCCACCGCCAAATTTGTTACCGCCACCAGCTCACGGCTCAATGTTTTTAATTGGAAATTCCATCAAGCGTCTCCCCGTCGGGATCTGTAATTTCAGTCATTTGTAACTGCAGTTGGGTTAGGTTTGTGCCGAAATTAACGGATGAACTGGCGCTACGAATGAACGAAGGAGAGTCTCTTACCGGCCAACCACCATAGACTGTCATATCAAAGTATCTTTGATACAGTAAAACCACCAATAAATCCAAAAGAAGAAGAGGATTACATGATGCTGCCTCAAAGGGTGGTCCAGGGATCTCTAAGGTCCTTGAGGGTTATTGTTCTAAACTGTTGAAAGAAGTACTAAAAAAAAAAAAAATTTATAATAATAATATACTTTAAAATGATACTTGTCATATTTTAATCATGTAATTATAACTCCTAAAATAGACTCCTAGTAACACATTTGCTTGAGCGAGTTGAAGGCAAGGTACATGTGCATGTGTGAGCCCATGATCAGGCACCACCACCACCTCATTTTAAGCCAGGAAAAACCCTGAAAATACATATTCCAAAAAAGCATTATCAGTTGGTTTAAAGTGAAGTTGGACATAGTTATCACTCATCAGGACTCAGACCTGTCACCCTCCAGTTGTAAATCAGACTGCAGGAAGATTTCAAGGGTGTAGGTCTGTGCGTGTGTATTTACCCAGTGTTGTAATGACCAGACTGAGTGGACCACTCATCACCAGACGGAGGACTCAGGTCTAACTCATAGGCAGGTGCGCGTGCACACAGACAGAAGCAATAAAACTGAGTGGTTAAAGTGTATTGGCGTGTATTTGTGTGTAGGACATTGTCTCTGGATATTGGCAAGGAAAATTTCCTTTAAGAGGTAGAAGCATGCTCAGGGAGGGCAGCCATCTGCCCTGACTGGTTGGGTCAGCTGTGCATGGAGGCTAGCGCCACCAGATCCAACCGGTAGCACTCAACCTCCTGCACCAGCTCTGGCTCCTTCCCCCACAGCGAGGTGACGTTCCACGTCCCCAGGGCCAGTCTATGCCACCCAGGTCCGGTCTGGTCCGCCGGGACCCCCCGCTTCTAACGCCACCCATTTGGCAGCGCACCCGACAACATCAGTCTTCCCTGCGGATCGTGGGTCCACAGGGGTCGGGGGCTCAGGTTCACATTGCTGCTTGCTGTGATGCTGTTGACACCATCGGTCTGTGGCCTTCAGCTCTCACTGAAGAAATTCGCAGCTGAGTGTGAAGTTGCTGGGATGAGGATCAGCACCTCCAAATCAGAGGCAATGGATCTCAGCAGGAAACTGATGGACTCTGTACTCTGGGTTGGGAATGAGTCTTTGCCCCAAGTGAAGGAGTTTAAGTACCTCGGGGTCTTGTTCATGAGTGGGGGGACCTTGCAGCGTGAGATTAGCTGGAGAATCGGAGTAGCGGGAGCAGTACTGCAGTCGTATCACACCACTGTAACGAAAAGAGCTGAGCCGGAAAGCGAAGCTCTCGATCTTCAGGTCAATCTTTGTTCCTACCCTCAGCTATGGTCATGAGAACTGGATCATGAATGAAAGAACGAGATTGCGGGTACAAGCGACCGAAATGGGCTTTCTCAGAAGAGTAGCTGGCTTCTCCCTTAGAGATAGGGTGAGGAGCTCTGTCATCTGAGGGGAGCTCAGAGTAGAGCCGCTGCTCCTTTGCATTGAGAGGAGCCAGTTGAGGTGGTTCGGGCATCTGGTTAGGGAGGCGCACTGGAGGCACCAGATGGGGCAGTGGGGCAGTGCGCTAATGAAGTTTCTCCAAGCAGAGTTACCATAAGTCGCTGTCCAAGATGGCGGCTGGCAGTACAGAGCAAAGCCGTGCACTAGTATGCAGGACTGTCCCTTCGAGAGGGCACCACCCTGGAGTAATAAATAAAAGATTCAGGAGTGACACATGCGCTTTTATTTTGCATTTATTAATTAGTAATGATACTTTCTAAGAGTAGTTGATACTCAGAACAGCTGCGTGTGAGTATCGATATATCGATACTTGGAGTGCTCAGCTCATTCAGGAGCCCATGAAAAGCTGACACTGCTGGCTCATAAATATCTCACCACTCCAGGTAACATTGTACCATTGCCCTAGAGAGAGAAGAGTTGCGACACTCTGATCTCGCCGCGGGGTGGTCACGTAGTTCATGTAAGCCTGTATAGTTCCAAACACACGCTGCGCTGTCATGTTCTTCTATGGGACAGACAGCGGCGATTGCGACATTGTATGGTAAATATTAATAAAATCACATACCCAAGTACTTGTTTGACTGTTATTGCATTATTCCATATTTGTAAATGTCAGTTTTACATTTGGAGTGGTGACAACTGAAAGCTCTGTATAAGTATTACTTAGATACATTTTTAAGTTGTGGAGGGAAAGCATCACGTTTGTGTTAGCATGGGAAAAAAAAATTTTTTTAAATGCAGTATGATTCAAACACTCTTTTTTGCATAACTGGATTATTGGATTTCCTTGATTTTGCTTGTAATTCCTATTGATCCGTTGTCTGATAGTGATTGAGAAAGCAGAGCAGCAACAATCCTTTCAGCATTTAGTGTCCATCCCACTTGTTCTGATGAGGCAGGAGTTGACTACACAACCATTATAATTTTAAGACTAAGCTATACACAAAGTATCCAATCAATAATATATATGAAATTATATATCAAATATAGAATAATATGAGTCAGGAGTTGACCACTCAACCATTATAATTTTAAGACTAAGCCATACAGAAAATATATATAAAATATATTACAGAACAACAACTAATTACACTTGGATGAATGAAATAGTATTTCTTTTTTTTTTTATTAAACAATGAGTGAAAACATCAAGAACAAGTGTGCATGTGGAGACATCCTCTTCCTCTGTGTCCTGGACACTGAAAAGCAGATGAAGCAAAATAGGTGAGAACAGATGATGTTCAATTGTGTCATGGTTCATTAGTTACAACTAACATTTTATAGATCAGTGGTCATACAATGGTTGGCTGTGCAGCATTTGGATGCGCCAATCGGTCCGAGAATGGTTACCGCATGTATGGCTTCCCCAAAGACCATGAGCACAGGAAAAGGTGGATGGCAATGGTCAGCCGTCAAAACCTGCAAATGACAGGGGCCAGCAACAACAAAAAACTATGTCATGTAAGTAATGTTCACCGGGGACATCACTTGCTAGCATTTCAAAGGGAAGAGAATTATGACATTGATTATATTTGAAGTGCCATGGAAATTGATCTTACAAGCCTACCAACAGGTACACTTTGAAGATGGCCAATTCACTGCAACAAAAACAGGAGAAAAGTTGAAGTTGAAGCCAGATGCTGTACCAACAGTATTCATTCATCGGTCTAAGATGAAGAGGAGGAAACCCCCTTCTGTCAGGGTGTCTCCAGCAATCCTAAGTGCAATGGACCACACATATTGCGCCAAATTAAACTTTTGTATGCAGCTAACAATATTTCCCATTTCAAGTAATTCAAGGATAGACTACACTTCTAATGAGTTTATTACATTATTCATATAGTAGATCCAACTTAAAAACAAGAGGTCAGGGATTGGCATACAAAATTTAGATAATCTACAAATTTCTATCTAATTAACCATCGCTAGTAGTTGAACATATACATTTTATTGGTTTCTGATTGTGGCAGATTTGAATTACGTTACAGTAATGTTCTGCTTTAATTTCTTTTCTATAGGAGTGTAGTGTATCCTTACATTGGATATGACAGTAGGTGCAAATGTAAAGGTAAAATACATATAACAGCAAGATTGCCTTGTTATTGTTACAGAGATTGAGGGAGAAATTGGAAAAGGGCAAGGAAAGGGAAATGACAGACAGAGAGAATGATCAAGATGCCACTTTACCAGGGGCAGGTGATCCAGGGATGTGTGTGCCGAGGGCCAGTCAGTCAGGGGCCAGCAAATTACATTATCTACTGCATTGATTTACAATTTACAGTTCAAGTAAAGTTAAAAAGCTCTCTGTGTCATATAATATACACACACACACACACACACACATACAAATACAAATAAAGATAAGTATATGCATCATAAAGGGCTTCTGATATAATATAGAGAGTTGACAATTAAAAAGAGTAGAGTAGTGATTTAATCAGTTTACCCCTGGAGATACCTTCACAGTTAGCAAAGTTGCGCTAACAAACTAGCAGACAATCAGTTTTCTGCCAAGATAAAAATATATATAATTACGCTGTGCACATGCAAATAAAAATCATAAAGAACCTCTGATAAAATATATACACTTGACAATTCAAAAGAGGTAGCTATTTAATCAACTTACCTCAGAAGTTACTCGACGGTCAGCAATGCAAATGAACAATGTCCAACGCCGTGGAGGTGATGTTTGGAAATATACGAGGCCGTATACCCCGGAAGTAGACCGGAAGAAAGCATACAACGGAGTCCTATGGGATTGTCGCTACTGTTTATTTCTATCTCTCTGCTTTGTATATAAGAAGCAGTCAGCTCTCCTCTCCGATAAACAAGTAAACAAGTGAGTCTGTTTCAGCAGCAAGCTAAAAGATGAATAAGAGGGCCACAGTAATGTGGATATTTGTTTTCAAAAAAAGAAAGAGTGGTTTCTAAATATGATGGGTTGGTATGTTTTTTATTTTATTTATAAATTGCAATTTGGAAACATCTGCTCTTTAGTTTAAATAAACACGTTAGCTATTTATGTATGAGGTTTTTTTTTTTTTTGCCCCCACAAAATGAAGCAATTAATAATGAATTAATATAAATCGTGATTACAACTTTTAATCATTTGACAGCCTCTATATATACATATACACGCACACTACCAGTTAAACTGATGCCACAAATCACCTCTCATGCTCAGTGTGGCAAGCATGGCAGGTGTGGGCTTCTAAGGTTGAAAGCTATATTTGATTATTGGGGCTTGAGCACCAAGGCCTGGAACGGTCCCTGGTGCAGAAGGTACAAGGTTTTGATTGAGATTATTGGGGCTGAGTGTGTATGCCAATTGTACTGGGTACTTCATGGTGTTGTAATTGCTCAGAATATCATTTGGAGATCGAGTTGGCTGTGGACAGATACAAACCCCCCCAGGAGCCTAGAAGCAATTAATAGTTCTGTGGCTTCAGCCTCTAGCATTTTTTTGGGCTTCCAACAATTATGGAAACAAGTTAGAAGAGATAAAACTACCACTACTAGTAGTTTTACTAGTAAAACTACTATAGGGTGCCACATTCTGTTTCAGACCAAATTTCGTTTCTGTCCACTCCCCAATTTTTCTCAAAGGACTTATGGTAAATACAGTATGGTTGTCAACATCTCAACTATGTCACACAATAGACTGCTTTTGAACTGTATTGCTTTCAAAGTCTAAGTTTTGCATTAGATATTACATTGTACGTCGGTACTGTGGTTAGCGCTGTTGGCTCACAACAAGAAGGTCCTGGGTTTGGTTCCCGGGCCTGGGGCCGTTCTGTGCAGAGTTTGCATATTTTCTCCGTGGGTTTCCTCCCACCGTCCAAAGACATCATGTTAAGGTTAATTGGTGACTTTAAATTGTCTGTAGGTCTGAGTGTGAGTGGTTGTTTGTCTCTGTATGTTGGCCCTGTGATGGACTAGTGACCTGTCCAGGGTGTACCCCGCCCTCACCCAGTGTAAGCTGTGATTGGCTCCAGCACCCCTGTGACCTAGAAATGGATAAGCGATAGAAAATGAATGAATATTACATTATATATATTTTAGGGTTTATTTATAAAATTTTTGCATATTTGTCTGCACCCCTATATGTTTAAAAAAATTTAAGTATTGAAAAAATTTGTGTTCACTCAGCACACACAGTTACTCCAACCATCTTAACCCTGCATGTTCCCTCTTGTTTCCACCAGAGGCACCCTCAGCAGGCGTCAAGCTGGCGACGGTAGCAGGAAAGAAAGGCAAGAAGGCTGAGGAGGAGGAGCAGCCTGCAGCACCCCCAGCTGCAGCAGTGCCAGCAGCAACAGCAGCAACAGGAACAACACCAGCAGCAACAGCAGCAGCGGAAGAAGAGGAAGAGGAGGAATATGTGGTTGAGAAGGTTTTGGATCGCAGAGTGGTGAAGGGCAAAGTGGAATTTCTGTTGAAATGGAAAGGCTTCTCAGAGTGAGTATGAATCTGTTTTTGTCTTGTGCTCTATTGGGAACTTTGGCATAAAAGTACAGCAGGACACAGACTGAAATTTTGACCACACCTGTCTGCACCCACCTTTCCAGTGAGGATAATACATGGGAGCCAGAGGAGAACCTGGACTGCCCCGATCTCATTGCAGAATACATGCAGAAACACAAAGAGAAGGAGGAGAAAAAGAAGGAGAGCAAGAGGAAAGCTGCCAGCGAGGCCTCTGGAGACTCAGAGGAGCGAGGGAGTAAGAGGAAGAAAGAGGAGGTGAATGAATGAGAGCAGTTGCTTTTGGACTAGCCAGTCCAGACAACAGACCACCACCACTTCAACATCCACATGCAGGAGCTTTAATCTTCAGTGAAGAAGCATGATCACACTATCAGTCAGTTTTTTTTTCTTCTTTATTAATGTGTCCTGTTATTCTCCTACTTCTGGCCCCCAGGGGGAGAAGGCCAGAGGTTTTGGTAGAGGACTGCAGCCAGAGAGGATTATTGGAGCAACAGACTCCAGTGGAGAACTGATGTTCCTCATGAAGTGGTGGGTCCTCATTCTCAGTGCATGAAGCTCAAGTGACAGTGTTTTTGGATTGCACTATTCCTTGGGGCGATTTCAAAGTAAATTAAAGTACGTTTCACAGTGAACAGTACAAAGTGGACATATATATATATATATATATATATATATATATATATATACACACACACACACACATACATATACACACATATATGCATACACCCAACCCTTGGCTGGTCTCAAATGAGAAGGCCAGTGAATTTGTGTTGCTGATGTTAATTTTAGCCACATTGTAATCAGGGGAGGCTCCAGGATAAAACTCTGTAGAGCACAGCCTCACCTATACATCAAAATTGGGTCATGTGTGGATTCTCTGGAGAGAGCATGAGCCTGGAAATGCTGACAGTAATCATGTTGTTATTCAAGCAAATCAAATGCAGGTCAAAAGTCATCCCAGCTGCAAAGATAAGAGATTTGCATTTTTGCTAAGGGCTTACAATTGCGTTATTACATCTTTATAATTCAGAAAAATGTAGACCATGGAATCTGGATCATTAAGTGGATCAGTAATGCCAGTCTATATCTGATGCGTGAATTACATCAGTATCGGCACTCAATACCGATATTGGATCGGATCAGTCCCAACTCTAGTTGAAAGTTCATGGTATGACACTGAATTTTTTTGCCATTTTGAGTGAACCAGCTAGGCACTTGTAGTGCTATGCATGTTAGCATACATGTTAATGTGAATACACAGATGAGCTCAAAACAGGAAGTGTTTGTACGGGGGTATTTGATTTGAGAAACAAAATCAAGGATAGGTCCCACGGTAGTAGCAGTTGGACCAAAACTACTGGTGGATATGTTTTTACTGCTACATTCCATCATATTGCCGGACCCTAGTGCAAATATTGGCTGGGTCCATGCAGGGTCCATTCATGAAGTCAGAAGAGAGCTTTGCACCCAGTGAAAGGACAGCATGGCATTGATATTTGAGATTGCTTGAAAGACAATCTATGTAAAATGTTCTTTTTTTTTCTTATGGATTATTTCTAAACTCTGTTTTAGGAGTTATGACAAAAAGGTGCAAATACGTTAGCCATCTAAAACTAAAATTACAATTAGCTTTTAAAACTGAATGTGTGTAATTATGGCTTTAAAATATGAAAACTAATTCAGCCTTATTTAAGAGTCTGACATCAGGCTATAAAATAAGAGGATAAGATTATCCCAGTGCTCAACTAAAGACTCTAAAGTGTCTTATTTTGTCATCTGTCATACATACACAGCAGCCTCTTTATTAGGGGCATCTGTACAATCTATTGTAATGTGGCACATTAGTGTTGCCACAAATTCATCCTTTACAAAGTATAATATTCCATTTTTGGTGACATTGACAGAGCTGTGCATTAAATCATATGGATTACTCCAGTACAGCCGACTCATGTTCAAGGCAATGGTCACTTTCATTGTGAAGTTGCAGCTTGTACCAACCAATACTCTGACTATAGGAAATTATTAGGAATAACATTTCAAAATAAAGTCATTCCATTTTGTAAGTTCTTCTTTCTCTGTTGCATTTTTTTCTGTCATTAATATTTTCTCTTGAATCAAATTTAACAGGAAGAACTCAGATGAAGCCGACCTCGTCCCAGCCAAGGAGGCCAACGTCAAATGCCCCCAGGTGGTCATCTCTTTCTATGAGGAGCGCCTCACCTGGCACTCATACCCTACAGAGGAGGAGGAGAAGAAAGAGGAGGAGAAAAAGGACTAGATGAGTGGAGGAGGTAGTGGTGGAGTGTGGAGGTGTAGGGCGGGGAATCAACTACATGCTGGTCAACTGTTGTCTAAGATAGGTGACTCTAGCAGCCACTTTGGCAGAGGAAGTTGAAAAAATAAAAAACCAAAACAACAGTTGGGCTTGATCTGCCAATATAGCTGACAGAGTGGAAAAGAAGTTTGTTTTCCTGCCCTGGAAGGAGGTAGGTGGCTTCCCTCAAAAGATGCTCCCATTTGTGTCTTGATTGAAAATATATAATAAAAATAATGATAATAATAATTTAAAGAGGTATGTTGACACATAGTCTCTCTCACTTGTCTGTTTTCCCTCACCAAGACCATGTCACTTGATGGGAGTCAGTGCCTTTGTTCTGCTAGTATTCCTCCTCTCTGAATACTGAAATCAATTCGGTGAAATGACAAAAAAGTGTTTGTCTCCTACAGTTGATGACAAGTGCTTGGTTTTGGAAATACAAGAATGCAACACGAGCTGTCAAGCTACCTCTTTAACACATGCATTTGAGTCAAAAGCAAGCAGAATGTTTGTCCATGGCTGGTAAGTTTGTCTCTGCTCCCAATCACAGACCCTGGATCAGAAATCTCATCTCCATCACAGATTAGCTGATAAGTGGGTGACAAGTTCTGGTGGTTTGGAGAGGACAAACTTCTCTTCCTGTTTTGTCAGGATACACTGGAGGGAACCTCTTTTGAAAGGGAAAGAAGGGAAGTTGAGAAGTGAAAGAATGGACAGGAACCATTTGTCTCTTTCAGTATCTGTTCTTTGTGCCACCTGGGTTCTCATTATCACAGACGTAATGCTGTTCTTCATTTGAAACCTAAAGCCCCAAATGACAGCTGTACATTTCACCCTGACGTGGACAGATTGATGAGGAGGGGGGTGGGGTCACAGTCTACATGAACAGAACCCACAGCTTTGAGCTGATAGTTGTCCTATCAACCGATGTGGCAGCCAACCAGCCAGTGTTCTTTCATTCCAGTCTGCTTTTGTATTAATATTAGTTTAGTAATAACTAACAAACCGGTCTGTACTTTATCAACCTACCTGTCAAAGCTGGGGACGCACACCCATCCTCTTTGAATGTAAAAATGTCACTCTGTCATATGTTGTGTAACACATCATTTGCTTTCTTGATATTAGGCCATGAATTGGGATGTTAAGCTCTTCTTGAGAAAAAGACTGTTTTCAGCACTTGAGCCCAGAGTTTCTTCATGGCCTCTTTCACAGGATGCTGTCTCATGTCTCAGTGGTGGAAAAACATCAATAATTAACAAGATTAAAGCAGCTTAACAGAGCAGAGACAGGGTTAATGTTGATTTGCAACACCTGTGCTTCTCCAGTTATGTCACTGAACGTGTGTGAAGCTGGTTGGTTACCCATCGCACCCTGAGCAGTTGCAGCTAGGCCTGCGCCATTTCCACCACGTGGCAATCTGATGCTGTCTGAATTCAGGTGAAGCGATAACAAAACTGTTCAAATAGTTAGGGGATGCGCTCCTAAGCTGATGTCAAACCAGGAAGCTCACATGCCCTTTGACTGTTTAAGATCAGAGGGGTCAAGAGCTATCTGATGATCATTATGACTGAAACACAGCAGGAGTGGACACTGCTTTTAACTTAATCAGATTGGCAGGGGGATAAAAAATGTACACCGATAAACCAGCCGGAACAATATTAACTACTGCACATAAGTACCTTCATCTATGTTATCCTGCAGATGAATGAGAAGACATTGTAGTACTGAAATGCCAAAGACATTTTAAAACAGTGCCACCCTCTGTTGTGTGTGAATGAAAAAGAATCAGATGATCACCCTCAAAACTGTCTGTCCGGCTCTAATGGGAGTGAATGATTGGAGTTGGCTTCTCCATTTTATCCACCAGATACAACTATCATTGAGGCACCGTAACAAGCTGTGACAGCAGATCATGACAGTCTCACCCCTCCTGTAGCTGCAGGGACAGTGTTGGTCAGGACTGTGGGACTGTTGTGAACTGTCAGCTGCGGTTCGTACATTTTTCTGTGGTCCGCAAAAAAACAACTGTTTTTTTTTTTTTTTTTTTTACTGCTACAGGAGATGATTGAAAGTATGTCAGAAAGTCTTCATTTCCATGTCCTAGTTTTTAACCTTTACACACACTCCAGCATGTGTGTTTCTAGGCTGTATTATTTTAGCTTGCATTGGCCGGGCAATACTCAAGACATGATCATTCAGCACAGTTTTAGTAGTTACATGCAGGCCATCGTGTGTTCAACACGTTTCATATTTGCAGAAATAAAACAGGTTAGGACTTTTGAATTCAGCATGATTAACATGATCACTTAATATGAGAAGTGTTTCTCTGGTGTTTTCCCCTAACCCTAAAGTTCCCCAACATTTTGTGTGTTGAGTGTTGCCCGGCTGTGCTTATTTCCAGCTTTATTGTATTAAAGCTAATATTGTAGCTTCCTCTGTGGGTGGACCTGGGTTAGCTAGCTCAAATCTCCTTTCTCTGAACAGTTTGTCTTTTGGTGACCTGCTGCTGCTTTGAGAACTGAACTGGAGGGAAGTTTTAATCTGAAGATATTTTTCCTTCATTCTATTTTTCTATTTCCAGTGGGTTTTTTTTGTTTGTTTGTTTGTTTGTTTGATTGTTTGTTTTGCTTTGTTTTGGTTTTTGTTTGGGCTCCACTTGCCTTACGTCACAACCCCTCATTGGTATTTTTTAAATATTTACCTTTTCGTAAAGTGTTGAAGTTGTGCATGCAGTCCACAAGCAACCACAGAGCAAGTTCTCACTATACCTCCAAAAGTAAGGCCAGTGGATAACCAGAGAGATACATGTATACTTGACTGACAGCATTACATTATTTTTTGCTTTTTGACTTGGCTGTAAATACAGTTTCCAGCTATTTAAGTCAAATGTATGACTGTAAAGTAGCTGTGCCAATTCCTAAGCCGGGTTAAAGCAGCTCCATCCTGGGTCTAACCCTCCTTTTCTCTACTAATCTGTTTTCACATAAGTAAACCTTTCATTCAGTATCTTGCCTAAGTGTTCTGGTCTGTGGGACGCTCTTCTTTCTTGACTATGTACATCAATTATGACCGAAGTTTTACGCCTCTGTAACTCCTGTTACTCCTGATGTCCACTGGCAGGTAAGGGATTGAATTAGCTGTACCTGGGTCTGCTTTTTAGAAATTTTATCTTGTCTCAGAAACCTTTCTCTGTATTTAGGAGATTAGCTTGTGTTGTCTTGTTGCTTGTGTATTGGTTTTCTTCTGAGTGTCACTGTCATGGCTGATCTTCCTTTGATTGTCTGTTTTGGACAATAAAGGTTCTTTGTTTTCATAACTATTTGTCGTGTCTGCAGTCCTTTTTGTTTGAATTGTGTACAATAGGCAGGATATAACTACCACAGCTATGAGAGCCTCTGTTAGTTGTGTGATAGTTTACAATTATGTGAGTCTCAGTTTGTGTTGCCTTTTTGTGCAACACTGACCAAATGTATCTTCAAAATAAGTATATCACATGATGAAATCAACAAGTTATGAATTTTGAATGTAACCTGAATGCATACCACCCAGAGTGTACTCTATTTTTTCTTATAGCAGCTAACATTTAATTGGGCCCACTGTCACTACACTACCCACAAACCCTCACTCACTTTATACAGTTATACCAAGTTAAAATAAATGACAAAAGACCTTGATTTCTGCATATAAACATAGGCTTAACTCAGCTGACGTCAGAAGTTTTTAATCATACAAAAGATGAGGTCCAGTCTTTGAATACCAAACAACCACAATGGCCATAAAAAGTACAAACACTGAATAAGAACCACAACTAATAGAGGATTTTTCATCAGTGGGACTGACAGACATGCATGTCTTCAAAAATTAAAAACTGCATCTTCCAGTTATTGTTCATCTAATGACACTTTGTTGCCTGGAAAAGAAGTCCAACAACAAACAAATTTAAGGAGACTATTGAAGTGCATGTGTCCTGATTGTTCTTTCCTGGGAAAATATACATTTAGTAAATTTTATTAATGGCACGACTTCATCTCAACCATCTTTTGAATTAAAAGGTACAATCTCAAATTGCTGCTGTTTCTTTCTACGAATATTTCATTTGTCTCACTGAGCTTTGTGAACAATCAGCACGGGCTCAAATTATTCAAACTAGCTTTGATTCTGGCTAAATCTCTCTGTCAGTTCAAGATACATTTATGGCATTTCACATACATTTCCGCATTCAATCTTCAAATATTAAGAGCTAGTATTATCCTGTGCATTACAGACCAGACGAGTCTCAAGTATGTACTGGATGAGTCAACCCTTTAGCTACATTTAGCACACATTCCCGCCACCTTGTTAGAAACAGACATGAAAATATCCACAGCCTCACAGACAAATAACTGCATTGTAAATACATTCAAAAAACAAAAAACATTAAAAGCCACAGGTAAACTCTGTGATCGTGCTTTGAGTACACAGGAAACAAGACAGGCGCTTCGTGTAGTGAATCCACATGTGAAACCAGATGAAGCACCAAGGGCTCGACAATGCTCCGTCCATCAAATTTGACAGTTCACCACCAACTCATGATACATCCACCTTGTTCTCAGTGAGCTAATATCCACCATGCCTTACAGCACTGATTTTATTCTGTTCTTTTAATACTTACATGTACTCTGGAGACACAAATGATGCTACATTGTGCTACAACTTATACAGACCAAATTTTCAACTTTGAACTGTTTGTCTAAGTCAGTTCACTGATGCCATCAATATTTCTTTGTTGACATGCCAGTGACTGGATGAGTTCGCTGATAGCCAGGGTCCAGCCTGCTATCAGCCTGATGGCTTGTTGAACTTAATATTTTCAAGTTTCCTAAGCAGCTAATGTGAGAGAAAGCTGGTCCCAAGTCATCCATCATCTGTTGTAGTTCTAACAAGAAGCAGCCTAGATTAACCTCAGTGTTGTGTCAACATAACAGTTAACTTCAAGTCCTATCCCAGTGTAGAAAATGTTTATAATGAAGACCGGAGAGCAACACAACTTGGGAGTAAAGGCCATCTTAATTGCACCCTCGTCAAAGAACTTCTCTCTGTCTTCACTTCCTCTCCAGCCATCCATGAATTTTTGTAAGAACATCTGTTTGGGTGTTTAATGGTGTTTTTTGTCATCTTCCTTTACCACCAGATGAAGAACCCATGTTTTCCTTCATTACTCCTTGTTAGGAATCTCTTTACTCACGCTACATTTTGTAATGTTTCAAGCTTAGGTGAGAGCATTTCTGGCTTTTCTGCCTCCTCACTTCTTCTTGTTTCTCTGTTTCTTGCTTGTCTTTTCTCCTGTCCGTGTCAGCCATGCCTCTTGTTCATGTGACACCACCACCACACTGTCATTGTCCCCAAAATGAAGCAGGTACTCTCTAGAATCCAGTGGCCTTCCGTCTTCATCCCTCAGCCTGGAAAAGATTTCCTCGTGCAAGACATTCAGTCGGCGTTTCATTTCCTGCAGATTCCTCAAGGCGTCTTGCTTCTCTCGAAGTAGACGAGAGCGGTGTCGTCTCAAACCAGACACTTCATCATCCAATCCCAATAGAACGTCCATTTTCCTCTTTCTGCAGTTCTGGGCAGCTATCTTGTTCTTACCCCGGCGTCTGATGTCCCTGATGAGGGTGAGCTGCTCCTCACTCAGCCGACAACTGGTCAGCAAGTCATTAAATTCTTCCACTGGCAGATTAACAATCAGCTCATTGGTAAAAGGGATCTTCATGGTTCGAGCACGCCTTTCATCTCGACTCCACATTTTAGTCTCAGTGATGTGCCTGGAGGAGGAGCAGTGGTAATGCCTGGGACTGCGATGCTGCTGGGGGGACTTTGTATGTTTGATGGTTATCTTGTTGAGAGATGGAGAGGCAGTAGAAGACCAGGGTTGGTTGTAATTGTGATCATGGTCGATATGCTCCAGCCAGGGAAAGCCATTTAACACCTTGTGACCACCATAGTTGACAGGCAAGTATTTCTTCACATCTTCAGGAAACATTCCACCCACTGCTCCCATTTCCTCCTCTTCCAGCTCCTCCTGTTTTATTGTACCTCCCACTTCCTTAAGCGAACTGCGTGCACCTTCTTCTGCATCTTCGTCCTCAACATCACAGAACGGACTTTCCACAGCTGACACACAGGATGAAGAAGAGTATGAAGAGGAGGAGGAGGAGGAGGAATAATAGGAGGCCTCTGAAGCACATGGAGAAGCAGGGCTGTGGCTGAAGTCCAGGGAAAGACCAGAGTCAGAATCTGCCTCCTCCTCACCTCCTGGGAAGAGGGAATAAGAAAAAGTCAAGGTAAATTCTTGGATTTAGCATTAGTGTGGCCTGAACTGAACAAAGTCAAACAATTTGTCAAATCTATTTTTATTTAATTACCTTGCTGAAGTAATCTTGGTTGACTCTGATCTTCTGTAAATGCTGAGATTGAGTGGTCGTCATCTTCCCTAGTGTCACAGGCAAGGTAGCCCTCCTCCTCCAGTCTGGCTGTAATCTCTGGGCTGAATCCTTCCTCCAGAGCAATGTCCAACAATCTCATCTCATCCAAGATGGCAGCATCTTCTAGAAGGTCACCTAGTGGAATAGGGAGACCATCTTCATCCCCAAGGTCTTCCTCATCAACTAGAAACTCAGTGGCAGGAGATCTCAGAGATTCCGGGCTCATATTATTCCTCCCTCCACCCTCCAGAGAAGTGGCAGAACTGAAAGGTGTTAATCCACGTAAATGGAAATTGACGTCAAAGCTTGCGAGGTCTTCAGTGCAGCAATCATGCTGTAAATCTTGACTGCTTTCCATATTTTCTTGTGCTAGCATGTTGAAGGTACTGAAGCTGTCGTCTGCATCTTCCACCATGTTGAAATCATCTGCAAGATCCTCACCCAAGAGATCCGTGTGATCTAGAGAGTTGTGTAAACCGTTCACATTTGAGTTTCTGAAAGTGTCCCTTGTGTTGAATGCGGAACTGTCATCTTCCAATTCAGCACTGGGGATGAGAGGAAACAGGCCTGGCTCTATTGATGACTGGCTTAACAACACATCTGCAGAGAGAAGGTGGGAATTTTTACAAAATGCCAACATTTTCAATATGAAGCAGAACTTTTGGTACTATCATTTAAGGAATGATGAGGAAATAAGGGAGACTGGAATATTTTACATACTTCTGAATATATCTGGATGTTTTGACAATATTAAAATTTATCTGTCAGAGCGCCAACATGAAATCTGTAAATAGTCCTTTAACTGAAAAACTCCACATTAATATTCAATACCTGGGATCATTTCCATAATCTATTGATGTTTACATTATTAGCCCATTCACTGTTTTCATTTTTAACTATCTATTTTTGTGCTTTACATATTTAGATTTCATAACATTTTTACATTCTATCTGTAAGATATGTCATAACTCCCTACACATGGCTAGTAATATTTCTGTTTGGATGTTGTTGAAGCACCTGTAACAAACCCAATTTCCCCCGGGAATTAATAAAATATTTCTGGTTCTGATTTTCTCATAGTGACCACTACTGTTGGCCACTACTTTCTCAACCTAAGGTCTACCTTGCTCTGAGGCCTCCAATGTGCTATGAGTAATTCAATTGCATGTGGTTATAAGTGTGAACAAGTCACATCCCAGTAACCAAGATCAGGGATAAATTTTAAAGCTGAATCGTTGGGTTTATGAAAAGTATCAAGCCTGACCGTGACACCAAAGTGTAGCTTTTAAATCAAATTACCGTGCTGCAGGGCAGTCCCCTGGATTTCCTGATTAGCATCCATCATACAGGTGTCAAGGTTGTTGGAATTTTGGTGCAGAGCTTCAGACCGAATACTCAGATGAGTCCCAGATGATCTTGAATGTTTAGTGTGGTCAAATGATGTCATCATGTCAACATCTGTGTTCTGGAAGGGAAACATCCCCTGCTGATCAAGATTTATTTCATGTTGGGTTTCTCATTTCATAATTTTTCTGAATAAAATTTCAACTAAACTTCTCCCAGTTACCTCAGGCTCCATGATGGAAAGCAATTCCTGCCACTGGAGCTCAAAATCCACAGAAGGGTTATCAGCTGGGAGGATGGGGAGCAGCATGGGCTGTCTATCTGGTTGATGGCATTCCACATCTCCCCTTCTACTGAACACATTTAACTGAGCGATACGAAAGAAGAAACCTGCTTAGTGCTGTTCAAGTTCAAAGAAGAAAACAATGGACTAAAGAGAATGGTTCTGGTAATACCTGTTGTTCCTCTGTGAGGGGAAATGTTTCGGCCAACAGCCTCAAACACTCCTGAAAGGAGAAAGAAGTCTGAAAATAAAAGAGGTGAAAGAGACGGACAGGATTAGAGGAAAAAAAATCCAGAACAGAGACACAGCTGAGTTTGAAATATGTCCAGGTTTAACCAGCTGGTTGACTTCCCTGATATTTTTGTTAGCCTAGCAATATATTTGAAGGGATGGCAGTTGGTCTGTCTGTTGGTCAGTCAGTCCATCATTCCATTTCAACATTTTTGAAATATATGTCCCACAGGGAAACAACTCCACTCAATGAACTTGGTGACCCACAACTTTTTCTCGAGGGTGACCTATGGGGTGATATTTTTTGAAAAAATTCAAAACTGTTGAATGGATATCACAACATTTTTGCTTTGTTGATGCTCAGAAAGTAGACCCTAATATAGTGATCAGGGGATCTCTTTACAACTCCTGCAGGCCCATCATTAGGTTTACACCATGACAGTGTACGATTAGTCTTGTTCCAATCACTCAGATAATGTGATGTCTGGTCAAATTCATGGCAACCCACCCAATATTTACCAAGAAAACCACTAATCTTGCAACCTGATCATTAAGGGTGATAGCCACAGACATAAGGATTCATCTTCTGGGGACCTTGAACATGCAATATGTATCAAATTTCATTGCAATTGGTTTAATCCTGTGTGGTCCAAAGTGGTGGCCCACCCAAACTCACTGTCACTACCAACTCTCCAGTTGCAGCTGTTAAAAGATGGGAATGTGGCTTCTTTCAACCTGGGTCTATTTCTTGTTCTCTCTAAAGGAGCAATCTAAGTTTAAATGTATAATATTTAACTTAACAGTTTACCGTAACAATCAGATTAAGATCAGATGTGAAGACGAAAGCTCACTCTTTGAGTCTTATCAAGATGACGCCTCTATGAAATGAAGCAGTGGTTTCAGTCCGACCCACATTTCCAAGCATTAGAGGGAAGACACATTCATCATTTATCAAAATGAACCTGTCAGTCTCTCTCTCTCTCTCTCTCTCTCTCTCTCTCTCTCTCTCTCTCTCTCTCTCTCTCTCTCTCTCTCTCTCTCTCTCTCTCTCTCTCTCTCTCTCTCTCTCTCTCTCTCTCTCTCTCTCTCTCTCTCTCTCTCTCTCTCACACATGGCCTTCTTTTTCAGTTTCATTCTAGGAAATGTCTTCATAGTCTTTCGATCTTCAATGGATCACAACACAAATAAGGCACACCTCACTTTGGCACTTTGACCAGGACTGGAATGTGAGAAAGTTGGACTCTAGCTAGCAGATCCCATACAGATCTATCCTAAAAACAAGGCCAGTGCTTCAGCTTTAGTGGTAATTTTAAATGTCATTATGAAATGTATCTGAAGTGTACTGACTGATGACAATTTTCTGTGTTTACTCAATCTCTCACTTTTTACATATCCATGCATAGCTATAAGTATCAAGCATACTCTGGGTATAACATGCACCCTGGGGTGCAGCTGCTACACTGTGTCATTCATGAGACTGATTCTGCTGAGGTGGCAGAGGTCCAGCATTTAAAGATGAAGCATCAGGCTCTGATTTCAAGCATGAAAGACGCTCTTATCACCTAAATTAACACTCACACATATATACCGCTCTCCTCATACCAGCTACAGTAAGCCACTATTTTCTGCTGAGCTAGATCCAAACAGCCAGATTCTCTCACACTGTATCACTGTATCACAGTTTAGATCTAAGGGATTAGATGCACATTTAGATTAAGTGAAAACTCTAATGTTCTCTCACTTCCTGTTGCCATTTTATTGACATTCTCGCATATTCTAATCCATTAGCTAACAACTTTATATTACAGACAAGTGACAACTTTGGATTCTTTCATGTGTTCGTAAAAAACACACAGTGTTCACAGCACAAAACTTATGTTTACAACACTTAAGGCCTCACTGTGATTAACATCTGAGTATTAGTACTTGTTGAGGCTCCTTCACAACTTGTTTAAGGTACAAAAACAACCACACACAACTGTGTCTGTACAGAGATGTAGAAGTAGTAAGGGCTTGAACTTGAACTCTCATGCAACTTTTCACATACACTTTCAGCACTGAGGACAGCATCCCACTTTTGGACACAGATTGAGGAGCATGTACGATGAAGTTGAGAGGATGCTTGATTAAAGCATACATGTCAGCTAACTTAAAATTAAGCAGTCCAAGTGTCATCCAGAATTTCATTAGCCTTAAAGCAGAAAGTACATAAAATAATTGTGACATTTAATTATCATTTTACCATGAAAATGAATGTTACGTCTTACCTGTTCTTCTTCTTCAGTCTGGGTCAAGTCTTCATTACCACGGCCATAGGAACCTCCTGGTCCTCCCCCTCCCTCTGTCCTCCAGTAATTCCTATGCATTCTGGCCTCCTCATCTTCTTCTTCCTCTCCACTCTCATCCAGAGCACCACTCCCTGGTGTTGCTTCCTGGTTGCAGAGATACAAATCACAAATAATGAGGTGAGAGAAACAACTGAGCCTTACTTTGGTTTAACACAGTAGGTGGGGTCTGGAGAAAAAATAGCTCCTCAGTATATATTTGGTTTTATTTGGATATTCTTTATGTCAGAGATCTACCATAAAGAGTATCAAACCACTTTGTGATGTGTTACTTTTCTAAACAGTAGAATAGTAGCACTGATCTGGCTTCCAACAGTCTCTGTTTACAGAATGTAAAGGGTCCCGTTTTACCCACGGACAGACAGCCTGGGACAGCCTGGCTCAGAATAGCTTTAACCTTTTTCTGACATGGCTGGGAGCTTACAGACAAACCCAGAGACCCACAACAGCTGGCAAGTAAGCAAACATATGTAGGTCTGAACATACAGTACTGTAACTGTGCACAAAGTCTTCAATTCATGAGCCTAATAATCCCTAATATACTTATTCACCACCGAAATTCATTACAGCATTTTTGCTTCATCTGTGATGGTCAAAGAAATTGGTAAATTTAAACTAAGAATATGTAAAACTACACATTAAATCAAAGTGATGAAACCAGCACAAATGAAAGAGACTGGCAGAAGGACTCCAGGACTGATAAGAAGGCACAGAGAAAAAGACAAGAATGGAAGAGATTAGTCAAATGATATCCCAGTATTCAAGTGCATACTGCAGTGTATCACGTAAAGATGATGCAAAAAAATGTCCCAGCCCTCAACAGCTCACCAGTCTTTCACAGGGCTGACATGTAAAGACAAACAACCACTCATGCTTACGTTCATATACAGAGGCATATCACCAAGTGACGTAAAGATGAAGTCTTAGGTCTTTTCGCTCGTTTTCAGGCCTGGTGTTTGTATGCAGTGATCTGATCACAAGTGAGGAGGTTTTAGCCTGGCGGTTCAATCATCTCCAATATATTAAGTTGATCATGAAACAGTATTGGGACAAATCAGACTATAGCAGAGGATGACAGTTGAGGCAGTCTTTCAATGTGGCCAAGAATACATTTACGTTACCATGTGGTTGAGACCACCTCTCAATGTGGTCTCCCCAGTCTCAGGTGGCTGTCTGAGAAAGCGTTCGGTCAATCCTTCATAAATGTCACTTTACATGGCATGATGTTATGGCTTATGCTCAAACCAGAGATAGACTCCGCACCCAGCAGATCTCCAGCACTGGTTCTAAAGGTTTTAAAGGCCTCATGACCGAGAACTGGCACTTTGGTTTTAGATTGTCAGGTAAGAGTATTAAACCTGGTTAAATTACAATAAGACTGTCCTCATTAATTTAAGAATTGCCACAAAATAACAATGTATCCTGGGAACTGAGTTTTGAGTGGAAAAGTCAAAACTCTCTCCTGAACACTAAACACTTCTAATCAGCAGCAAATGAAAAGCTGATTTTAAATTATTGGAACCAGAAGAGATTCAAACTATTATGAAATCCAAAGAGCTGTGGACATTCAGTGGGTGTGTTTAATAAAGAAGTGTCTCTGTGCTATTATCTGTGGGACACTATATCTACATTTGTGATGTTGAAAAATTGTGAAAAAAGATAAAGAATGGAAGATTAAGTAGATGTAAATGAATCCCAGATCGCATTCTATTTATCAATTCACTTTATGGAGCTGATACTTCTTGGCACATACAAGATTTCAGCTGCTGTCCTGCTGCTGAATAAGTTTGCACCTGAGTGTATTTGTGCACATTTGTTTACACAAATGCCTATGCCTCTTTGCATTTGAATGTGTGTGCAGATTCTGTAAACAGGAGGGATTGCAAAACTGAAAAATGTAAATGTGTGTCAGGACGCAGTGGACCAGTGATCAGGTTTCAAAACAAGCCAGTTGGTCACAAGGCCAGGAGGACGCTATTAAGTGTTTTGTGCATGTGTGTGACTGTATGTGTGTGTGTGTGTGTGTATGAATGTCATTTGATACATAAGGGGAATTCAAAAACACAGTTATATTCACTTTCAGTTGGAGAGGGAGAGGGTGGCAGTCCACCATGTACTTAGATCTCTATGTGCTATGTCAAGATTATAATGTCCTGTAAGGACGTGTTTGTGTGTCTGTAGCTTTAGTTCCTATTAAGTGATTGGTGCAGTTATCCTTAGAATGGTCAGTCCAAGCTAAGATGAACTGACCTCACATGGTGACGCTGACATCTCCCATCAACCAGAGTGAGTTGTAACCGCTGGATACCATCAGAAAAGAAGAATAAATCACTAAAAGAAATGACAGGATTTTTCAAATGTCCATTTTCTCTTCAAGTGGCCAATAAAAAAAAAAGCATATTTGATATGTTATATCTGATTTACACTTCTAGTCAAAAGTTGGACACACTTTCCTATTCATTTGAATGAGAAAGTGTGTCCAAAGTTTTGACTGGTAGTGTATATAAAATACAGTATAATATGTTAGTCAATGGGCTTTGTTAATTTTTGACATGGCCAGACTGCGGCCAAATCTAGTCTAAACGCAAATCCAACCCAATTATCCAGCCACCCATCCTACACCCCTTATCCATAAGGGTTGTGGGGGTGCGGGTGGAGCCAATCATGGCTGACATTCAGCAAGGGAAGGGTGTACCCTGTACAGGTCACCTGTCTATTACAGGGCCAACATACTCACATTCACACCTATGGGCAATTTTTAAAGTCACTAATTAACTGTGTCTGTGGACTGTTGGAGGAGGCTGAAATACCTGTAGGGAACCATTCATACACAGAGAGAGCATACCAACTCCACACAGAAATACCCCAGGCCCAGGAATCAAACTCAGAACCATCATATGGTGCGAACCATCGGATCTTGCCACTCCAAGCTAAGTACCTTGATTTTGTCATACAGATATGAAATTTTTATCAATCATAACTTAAACATTCCTCCTTCAGAAATTAACAAAAACATAAAATTAAAATTTTTACACGAATCGATTTATTGATGTCTGTCTTTGTCTGTGTTATGCAAGTACACACACAAATAGAGAGTTTTCTAGTTGACACTGGAACTATGGTGCTGTATGTGTGTTTGTGTATATGTAAGGGACATGAAGGGCAGGATTCAAGTTATTTATATATGGGACTGTGTCCAGGCCTGTGCTGTGTTTGTAAGTGTCTGGAGTCATAGTTTGCTGTGTCTGATTCCATGTAAAGTGATGGAACTTGTTCATTTGTTAATGTGGTACTTGCCATTGGCAATGATACTGATAGATTCCAAAATTAATTAATAACATTGTCAAATGTATTTTTAATATTGAAGCTTTAAAAAGATAACTGACTACATTTGTGTAAGAGTTTTATCTGCTCTGTGTGTGAAACTCTTTGTTCTTATGCGTGTCTGTTCACATTATACTGAAGTCACTGCAGACAAGCATCGATAAATAATTTCCAGGCTGTGTGTTTATAAAGATGGAGTGTTCCCTCCAACAGGTTATTTCACTCTACTGCTTCTTTTCCCTGATGAGGTAGTCTATGCTGAGGTCAAGTTTTCTGATGAGTCATCTAACTCTGACTCATCTCACATGACGTGGATACAGTTAAATAAAGCCCACTTTTCGCCACCACTGATTTTTTACATTTTCAGGTAAACAAAATTATCAAGGTATCCAGTTTCCATAGCTCTTTACACTGATAGCTTTAGGGTATTTTGTGTTTGTGTGTAGTGTAATGCATGATTATTGTATGGCTGTGTAATAAGCGGATTTTATCTACAAGATACAACTATTATTAAAATAATCTTATCTCTAGTGCCATGATTTGGCCTCTTAACTGTGGAGATCACCTGTCTTTTTTTTCACATAACCTCACAGTTTCAAGTTTTACGTCTAATTATCTATAAAATAACAGGGAAAAATTCCTAAACCAAGACGGTTGATACGGAAAGAATGAAACTTATGATAAATTTGCATGTTAGCACCATGTGACAACCTCCAAAGCTGAAAAAATAAGCTACCACTGAACTGCAGTTCCACAAAAGACCACTAGAATGTGGCTCCACCAGTGAGTCAGCAGACTGACAAATTTTTGTTTTGGTCAACAAAGTTGCAATTACAATAAATTAAGTGAGATTTGACTAAAAATTAACACCGATTTTACTCAGCCATGTTCATCCCAGTCTGGGACAAAGAACCTTATAAAAAAGGTCCTCTATCATCTGGACCAAGTCGATCATTGATCCTGAAGGTAGTGTGAATGAAAAAGCTATACCTCATTATCAAATACAGCTCTGGATTCCACAGATGGATCACTTTGGTCTCTCTCTAGCTCCGCAGGAGCTCTCTCCAGCAGGGAGGGCTGGGCTGGACCATCCATGGGAAGTGGATCTGTCTCCCTCTGAACAAGCCATGTCTCCAGTTCTGCATGAGGAACCTGTGGCACAAGATATGAAGCTTTTAAATATTTGGCAAATTTTTCTCATTAGCAGCCCAAACAAAATGCTTATTGCCTTCAGATAATTAACAATTTACTGCCAATTTACAGTCACAGGCAGTTATAAATATTTCAATATGTGTAACTATGAATAATATTTCAGAGAAACGTATAAATAAGATCATGACAAAGCAGAGGCATTAGAGCCCTTCAAGTATATACAGTATTTAGTTGAAGACGACTAAAGAAGCACTAGCTTTCATCCCAAACACCTCAACTGCAGGAATGTAAGTGTGGCAGAAAGAAACATTTTTATTTTAAATTAGTTTAATATTTAAGGGCTGATAAATTGTCTTCTCAGGTAATTAGATTTTCAACAGTTATGTGCTAAAGTTGAAGCAGTAGGCAAAAGATGATTAGTTTAGCTTAGCATAAAGAATAAATAGGACAATGGGGTTTCCTGGAGTCCTTTGAATGCTCAAACCTTTAATTAATCAGAGACTTGTGAAGCCTTTGTTAAATACAACATTTACATAACAGCAGCTGTATCTCGCAAATCTAAATCTATCTGAATGAAAGTGTTGGATGAAAACATGTTAAATGTTTTCCTACCTGAACTCTGTCCAGAGAGCGGACCCAGTCTAGTAGCCTTCTTGCCATGAAAAACCCATCCAGGTCCATGTTCTTGGGGTGTAGACCATTGCCATCCTCCAGGCGGTTGCGGAGGTTGTGAAATTGTGTCTGGGTCAGTGCCGAGGTTGGACCCAGGATCATCTCATGCCAGGAGGGAGGCAGGTAGGACTCCAGTCCTACATCAACCCTCACCCCACAGAGACTCAGCAGAATGGCCATCTGGATGAGGCCCTCTGTGAAGTATTTCTTTAGGTACAGCATGGTCCTCAGTATCACATAAGATACAACAGTCAAGCCTGTAGCCCAAAGGGTCTAGGGTTCAGTCTGAATCCCACCACAATGTGTGCCTCTGGCAACCTTATCTCTGTGCGGCAACTTCCCAAAAGTCAAAAATGATTTATATTAACGTAATCAACATAAGGTAAAATTACTCTGTTCAGTATGAATTAATAATGTTCTCCTTAACACTAAACAGCTGAACCTCAATGTTCTGCTGAAGTTCCTTAGTGTCCAAAATCACATCAAGGTGGTGGTTTTGAACAACCTTTGTTTATTGGAGCTGACTGTGAAAAAAAAAAAACCCAACTTGAAACAAAGACTCTCAGAGGCTCATCCAAAAAATGTTGATCCTCATGAAGACTCCACAAACGTTTCCTTCTGTGAATCAAGAATATAATAATATTAATAAGATTAGCATGAATAAAATCATATTTTTGTGCAATATAATAAATTATTTCACAAAGTCAGGGGTCGTAGCTCAATGGGAGAGCACATGCTTTGAATGCAGAGCCCTGGGTTCAAACCGTAGCCACAAGGTAAACCATCGGTAGGTTTGTCCTGGTGCCATGCCATCAAGATCAGAAAATAGCCAACGAATTTGAAAACATCATTTCACTTTCAATTTTAGATCAGTATCAACCTCATCTCAGTCCTATCCATCAGGCTCACAGGAAGTCTATTGCAGAGCCACACAACCATTCACAGTCATATTCATTCCTATATACAATTTAGAGTCACTAATTAAGCTTAACATGCACATCTATGGACTGTGGGGGGAACCTAGAGGGAACCCACACAGGCATGGGGAGAACATACAAACTCCCCACAGAAAGGCCAGAGGTTCAAATGCAGAACCATTTTGCTGTGAGGCAATGGTGCTAACCACCATTCCACCATGCTGCTCTTAATTACTAATTTTTAAATTTCATTTAAGTTTAAATTTAAGTTAAGAAACATGCAAGGATGTCAATAAGCAAAGTTGTTTTTTTACATGGGGGCTCTTGCGATGTTACACCTCAGCCTCTGTTTCTGCCTCAATTCCCTCCATAACTGCTCTATAACTGCTTCACTACAATTGCTATAGCTGTGAAACTACTGATATGATCCCTCAGTAGCAGCTAACATGACCACTTCTGTTGCAGAATAATGACAGTGCCACTACTGTGCTGATGATGATAACAGCATTTTAGTTATCAGCTCTAATCTTCTATTGTCACTGAGGCTACAGTGACTTGCAGAGAGGCAGTGGCTGAGTGCTTGAACAGTTAGTGCAATGAGATAAGGCACACAGACATACACACACACAGGCAGGGCACCACTCTTAGAAACTTCGACCTACTTCTAGAAAGGGTTGGGTAACCACCTGCCTGTCCCACTCTTCCTGTGTTACTCACTGCAGCCTCATGATGTAATTGCCTGTGTTTGCTTCGAAAGAACCTCCCTGTCTGCTCTGTCCAACCAGTGACTGGGTTTAATGCGCTAATCTGTTAGCAACTGCAACAGAGCTTTGAAACTTTTCAGAACACTTTAACACCCAACATGAGCGGATTCCAACCATAAAGAATACTCATATTTCTACAGTTCATGTAATACACAGTACAGTCAAGTTTTCCTTCTTTGGGTTGTATGCAGGGAATGAGTATGGCTGTATGAGGACAGTCAATATGAGTGTGGATGCTCCAATGAAAACAGAAGACACAATTTATCCCACAGATAACCTGCATCGTTTGAGGATTTTTTCTTTCATTGCAAGATTGTTGTTATGTACTGTATGTTTAACAAACTGTCAAATGTGCTTACTTCCACATAGGTGGACATTAAAGGTGTTTATATTATTCGGATAGTGTAAACATGAAGCAACAGAGAAGTAGAAGGCTACTGCCTTATTGCTATTAGTCGTATAAATACAGGTCAATAGTCAACAGTGGTGTCTGATGCATTCACATATTTTATTTTTATATACAGCGTTTATATCCTTAAAACAGAATTAATGAGTGCTTCAGCGCTGTATGATGCTTTGCCCCGGCGTAGTAAATACTAATATATTCATATAGTTAAACTAACTTGTCTTTAGAATTGTGGTCCTCTTGTTGTTGTCATGTTTCCTGTGTGTGAATTTGGACGAAATATGCCCTCACACACTCTTTTCATCATCTGACAGCTCCAGAACAGTTCTGCCAGGGACGGCAGGAACACGCCACAACTCAGGAACAAACTACGAGTCACCGCTGAGCCAATGAAACGAAAGCAGCGGCTCCAGCGGGAACACGGATTAACTTCTGACAGATAACCTATTAAATGAAGTACAGGGTGTGTCTTACCAGGTGTGTTGTTCAGTGTTCGGCAGATAGTCAGAGTTTCAGTAGCCTTCAGTCATTATCACCGTGAAGGTTTAGTTTCTGTTCCGTGATGGTCTGGACTGTAGGGTGGATACGCTTTTAAAGCGGCACCCCGCGATGACGCAGGAGAACCCCGCCCCCATCCCGGAAAAAAACAAGTGGGGGGGGGGAAGTTGTGTTTGTTAAGAGCCAATACTTGCTTAAAGAAACAATACAACTGTGCCAAAATATTCACAATAAAAGCCCCTGGATGTAGTTCAAGTTGTAGACAAATGGCCATTTTGATGTTTTCATATGATGTTACTGTATGAAACTACGAGATTTTAAAGTGTGAATAGAGACACATGTATGTGTTAGAGGCAGTTTAACAATTATATCTTGTCAACTGTTTAACACAGAACTGGTCCACCTGTGAGGCAGGCCCTGCAAAAAGGTCAGGAGATAAAATCTGAGTTGTCTTATTGTCTTATTTAATAAAGATCATGTGAAGATCCAGAACTGAAAGTGAAAAATCAACTCTGTTATTACCTAACAGAGTTGCTCTCACTTAACTATTTATGAAGTACTTTCTACTAATATTTTTTGTTGATATTATATAAATATTTTATGTGAAAATATAAACAGAAAGGGCAGCACGGCGAGATAGTGGTTAGTGCTGTTCCCCCACAACAAGAAGGTCTGGGTTCAGTTCCCGGGCCTGGGGCCTTTCTGTGTGGAGTTTGCATGTTCTCCCCTTGTCTGTGTGGGTTTCCTCCAGATACTCCGGTTTCCTCCCACTGTCCAAAGACATGCATGTTTGGGTTAATTGGTGTCTGTAAATTGTCCATAGGTCTAAGTGTGAGTGGTTGTCTCTCTCTGTCTGTCTCTGTATGTTTGCCCTGTGATGGACTGGTGACCTGTCCAGGGTGTAACCCTGCCATCATCCAATGTGAGCTGGGATTGGCTCAGGCACCCCCCGCAACCCGGAAAGAGACAAGCGGCAGAACATGAATGAATGAATATAAACAGAAAAAAAAACTGTTTTATTCTTAACTTATGTTTGAGGAAAGGTGTATTATTACATTCCAGAAAGATACACAGAGAAACTGGAGTACAACATTTTTTTTTTTGTATTTAGAAAAAAAGGTTTACAACAAACTGAATTAAAGGCTTTCGCCAGATTGGCAAACGTGTTGATAAATCTAATTTTAGCTATTTTGCTGAATGAAAGGCATTGCTTAATAATGATCTTCCACTGTAAAATTAACTACATGAGCAGTTATGCAGAAATGGTTCCTCTGTTTACATTTTAGTAAGTCACTGTGTGATCATGAGCTATAAATTATACCACAGATATTTATTTATGCTCTGTGTTTCTCCTGACTGTTTGCAATGAAAGAAAAACCAATGAAAACAGAAGGGCCACATGTTCAGTGCCCTTCCTGCCATGTTCCCTCCCTCCAGAGCTTGTAATACACTTAAGTATGTCACATAAATGTCTAAAAGCTATACAAGCCATATATTAAAACTGCAATGGCATATAAACAATATAAATCAGTGGGTCATTTTTTTCCTTCAGGACACTGATGCTGAGTTTTTCATTGTAAACAAAGCGGTTAATATCCAAAAAATACATCCATAAAACAACACCTTATCAGCATTCAAAACGCACAGAGAATACATTTCACCAGTTACCATGTACAGATGTTTTTTAGACCCCAACCCACAACGGGCAGCTAAAAATCAACTGTTTTTACTTGGTCATATATCTTTACTTCGTGGAGCAGTCAGTTCCCAAAATAGTACAAAACTATTCTGAAATGAGCATAAAAACTTTAATTGGTCTAAAAAATAAATTTTTTCAAAAGAACAGAGAAAAGATTTTTATGCATCTTTCTTTAACAGCAGGTCCACATAGCAGGAACCAGCTGTACTGTAAATTGCACTGGACAACCTTTAAACACTGTTTGAAGAACTCTAATGTCTCAAGATTTATAGATGGTTTTAATCCTACACAGTTTGGAAATCACGTTTCTGTGCACTTTACAATGCAACTCTGTCGTTTTTTTGGATGACAGCAATTTTGGCTTGGTGTTCATGTTGTCTGGTTTGCAATTTCACTTTTCTCTGCATTTGAATAACAAACAGTTAAATTCAAGGCCATAGGAATGTCATTAGTCTTGGAACCAGAACTTCAGAATTCAGTTCTTAAAATCTGAAAAAATGAGAAATCATAGTGACTTTTATAATAATACAAAATTTGCATTACTTTAAATGTAATAATTACAAATGTAGTACTGCAAATGTTAATACTGAATGTGACAAACATTCGTAGAGACATTTGTGAACATGTTATATGTTTAGAGTTGCAATTTTTAGCAACTAAAGGTACTTATGTAATTATACTACTTTCATATTTCCAGGGCACAACTAACCATAATTGTAAACCTATCACAAGTTTAACTTCTAAAGCACGAAAACCTACATTTGATCATAGCAATGGTGGACATTAAGAAACCTGCAGTCCTTCTGTATGTTAAAAGATGAATTGTGAATTAATTCTGACTAGATACCAATTTGTGCTGAGATCAATAGAGATATTTACATCTGGACCAAAGTGGTTGACTGATTCACCATTTTTTCCATTCCCACAGTTATGTTGCTGGCATGGCTAAAAACAAGAGTAAATTATAAAGAGTGTGGCTAAAAACAGCTAAATTGCAAGGGAAAGATTGCAAAATACAGTTATCACAAATGTTGGCACAACAACCAGCCAACTTTTCATTTGTTAGTGGCAATTTGTGGTCCTTTTTTTTTTTTTTTTTTTTGAAAAAAAAAAAAGAAGAAGAAATTACGGGCAAACACAAAGTGATTCTTTTGGTACAATAGAGTTTCTCCCAGTTGTTAGCACTGAATAACTGGTCATCTGTCTGAAAACATATGCTCCAGTTTATTTCTGACTCCTTATTATCCTATTTTTTCCTATTACCCCGTATTTTCCTTCTTCTCCCCTTGGTATTGAAGAGTGTTAGACTGAGAGCTAAGATTTGTTCTGAATTCATTCTTCATATAAAACCTGATTTTCATGGACTTAAGCTCATAAATGAATTGAAGTCACAACCTATTGTAAACACTAAGTGAAAAAGGAATTCATTTGAGATCAGAAAATGCAAGCATGGTTTCTCCAATTTCACAAGACATGACTGTAATTTTCTAATTCAAAGTGTTACCTACAACTTGTCTTCTATAAAATTTTTCCTCTCATCCATTCACTTGATCATGGAGGTTCACCAACAACACAACAGAACGGTGTCCCATGCAACTGATGTGGACAGCTTTAACTCGCATTCAGCTTTACCATAAGCATGTTATTCCTAAAGATTTTGAAGCAAATGTATGTTTTCCATGATGTAAAGGAGTTTAGTTTCCTCTAAGAGCTATACAAACCCAAACACAACTACATGGCCCTGGAAAGTATTTACATCAGGAGTGCTGTAGCACTGTGCTGCTGGTGCATTACTCTTCAAGCTTATGGCTTCATTCTTAAAACATTACAACTTTTACTAGTAAAACTACTATTTTATTGTCAAAATATTATATTCTTACATGAAATGATGACTTATTAAAACTGTTGGGCTTTTCTTCTCATTTTATAAATTTGGATTAAAGAGGTTCTTATCACCAGAAGAAATGTATCTGTGACATAGAATTTTGAACATTTTCGAGACTTGTAATTTTCCTGATTTAGATTAGCAGGTTGAAACATACAACCTTAAAAGAAAAGCCACGACAAAAAAAAAAACATCTTAATTTTTAAAGAGTCCTCAACTAATAATGTTGGGAACTACTCATCTGTTACATTAAGCCTCAGAGTGATGATGCACAACACAAAGCAGAACACACTCCACACCATCTCTACAATACTACACATGTTTGTAGTGCAAACACACAACAGTATAAAGCCAGGATAAATGAGACAATGTGTCATTAAAGTGCAATGTTTGGCAAAAAACCATCAGGGAATATTTGGAACACTTTTATGACTCCTGTCCTGTTCCCATTGGACTGCATTACTGCTGACATACAATTAACGCCCCCCCCCAAATCAATCCCCACCTTTACTTCCATTTTATTTTCCCTGTGACTGGACCCAACCTATCTTCCACTTTTCCAAATCTTCTCCTCCTCTTCCTCTCTAGGATCCCGCTTCTTGTTCTTGTCCCAAGGCCTCAAGCAGGAGTCCCATGGGTGTCCTCTTCAGGCCAATGCTCTCCAATTTGTTTTCCAATTTATTCTTCAGGCTGCGTAGTCTAACTGATGCATGGACCAGAACCACTGTGAAGGAGCAACACAGACAGTGTGATGAGGGGATGAAATGCTCTCCAGTTAGCTTGTTAAGGCTCCCCCAAACCCTCCTTCAAAAGTGTTACATAATAAGTCTTCCATCAACTCAATGGGCATAATCCCTCCCATTTTGGGTAGACTCAGTGAATGAAAACTGAACTGATGTTGTGCTCAGTGAATAAGAGTAATCTATGTGGAAGTTAACCTCATGTTGATTGAACATTTTTATTCTTGCCCCTCAAAATAAAGCTTCTGTTTTGAAAAACAAAATTGTCAAATAATATCCTTCCAGCCAGTATCATGATATATTATTATATATTATACATATATTATATTATATATTATATATTATAGTGATCACAAAACTATTGTGTTAAATCCGCACATGCATAAAATACTTTTGCCAAAGATTTGCTACAAATTAAAGTCACAACAAATTTTATTATGTAGTCACATGTGTTAGGAGATAATATTGAATTCAATAGATTCCTGTAAACAGACAGGGACATCCCTGCTTCAATCCCCTTCAGTAGTTTGTTCCACCATCAGGGAACCACAGACCAAAAGAGTCTGGAATGAGATGGTTTTGTGTGCAGTGATGGTGATGACGATGTTCCTTAGCAGGACCATAAACAAGGTCTGCACAACAGAAGTAGCTCCAATGCTGATTTAAAAAAGATTATCACCACATGTGACATTACGGGCCATGGCCATTCATCAGACAATGTTCCTTGGAAGAACATAGAGGTTGAAAAGCTTCTTTTTAATTTGCTAAAAAGGTCTGATCCATACTTATTATCCATATCCTCCCTTTTTCTCACTCCTTCCTGTGGAAACATGGCTGTTGTTTATGTCCCTTCAGAGCTGTACAAGAACCCTGAATGTTTCTCAGCTTCACCCTAAAAAGCTGTATATATATATGAACGCAAATATCTGCATAAGTCGAAGCACACATTAATTAAATAGACTTCCCCCCACCTGACCTGCTAACCTGTTTGTGTAATGTCCCACTGAGCTAATGTGTGAATGGAAAGGTCGTTATCCAGAGAATTCACAGGGTGAATGTTGAGGACAGCTTCTACCAACTTCTACCAAAAAACTTGACCCTGGAATCAACTGTACCAGAGTGCAGTGGAAACAAAAGAAACTGCTTCTCAGTTAAAAAGCTTGAGGCGAAAATATTCATAAGCAAATGCTTGATCAAATAGTCCACTGACTCTCTTATATCAGATTCAGATTCATTCTACCAGGAGGGAACCTTGAAGTTTGCAGTTTTATATATATATATATAAAAAAACACCCTAGGATTTACATGGACACATTTAGCAGGGTTATTGTACACAGTATGAAGGAGGTTTTAGACTCATTGCACCTGGACGGTTTATAATTCTTACTGTTCATGTTTGGAGATAATAATGAAGCTCAGTCCCATTTGTTAACTGGTTCCCGGAAGTAGTAGAGCGTGAGAGAGAGAGAAAGAGAGATAAAGTGTGTGTGTGTGTTCCTTTCTTACTCAGTATAGGGAAGGCTATCCCAAACAGGAACACGGCCACGCCCCCCAGCAATAATATGAAGAGATAACTCCCCAGAAGAATGACCAACACGCATATTGATGGGTGGTTTCTACGGAACCGGCGAACAGGAGCTTGGTTCTCAGCAGTCCAGATGAAGCCAAGGAACAGCGAGGTGACCACCACTGCCCCAACGAACAACTCCAACGGCTGGAAATACCTGAGAGCAGAGATAAATTTGCCAATACATCGGAAGTGTACTGACATTATCTACATGGTTTCTGATAAAATGTTGAATAATATTTCTCAAAGTCTCAAAAAGATTTATAGATCTAATAACTATGTAGAGTGCTGTTCCATGCTGTGTTTGAACATGAAGGATGAAGTAAACTTGGGTGTACATGTAGCTTTTTAATCCCTTGAGGTGCGTATTATTTTTCCAACCTGGGACACACTTACCTCTACCTGATTGTCTGTGAAGCAGAGATTGTAAATAAACAGGGATGTGTTATCACCCACAGCTTCCTAAAGAACTGCTTTGAAGCTCTGAGTGAGCTGCTATGCCATCTTGGCAGTGCCTGATTTAACTCTGCCTCAAACTCCCAGCCAATCCAAAAATGTAATAAAATGGAAAGATGTCAGTTATATTAAAAAAATCACCTCTGTACAGTTTTCATGAAAATGGTAATTAGCTGTAGAGATTGTTTTTCGACCAGGCTCAGAATATGTTTATTTCTGCAGTAAAGTTGAAAATTTTAACATTGAAGTCTATGGGTACTGACTCACTGTTGGAGCCAGACGTTAGTGGTCCATACAGGAACCACAGGTGTTAACACATTACGTTTCAGCCTCAGAGGTTGGAGTGTGGATGTGAAGATACACTAAGGACTCAAGACCACAAGTATGAGACAAACTTGTGGACAAATCCAAAAGGTTTAATTATTCTACATATTTCTTATACCCAACAAAATTCATCAAAATGTATCCAGTTAGCTGAAGTAGTAACAAGAATTGTTGGTGTGCATCAAAGCCTGAAACTTTATTCCTCTGAACTTCAGAGCTCATCAATGTCCAAAAAGTGTGAGGAACAAATCAATGAGCCCAACTGTTGCACTGGGTCATATGCTCTGTCATTACTATGAGCGCAGACATACACACAAACACTGCTGCCCCTCACTACAACACCAAATACTGGAAAACTCCAAAACAAATACACTGTTTCCTTTCAAAAGAATAATGTTTATTAAAAACTCCAGTGATCATCAAGTCCCGAGAGACAATATAACCCACCATTTATCAGATAGTCTATTCAATGGACTGTTAACGGCAATGACTGGACTATAAATCTACAATTCGTAGTCCAGAGTTTATGTCACATTATTTTGTGTAATTTGGTGACAATAAGAAAAGTCTAGAACATCAAGTCTTACAGAAAGCAGCTTCCTGTATACAAGCAACACAAGATCGGTTGCTGAATTCACCAAACTAAACGTTAACCGAGCAAATGTGTCTCAGTCTTCACACTTTGCATCTTTGTTATGACAATAAATGTTGGCTGTTTACAGCAGATCCCTCTGGTTAAAATGTCTTTGTAGTGATAAAAATATGACAGCTATTATGATTGAGACATGAGTCATAATGAGAGTGGGAATGGTCATTTTTTTTCTAGAGATGGCATGATTTTTGTTGATTCTCGCACCAAACGAACATGTTCCCTGTGATTGTGACAGCTCTGCTGTAGCACCAATAAAGCCTCATCCAGCTCGACCACGCTGTGATTTCAACAACCATTAGATGGATTTTTGTGACAGCGTGGTCAGCATCTTTTGGCTCCACAGCCTCGTACTGAAGGATAAGGCAGAAACAGGACTGATGCCTGATTCACTGCCTCCAGCTCACAGATGAAGATCAGCGGGGGGATGAAAACAGAGACACGAGAGAGAGAGATGTCTCTGATTTTCCTCCCTCTCATAGGTTTCATCGTGCATGCAGCAGGAGCCATGATGGAGCCGTGATGGCAGATCAATGAAAGTGTTACAGCAAAACACAGAAAATTCACGAGCTTCATACTTTCAGTATGTTCCCAAGCATTAGGAGGGAGGGGGGTCGTCACGTCAGCAGAATGAAACTTACCCGACTATAACCAGGAAGCCCAGCACAGACGCAAAGTAGTTGCTCTGGTAGTAGAGCAGGTTGTTGATAATGCGGTTGTTCCAACGGTCCAGGTCGCGGACGTCGGGCACGGCAAATCTTGCAGAGCCTCGAATAAAATCTTCCAGACTCCGGAGGGGTGGAGGCCGGACGTCCACCATTTTTCCAAGACGACCGTAAACTTGGTTTCCCAGAGTACAACGCAGGAGTAAAGGGGGCGGGCACAAAAGTGGACGTGGCTGCGCGATGAGTTACTGGGTATGCGCGTGCACGAGCAGTCCACCCGGGCCCCGCAGTCATGAGCGGAACGGCGCGGGAAACAGTAAGTGCTTTCCATTTCCTTTAGAATTGCGCACAAAAAATCTAAATAGCGAAATAAAAACCTGATGATGGAAACGTGTGAATTTCGAAAAACCTTTCAAATATTGCTAAATTGTTTTTATGCACTCATGAAGTGGTTTTGTACGTGTCGATAAAGAAGTGTATCACTAAAGTGTAATGGAGACACTTTTTTCGAATTTACACCTCACTACACGTGAGTGTAAAATGTTTTATTTGATGCACTTGTTGCAGTGTAATCCATTTTATTTCAATGGGGAAAATAAGTATTACTACCACTGTGCACTTTTTTGTTTTTATGCACTTTGAGATGTGCCTGGGTCAAATTAGGCCAAAATATTTATCCTGTCTTTTCAAAAGTGAAGAAGTATTGCTACCACCTCAGGTTCTGTTCAATTACAACTCTTCTATTATTATGCACTTTTTGATCTGCCTGTCAGATGTAACCAAATTTAAAGAGGAAACAATGAATAAACACTGCTTGTTTTTTCATCACATTAATTTGTGTTGATATTTAACTTGTCATTACCTCCTGCTTATTGGTCGCTGGAAATGTGTGGCCCAGCCTAAGTTCTTGTTTTGAAAATCTGGCCCAACTGAATTTGTAATTCAATAGCGGTCAAATGACCAGATCATTAGTAGCAGCCATCGAAATCAGTGTTCCTAATCCGTGGAAACACAACATGCTTTCGTCCATCTTCCTCCAAATGGAGTCTCAAAAAATCTTTGTCAATGGCTTATGAATTTGAGTAAAAAAGATACTCAGTTTGAGCTTAGTTATTATATAATACATTTTTGTATTTATAACAGAATGGCACTTAAGGCATAATTACACAATAAAAATCTCCCATGGAGGCTCTGACACCAACCTGGGGATTTATCTATAATTAATAGCTCAGTTTGTGTGTGCGTGTGTGTTCTCTGCTCCAATACAGAAACAAGTTGTGGAAGAGGGAAAATCTTTAACAAACCTGCCAACACAATGACTTTGGTCTTAAAAAAAATCCATAAAATCAGGGATATCTTGTCCTTTGCTGCCTCCAATGGCAATTCTAGAGGATGACCTGGATTGGACATGGTTGAAGTCTGGCCACCATACACAGCCACATATATCAAGTTTGTTTGTTTTTGTTTATGGAGGCATTCTCACCACCGCCACAGCTCCACAGGGGAGCCTTTAAACAACCAGTCAGATGGTAGTATGGTCCCCTCACCCATCCACTTTGTGTTGGTTCAGTTGGCTCAACTCATTGACTGCAGGGTTTGGGGGCAGAGGAAAATATGTTTGGTTCTTGAGTTGTGCTGATAAAACTGTGGTTGATGTTTTATTGCCAATAGTTTTAAGTGTGTCATGAATGGCTGTTTTTAGTCTAAGATGGATCTGACCTTGCAGGGCATAAAGACCAGATCATTGGGTCCACCTCCACTTGGACACGTGTGTGGCTCATCAAAATTTTGTAAAACTTGACCTGAGACTAACTTATTGACTTGTCTTCCTTAACTCTTGCCACAGTAACTTGGGACTTACTTGAAGGTTACGACTTGAGACCTGCTTGTGACTTGCACATGGCTGACTTCTTGTTTCACCTTATTCTTTGACTATGGATTTCCTTTACTGAAGGAGCAGCAGCAGTAAATGCTCAATATGCATTTGGTAATACTCCAGGAGTAACAGCTCCACTATAACAGACCAAACGTCACTGTTACTGAGGAGTGATATCTTTGTGTTCTCCAGGGAGTTGCTTCTATTGGAAGTCGAATTGCATGAATCTTGACGTGACGAGCAGTATGTTAAACTGAACTAGCCTAGCTAGGCAAGTCACCAGGTATATTTCCATAAAAACAATATAGGCAGAATTGAGGAGTTTGCTGTTCTTTCTAAGTGCACAGGGGGGCGTCTCATAGCTCCATATCCTTAGCATATAGCCATATGCTAAGGATATGGAGATTTATTTGGCTCTGATGGGTCTGATTTCGGTCTAATTGACTCGTGTCTTGATTTTGAAACTGTGAATAGTTGCATGAAAACTAAAAAAACCTAGCACGGAGTCTAGAGCATTAAAACACTTCAACTCATGTTAAAGGTTTTGGTGTAATAATGGATGGGCATCTTGGTTTCAGGGACCACACAGAAACCTGACAAATATAGCAATGGTTATAAACCTTGTGTCTTATTCTGTTGTTACAGATTCATTTAATCACAATCACACTATGAGGTGTTGCACTGGCTTATTTGTTCAGGTTTTACTTCAAATTATACTGTTATCCCATGAAGTGAGTATATCAAGCAAGTAAAGATCAGGGGGAAAAGAATAGAAAAAAGTATTTTTGTTTGACTTTAACTGCCATTGGTGTGAAACACAGGGAAAGCTACTATTGAGATTATAAAATATGAAAATGGTCAATATCTTATATTGATGTTACAAGGAGTTTAATTATATTCAGGAGAAATGGGTTAGACAAAGAAGTGATCTGATGTCACTTTGCTCTGGGAGAGAATGAACTTCCCCTGTCATAGCAAGGATCACTGTTATGCACATGATGTTGAGCCTGATCTGTGGTTTCTCATGAGTGAGAAATTGGCTGATTTAAATCAGTCAGTACAGCCTTGATACAACCTAGTAGACTGCAGTCAAGTAAGTGCAGGTAACTTAGCTGCTAAATGGCAAGGTTTACTTGAAGCTGTGGGAGCTGAACAGTGGGGATGTTGATCACTTGTGTGCAGTGTCCCACAACGTGTAAAGAGTTTACCTTATAGACACAAGCAAATGTTTTGAATGAATCACTGAATGGACAGTGTGGACTGGGTCATGACTGTGACTCTTGTATGAGGAACATTTGCTTAAATTACCCTTTTCATTCAAATCAGTATATTCACCATTTATTCAAATTCCGCCGACACCATTGCTATTTAGCCGAAATTGTATTTCAATGAATGATGGATGTTTTTAATGTTTGACCTGAATGAGGTTGAGGGGAATGGCTGATGCTACTCTCACTGAGCACATTATTACAAAACACCTAATACTGGTTAATGTCATTCTGTTAAAGAATCCAATGAAAACAAAGAAAACCGGTTCTTTCTAAGGACATATATCTTTAAAGACACCTCAGTTGTGTCACTCCAATTGAAAAGTTCAGTCATTTTCTAAAAAACAAACTGGACAACCAGAGAACAAACTGGTGGAATTAACACATTACAAAATTAGATACCACCACTAACAGCCAACTTTACCAACTTGCCTTTGCCTTACCTTGGATCACCTCATAAAAGAGTATCAGCTGTAGCTGTACTGGAGCCCTAGCATCATGGCAACCGTGATAAACACTTGGTTAATATTGTTGAATGGTCACTGTTTGGTTAGTTTTAGGTTAAAAGAAAATTGTGGTATGGGTCCAGGTACTTCCTCTTCAGCAATTAGATGACCTCTCCCTACATTGAAACAACATGTAACACTCATGGTTGTAAAAAGTTAAAATTTTTGTACTTTTATTTTTAACAATTTGAATACATATATATCAATATAGACTACACACGCATTTTAGATTTATTTTATACTCATTATTAGCATTGACAACTTTTTATGGTAGTTTCAAATGTGGCTCCTTTTTTTAGCAAGAAGACAATCTAACTGAGCATGTGAACAATCACTATAGCTTGTTTCAGATTGGAAAAATTCAAGGTATTACAGCTGTTCGACGTTATAACTGTCCCTGGTCACCCCCACTCTATCCTGATTGTGTGGTACACTTTGTCGGTCACACAGTAGCCATGCCCTAATGTGTACCCTGGTTTATGATCTATTTTGCTCTAAATGGGACCATCATTTAAAAAATTAAGATCATGTTGTACTGACGAAAACCTGAATCCAGAGAATGGAACCATCAATCTTAGCAAAATGTTTACCAGACTAATAATTGAGAAGTAGGACCCTTTTTCACGTATCTTTCAATAAATCTTATATATGGGTCATTCTTCAACTACGGTGAAATTTGGCCTGTAAAGTTTCAGAAAGTCTCACACATTATTTTGAAAAATATATTAGTATGTTTTACTTTTCCATTTTGTGTAGAAAAATTTCCTGATAGTGATATATATATATGTATGTGTGTGTGTGTGTGTGTGTGTGTGTGTGTATAATTTATGGCATGGCACAGCGCTAACCACTATGCTGCCATGCTGCCTGTGTCTTTAAAAATATGTATTGTGATGGGAATGGACAACCAGCATTGTTGAATACTGTGCCTTTTTTTTTTTTTTTTTGACACAAAACAAGTTTTAAAACAGAGCTATGTTATCTAAAATAAAAACATGAATGAACATTAATTCTATTCCTCTATGTGCTGATACTTACAAAAAAGTTCTTCAAGTATCAGGGAAAACAAGAAAACAAAGACAGTCAGCAATTTTTAGATGGATGCAACTGGTATATCACAGCATATCAGATTAACTCTCTCATCATATATCTGTTAGACATGCATGTTGACCAAGGTTTCTTTCCAATCCAGAACAGAGCATATTTCTGCCCAAATTGCATCACATGCCTTTTTTTAACTGGCTGAGGCCAGATGCTGTCATCTTTCATTGGTCAGAAAAACCTGTTGCCACCACAGTTCATAGTTTTCACCAAAGCATAGCTGTCAGGGTAAACATCCTGTAGGATTCCTGAATAAGGACCCCCATCATATCAGACCCCACATCATTTTCCATTTAATCTATCGTGAAGGTCTGGAATGGATTCTGCTGTGGTGGTAAGTATGTTTGAGGAGGCAGTTGCCCAAGGGGTCTTGATGTCACTTTTTCCTTCCATTTTAACTGTTTGGAGACAAAAACATTGGCAAATATGGGGCTCTGAGCAAAAGCAGCTTAGAATTCTCCAAGAAATTTCTCAGGATCATGCAGAGAAAATCTGGAGGGGCATATTATATTGAAATTAGACACTTTTTAGGAATTGAAGCATAAAATGAAAATGGTTTACACTCTTCAAACCACCTTTTCAAAACAAAGTTAGCTTAGTGTGCTGAAATGTGTTTACTTGATATACTGTATCTGCATTGCGCCTTGGATAGTCTGCAGATGAGCAGGAAGGAGACTGTCCATTTCCTCAATCTTCTTCTCAGTGACATACATAAGCTTTAGAGTGGATGGCTGCTTTGACAGTTGCTCATTCGGAACCTTTCCATTTGGAAGATCAGTGCCATGTGCTACAAGTGAGTCAGCGCTGTGCCATTTCTATCAGCTGGCACTTCTCCGTGTCCTCCTTCCAGGAAGTTCCAGGTGATTCTTTAAAATCAAAAGGGGAGCTTTGCTCAGGAAAAAGAAGTTTTTCTTTGACCTGTATTTTGTGGTTGGCCCATCACTTATTAAATGCAAATGGTTTGCAGTTCTTTTTCCTTCCAGTCAGGGTACATGCACTCTTTTGTTGCATTTGCAAGCCACAGACTCAATAAAGTCGTTGTGATAAACAGTCTGTCTGCCATGAACCGTAAATTTGCATGTATTCTACAGAGGCATGTGACCCTGTTCTTGATTGTAGGTTTAACAATTTTTTTGCAAAACTCGCTTTATGGACTTGTAACATCTGGATGTTCTGTTCTAACTTCTGATCTGGTGTTCTCATTGATTCAACAAGGAAGCGCTTTTGCATAGTTTTTTTGTTCTTTGTTTCTTTCTTGTTTCTTCAGTCTTTAGCAGCATCCATGTTTTTGTATTTGTTTTTTAAATGTGTATATTCTGTGTTTTGAAACAGAAGAGTTCTTTCTAAATCCTTTCTTCTCTGCATCATATCTTGTCTTGTTGTAAGCTTTGACAAATCGAAAATCTCAATTTTCTTTAGTATGTCGAATCTTTTCTTCTACTGCTCAATCTTCCTCAGGGCATTTTCAAACTTTGCATTAGTTGGATAAAGTTTTCGATAAACCTTTGCCCTTGACTTTGAAAACGTTTTCCTCCCCCTTCTGTTCTCTGTAGAGTATGTGGGTGCAGGCAGGTGAGGTGTTTCAGGTTGTTCGGTGGAGCTGGAGTTGCCAGGTGAGAATTATTCTGCATTGTGTGGGGTGGCAATTGTTTTGGCGTTATTCCAGCCATAAAACTCTGTACTGCAGCTAATCTTTTCAAATGTATGCACCCGTTTTGTTGAGAATTTTGCCATTGTCTTTTTCTTTTCTCCCTCTCTGAAAATTCTGAGACAGGCTTAGCAAGACCGTGTTCATTTTTTTTAGGTATCTTTTTCTATCATTTTTGAAGAACATCTGGTATTTGATTGTATCTGATTTAATCTTTTCTCTGTGTGCTTTCAAAACTTCTCTGCTGTGGTCTTTCATGCCATCCTAAAGACCAAAAGAGGATGTTACACACAAGTATCTATTCTACTGTTGAAGTTGACCAACAAGATTGGATTAAAACAAAATATACAACCATATGAATTAGCCCATAAAATGCTTTAATCAACAGTTTAACTATATATGTTTGTAGTGATATAAGACAAATGAAATGCAATTACAACAACACTGGTATTGTCATTTCTATCACATTGTGTCTTTTCCATCACATTAAACATTCATTTTACTGCTTATGCATTTCCGGGTCGCAGGGGGATGCTGGAGGCAATTCCAGCTCACATTGGTACAACCTGGACAGCTCGCCAGGCCATCGCAGGGCCAACACACAGAGACAGACAGAGACCAACAACCACTCAATCTCACACTCAGAACTACAGACAATTTAGAGTCACCAACCCAAAGATGTATGTCTTTGGACAGTGGGAGGAGACCAGAGCATGGCATCAGCCATGCCTGGCAGTTAGTAGGTCTTAAATGTTTAAGACATACCTTTGATGCAAATCACAGGTATGCCTCCCCCCCAACACACACACACACACACACACCCATCAGCTTTGGCTATAGAAAATTCATAATTGATTTCGGTCTTTTTATGAGATTTGTTGACTGTGTAATATATCACACCGCGTTTTATTTAACATTATAAACTCATAAACGAAAACTAGCCTGTACACATTACAAAAGAAAAAAGGAGTAGCGTCTTTTATTATGAAAGGGCAAAGCGCCGGCCGCCGGGAGCGCGCTCGGATGCCGACTCCGTCCCGTGCTTCTCTCTGGTTGGCTGCTGAGGCAGCGGGAGCGCGGCTACGTTAAAAAAAAAAAAAAAAAAAAGGCAGTGATGTCTGTGTGACAGCTCAGAGCTGTCCACGTCAACACACCGAGCGAGAGAGCGAGCACGGCGGCAGCGATGGACTCCGCGTCTCTGGTGAGCCTACCCCTCTTTTTCAGGGAGCGACTCCTCGGCCACGGGGGCGGTGGGTCGCTGCTGGTGGATTTATTTGAATTCTTGTTCTTAATGAGGTGCGGGACATTTGTTGCTCTATGGCCGTTTCAGTGGTGGGCTGTAGTGGAGGAGCATAGAGGGTGGGGGGAGGGGGGCTTTCGGGGGGAGAGAGGGCTCGGCTGCAGCTTGTTCAGAAAACAAACTGGTTTTATTTGCTGTGATTCATTGATGTGACTGTGACTGTGATCCTGACCGTCCGTCATGTTATTTGTCAGAGGGCGCCCGGGCCTGATCTGCCCGGAGCTTCACGTGCAGCAGCGAGCGCGTCTCTAAGCTTCACTTTTCTCATTACACTTACAGTGTAAATACAGAGCCGATGGTCCGTGCCGGTTACAACGCGACAACTTATCACGGTGTTAAGTCAACTCCGTTGCAACGGCTAGCTGAGGCACAGCTGTTATCCACTTATGCTGACACAGTCAGCGGGGAGCTCAACAGGAAGGTCCGTGGAAAGGAGAGCCACCTCCTGCTGAGATCACTTGGAGAAAGCAGGGGAGACTGGATCCCGCAGGAAGAGCCGGAGTGTGAGGCAGTGTGGTGTAGTCAAAGCAGGCCTGGCTGTTTAAATGCCTGCTTGTGTTGAACAAATGTGCACAACAGATCGGTTGACGTGTAGAGCAGAGTACGTGCCACGTCCACTGTTTCTCTCTCTCTCTCTCTCTCTCTCTCTCTCTCTCTCTCTCTCTCTCTCTCTCTCTGTCTCTCTCTCTCTCTCTCTTTTCACTTGCCCCGCGCACCATTTACCCAGTGTCTCTCTAACCCCTACTCTTTCTCTCTTTAACCTCAATCTTTTCTCTTATCTATTCATTTTCTCTTAAAATGTTTCCGTCTCTCTTTCTATCTTTTTAGTAATCTGTGCGTAGTGGAAAGTGCCTGAAGTTTGCATTTACTTGAGGTACACGAGTTCTTTACTAGAGGTCTTCATTTGATCCGTACTTCACATTTGAGTGGGGAACTTTTTTTCTTCTGTGTAGCAGAAACTATTCATTTACCAAAGTTAAAGATACAACATCACAGTGTTAATATTTATACTCTTATTTTTTGTTTTTTTAAATACCTTGCTGGCCAAGGTAGATGTCACTGACTCACATGAGCAGCACTAAACTCTCAAAAGATTATTCTGTTAACAGCACATCATACTTCATAAGACCAATGTTTGCTTTGATTCTGAAAAGTCATTTGTAACTATTGCTGTGAAATTATAGTACATTTTGCTCAGAAATGTAGCACAGTATATATAATGTATTAAGTAGCAGGCAAAAGCCCTTGAAATTGTACTTCAATAGTATACTAGTGTAAATGTACTTTTTGTCCGCCACAGACTAAATTTAGCTGGCTGTTGTAGTAATTATGATTAATGTAACCTCTAAAGGTTTAAATCAACTCCACCCCACCACCTTTAACACATTAAATGATGCTTACATGTCAATGCATAGAATATATAATATTATAACTCAATTAAAAGTCTGCATAATGAGTAGTTTTGATGCTTTAATTACATTGTTCTGCTAATCTGAACTTTTATTTTGTATAAAATAATTGTATAATTTTGAGCGTTGCTGCATTTACTGTAGGAGTCTAAATAATATTCCTTCCTTTTCTTTCTCCTGGTCCCCCTTTCCCCACAGCCAATGTGTCAATCCTTCCTGTCTCCCTCTCTCTTGCTCTCATCCACTCCCTTTTCTGTGTGTCTCTGTCTACAGGTATAATTTCCAGTCTGTATGCTCTCTTGAATTTGGGGGGACTCACAAGGAACAGATTAAAAAGAAACAGTGGTCAGAAAGTTTAAAGCAGCAGAGTCCTGATGTGCATAGTACAAAAACACTGGATCATACAGTGCCAATATGCAATTCCCAACACTGAAGTTGAGAACTTAAAAAAGGAAAACTGTCCTTTCCTAATGGCTTTTTCTTTATCTTGATGGGAAACATCATGAGTTCATGGAAATGAGAGTTTTTTAGAAAAGTAGAACTCCACTCTTAATTTCTAAGAAGCTTTGTGTTATTCATTTGTAGCCTCCCAATCCGGTCCAATATCACCATGACAACAACATCAGGGGTTTTTCAAATTTGAATCATTAATGTCATAAATATTTCATGCAAAGTAGTCAAAAAACTGTTGAAAGAAAGCCGATCCCTGTGTTTTGTTAAAAAGGGGGCTTCTGTTTATAGTTAGCAGAATCTGGGCATTGTCTTTTGCCCCTTAACAATTTATTATTCACTCCTGCTGTCTGGTGTTTTGATCAGTCATAGAGCACCACTACACCATTACATCATCAACGGGATGACATTAAACAACAACGGGATGAACTTCAACACAAACTTCTACAGTTTAAAAAAACTGTACTCATGTTAATCAGATAGAACCGCTAGAAGGCACCTGAAGACAATAGCCTACACATTCACTCAAATAAATACAAAGCTCAAAAAAAAAAAAAAACCCACAAACATTAACTACAAAAATTACTTGTTCATCAGATATGTACCTATTGCAACACAAAATATCCTTACCTAACCCAACACAACTTCACCTAACCAAGCCCAACCCAATCGAACCTAACCAAACAATATTGAACACAACCATACCCAACCCAGATTAACCTGTTTTGCTTTTGCTCTTTTGCTGTTTGGTTTTTTTGGGGGGTTGTTTTTTGTTTTTTTTACAGACAAGATAACAATAGCATCCTTTACTGCACTTTCTGTCAGTTAGATTTTGTAATAATAATCAGTATAATAGTAAAAGTAATCATTTGTAAGTAGTCATCCTATCTTCAAGAGATATTGGCTCTAACGACACTAGTTTTCTGGGCTGACTTCTTTACAGGGATAAACATCACTGCAACATTATTTCCTCAATTGTTTTGCCCATGTAGCATTCAGAGGTGGATGTCACATGGACGTTGATCTTGTTGTGCTTGCTAGTAAATTTTGCATTTTAAAGCTGCAGCTGCAAAATAGACAATCTGCCTCCTGTTGACATAGCAGCTGTGTAGATGAATGGCCATGCTATTTGTTTTTAGGTGCTTTAGTGTGGATGAAGATTATTTCTATTACAGATCTAAAACAAAAGTATAGACAGAATATTGGTGTGGAAACAACCCCAAAAAAAAAACTGTCCTTGACTGGATCAAATATAGTCCTTGTGTTTTCCATTGAAGTAGTTCAACCTTTTACTGTTTCCTATAATTAAAGTATTAGTGTGATGTTTTGGGAAATGCACTTGTTTGGTTTCATGCGCATATATTTAATTTCATATTTGCTCAGCACTCAGTTAGCTTAGCTTAGCAAGAACTACAAGCAGTGGGAAGCCTGGCTCTTTTCCATAGTTATTAGATTCACCTACCAGTGACTCAAGTCACTCCATCTTCTCATCTTCATCTTCATCTTCAACCACTTATCTGTTTCCGTGTTGTGAGGTGTGCTAGAGCCAATCCTAGCTCACTCTGGGGGAAGGCAGGGTACACCTTGGACAGGTCTCCAATCCATTCACAGGGGCAACACACAGAGACAGAGACAAATAACCACTCACACTCACATTCAGACCTACAGACAGTTTAGAGTCACCAATTAACCCAAACATGATGTCTTTGGACGGTGGGAGGAAACCGGAATACCCAGGGAGAACATGCAAACTCCACACAGAAAGGCCCCAGGCCTGGGAACCAAACCCGCAACCTTATTGTGGGGCAACAGCGCTAACAACTATGCCACTGTGCTGCCTTCAAGTGACTCCATAATTACTGTATTTTCCAAAATGTCAAATTGCTCCTCCAGGATGTTTTCCTTGGTACACACACTGGAAGAATAGAAGAAGGATCTTTTATTGTCATTGCAGATGCACTGAAAAATGTAAACACAACAAAATTACATTTGCACTCTGACATATATATATATATATATATATATATATATATATATATATATATATATATATATATATATATATATATATATATATATATATATATATATGTGTATATATATATACAGGCCCCCAAACAACCACTCACACAGGGGCTCCATGTTATGCGAACATGTGGAGAGGTTCCACAGTGAAGGCACCGCTGCTTTTCGGTGGATGGTGCCTTGCTCAAGGGCCCCTCGGCAGGGCTCTGGAGGTGGACTGGCACCTCTCCATCCACCAGTCCACACTCTGCAATTCATTTTCCAGGCTGGGACGTGAACCAGTGACCTTCCAGTTCCCAAGCCAAGTCCCAACCAATTGAGCCACTGCCAGCCCCCCCATGATGTATTCTTTAGTTGCTTTCTTTGCTGCATCAATGCATTTGCCAAATTTAGACTCTCATTTGTTTTAAAGGGAAAAGAAAAGAAAACTTGCTAATTGTGGAAATTAAGGGTTTTCTGTAACATTGTTAGCTATTAATGAATTTCTAAAATGTACTTTTGTGGGTGAGCAGTACTGTATTTACTGTACTGCATTTCATCATCATATTCTTACAAATCCAATTTTAAATTCAACATTCACATCAACCCCTTAAGACTGACTGTTACAAATTTTCAACAAACTGCTTCCGTTATGGAAATAGCCAAGATGGCATGTGTATTTCCCCAATGCCGGTTTGTGCATATTTGATACGTACCTGTTTTTTTTTTGTTTTTCCTGTCAATCTTATGATTCATTCATTTTAAATTCTAAATGAAACGTTTGAGCTCTGTTTGAAATTAGATTATAAAATAGTAATAATAGTTGGTGTTATAGTCAGGTCACTGAAAATGATTTTGTTGCATCTCCATCTCCTGAGACGGGACAATCTGTTTTATTACTTTTTCATTACTGTTGACCATTATGGCCTGTTGTCACAAATTTGCAACAAAGCCAAATTTCTATTATTATTTTATGTGCTAAAGTGAAATTAACAATCTTCAATTAATTTAGCATATTGAAAGCAAAAACACAAATAATTTTTTTATATACTTATTACTTATAATATACTTAATATTCAGACGTTCAGGGGTTAATTGTTTGGTACCTTCTAGTGTTCTTCTTCACTGGCATGTTGCCACTATTAACCCAGGTTCAGCAGAAAAGTGTGACACCTCAGGCAAGAATATCTATGCATGCGTGTCTGAGACACAAACAAAAGCTGGATAGCTCATAGCACTACTAGTTGTCAAGATCTCCACAGGTTACCTTTAACTAACTAGCCTATCCCTAGGGTTTAACAAAGTATGCCTAAAATGTTAGTTACCAAAAATAAAAAGGTAATTGAAATATACTTAATATGTGACTGGATCCACTAAATCTTTCACTTGGGACTTTCTGCACAAATAACTGTTTTTTTGTTTTGTTTTTTCAGGGATTTTTAATATATTACATGAGCTTCATGAAATCATGAAGATGTTGAAATGAATTTCTATTTAGCAAATTACCAGATGTCAGAATATGTAAAAGTTAAGAATGATCAGAATCCCAGTGAGTCTGTTGATCCTTTAATTTCTTTCCTCTAACACTATTTAGAGGTTGTACATTTTAACCACTTAGTAAAGGAGATTAGTGTGTTCTGGACAGGTCGGCATTGAAAAATGGTTTAAACCTTTACAGTTCCTAGATGATGATCCCAGATTACGTTTGATCACAGTTGTGATCCCTCAACATTTGACCTAATGCCATCATCATCTCAAAATTTTAATTTGTCCAGTACTTGGTTTTATGAATCATCTGTTTATATTCAGTCAATATAACTAGTGCCTGGATATCAAGAATATTGTAAGTTCCTGGTCTAAGTTCTGTGATACACTCTGACTGTGAATCTATGCTAGTCAGTGCATAACAGAACTTTGTCCTGGGTCTGAAAACTCTTCGGATGGATGGATGGATGGAAGGATGGAAGGATTAATGAATGGAAAAAAATAATAGTTGGTATTTCCACATCTGAAAAAGATGAATGGAAAAACCAGAACAAAATCACGTGGTAGAAATTGGTTGGACTGGGCCACTTGTGTGTTTTTATGTTAGGCCTTGAGTGAATACAAACAGGAAAATCGCGATTTATTGGGATTGTAAAAATGGATACAACACAGTGGTCAGCTGATAGAGGGTAAGGGCTACTAACTGTCTGACTGCTGTGGCATTATGGCCTAGATGTTCCCCTGAAGTGACTCAGCAAAACTGAAGTATCACCTCTCTGCTTATTGTTGCAGGAACCTTCCCTCTACACAGTGAAAGCCGTTTTCATTCTTGATAATGATGGCAACAGACTCCTGTCAAAGGTAAGATAAAACTGATCTTAAATGATTAGAATCTTAGACAATGGCTGCCAGTATTAACAACACTTTAGGGTGATTACAGTAATTAGTTGTTTCCACAAAGCCAAATCAGCCTCCACCATGAGTTGAAAGGTTCTTTGCTCCCATGTCAAACTTGCTGAGATAACTTCTGTTGTGGTTTGGCAACACAATTTAAATATTGTCCTGACTTGAAATATGTTTGAGTTATATAATTCAAACTTTAAACCTGTAAACCTGTTTAGTCAGGTTTTTTGTTGTTGTTTTTTTTAATGGGGGTCTGTGGGCTTTTAATTACATTTAGAGCTATCCTCAAGTGACTATTTGAGGAACTTAACTACAGGAGTGGGCAGCATGGCGGCATAGTGGTTAGCACTTAGCAATGTTACCCCACAACAAGAAGTTTGCGGGTTCACTTCCCAGACCTGAGGCCTTTGTGTGCGGAGTTTGCATGTTCTCCCCGTGCCTGCATGGGTTTCCTCCGGGTACTCCGGTTTCCTCCCACCATCCAAAGACATCATGTTTGGGTTAATTGGTGACTTTAAATTGTCTGTAGGTCTGAGTGTGAGTGTGAGTGTGAGTGGTTGTTTGTCTCTGTCTGTCTCTGTGTGTTGGCCCTGTAATGGACTGGCAGCCTGTCCAGGGTGTACCCCGCCCTCACCCAGAGTGAGCTGGGATGTGCTCCAGCACCCCCGTGTTTGAAGATGAATGAATGAATTAACTACAGGAGTATGGCAGAGACAGAGGGGTTGACATGCAGCAAAGGGCCATTACGCAGATTTGAGATTTGTGGTATGTGCTCCAGCAGGTGAGCCACAGGGACACCCTGGAACTGCAGTTGTTGATAATTCATTTTACAGGCGACTGGCCTCTGATAATGCTGACTCAGGTGACATTACTTGAGGCAGCACATTTCACAGTTCCCCCTGGAAACCTTTTCTCTCAGCACCTGGACAAACACTTTTTTGAGATATTTGTTAACAAGGCTCTGATTTGGCTGAAGGAGAACAGTAAACAGAGAGGCTGGTATCAGTTAGATAAAATGACAAACACTAACACTGGACACGTTGCATTATTTTGTTGTGTGAATTTCAATATATTTCATGTGGAAATCTTGGGTGATTCTAGGATTGCAATGATTACATTTATATTTCTCTATGTAAATCTCCTAATATGTATTGCTTATAAAATCAAGACCATGTTCATTTGTTCATTTATTCATTTTCTACCACTTATCCGTTTCTGGGTCTCAGGGGAGCCACTCCCAGCTCACACTGGATGAGGGTGGGGTTCACCCTGGACAGGTCGCCAGTCCATTGCAGGGCCAACACACAGAGACCAAAAACCACTCACACTCACACTCAGACCTACGGACAATTTAGAGTTACCTATTAACCCAAACATGATGTCTTTGGATGGTGGGAGGAACCCGGAGGAAACCCACACATACAAGGGAAGAACATGCAAACTCCACACAGAAAGGCCCCAGGCCGGGAACTGAAACCATGACGTTGTTGCTGTGAGTCAACAGTGATAACCACTATGCAGCTTGTGCTGCTCATGCAAACCATAATAATTTCAAAATTAGGGTTTTATTAAATGAACATTTTTATGAGTGTTATTGTTGTTATGTGCTGAAACCATTTGTATAGTCTGTTGGTGCATTTAGATGATAGTTATTCACACCTCCTCACTGTCATCTGTTCTGACATGTTTCAGAGAAAGAGTTTCAGAGGGAATGAAATGAAATGTTCAACTGAGTGTTCATGCCACAGCTAATTCACAGTTTTCTTTAATTGTGGTTTCAGTACTATGACCCCGAGCTTTACCCCTCTATGAAGGAGCAGAAGAACTTTGAGAGGAATGTTTTCAACAAGACGCACAAAGCAGACAGTAAGCTCAGCTCTGTGTTTCTCTTCATTTTCCTGCAGGCTGTAACCATCCCTGTGTATTATACTACCACTCACACGTGTCTCCAATGTCGTCTGTTACACATTAAGCCATCTTGTGGCCTAGTACTTGGATGGGATACTGGCCTAAAGTTTTCCACTGAAGACCTGGATCATAGTTGGTTATGTCCAGTTCATGAAGCAGTAGTTGATGGGACCATTTTAACTCTACAGAGATGCTCACTATTGGCTTTTCTGACATTTTTTGTATATAAAATTTAAACCAGGAGTAAATTCATCTGTCTTTTCAGGGAAATATGACACCTTCTTGTGTTTTGTTTTTGTGGTACTGCAAACTGAGTTTCGTTTTCAGGAGATGTAAGAGTTTCACATATCTGATACCTGATTCCCTACCCTCTGGCCTCTTCATCTTCCATTCATATATCTCGGATTTTGTCCGAAACCCCCCGTTCATTCCTCCTTTTCTTTTCTTCTCGCTTTTCTTTCTACTACACTTCTCAGGCTAGATCCCCTCTCCCACCCTTTCACCTCATCCTTCTTTTGTTTTACTTTTCTGTTACTTATTGCATTCTTTCCCTCATTGTTTGTAGCACTCTTCCTTGTCTCCTCCCTCATTCCTTCATTGCTTGAAAATTCCTTCTTTCACTTTATCTTCACATCTCTTTCTTCTGACATAAGTTTATCTGTCTTATCCCTCAGATTTACTAGCTTGCAGGCATTTGCATGGACGACTGCTAAAACTACAGATACAGTTCTTTTCATTTATACTCAATTTGAGGGACATGTGCCGTACTTGTGCAGTAATTTCTGCAGACATACACCATCTTCTTTGGTTGGGTGTTTTTTATACATGAATTACAGCATATTTATTTGTGTAGTTGCTATTCTTAAGATGAGCTGTAATGGTGGACCTGTCACACAGCCTCTCTTTAAACTTCGTCCATATGTTTTCAAGCTCATGCACAATTCATGCTCTATACTCCAATCCGACCCCTACCCATTCACTAGTATTCTCCCTCACCCCCCCATACTGCCTCCATCCTTAACAGCCTTGTCACCTCCTGCATTGATGACTGCTACTCTTTCCTTTTCGGCCTCCTTCAAAAGTCCCTCTAAAAGTTCAAACTGGTTAGGAACTCTGCTGCTTGTATCCTCCTTCATGCCATCACATTACCCCCTTCCTTCGGCAACCCCACTGGCTCCTGGCTAAGCAACAAATAGAGTTCAAACTCCTCCTGTACACCTTCAAGGCCATCCACAACCTTGCACCTCCGACTGACCTCCTACACATGGCCACTTCAGCCTGTTCCCCTCGATGGTCCTCCTCCACCCAACTCACTATGCCCCCTGCCCACCTCAGCACCATGGGAAGCAGAGCTTTCAACCACTCTGCTCTGCTGTTCTGGAAGCCTCTGCCACCACACATCCAAAACTGAGACTCTCTCCCAGTCTTCAAGTACAGACTCAAAACCCACCTCTTTAAGATCACCTCACAGTTACCTCACTGTAGCTGCAACTACACTATCCACCATTTCTTGATTGTATGTTGCTTTTATCTATTGATGTCTTGATTGTTGAACGTACTTGAAGTGTCCTTGAGGGTCCTGCAAGGCGCTTATAAATTATCATTCTTATTATACTCTAATAGCATAGTCACCTTAACGTGACATGGGAGCACATGTACCCTCTCCCACTATCACATTATTCTGGATGCAGAGAGTCTAACACTGTAACCTTCATCTCCCTCCCCTTCTCTCTCCAGATGAGATAGCTTTCCTGGAGGGGATGACTATCGTCTATAAGGGCAGCATTGATCTTTTCTTCTATGTTGTGGGAAGTGCTCAGGAGAACGAGGTAAGGTGAATTTAGTTTGCACTGACAAAACAATGCCTTTTTTTCAGTCCCCAGAAAATAATAAAATGAAAAAAGAGATGATTTGAGTCTTGCAGGGTTGTGCATCCTGTTCATCTACCAATAGTGCCCTCTAAAGCTCTAAAGCTCTAAATTTTTTCAATAAACCTTAAGCAAGATGCAGAGTAGTGGTGTTGGCATTGATCATGCTGTGATATTAAAAAATCATAAATTGAAATGCTGTTAATGATATAGATATGCACATATGTTGATGTAGGATAACATGCTGTATAAATGTCTTGTTTATTGATAATGAAATGGGAAGGAGATGAACTGATAAAATGTAAATTTCTTTTTGAATGCAGTGCAGGCTGGGTAGCCCACTCTGTTTTTTTTTTTTGTTTTTTTTTTGAGTCAATCTTCTCTCGCTTGTCTGCTTCTCTCTGAAGCAAACTATATTTTGTCGGGTCACATAGCTCCACCCACACATATCATTAATGTGTTTGTGACTTTATCTTTTCATTTAAATACTGGGGCAGCAGTGGACTGTTGCTGACTCATTTTAAATGAATAACAAAGAAAACATAAACTGACTAGGTGAAAAGCTTCGAAAAAAGATAAACGTAAAATTTTAGCAGACAGAAGGAACAAAACTGTAGAGCTCTTAGTCCAGTTTAGTCCAGAAAGTGTTGTTTTCAGCTCTGGCGAACTGACCGTTTAGTCACTAAAAAAACAGATATTTGTGCTAGAGCAGGTGAAAACTAGCATTCAGCGAAATAATGGATGAAAATTTGACATTCACATACATGTTTTCATATGATTAATAATGGTCCTCTGTGTCTGCTGGAGGTGGATTTAGGCAAGATTTGCTAGTATGTTAACTTTAAAAGTGTTTTCACTTTTTCTTCTGGCCACCAAATGATTGTTTGTTTTGATCTGATTCTGTAAATGACACAGAATCAAGATAACTGAATATTTGAATATTTGCTTTGTGTCTGCTCACCAACAATTTGACCTCAAACATTTTTTTAATTAGTCAAACTTTACCCCAAAGTAGAAATAAAAATGGATCTACTGCAACTGTGAAACATAATGTTTTTTTTGTTTTTTTTTTTCTGCCTTCTTCTCTAGCTGATGCTGATGTCAGTGCTGAACTGCCTATTTGACTCGCTCAGTCAGATTCTCAGGTATGTTCTCTCACAAAACCTGAAAAAAAAGTTGCCTGGGTGAAAGCTTAGATGAATTGCATAACACAATAATGATTACATTTGCCCCAAAAAGACAAACTGAGCAGACCCAATAAATACATTTTCAATGAATGGTACTGAAATACAATTTGTCGTTTTCAGTTCACATGCATCGCTGTGATATGATAGGCTTGGATCCTGCTTGGTGCAGCCTCAGCAGTATCAGTGCTAACGGGAATCCACAGAATCCTCCACACTAACACTCCTCTGGCACAGCCTCTCAGAGATATAATGAGTCTCCATGTTGAAACTGGCTTTTAATGGTGCATTCAACAGCAAGGGATTCTGGTGTTGAATTTTACATCAAACAGCAGCTGATGTAGTTGCCATGGGAACCAATGCAGTAGTAATGCAGAGTGTGAGTGATCGAGACATTGAGGGATTATATTATTATTCAGTATGAAAGATTACAGACTATTGCAAACTGTCTGTGCAGATGCTGCATGGTCTTTTTGGGAACCAATGGTCAAAGATTTGCTAATTGAATTTAAAGTCATTCAGCCAAGAGAGTATATTCTTTACAAATTCTTTCAGTTTTTGCCCACGAAGGACAGTCTGTGTCTTCAGTAGACAGATTGGGCTCATATTTGACTCTTCTCCAGTGTTTTAACTGTAGTGTTTATCCATAAGAAAAATATAAATAAATAACAAATAAAAAAAATTAATAAAATGAATAAAAAATAAATACATTTGTGTTTTTAGGAAGCAAAAAAATATCCTCTCTGGAGCCAATCAGAAGAGAGGCTTTGATGGTCTTGTTTCTCTCATCTGTAAAATAAACATATCTAAGTTATAAGTGACACACAGAAATATTGACATAACCTTGAATTTAGACTAAACTAGGCCTGAATTTCATCCTGTTTGTAGTGCTGATGCTCTGCTAACCATCTCCTGGTTCCAGGTCTATATTTAAAAATAGAGAGAGATCATTGCCCAAAATGTCAAACTTGTCTTTAAGCAAAGAAAAAATTGTAATTTTGGATTAATAACAAAAAAGATATTCCAATACCACCCAGATGATTACAGGCTTAATGTGAATTGTTGTCTTTTTGAGGGGAATATTTTTTTTGTATTTTTTTCTGCAGGAAAAATGTGGAGCGGCGGTGCCTGCTCGATAACATGGAAGGAGTGTTCCTGGTTGTGGATGAAATCATTGATGGAGGGTAAGAGGAAAAGAAACTTCACAAGAGGTGTAACAAATATATATTTTTATTTATGATTTCAACATACTGTTTACTATTCATTCAAACTAACCAAGACATGTCATAAAAAATTTAGTAATGAATATTTGAGTCCTGTGTTTCCAAACCAGTTTATTAGCCCATTGTGAAGGGGCTAATAAACCAATTATAAAACTGTGAAATTACACATGTACATGCATACATGAAAGGAGATTTTCAAATAGACCATGAGTTGGAAAAGTTTGCAACCCCCTGTACAAGTCTATAAAATAACTCCTAATTGTGCTGTGCTCTGTTTGGTTGCTTGATCCTGTTACCAGGGTGATTCTGGAGAGTGATCCCCAGCAGGTCCTACAGAAGGTCAGCTACAGGGTAAGTTCTCAGTTCTTGCCAACCATGGGTCAATCATATCAATGTATTTACTCCAACTATTGCAAATAAAGAAAACAAAAGCCATTGTTTTATTATTAAACATCTGAGCATCTGATTGGCCAGTTCAAATTGACCACATCAGGAGTCATGGTTGTAACGTTACTGACTGGCTTCTTTCCTCCTGTTACCTGCTTTACCTTTCTCTCTCTCTCTCCTTCTCCCCGGCTCTCTTCTTCCTCTGATTGGTGTCAGCTAATGTCAGACACAGCCTATGGCTTCGTCCTGTTTGATTACATCACTGGTAACCTAGAGGGACAGACAGACAAGAGCCAGCTGCTGTAGACAGACAGAGGGTGAGAGAGAGAGTCAAGGAGACCAGAGGTGGAGTGAACAGATGAATGAATGAGCGTGTGATAGAAACAGTGGAGGGACCAAGGAGGGATGGGCGAGACAGATGAGGTAAATGTATGGTGAGAGAGCATGACTAACCGAGGAGTGTATAAAACCTGGGCTGGCTGCTGTTTTCTATCTGTCACACTTTAACCTCCTGGTGGTGCTAGAGGAACACTCAGGAGAACATAAAAACCACTGGCTTTTATCGTCTGGGGACAATGAATGGATGTAAATTTGAAGAAAATATACAAGTTATAGAGATATTTAAGTCTGTGGCAAGAAGACTGACTGTCCACAGACCCTAGAGCCACTAGCATGGTTTAAAATACTAATGAGTTGTGATTGGTCGAGCTGTTAACAAATGTGCTTTTAATACAACAGAACAGTATTTAATAGTATTTGTACTGCTCCACATGTGTATGGAGTGTTTTGGATGCATTTTTTCTTTGTCCACCCAATGATATGATTGTGTTTTGCAGGCGGATGAGAACCCATTATCTGAGCAAAGTGTGGCCCAGGTAACCCACATACACACACAAACGCATACATTGTAGTTTCAGATTCACACACACATGCATTCATTGTGTTTACAATGGCTTCAGAAAGTATCCAGACTATTTCACTTTCTGCACAGGTTTTTTTCGTTTCTTTGTTTGTTTATATATTGTTATTTTTATTTATTTCTTTTTTGTTAAAACTAAGAACCAAACTCTTACTTACAAGTGTCTTAGCTCAGTACTTTGTTGAAGCTCTTTTGGCAGCAATTCCAGCATTGCATAGTCTTCTGGGGTGTCTAGATACTTTGTGTGTAATACGTCTTTGCAAATTTTGTACACCTTGTTACAGGGAGTGTATCCCTGTCCATCCCCTTCTATAGCTTTGTCACACTGGGTGGGAACAATCTTTCAATCATCAGGTCTCTCCACAGATGATCTGTTTGGTTTAAGTCTGGGTTTTGATGGGACCACTCAAGGACAGTCAGAAACTTGTCCTGAAGCCTCTTCAGATTTATTTGTTTGTACTGAAGTGAACCCGCCCCACCCCCCATCCCCCAGGCTCTGGTCAGGTTTTCTTGAAGGACCTCATTGCAATTTCCTGCATTCCTACTTCCTGTAATACTGACCACTCTCTCCTGCTTCCACCACCATGATGAGCAGTGTCTGCTGTTCAGCAGTCTTGGCATTTGGAGTTCTGTCCACAGAGAGGTCAACGGCAGTTTGGCTGCTGCTTAGCAAAGTCAGAGTGGCCTGTCATATTCTTTTAATGTGCCTACTTTCCGGCCATTCTAGCATTAATACCTAATTGAAGCCTTCCTAACTGAAGGAGAGCTGTAAGATGGTTGCCATTTTGCAGGTTCTCCCATCTCTCCATAGGAAGTCTGCAGCTCTGTTGGAGTTAGGTTGTTGGTCAGCTGCCTGACCAAAGCTGCTCTTGCCTAGTTTCTTTGACTGGATTACCATCTTTAGGACAATACTTTGTGGCTCCAAACTTTCTCCATTGGACACTTATTCAGCTAACTGTGCTCCTGAGAACCTCAAATTCTGATATCATCTTACACCCTTGCCACAGTTTCATCTTAAGAGGGCTACAGAGTTTTTAAATTCTGTTAGCTGCAGATGGAATCCAAAATTACATACTTTTATCATTTAAAACAAGCTCTATAATAAATACTTTAAATCTTTGCAAAGTCTAAAAAGTCTGAATACCTTCTGAAACCACAGCAGCCTACTGGCCAAACTCAAACTGAGGCATTACAGTTATATGGTTTGAATCTTGACCAAAGATTCATAGGGGTTTGAAAAGAAAAAAATATGTCTTATGATCAAAATTTTTAGTAATTAATTTATTTAATAAAAAAAAATGAGAACAGCTATTAATGCCAAATGTAGCTACAGGATGTTATTGTTCATCTGCATGACAATGAAAAGCAACATTATATTAGCAAAAAAAACCCCAAAATAAAGCATTTAAACTTAAACAGCAAACCTACACCTCGAGTGAAATATGCCTGAAATGTTGTCCAGCCTGTTTGGGGTAAAATATATAGATATAAAAATATCTTCTGCTGTCAGGAAGTATGAAGATTTGTGAGGTTTCTTACATCTGATTTAGTTTTTTGCTTGGCTTAAATGTTTGTTTACTTTTGTCGGCAAAGTAGATTAGAAGTCAAGAGACAGCAAAATAAATTAAATGATTAGAACTCACCCACCCTACTGAGTCACAGGAGAACAGCAATCTGACAGCAGAAAACTGTTCTGTCTGTTCTCTGAAAGTATGCAGCCTTGCAGTCAGCAGACAGAAAGTAAACTGAATAGTTATTTTGATGGCTAAGCTCATCATGCAGGCTCAGTTGGCAGCCAGCATGGCTGTTTTTCCCCAGCACTGTACACTAGCCGCAAATGTGAATGGATTGATGGGTTAAAAAACAGAAAATTGGATTAACATCCTCTAAAGCACGGTGGCACTCGTAAGTACTGTACACTAACAAACCTCCTTTACTGATCCCTGTGACCACATTTGCCATATTAATTTTTGGGAATCAAAGTTTTTCTGATGCCCTTTCTCGCTGCTGTGACATGTTCTTGCTTTTCTGTAGGAATGAAAATGCATGTGTGTGTGTGCGTGCTAATTATGCTCTAAGCTTCTTTCGCTTTAACCTTCACAGCACATAACAGAGAAACTGGCCCTCACCTCTAACGTAAGTCTTTACTAACTTCACTGCACTTATTAGAAAGCTTAGTCTGCATGAGCTGTACTGCTCAGTGATTTTTCATTTCTTGTATATTTAAATGTACATACACGTATCATGACAGAAAACCTGAAATAAGAAAACAGTCTAAGAAAGCACTTATTATTTCAGTATATGAAACAATGTGGAAATTCATCATATTATGGTATTTACAAGGGGATATGGGGGTCAGGACCTCAAGTATGAGAAAAGGCTGTGACAGTTTTAAACTACAGCTATTGAATAAACTACAATAAGACATAGCATGAGTAGTTGCTATGAGTAGATGAAGTCTATCACATTGTTGTATCATTTTCTGTCATAATACACTCTCAGAAGTGTGGTGGTGTGTTTATGTCTGCTACTTACAGTGTAGTCACCAATAGACAGGGGGAATAATCAAATAGCCAATTAAAAATAGCTGGCAAAGCTGTTGTTTTTTTTAAACATTATTTTATACACTATGTCTTTAGATGTACAATAGCATGTTACTGTTGTAGTTTGAACTCATGCTTGCATGCTTTATATGAAATCTGAATCTGTCAAATAATGAAGTAAAAAAGCAAGTAATGGTTCAATTTGGATTGTTGTGGAGTAGAACAACCATGAAATGAAAATATGCCAGCTTAACCTGTCCTCTGTGTTTTCATATGTGAGAACAACAATATTAAATGTACAAGACATTTTCAGTATCCAACTCACTGAGGGTTCTCTGTGTGAGACATGTCCCGCTACAAAATTAATCTTCTATCATGAAACTGTCTCATACATTCCCAAATTGGCTCAAGTTTTGAGAATACAGCAGCCAAAAACCAGCAGGCAATACTGTCAACCACAACACAACTGTTATACACGAAGAGGCCCTAAACAGAGAAGTGTGGACAGATATGAGTGCACTTCAAATCAGAATTCCATTGCATTTGCAGCAGTGAATATAACCTGAGCTCCAAGTGCCCCCTGCTGTCAGAATGAAGAAAGAACAACAATCTCAGTGCTGAAATGGAAGTTTGGCTTTAAATTGAAGGATTGAGGACTCAGTCAACGATGGAGAGTTATGCTCATGTAGAGATAGAAGAGAGAGATGATTACATCTACTTCTGTTATATTTTCAATCAACTGCACCACCAAAAATTGGATGAAAGTCTACTGAAAGCAGAGGTGGGTGGGATCATTTTCATGTTGGAACACCCAATTGTGTCCAACTTTCAGTCGTCTAGCTGTTGATTTGAGGTGCATTTGAAGAATTTGGGTGTACTCCTCGTTCATTATTCCATTTACCGCAGCACAAGTACTCCTGGCAGCAAAACACCCCAAAGCATGATGCTACCACCATCATGGTTGACAGTTGGCACAGTGTTTTTAAGTTAGAAAGCCTCACCTTGACTCCTACAAACATACTTCTTGTCATTGAGGCCCTTTGGCTCAATAGCTCAACCTTTTTCTCGTCTGACCATAGAACTTTTCTCCAGAAGGCATGTGGTTTGTCCATGTGGGCAGCTGCAAAATTTCAGGCGAGCTTGAAGGTGTCCACTTGGGAGCTGGGGATTCTTTCTTGGTCGGCACCCTCTCAGTTCAGGGCAATGTGAAGCTCTCTTCACTGTGGACAGTGACACAGGATGTTCCTGAACATCCTAACCAATTTCCTTTCATCTGAGGGTGACAGTTTGTGTGATCTTCCAGACCTTGTCAAAGTGGTGACACATCCAAATAACTTACACTTGCATACAATTGTTTGAACTGATTATCTTGGAATCTGCTGTTGTTATATATGTATTTAATTTTGCTCTCTGTATTTCCAGGTTCTTCAGTCTGCAAAGGAGCAGATCAAATGGTCCATACTGAAATGACGCAGACCAGACAGATTTAGGATTCTCAAGAAAAGTTCTAGAGAAAATATATAGTCCCATAGTTATTTTTATAGTAACAAATTAAAGGGAAGATTATTATATGAGAAATGGTGAGTAGTCTGCATTAAATAGAAATTAACCGGTCAGAAATGGGGATTTGTTTCTGTGCATTGGCATTTTGTTACATTGTGTGTGATGTGGTCAAATTACTTGGTTCATGAGTGATGTTAGTCTGTAGTCAAAAGGCCAAACGGCACCGTGATGTTTATACAATAGTGTCTGACATTAAAAGTAAAGACTCAAGTCTGTTTGTGGTTCTGTATAAAACTGGGCACCTATCAAACACTAAATGAGTAACAGTGATCCTTGTTTTATTATTTTTATTTTGGTGGAGCCGAATCTTATTCAGTCAAAACAGAATATAACTGTAGGATTTATTTGAGCTTTTTGAGCAAGCATATTAGTAAAATGCAAATTTTGGAATTAGAAGCAGGTTTTCCACAAAATGTTACCGTACCAACATTTAAAAAATGCACAATGCTGTGTCCTGTACATTGTTTTACCTAAAGCTCTATTTTACTTAGACGTAAAAACCAACAAGGAAATAAGGATCAAGACGGTGTTGTGTTAAATTTTCACACACACTGGCTCATTTGTACACTGAACTGCTCAGTTGAATAAAGTTTGTGTTGTTCTGACTGTTTGTAAGCTCCAGTAATGTGTTTTGTAAAGCTTATTTAAGGTTTTACATGAATGTAATGATACTTTATGATGAAAAAGAAACATGAGCAGCATAAGCGTCAATATGTTACTGTTGCACTGTCAGGACTCTTGTTAAAATGCCCTAATGAAGGTAAATTAATATTTGTACATACAACTGGTTTTATAATGAAAGGGACCTTACATAATAGAAAATGTTATGCAGGATTTTGTGTCCAGAATAATAAAGAATAATTTCTATTTTATTAATATTTGTGAGTAAATAATTATTCAGTATTTTAGTTGGGGGAAAAAATGCCAAAGACAAACGAATTATTTTTGTTTACATTGGTATTGAAACAAGTTATTTTGTCTGTCCACCATTTGTGAGGCTGAAAATAAAACTGAACATTTGTCCTTCAATCAAAGTATCCTTATGTTCTTTCTCAAGTTTTGTTTTTAATACAGACTCACCCAAAACACATGAAGTTCTAAAGAAAAATATCTAAATTTTGTCGCAATGACAAAAGTATAATTTGCAATGACAAATGTTTAAAATCTAATTAAATATGAAAAACTATATAAGCTTTATAAGCTCTAATCACAGTTGCAACTGGACCTTATGTTGAGAAAAGACAACAGAGGCTGAGGCCATCTTTCAGATCATATTAATAGATCATATTATTAGCATTCAATGTCCTGGGTTTTGCTCTACTCCAGTGTTGTATGTGTTGATGTATTTGTGATTTTAAGACCCAAAAACCTTCTCAGTGTAGTTTTACATCTCTCTCAACAAGCAGCAACAGTAACAACTGGTTACCGAGTCAACCAGGAAAGAGACTCTAAACCACTGTTTCCTGAGTGATCCAATAAAAACAGAAAAACAAAACAGAATCAGAATTCAGTGAAACCAAACACTACAAAGTTGGAAGGTGGGTCCAAGTGGGCGGGGCTTGAGGAGTGGCTGGGATTGATGACTGCTTTGATGTGAAAAAATCCTGACAGCTGATTTTCAGTCTGACTTTCTCTGTGGACTGAGCGCTTCTATACTTTCACAGTATTAATAAAGAACCTTGACCTGCTTTATAATCAAAGACCACATGGAGGTCCACCTTTAGAGTGTATGGGACCTTAAAAGACTTCAGTTACACCTACAATTTTAAAGGACCTTTAAGACACAATAGCAGGTGCTTTATAAAAATCTCTGTTGGACATGTGGAACTAATACTGGTGGCTACAAATTATTGTAATGAAACGTGTTGGGAACACGTCAATTAAAAATGCTTTTTTTTTTTCGTTAGTAAACTTTATTTTTACTCCACATTTGTCCCCCTAGTCATGTAGGACCAAACTGTGGTTGCTCTTAGCAGTTTCTACAGTATTTTGTTAGTTTTACATTGCTCACTAAGAATTAAGGGAATGTCAAATAATTAGGCCAATCCCTGGAGACTTATTAGAGGCCAAGCAAAGGCTAGCGGAACGCGTTTGAGAGTAAAGGCCACACTCTGGGCCTCTAATGTCTAGCAACATGCAAAAACTAACTTGTAATCAATGTTTTAATATTAGAACATCTAATAGACAAGACAGTAAGACAGGTTTTTTGCACCAACAATGTCCATGTGGTAGCAAAGCTCAACAGCGACAACTGGATTCTGATGAAAGACACTGTTGACTAGACCAAACCAAGAAGAAAAAAGAATCATAAGCATAAGCATATGCTACTTACTATATACATGCTAATGAGCAGTAACACGCTGATGGCCAAATATTTCCAATAATTTCCATGAAGCAAATTATTCAACTTCATCCAATTAGTAGTGTCAGTGATGAAACAATTTTTGATGATTATTGTCAAACATATTATTGTGAAGCAATAAAAAATAAAAACATACATACTTTTTAAATACACTGTACACTACAGCAGTCTGAAATTTATATTTACCTTCTCATTCTCTGGGTTTTCTTAATCCCTTTACACCTGATTTTTTTCTACTGAGCAAGAAAAGTTTTATCCATCTGATTTTCTTTATTCTCCAGCATTAAATTTTAACAAGAAAAAAACAGAAGTGATGGTGTTTGGCCCCAGTGGCCCTTGTGAACCCCCTCCTATTGACCTGGGCCCGTTGGCAGACTATGTAAGGCCAACAGTCTCAAACTTGGGTTTTAAAATTGATAGTGATTTTAAATTAGACCGGCAAATTAATGCTGTAGAGAAGTCCATCCTTTTTCAGATTAGGCAGCTGGCAAAGGTGAAGCCTTTCCTTGCACAATAGCACTTTGAAACAGTAATCCATGGCTTTATCACATCTCGGCTGGATTACTGTAATGCACTTTATTTTGAGTCAGCCAGTCCTCCCTCGCACATCTCCAGTTAGTGCAAAACGCAGCCACTCGCCTTTTACCTGGAGTACGTAAGTACGTGCACTGGCTGCCTGTGCGATTTGGAGTACATTTTAAGATTCTTTTATTTGTTATTAAATCTTTAAATGGTCTCGCCCCGCCTTACCTCTCTGAGCTCCTTCACCCTTACTTTCCTGCTCGGTGCCTCAGGCTCCTAAATTATGGGACAAGCTACCGTTGCACAATAGACAAGCCACTGTCCATCACTGTCCATTTTTAAAATTCGTCTTAAAACCCACTTTTATTCCTTGGCTTTTAACCCCGCATGAGACTCCGCTCTTGTTTTAGTGTTATGATTTGCTTTTATTACTGTTTTTTATTTTTATTTTTTATTTCTTTATTGTTTTTAAAAAACAATAAAACTATTATGTGTGTTTATTCCTATTTTATTTTACGTATTTTATTTTTGTACAGCACTTTGTCTCAGCTGTGGTTGCTTTTAAAGTGCTATATAAATAAAGTTGAGTTTGAGTTTGAGCATAGAAATGAGTCAGATTTTTTTTTTTTTTTTTGGCAACTCATGTTTTTATTAGAATTTTTTTGGTCCATTGCGGTGGACGCCAGGACTGAATGAATATAAAATGTCAGAAAGTCTTTGAGGGGAATCCATCTGTTTCTGTTGCAGTGTCCATGTCAAAATTCATGTAAAGGTTTTGAAAGGAACATATTGATGAACAGCAACTGTAGTTTGTGAAAATGTTCAGAAAACTAGCTGTGTGATGAGATGAACTCTGAAACAATGTAAAAATGTCAGGATTTGTAAAACTTTTATTTGTATGAATACATGTCTATGTGTGCTTACTGTATGTATGTGTTCAGCATGCTCCGTGTCTGCACATTTGGAATTGTGTTTGTGTTTAATGGATATCTTTTTCATTTTTATTTCCTATGAGCTGCCTTGAAGCAATTTCTCTGTGGCACAAAGCACAGATGAATGTGGCACTTGTCATAGAAGACATGCGTTTTGCCTGTGTATTGTGGCTTCTTGCATCTGGTGGCCTCTTTCCTTTCATCATAGTTTGGCGTGTGGTCCATCATGCTGAACTGCACTTCATGTAGGGGCCTGATGTCCTGAACCTGTTGTCTGGGATAATGGACTGGCTCAGGAGACATGCTAGGTCTTCCATGCTTTGATGCCACTGGCTGTTGAATGTTGAATGTTGAATGAATGTTGCCACATTCATTTTGAGATGGTGGAGATCCAAGACATCTTTTCTTCGAATCTTCACCCACTCAGCATCCATACTGTATTCAGACCAGCTGTTGAATACAGTGAGTTGCAAGTTCCACCAGGAACTTGCCAAGGACTGAAAGGATTCGTTATTTATTATTTTATTATTATTTATTTATTTATTTATGCTGGGGCAGCACGGCGGCATAGTGGTTAGCACTGTTGCCTCACAACAAGAAGTCGCAGGTTCTGTTCCCGGGCCTGGGGCCTTTCTGTGTGGAGTTTGAATGTTCTCCCCGTGCATGTGTGGGTTTCCTCTGGGTACTCCGGTTTCCTCCCACCGTCCAAAGACATCATGTTTAGGTTAACTGGTGACTCTAAATTGTCTGTAGGTCTGAGTGTGAGTGTGAGTGGTTGTTCGTCTCTGTGTGTCTCTGTGTCTTGGCCCTGTGATGGACTGGTGACCTGTCCAGGGCTCCAGCACCCCCCGTGACACAAACAGTTGAAGATGGATGGATGGATGGATGTATGGGCCCTGTCTGTTGTCCCACCTCATCTATTAAGTCAGCACAGACCAAGTTTGAAGCCTTGAGGACAGGTCTGTTGCCGAACCATTTGACAAGTACTACCCTCCTATCAGGGCTCACAACTGCATCATGGTTTCCTCTCTCCTTTCTTGACATATTTTTATCAGACATGAGTGGTGGTTGTGCAAAATGGCAGGCTCTTGCTGCTCCAGTAGCATGGATTTTCTTCTCTGCAAGTATCTCCAAAACATTGTATTAAGAGAAATAGTTGTCAAAGTACAGTTTGTGGTTGGCCTTGGTGATGCGTTGACTGAGGTGGTACACCACTGCAGCTCCAAATCCCAGATGCTTCTCGTTATGCTTTGATAGTTCCATTGTAGTACTTTGATGAAGCAGCAACTCATAGGGTGTGCCACTTTTGCCACACGGCAAGTATATTTTTATTCCCCATAGCTTTGGCTTGCTTTTAATGTACTGCTTGGCAGACAGAGTATCACGAAATGGCACCATTTGCTCATCAATACAAAGATTTTCCCTCCAGGGGAAGCTCCAAGCATCTTCTGCGTATTGCATCGTAGAAGCAACATTGTTGTCCGACCTCTCCGACCTCTCTATATTACAGTAATACCTCGACTATCGCAGGTGTCACGTTCCAGAACCCCCCGCGATAGGTGAAAATCCGCAAAGTAGAAACAGGATTGGCTAAAGTGATTCATCAGGGTATTGTAATGTATATATATTTTTTATATTTTTCTATATTAAAGCTTTTATAAAGCCTCCACACACTCTTATAAACCTTTTCTACACTCTTAAACACAAATAAAGTTGCTGAGCGATGTAGCGGATGTGTGTATAGGAAGCAAACTGAGCGGCGTGGGATAATGAAAGCTAGGATGCTGGGAACTGAGGCTGCGGTCACTAAGCCAATCAGCGCCCAGGATACTGAACAGCATGCTCTCATTGGTCGTGTCTCCTCTATCGGCCAATAGTGTGGCATGTAAGAAATCATCTGGGAAGACTAAGCCAAATTTTGATCAGCCGCAGAAACCCGGATGTACAGAGGGAACTACGATATTAATTTACATTGAATATTTTTAAAAATCCGCGATGCACTGAGACCGCGAAAAGTGAACCGAGATATAGCGAGGGATTACTGTATTGACCACATGCAAGTGTGACCAGAGCTGGAAGAATCTGTCATGAGACATGGTGTTTTTAAAAAAGGCCAACATTCATTCCTGCTTCCCAGTACATGGACACTCTTGGCAATTTCATCATTCCCATAGCCAGGTGGAGGCCAACTAGGGTTCTGATTTCTGCTGTGCTTGTAGGTTTAGAGGTATCTCAAAAGATGTGTCAATGATGATGGTAAATGGCCTATGATGCTGTTTAATCTCCTCCTTCTTCTGTTAGCTCCTCATGCTCCAGTCTCTCCTCAGTCTCCGAACTGGCCTATAATAAGTTCATCTGTAAACTCAAGTTCTTCTGCACTGAACTCTGTCTCTTTCTAAACCAAACACAAATAAATACACCTTACTCACTTCCAAACTATTCATAATTTTGATATTTCATATTACATGTTTACTGCATAACTTAATTTATAGCCATGGCTGTGTTGTGTGATTCCTGCAAATCTCTCAGATTAGCTCATTACTGTTTATTTCATTGGTTGGTAAGGGGCCTATCAGTGACCTGGCATTGTTCAAAGTGTGAAAGCATATATTTTTATTGGTTTACAGAGGAAAACATGTCATGTCCATTCCGGTGGACGCAGGGTCTGAAGGGCTTGCAGTGTATTGAGCTCTCGGGGCCACAGGAGGTTTTGTCATATCCAACACTGACAGTGACTTCTGTCCACCATCTGTCCCCATCCTGATGTGTGCATGTGCCCCAGTCCCTGCTGCTCCAGGTTTATATACCTCACTCGCAGAAGCACACTCTCTGCCACTGGCTGGAGCGAATTATCATGCTGCTGTTCATTGGCTGGCATTTTGACAGTGACAAATTGGGCTGCCTAAGATTGGATAATCTTACTGTGATGTCAGTGAATGTGGGCAGGGCAAAAGGGCAAAGCAGAGAGTGAGAGAGAGAGAGAGAGAGAGAGAGAAAGGGACATAGAGTGTGTGCAATAGAGAGAGAGTGGGCGGGATTCAAAAACAGCACAAATAGTGAGAGAATGAGAGACACAGAGAGAAAGAGTTTTTCTTTATTTGTCCTAATTTATCAGAAATGAAATTCTGTATGTTTCTGGATGGTTGAGGATAAGAATGTAAACATGTTCCTGTACTCCAAGTAACATTTCAACTTTCCATTTGGCCCGTCTCTAAGTGGAGGTAATGTTTCGTCTGTCTGTTAGGCTTGTGTCAGCTTGGCCAAAAGCTCTGCCCTGCAAAGCATCACCTTTAATCTGATGTCAAAATGTAATTCTGTTATTTTGTACAGCAGGCTCCAGCTGGAAGCTGCACTATAAAAACTAATTAGCACCTTTTGAATGCCAAGCCTCTGACACCATGAGGAGTCAAGAGTCACTGCCAACAACAGCCAGACGCTCTGGCTTCCAGAAACCTCCTGAGATCTCCAGAGAGACTGAGAGACCCAGGGAAAATCTGAAAACCCCTGGAGACAATACTCTATTTCTCAAAACATTAGACCTTTCTTTCCATAAAAGCTCTGAGTTTCTTAATTTCTAAAAATTCTCTATAAAACCCAGTATCATACAAAATGTTTGCTTACAAAAATATATATAGTTATTTTTTATTTTTTTTTATTTTTTACTTTTACTTTTTTACTTCATGAAAGTCTGACCCAAATCTGCCCAACCTATAGATACTTGCTCAAAAGTCAGAGACAGAAAACTCTGTAGATGTTTACAAACCTTTGAAAACTCAAGAAATTTCCACAGAGCGGCAGATCTCCAGAGTTACGCAGCGCCACAGATGGGCTGATTTTAAGGTATCAGATCTGTCTGGCTGGTGTAAAGGTCAGACTGGTTCCTCTCCGGTTTGTTCACCCTTACACCCATGTGGATGTTCTTTCAACACTACAAAGGATTGAGAAAAACAAGATCTGTGCAGGCTCAGTCCAGCTCACTCAGTGTGCTCAAGTGGCCTGTAACTGGGCCTCATGGCCAAACTCAATCATTCCTCATTGAGCAGTGAAAAGAGAAACACAACACATGGCCTTTGTGCTGCTCAGCCGCATGGCTCCTTCTCAAATAAATAGAAACTAAATAATTATAACCTATTTCTTGGCTGGAGCAAACTGAGGGGCCTCATGTCACCATCTGGCCAAAGATCATCAATGTTCTACAAGATGAATCACTCAATATTAAAAAGCCATCTCACCTTCCCATGAAGCACACTCACATGCCTCCTCAGCTTTTTATAGCTTACAGCTACACACCATATGGTACATAAGTGAAAAGTCTTCTTCTCTGACTTTCGAGCACATGTGATGAAGTTTTGTGTAGAAAACCCTCAAACCCCTCAAAGCGTAATTTCAACTTTAAAATGTAAAATGTACAATTTGTAGAAAAAAGTCATACTGCTGTACTTTGTGGGACATTTTAGTCCCCTGAGACATCAAAAATGGGTCACTCACAGAAGAACACACACAGGTTATAAATGATGCCGCTTTGCTTGAAAAGACAAATGGGTTCCTAGCAGGATCTCGGTGCACTGATTGGAGAGACACAAAACTGGCCAACGGATAAAACACACAGCCACAATTAGCAACAAAAAAATCATTTATCCTAGTAAGAAGGTATACATGTGGAGACAAGTTAATGAAATTAGTGGAAGGGGAAGGTGGGGCTGATGAAGCCAGGAGCTGGTCAGCTCTGTAAAGCTGCACAAAAGCAAATACAAAACTGCAAACTTAGAAAGTCCAGTTATGACTGCCAGTACATGAAACAGAAGCCTGCTGCAGATTTGAAATCAGAAAATCAATGGTGAGGTCATTTTATTCCTCTTTTAATCACTGTGAAGTTATTCCCTCCAGAGCGAACAGGCAACACAGTTCATTATATTTTTTCTGTTCCATTATTCATTTATTTTTTATCACTTCACCAGTAAAATCATTTGTCTGTATGCAGCCTGGTGCCGCTACAGATTAAATGGCAGTAGGTTTTTTTGTTTTTTTTTTGGGGGGGGGGGGGGGGGTTATCAATGCACTTTTTCCTCTTTACCACCAGATGGTGCAAAAGTCAGTTCAGCAGACATCAGCAGTCTGTATGAAAGTTGGCCTGACATAGTGATGTATGCCAAATCCGGGATGTTAGAGTTCAGCCATACTCAGTAATTTTCCTGAAAATAGTCTATTCAGAGCATGCCTCCAATGAATCAATGAGAACTACCTTAATGTATCTACAGTATGAAATAAAGGAAACACCTATTTGATGTCCAGATTTAATCATGTGCACTGGACCACACTGTACTGTTTTGTACTATATCTTTCCATCGAGGGCATCAGGCAGTTTTTTAGGTTCTTCAAATACACGCCCACCCACCACCGACCACCCCTGATGGAAGTGAATGCTCCCACAATAATAATTCAGTTAAAGTCACATTTTGATTTCTTGATAGTGACTTTTATATCATCAGATTGATTCATTTACATTAACGCTCTGATCAGAGGCCAAAGACTGTCAAGCTGTTGTATGAGAAATAAGACATGCTGACATGTTGATACAGTCAAGATAGTATGTTTAGTATTTTATGAATAGATATAATGAGTGTTATTATTATTATTACGATCATTTTCATTTATAGTTGGGTAAGTGGGCGTGTAAGGGCATCCTGAGTGGCGTATGAAAAATTTATATTAAAAAAATCATCATTGTGTTGTTGTTACTATGACACTGCTATGTGTTGTCGAGACAACCGTAGTGCCTTGGTCAGCTTTGATCCAATTGTGACCACTCTGTCAAACACACACACACACACACACACACACACACACACACACACACACACACACACACACACGCTGACTGTCATGGTGGCATTTGCACACATTTTCATTTTCACACGCATACAGACACACAGGCTTTCAAATGTTTCTAAGTGACTGTCGTAGGCTTAAACACACACACACACACATACACACATACACAGTGGTTTGAATGGCCGTCTGTTCCGCTTGTCTAAAATGGCCAAAGGGTGTTGAGGACAAAGGAGGAGTGACAGGCCTCTCTGGTTGGTCATGGCAGACTTTGACTGACATGTGATGGCAGCTGGGTAGAGTGTGTGGGAGCCGCTATGCCTCACAGCTGTGTGTTGAGCTGTTGTTGCCAAGCAGCACAGACTAGACAGTGTAACAAAGAAACAGCTATGACTTTCTGTGACAGACAGATGGAAGCATCAAAAACGTTCACTTAACAAGTCCAGACTAATTTTATTTCTTTAAACTGATGTAAATAAACATAATGTGAATCTTATTCTTCAACGGAGTGTTCACTGACTTTCAGAACTTACTCATCATCTGACTATTCAGCTGCTTTCTCTGAATCTAAATGGATGAAAGTTCACTTTGCTAGAAAGATATCAACTGACATTACAGCTGCATTTGTCTCCTTTTAGGACTCTGGGCTTCACATTCACACAGTTGACACTTCCAGTTTTCTTTGACATAGACACATTAATTGACATTTGAACTGCTTAATTTAAAGTGATATTTCACGCAGTGCATGGTTAATGCTAGGACAAAATATACACCACAGGAAAAATAAGCAAAATATGCAGGCAAAGCAAAAAACTTTAAACGTAACATTATTACCTTATTAAGTTGGTATTGAGACCATAAATCCTATAATTTTCACAAAAAAATTGACCCATCTGACATAGGGAGCAATATTACACCAGCCCATTGCTTTACACTCACAGTTCTAAAATTTTGATGATTGTGATTATCAAAATAATGATATGCAAGACAATAATTATTTACATAGCACTTTTCCAAACAAAGTGAATAACTGGTTTTGATAGATGACAATATTATTAAGTTCTGATAGAAATATAAACAATAACATCAGCATGTCCAAATGATAATGATAATGATGATGATGTGATCATTTGTTAACAAAATACAGCTAATTGTAACCACTTGTTAAAGGCTGAGGTCTGTATCTCTTCTTATGTCATATTACACACAAATGTGCACACATACATTATTCCTGGGATAAACGTAGAGCAAGTCATTAACCTACAACTTCTTGTGACTCATATATCACACACACACACACAAACACACAGATAAACACACACACACCATCATGTTCAAGCTAATCAAGAGTCAGTGTTCATTTATAATCAATCTTAAATGCTTGACAGCGGGTGTAAATAAACAGACCTGTGTGTGTGTGTGTGTGTGTGTGTGTGTGTCAGAGAGAGAGAGAGAGAACGGGAGCGAGAGATTTCCATATGGCTGGTGTGGAATGAGAAGCAGGAAAGCAATCCCAGCATCTATCCATCACTTTGATCATGCTACAATCCATGTGCTGTGATTTGCCCACTCAATCTCTCTCTCTCTCTCTGTGCGTGTTTAGGTGTGTGTGTGTGTTGTAATGTTTAACACATGTCTGCAATGGTGAAGCTCACTTTTCACTTTGTTAAGCTCCACTCAGCCTCACATTAAAGTGTGTCTTGGTATAAACCAGTCCTTCACAGCTGGTCACTGTTGAGCAGTCTGGAGGGGTGTCCTCTCAGGGGCGCCATGACAGTTACTGACCCACTGATTGAGGATTTAAACGCAGTGAGTCTTCGTAGCACAAGCCTTGTCTGTTTTTGTGCACATAGAGTCACACTTGAAACTATGTCAGCTTGCTGTTGGTTGTATAACAGACATTTCTGCATCCTCTCAGGAAATATGTTCCTTAATATTTGCTATAATATTTCAAATATTTGCTTGACCTGTGTTTGTGTTTGTGTTTTGATACATGGCTGATGGGTCTTGATTAACAACTGGTGCAAAACAGATTTTTGGGGGTTATGTACAGGCAAAATAACAAACTGTAAACTTAACATGAATCCCTTACAAAGTTGGTATGGAGACCATAAATCCTCTACTTTTCACCAAAAATCTGACGCATCTAACATATGGAGCAATATTATAATTCATGTTCTTTTATGTAATCATTTGTTACAGTAACAAACATCTTGTGTAGTAGGACAATAATTTAGTGAAGGTATAAATAATTGTAGACTGAACTACGATTACTTTGCACTCGTTTCATTGGTCCACAATTTCACTATTTCTCACATATATTTGATGTCCGTTCTGTGGTGCCTTATGGTCCATGAGGAACTGCACTTAATTTCTCCAGCATTTCTTTTTTCCTTTTGCATTCATTATCTCATGTTTGAGTGTAAAATCTGTACATACCTCAGTTCTGGAGTAATTAAGTCCTTTAAGTGAGCCTATCTAACCGTCCTCCCCAGGTTTATAAGGACACAGGCATTGGCCACAGGTGAGGTGACAGTGTAGTATGCACAAACACGTGAAAACTACTTTCCAGAATTTCCTCCACTAAAAAAAAAAGGCCTCCTGAAAATAAAGAGGTAAGAATACAGCCATACCAGCTCAAATCTTGGTCAGCAGGTGGATGTTCAAAAACAAACCAAGTTTTTACCTGGCCTGGGAGGGTCTTTACTAGCGATCTCTGTGCATCTGCCATTCACATGGGCTTCTTATCACTCCTGGTAGGTCTGTCTTTTACGAGCTGGATGCCCCTAGAGCTTCTAAAGGCTTGACTCAGAAGTGTTTTCTTCTCATCCATGAGTCAGTGATTTGATGCTATGTAATGTTGCGCTGTTTCTGTTTGTGATGGCAGCAACACTATTATAACATTAGTTGGCTTGTTGCTGACAGCTCTGTGTGTTTATTGGCTGAATTGCTATCTCTAGCTGGTTAGCTGTCACTATATGTGGAGCAGATCACAGTGATGCCAGCGTGGGCTAATGGCTCAGGTTGTTTCTTTCTTTGTTGTTTTGTAGTTTTCATAGAGTAACAAAACAGTAAGTACACTTGATATAATTGAGGTAGGTGTCAGGTAAAAAAAGAAAGAAATCCAAATGGGCATTTTTAAGTTGACATTTTAAGAAAGGGATAAAGTTTACTGGTAAATATATAATTAATGAATAAGATATGATTGGTTTTTTATGCATTACTGATTGAGAAGCAAGGGAAAAGATGTCTCTCTGTTTGTCTGTCTCTACTCTCTCTGGTGGTCTTTCTCTATTTTCTCCTTCATCCATTCATTCCCACATGGACAGATTGTCCTGGTGCTCGCCCTCTGGTCACATTTGACCTGGAAGTGCTGTGATTGGTCCAAAGGTCATGCAGCTGGCTCCTCATTGGTGGAGAGGTCATTCCTTTGGCCCCTGAAGGTCTCCACCCCATCTATCACTGTCATGATGGCTTCTGTGGACACCATTATTAAAAGTCACTGTGCATGTTTGCGTGTGTGTGTGTGTGCCTGTGTGCCTTTCGTTGTTTAATGTGGGGGAAAACAAGCCTGAGCCTTGTCTAAATGCCAGGAAGTGGAGCTTAGCAATTGTGGTCCATAAAATTCAACATACAAAATTTAACACAAAACATAGGAAACCTAACCCACCCACATGCTTTTTTTTTCTTTCCATGACTCAGGAAATTGTCACAGATTCTGACTTTTTCTTCACCATTTCATCCTGTATTTGTTTTTACTCATATTCCTCCTAATGTGTGGAAAATGATAATTGAAAATAGTCATGAAATTTTACTAGCTGTAACAAACCTGATGAGAATTTTCTTGGGGGTTTTCTTTTTTGTGTGTGTGTGTGTTTATGTGAGAGAGAGAGAGAGGGTGAAAGACAGAGAGAGCGTGTGGTTTGATCAACTTACAAGCATTTTCACATGTGCATGAAAGAAGTCTAATGTATATTGAAAACAAGCTTATGGGGCGCTGGTGGTATGGTAGTAGAACGCACATACCCCGTAAACATGAAGTCACTCTTCAAGCTGTCCTATCGAATAAACCCAGAAAGGCAAAAAAAAAAAAAAAAAAATCCAAAAAAGAATAAACTTATGGATTGAATTTACACTATTACACTACTATACATATTTTATCAGTGTGAAAAAAATATGTGAACTGGTAATGAGTTGGCTGCCAAACACTGCTGTAAAGCGTTGAAACAGCTGCTTAATAATACAAAAAGGCTTGGTTGCCATTTTACGATCTATAATACAATAGTGGCCACTCACTTTCTGAAGCTTTGTTTCTGAACGTGAAACTTTTGGGGTTTTTTTTACCAAGGGTTGTGTCTACACCATCAGTCAAAAATATGTCCACATACATTGTAATCAGATAATAATTTGCTTGTGGTTAAATTTTTTGTTAACAGTTGGCTTCTCATTTTCTTGTTTCAGGTTTACAAGGCATTATGAATAGGTGTTTACGTATTAAATACCAAAAAGAAGATATATTTATGGTATATTTGCTTCATATCACCTCTCTCAGATTTAATCCTCTGATTGGCTCTCTGTTTTCTGTGTGATGCCAGACCAGACACAGGTAATGGACTGTTTAAAGTGAAGCTTGTAAAACTACAGTAGCAGAAGAACATGCTGCCCAATTCAGACTAAAACACTGTATTTTGTGTGAAGCTACACACCGGAGCATTTGAGCTGGTTCAGGTGCAAACTCCGGATTATCTGGTAGCATCAAGGTGACTGTTGACTGACTTGCAACACTGGCATCCAATGCAGGTGTGTTCACTGCTCACTTTGCTTGGCTGCTGGACCGTCAAGGCCAGCCAGGAGTGTGTGAGTGTCCACAGAAGCCAAGACCATCAGGGACATTAGGCAGGTGGTGATGAGGCAGCCGGGACAATAATAGTGTATGAATATATGGCTTGTGGATTACCAGGAGAAGGCAAGACAGCGGTCTACCCTTCTGTTGTTGCCAGAGTGTGTGGAGTCTTAAATGGGACTACAGATGAGAGACCAATGGAGGCATTAAGGTGTCTTAATGGAGGGGGGAAGCACATATGAGGAAACTGTGGCATACACAACTTTATGGTCCACACAAAGCTGTAATAAAGCCTTTCAGTGTAACTCATTAAAGAGAGCAAAATTAATCTAACAAATGGAGGAATTGTATTTGAAAAAAAATTAAAACTGAAAAAGTTTGCTGAACAAAAATAGTGCCTATTTCATTGTAACATCACAAAGCTGCAGAAGTCCTGATGGCTGGTTTTAAGGCTGAACTTCTAGATTCATGCTGTGAGCATTTCTCTGTCGACTGAGACACTGTCACACCTGATTTAAAATCAAAGAAAACATGAACATCAACCTTTAGACTACATAAGACCTTTCATGCCAATGTTCCAGTACTGTCAACAGGATGTGATGTGCAGTGGCATCAAACACGACTAGGTACATTGAAAGACAGACTTATCATATCTACTTCATTGAATTTTTCCAAGCAGAGTAGTTGGGATGGTGTCAAAGAGATAGGATGAGTATTTAGATGAAGAAGTTATTTGAACAACCATGTGTTGCCCTGTGCTTGAGGCAAAATGGGTGGAAAGGGGCATATTTGATCATTCGATAAGATCTTCCTCTATTAATGACATGCAAAAACGAAGAGATCATCCTGCCAGAAAAAATTCCTGCAGTTTGGTGGAAAGCCATAAATGTTTTGATGTTTTCTTAAATTCATGTGTTAGGGTTTTACACCACGAAGCTAACCTCTTTTGTTTTACCTCTCTCTAGAGTTGAGTGTCATTCCCATTGAGCCTGCAGCACAATCAGCCAGATGGTCAATTTGGGATGGATTAGACCTAACACAGGAGTCTGCTGCATCGCACCAAATTAAATGCTGATGTAATCACTTCCTCCCTTTTAGCTGTTAGCTGACGTCTAGTGTGGTGGGTTTGTGGTCCAGTAACATAAACTAGTTTAAAAATTGTATTCTATATATTGTTTTCCAAGTTAGATATGACAGAATAAGGCCTTAAAATCAGTTATGAAGAAATTTAAGTTTAAGGGTTGATTACTCAAAAATGGCTGCAGCTCCAGTTCTGTGGTTGGTGCCTTGAAGAACATCAGTATTAACATGGGGGGCACTTGGGTACTGGGGGCAGTGAATTAATTTAGGCTAACATGCTTTCCATGACACTTGACATGTAAAATAAATATATAATGTTTTGACTCCACATTTCATTATCCTATTTGTTTGCTTTTACAGTGGTGTTGTTTATTTTTATCAGGTTTCTATGATTAACGTTGGGAATTTTATTTGAATGATATATCTGGCATTTATAATAGCAGTAAAAGAATAAACTTAGTGAAGTGCTCGCAGTGCAAACGCTGTCATATTTCGTGCCCTTCAAAGGTCCAACGTCATTCAAAGTCTGGATCTTTTAAAATCAACTCTTAAATTAAGAATCAGATCTTCCTCTCTGATTGGCTGACTAAGACTTTGTTACTAGCACTCCAGAAAGAAGCCTGAGCAAGCAGATATAAAAATACACTGAGACAATTTTTTTAAACCACAAATATATCTTAGAAATATCAAGATATGAAATGTGAAATATGGGATCACTAAACAGTACAAAATTATTTAATATTTTATTCTTTAGATCTACATGGATTAAACACATTTGATATTTTATGTTATTATAGACATGTAAGCTAGAAAAGGTTCAGTTTTGTTCAGTTTAGTTGTAGTTTAGAAGTGGCTGTATAAGTGCATACCTTTTAAATACTGAACAGCTGATTGAAATGGAAATGTATGTCCCAAAATGTGTGTTCAGGCTGTGGTGTTTGTTTTGTTCAGGCAGCACACATATGTATTGATGATAATTTCCAGGGGTTTTTTTTCCGATACCTCAATAGAGTAGTATCTGTCACAATCAAATTTTTTTTTTTTGCAAATGAACAACATCCTACTCACCCAAGCTCAGAAATAGATTAGAATAGAAGAAGAGTTTCTGCTAGCCTTCTGGTGTTCTGTTTTTGATGGACGTTTATGGCTACAAGACATGATGAACACAGATGAGCGCTGGATAAAGTCAAAAGTTTTGATTCAGCTGGAAATACTGAGTGAAGTTTAAATATTAATTTAACTCACAGTGCTGGAAAGAAAAATATTTCATAATCAGTAACCCTAAAGTTCCAAAGAACTAGATGGACAACTTTGGCCCATTACATGTTTCTTTTGTTTCAACCAAAAGGCCAGAACAAAAGATCACACAACTCCAGTTTTAGCCTCTCATCAATCTCCATCAGTTGTTTTTATGATTTCACAGATCACAGATTTACTGTAGTTGTCATCACTTGTCTGTCTTAGTTTGGTGAAGTGCTGCAGCTATAACAGTTAGAGAGCTGTCACAGGTCCTCAAGGGTTTCATGGCTCTACCTCAGTACCAGCTACAAGACTAAAGGTGATCAGGTCATCGCTGTCAGGGCCCGTCACTTGCAGAACCCTCTAGATAAAGTCGAAAAAAATCAGTAACATCTTTTCAATAACACATTAGTGTATCAGCTTCCAACCTGCACTCTTGCAATTGTTTGTGTTTCTTCATTTCATTGTTGTTTTTTAATAAGCAAGATTCTTTGTTTAGGGGAGTGTTTATTTGCTTCATTCTTTGTTTTTTCCTGTGAAACACAACCTACTGTATAAGTAAGTTATTTTATAATATATAATATAGCTTATGTTTAATATTAGCAAAAGTTTAAAATAGTTGTTCAATTAAAAAGATTAACATGCTCATTTAGATAATAGATCCATTTATTCATTTGATGAACACACACAGACAATGTCAAGGCTCAAATGGATGTTGTGATAGTTGCATAGCATTATAAAATCAATATGTCCTTTGAATCTGCTTATCACACGTAAACACACACCCACGCCACCCAGGCGCTGCCAATCTAACATGAGGCTAATCTATTAGCATGCCACTATTGGCACTGATAAGTCTGAGTGCTTTCTCTCTGTGCGTGTGTGTGTGTGTGTATGTCAGACCTGCAATATCTCCTCTCATCCTGTGACCTGATGTGGCCCCTGTTTATTTTTTTCTCCTCTTCTTTGGAGGGTGTTTAGTTGATTAAGAGTGTTAAGTGGTGTTTAGAGACTCGAGTTACATAGCCTGTGAGGAATGATGTCTTAATAACAGGGGTGCAATGATCACAGATAAACAAAGGACATTTTTACCAGAGGTAAGGAAACATTTGTTTACTTCACATTGTTTTTGATGTCTATTTCATGAGAAGGAAAAGAGGGATAATCTGATTATGAAATCAGTTGTCCACACACCCAAATATACACTTCAAATCAAGCACTGCATCCTTCAGACACTGACTCTGAGGGCTGCTTTTTAAGTCCAGCCTTCTTTTTCTGACCACAAAAGATCCAACAGGTGGATTTGTGGTCCAACATATCTCAAGGTTCATTGCACACCATTGATGAAACGAATATGACAGCAAAACAAACTGAGAGCTTAAAGAGTATACTTTCAAATATAAGTACTGTTAAGGAATGAACGGTACAACTGTAAAAATCGAGGGCCTATTATTTTTCAGAAGAGAGTTTTATTCCTTCAACAAGAGGCTCTAATCCAGGACATGAGATGAAAGTGTGTTAATAATGGAGGTCAAGCACATCTTTACACATCAATTAGTGTTGTCAAATGATTAGCAACTATCCTTCCAGATTAAACAACAGCAACTTTCATGCTTGTCAGTTTCCCTGTCTTGTTTCTCAGAAGAAACTTCAAAATGGCCGCCACAGGGTGTAAATTACCTGAAAGCCTGAAGAAGAAAAATTGTATTAAATCATTTACTGTGTCCAGTCAGATTGTTTTTTGTTTTTTTGTTTTTTTTCACTTCTATTCATTTTCTCATTTTTCTGCCTTTTCTGCTTCCTTTATCCTCTCCTGCTTTTTCAAATACCCCCCCCCATATCATCTGCTTCCCACAACGCTGACCATAGTGGGGAAGCACAACACCTGCAGTGCATCACTTTCATGGCTCCACGCGTCATTTTATTGTCACATCTATCTGTGTGTGTGTGTCAGGTGTTACGTAGTCAGGCCGGACTCCATTGGGTCCGTGTCCCCTGACGCACACACACACTCAAACACTGAGCTCTGCCAGCTGCTCTCCTCTTCTATGGGGAATTGAATACACTTCTACCACCAGCTGAGCTCAGAGCGAGCGAAAGAGATGAAGGGAGAGAAGGAGCATCTGTCCTTGAACAGGAAAACACACTGTGTACACAAAAGCATAGTTTTGTTTGTGGTCATTTTTATGTGAAAGGTGTTAACTTACAAATTTGCGTGTGTGTGTGTGTGTGTGTGTGTGGTGTGCATGTGTGGACAAATTTTGTCAGAAAAATCAGGATATTTGGCCACAAAAGGCCATTAGAAATGGAGTGCTCTCACAAACATAGAAAAACCTTCTTTGTGTGTGTATGTCAGTTAGTGTGTGTGCATGTGTGTGTGTGCGTGTGTGTGTGTGTGTGTGTGTGAGGTCGTTCTATGGGGTTAGTTTGATTAATGCCCATCCTGTCATCACTCCACATTTTCTCTAACCAGAACAAAAAAACCAAAACAAAACACAGAGACAGAGAACGAGCAAGAGAGACCCCCCCCCCTTTCCCTTCCACCTCCTCTTCTTTTCACACACCCCACATTCAGTAAGGCCTGATTGATAGCCAAGACAATGATTGGACAGAAATATGGGAAAGGGGTGGACAGAGAGAGACGAGGAGAGAGAGAGAGAGAAAGAGAGAAAGAGAGAGAGAGGTGGGTGGAGACAAACAGTGCGGAAGAGAAAGAGAGAGGGAGCGATCCAGTTAACCAATAAGGTTGCATAAAAGTTACGCATTCACCAATGGCAAGGATGAGGGCATGGTCGAGCAAGAAAGCAGGCAGGGTTTGAGCATGCCTGATACAAAAGGGAGAGTGAGGAGAGTGAAGAGAGCGAGAGAGAGAGAGAGAGAGAGAGAGAGAGCAAGCAAGCAAGCAGGAGAGGGAGAGGGACAGCGGGGTTTTTTGGGGGGTGGGGTTGTTACTGAGCTTGTCAGTCCAGCATCAGTAAATATTTCTGACTGTACTGGGAGTGTTCATGTGTGCATGTGTGTATGCTTTTGATGTAGTTTCAAAGCTGTCCTGTTCCCGAAACAGGTTTGAAGCCCCAAAATACAGTACGAATAGTTCATTATTTTTGGAAGTTTGATGTAAATTTTAATTCATAGTGTTTTCTTGGTTAAAATAGATGACTTCAATGATTCAATGGACCACTTACATTTGAACCACTCATTATGATTTTTATTTATTAATATCTAAAAAAATGTCTAAAAGCAAATATTGAAATCATAGAAAATATATTTTGAGCCCATAAATATTAAAGCAAAAGCAATCATCGCTGATCAGGCATGTTAAAGAAAAAACAGTTAATTAATTGCAACAGACAATGGATTATAACATAATAATAAAACATAGCATTGTATTATATACTAATTATATCATTATTTGCTAACAACAATATGTACCATAATTAATATTTGAGTACATGTTGAAAAATTATTCAAGTATTAAGTGGGTGAAGTTTATTTATGGTGTTTACATGAATTAATTATGTTTATCTATGTGATAAGGAAAGTTTTTGAAATAATCAATAAAAATCACAATAATAACTTCCTTTTAGGAGCCTCTCTTTTTTCTCCTTTTTAAAATAGAATGAATGCAGCTTTTTTGTAAAGATTCGGTAAATAGGCTTTGAATAAAAATTTCTTTTGTTGGTTTGTTTCTGTTTTTGTAATTTTGTTGTTGTTGTTGTTTTTAAATTCAATATATAATTTATAGAAATAATTAACTAAAAACACCCTTGTGTCGATTGAAACTATCACTGTCATATAAAAAAGCACCAGAGAATGGATTTCACAATTTATAGTGAAAGATGTGATACATGTAATAAAGGTTTTCTCAAGCAAATAAGACAAACATTATATCTTTACTTATTATTAATATATTTATCATTTAAATTTTCATAATAATTTTTATTAAACTATTTATAAAATGCATGTTTTAGAGGTGACATAACCTACCTCTCTCTTTATGAACACAATTGGTGAGGTATATTTACACACATTTACAGAAGCAACGCTTCATTCAATCCTCTCTCTCCCTTTTGGTATGTTTTGTTTATGAGTATGACTTTCAGGTGAACAATACTGGAATAAATCTACAATATTAGAAAGAATAAAAGTAATTTTGTAAGACAGAATAATTAGATAAGAACAGGACACCAAAAGAAATTAACTTGTATTTTCCGTGTGTGTTTGTGTGTGTGCATGCTCTTGACTGAAGCTACAATCATTTAAGAGAAGGAGAGGTAGCGAGAAGAGAAATAGGGAATCCCATGTTGTGTGTGTGTGCTTGTGTCTGATCACAGTTTACTTAGCAATGTCAGAGTAACAACAATGTAATGGTGAGTATTCTAAATCAAACTCATAATACTGATTATTCATTTTTATCACACACAAAAATAGCCAAAAATTGACGGAGACAATCAACAATCTCTCATTTCTCTTTTGACATCTGATCAGAAAGACTTTGTAAGGAAATCAGTCTGATGATACAAACTCACTGTTTGTATTCCACGGATAGACAGAATCTATTGCTTTTCACTAAAGTTATATAATAATATTATGTTTGTCAGATTTTAAAGGAAAGTACATCTGTCTCTCTCTCTCCCTCTCTCTCTCCCTCTCACACACACACACACAGACAGATACACTTCAACACAAAAACAGACAAACAGCTACACACACACACAAAGACAGGAAAAGCGAGAATTGAGATGGTATTTTTCACTAAGTGTGACTTGTGTGCAAAGGAGGATATAGTATGTGCTCCTCCAAAACAATATTGATATGGTCACGTTGTGAGGGAACATCAGTTTAGCTGTTCAGCCATTTTAAAGAGAAAAAGTGACATTTTAAATACTTTTAGACTGTTTTGCAGAACATGCAGAACCAACATGTCAAGTTTGCAAGAATTTAACAAAATTACCAAGCATGCACACAAAGCATTCCCACATCCTCCCACCTTGGCCATTCAGATCACATCCTGTCATGCTAATCCTAGTGTGGAGACACCTTCTGAAACTCTCCAATCCAGAGACATATTAAGGTACCTAGAGGGGGCTGTCCCTGTGGAACTGCTTCAGCAGCACTGATTGGAACATGCTCAAAAAGGCAGGTTCCTGTGGGAACCACACTGATGCAGAGAAAAGCACTGAGACTGTGACAGCTTACATCAGTAAATGTATTGATGATGTAACAGTCAGTTAAACAATTACCTCAAGCACAAACCAGAAGCCATGGCTGACAGCACAGACCTGGACATTGCTGAGGATCGAAGATGCTGCAGCAACAATCAGCAGCCATTTTGCGAGCTGCAGAGACACGTAGCAGTCCAACCACAGACTGAAACTGACATTGATTCCTCCTCTTCCAGATGTGCTTAAGAACATCTGTGCACAATTTAACAGGTTCATTAAAATGCAGACGAGGAGTCCTACCTCTTTGATAGGCTTTGATAGCTGACAGTGCAAGGAAGGCCTCCTCCAGGGTTAACCTCACAAAGCAGCAGGACCAGACAAAATCCCAGGTCATGCCATCAAAGCCTGCACTGGACAGCTGGCAAATGTCCTCACAGACATCTCTAACATCTCTGTGGCCTGATTAGAGAGACACACTTCAACTAAACCACCATCATTCCAGCAACAAAGAAGTCTCCTGAGTGTTATCCAACTGAGCCAGTCCATAGCTCTCACGGATCATCATGACGTGTTGAAAGCCTCCCTTTATCTGTGACCCCTGCAGTTTGTTTACCACTGTAAGGGTGGCACTGAAAGTACTGAAGAATCTGTCCTCCACCCAGCCCTGCCCCAGCTGGAGTGGAGGAACTCCTCTGTCAAATGCGAAGCGGTGACTTTAGTTCAGTCTTCGACAAAATCATCCAAGAACACCTTATTATCAAATTGATCCATCTAAACAACCCTCTGCACACCTACCCTAGACTTCATAAGTTGAGGTTTCAGTCATTCCATACGGCCCACGACTGTTCATGCTGCTGCATTATTCACCTCTAAGTTTGATAATGACATAATGCTAACACCCAACACTGAGAGACGGCTCTACTGGCAGCATGGTGTTACCTCCATGCTGCTGAGTTATCTTTATTTGACCACCACTCCTGTTGACCCCCTGACCTCCTGCACCAGTCTGTGACAAAGTCCGTAGCTATGTAGCTTACAAATCTGGACAATACAGACGTTAAATAAAACTTCCAGAAAACACAAGGCAACAAAAACAAACAACCACATCAACCTCTTTAGCTCCCCCAGTGTGGTTCCTGTGAGGATCTGTAAAGGTACTCATTAGTTTGCCTTGATGGACAGTCCATAACAACCAAAACTTGAGTATTTATGGTAAATGCCATACAAATAAAAAACAGCAACTGCAAACGCTTGAACTTGAATTTCAGCTTTAGTTATGTGTTCAAAACATAAATCATGGAGAAAACAAAATTTGTCAAGTGTGTTTGGAGATTTGTATGAGATGGTGTAGCAGTTGCATCATGATCATGTACGTGTGTTAGCTTGAAACCACAACATAGATCATTTTTACTTTCAATATAAACTCTTTTTTTCTGTTTGTTGCTCATCACGGTCTTTTGTGATGCAAAGGGTGTCACTTCATCTCTTGCTCAGCTACCCCTTGCGCGCAAGTGCACGTGCATACACACACACACACACACACACACACACACTCGCACAGACACAAACATACACTGCCCCTGGATCTCATGTGGTTGGAGACCCCCTATGTGCTATTAAATGAGTCCTGAGTGAGACTGATGGGGGTCAAGACCCACATATATATAAACTCACTCCAGCACATACACACAGTTGTGTGCACTCACAATAGTCTGTTAAGCATTTAAAACATGCACACCCCAACACTATACACATCTAGATGCACACACACACAACACCAGAGGATTTGCCCAGAGGCAGTACAGTGTCAGACTCTGCACCCCCACTTAGACTTACAGCTGTGCTAAACACAAGCAAACATACACACAATCTTCTTCACAAAGTCTATGTGCCTAGACATACAGTACATGTCAGTTGTGCATGTGTGTATATATGTGTATGGTGTGGGCATACAATTGTATATCTATATTGTGAAACTGTATGTATGCATATCAGAGCGGGTAATGTCTGTGTTTCTTGTGCGTGTGTGTGTATGAACACATGAACTGCAGGGAAAACAAAATGCCTCCTGTTGTCTCTGCATTATTCTCCTCCCTCCTGCATTTTCCTATCATGTTTCCATCTCTTTTATTTCTCTTTTACTTCCTCATCACGTCTGTTTTATCTTATTCCGCTACAAATACACAGAGAGAGAAAGAGATGGATGAATGTACACAGCTTTATAAGGAGGAAGAGATAAGTGATTGTGTGGGTTTTTTTGTTTTTTGTTTTCCAGTTTTCTGTTATTCAAACAAGCTAGATAGTTAAAAAAAAAAAAAAAAGGTTAAACCAACCAGAAAGATTCATAGGTATACAAGTAAAGAGACAGAAACGACAGTGGCTTTGTAGATTTCCATTCTCTGTGTACACTGCCCAGGTAAAGGTAAAGGTCAATTTGTCTAAATCACCCAGTGGGGTCTGCGAGTGACTGTGGGGGTGGAGGCTGAGATTACCATTATTTTTTTCAATAGATGGTTCTAAAACTGCTTTAATTCCTTAATTTTTCTCACTCTAACTTTTCAGGATTTAAATCTTGGCTTTGAGATTAAGCTTTTTTATACTGTATCAACCCTCAACCTGTGGTTTCCAACTGGGCCACAAAGGAAGTAATTAGATAAAATAAGATATGGAAACAGTGTTCCAAACAGTTACTAAAAATGTGTAATGTGTGCACGAATAAAAAATTGTAAAAATTCACATATGAAAAAATGCGCCCTCCTAACTTCAGCACATACCATGTTGTTATTGGCTTTCACATTAAATTTTCTAACAAGCCAATCAGAGTCTTGGTTGTCAGTTGCATATATTCCCAAACCAAATGTTAGCAATGTTCTGCTATTCTGAGCTCAAAGGAGAGCGTTAGACTAAGTTTGTTGTAATGACAGAAAATAGAGAAGAAAAAAAATGGGCATAACTAATGCTTAAATATAGAAACTTCAAACCTTCTCTAAAAACCATCCAAAAATATGGGTGCGACTAATACCCTGTTGAAGCTTTCTTTGGTCATTTTGTTTTGCCATGCTTTTGTTTAGAAAGAAATTAAGATGTTTAAGGTATTTTGTTTTGTGGGCGGCAATCCTCTGTGAGACTGAGCAGAAGTCTTTATTAAGTGACATATATTAGCCTGATTCCGAATCTGTACAGCAATATGGTGAAACTTTAATATTTATAAGCAAAAAGGAAAAGCAAAAACATTCATCTTCCACAACGTATCTCTTTCTGGGGGGTGCTGGAGCCAATCCCAGCTCACACTGGGTGAGGGTGGGCTGCACCCTGGACAGGTCGCCAGTCCATCACAGGGCCAACACACAGAGACAAAAAAACACTCACAATCACGGACAATTTAGAGTCACGAATTAATCCAAACATGATGTCTTTGGACGGTGGGAGGAAACCCACACAGGCACAGGAAGAACATGCAAACTCCACACAGAAAGACCCCAGGCTGGGAACTGAACCTGCACCCTTCTTATTTTAAGGCAACAGCACTAACAACTTAGCCACCATGCTCCAAGCAAAAAAATAAACATTCTTAATGTGGTCAGTGAGGGTTCAGCTGCAATGTTTGTTTTGTTAACCATTACCCAGTAAGTGACCATTGCTTTGTGAGCTTTGAGTCTGAACTTTGCAATGTTAGTTTTTAAAAAACCAGAATCAATAACCAGAAATAAAATTTAGAGGAGAAGGTGGAGCTGAGGAGGAGTGAGGGCTGGCTATGACCTGCTCTGTGCTTTCTCTGGTAAGCTGCCATGTGTGACATAGTCTGCCAATCACACAGTAGCCACACCCCCTAATGCACCCCTTGCTTTCTGGTCTATTTTCCTCTAAATGGGACCATCATTTCAAAAACAAACATCACGTTGTATTGAAAACTTGAAACTAGAGACTGAGACCATAAATTCATCAAGAAAACATTTAATGCCCCAGCCCAATTTCACATTGAATTTAATCCAATCTGACATCTTTATTCAACGAGTGGAGCTGCCCCCTGATGGTCATTACATAGAATGCAGCCAGTTGAACTGGCTTGTTTGTTTTTTCTCTTTTTCCCTATTTGGGGTCACCACAGCATGTCAGCTCTGTGACTTGTATGACTGATTTGGTTAAACTTTTTACGCTGGATGCCCTTTCTGTTGCAACCCTCCCCATTTATCCAGGCTTAGGACTGGCACAAGCCCACCACTGGTTTGCCTTGTGGTTGGGTTTTGAAATCGGGGCCTCTGCATGCTAAGCATGCAGCTCTACCACCGAGCTACCTCCCCATACTTGAACTGGGTTTACTGTAAAGATAATTAATGCAGGTGAGGCTGACGTGAGCTGGGGTTTAAAGTCTGCATGGTATTGAGATGGTGAGGAGCAGCTGAGCTGGCTGATGCAGTTGGGAGGAGGAGACAAGTGGAGCCAGTAAGGTCACCATGCTCAGAAACAGCCAACAAAACACAAAAAGAAGAGTGTGAAACATAAGGGACTGATAAAAACCCTGGAGCCTAGATTACCATCACAACACAATCCTTCTCTACAACTAATCAAGTCTTTTGTGGGTCTAAACCTGAAGATATAGAGATTATATTAACCATCGCAGAAATTCAGTTATTCAAGTAGAGGAAATCATAGCCGATTAAAAAACAATGTCAACATTTAAGAGGCGATATAGACACTACACAATAATAATGCACATATGATGCATATATAGTCACTGCCTAATAATCATACAATATGGTAGCGTATACAATACCTCATAAACTCTTTATACTGCACAATAATGCAGTAATGTCAAGTTATTATACACTATATTGTAATATTTTATAATACGTATATGATATATAACATTTGGGCTGTTTTATTTTATGAATTGAATGCTGAATGCAAATTTAAATTTACAGTAAGTAAAAGTACAAGACTAAGGGTCACATGGCAACGACACAACTCCATTAGTATTGTTCATATTGTTACCAATACTGATCAATTGACCTTCAAACTGTCAATAATCTCTCTTATTCTTCTTTCGCTTTTCCTTCTGTAACACCTGTCTTTCTCTCTTTGTTACACATTGATGTAGTATATTCAGGCTGTTTGTCTTTAAATATTGATGTTTTTTCCTTCTTTGCCTCTTCATGGGACTGCCTGATTTTATTGATTGGTCTGATGTCTCTTCAGGTTAAAGGTCAACAACCCCCAACATCCTGATCCTGAAACCCTCCACTGAATATTACCCTGCTAAAATTGTACTCAATAGTAGCTTTGGATCTATAGGATTTCCAATATTACATTTTTAGATAAACTGTGCATATATTTTAGGTATCTCTATAATAAAAACATGCAGAAGTCAGATTTGAGATTTTTGTGATGCTCCCCGAGGGCTGGAAGATGAAGTCAAGTTCTCAGTTTGCTCAAACCTCAGGTTGACTTTGTGTTCTGTGTAATGTATGTTCCTGGATGATACATCTGAACCTTCTCATTAAGCTTCTCATTAAGGTGGTGTGGACAAAGGGGAAGAAGAATTTGTATAGAGTAATAAAGATGAAGTGTCTGCCAGAGGGTTTACTCTTTTGGTGAAAGAACTGGTTTTTTCACCATTTTGAGCCTGACTGAATTCCTCAACAACTGTTTGATGAATTCATGTGTAATGAATAGAAATTGATACACTTGAAAATTTCCTCAAAAAATTCAAGGTTGTCAGGGAATATTGAAGGGTTCCAGTTTGTCAGTTTTTTTTTTGGTTGATTACCAAATCTTAACATGGTACACAGGGTACATTATAGTAGCTAATTACCAGTTTGTATACAGGAACCATTTAGCTCTGTGCAGAAGTTCCAATGTGCAACATAGTTTTTTTATTGTTAATTATTAAATAATGAATTCAGTGCTCATTTTAAATTTTGAAATAAGAAGTATATACATATGTGTGTGTGTGTGTGTGTGTGTGTGTTGTCCAGTGTTTTTGCTATTCTCTCTAGATGTCCTCTTTCTCCGTCTCTGTCTTCGTCTTTGTCTCTTTATGTTTCTCCCTCAAGAAAGGAGAGGGTGTGTTAGCTAATAGCTTAGTATATTTATTTCTCCCAGCCACCACTACTGCTACTACTCTACTGGTACACACACACACAAACACAGACACACAAAGATGACACCCAAATCGCACTGTGACATCATGATGGAGTGTCAGGTGCTGCTGGCTAATTTCTGCCTGGACGTGTGTGTGCAGAGGGTGTAGAGTGGATGGGTATGAATACTAAACAGCCAGCTAATGATATATATTTTGTGTGCGTGCGCGTGCGTGCAGCAACTAGCTAATGATATCTATTTTCTTAGTGAACAAGCCCACTGTGTATCCCTGCAGTGGCTACTGCTGTTTTCCCCCTCTCCTGCTGACTGCACATACACACACACACACACAACACACAGACATGCGCGCAAAATCACACAAACACAATTTCACAGGAGAAAGAATAGACATCACAATAAACATTCATCATGTTCCCACAATGAATTGAGGCAACATGACTCAAAATGGCTCTGAATATAAACCTGAGAAGGTGACAGTTTGAAGCTTGTGTGGTAGTTTACACTAAAAGAATGAATGACCCTCCTGTATCTTTTTGTTACAAAATGGCTGGGCACGAATGGCGATAATCAGCCACATCCAGTGGGTTGACATGGGTAACATTGATAAGTAAGCCAAAGGCTGAAAGTCACATATACACAAAAAAATTAAGCTGTTTGCAACCACACATCCACAAGGTTCCATGCACATTTTCTATTGTGCATCTCAATCAATCAGAATTGATTCACATGCACATTCACCACATTTAATCCTTTGTCCAGCCTAAATTCAATATGCTAATGAGGATAATTATACCTTGGCTACCTCTCTCTTCAGAATCTGGAAAAAAATGGAACAACTTGGTGATACAGGAGACAAAAAGAGAAATTCCACTGAGTGTGAGGTGGAGGTGCTTCTACAAAAATTATTTTGCATGGCATTACTATTAAAAGAAAATGCAATGGAGTCCTGACATAGCTGGCACTAGAAGTGAGATAATTTTCTTGTTCATTATGCACTTTCTCACTGTTGAAATGACAGAAAAAGTTCACAGTACTGAATTATAGGTTTATTCCATATGATATGTATGACTTGCACAAAAGAGCAATTTTGATATTATTTGAAGTGTCATGACATGACAGGGTGTGGGCCCTGGTCTGGTGTGTATTAATACTATTAATACTGAGCCTTAAAATAACCCTTCAGAGCCTCTGCATCTTTCTGAGGTCAAAACTGTGGCATTCTTAGCATTCTTAGCTTATTTTTAGTCATTGTTAGTCACTGGCAAACAAATACCAAGTGCAAATGATGAGTTGGGTGTTTACATTTCACGTCATCAAAGAAAACCTGAACTTGGGGTACCCAACAAGGACCTTCTTTCAGGCATCTAAACAAAAACTCATTCATGGACTTCCAGACAAAGAAACTGACATGCAGAAACATTGATTCTTCCTGGGTTTTTTAACTCTCCTTGATGGAGTACTCTGCTCTCCTTGGGTTTGCAACTGACCACCTGCTTCCATGAAAAATTCAGATGATTGCAGCTTCATCTCTTGAGCAAAGTATCAACCAAAGTTTAATTTGTTAGACATGTATGAATATGCACAACATCAACCGTTTTGTCACATTGCTTGATTTTAAATCCACTGTTGATATTGTACTTTTTTCTGCAAATTATATTATTTTTATCAATATTGCCCAGGAACGTAGTTCAGTGGTACAGTGCATGCTTTGCAGGCAGAGGACCCGGGCTCAAACCCGAGCCATAGGCAAACCAGTGCTCTTGTTCTTTCTCCATCCTTCTACTGAGTCTCCCCCTTCTCTCCTTCACACTGGCTCATAACCCAATCGGTCGAGGCAGATGGCTGTCCCCCCTGAGTCTGGTTCTGTTTGAGGTTTCTGCCTCTTAAAGGAAGTTTTTCCTTGCCACTGTCACCAAGAGCTTGCTGTTGGAGAAATATGTTGGGTCACTTTAACAACTCCATAAAGAGTTTGGTCTTTGGACCTGCTCCAAATGTAAAGTGACTTGATTTAACTTTGTTATGATTTGGCACTATATAAATAAATTTGATTTGATTTGGTAGTCTTGTGCTGGTCCCAAGCCCCTATAAATGGGGAGGGTCACAGAGCTGACTAGCTGTGGCAACCCCAAATAGGGAGGAAGCCGGAAAAAATAATAAATAAACAAATAAAATGCCAGAATAAGAACTAAGAACTTAAGAACTATACAGCATATAAATACGAATAGTGATAACAGTAATAACAGTATACATATATATATAATATAGATATGTATACTGTTATTACTATTCATATTTATATGCTTATTACTATTCATATTTAATATTGTGTTTATGGCTTCTCTCTTGTCTATAACACATATACAGGCCACTGTTACCCTGTTGTGAAGACTTTTGACGACCAGGGTGATGTCATTCCTTTGGCCTTAGACAAATTGACCCCCTGGAGAATTGAGCACAGGAACCCTCTATTGCATATCGTGTGTGTGTGTGTGTGTTTGTGTGTGTTTAGAAATCCTAGCTCAGTGTGCGGCCCTGTACACAGGACTGGCTACTGTTCCCTAATCAGATTGTAATGATCGTAATGAAATTATCAGAATTCTATTACACATTATGACTAATGGACAAAAAACTCCTCCTGTCTCTCTCTCTCCCTCTCTCTCACACACACACACACTTTCACACAACACAATGGGATTCCCTGTTTCTTTATCATTCATTATCCCTCTCTCTCTTAAATCATTGTAATGTCAGTCAAGAACAGACGCACATATGCATGAGTTACATGGGATAGATAAATACCCTCTACACACTTTTCCCAGGATTCTGTTCAGCTCTGTGGCAACAAAAGCAACCTGGGAGGCTGGCATTTGACCCATGGAGAAGCCAGGTTGATGTGGCAACGATTTGTGTTGTCTGGAAAGGAAGACATGTGGGCATCTGGCCTGAAACAAAGATGCTCTTTCTACATTTAGTGTATTTTGTGCACATGTGTGTCTGTGTTAACATACTCTCATTCTACACTTAAACTCGCTTTTGCGAAGATGGTGTCGTTGTCAATCAAGGTGACAGGTATAAGTTACACAACTAAAGACACACGCACACACACAGACATAAACATATATACAGCCACACACACTCTCTGTGTCTCTCTCCGTCATGCACCCATGCAGACATATAATCATTCCCACCACCACCAAGCTACACAAAAAACACTCTCTCTCTCATTCTTTCTCTCGCTCGCTCTCCCTCCCACCCTTTCTCCACCTCCTTCTCACACACACAGAGGCAGTGTGAGTATGAGTGATGGTTTCAGCTTGTGTCTATCCATTACAGAGGTCTGGCTGCAGACAGGTGAGCAGGCTGATACATGAGGAGGGCTTTATCTGCACTCACCGACTCCCCACACCGTCTCATTCAGTGGCTCGTAGTATTAACAGCCCCCGACTACCCCACACCCCCTTGCACATATGCGCACGCGCGCACACACACACACACACACATATTTTTTAATGCAGCTACATTTTAAATATAATTTCATTGTCAGAAGTTCATATTGATGGTTGCTGAGGGAGAAACATGAGGTGGGTGTTATCTGAGCTCCACACTGGTCCAATCACTCACCATTTTATTTAAGTGGTAATTATACACTCACAACAGGAAAAGTACGTTTTTTTGAAAAAGAAAAAAATTATGCGTACAGTTTGAGAAAATGCTTTTTTTTTTTTTTTTTTTATTAATAACCACAAGTCCACAATTCAAATGAAAGTGTTTAAAGCCCAAGAAAATATGTTGGCTCGCAGATTCTTCAATGATCTACTTGTGTTTTACTGGAAGTCCATTTTGTATAAATATTATCTTTATTTATATTATTAAAGTAATTAATTTTTCTAACAATAACTGAGATATGTGCACTTCTGCAATCCTATTGTCCTTGTACTGTCCTTGTACTCTCCTTTGCAAATGCCAAACAAAGTTTTCAATTGAGGCTGATCATCATTAACAACTGACGGAGGATATATGTTATAATCAGACATTCTGTATCTGTATATTTTACATATCTGTAAAATTTTTGTTTTTTTGTTTTTTTGTTTGCTCATGTTATTTTGGGGCTGTCATTTAGATTTGAGCTGCTTTGTCCAACATGTCCAGTAGTCAGACCAACTGTCCCAGAAAGTCCACCAATTATCTCCTGTCGTGACCCATTTGCCTACCAGGACACTGTCATAGCTGGATGACTGTGTTTAACACACGGCAGAATGACTGAAATGCCCACGACACTTCATCAGTTCAATAATAAAAATGATTGCATTTATTGATTCACATAATGTTTTGTTCCACAGTTTTCCTGGATACACAAAGCAGGTCTATTTGACAGTATAGACCTTCTTATTGTGGGGTCAACAGCGCTAACCACTATGCCACCATGCCATCTTGATTCTTTTTCTCCACTCCACCAAATAGACATATATTGAACTTTTGATTTCATGTCTTCATAGTCCTTGTTACTTTGAATGAGAGGTTTTAGTATGTAGAATGGAACTTTTTATTTTCTAAAATGTGATAGACCATACACTGCAGACGTCTAAGGCTAAAAAACAGCCACACAGTCAGTCATGATGTGCTGCTGTAGTTTTGAACAGTGAAGTTTAAACTTGCTTTATGTCAGATAAAGCAAATTCTTTACCAGAGCATCAGTGGCTTTATCTGAATTTACGGTTCAACAATAATTCAATATGAATAAATACTGCAATATACTATGACTTATGTTCATTGCAGGGCACTGCCGTCGCTTCATTGCATTCAAGCCGAGCAAAAAGAGCAGAACACAGCACAGCGTGGTGGTTGAGTGGTTAGTGCGTGCACCACGTTATTGCATAGTCCTGGGTTTGACACCAGCATGAAGACTCATGAAAAAAAAAATCTGGTTACATATATTTATTCAATGATTGTTTTTAGTAGAAATAGGTTGGATTTTTGTGTGTCCCTCAGTTTGACTTTCCACCCTATCACACTTACTTTTCTCTTTATAAAAAAAAAAAAAAAAAATGGACTGTCACTTTGAATGACATCAAAAAGGAAGTGACATTGATTGATACTCTGGAGGAGCAGCCAAGTTCCCATTTTATTTTACATTGTCAGCTAGCTAACCACGGAGTGAACTGGCAGCCATTTTAGGTTTAAATTTCACACTGCATCACATTTTTTACTGTGATGGGGTGGTTGTAATGGGGTCTGTCTGTGTCTCTTCTGTTGTATTTGGAATTCACAGCGTCAACACAGAGAAACACCACAGGAAGACTAATATACTTCACAGCAAAAAAATTTGTTTGTGAAAGGAAACTATCAAAACAGACAGAAACCATGAGTGCATCTCAGATTAATGAAGAATTACATCGAACAAAGAAAAATGAGAAAAGGATGATGCAGCAAAACAATTAGTTAAAAGTGACAAATTACAGAACAGTCCACTTTGAAAAGAGAACACCTTGAAATTAGTAGACTGAGGCGTTTAAGCAACAGACAAATTGGGGTGAAAAACAATCAAAAAATGTTTTACTGTTATGCACACACTACAGGGCCAAAGTTTGGAAATAAGGTCAATACAGGCTAAACATTTAGAACAAACTTCAATTTTCAGTTAATAATGCCTTTCTTAAAAAGCAGTATGAACTGGATTTTGGGATGTATTTACTGCATGATTAAACTTTGCTTTCATTGATATGCACCATTTTCCTCATTTTACCTTTAGGTATGCATTTATGTTACTAGATCATTGCTGAAAAAATGTTAACAAAAGAAATGAAGGGCTGAATGTTAGGATTGAGAAGATTTGCACGAAATGCTACTTCAGTGCAAAAGTAAAAAACAAAACACAGTTTGAACTATTCACTTTACAGTAGCTTTTTGGCTTTTGAAAGTTTGCACGAAAAAACCCAATAAATCTCAACTGTGTTCATTTCGCTGACTAACGATCACAGAAATTGCTACAAAAAAGAAAAAAGGCTGAATAAAGAAACGAGTACAGATTTGGACATTGAAGAAAGGATACACTGAAAGAGAAATTGCAAAATACCTACCCTGAAGACACTAGAAGGAACTGGAAGTTATGGTCATAACCCATAGCCCTGGCAACTGTTAAAGACATTTGAGGAAGTTGGTCTGAGGAGTTGTGTATCTGCAAAAAAAAAGCTACTTTGTCCACAGAACAACAAAAACAGATATGAGATATGAGCACAAAAAAATTTGACTTATGACAACTGGAAACAAGTTTTCTGGACCGAAACTAAACAAAAGCAAGTTTGAACTATTTGTAGACAAACTGGTGAGCATCTTAAAGCACCATGCGTAACACCCTTGATAAAGCATGGAAGTAGTAGTGCCATGGTGTGGGGTTGTTTGGCAGGTGATAGAGTAGGAGATTTGTTTGAAGTAAAGGGTATCGTGAAAAAGGAACAGTACCAGTCCGTCCTCCCCCAGCTCTCGAATTGAGTTTCTGTGGGACGAATTGGATGGATCAGTCAGAAAAGTCCATCCAACGAATCAGCACTGTCTCAAGGTGAATTTAAGAAATGCAATTCCCTGTGTATACCTTAAAAAATTTGTGGAACGTATGACTGGTATATGCCATGCTGTTGTTAAAGCCAGAGGAAGTTAACTTTGAAGAAAGCAAAGTCTAATCAAGAAAAACCCAAATACTTGATAATTATAGTAAAAATGTATTCTGATAAGTGACTCTTTATAATAAAAATCATGTTTATTTTGTTGTATACCAATGAAACTATGATATTTTTTGTACTTGCTTCAAAACTTTTGACCTATATGCAGAAAAACAGTGCAATGATTTTATTTACTTATTTAAAAAGAATTTATAACACCAACCTCATATGCCAGGAGCACCAACAGACTACATGCATTAGGACTCAATGCCAGGAGATCATTAACTAGAGAACTACAAATTGTGGCATGGAGAGAAAATAAAGGCAGCAAATAATCAAAACGAAAAATGTCAACAGTACGAGAGACCTTGACATTAGAAACCTGTTCAAGGTTCAGGCAGTAATAGCTGCACGTGATAAGGAAATTGATTAAATGAATAATCACAGATATATGTAAAATGTCCACAAAATCGTGCGTTTTTAGCTGTCTTCTCTGAGTCACTAACAGCAACAAATATTACATCTCAACTTAGAGATCAAATTTCTTATTGCAAAATTAATTAAAAACAGTTAAGATGACAGAGCCACCAGGAACTTGCCAAGGGACTGAAAGAATTAGTTTATTTATTTATTTATTTATTTATGCTTGGGCAGCACGGCTGCATAGTTGTTAGCGCTGTTGCCCCACAATCAGAAGGTCACAGGTTCGGTTCCCGGGCCTGGGGCCTTTTTTTCTGTGGAGTTTGCATGTTCTCCCCGTCTGTCTCTGTATGTTGGCCCTGTGATGGACTGGTGGCCTGTCCAGGGTGTACCCCACCCTCACCCAGAGGGAGCTGGGATTGGCTCCAGCACCCCCTGTGACCTGGAAGCGGATAAGCAGTAGAAGATGAATGAGTAATTTCACTTAATAATAATTTATAATTAATGTAACATTCCTACAACACTATGAATACACAGACAGCCCTCAGGGTTACACTTTTCTTCCTGCAGAACCTCAGGAAAACTGGGCTCCCACAAAAACTCCTCACCAACTTCCACCAGTGCATGATAGAAAGCGTCCTAAGCTATGGATGCACAGTGTGGTTCTCCAGCTGCACCTCTGAGGAGAAGAAAGGCCTGCTGCGGATCACTCAGACTGTGCAAGATATCATCAGTGCCCCTCTCCTACCCCTGGAACATATACGCTCTGTCCAGCTGGAAAGATCAGCTCTGATTGCACACACCGTGGACAATATCTTTTTGACAAAGACTGAAAAAACAGCTTCTTCCCCAAGGCTACGAAGGCTCTGCTGGAAGCCTTAGCTGGCCTGGCACATACATACTTGCACTTTACATTACATTTCATGGACATTCTGTCACTTTATTCATGCTGCAATATTTATATTTATATCATATTTATATTTAGCTACATATTTATACTCATAGTTCATTTTATTACATGCTGCTATTAAAAAGGAATGCTGATGGACAAAAATGTCATTGTCATTCTACTGTCTTTTTCCGTCTATTCTGTATTTGCTCCACACAACCAATTTACCAACTAGACATAAAATGTTGAAAATGTACAAATAGCAGTTGATAACACATAACTGGAATCATTTCAGTGTTTTTATAACAAAATCCATGAATAAATAATTATCAGCAAATTTAGTATTTAAGGATTTAAATAACATTTCCAAGATAACTGTCACGGATGAGGACAAGGGATCTGTATAAGTGTGGGCTTTATCTGCTGCATGCCCACACTGAGCAGAGTTATGCACTCCATGGCAGGTTAGGCAGAACCCGGGGCTGCCAGAAAGTAACGAAGGGACAGATACTTTTTCGTGACAACATCAATCATTCTACCATTTTCATTTAGATTTCTGACAAGGTTTAGCACTGTTGCCTCACAGCAAGAAGGCTGTGGGTTTGCTTCCCGGCCTGGGGCCTTTCTGTGTGGAGTTTGCATGTTATCCCCGTGTCTGCGTGGGTTTCCTCCGGGTACTCCGGTTTCCTCCCACCGTCCAAAGACATCATGTTTAGGTTAACTGGTGACTCGTCCATATAGGTCTGAGTGTGAGTGGTTGTTGGTCTCTGTCTGTCTCTGTGTGTTGGCCCTGTGATGGAATGGTGGCCTGTCCAGGGTGTACCCCGCCCTCACCCAGAGTGAGCTGGGATTGGCTCCAGCACCCCCTATGACCCGGAAACTGATAAGCGGGCTGAAGATGAATGAATGAATGGATTTATGACTCTCATACAGCAATTTCACCAAGGTCCCTAATCTCCAGGTCAAGTAATCTTATATTATTTATGTTATTTGTGTGCAATACTTTTCTTATTTTCCTATTTGTCATTTTTATGTTTGAGCGTGTTTGTTGATTGTATGTTCTGCATTTATTTATTTATTTATTTGTAACTTGTTTCCGTCCTTCATTATTTTATGCATTATTTTAGGCTATTTACGTCAGTTGTTGAGGGAAAGGTGACACGTTCACAATGTGTGAGCGATATCAACATGTAATCGCCTTCTACCATGGCTTTACCCACATCTGACTGTAAAAAGGGACCGCTTTCTCAATTTTTTTACTAACCAAACACAAACCCACAATGTTTGCCACAAATACATCAGGAGATGCCACACAGAGCCTTGCATAAGTTCAATTAACCATGAGTAATTAGCCACTCTTTGTTTCTTTTTGGTGGAGACTATGATGGACAATGAATAATAGCCTCATTGCTGAATACTTCTGGTTTTTTGCCCAATGTGGTCTTTTCTAAGTGCTTGAAGTGAGCTGGAATGCAATACAGGGTGGGTGTAAAGAGTTAAGATGGACAGTCAGTCTTCACTTTAATCTTCATAATAGAAGCTAAGGAGGACTAATGACACCTTCCCTCTCCTCCTCCCATACCTAGCTCCATCCCTTTTGTCCTTCCCCATTTCCACACCTCCATTCTTAACCCCTGAACTTCACTTCCTTACAACCTCTATTACTCTCTGCACTCCTCTCTCCCATCTGTTTCTTTTGCCTTTGTTTTCTCATTTATATTCTTTTTTTAATTTGAATTCTATATTTTCTCTCCTCAGGCAAAGCCACATTTTACCACAGTACCAGGTTCTTGTGTGTGATGTTGATTTCTACCAAAGCATTATGTGTACATGTGTGATGCTGCTTTGTGTACTATCTCGGCTTGTGTGCACATAAAACATGTAGGCTTTTATTTTTTTGTTCCTTGAATTTCAGATTTAACACTTAACTGGTCACAGGTTAATGGAAAAATTACAAGTGCTGGTAAAGTGGTAAGGTAAAATATCAGGGACAAGAAATGAGCGGTAGTCTATGTCCTCAAAAGTAACAGTGTGTGCATGTGTGTGTGTGTTAGGGCTGTAGCCCTGTGACAGTGACTGATGGCTGGCTGTGGTAAACGATGCAGAACTTTTATTAATAGGAGTACAAGAGGTGGTTAAAAATCCTGTTTAATGGAGAAATATGACACAGGAAGGACGAGGCAGGAAAATGTAGATAGAGAAAAAAAGGCATTATGGATAAACACGATGAAGGGTGACAATGGAAAGGAGTGGAGAAAGAAGCAATGGGGAGGGGAGATAACTGAGAAGAAAAGGAGAAGAAGAGCACAACTTCTTGACTAAAACTTGTGTTTGAAGCCAGAGTATCTTGTATCTTGGGAGTGGTGTTTGTAGTTTATTGTTTTAAGAAAAGCCGAAATTTGATTAAAGAGATTCGAATCATTGCTTTAACAAGACTAAAGCTGAGCTCAGACGACATGTGTCTGGAATGATTTTACCCTGATTCATCAATTCTGACTTGGGTGGTTGTTTGGCCACTGTTATCCAGAGGAAGGTTCACAGATCCAGCTGTCTGTCACGGACATTCTAGCCCATTTCAGCTCCTCCACATCTCCTCAACAATTCTTATCCTTTTTGACTATTCTTTTGTTAATTTCTAAGTCTTAAGTTTTAATAACACTACAACAAATTGCTGCACCACAATCTTAATTTTGTTTACTTTTGCTTCCCTGTGAGATCATGTAAGATGAGATCAGAGAGTCTCTGTCTATTTGACCCAAACTGATAGATAAATCCACAGAAGAGTCAAAGGGGTAATAGGATACTATGAGCTCCTACAGATATGATGATGCTTAAACATTATGCTTTCTAGGTGAAAATGCGATTTCAAACAATACTATAGCTTCCAATTATCTGTACAGCTATTTTTACACAGTTACTCTGCAGCTGGAGCCAATCACAGACTTGCAATAGCAATGGCTAACCATTGCAAGGCTGGAAGTGGAAGTATTTGTTTTGATTGTTAGTGTCATTGCTTCACAGCAAGTACTTTCTGAGTTTGATTTCCCAGGACCTTTCTGTGTGAAATTTGCATGTTCTTCCTGTGCCTGCATGGGTTCTCTCTCTTCCTCCCAGAGGCCATAAACACGCACATTCAGGGTCAGTGGTTACTCTGAATTTCCCTGAGTGGGAGTGGGAGTGGTTGTTTGTCCAGTGATAGACTGGCAACTCGTTTATGGTGTACCACTCAGTTGCCAAATGCTGGGATTGTTTCCAGACCCTGACGGGAAAGTGCTGTAGATAATGGATGGGTGATGTGATATGATATGCAGGTGGTTGAATGTGACATCTTTGACTATCTTATACAGAATTTTACAGACACAGAAAGTATGAACAACCCACCAGAAGTAGGTCAAATGTGAGTTTCTCATTGGTTATTTTTGTTCATGTATATGTTGTCATGTCTTATATGATTCTGTTTACTTTCTCATTTTCTGTTTCTCTTTTCCTTCGAGCAGTTTTATTGAATTTATATCTCTCCATGTGTTAGCAGAGGAGATCCTGTTGACCTGAACAGAGAGGTGGGTGTAACTCTATGAGAGGCGGATGATAGTAACTTCACTCTTCCCTATAGACATACCCTCAGGTGCAGACCTTTAACATAGCACCAGAGGTTAAAATACTTTCTCTATTGCTAATATGTATGGGTGTGTGAACAATTGAAGTGTTCTTAATAATGAAATGCCTCAGCTGTTATCAGCGAGGGTGTCACCTTATCTGTGACTGTGTGAATATCTTGTGTCCATCAGTAACTCTTTCACTGTGCCATTGTGAGTCACATCTTATTTTAATACAGGAAATGAAAAACAAAAGAGCAAAGAGCTGCTTATTCTCCCTCATGAAAAACAGTTAAATGGCTGCCACAATGATCTGCATAAACAGATAAGCACAGATGGATTAGGGTCACTGCAGTCCTCCTGTTCCTGATTTGCATTAAGCACTGCTGACGAAAAGAACATTTTTCTTTTTATCAGCATGTTCATCAGCTTCACTCTCAGTGGAGAGTGACAATTGTATTAAACACCAATAAGGTTAAAGATTAGACTGTTTATAAAAATAGACATACATTTTGAGTCTGAAAAGAGAAGCCAGTGCTCCACTTCTTGAAAAAAGTTGCAAGTTTGTCTCTGTGAAACGGTCCCTACATCACTTGATTTAGCTCAGTAAACATTTTCCCAATGAGGTTAAGGTCTCAGCCCTTGGTTTCAAGTCTTTTTCAATACACCAGATTCTGCAGTCTGCAGCTCAAGGCAGTGATGGCTATTAGACTTAGGCCATTTTTCTTTGAGATGTAATGTCAGGGGGCAGCATGGCGATATAGTGGTCAGCGCTGTTGTCTCACAATAAGAAGGCTTTCTGTGTGCAGTTTGCATGTTCTCCCTGTGCTGGCATAGGTTTCCTCCGGGTACTCCGGTTTCCTCCTACCGTCCAAAGACATCATGTTTGGGTTAATTGGTGACTCTAAATTGTCCGTAGGTCTGAGTGTGAGTATGAGTGGTTGTCTGTCTCTGTGTGTTGGCCCTGTGATGGACAAGCAACCTGTCCAGGGTGACCCCGCCCTCGCCCAATGTGAGCTGGGATTGGCTCCAGCACCCTCGTGACCCAGAAACAGCGGTTGAAGATAAATGAATGAATGAATGAATGTCATGTCAGGTCATGTTGATGGCATTATTATCACAATGTATTGATGGAAGTGATGATAAAGGTGATAGGCCTTCTGGGTTGGTCAAGCAGCTGTGATTGGCCGGATAGATGTCCAATCAATCCCACCGAACCAATAGGCTTTCATATACGGAACTGTTGTTTGTTTTAAATTCCAGGCAACACTCACCACAACTTTCCCCAACCATATACATCGATATTTTTATTCAAATTTGTTAGTGTGTGGGCTCCTACAACAATCAACCCTACGAACCAGTGAACTGTTGTTTTAGGGTTGTCACCTCTTTATTTTTTGTTATATTGCCGTTATTTTGACAGCCACAATGAGAGAAAGATAGGAAAAACTGTGAGAGATAGAGCGGAAATGACACGTAACACAAGAACCACCTTCATGAACACACACAGACACACAAGCACACATCTTTGGTATCTGACCAATATCATGAAGTTCACTGTGCATATAATAGCATTTGGTATATTGTATATCATATTATATATTGCACTTATTCAAAGACATCAGGTCTTACATCTCCTATAATGGAACAAATGGCTTGTTTTAATTACCCACCCACTCCACACCTCTTGGTCCTAAGTATTATTTTTTCCAAATTCAAAATAGCCCTAATGAGACAATTCATCACAGCATGAACCATTTTTCAAATAAATTCAAATTATAATAAACTATTATTACATAAATCATGAAGTGCAATATTATGTCAAGTATTTGCTGTCTATTTGCACCAAATGTTCACACAGCATCTATTTGGCCATGTATACTGAGGTAGACTGCCAGTGAATCCTAAAGCACCCTGGTTTTTGTAAGTGGGTGATGCATCAATCATCACACTAATAAACACCATTAAAGCACAGGAAGTACAAAGTATGGTGTTAAGGGCATAAAAGCCCACTTATGGGTGTCCAAGTGGCCCTTCATTTAGAAGGGCCAAGTGCAGGGTTCTGACTTATGAAATAGGTCTTGACTCCCATGTCATATCAAAACTTCATCAATACGTCCAAACAGTCATACATAGTACTGTGCTGAACTATAAGACAACATCAATATAATGTTGATGAAAATAATAATAATAATAATGATAACAATAATAATGTAGGAATACAATTGGAAAATTTCAACAGGAGCATGATGGGAAATAAAAATCCAGTTGTCTTGTAAATAGTGGCCCTTCAAGATTTGCAAATTCATGGATCCATCTTTTATCTATACTGCTTATGAACCAGGGTTGTCGGCGGCCCGTCCCAGCTGACATTAGGTGAGGATGGGGTTCACCTCGGACAGGTCTCCGGTCTAACCTTTGAACTGGTCCTAAATGTATTTTGTCATCACTTACTATGACGTTAAAGACTGGCCCTCTGCTGATGTAAGAGTGTTTACTTTCATTTAGTGATGGCATCCAAGTTAAATTTTTTTGTGTTTGCTCTAACCCAGTATTGACTGAACTTTTTGTTTTTGAATCTGATTAGAGTGCTCATAAATGGGGAAGTGATGCAACTTGTTGAAGTTCTCTCAAATATAAATAGTTTTACTATTAAAATGGGCCATAAATGTAAATATCATAGCTCTGGCTCTGTGTTTGTGTGCGTGTGTGTGGACTTGTATTGTTCTTATTCAAAGCCATGAGGTCTTCCATCTCTTGCATGCAAGTTTTGTATTAATAATACATCAAGCACAGACATCAGTAAGTAAACACACATTGGCCCAAACCACAATGTCACGTGTGTTACTAGTTTCAGTGCTCATTGACTATTACCTGGTAATATATAGACTGCTGTCCTACTTCCTGACAGCAGATATAAATACATATAATATATGTCATTTAAAGCCAGATAGTCCTATGTGTAACGCTTTTAACAAAGATGACCAATTATGAATGTGGTATGAGAAAACCATGGATGGAGAGGTTAATTCATTCCGAATGGATTCATATTGGTATTGGCCAGTAGAGACACGCCATGTTGTTCTAGTGAGAATTCCTCTGTGAAGTTTCCACAAAAACAGTTAAGTGACAATACTTAAAGAAAAAAATGTCAAATTCTCAGATTATTCTTTTAAAAAATAAAGAAAAAGACTCAATCACAGCTGCAAACATGAGGTTTAAGGTACAGGACTGATCTTTTGTCAGGCAGCAGGTAACTATCTTGCCGGATGGACTGCATCCATGGACCATATGATATTTATAAACTCTGTCCCAATCCAGGTCTAAAAATAAAGATGGGCATTGCCTTTGTGATGCCACCCATAAGTTTCTTGACATTACTGTTCCATGAGCAAAAGCAGATTTATTATTATCTTTAATGATGGAAGTCCTCAAACCTTAATTCATTTTAACCCAAACCAAGATTTACATTCCCTAAACCTTCTTGTCCCTAAACTTAAACAAACCTTATAATGGTGTCAGTTGCATTGCATTATTCAAATCATATTGTGAATGATTTCATTCATTCATTCATCTTCTCCCGCTATTCTGTTTCTGGGTCGTGGGGGTGCTGGAGTCAATCCCAGCTCACACTGGGCAATGGCGGGGTCACCAAGTGAACTTCCTAGACCAGATTACATTGCCTAACCAATACCTAAAACATCTCACTAACGTCAATACAGCACCTTGTAGTGTTTTAATATTTTCAGTCCAACAAGCACCTGAGCATCTCATCAGTAGTATTGTGACACCTGTACGTGCCATTCTGTTAAAGTTAAGCTTAGTCATGGCACCCCAATGGCTGATGGTCTGGCTGCGTACTGCAAAAACACATATGTTCTGAGCAGGGGTGTCCCTGTTTTACCTTCAGGGCCAAACTCTTTGCTGCATTTTATTCCCCTTCTCTGTGTGCCTAAGAAATTGTAAAAATATATAATGTATATATAATGTCAGACTCATCAGCTTATATGAAGATCTATCCATCTCTTCGTGCTCAGTCTGCAAGTGACTAAAGCCCTCCTAAATGTATCTTTTTCTAGTTAAATATGCTACTTTTCATCACTGGGAGACATTTTTCTGACACAGACTGCCACAATGAGGAATCACACCAAGGTGAGTACTACAGCATGTAAAGCAACCATTCTGTGAAAACTGGAGTTCAGAGTGCATGCTAACACTGAATGAAAATTAGCAGTCTGGGATCATTATTTGTTCATGGTGGGTCTGCTGATACACTCTAGCAACCATTAATGTTTCATATGCATCCTGGAACTATCTGAATGTCACTGCACTGTGTGCAGCTCAGGCTCAGATTAGAGTTATGTTTGGTACAGCAGTCACTGTTTTTGAAGTTAAGAAGTTAGCTGTAGTTAATATTATTCAGTTTAGTAGGGTCCTCACAAGCACTGTTGTTTGCATATGAGTGCTTTTGCGTTTCAGTGGGAGGGGCCAATCAAAGCACCTGTAACTCCACACCTTCAAGAGGAGATGAACACGTGAGAGAGTGTGGACAGGAAAGAAGGACGGCACATGGAGAGTGAGGATGTATGGGAATAAGTGAGCCTGCTGTGGCTGACCAGCAGCTCACCTTTGCTCTCATTTCTAGTAGGTTTTGACAGTTGTCATTGCCACTTTTGGGATGGATGGACATGTAATTCTGGTGGACAACAAGCCAAGCAACCCTCTATTACCACTGCAATTGTCTTCTCCCTGAGGATCTGATGTAATTTCTCTTTGACCTGGACTCTCCTCTATGAGGAACCTGGGACTGATAGCTGCTGGTTGAGACTGCAGCTTCCCTGACTTTGCTTAGACAGCTTCTTATTAACTGGCACACAGCTCTCAGAATCATTTCCACTCTGTTTCCAACAGAAGTCTCAGAGAGGCCAACAGGACTGAGAAAACTTTACATTTGTGCATAGAAGACTGAATTCAGATCCTGAATCCAGATCTCCACCACAGCTGGCTCCACATCAGTTTCAAGGTGAGCCTAGCAGAGAAGTACACGCCTTTTGTAATGTTTTGGACAACACATTCCCCATCCAAACAAATTCCATGTTTCCATTTCAATACCTGTTTACGTAAAATTGTACTCTCAACTTACTACAATAATGTGCTGCATCAGAAGAAAAACATCATCCCATGTAGGAACGTTGTAATTCTTGTACAAAAAATAGATCTGAAAAACTTGTGCTGATGATACTTGTGTTGGAACCTCTTGTACTATTGCTATTTGATGATTTAAGTTCATTCAAATATCATGTCAGTTCATAGTTTCTCATTTATATTCATTGTTGACAGAAATTCATTTATGTTGTGTATGTCCCTTTAAATCAGCCAGTGATGTCATGTGTGCCATGTGCAGGAGAGAGGAGCTGTTAGGCACTGGATCACATAGTTTTTATACTGTGTGACAGTGTGTAATGTTGACATTTTTCATTAAAGAGATTTTGAACTGGATTACATCTCCTGTCATCCGCATTAGAACAAGTTAATGTGCCTGCAGCACCTTGGTGGCCTTTGAACATGTCAGAGGGAAGGCCACTGCAGTTATTTCATAACCAAGTGGTTTTGCATCAATATATTTACATTTTTATATCATTAAACAACCTGCATACATGAAAGTCAATGGTTTTGCTCAGGCAGCACAAAACAAAAAACTCCAAACTTCCAAAAATATTTACAAATTCATATAGAATGAATATTTTTATTTTCTGGCCATGAGGAGAATGAACTTGGGAATTTTTTCTCTGTTTCTTATTAATGACAACAGTTTATTATGTGGGAGTTTGGGTGGCTCAATGTTCAGATGCACTGCAGGAGCAATGCATTTACGTGCACACAGTGTGACAATGTAGGAAAAGCCATCACAACTAGTTGCTAGACTAGTAAAATTGGTCTGTTGCATAACATGCCCAGGTTGTTGCTCCTGAAAAAGTGTAGGAGCCTCCTTACCACACCCTTTGTGGGTCTTTTCAAACTTATTTCAGGGCTGCAGCTCAGTCCCTCATTTCTATTTGCAGTGTAGACAGCACCTTGTTGGACTGTATATGGGTCCTTCTACCCTGTTTGACATCAGGGATATGTAAGGAAAATGCAAAAATGAGTGTGTTCTCATGAGCAGCCCTGTTAATTGACCTGGGTTTGAATGTGACCTCTCCATTGCTGGGAAAAACCAGATGTTGGCATCTTTTTTGACCAGTGGAATGTGGGCTATAGAGAGGGATAATTTTTCTCTGAGAGCATTAAACCAGAACAGCCTGAACTGAGATGGCTTGTGGGAAATGACAATAGTAGGTGGCATTCTTTGGAGGAGCAGTTGCTGAGTGGTGGTTTGTGCGTTGTACCTGGTATTGCTGATCTGCTGCGATAATACATTTGTGCGTGGTGGTTGCTTTGTAATAATATATCTCACTCAGAGCTCTCTTATCCAAAGAACTGATCTGTGGACTAATATGGGTCACACTGCGTAGGAATATGGTAGGTCAGCAGTTCACAAGCATAGATACTTCCAAAAATCTCATCATCCTATATATATATCCTAGTATTGTTGCTCTGCAGTGTTTTGCACTTGAAATATGCTATTTTTTTGTGCTTGAACTGTATGTTTGTTTATGTGTGTGTTTATTAAACTCCTTCCTATTGGCTGCAGTGGATGATGTCACAGCCAGAGTGCCTCATTCAGAGGTCTAGCTCTCAGCTGCTTGGACAGCACGTACAAGAGCAAGTTGGCCTGAATATATTTTGAGGATGGAAGAGATATGGGCAATAAGATAGTTAGACTATTAGAGGCTGTGGAGCAGGTTTTTCATGATTACTGTCTAAACTTAACGTGAAAAGAATGTAAAGATACAAACTTCAAATTAGCTGTATAACAAACAAAACACAAGTGTAACTTTCTGTGTTGAAGTTTTCTTGGGTTATGGTTTACAGTGTTTTTATTTAGAAAACAACAAAAATGCTAAATTTGTTTGTTGTATGGGAGACTTGGTGGCATTTTTTTTAATTACCACGTAAATAAAATGGAAAAGCCTTAAAGTGGGGGTAAAAGGGTAATGAGGAAACATTCAGCTGCCTCTGATAATCTAATCTGACCGTGCAGGTGCACAGAAATAAAAATACAAAATAAGGAAAAAGAAATTTCCTGCACAAAATGTAAACATCTAAAATGGCTGCTTTTCTACACACCCTCCAACTGTAGCACTTACAAAGCATCCAGAAAGAGCCAATTCTCAATATCAAGGTTTTATTGAACCAACATTAAAGGGGACAACAAACAGTTAGCCAAGTATGTCATATCTTCATGAAACTGTGGGAGAAAGAGAAAAAAAATAAATAAAAATGTGATTTAGTTTGTGTTTGTAACAGCTGCTGTGAAAACTTGCCTAAGGGCAAAAAGGCATCAGGTGCTGGGCTCCAGCCAGTCAAATGTGAGCTGGGAGAGTTATCTGAAGTGAACCAATAATGGAACCAATGTAATCACAAGTTATCTTACAGCTGTGCTTTTGAGATCAATATCAGCATGCTAACATGCTCATAGTGGTAATGGTAACGTGATGATTTCTAAGCTTCCATATTCAACTTTTCGGGTAAACATTCAGAGAAACAAAATCCTGCAAGGTTTCATGGTTAGCCCAGGTGGGGGGGTGTTTTTATGTATTTTTAATGACTATGGCTACTTGTTGTCCTTTTACAGCACATGAATTCAGATGTTCTTCCCATTTCTTTAAAGAAAATAATGCGTTCCATGAATTATATCATTATTATATTTCTTTTTCTCACTTTCCTGTTTCCCTGTGCCAGTGTTCTAATGACTGAATGGGAGCAAATGTGCAACCCAGTACCAATAACCTGGGGAAAGAAGAGTAATACAGCAGTAAATTAATAGCCCCGGCTTTGGAATGAGATCCAACAAATTTTTTTTAATGGCAGTTCTTCGGTGTTTATGCAGATTCAGTGGATCCATAGGGAGTCAGTGTCTTGTCTGTGTTCATCAAATCCTGACTTTCCGAATTTCCAATTCTCTTTTATCACATATTCATCCTCTCCTCTCCCTTCTCTTTATTCCAGTATTCACCCATCATGACAGATGCATCTTCAGTCTGGTGGAAGCTTACATTTCTGAGGAGGAAAAAATCCCAGCCCAAAGTTCAGTATGAAATTCCTGCAGATGTTATTTCCAGTGCCACTACCGGCCAGCACCAACACATGTCAGTGGCAACTGGAGCAGCTGGCCACCCAGATGTTGCCGTGCACAGTTCCCGACTGGACGCCCGATTGGAGAAGATTGTGGATAAAACAACAGCCAGCAAGGGGCGCCATGTCAAAGTGTCCCACTCTGGAAGGTTTAAGGAGAAGAAGAAAATGCGCACTACATTGGCAGAGAGCCCAGATATGTTTCCAGGAGGTCCGGAGGGATGAAGTGACAGAACATGCAAAGATATAGATGCATAGAGACACATTCAATTAAAGTTTTTACAGGCCTAAAATGCAATTCTGTGCCTTAATAATTTTCCCATTTGGAATCAATTAGGTCTATCTATCTATCTATCCATTTAACTAACTAACTAATATATGTAACTAATGGACATTTGCAGACCTAATATCATGGCATGATAGAATAATCATTTTCTTTCGATCTTTAGATTTGTCTGTGTTCACAATAATAATAATTTTTATTTTATTGTAATAATTTTTTAAACTTAATAGTGGTTTAAAGGTCTAACTGCAACTGCTGCAGTAGAACAAATTTTTCTTATGCAGAAAATAAACCTCAGGAAAAGGCTTCAAGTTTTCAGGGGAGACCAATGGAATGTTTTTATTTATATGAACAGTTCCAGTCTGGTTTTCACCCACTCCAACACACAGAGACAGACAGAGACCAACAACCACTCACATTCACACTCAGACCTACGAACAATTTAGAGTCACCAATTAACCCAAATATGATGTCTTTGGACGGTGGGAGGAAACCCACGCAGGCACGGAGAGAACTCGCAAACTCCACACAGAAAGGCCCCAGGAAGTGAACCCGCAACCTTCTAATTGTGGGGCAACAGCGCTAACCACTATGCCGCTGTGCTGCCCATACTCAGCTTATCCAACTCAAAACATTTGTTTCCTAGCCACCCCCCTTCTCCTCTGGTGTACCCCAAGGTTCTCTCCTTGGGGCCCTCCTGTTCATTATCTACTTCCTCCCTCTTAGTCGTATTTTCTGTAAACAAAACATGCAATTTCACTGCTACGCAGATGACACCCATCTCTACCTGTCCATTAGTTGGTCAGCATGCTTCCAAATACGAAACATCTATCGCCTGCGTCTGTCTCTCTTCCCTCAACAGTACTGCTATTCTGGTCCACAACCTGGTCACATCCCATCTAAATTACTGTAACTCCCTTCTCTTTGGTTTATCTGAAAAATCTATCCATAAACTTCTATTGGTTTAAAATTCTGCCACCCGCATCATCACCAGAACCCCTGTGTACCAGTCACATTACACCTGTCCTGGAGCTACTCCACTGGCTTCAAATCAAATACCCCATTGTTTATAAGATTCTGTTTCTCACCTTCAAGGCCATCAACAACTTCACTCCTCAGTATCTTATTGAGCTCTTTCATTCCAAAATACCCACCCATACTCTCAGGTACATTTCCTCCACCCAACTCACCCTTAACTTAACCACCTTGCTTAACCACCATGGGGTTGAGAGCCTTTAGCCACTCGGCCCCCACCTCTGGAACTATCTTTCTACCTCACTCACCACCTTCACATCCCACCTCAAAACGCACCTTTTCAGACAAGCCAACTCCATTTAACCAGGTATCTGTGTATATGCGACTGGAATGACTTCACTTTCACTTTTTACTTTCTTACTTCTCAGTTTGTTTATTTTGTTGCTTTAATATTTTTATTTGCCAGTGGATTGTATTTTATCCATTGTTTGTTTTTATTGGAATGTTTTGTAAGGTGTCCTTGAGTGTCCAGAAAGGTTCCTATAAATAAAATGTATTATTATTATTATTATAGAAGCAAGTGCAGCAGAAGCTGACCCAGATATGACATTGTGACTTTGGCTTTCTATCAAAAACTGTCTATAAAAAAATGGTTGTTCTTGAAAGTGAAGCCGATGCTCAAAAGCCTTAAACCTGCATTCTACCTAATGACCATAAGGGGTAGACCCCACAGGTTGGAAAAAGAAGTCAGATTGTATTGATGTCTATAGGAAAATGGCCCTATCTCTCATCAGCTCAATACACATTTTTGGAATGAGTTTATGGTCTTAGTCTCTAGTTTCTTCAACATGAGGCTAATTTTTTAACTGATAGTCCCAGAAAGCAGAGCATGCATTAGGGGTGTGGCTGATTGACCCATTGTACCACACATGGCGCAGTTCACAAGCCAATGAGTGACCTCACCGTGTGTTGACTCATCCGCTCTCAGGAGCACCTGGTGGCCATGAGGGGAGCTGATTTTTGGTTAATTTAACCAGTTAACTAACCTGCCCTGGGACAGCATAAGATAGACTTTAGAATTTTTACTTCATTTTGCCTCAGTCGTCAAGGGCAAACACTGACTGGGCCTGTGATCCTGTACAGTTGTGTGTTCAGTCAACTACAGTAAACTCAGGGATCCAAACATGCAAAAATGAACAGTCTGTCAGTCTGCAGATATTAAAATAATAGACTGCACATTTATAAGGCAAATTACCAAGATCTGAGTGGACCTTTTGTAACTAACAATTAGGGATTAATGATGAGGCTCAAATTTACATTTCATAATTATATAACCAGTCATGTTATTATGCAATAACAGTTTTTTGATTCAACCCTTCTAGTTTTCATGTGATTGTATCTGTTGCTGTTGCTTTTGGCAAACAATGTGTACATGAATCAAAGTTCTGAAGTTCCATTTTATCAAAAGCAACAAAAAAACCAAATACATATAATCCATGGGCGCTCTTTCTTCAATGCTTTTCATTTTAATAAAAGTCACAAAGCATTGAACAACAAGTGCATCTCAGCCTGACCTTTTATGTCTTCTGGATGAACCACTGCTGTGACATGAGCTATTTACAGCATTTGCCTGCTTGGTCATGTTGTATTGACTTATTATGTCTTTGTTATTTTGTGTTTTATATTTATTGGCAGCATCCATTTGTTGTCAAAAGTATGACGATATTTTTTTCTTAATCTGAAAGTCTATTTCGGTCTATAGGTATTGATTTTCTTGCAGTGCATTGAGCTCTCACGGCCATCGTAGAATCAGCTGTATTCATATAACTCATATATATATCCTGTTCATGGCTTATTACACAGCTACTTATTAAATACACATTGTAATATGTTGAACTTTAGTAGGTACATTTGAGGTTTCAATTGATATACTTTATATACAGTATACCAGCATACCATCACACCTGCCTGGAATTGTAAAAGAAACTGTCCAAAAAGTTTTTATTTACATCTACAGTTCTCTCTCACCCAATAAGAAGATAATTATTGTTATTGCTATTATTAACAACAGAAACAACAAAAACATAAAGACAGTTTAAAAAAAAAAAATTTTTATATTTTATTTGCTGCAATAATTTCACTTTGGTGTATGAATGCTGTCATTTCCAGTGTTCTAAATATTTCTTCATGGATGCTATTTATAAATAAGATATGTCTACTTTTAGTACTGAAGCCAAAACACTGTTAGACAATGTTCATAAGTAAGAATCAATAATAAAACCTCTCATCTGTTGAGTTGCTCCAGTCTCTTTAATCCACTGGGAGTCCTCATTTTGAGTCAACAGCAGATCCCTAAACCTTCAGTCAACAGTGAAAACATGAGTTTGATCCAATAATGCCCCCTAGTGCTCAGAGCCATAACAAAATGTTGTATCATTGAATAGTGTGACTGTTCAGTTCATGCCTGACAATACACAACAATCTACACTGGTTTATGTTATTTGTATGTCATTATATAATTAAAGAATTTAATATGTTTACTGAGCTCTCCAGCAGTTCCTTTGTCTTTGCTCTCATATGCATTGTCACTGTTACTTTATATAGTCAGAGGTGTACATTTCCACATCAACTCATTTTACAATACACAGCAAATGGTCTCTGTTCTTTTGAATAAACTTGCCAAAAAAGCGATAGAACTGTCCAATTTGTCATCATGATATTGATAGTAGACTAAGTATTGGAAGCCTGTTGATTTAGAGGTCATCTCAACTTTCTTATCTTTTTTTGTTGAATCCTTTATTTTTTAACAGCAGACTTTTTTCAAATCAAATTGTGTACACGGCTAAATGTCTTTCATATGAATCATGTATAAGAAACAATCCAATTGATACAGTTGTTAAAAAAAAAAATTGCACCTACTTACAAGAAAAACAAAGAGAAAAAGTAGGAAGAAAAGAGAAGTGAAACAACGAGATAAAAGGGATATGCTACGTTTAATGCAATAGGGGGGTCAGGATTTATAGAAATACACTCAAAACAGTCGAGGTTTTAGTGTCGAGTGTTTTAGTTGTGTACCCAGAGGAAACCCACACAGCCACAAGGAGAACATGCAAACTCCACACAGAAAGGCCCCAGGCAGGGAACCAAACCCACAACCTTCTTGTTGTGGGGCAACAGCACTATCATGATAGATAGTGATCTATCTATCTATCTATCTATCTATCTATCTATCTATCTATCTATCACTGTGTCAAGCCTGATATCTTGGCATGTCTGTAAAAGGACATTGCAGTCTGGACTGTAAAGGTCACCTTAAAGAAACAGGAGTACTTTTGTTTAAGAACATCCACCAAGGTTAATGAAATCATTTTTTTCCCCCTTTTTGTCTTTGGGATTTGTACATGTTGCTCTAGGACTGGACAATAATTCAATATCGTTATATATTGCGATAGAAAATTATTCTGTAACTGTTATATGGTTTTGAAAGACATTTGCTGATATTTTGATATAGAATATTTACAGCATCTGTCACTGACCGATGTTCATTATAAGGCGCTGTTGTCAGTTCATTGCATTCAAACTGAGCAAAAAGAGATGACAATATAGGCTACATGGGCATGTCATGACATCATCACAGGCACACAGCAAGTGATCAGCAGTAACAGGTAATGGTGGTCAACTCGGTTCATTTTATGGACTCTGGTTACTCTGAATCACTCACTAAAGTGATCCAGTTCACTTGAGTCACCTGAGTGTTGTTAGCACCCCCCCACCCCCCCCAACCACTGACACTCACCCATGAGTGTGATTGTGAGTGGTTGTTTGTATCAGTCTCTATGTCCCTGCGATAAACTGGGTGTACCTTGCCCCCAACTGCAAAGTGGCTGGGGCAACCCGGAAATAGATAAGTGCTAGAAAATGTGAGAGAGAAAAGCAGCATTAATGCTAAATTACTGTTGGACAAGCTGCACTGTAGCCTCTGCAGCCAGAACAAAAGGCTCTCAGCAAGATTACACAGGTTTTTTTTTTTATTTGCTTTTTTTAAGGAACCAGAACAAAATAAAAGTTGGTGCTTGCACCAACTAAATTGCCCCTGAAGCTATCTATGCTACGAGAACAGTGGGAGATCAAAAACTGATGGCCCTGGGTTTGAACCCAGATCCTGTTCAACACATGTGAGGGGCCTCAGCCTCCACCTATGAGACATGAATGGAACAACCTGAATGGTATTTGCTTTTTAAGATGTCAAAATGAGGCACATAGTATTTTCTTGTTGATGTGTTTTAATCTAAAGGCATTATTTGCCTAAAGAGTTTTAACTCTCTCTCACTCATTTTCTAGTGCTTATCTATGACGGTCACAGGGGGTGCTGGAGCCTATCCCAGCTAACATGCCAGGTGAGGGTGGAGTACACCCTGGACAGGTCACCAGTCCATCACAGGGCCAACACATAGAGACAGACAGAGACCAACAACCACTCACACTCACACTCACACTCAGACCTACGGACAATTTAGAGTCACCAATGAACCCAAACATGATGTTTTTGGACTGTAGGAGGAAACCGGAGTACCCGGAGGAAACCCATGCAGGCACGGGGAGAACATGCAAACTCCGCACAAAAAGGCCTCAGGCCTGGGAACTGAACTTGCAAACTTCTTATTGTGGGGTAACATTGCTAAGTGCTAACCACTATGCCGCCGCGCTGCCCACTCCCATAGGAGGAAACCCACGCAGGCACAGGGAGAACATGCAAACTTCACACAGAGGGGCCCCAGGGCCAGGAATCAAACCCATGACCTTTTTGTTGTTACGCAACAGCGCTAACCCTAGTTCTAGTTCCTACCAAACTAAATTTAGGGCTGATGTGTCATTAATTTTAAACCCCTCCATGTTTTAAGTTTGTGAGAGGCCTGAATTAAAGAACAATATGGATCATCTGTTCACTTACGTAGTGCTGATGTGGACTTCCTGTGTTGGTGTAACCACTGCAGCAGACAACAACAGGCAAAAGGCTCATGTTGTTCATGATCCAGCCCCAGATCTCTGAGGTTACAACAAGAAAGGCAAACATTTTTATCCCAGTATCAGGAGACAACAAAGCTTCTGATTCATTATCTAGATTTTCCCAAGATTTACAAATCAACAACTGTGTTCTTTAGTCTTAAACCTCTTCGGGATCACCTATTCTAGATTTGAATGGTCTGTGTAGTGTCAGGCAAGACTCAGAGATAAAGGGGGCGAAAGTGGGCCAGACAATACACAAAATTAATCATATGGCAGATGATATCATTCTGTACTTCACAAATCCATTTGATTCCCTTGCTAAATTAAAAACTGTTTTGCATACATTTGGATCTGTCTCTGGATATAAAGTGAATTACGACAAAAGTGAAATTCTCCCACTTTCAAATGTTGACTACGTTGAATATCAGCAAAAAGGCCCGTTTAAATGGTCTCCAAGTGGGATAAGATACCTTGGAATTATGGTGGATAACAACCTTAAAAATGTATACAAACTCAATTACTAACCACTAGTTAGTGGAATAATAGAGTGTTTACAGAAATGGATAAATTACTTTGATCGGCCAAATAAACTGCATTAAAATGAATATATTACCAAAGCTGTAGTACCTCTTTCAGTCCTTACCAATTCCAGTGCCATCCAGCTTTTTTAAAAACCTTAATAAACATATCAGACAATTCTTATGGAATGGTAAGACTCCAAGGGTCTCAACAGAAAAACTTACATGGGGCCATAAACTCGGGGGGGGGTCTTCGACTGCCTAGCCTTGAAAAGCATTATTTGGCTGCCAAATGCGACGTGTTTCTTTTTTATTTGAAAAGGAAAATGTCCCACCTTGGGTTTCAATTGGAATGTATGCTCTTAAAGAAAATGTTCCTGCAGACCTTATCTATAAATGGACACCTAAAACTATCTCCAGAAGAACTGACAACCCTGTCTTGACTCATATCATCAAAATGTGGCATGAAGTTCAGAATATTATTGGACCAAAACACCATTTAGACAGAACAAACTCATACTTAGGTCAGTGGATAATAAGACCCTGGAAACGTGGCACCAGAAAGGGATTCGTCATTTGGAAGACTGCTTCAAGGATAGATGCCTGATGTCTTTTGAGGACCTAGGGAGAAAATATGATCTGTCCAGCAGAAACTTTTTTTGTTATTTACAGTTAAGATCATGCCTTAAATCTGTTTTAGGACCTGAAATGACTTTACCCATGCTCAATGATCTGGAAGGACTGCTTCATGAGGGTAATGCACCTCGTCTTATTTCAAAAGTGTACTCTCTCTTGATGGATGATGCTCCAAAACCAGATTTACATAAATCAAGGCAGAAATGGGAGTTCGACTTTGGTGTGACAATGGGTACAGTGCTTTGGTCTGAATTGTGTCAGAAAAGTCTAACTGCCACTGTTAACTCCAGATACAGGCTGACTTATTATAACTTTCTCCATCAAACCTATTTTACACCACAGAAATTACATAAATATAAACCTGAAATATCCAATTTGTGTTTTAGATTTGGTATAGCAGAGGGCGTATTTCTACACTGCACTTAGTCATGCTCAAAACTTAACACATTCTGGAATGATTTTTCTGACATCATGACAAAACTTCTAGGACTGCATCTCCCACTAAATCCTCAAACCTGCTTATTAGGAGATACTACAAATATTGATGCAAGGTTAAGAAAAGCTCAAAAGAAGTTTCTCTCACTGGCCTTGTGTGTTGCCAGGAAGTGCATCGCCATCACGTGGAAGTCTGACTCCCAACTTTCTATAGGAAGATGGGTTTCAGAAATGAATAGCTGTGTTCCACCTGAAAAAATTACATATACACTCAGGAATGACTATAATACTTTTACAGGGATGTGGCAGCCCTATTTAGCATGTATGGACACATTGCCAGCTTCTAAAGTGGATGGTTAGTAGTTTTAGCAAGCTCTTTGCCGTCGGTGCTTACTGTTGTCTGCCTTGCCTCTTGACCATTTTTATTATTTTTATTTATTTATCATTATTGATATTATGTTCATTATTTATTCACTTTCATTATTTAATTTTTTTTTCTCTTCCTCTCTCTCTCAGATTGTTGGTAGGTAGGTTGGGGAAGGGGTTTGGAGTTGTGTGTTTATGTTTATATGTATATGTTGTTGAATTGAAAGCTGAAAAATAAAATATTCTAAAAAAAAAAAAAAAAAAAGGTCTGTGTAGTACCCTTGATCTGGACCTGGACCTGGTCTGATCTGGTCCAAATGCAAAAAAAAAAAAAAAAAAAGGAGTGAAATCTCCCTTTTCACAGTGTCACAAAAAACCTTTAGGGAGGGTTTCTGAAGGCCTTAATGCTTTTCCTTATGTGTCTAACACATTTTCATCACTATAAAGTGCAGTTCCTGGAAGATGGTGAAGTTATATTTCCATTTGAGTCTTGCTATGTAGACTAGAATCATTATTCTATTGTTTTGTGAAAAAAAAAAAAAAATTATTCTGATACCTCAGGATAACAAAGCAAAAAACTTTGTCCCGATAATTATCATTCTCTCAAAAACACTAACAACTTTCATTTGTTTGAAATAACATACTTGAAAAATATTTTGGAAGTATGGTCTTTCTCAGCTTCCATAGTTATCACTGATGAACTTTTCATTAATTGTCTTTACTATTATTTACTTAAAAATGTACTTTTCGTTTCATTCTAGACATTAGCGCATTGAAGTATTAAAATCGAAACACTTTTCACTAAATTTGTGGTACATTGTCATTTTACATGATTTTTTTATTGCGATAAAGTTCATCTTGGATTTTAAATGTTTGTAATAGATTATACACACACTGTGTGTGTGTGTGTGTGTGTGTGTGTGTGGGGGGGGGTAAAAGTTCAATGGCAATTTAAAAAAAAAAAAAAAAACATATCAAAGGCGTCAAGGGTCCGTTTTCTCATCTTTTAATAACACATTCATATCTATGCTCTGTTTTGTTTACAAGGAGTTTAAAACAAGTTGATGAGGACTAAAGGAATCAGGCAGGCAGAGGGTGAAAGTCCACATACAGTGAAGACCAAAGGCGCCATCTGGTGGAAGGAGGGTGAGTCGAGCCCCTCTGACATTGATCTAAGTTGCTGGGACATGGCTACATATCAAAGCCCAAGAAGAACTTTCATTTTCTGCTTTGAGGCCAGATCAGATAAAAAAAATTCTTTAATCCAGCATGAGATGGACAGAGGTGTCCAAACCTCCCTCCTTCCACCTGCAGCAACACAGTCAGCTAAAACAACAGGTCCTTTTGCTTTTTCAAACAACTCATCAGAATTGAAATAGATCATTGAGCAGTGTAGAAGGTCCTTGCAGGGCGCTCTAACTGTAGGCTTTTCACAGAGAGAAAGAAAATGCTAAATGCACCCAAACACATGAGATACAATCTGCCGTCATAAAAAAGAGAGAAAAATTAGAATTCAACCAAAAAAATAATGAAGTATATTTTTAAAGAAATTTAAAGAAAATGCTAATTGGATAGATAAAGAAATCTCATTTATGTTGGGTTTTAAAGAAGAAAATTAAAAACAGATGTAAGCTTTGTCTCCCCCTATCAGTTTATTATTCCATTTTATAATCCGTTCAAAAACAAGAATGGAGAAAGAAAACGAAATCATCTTTGGAAGAAGTAAAAAGATTTTTCCTTTAATAGACTATCCACTACAGTATATGGAGATGCCGCTACCCAGTTATTCATTTACCTATGTTTCTCTCGAGCAACTTTTTTTTCTATTTTAAAATTTTTGTGTCCTTTTTCAAAAAAAAACAAAAAACCAAAACAAAACAAAACATTTACCTATTTTTTCCTAAGAGGTAGATCAACAAAACAATTAGGCCTACATGGTTACAGGTGGCGTGCCCCTTGATTCAGGTGAAATCACAGGGATGGGGAAGTGGAGCTGCAGGACAGAGCTGAAAGAAGATTGCGGGTCATTTTAGCAACCAGAGGCAGGTCAAAAAATTGCAGCTTTAAATTGTGATACAGAGTGAGGATACTGACTAGAATAAGCTTTTAACGGTGAAATCGTAAGGTAGTAACTGTTTACGCCTCGTTATGATCGGCCCACACATGGGCCGCATCAGTTGAGTGAAAATTCTCCCCCCACCTGTGAATAGTCCTCATCCCAGCTGCCCTCGCCACCATGAACCATATTGTATCCATTTTGGGGTTTTTTTTTTTTTTGTTTGTTTGTTTGCTTGTTTTTTGTTTCTTTTTTTTTGTGTGTGGTTTTATTTAATTTACTCATTTATTTTTACAGTCCCATTGCTAAACTGGAGATGTAAAATTTCAAATACCGAGAAATAAATTAAAGCATGGAAAAGGAAAGAAAACTGAGACTGTAACGAGGACTGTCCGTCCTTTCTGTCTGTACGTCTTTCCCACTGACTGGCTGACTGTTTGCTCTTGTCTGTTTGTAATAAAAGAAAATAAAAGAAACAATCTTCTAGCTGAGTTTGCTTATGTTTTGAGGTAGCGTTCCAAGTTATGTGTCAAGAGGTTTTTTTTGTTTTGTCTCGCTAGCATGTCCCTCCACCAGGTCTCTGCTCCTGTTGAGACACTGAGCCCATTTCTGCTGCGGGATGGGGTTTGGGGGAAACATGACATGGAGGAGTTTGCTCTGTTTTGTGGCAACTTATACCTTCACAAGAGCTTGGAGACTGTTTATTTTGTGTCTGTCTTACACGCTACGCTGTAATGTCAACAAGGCTAAACTGCAAAGCTGTCTAAATATCAAAGGACCATCCCTGTGAAATTTTTGTTCATCCACAGCAGATACTGGTGCTGATCATGTCCTAAAGTAAGCTGTCATAGTTCAGATACAGGGGCTTTTGACTACTTCCTCTGTATTTAATTCCACTATGGCTGCCTGGCTTCAGACTTGAAGAATGTAAAAGAGCAACTCCTCCCCATCCTCCTGGACCTCCCTGGAGGTGGGTCACGGCCGGGCCATTTTCACCGTGATCCATCATCTCATAGAATGTTTCAAGTCTGATGATTTTCACATCATATTTCCAAATCTAAATCTGAGAAATGTATGATGTATGATATGATTTAGAAAATGGTCAGCAGTAATATTAAGTAGCTAATCAAAGTAAATGGGGTAAAACAGTCTTGGAAGTTTGATGCTTGAATTTGAGTGTGTGTCAATGACATTTTTACACTGTGGGCACCTCACACCGTGAGGCTGTCCCTCAGCTGATGGTTTCATTTAAAATTTAATTTTAACTTAAAAAAGGACAGTTTTGAGTTTTGAGGCCCAAAAATAATCCAGATCTGATTCATGAGAAAGATCTGCTGATTTCTGTCCCAGTCAGGATGCAGGCAACAGTTGCTGTCAACTGCTCTTAGTGCTGCAGGTAGCATTGTGTGTGGATGCGCACATGCGTGTGTGTGTGTCGGTTTGTCGGTTTGTCTATTTGTCTGTGTGTGTGTGTCTGTTCCTGTGCGGAGACACAATGACCCTAAAATGTTTTCTTTCTACTCTCTACTTAACATACAAAAACAAGATGAGAAGAGTTCAGTTCCAAGATGAGAGACCACCTTTTGAATGTAGTAATTTGTATCCTAAATTAGGACTGCAGTTTCTTTAAGACCATAAGTTCATTATTGTAAGTTATTCACTCAAAATGGCTCCATACTACATTTTGGACTGAGCCCCCTCCCCCTTGGCACAGTTACTGTCATGTACCACATGTTAGTAGTTCACCATATTAAGTAACTGTTTGTTTGTTATTTGTGCATTCAAAAACAAAAAGAACAAAACATTATCAAATTCAACTATTTTTCATTTTTCCAAAAAGAGAGTCAGAACGATAGTAAGAAAACAAAAGGTGATTAAAGTAAGCAATCGAAAAAGGTCTTTTGAACAGAAGTGAGCGAAACAAACACGGTGGAGACCAGCGCAAGAGAGGGCGAGGGACCCTGACGTTCCTGCCCGCTCCAAAAATGAAATGATCTTTTTTTTTTGTTGTTGTTATCAAAGTAAATAAAAGTATCTCACTCTTTTCCTCGAGTACAGAAGAGGAGAGGAGGAAAGAGGAAAGATGGTGGTGGAGTTTTTTTGTTAATTAATTTGGGAGGAAGAGATTTCATCAAATCTCAAACTGTTTGAGAACCCACTTCCTCCTCTTTCTCCTACCCTCCCTTCTCCTCCCATCACCCTCCACCCTTTTTTCTTTGAAGAACTGCATCAGGTGCTACAGGAGGTTCTCAAGTCATTACAATAGTTTGACGTTGTCGACATGTTTCCTCATATAGTGCAACAGTACGTCCCCAGATGTCACGTCCAAATAAAGCTTGCTGTATTTGTCAAAACCAAATAAAACCAAAAGAAAACAAAATCACATGAATCCTAACCAATCCGAATGGTTGCAGGCTAAGTAACGAATCCTAAATGTCTTGGTGGTTGTGAACAGAGCTCTATGGTTTGGGAAGAGGCAGAAACTTGTCACAACACAACAGGCTGAGCTATGAAAGTTACCGCCTCTGGACAAAAATGGAAGCATAGACACAATAGACTTCTCCCTGTCTGATGGCGAGCTGTTGGGGTAGCTGATGAAGGTTGTCGCCGTCTGTCACAGAGCGCCGGTTAGACAATAAAAAGATTGTGAGTTATCTGGCAGTGTCCTTCAGAGACAATTCTTCCTTCTCAACGGCTTTTCCCATTCAAGTTTTTACTTTTTTTTTCTCCAAAAATACAAAAGTATTATGATCATAATTTTTTAAGATTTTATATACAGGTTTTAATGTATTATTTCAATCTATTGTTGTTTTAAACATTCTTGCTTTTTTTCTGCTCCCATTTTTTGAAAAGGTTCTTGTCTCCCTCCTGGTCAGATGGAATACAAACAGAGGGCCATAGGTTCTCGTCCTACTTTTTTCTGCTTTTTTATAAGTTTCACCACATCCCCTGACGAAAATGAACATTAAAAACCAATGAACACACACACTCACACACTCACTCACTCAGTCACTCACTCATTCACTGCACACATGTAAGCCAAAAGGGAGCATCTGAGGTGTCATGGTCAGTGCACAGGTTAGAAATATTCACATTCAGAGAAGCAAGTTAAGGTGTGTGTTTGTGTGTTTGTGTGTGTGTGTGTGTGTGTGTGTGTGTGTGTGTGTGTGTGAGTGAGTGAGTGAGTGAGTGAGTGAGTGAGAGAGTGTGTGTGTGTGTGTGTGTGTGTGTGTGCGTGCGTGCGTGTGTAGGTAGAATGCCCTCTCCTGTTTCCATGTACACTTATGATGTACATGGTTCACTGCTGCTTCTGCTGCGTTCAACACAACTCTGATCTGACACGTTCCTGACCTCAAGGTGAGAAAGTTAAAAAAAGACAAGGTGGAATTTGGCTTGAAAGCTCACTGTCACGTGTCCTCTTTGAGGGTCAATCACCTCTTGTTATTTTGAACACTTAAAGCCCTATCATAATGTTTGGAGCTTCATGATGATTTCATCACAATAAGGCAGGAGAGGAGGCTTCTTGGAGGTGGGGCAGCAGCCACGAGATAAGGGACTTTTAGTGACTTATTGCCTGAGGATGAGGTTGTCTGAATTTGCTAGTCATTCTGTATGATGTAAAACATTAGTAACAACCCCCACCTACCCATCATGATGTGATTTCAGTAAAAAGAGACCCCAGTGGCATGTTTGGTCACCGTGTGCACTTTAGGACCCCTATCAAGTTAATACCACTCCCCATTGGCCAACTGGCTGCTCCAATCACACTTCAGGAAGACAGAAGGCGTGTTTTTACTCCTAAGAAAAGGCAAAATGGCACATAACCATTTCCTCCAACATCATCCCCCTCTGCTTTGAAAAAAAAGAAAAACACTTCCTCTTCATTATCCTGAGCTCATTCAACCATCATCACACCAAAAAAAAAAAACAAAAAACAAAAAAAAAACCAGAAAAAAATAACCAAAGCAACAAGACAATACCTAAAAAAAAAAAAATACTTTTTTCCTTAAAAAAATAAGAATATTCAGGACTAACAGCTCTTCTTTTTTCTTCTTATATAAAACACCAGCAAGCAAAAAAAAAGTTAGGAATACTGAGGTAAATTTACCCTGAGGTAGTTTTTTTTCTTTTTCTTTTCTTTTCTAATCTGTTCTAATCTTGGCGAGAGTGTCCAGGTGTAGACCCCGCCCCTCATTATCATACACAGGCAGGGTCTGGAGGCTCCGCCCACAGGCCTTTGGCAGATTGGGAGAGAGAACGAGGAAGCTGCTCACCTTCGGTCTGATATTACCTTCTCTGAGCTCAAGGCAAGGAGTTTTGGAAGACTTCGCCTTTTATTTTGGTTCTAGTGCTCTGCCAAGACCATCCTCAGACTTCCGAGCATTGGTCAAGAACTAACATGGCTTTAATGTAGGGATGGTCCTCAAGGACCCCCCAGGTCTTCCAAAGAGAGAGCCATTTTGTCCTGTCCAAGACTAGCCTTGTGTGCCTAGCGCTAGAGGAAGGCAATGAGCAGAAAGTCTCAGACTCACCTGGTCTGTCCATCATTGCAGGACTTTTTCATACAGGTGCTGCGAAACCTCACATCTGACTCCCTGCCTTCAATACATTCACCCGAGGGGCCGGGCTAACTCACATATCATATATATATAATATATATAAAATATGCCATTTAAGGTGCGGGCCGCTAGCCAGCTAGCATAGCTGCTGGCTGTTTTTATACAGTTGTTCTACGAAGGTTTCACATGTGTAAGCTAAGCCACTGCAATAGAACTGCAGGACCAGCTGCGACCTCAGCAACCCTTACTGTCTCTTGCTGCGCCTTCCGCCACACAGCTGAATGTGGAGGGAGATGCTCAGTGTCCCCCAGCTCCAGGCCCCGCTGTAGGCTACATTATGCTACATTTCATCAACCAGGGACTGGGGAACATACAGAGGACCCCTTTAGAAGAAAGGCAAGACGGCCAGACGCAGCATTTCTTAACATTTACATGAAGATTATATATTTACAACCTCATATTTTCTCCTTTTTTCTCTTTTTTTTTCCTAATCTCTCTGCTATTCAGAGAGGTCTTTAAAGAGCAGTGTTAACATCGCAGCCCCTCTTCCAGACTGTCATTGGCTCAGGGGTTAGGGGTGGGTGGGGCAAGTGCCAGACCTGTGACCTATCCCTCTGAGCCTCTGCAACAGTTTCCCCTGCTCCCTCTCCCACCTCTGCCTCACTGCATATTATCAATAATAGCTCTGAATAAAACATTTCTATACATATATCTCTATGTTTAAAAAAAAAACAAACCTAAAATATAGGACTGAGTGCAGATGGCTGGAGAGGTCTGTCGGAGGCAGCAGAGGGGCAAATGGGCCCCTGCTAGTGTGTCTGAGGAAAAACAGATTCAGCCTCAGCCCTCTGTCACAGTTCTGATCCCACAATGACTGGTATGAACAACAGCAGAGAGGCTCCACCTTATATGGTGAATAATGTGGTGCATGTTGTTTACACCTGTCTGAAGCAGGATCCATTAAAGTTTCAACAGAGGAGGACTTGGCTGCAGCCCTATCAAAGGCACACTAGGAGGACAGCACCCCTCCCTCTCTCCGTCCCTCCTTTATCCCTCCATCTTCAATCAGTGTCTCTTCTGGCCTGGCATCTGGTCTCTGTTCTCAAGTTTCTTTTAATCTTAATCCTCTTTTTTATTCATTTCATCTTTTGATTTTATTCATCTCTCCTTCTCTCTAAACACCTATCTTTCGCTCTAGCTATCGGGCGTACTCCCTCCCTCTTTATATCTCTCCCTGTCTATCGCTGGGTCCGTGTGTCGCTCTCCTGTATCCGTCCGTCTGTCTATACGTCCGTGCATGTCTGTCCGTCCGTCTATCCGTCAGGCAGGGGTGCCCCACGGCATTTGAGGAGGATGTGGGGACCCTCACTTCCTGCGTGGCTGGTGCTCCTGAGTCAGACCCTGCGTAGGGCTGCCCATCTCTGTGAAGCCCTGGGGATGAGGACCGGGGCTCATGCCCATCCCACCTTTCTGTGGCTGTTTGACCTGGGTCAAGATGTCTCGGATCTTCCTCTGAGCCAACTGGAGGACAAAGGAGAGGAGACAATGTTTTGTGGCTGCACTGATTAAGATTTCAGAGTTAAAATGATCTTAAAGCTAAATCCATACAGGTAGCAAACAAGAGCCATGGTATTGGACTTAAAACGGTCAGGTGTTCAAACACTGCGTTGCTGATGTTGCTCATGTTAATGATGCCGCTGTTCAAACATGTTCTATATATCTGATAAGATATAAGAATGTATTTTTTCTGTTCCCAATTATTATATTTGCCAGGAGTCACCAAAACTTGAATGTTATAATAATGTGAAAACTCAACACAAGCATGACTAATCACACAGGTACAACAGCATCATAGATGAGGTTCCAGTGATTGTTGCTTCTAAAGCCAAAGATGATATTCTAGCACTTTCACTTTAATTGTGGAGTTGTTACCTACTTTAACTAATTAGTCTAGCCTAATTTTTATAATTAGCTTCAGTAGTATTCTTCCCTGGGGAGCTTTACCACAGTTCAACCTCTTCAGGTTAACACTCAGAGAAGTTTCTCGAACAGTAGTAGTAATGATTGGCTACATGTTTAAATGTCACTACTAGGTCCCTCTGATAGAGAGATGTCATTTTATGCAAGTGAAAAGTGGTATTTTTGTGTTATATGTGTCAGGTGTGTGACTGTTCCCACAGTCGGAGTCAAAGATACTAAAAACCACATGACTTTGAAACTGTAGAACAGTGGACCATCTGGAGCAGAAAGTGAGGGGTACCTGGCTGGCATAGAAATGTCCATTGATCTTGACAATAACTTGGTCATTTTCATCAGGCGTCTGTTCCCTGGGCACCACCACCTCAGCTGCTGTCAGGTTTTGCAACTCATTCACCTGGAGATGCAAAATTTAGAGGTGGAATAAAGTGCATTTGATGGCAAAAAGATGCAGGGTCCTTTCCAAAGGGAGTGTTACAAGCATTTCATGGACAAAATTCTCCCTACAGCAACAACCACTCTGAAAGAAGACCAGGGTACTTACTGTCTTGCCTCCTTTTCCGATGACTCTTCCTGCAGCAGCAGCGGCCATTTTGATGTGAGTCTCAAGTTTGACCTCTTCCTTTGGCCCAAAGAAGTTCTCCTCCTTCAATTTTCCATAGATTCTGCCCTGAGCCTGTGGGATGGAGAAAAAGAGGATTATAATCCATTTCATTACAGTGTCAGTTGAGATGAAACTGAATTAGCATTTATCAACTGGAAGCTTCTTCTTGGTATTTTACCTTAAACTGAGCCTCAGGGGGGCCAGTCACAATCACCATCCTCATTTTAGAGTCTGGAGTTTCAGCTGGGGCGATCTGAGGACGGGGAGATAAGGAAAAGTATTGAGGAGAGGAGAGGAGAGAAAAAATACATCAGTGATATAAACAGGTGTAGGTGGGTCAGAGTCCAAAGACATTGACGTTTAGGTTAACTAGTGACTCTAAATTGCTCCCCTCAATGTGAGTTTGATTGTGAATAGTTGGTCTCTATATGTGGAACCTGAGATGGACTGAGAACCCCACCCTCACCCAAAGTCAGCTGGGATTGGCTCCAGCCCATGACCCCATCAGAGCAGGAAAGATAAAGGATGGATGGATGAATCAAATCCTACAGAAAATATATTCATGTATTTTTGTGATATAATGATTTGGTCGGGGCAGATGGCTGCCCTTCCTGAGTCTAGTTCTGCCTGAGGTTTCTGCCCCTCAAAGGAGGTTTTTCCTGCCACTAGTGTTTGCTCATTCACTTTAAGTAGCTCTATAAAGAAGTTGCTATAATTTGGTGCTATACAAATAGATTTGATTTGATTCAATTTCACCATTGAGGAAACTTCACACATTGTACAAGCTTGACATACAAAAGGATGGACGGTTACCAACCTTAATGGAGGCCCCGGCAAAGCGGCTCAGCTGTTTAATGTGCTGTCCCTTCTTTCCGATGATGGCTCCCACTGCCTGTGCTGGGATGTAGACATGGACTGTCTCCTGCTCTGGTGCCTAAGAACACACAGTCACCAATGTATTAAATGAGAGCTCGATGAAGAAATGTGGTGCTACTGGGCAGCAGGTGAGTATGTGGGCTGTGATCCTGATCCATGTAGTCCAAATAAAATGTTTTTGTGCTGCTCCAGGAAACAGTCAAAGATAGAAACTGACTCCTTAAAGAGAACCAGACTCTCAACACTCTATCTCTACATGACACCATCATCCCATGTATATGATACACATTCAATGGGTTTTAGTTCCTGGTTGTTGAGAAACAGCGGACAACACAAAACTGCTTCACTGCTACACTTTTCAGGACCAGACTTCACTTTTATAGACAATTTATGTGGAGTATCATTACCCCAAAACAGCCATACGGGGCACCACTGACAGCATTTCCAGGTGGAGGCGGGGGCATGTTGGAAGAAGAAGGGAAGAGGCCCAGAGCGCCCAAGTTGAGCCCTGGGATCAGGTGCGTCTGTTGCTGTGGAGAGGACTAAAGGTTAGAGACCGGGTGCAGGTTAAAGTTTGTGCATGAAATTATATTAAAATGAACCCAGAGAGGATAAATACAACATCATGATTTAATTCAACTTAACACTCAAAAAAAGTGTGTGTGTTTCTGTGTGTGTAGACTCACATTCATAGCAGCGATGTCATTCTCATAGGCCTCTCTGACCTTCTTCATGATCTCCACCTCGGCCAGACAGCAGGCTTCAATCGAGCCTTTCACTGTAATGGTTCTTTCTGGATTGTACAGTGTCAGGTCCTGGAGCCTGTGCACATCCCAGAGAGGTCAGTCTTAGAAAATTTATTTTTCTATCTTACTTTCATCCAGAACTAATGCCAGTGACACAATTTCTACTTTGAAACTGGCAATCACAGTGTCCAATGTGTGAGTGTGCCTTACGGGGATATGGTGATCTTGGTGTCTGTGTCCTGCTCCACTTTCTTCAGGTTGCGCCCCTCCTTTCCAATGAGACGTCCCACAAAGTTGTTGTGAGCCAGAATCTTCAGAGGAACCTCGTCAGCCCTCCAAACCAAACAAAAATCATAAATGTGTTACTAATCAAGGAAACTGAGCACACAAACAAAAAGAATGAAGACTGTGTCTGGGATCATGTTTGACACATCATGGTTGGAAACCTACGTCTTGGTGTCTTTAGCCTCCTGGTGCATGATGTCCAGGATCATGCGACATGCAGCTGAGCAGCCCTCAGGGGTCGAGTGGATGCTGATCGGCTTCTCTGCAGCACCTGCATTCTCTTTACGGTGCACATCAATCCTGCAGCAACGGGAAAAATGAAAACTTTGTCACTTTCTTCAGGGTCATTCAATTCATGTATTAAAGGACACAACAATAAATCAAGCCCTAGAAAAAATAAATCTATATCTATGAATGAACGAAAGTAGACAACTAACAGAGGCAAGGTCACTGTGGATAAGACTAAGTGCAGATTCATATATATATATATATATATATAGTGGCACCATCCTTGACAAACATAGCCTCTGCTGTGTGTCTTTCTCTGAAGCAGGTTGTCGAGTCAACAAGTCAGAATCTGCGTTTAAGTGATGACAGTGTGAATAAGCTCATGTTCTGATCAGTTAGTGGCTATTGAATAATTGGGTCACACACCTTAAATGCAATATGAGATGGGAAGAAAACACATTTACATACTTCTACTTATCATAATATTAAGCTTTTTTGACAGATAATCATACAGGTATTTACAGTCAGTTCATACGAAGGCTTCATAAGAGGAATTATTGAATAATCCTGCATATAGGTGCAGCTCTAGTGGAAATAGATAGCCTGATTTTAATACAGCCCAAAGGAAATGACACTGGGGAATTTTAGGGAGGTTTCCTACTACAATGTCACTGCAAATTATCCATGGGCTGTTAAAGGGGGAGGAGCTGCATTCTGAGATACAACCATGAAGTTCAGTTTGTTGGTTCTTAAGGGGACCCTCCAACAGCCTAGGGCCCCTAGCCCACCTTGCCTGTTCACAAGCTGTGACTTTGATGATGAAAATGTAATATTAATATAGTCTTATATTTTAATGTCCCCTGCAGGGTGTGTGTGTTTGTCCAACAGCTATTTTATAGCTGTTGGACAAACACACATAACACACATAACTTGGATGTTATGTAATCCAAGACAAGTGCACTGCCTACACATACACAGATGCACTTACGCGCACACGCACACACACGCACGAGCAGGGACGCACGCATACATACATGCACAAAGTCAGTACTCACTTGCTCTGGGTCTGCTTGGTGATGTTGCGAATGGTAGCTCCCTCCTTGCCAATGATGGCACCAACGTACTGTGTAGGTACTAGCAGCCTCAGCGGGATGTCAGCATGTGGAGGCTTGGGAGGCATCCCAGAGCTTGGGGACCCACCGCGGGGCCCACCGCGAGGCCCATAGCCTGGACGGCGGCCATTGTCGGGCCCCCGCTGACCACCTTCCAGCTCAGAGATGTCGTCAGGGATGTAGGAGACACGCAGGGCATTGTTCTCGAACTGGTATCCATTCAGTTTCTGGATGGCTCTGACAAACACACAGGAGTATGAATGAAATTCAAACTAAAACATGACATCATATACTTTCATATGGACCATTCACTACATTCTGAGTAATGACCAGAATTACTATCAAGTGGCGTCACATCAGCACCTCTTACTAAGCCTAACTATTAGTACAGTACAATTAACTGCATTGATATTAACAGTGTTGGGCAGTAGCGTCACTACAGTAGCGGACGTTTGTAGTTAAACTACATTTCTCAGTAGCTTGGTGGCAGCGTCGCTGTTTTCTGAATCAAGTAACTTCTCAGTAGTTAAGCTGTTTTATTGATCGCGTAGCGCGGTAGCGTCCACACAAGCTACATTTACAAAATAATTTCTGAAGCTCAAACGAGCCGGAGCTTTCTGTTACGGACTAAAATAAAACTGTCACTCCTACTGCACAGAGGCACTTCCGCATGACGCTGGCGTGACGACGCTGGCACATGTACCTGCCAGTGTTGCCAGATCTTGCGAGAAAAACAAGCAACCAGCTCTAATGAAACAAGCCCAAAAAACCAACTCGACTTCTCAAAAAAATAAATAAAATAAAAAGCCCAACCAGTGACCTAAACCTACGACACTGTGTAAGAGAGAGGCAATTTGATAACAGTTTGTTTGTTTGTTTGTTTGTTTGTTTGTTTATTTATTTATTTAAATTTATGTTTTTTTCATCTATGACAAGGGAATACTGGGCACCTCCCCAAATAACTCCTCAGGTCTTTGAACATTCATGGGTCAGTTGCACTATTACTGTTTTTTACTGGTTTTAGTATTTTGGCTTCTTTATCAGTCGAGGTAGATCCAGTTAGTTCACCGAGATGATCGACAGCTCTGGCTGATGTGTGACAGGCTGTAAGTGGCTATCTTCAGCTCACTTGTTTGCCTCTGCTCATTTTGTTTTAAGACAGTCACACTGATGTCCGTAAGCCTCACAGATGAAAAAGCTGTGGAGTTATTTTTTTGGTTGTTTTTTTTTTGCTGTTGTTGTTGGTATTTTGGGTTTTTTGTTGTTGTTTTTGCACTTTTCGGTGCCAGCGCAGTCCCGGCACACGGTTTGTGAACAGATCCTTTAAGGAAAAAAGGACAAACTTTAGCTTTATTATAGTTGTGGAGAGCTGGGAGAGAATCAGGAGGGGTTCGTACACGGAGCAAAGCAAGCACAAATAAGCAACCACACTTTAAATAACAAGCCCAAAAAACCAGCAACCCACGACTGACGATATTTGCAAGCGACTTTACAGAACAAGCCGAAAGTCGGTTATAATAAGCGGACCTGGCAACACTGGTAGCTGCGTGTTTATCAATAAGATGAGGAGAAAAGCATAGACCTGCATTAAGTCAAAATAATGTGAATATTCTGTTTGTTTGTGTTGTTTATTTTGTGCGTTTGAAATATATGTCTCATTTCTAGTCAAAACAAATCTTTTTACACTTCAAAAAAATACTTTAAGCAAATTTTCACTTGAAATAAGTATAAAAATCTGTCCATGGAGCAAGTTTTTTTGCTTGTAATAAGGAAAACAAAACTTGCTCCATGGACTGATTTTTTCTACTTATTCCAAGTGAAATTTGTCTAAAAACAAGTTATTTTTTTTAGATGATGAGTCTTATTTCAAGTGTAATGAGATTTGTTTTGACTAAAAATAAATATTCTTGGTAAGATTTTGAGGTTTTGCAGTGTACATACATATACACACACATGTATGTTTTTGACCATGTTGTGACTGTTTGAAGTAGTCTTCATTCTTGCTGTTGTGGTTTGGTCATGTTGTGAGTTAGCGCAGCTCACTGTTCAATAAACAATTGAACTTAACTTTTTTGCCTGCGTTTCTGTTTGACTGACTTTTATTGATCAGTAAGATAACACTGACTTGGCACAAAGTTGGTTCAATTTTGTAAAAAGCTTGGATGTAGTTGCACTAGTTACTTTCATTTTGCTGTAGCTTAGCTTTCTACATTTCTGAGGGTAATAGCTTTCATGTAGTTAAGCTTCATTTAATGTTAGAGTAACTAGTAGCTTAGCTTACTACACTTTCCAAGTAGTTTGCCCAACACTGTATATTAATAATAATACTACTACCTAACTATGGGTATTCCTATTATATTCTTTGTTTTGATTACCAGTCAACAGAACTTTCAGCTGTTCCTGGCTTTGTTGCTTGTATGTCTATATATCTGTGAATGCAGGACTTTTATCTAAAATAAAATTTTGTGTCACCTTCGTTCAAGTCAGTGTGTTGACGTGAGAAGTAAATTAGAGGAAAACCTTGTGGTGTGTCCTGCAGGTCCTGTATTGACCACTAGGTGTCACATGAGGGTGGTCGGACATAGAATGTGTTTCAGCAGCTCTAATAAGACACTGATAAATCTGATAAATGGTTATATCATGTTCTACTCAGCTATACTTTTATATTGGAAATTCTGTTGTGTTTTATTATGGGTATATGTTGTGGAATATTGACACTGTGAATACACAAAGAGACATCCTCTCTAAAGTATCAAGCAAAGCCTGACTTTGAAACCAGTCAAAGGAAGAGACAAATCATAAACATGGAGGAACTTACTGCCTGGCGTGTTCCCGGGAGGCATATGTGACATTAACCACTGCAGTCTCACTGTCTGTGTTCACTGAGAGAGGGAGCAGAAACAGAGACAAGTTGGTTTAATAAAGGTTAGGGTTGACCAGTCTTCACTACGTAACAAGAGCTCATGAGTTGCATCCTGGATGACTGGATCAGATGCTGATTTGTAAAATTCATTTACACATTCATATACAAATCACTCATAATGATAAGAAATAATTTGCAATAAACTGTTACGAGCTTTGTGATTAAGAAGTGTAATTTTGTACATTTACGGGTATCTAATATGTAATTGCTGGTGGTGATGGTTGTGACTTATGATTGCAACTTCCTGGATCAAACCCACATTTACTGACCCTGATACAGGTTTCCAACAAGAATACAGACTTTCCTTCTTCTGTGTTTAATTAATATCTAAATATTGCAAGTGTCCCTCAACTTTAAAAAAAAATGTCAAGAAGCAAAACATGATCATGTTGCAAAATAAATTTCCCCACTGAGGGACTTATAAAGGATTATCTTCTCTTATAAAGGAGAAAGACAAGGTCTCATGGCAGCAGCCACTCAGCAGGATAAATGCATTTAAAGATATTTTTTTATATTTTTATAAAGATAAATAGACATCATACCACTGCTATTGCCCAGAGCCTCAATCACCTTTCCACCTACATCAGACCACATGCAAAGAACCTGGGTGTTTTATTTGACAATGGCTTAAGTTTTAACAGGCATGTAAACTCAGTTGTCAGGTCCAGCTTCTTTCAGCTCAGAATTATTTCAAAAATCAGGCATTTCCTATCACCCTCTGACCTAGAAAAAGTTATTCATGCATTCATATCAACCAGACTGGACCACCTCCCATCTCCAACTAGTCCAAAACGCTGCTGCCTGGTTATTAACAAGATCAAAGAAACAAGACCACATCACTCCTATCCTTGCATCACTACACTGGCTCCCCGTCCACCTCAGGATACATTTCAAAATCCTTCTGATTGTTTATAAGTCTCTTCATGGTCTTGCCCCTTCATATATCTCAGAACTTCTCACCTCTTATAACACCACCGTCCCTCAGATCCTCAGAACGTGGCATGTTGGCTGTGCCACGTTCATGGAAGAAAAGGACGGGGGACAGGGCCTTTTCTGTAGCAGCCCCTCAGCTCTGGAATATGATGCCAGAAGCCGTCAGAAAGCCTGACTCTAGAGGTTTTTAAGAAGCACTGAAGACCCATTTGTACTCTCTGGCTTTTAACTGAGTTTGATCTGTTTTATTTTCCGTCTGATTCCCTAGGTTTTTAATAACTTTTATTTTCATTTTACTAAAATTATGTTGGCTTGTATGTTGCATGTCTTTACGCTTATACTGTATGTGTATACAACATGTCTGTGAAGCACTTTGGTGCAAATAGTGTTTGCTTTTAAGGTGCTATATAAATGAAATAAACTTAAACTTAATAAACTAAACATAAATAGTGAATAATAAACTATGCATGATTATCTGGTCCTCCACCAGGATCTGGAGCACTTCCATATGGATGCATCATTAACTAGCTACTTTTCCTTTCAGCTGACTCTGCTTCCTCCATTCTTCAGTGTTTCCCATCTCATTGATGTCCCCTGAAGGAGAGGAGGAGTCAGGACAAAGAAGGCTTCCAGAGGAAACACAGCAGCATCTCCTCTGATTGGAAACTGTCTGATGAGGTCAGCTGGTCTAATAGGACATTGTTATTTCATATCTACAATAAGGAAGATTTGGCAAACTTATAGACAAGCAAAAGCAACTCAAAGGCTTCTTTTGTATTTCTGAAATTACTTATTTTCCTCACATTAACGGCAGAAATTGTTAAACAAACAATCAAAACATCATCTACAACAACTTTACTAGTCAAGTATTAATAGATTTTTTTCTCTAAGGAAAAATTCTGAACTTTTCATCTCCCCTTTATCCAAAATTTGACAAGTTGCTGCTTTTCTTTTGACAAAATGTGTTGTGTGGTATCACCTTTTAACAGCTGTTGTTGATATTGCCAACACACATTTATTTTGTTCTTTCAGTATAAACACACCATGTTGGGGTCATTTTGATCGTAACATTGTGTATCTGTTGCTTTCTGGGAAGCTGTTTTTCCATGAATGAACGTAGCAGTTTCCAGCCATGGCCACTCAGGGGCAGCACAGTGCTGCATGTCAACTGACAACACATCCATTTGAGATTTTCCCCTGATCAAACCGCATACTGCTCCTGTCCTGGACTTAGTGGATATTTGGAATGTAGAAATTGAAGTGTGTGTGTATGTGTGTGTGTGTTTGTGTGTGTGTGTGTGTGTGTGTGTGTGTGTGTCTGAGCTCCTACCTTGTTCACAGTTCTCCACAGTCCCACACTGAGCCAAAAGGCCGTCAAGCACCTGACAGAGAGAAAGAAGAGCAAACTGTGAGCTTGGGTTAAAAGTTAAAGTAGAACTATATTCTGATGATTAATGACCTTCACTGTATGAAACCCACAACACACACACAAGATGAGAAAAAGTCACTTGCAGAACTTTGATCTTTTCTCCATTAAACAAAGGTTCTTAACAGATGTAATCATGTCGTTTTTGGCTTTTATCTTTACAGGACATAAAGATGACACAAAGATTAACAGAAATGTTGAAGCAAATGCATCCATACAAAGAAATAAATACTGACACACTTTACTAATGCAGTGTATTGTCAAATGACTGGAATCCTAAACCTGTTAGTTGTTTTGATTTAAATTAATTATGGGTCATAAAAAAAGAGAGGATTATTTTCTTCTTCGCCCCTCTAAACTGTGAAAATGGTTTACTCCGCACTCCAGTAGCTGTGCAAATAATAATAAATTTAGAATAATAGCCAGGGAAAAAGTTTTTAACTGACATTTCACCCAATGAATGTGTTTCTCTCTCAGAGGCTGCGAGTGCAGCAGTGATCACATGATTAACCACATTACTGCTGAGAACAGGAGCTGCCAATTAGTGATCAGCGTCTAACCTATGGCGTATCCAGAAAGATATTATTTTACAAAAAACATGTTATTTGTTACCATTTCAAAGTTTGTTTTGTTTATGTGAAATATTTTATTTATTCTCCAGTAGTGAAACCCACAGTTACTTCACATTTTATTGGGGCAAACTAAACCTGCAGAGGGAAACATCAAAGTACATCAGTCAAATCAGATAATGGAGAATTTCTCTATTGGTGAAGACAGTGAAAGTGACTGATTTTACAAACAAATCAATGGCAGCTTCATTTGATTATTTGCTTCCCTGATAGATGTAAGAAGTGGTGTCATCTCTTCTAAAGGCTAAGGCTCAAACATCTGATATCATGACCAACAGCATTTTGTCCAGTTATTCCATGAGGTGTGTGCTTCAAATTTAACATCTGCTCTTCACCAAATTCATGTTGTTCTTTCAGTCCAGACCAACCTTTCCCTTTCAGCAGTGCAACACAGGCCAAGCTGCCTCTCTGATATAAACTCATGAACTCATGGATTGTCCCAGTTCAAACAGCACAACAACACACAACAAAGGCTATGATTCCACAAACATTTTGTGTTGAACTGCTTTGCCTGTCAAATTATATATTTATTTTGTTTCTAAAAGATGTAAATGCTTCTAAAAAATATGCAAACATTGCTCATAGCAAAATAGATTCTGTAGTCACACATATTGTACTAATTAATGTAACTAATTACAAAAATAACATCCAAATTTTGTAATTTGACATTTTTATGTGATTCCATCCTCTATGTTGTATGCTTTAATTTTCAGGTAAAAAGTTTTGTTTGTGTCTTCCCTCTCTAGTCTATCTATCATTTCTGTTGGACATAGACAAACTACTAAGCCTTCATATTCATTATGGTTCAGAAAAGATCCAAATAATTTATCCAAATAGGAATAAAATCAAAATATGGTCAAATTCAATACCAATTTCTTTTTAATAAAAGGTAAATGTTTCATGACAGGCCTTTTATGAAAGGTTGTAGTGCATATAATGTCCAGTATTAACAAATTAAATTATTATTATTACTATTTGTTTGGCACAAGCAACAAAATTCATCATCATAATTTCTGTATATTTTCTTGAGAAGAAATGGCATGAAAATTTATCACAATATAATTTTTTTAGGGCATTTTTTTCGGCCCTCTTTTGGAAGCCTTTATACAACATGACTAAAAAGTAGAAGACTGCATGGAAAAGGTCACTTATAAAATCATCTTTAAATTTCATTTAGCAAATGTTGGGATAATAAATGTGTGGAGATAAAGACTCAGATCAGTTAAACTGTCAAACACAAATGTGTGTCCAGATGTTTGATAGTTCATAAATAACAGACCAATGAGATGTACCGGGACAGTGAGAAGGAGAGCATGTGTGTTTGCGGCGAGACATTGCCCTCATGTGGACATCGAGTGGGGGGAGGACCCAGCATATACTGAGGAGGCACACACTCACTCAGTCAGTCACTCCCCCCTGCCTTTGCCTGCCAGAAGAGGCAGGCCGTGTGCCCCACCCTCAAAAAAACAGCAAAGCTGCACGTGCGTGCGCACACACACACACACACACACATTCTCATGCAGCCACACATACAAAAAAAGACAGCACACGTATTGAGCCAACTAACAAACAGAGAATATATGTTTTTGTGCTTGTTCAACTTATAGATTCCACAAAAACGATGACAAGATTGCAGCCATTTGTGATGAAGTGGCAGAAAGAGAAATAAAATGTGTGTGTTTTGTCAGCCACGTGTTTCGCTGTCAGCTCTGTGGAGGAAGAATTATTCTCTAATATTCTTATATGACTGCCACACTGCCCACTAGACCAAGTGGGATTTGATCTAATTTAAGTTTGTAGCTTTTTTTTTTAAGTTTTTTTATTTACTACATTGAAGCCCTGTGACAGTTTCTTTCAATGTGTTTTTGCTTAATCCATCTGTCATCCTAAAATCTGGATTCAATAATGTACAATGTATCTAAAAAGGTTTGGTTACATCACTTACCAGGTTTGTATGCTAAATTTGAACAGATGAAAAAAACTCAGAGAACTCAGAGAGTAGAGCTCTATATTATTTCTATGACTGTATCAACTTTAAAAGTCTGATTTTGTCTCCATGACATCTCTCTGCATGAAGTTCCCTCTTCATTTGCACTGGGAAATTATGATGGAGGAAATACGAAACAGGTGTCAACACATTCATATCTGCCTACAGGGCTTCTTCAAAAATGGGCTGGTCTTGAGGTCATATGACTTCAGCCCAATGGGGATCACAGGCTGGTGGGGAGCATCAAATGGAGGAAATGGCTGCCACAATGTTCAATTCTTAGCCTGGAGAAGTGAGGAGGCCCAGACAAAGAGGCCATAATGTTGGAGATTTTTTTCCATTATAAAAGTTTATTTCTATGGCTTAAAAATTAAGATTTTTTGTGGTCTTTCTAGTATTTATATAGACATTTTTCAAAATTTATTTAGGTATTATAATCCTATACAATTAATTTGGGGTGATTTTTTGGCTGCATTTACAGATCTTTAATGACATTTAAATGATGACATTTTTATGTACCATCAAAATTACCTTTCTTTAATATTAATTAAAGAATGAAAATATTCAAGTAAGTTTCTTTGAATTGAAGTGCTCTTGCATTGAGCCTCTACCACTTAAAATGGACTGAGTTTGGGACAATGTGTCTTTTTTACAAATATATGTACCATGTTTAAGATGCACTTTTCTAAATACGGGCACACATGTTAGACACACTCAAAAAGAGAAGTCGGATTGTATTGAAGTTTATGGGAAAATGGTCCTAATTCTCGTTTAATTTATTAGCTCAGTAAACATTTTCCTGATGAGTTTATGGTATCAGGCTCTTGCTTCAAATCTTCTTCAATATAACTTGATGTTCATTTTTTTAAATTTAGGGTCCTTTTTGCTCTAGGGGGTGTGGCTACCCTGTGAGTTACGGACTACACCTCAGATTCTGGATAGAGCACAGAGCAGGTCAGATCAAGCCTTCACTCCCTTTCAGTTCCACCTAGTGCTGGGCGGTATACCGGTTCGTACCGAAAACCAGTTTTTATATTTGTTATGATATGAATTTTTCATATACCGGCAACACCGGTTTAAATAGCCTAAACATATCCAGAACGCAGCGTGTTGGTAAGTTCTTTCACATGGGACCCTTTTCATTTCCGCGCCGCTAAACACGCATTCAACAAAGTGGAAATAATAGTGGAGTTGCTGAGCGTGGTGGACATAGATATAAAGAGTAAATGCTGCATCGACTGCTACTGCCTATTTGTGCTGACAAGCCACAGGGCCGCCATCTTGGACTGGTTACCCGCAGTGTTGCCAGGTCCGCTTGTTATAAGCGACTTTCGGCTTGTTGTTCTGTAAAGTCGCTTGCAAATATCGTCAGTCGCGGGTTGCTGGTTTTTTGGGCTTGTTTTTTAAAGTGTGGTTGCTTATTTGGGCTTGCTTTGCTCCGTGTATGAACCCCTCCTGATTCTCTCCCAGCTATCCACAACTACAATAAAGCTAAAGTTTGTCCTTTTTCCTTAAAGGATCTGTCCACAAACCGTGCGCCGGGACTGTGCTGGTACCAAAAAGTGCAAGAAAACAACAACAAAAAACCCAAAACACCAGCAACAGCAGCAAAAACAAAACAAACAAAAAAAAAAAACAAAACAATTCCACAGCTTTTTCATCTGTAAGGCTTTGACTGTCATCGGTGTGACTGTCTTAAAACAAAATGAGCAGAGGCAAACAAGTGAGCTGAAGATAGCCACTTACAGCCTGTCACACATCAGTCAGAGCTGTTGATCATCTCAGTGAACTAACTGGATCTACCTCGACTGATAAAGAAGCCAAAATGCTTAAACCAGTAAAAAACAGTAATAGTGCAACTGACCCATGAATGTTCAAAGACCTGATGAGTTATTGGGGAGGTGCCCAGTATTCCCTTGTAATAGACGAAAGATATTTACTGTTTTCTAGCAAACAATATATCTATATATATACACATACTGTTATCAAATTGCCTCTCTCTTACACAATGTCGTACATTTAGGTCACTGGTGGGACTTTTTTTTTTTTTCGGGCTTGTTTCATTAGAGCTGGTTGCTTGTTTCTCTCGCAAGATATAGCAACACTGGTCACCTGCTCCACTCAGTGTAATCTGTTTGGTAGAGCAAATAACTGCTAGCGCATTTAATCAATCATAACCTGCTGAATACTAAACTGATTTTCACGCATTTTTTATTTTTTTTTGCTGCAAACATCATACATGTAGCTATGAAACTAAAATCTGCACCTTCCACACCATCAGGTAAAACCGACAAAGCTAAAGGATAGATGAACGGACAGCACTTTGCGGGGCCATGCAAACCTGTAGGCTATTAATACTTGTGCACAATAGTCATGACCATGGATTGGAATAGGCTATTCTTAGCCAATATGCAGTAAATCGTCTCTCAATCAGTGGAAAATGTGGTCAACACCGAATCATGCATGGAAAAAAAAATAAATAAATAAAAATAAAAAGTCAAATACAGTGAAACCGGAGTAATTCTGAAAAATACTGTGATATAGAATTTTGGTCATACCGCCCAGCTCTAGTTCCACCTTCTCCAAATATAATGGCTACAGTTTTTTTTTTTCCGTTGTTGTTTGTTTGTTTTTTTATTTAGATGCAGGGCCCAATTTACAAACTGGAGTCTTGCAACTCACAAACGAATGGTGGTTTGACCATTGTTCCAATCCATCTTGTTTAATCAAAGAGGCCTAAAAGGCAGATGTGTTCACATATGACTGGATGTTTTGTGTAGAATTGGATTTTGATGACCATGATGAAAGTTACAAGCTAGAAATTCTGTTTGGTCCTTTTATTTGTAGAATTTTGACCGCATTTACTTTTTTCTTCCTCCAAGATTGGAAGTAGTAAATTGTAACACAAACCTTAGATTTGCATCTTTGGAATAATAATAATTTGCAAACTGCAGAGGGGGACAGCAGTCGGCCCAAAACTACAGGTACAAGTGAGATCAGGTTGACTAGTACATCCCAATTAATGCAGCTCATAGGGTCACTTCACAATTGTTACTCGTTGTCTGTGGCAAGTTGTAAGAGAGAGATGTGGAATGCACGAGGCCACAAACCAAGGGGCTAATTCCAATCAATCTGCGGTGTGCAATGTAAAGAAAGCTGCTGAATTACATTCATTATCTGATCTGTTTCTGGAGTTCCCCTGAGCAAGGCACCCTGTCCACTGCTCCAGGTTTGTTTTCTCATTGCTTCTACTTTGTTTGTTCACCACTAACAAATGGCCTAAACGCAGTGCTTTAATTCTCCTTGTCACCATGGTTATCATGTCTTTGCACTCATGTACAATTTAAATGTTTTGGCCATTGCTCTGATGCAGCTGCTGGTGTAACTCCTGCTTTATGCTGCAGGTTGGACCTGATAAGGTTTACACTGGCAGAACATTGCAGTCAAAGACATGATTTAAACCTCTGATGCTCATCAGTGCCACAAAGCTGTTGTTTTTGGCCATTTTGACTTATTTGCTCTGTATTTTAACTGTCTTCAATCTCATATACAGCTGAACTCAGGTCTGTTCACTTCATTACAAAAACACTCATCGCTTTGGGAAAACTGCAGCAACAACAGAAAAAACTACACAGGTTTGTGAGAACACTTTTTCCTTCATGCTTGTGCCAAAACTTTGTGAGAGCACTGGTTTGAAAATGACACATCTTAAAATGCTCAATGCTGCTGTTATTGAATCCTTACAAATACAGTCCTGAGGCTTGGCACAGTAACATTATTATCCACAATTAAAAAGTTAGAATAAGTCGACATGATTATTGCTGCTGTGGTGCGAGACATGGTGACCAAAGTATTTTTGTTTTTTCCCCCTAAAGTTTTTAGTTAGCATATAAAAATTACACATCCCAGTTCAAATGTGAAAACAGCTGACTATGGTCCAAGGTTGTTAGAGTTTTTTTTGTGTTGTTTTTTTTTTTTTTTTTTTTAAATCACTGCACAGACATATCAGCCCATGCAGAAATAGATGAGTATAAAAAGTTTACAACATACCCACAGTAAACAGTTCATGTACATATTTTGTATTTTGTATAAATATTTGTAGGGTATATAATGAAACTGACAAAACTTTTAAAAGTCATATTATCATTTATATTAATCTCTTTATTGAATCTCTGAGCAACACATTTTTTAGGATCCTCATTGGAGATCAAAAATGTAAAAAAACCATCTATGTCAACCTTTTTTTCCCACACACACATGCGCACACACACACACACACCAGAGTCAGGGCTGTTTATCACCCTCTGAACACAGAGGCTGTTGGGAGAAGATCTTGCGGGTTCAGAGGTGTGAAGTCACAACAGACTGAGTAAATTATCCAAGCAAGAAAGATGAATAAGAACTCACCTCCCACTGTAGGTGGGGTGGGATGTTTCTGATCTGAAGCTTTCTGGTCCTGAGGACAGAAACAGAATTTGTTAGCAGGTTCTGAAAAACTCATATTCTTGTGATATAAAGATGGAAAAAACAAACGAAAAGATAATGACAGGTTTAAAACTGACAATGAGAGAATGAAATCTGCACGTGTCTTTGGACGGGTTGAAGTGACTTGCATTGAAAAAACTGGGTAAATAAAAGTGTTGAACAACCACTGCACCCATCAGCTCTGATGGTCCAAACAGACAGCTTTGCACAACCACACAAAACTGTGTCAAATATGGCTTATTGCATGTGGATGTCAGAATGACAGCAGCTTAAACTCCAGTGATGTATATTGCTTTGTCTTTTGGGGCTGGTAGCTGTGAACACATTGGGAGAATGGTTGTGTGCCACCAAAGTTATTCTTATTAGCGTTTGTATCTGTGCACAGGCTTGGTGGTGCATTTACGCTGTGTATGTTTCCTCACCTGCATCTCAACCACAACGCGTTCACTGTTGCACATCAACATCCACAATAATGACCCGCCTCCCCCTCCAGCATTTAATTCATCAAGAACACAAGTTCTTCTTTTGTGACCTTGGGCTCTGATCCATGTGCTCGCTGCAGAACTCAGCTTTCTACCAGCTGTGGTTTCATTGTTGACCCTGAGAAAGTAAACACTGAAACTGATTTTGAAGAGCAAATATTTGATACCTTTCCAATTTTCTTTTTCCTTTAAAATGTTAGTGTTTTGGGTTTGTTGTTTTTTTTTAACCTCAATTTCACAGTTTGCTACTGTTGTTGTATCTATTGTGTTAATGCTGAACTTTTGACCCTTAACCTCCTTCCTAAAGCTGCTTATATGAAAGAGTGACGTTCTACTGTGGGGACACTGACTCATAGCCTAAATGTAAAAATGTGAAACAATCATTTTTACCATCCATTACTATCTTCACCGCTCCTCACCCAACCCACTCAGAGGACTATCAGTGGCCCTAACCCTAACCAACAACAACCAACCCCCCATTCCCACCTCCAACTAAACCCCACCCAAAACCCCAGGAGGCTCGAACACAGATGAATAGTCTTTTGTGCATCCAGAATACCTGACACCCCCACCCAAAAAAATGGAAAAGCCCTTTGATCCTCAATCAATGCTGAGTTATATCACTAACTCCACCCCCGACCTGCTAAATACACAAAAAAAAAAAACAAGCCCCTTCCCCACACCTCCACATGCACAACTTCCACTATACACACTGAAAAACCTCCATGACCCCACTGCGCGCGCACACACACACACACACACACACACACCTCTACCTTATCAACACATCAACTTCCCATTATCCTATCCAATGCCATTCCAAACCATCACCTCAGACGTACATCCCAACCCCCAACGAGCCAACGGTGGTGAACTTGTTTGACCCCCTACCATCGCTGCCTGCCAGCCAAAAGAGAGCCCCCATTGGCTGAAACCATAGCAACAGGTTAGGAATGGGTGTAGAAAGACAGTAGATGGGCGGGTGGATGGACAACAAAACAACACGTTTCACATTTACTTACCCACTCGTTCACTCATCTGCTATCTCATTTCATTTCATAATATCTCTGACTTTTAGCTACCTGGCGGTGGTCCACATTGTCAGCACTCACATTCTCTTTCAAATTGAGCTGAACAATGCCTTCAGATTATGGTTTGTTTACAAAAGCTGTGACATGATATTGTGTTATCATTATTGTTTCACATTTCATTATTATTGGAGTATAAAACCGTCAATGAAACCGTTGTATTTGTTGTTAATTGCACATAAACCTAGGAAATTACAGCATAATTTAATAGAATTGGAAACGCATGATACAAGGGTCAAAATGTTTCATTCGAAATAAATTTGCACCACAAAAAAAAAAAAAAAAAAAAAAAAAAACTTGGCTGAGCATCTCAACCGTGACTCCTCGTTGATATGCAAAGATGGAAACACATTATCAATGAAGCTTGAAAATGCCTGAAGTTGAACGTAAAAACTGGAGCTGTTAAGGTTCCCTCAGCTGTGAAGGCATTAAATCCATGCTCAGCTCCGGCCTCCAGTGGGACAAAAGGCCAGAGAGAAAGAAGGAGGAAAAGAAAAGAATGAATGAGTGAATGACAAGAGTGTGGTCCTCAAGAGGAGGTGGAGAAGAGGAGCAAGGGGAGGGAAAGGTTTCGCTTCTAGAAGGGGTCAAAGGCTAAGGGTCCAAGGTCTTCAGACCAGACAGAGGTGGCCTCAGGAGCACAATGAGGTGTGTCTGAGGGTATGTGGTTGCTGAATAACTGGAGGATGGATAAATATATAAATGTGATCTAAGAGTAAAATTCAACATCAACATCTTTTGTACTTTTAAGGAAACCATGAGCCCTCCTACTTCCCCACCCACTCCTCACTGTCAGGGCAGCCCAAATCAGAAAGTTGAAAATCCTTGTCTTCAATGTTACGTTTTCATTGACTGTCTTTTTATATGTAACAAGCTCAGTCCAAATGGATGTTTTAGTTTCATCACACCATACCATCACACCAGAACACAAACAAATTAAATGCTATTCTATATTTTGGGTGCTCGAAATTCTAAAGTAATGTGAACAGCAGGTTTGTTTTTTTTTTTACTTTTTTCTTTCAATATTTATTTTTGGACTTTTTATGCCTTTACTTTAGTCAGTTACTAACAGAGAAGCTGACAGGAAACAGGGAGAGAGAGGGAAATGACCTGCAGAATAGGTCCCAGGCCAGATTCGAACCGGGGCACTGTGATTACATGAAACATGCGCTGAACCATTTGACCACCAGTGCTACAAGGATTTTTAAACAAGCATCATAGTGTGGATGCAGCCTCCCTTTTACCGAGTGATACATGTTCGTTACAGAGCTGAGCAACTAACAAAGAAAGTAAAACTGCGTCAGTGAGCAAACATAACGCCACCAACTGGTTCCATCACACAAGTGCAAGGCTCAAACAGAGGCATTTTTTACAACTTTCCGGCAGTATGTGTGCCATTCAAATAACAGCAGGTATTGACAACTTTAACTCAGGCCTAGTAGGCAACATATCACACAGCCTGGTTCATTAGAAGCATCAAGCGTGAGTAGAATCTTCAGCCAGCTGTGTGCAGACTTCTGGTAGAATCATTTCCTAATTCTCAATTTATCTCAATTGTCTAATTCAACTTGTATCGTAACAAATTACACGTGGAACATTGATTATGTGACACTGTCATGTTTACTACACATGTGGATGAGTGAGATATTACATCAGAAGCTTTACGTGTACATGTTAAACACATGTGATAGATATAAGAAGGAACAGAGAAGAACTTGCTCTACAGACATTTTACATGAGAAACGTGCTCTAAAAACCACATATCATTTCACTCAGTATAGAACCTGTCCTGTTTTCAGATTTCTTTTGTGCTTTGCAGATAATCCAAAACTTTTTTTCAATGGTTTATTTTGTTTAGGAAATTTAGTCAGCCCACATGTAGATGATATAGTATAAGGAACCTAGCCATAGATTTACATTGCTTCAGTTGTGAAAAGTAATGATTATGAAAGGATGAGTTCTTCTATTTACTCTGCAGTGAATGGACCTCTGGTGACTTTATTGATCATGTTGCCCAATATGAATGCACAGTAAAGGACTGGAAACTGTTTACTGGCCTTTCTGTGAACATCTACATTCATCCTCTTGGTGTTAATGTACATTTTTAACAGGAGAGATTCAGGTAGTTTTTTACAGTGTGGTCTGCAACAATACTTCTTTTAAGTTGATAAACCTGTAAGTCAGAAATATTAGAGATAAAGTAAAGCCATTTCACATAGATAGAGATTGCAATAATAACCTATATCATAAAGTGGGTGTGATGCCACTCTTAATTTCTAAATTTGAGGGATAATGTGTTTGAGTATGTGTGTGTTGGCCGGACCTTATGGCTCCCAGCAGGAATTTTCAATGGCAGAAAGGGGCATGATTGATGGGCTTCACTGACAACTTATTCAGACCAGTGTAAAGGCTCCAATTCACAATCTGGGCTATATCAACTGATTTTTACTTTCACAGTGACTCCATCTATAATTCTTGAGTAAAGTTTTAGGAATTTGTTACATCAAATCAAACACAAGAAAGGACAGGAACTGGACCTTTTACCCTGCAACAAACCTTCCCAGTACAACGAAAACACTGTGCATTTGGTTGAAGGTGACTGCTGCTCAGGTGCTCATCAACATACCACAAAGCTTTTTATCCAGTTTCACTGCACTGAAAATCAACACAAGACTGAAAGCGTCTCAAGTGATTTCACCAACAAACACAGGAATTCACAGTGCTTCAGGGCCACACTAAACAAATCAGCATGACAGACTCAAACACGCTGAGTGAAAGCTGCATAATTTAAGGCCCAGCTCCAGATTTAAACCAACCAGCTTGATCCCACTTTTCCTTCTCAATAACAGTCGAGTTGTTTGTTGATATTCTCAATAAACCTGATCATTCAGTCACATTCAGCTCTCAACATACGGATGCTGATATCCAAAGAAACGCCCTAAACACTGCTGATTCACCAATGTTAAAAACCCTGGGCAATGTTTACAAGTTGGCATTCATGTTTAGAAATGGCAACCACAGTCGTCTTCTCTGGAATGAAGAGGCAGAAATATATAATGTTTTCGTGTGGGCCAGTTTTCCTAAAGACAATCAAATGTGAGAAAATGATTAACTACAAAGATGATGCCTATGAACCTCTGAAACAAGCATGATGTATAATTACTATCTTATATGGAAATACCTCATATAATTACTTAATATAGGGGTAACTTCTTTTTAGTTTTGCTGGTGCTAAACAACATTTGCATTACAGCTGTTTACTTACAAGTCTGGAAGAAACATGAGTCCAGGATTGAACACTAATCGTTTACTGTTTAATATTGTTTCACTTGTGTTTCTTTCACTTCTTTACTTCTTCTGAAGCTACCTTGCTAACCAGTTGTTGCAGGTTTGACCATCACTTTCCAATAGCAAGTCACTGCAGTTTACTCTCCATCTTGCTGAGATTTAGAGCAAAAGTTTTAATACCACTTTGACTGTTTATTAAATGCGCAGCTTGGCTTGACTCACAATAGAGACTGGAAGTTGGGAGAAAAACAGCCAACAAACCAACAATTCCAAAGCTCACAAATAACATATCTTATTTGTTTAATATGTATAAAAATATAAATATGAAAAATATTAGCCTTTGGGCTGCTGAACCATTTTTCTTTTGGCACTGTGATGATTTTTCTATGAAATAAACAAACAAACAAAAAGCACCATGTTAATTTCTGAGCTTTAAAGGCGCTGATTGGTGGAATGTGACCTTTAACCTGAGCCCAGCTAACTGATAAAACTGGTTAAACTAAGCTATACCTAATGGACTGCATTAAGAAGAATATGGATCTTTGAAACCAGCTCTTGACAAGAAATGAATAATCTATAATAGTGAACAACTCCCTCTGAAGAAGCAGTTAAAAGATAATCATGTGACTTTTCTTTTTTTTTTTAACTACCATGGTCCAATATGTAGCTACTGTCTAACATTAAACTCATTTAAAGACTTTGGCATGGTATGTACCTTCTACCTTTACAAAAACCTTACTTTGCACTAAATATTCTCAAATGTCCCCAAGTATGATACAAACGCTGACTGCCAGGGCATAGAAGTACAGGTGTTTAATATTTTATTAGGGCTATATGACCAGCAAAGAATCCCGGATGAATTTTTTTTATAATGGTGAGAAGCAACCAAACACCATCATTAAGCATTCACATTAATCTCATTAAAAGCCAAAAATCCTATCATCCAAGCCCATATCTTTTGGGTAACACCATAATACCCTTTCATTAAACTTTACTCTAAGATGGCCACTTCAGCAGGTAAATTATATACTGCACAAGTGAATACTGATGCAGTGTTGAGGTCAAGTAGAGAATAGTGTAAGCTTGTTTGATTAGGTGACAGGTGAAACAAGGTAAAAATCAAAGGTCATGCTGTAAGAAAAATTCCATTGTTATTTATGCCAGTTACATGTATCGGTACAAAGAAGGATGGATATCTCAACTTAACTCTCAAATTTATTGATGATCTTGTTGAGGGTGCCAAAGCCAAACTATGTACAACATTTACCACTGCTGCCCCTCTAAAATGCAGGTAGTGATAAGGGGGATGCTAGCTCCTTGGTACATTACACAAAGAAGCCACCATGAGGCTGAACATTCCACCAATCCAATCAAATAAATTTTAGTTTCATCAAATAAAAAAAAAATATACATTATTATTCATTAATCGGGTAAAATAGGATCTTCAGCATTGACGCCGTTTTCTTTACCAACATTAAAAGTGATCAAAGAGTATCAGCGTGTAGGAATGTTATGTTGAAAGATTTGCTATCAGGATTTACAGTCCATGATAGCACAGAAACTACACTGGTGAAAGTTACAAATGATTTTCTTATGGTTATAGAAAATAGACTCATCTCCACATTTCTAAATCTAAATCTAAATCTTCTACCACTTATCCGCTTTAGGGTTGCAGGGGGTGCAGGAGCCAATCCCAGCTCACATTGGGTGAGGGTGGGGTACATCCTGAACAGGTCACCTGTCCATCACAGGGCCAACACACAGAGACGGACAACAACTGACGCTCAGACTTACAGTTTAGAGTCACAAATTAACCCAAACATGATGTCTTCGGACAGTGGGAGGAAACCGGAGTACCCGAGGGAAACCCACGCAGGCACGGGGAGAACATGCAAACTCTGCATAGAAAGGCCCCAGGCCCGGGAACCCACGACCTTCTTATTGTTAGGCAGTGCTAACCAATATGCTGCCATGCTTCCCCCCCACCATTACTCAACAGTATTATATTATTATAGTGATTAATTGGTGCTAGCATGTGTATCGTTAATACACACCTAGAATTATCTTGATAATATACTGCATTATTGTCTATCTGTCAATGAATTGCATTTGTGACATGTATTGCATTCAGATACTATCATACTATTGATGTGATAATATCTGAATGCAACAACATATAGGACATACTGACACTGAGTCGCTTGGTGTCTTTATAATACTGTCTCAACCTCACCGTTTAAGGTACCGTGAGATCATGTTTAATTTATTTAGCATTATATAAATAAAATTGAATTGAAGTTAAAGTCCAACACTTTTAAAAACCATACAATACGTGGTTTAAATTACCTCACTATCTAATCCACCAGCTTAGTCTGTCAAGAGAATCAAAGACCTGGAAACAATTAGCCAGGAGTGAGAAGGAAAGCAGAACAACACAACATGAAGTGAGATATTATTAATACTCTTTACTAGATGATATTTTCATGCACTCTCATGAGTACCCATAGTATTTAAAGGTGTCTTTATCGTTCAAGAAAAAGCAACATATTTTAAAAACTGCTAACTGCTGCACTGCTAAGCACCTGGGGAGTCGCCCACTCCTCTCCGCAACTTCCACCCTCTGCTGTCTCTTCCTATTGTCTGTCTTCCACCTTTCTTCTCTGCTGCCCGTTCTTTCTCTTCCCTCCAGTACTTCTCCTGAGACCTGATACATAAATGATGTGTATGTACAAAAACTATGCATGCACCACTTTCTTCACAGAAAATTGTATGTATAGAAGAGAGATGTGCAATGAGATATTCTGCAGCTCACATAGACAGAAGTAAGGTGCACATATAGTTTCCTTCAGCTGCCGCTCATACGATCAGGAAGTAATTGAATGTAAAATGAAGGAGATAATCGTGTGGCACATTAGTTGCTTAGTTGTTTTGCCAGTTTTCCTGATTGTGTCTTGGATTGTGTGTAATCGACACAACAATAACTTTTCAATTAAAGGCTCCTTCATAATTTTAATAACTTATTCTGAGTGGTAATGACTCCTTTATCATTCTTTTTTATTTAAGCAAGCCATTATCTCCTCATCAGTGATCTTTTAATCATATCAACTGTGAGCCTGTTTGTAAACTCTGCATCAGCATAAGCTCTACAAATCAAAGTTTCAAACTGCAGCACAAGATGGAGGAGGCATTAGACAGACAAACAAGTCAGAGGAAGGGGGAGATCAATGCTAAGGAGGAGAGGATATAGTAAGGAAAGGGTAAGTAATGGTGGTAGGATAAGGACCAAATTCTGGGTGATCTGAGCACGGAACATCAGTCAGTGGAGGAGAGTGTGTCAAGTGTCAGCTGTAAATATTTTTGAATGCATGTGTATGAAAAAATGTGATGGAGGAGCAAATGTGTTTTTACAGGGTAAATGAGGAGGAGCGAACATTTCACACCTCTGTGCAGCATTTATGTGGCATTTCATGCCATTTGGGACGTATTCTATACGAGAAAGAGAGCTGCCCCATCACAGCTGAGATTACTCCCTGATTGACCCAGATTCACAGTGAAGGATCATCTCACTAACTTGACATGAACCCACTGGACCACTAAACCAGACACTGCACAAACATCTGGGCCACGTGTCTATGAAGTCTCACTAATCCACTGCCACGCCTGTACAAATAACTAAATCAGCAAGTGAGTTTGTAGTGGTTACAGTTAAGCGTTTTAAAGTAATTCAAGAAAGTCTGTACAACATAAAACCTCAGCATGTCTTCTTCTTTGTGTCCTGCTTTCATTCTGAGCCGTAAGAATATTACTAAATGTTTTGTACGTGTTCATCATAATCTGACAATAATAAAAGGTAGATCTTACATTCCATTCACAAGGACTTTTTAAACTCTATTCTATACTTAAAACATAGCATCAACAAGACTTCACAGTCAAAGAGATTTATTTTCAGAATTAGGGAGAGATAGTTTCTCCTTGTGCCCTGCCTGTAGCTACATGTAGGCTGCATAATGAAACTTTATAACCATAAAGTTACAGTTCACAGGTAGCTAGGAGAATTAACTCCAGCATTCAACTTTAATACCAACAGTCACACTAAATATTCATATAAAAATCTAACCATATATCAGAAGTTATTCATTTAGAAAATATATATTACAAGTGTGTTAAAATGTTCATCTATGTATCATTGCACAATACTTTGCTATACAAAACTTGGTTAAAGTACAAATCTGCTACTAGTGTAACCTCCTGAAAATGACATTTAAGTGCAACTTCCTCAGTCAGCTAAGATGGTGATGATGGTTGTGGAATGCCTTCTGAACACAACACTGCTTCATTTATAAACACCTGCACACATACAAACAGTTCAATGGCCTTGTTACATAGAAACATTAAACCAGTATGACACACTGCCGCCACAAGAACCGTCTCTTCTATGGCCTACTTTTACTTTGTTAATGAAAGTTCATCTAAAGACAATACAGTCGGAGAGAAAGCACTTCTCTCTGTTGACTGCAGGAGTGGACTAAAACATTGGAACCCATTAGAGCAGGGGCTTAAGAAGCTCTGGTAATCTTTAACTATCAACTTGTTGACAGCACTATGTAAAAAATGTGTGTAACAAAAATTTGAGGTAATAATGAGGAGAAACAAATACTCATTCATTTCGGACTATGCAGCAGAAAAAAATTCTGCCAAAGAAAAAAGTGATTTTTATGATAAGTTTCAAGATTGATCTATACCAGCATTATATCATACTAATTAACAACGATCATCATTAGCGTTTGTCCCACAGTCACATCTTGAGCTGCTTAGCAAGCCTTGTCGGATTCTGTATGATAGTTTACCAGTTTCTTACACGGTATGATGCTGTGTAGATGGGATCTATATCTGTCTATTTGCGGACTTTCAGGAGCAAAAAGATGGGCATGTAAAGAAGAATATAAGTGGAATAGATATAAGGAATATAAATGGTGGAATTAAAAATGAATACAGACCCTGCTGCTGAACCAAAAAGACGGTACACATTAAGTTACAATTTAACAAGGAGAGGGCGACATTTTGGAGAGAGGGAGGCCTCCGTTCTGGAATTCATTCATGGAAAGGGGGGGGGGTGCCACAGTATAGGTCAAAGTTCAGTCTGTGTTCTCTACTCTGACCCCGCCTGCAGCTGGTGCGACAGTCCTCCATTTTGGAGAAGAGATGGTCTCCATTTTGAGAAGGAGGAACAGACTCAACTGCCGGTTATGTAATAACTGTGATTTTTTTTTTGCCACATTAGCCTTTTTCCAAAATTGGAATATTGCGTTTGCAGGCATTTCCATCGTATTTAATTTCGTGACTTCATTATCGCGAGAAAAGCCGTAGGGTGGTACACTACGTGAGCCGAGCGGGTGCCGTTAATGTAGGCCTTCCCTGAAATCAAACGCGGTGTGATACATTAAATACGGAACACGTAAAAATCTAATAACATGTTGTTTAATTTCTGAGAAAGTCCTATTTCAAATAACATCATCACACTGAGGAAGTGTAGAGATGCTGAACACCAGCTGCACTTCCCTCAGCGTCTTCTCCCTCCCTTTCTGTTCGCCATTTAGTGATGCCTATAGCCAGCACTTCATGTTATGGACATACTGCAGGGCGGGGGGAAGTGCAAGCCACAGGAAGGCAGTATAATGAATTCACGGTTTTCATTTGTAAACGGAACTTAGGGAAAGTCTGGGTTAAATGTCCTGCCAGTATTGTGCAACCTAACTTCAACAGGCTCTAAGTTTTTGGCTTTTTCTTTTCTTTTTTTTAAAGAATGGTCCAAATAGTGAAGGGGGCTCGTTGCTGATCTTTCCGGTAAAAGCCTTAATTCAGGCAGATCTCCACGTTAAGTCTCAGCGTTGCTTAAATTGTGACTGTGATAAATCTCCATGCGGGAGGCGGGGGAGAAAATGGATGGTTGAAGACAGTACGTCTTAGAATTTTCTATAGGCTACTTCCATCTACACATTGCTCCACGACCACATGTGTCGACAGAGCCGAAGAATTTCGTGGTTCAATAAAAAAAATACCACCTTTCTCGCCGCCCCTTACACAAGTAGATGCATGTGTGAAGCAGTATGCGGCCATTTTGACCAGGCAACGCCCATTTACTACAATGAGTATGCAGTGACATGACAGGGGAGAATTCACCAGAACTGAGCACATGCCGCACATTGGGGTTGGGGGGGGCAGTCCAAGTGCGCCATTACTTTAACATGGGTCCATACGGGCGATGTGTAGGGCTGTGCAACAGCAGAATACTAAAACGTTCACTCCAGACATCTGTTCTATCTGTCAGCGTTCAGAAGAAATATACGTGTCGATAAGTGTTCATTGATATTTAATTCACAGCTGGAACCTTAACTCCGGAGAGAAGAGTATAGCACGCGTGGACACACCTCCCACTGCGAGTGCTCACAGTCACGCGCGACATGTTCAGTCCGTAGATGCTTGGTGAGATACTTAACAACCAAGAACAGTCACCCGGCGTGTTTTCTGTAAAACATGCCCGTGTTTGCTTCCATTTATTGAAAATATCTTCCCGGTTTATCTATAAAGGGACATCTTCTCGAGCGCGTACGCTCATCTTCTGCTTTGCTCTCCGCGTGCTGCCAGTGTGGAGGAGGAGAGCGGGGGAGAACGCGCGCGCCCTTCCATTCATGAAGTGCGTAAAACTACTCTGGAGTTACTACAGCGGCGCGAGGGAGGGAGGGGCTGTCCGCACCGCGCGGCTCCGGGGAGGAGGAGGGGACACTATAGAATGTATACCCCGAGTGCTCAAATACATCATGGGGGTTTGGTTATTGTAGTGTGGCAGCGAGGAGGGAACAAACTCTGCTTTCTATCTTTGATTTTCAGACTGTCCGTTTGCTTTTAGCAACCGGAGCAGTGGTTAAATCCCCCCCTTCCCGCCCTTGGCAGGTAAAGGTTGAGGAATAAAGCAGGTTTATATCCGAAAATTAACTTTGGTAACAAGGAGACACCAAACCGAAGCCGAGCCGCTGCAGGGGGAGGCTGCGATTGTTTCTCATTTGTTGTGGCAGAAAACTGAAATGATGAGGCTACGTGTATAAAGACATTTACACATCAAGTGCATCGGTCTCCAGTCAGAATATGAGGCGAATCATCTTAAAGATGAATACAATATACACATGTAAAACCGAATGAAGAAGCTCCAGTATTGAGTGCAGAATGGCTGCTGAAGGGGAACTGTTTCTAGCTGGAGCCAGAGCCGTTCATATATTTGATGACTTGATAAGAGTGGCTTATTGCTGCTGCTTCTTTGACCTTTTCGTACAGTTGTCCTTGAAATAATTCAAAGTTGTTTTTTTTTACTTGAATACTTTTAATTAAACCAAGAAGGGGAACAAAAAGTGGAACAGGCCACTCCCTGCTGGAAGTATTACAGACATATTCACGAACAATAGTAACATCTAAGCAAGAAAACAAGCGGATTCCTGCATGAGATTTTTAACCTGCAAACTGGATGTTTTACAGTACTGGGACAGTTATCATATTGAATAAACATTTTTGCAATTAATCAGAAATATATTTTTTGTCTTATTAATGTATTTTTTGCAATATATCGACCATGTAATAACCTCATAGGGAAAAAATGATTTTTTTTCCTTTCATTTGTAATAAAGACTTTCTTTAAAGCAAATCTAGTACGGTGCAGAAAAGATAAAAGCACACTTCAGCCAGAAACAAAAATTTCATGAAGCTGAAGAGTGAGAAAAATGTCAATTGGAAGGCAGCTCAAACAGAATTACATTTCCACATTACCTTCAATTTCTAAGTGTCCTTGGCTGCTTTCAAGATACCAACTATATATTTCAAACTTCATTAAGAAAGCATTTTTATTACTAAAAACCACAGTGTTGCCTCAGCATTTCAACCTAACAAAATTTAAAAATATTTGGGCCTAATACAAAGAAATGGTGACACATTTAGAGGACTGAAAGGAACTTCAGTCAACTTCTTAGGTGGAGAAAATAAGTTTCTTTAAAAATATATTTATTTTAACGGAACCTTTCAGATGTGAAGGACTCATTGGCCATACTCGTTTTTTAAATGTTTGAGAGACATTAGTTGAAATGCATTTACAAGTAGCATGTAGAGTTGAAAATGAGATGTCAAATATGTTAATATTAGTGAAAGTTTTTAGCTATCAATTATGTTACTATTTAAGTTTAAAGACCATACAAACAATGTAGTTAAGGAGAATGATATAATGAAGTAACTTTAGTAAGAATATCGTTCTTTTTATATTTTTAAAATTCTTATCATATAAAATGAGTATTTTTTGATATGTAAAAGCTCCAATAATTAAATAGAATAAATCTCTAAATGTATTTATAACCTGGATGCTTCATGATAGAATCAGAACTAAAGGTCATGCAGTAAAGAGATAAGCAAATAGGCAGGAAAAAAATTCAGCAGTTTGTTTCCAGGTGACATGATGGTGTTTTACATGATCTTGATGATCATATTATCATAAGAACGGTAGACTCAGTCATTCAAGCCTTTACATGCAGTTTAATACGTTTCTGCATTACCTTCCTCAAAATAAGCAAATAATAATTAATAAATTGGAATAACGTTTCTTTGGTCAAGCCACTTGAAAAACATAACTTTAATAATTGTCCAAATTTAACTGCGCTGTCATTACAGCTGTTAAGATTTTGTTTTATTAAGATTATATAAATCCTGAAAAAATGCCATCAATTAATTTGTAATAATCTAGTCAGTTACATCATTTAAAAGTTTCCTCTTGGTGGAAAAATTTAGTCTTACTTTAATGTCAGCATGTGGGCAGTTTTATTACAAATGGGATGAAAACTTACAATGAAAGGTAATTGATTATTCCGAGTTATGACCACTCAGTGGACTGTTCAGTCCTTACTGGCAATACATCATTTCAATTGTGACAAAACAAGGAAAAACATTATTCCTAATGTCTGAAGCCTTACTTATTGGACTAAGTGAATGTGGAGAACAGAGATTGTGCCTCTGTGCTCCCCTCCTCAAAAACAAAATGGGGGAGAAAAGAGGAAGATAGGAGGGAGTTCCATCGAAATGACGCAAGTGTATGTGTGTGTGTAAGTGATGTCAGCCTTCACTTTGTTTTGAATCAGCACAGAGGAGGGCGGGACCAACAGCAGCCTATAGGAGAAGAAGTAAGGAAAGGAGCGTCTCTATCACGTGCGCGCGCGCGCACGCACACACGCACACGCAAACACACACGCAAAGACACACACACACACATGCATGGCTGGCCTCATTGAGTTTCATTTCCTTGTTTGCAGCTTTGGACAGCAGAGGGCCAACTGAGTCCCTGTTCTTCTACAATTTGCTTTCTCTTCTAACTTCAGCTAATCAAGTTTTAATGACAAACAGACACTGGTCTAAATGAAAAAGTCACTTTATCATAAGTAGAAATCTTCCGTTCATTTACCTGAATAGGCCTGCACATACCAGCAGTTATAACCAACTACACATTACATTACACTACAAGTCCTGCAGCTACTGCACTATTATTGCTGTTAGAATTCAATATATGTGTTAATTTATTTTATTTGTAAAATTATTAAATAGTGACAACATAATTAATAAAAGCATAAAACAATAATAACCTAAAAAAAAAAAGCCCCTAATTTTATATGCATATTGTTGAAATAACACCAAGGACCAACCTGGGGAAGGACCTACCAAAACCTTTTAAGTAGATTTGAGTGGTCCCCCTCCCAGTGTCACTTTAATCCCACTATGTGATTGTAAAGCCACACAACAGACTTTTAGAAATCAATGGAGAAAACTACAGTAACGATAAGTGCTACAAGTCCTTAAGTCATTATATCATCTATCTTTTAACTATTGACTTATTTGTTTTGTTCTTGATTTTTTTTGTTTTGTTTTGGTTTTTTTTTGGGGGGGGGTGTTTTGGGGTTTTTTGGTGCATGTCAGGGACTGGTAAATTCTCAATTTTTCATAAATTTGCAAACTCTTTAAGAAATGTAATCAGTAAGACTCATTAAACTTAAATTTGCTCCTTCTCCCCCAGGGAAACAAGCAAACAGTTTAGGAAACAATATCACTGTTACGGTTAAGGTCAGTAAAAGATTGTGGTTCAGTTTAGTGTAAATAAAATGTGAAGTTGCTGTGAGTTGTGAACATAGTTGAAAAATGCTTTAATCTCCACAAATAGACATTGCTGCAAGAGAACCAACACATTTGTTTTAATAACATGTCCAGTTATAACACATTTGGACAAGGTTATACTTCATCCAAAAATTATTTCCTGTTGTTGATCTGTTGGTGGGTTGTGTATAATTTCTTGGGTATCAGGAAAATGGTTTACTGTAGTTCTGATCTGACAGTATCACTGTTGTATATGTGCATGTGTAACTCTAATTACAACTGACCACAGAGAACTAAGTGAAGGCAAAGTGATTCACAGCAGCTGTGAGGCTAAACAAAGTAACATTAAGCCAAACACATTTCTGAATGGTGGGGGCCTTTAAATTATTTTAAACTTTTACCATGCATTACCAAACATTTACCATATTTGTTTTTCTGTGTATTTTAGACACAAGGCTGATTTGACTTTAAATGTCAGAATATTGTTGGCTTTGAATCAGCTTGAAAGATTCTATTCATGACACATGATTAAATGTTCAAAAGTGCATAGAGCAGGTTTTATGTATTTATGTATTTGTGGCAAACAAAACTGGGTGAAAGAAACAGGGACAGCAAACAAGTTCTTATACTTAGTTAATAGTTTTATCAGATACAAATCTGGCTTAACTAAAAAAAAAAAAAAAAAAAAAACTACACCAAACTCAACTGAAAATGGGTTATGTGAAACAATCTCTGTAGTTGAGCCTACTTCAAACTAGAAAGCAATTTAAAGTCATGAAAGTTGAATTTAACACGTACAATAGATTTTTTTTTATGTATTAGCAGTTTTCAGTTGTTGGTTTATCTGTAGCAGTACAATTAGTCAGGGCAGAGGATCCAGTGAGCAAATCGGCTGTCATTGTGTCAGTAGGAGTCTTGCTCTTAAGTAGTTCATAACACAGTAGTGGTATCTGTTCATCTCCTGCTCATTCATAGACTTTGTTTCTCTTTCCTCGGCAGAATGAATCCTTCATTTTCAGCTGAGCAAACTTTACCCATCAAACTGACTGTTTTCTCCTTGGCTCCCACCCAACATCACAATGTCCAGCTCGTGAGACACCGCCCTCTGTACATACACACTCATACCCCCAGACCACGTGAGCCACAGCAGTGGATGTGATACGGCACACCCACTGCTTGCACACACCCACTTTGGGTGGGGGTGGGGGTATAAAACACCACTGCGCTGGGGGGAGGGGACTCTGCTCTCTCTCTCTCTCTCCACTTCTTCTTTTCATTCTTTTCCACTCTCTATTCCTCTGCTTCCTTCCTCTGCAGTACACATATGCCTACATGCATGTGTGAGTGTGTGAATGTCTGTGCATGTGCAATAGCACATGCCAGTATGTGAGACATGTGACCAGCAGGCAGCGCCTCCATTTTAACTCTTTGAGAATCGTAGCACAGGAGGAGAATGAGAGGAAAGAGGCTTATCAGAAGTTGACAGAAAGCAACCAATAAGCTAGAATAAAGAGGTAACATTATGTTTCACTGCTCCACGATTAAAGCAACTATTTACGCTAAAAAAACAAAAACAAAACAAAAAAACAAACCATGGCTACCAAGGCCACCATTTTCAAGAAGCAGCTATAAGCTTCCTGTGAAGCATCAACACAAGAGGGCTGCAACATCTTGCAAACCATGCGCACACTGGGTGTGTGTGTGTCTTTGTACACAGTCCTCCAAAATCCTGTGAGAAATGTATGTATATGTTGTGTCAGTGCATGTGTGGAAATGCAACAACTGCACATCAAACTGCTGCAGAAAAACAGAGCAAAAAAATTTCAAGAAATAATTAGCACAATGGTTATGGTCATCTCTGTTCATGCACCTCTTGTCTTTAATAATTAGATCAACATATTGATAAAGTGTTTTGGAAGAAAAGAGCCAATAATCACCAAGCTAATTTTGCAATGGATCAAGCTGTGATATCATGACTGCTGAAGTTAATGGTTGCTCACTGGCTCCTGGGGAGCAGGAAGCAGGCAGCTCACTAAAAGGTGCCTGTATTTTAACGTAACCTGTTCTCTTATTTAAACAGCAACAGTCCAGATGTGAACATCACCAAGGATCAAATTTCCTTAGTACACTCAGAGTGTAACTTAACAACAGCCACTCCCAGGTGCTAAACTAAAGCTACATACAGTCATGTGTCAGTCATGTGTCATATACAACTCATTTTAACTAGAAATGATATATAGACTGCTGAACACACCACACAAGGCAAGCAATAGCAGTATTTTCTGAATTTAGCAAAGGTGCATTTACCACACTCACTCTGGCCACAAACACTTTCCAGAGTGGACAGATTTAAAAATATGGATTAAAACAACAAGGCATCAACACATCGTATCATTTCACTTTTCAGAATTAGCTGACAATCACTATTCTGCAATCTGATCTACTTCCTGCACCTGTAGTTCCTGCTTGCTCCTGAAATGACCAATTACTGCCACAAATTTAATGTGCCGTCCCCCTCCAATGGCATCATTTTTTTTACACCTTTGACTTCTATGCTTACACATGCTGTCACTCTGTATAACAGGAAGATAATCAAGTGTACACACTTGTGTAATAAACTCTTTTTCTCAGGCTTTATTGGTGAACATTGGAACACAACCCACCATCACGCATGAAAAGGCTTTTCTCTCGGTGGGCAGCAGCTTTTGCTGAACTTCCTCTATTGAATCTGAAGCTGTTAAAGCTGGCACATCTGTGGCAGTAGAAACATGCAAAGATAAGCCACAGATGTGATGCGGCAGACAACGTCACTGAGTCATCAGAGCGCTATCCTCCACACTGGAAACCAAAATGCCTCACCATTATTCAATTTTGAGTTAAAAACACCAGTGTGTCTAAATATAGAGCAACCAGTCAGACACCTCTGCCAAATAACAATCGCATGTGCCCACACTTACAATAATAAAGAAAATAAAACAAAAATTAAATACTTCACATTAACCCAAAAAGATACAATAAATTTAGTGTAAAAAATTTACAGAGGGGTGAAATTAAAGATTTTAGTGTAAGTTGGAAATATGTTCCATGTGTTAGAAAGCCTCTCTGATAGAAAACTGAGGTGAGTAGCAGCATTGGCTATTTACCCCAGGTTCAAATAGCACTGTGGCTCTTGACTCCTGGGTGAAAGTAGCATTATGATGAGGAGGTATTTTAGCATTATGTTGATGCTGATGATCACTGGAGTCAGACCATAAAGGAAAGACTCTTTATTTGTAGTTAATAATCTCAGGAGCTTGTGTGAGTAGTTGTTGGTCAGTGTATGTTGAAACACACATTTCCTTCTGCTACTGTGCTGAGGTCTGACAAAGCAGTGTTTGAGTCATTGGCCAGGAAGAATATCAGCACAACATGTGAAAAAAAAAAATTTGGGGACCATAAGAAGCTGCATATCTTTAATAAAAAAATGAATAGATGTGCTTATGTACTGCAGGTTCTGTCATCACTCAAAATGGAATCTTCTCAGGCTTCAAAGCAACAGAATAGACTTGATTTCACAGGCCAAGGGAGGCAGGATTATCATCAACAACATCTACAGTCGTCCATCTTTTTTATTTCTTTCTGTGTGTTTGTACAATAAAATAATTTTGAGGAAACCTCACAAGCAATGATTTGAATGTCGGAAACTGACCATTTACTGATCAAGTGCTGTCCATGAAGGTGCCCTTACCAATTTGACTGTACATTGCTTCAGTGTTATACCTGTGAAAAACCTTGTCATGTCACCTTGAGAGAAAGTCTGCCTCATAGTTGAGGATGGATAGTTTGAAATACATTCACTCAGCAGGGACAGTCTAAGCAAAAACGCACTGTTGAATTATATTTCAGAACCAAGTTCACAAGCAGGAAGATATCTGTATATTCTTACATTTTAACTTCTAGGTAAAATAAGGTCATTTTATTAATGTTCCGATTCAAAGATGCTGCAGTTGCCCTTCAATCAGTCAATTAGTGTCTGGGAGGCCTGGTGTCTAAAACTAAATTTAATGATTCATGTCTTAAACTGTAAGTGCCACAGTAAGAGCATAAAAAATACAAAAACAGCACAGGCCATTGTTTGTTTGGATCATCAGGTCTTTTGTAAGACTGATTAATCTAACCAAAATTGATTGTGCAAAACCAAAGCTTTGCCAAAGATCATCACACAATGTTTTACAGTCATCAAAAGACAAAAAAAAAAATAGAAATCTGAAACAATTTTACAACATTTTAACATTTTACTAACCTTAGCTCATGAAATTTTACTGAAATTGAAAAGAGAGAAAAAAAAAATCTAATCCTCATAAAGAACAGAGCAGCCATTCTGGTATATTACTATAACTTAATACTCACTACTTAAGACTTAAAGGGTGCCAAAGTAAAGGCGATTTCTATTTATTTAAATAGTGTTCTGTCTTCCCGTTGTGCATTTGTCAACTGGAGCAAGGAACTTTGTGTCGGTTTTTAGATTTAATCAGGCTGATGTGACGGAACAAACCTAAATGTCTCAGGAAACTGGAGAGATTGAGACCTTAGGTGGAAAAATAAACAAAGACTAAGTGGGTCAAACAAACAGGTCCACAGTTTAGACACACACACACACACACACACACACAAGAGCAGTGGAACCAGGAAAAGGGCGGCACAGGAAGTTCTATATGTGAAAGAGCAACTATAGAAATTCTTCTCAGCCAATCAGAGCGCAAAGAAATGCTTCCAAGTCAATCACAGGCTGGATGCCCTATAGGCTCCTTAATCTCCACTTTCTTTCTCATTACTGTTCAAAAAATGTCAAGAATTCTACCTCCCCAAACAAAAGCATGCGCACACACATACACGCAAGCACAAACACTATCTATTTATCATAGGTCTGGGAGAATAGTCTTATGGACATCTGATGGAGGGAGAGATCATAATAAAAATAACAAAAGCCAAACAGCAGAGAATGAACATCTGATCATTCAAGTTTCCTTTTACTTCCATCAATGAGACTCTAGTTTGAGATTTGAAATAAATAAAACTGTGTTTGTGAAGTGGAAATAGAGAGCACACACTTTCAGTTCCACCTTTAAACCTTTATAATGTCACTCCTGAAGAAAAGCAAAAGTATATAAACGTTGCAGCAACAAAACATTTGTTTATACTGTCTGGAGAAAAAAAAAATTAATCCACTGATTAATTTGGTTGTTGAAGCAGTAACATGTGTAACAGTTTTACTTTTTAAGGTCTGATTTAACGCTTGCTGCTTTTGTTCCCCTTTCTAAAATAACCAATTTCAGTCTCTTTAAACAAAGTTTTCTATATGTCACTGTTATGTCTTTAAGTTGAAAGAACTGTGTCTGCTTTGTTGAATGAGTCTTGTGATCTCAAGGCCTTTAAACAGATAACCAGAATTCAGTCTTTACCATCCTGAATCGAGCATGGTTTTCTGTCTGGTCCCTGTGTCTTAAACACAACCTTCATCTTTGTCAAGTAGTTTTGTTTTCTTAACAAAGTAATTCATCCTGTTTGCCGGAGTAATACTAGTAGAGATTTAAAGTTTTAACACATTCCACAAAATAAAAAAAACATAGATCTTCAAGAGTGGAAACATGTTCCAACCAAGTCTGACAGGTGCATTAAAATATAAATTTTAACATTTTCAATTCCTTTATTGACATGTTCTTCCTTAAACATAATTTTGAACAATATTGTTTCTTCTTCTTCCTGAAAACATGCTGCTTCACACTACCAAAAGCCAATGAACACTTGAGATTTTACAACAAGCCCCTCCCCCACTCCACCAGCACACAGTCCCCTCTCCTTACTCATATACTATGGGCTCATACATTGGATTGAGCCGCCCCTCATTCCACAACCTTACTGTCTCATATTACAATTACTCACAGCAACTATTTCCATCTACAGGATCCCTTCAACACAAAAAAGAAATGGCAACAGGTTATTCATAGAGAGAAATGTATCAAACTCAAGGTAACATTTATTGATTTATTTATTTATTTCACAACTGCAGCATGTGCACAGCAGGGAGGCCAGTGAAGGATCAGGTCCTTCACATTTACTCAAAACTGTTAAGAAAAAAATTGACTTTTCTATTGCTACTTTTATTGCAGTTTTTTTTAATATGTAGAAAATTTTATATTCCAATTTTAACAAATATATGCAAAAAAATAAAGAAACAAAAATAAAATCCCTAATGATTCAGAGCTAAATTCTTCTTTTGTTGCAATTGTATATAATATGTAGAAATTTTATATTTCAATTTTAGCAAAAATGTAAAACTCTCTCCAGTGGGAGCAAGTCAAGAATCGTTGTTCCACTGCTGCGCTACAAGGTGCATTTAGTTAGTTAGTTGCCAAAGCTCAACCACAACATAGCAACGAGCTGAAGAAAAAGATGGAATAATAATAATGGTTTTGTGGAGCGATGCACACAGTGGCCACTTCATTAGGTACCCTTCCTCAGTCTCGGGTCATAAAACTGCTCTGCCATAAATAAAACCAGTACAAAGTCTGTCAAAGCTTTTGTTTGACATATCAGTCCAACATTTATTGCTTGGGTCATACCTGAAATCCACTGCAACACATGACAAGAGTCAAAAATATTAACTATAATTATAGGCATTACTACATGGGTGTGTAGCTGCAGGTACACAATCATGGATAGAAATTAGTTTTGAGATGAGATTTTTATTTATTTATTTATTTTTTTTATGCTATAAGCAAGAGACACTTTTTGTGTTTTTGGTTTTCACAAATTTCTCAGGAAGCGTGGAGCTGGATTTAGAACCATGTAAGAAATGGTCCGGTTTTAGTGCAAACAGGGTGAGAACACAAATATTTAATTCTGCATTTAATTTTCAAAAAGGATTTTTTTTTTTTTATTCTACATGTGTTACACAGTCAACTGTTTCCCTGACCAACTTCTTCAATTGAAAGCTCATTTCTGAACCTCTACACATTATTTAATCCAATAACAAAATTGTTATGGTAGTTGTTTAAGTTCAAATCAAATTATTATGGCCTAACTTGTGATGACTTTGTTTTGTTTAATATAAAACTGTCAAGTCAGACACCCAAACAAACAAAAACATGTTTTCCACATTTTTATTTTATTTATTTATTTATTTTTTGCTTGGCTGCAAGTATCAGGTATGTGGGAGTAACTGTAACAGCAATAAATCATGACAGAAGCCATTCTGCCATAATTAGAACATGAATTACCTCAGTGAGTGTGTACGGAGGAAAAGAAACATTCTCATGATTAAAACAAAGGATTTGATTAGAAAGGGCAGATTAACAGAAGAATTCAAAGACTGTGTAGATTAACAATATATTATAAAAAGTTATATTGGACTCTTCTAAAATGGTTACTGGTGAGAAATAAAACACATTCAAATAGTGGATTTATTTCTGTAAACACTGTGGATATGATGTTTACTACAAGTGGCTAATATATATATATATATATTATTTTTTTTTTGGCACAAAATCCCAGAAAACTTCTGGATGAAAATTAGCAGTAGTGAATTTTCACTATTTAACTCACTGTAGCTTCTGCTACACTGGACAGTAAATGGTACTTTCTGGAGGTTTGATGAGGAGTTTGATCTGATCACAGTGGATTTCGGTCTCATTTGATCTGGAACTGAAGCTTAGACGATTACTGAAGAATTTGCATCTAAATCATTTGATTCCCTCTCTCATACAACTGCAGTGTGAGCTCTGGTGGTTTATAAGAGCCAGGGTCAATATAATGAGAAGTGCCAGAGTATGAATCCATTTTTGAGGTATGAAGAAACGCACACACAAAGCAGCCATGGCTGTGGATGACTAGCGGGGCAGGGCTGCAGGAGCTTCTCTCTCATGTACATGCATATACCTTCTCTGCAGCACACACACACATATGCATAAGAGGCCCTAGCAGACCCGACCCCTGGGCCCCAACTCCACCCTCCCCCTCTCCAAAAACCCTCCCTTCCCCCACTCCTTTCTTTCTATTTTTATTTCTTGATCTTCAACCCCCCCACCCCTTCTCAGTGGTCATCACTTCTCATGTATATGCTGGTGTAGCATGCATGTACTCATATGTGTGTGTCCGATTTATTTTTAGTTAGAGAAAGCACAGGAGATGGTCAGAGTGAGAGAGAAAGAGGGAGAGAGGGATAGAGAGAGGACAGATGGTTTGAACCAGAGAGAAGAAACAATCAGAAAGATGGGGCAGAGGAGGAGGAGATTGGAAAGGGGGGCTGCGTCTTAAAGAGACAGGATTCATTTACCCCTTCACCTACATAAGGCCTCTATGCATATCCTCTATAAGATTAGAGCTTTGTCGTCATGTTTTGTCCTTAAAAAGCTTTTATGAGCTTGTTTTTTTTTCTTACATCACAAATCTGTAAACCATTAACAGGTATTCAAAATAATAATACCAACATTAATAATAATAATCCAACACAAAGAAACATCCAATTTATACTGCCTTTGCTGCAACGCTTCTTCCAGTTTAATCTAACACTCATTGGTCGAAAATCTTTTCACCTTCACCTATCACCTTTTATTGAGTGTTGGACACAAGAGGGTCAGATGTCCTGAGTGTTGCAGCTTTTTTCCAATCTCACTGTAACAGCTCAAAACTTTTTTTCTCATTGCAGATCCTCAGTCCTCAGTAAATGCACAAAACTATGACCACGACATGCACATGAACACTTCAAAATCAAAAAGAAACATTTTTTGTGTACCAACAGTACAGAACAATAACACACAGATGCAGCGGGTAAAGTCCTGTCTCAGGGTGGAGATGATATTCTCTCACTGATCAATTGTGTCTGCAGTGTTTTCATGTGACAGCAAATAAGACAGACAACTAGCTACCAAAACACCAAGTGCAATCCACTACTGTAGCTCAGTAAGACCAAAGACCTGTGCCCTGACAGACTGTACAGAGCCAAACACACAATGACAGTGGCCCTAAATCACCACCTTTCTCTTCTCTAGCATTAAAGTTGGCTTTTGCTCATTCTATGGTTTTTCCTTCTCTGTTCTCTGTTCGGTTGTAACGTCACAAAACTATGAACTGTGGGTAATTCCCCCAGAAACATGCACTAAGTGTCTGTACAGAGTCCTCTTAGCTGTGAATCTGAGGGTGAAGGGAATAGGTCTTTACCTCAACAAAAAGCTACGAAAACACAGCAACCTCATTACCCATGATGCAACATGATAGCATCTCTTCAGTTGACTTTCCCTCTCTGGTAAAAACCCATATCTCTCAGACCTCAGTTGTGAAGGAAGGATTTCGGTTACAGAGATAGATATAACTCCGATGCCATCACTATAACATAATAGTTAGTGTGTCGGACTGCACAAATTTCTGTCAAAGGCACAGAATAGATTCAGCAAGTATATTCAAATCTTTGCAACATATAAGGAAAATTCTTTTAAAGTTATGGCGCATAAAAACCGCAGTTTAAGCCTGACACCAATGACGCCACTGCATCACTATCATTTTATGTCCATCTAACTACACATTCAAAAGACAAACTTCAGCTTTACACACACATTCTAACAAGGATGTTAGGTGTGGCACAGGAACTATCCACTCTAATCAGATCTGATTATTTAATAAAAGATGAAATCCTGATAATGATCAACAACTAAGTTCATTTTAACACAACACTCCTGCCGTGACATCAGACTAGCATCTGTACACATTCGCACAGAAGAAAATAAATGATTGACGGTTTAACAGCTGTGATGATTTCCCATTGGGAATGGGTGAAGATGATTTAATTGGACCAACAACGTAAAAGCTAAAATGATGAACCTGAAGGATATTTGGCTTTTTTAAAAACTAAGTGACTTTGTGACAAATCTTCTCAGGCCTGTACATCATGTCTCAGCAGGTAGTCATGGTCTGAGTTGCTATGAAACTCCTTCTTTGTGTTTCCTCAGAAAGCAGAATGTAGTAAATATTCCAGCAAGCTGTCTAATCAAATTACAGCTCAGCTATGTCCAAAATCTTTTTTGTGTGTGTCCATGACGATGGAGAAATGCAAATGTAAAACACATGCGTCTTCTATCTTTGAGTCACTCTGTGTGTGTCTGCCTTTAATTCTGCTGCTCGCTCACCTCCCGCTCCCAGAGAGAGAGGCAGGGAGAGAGAGGCTGGAGAGGTGCAGAGAAAATGGCAACACGCCAAGACATGAGAACGCGAGTGAAAGAGAAAACAACAGATAGAGAGAAAAATGAACATACTGTACCAGAGAGAGGGAGAGAAGAAAACAGAAAAAGACACTAAAGGCATGAACAGAGACAGAGAGAAAGGGGGGAGGATAGAGTCAGAGCATGCATGTGGGCAAGGGAGGGACGGAGGACCTATTGACTTTTTTTTTTTTGCTGCTTGCAGGTGTCACTGCCAGACGATTGGTCGCACCCCCTTGCTCCCTCCGCCCACTGTTCCCTCCTCCTCTTCCTCCTCACTAGCCACGAGAGAAGGGGAAGACAAATCATGGTGAGCTTCTACTTCTCTGAGCTTCCCTCTGTGTGTGTAGGCCCCAACTACACACACTGTTTTTCAGATGTATGATGTATTCAGAATGCATTTAATGCTGCAACAGTTTACATAATATAAGGAAATAAGGAACACTACTGCGGCCTCAGAAGGAATAGAAGTCAACACATATCCCTTCAAAATAGAAACTGAAACATGAGGAAAAAAAAACTATTCAATCTCTGTAAAGTGAAGAATGAATTATCAAGTTTGGTCCAGGACTGAAACTAGAAAGGGGAAGTCTAATAAAGTAAAATATGAACATAAGAAAATTCTTACAACATCAGTGAAGACACTTAATTGTAAACTGCTGACGAGTTAATTTCGTTCAAATTCAAACTTTAGATAAAGACATTTTTTTGGCTAAAGACTGAACCTTATAGAAATGGTTCCTGTGCAGATTTTGACATGAGAGACAGAGCAGAGAGTGTGCGGTCAAAACGTCCATGAGATACAGAAACATTCTAAAACCCTGGAGCCTTTCTTTCAGCTGTGAATGGTTCTTGACACAAACTGGGTGTGTAAGGTCTAAATTTTCAATCTCATCTCTAGAGCTGCAAAAATTGGAATCAAATCACAAAATGACCAGGTGTGGCATCCAAATCAGCACAGATGAATTGTAGCATTGCAACAGTTATGGTGCAAACTGAAACATCCCTGCCCAAAAATCTGATTCTCCAAAGGAAACCAGACCCCATAAAGAATTCAATTTTCATCATGATTTTTTTATTTCAACAAAATGTAAGGAATTAAAATTTCAACTGAAATCACATATCAAGGACATCACTATCATACTCATAATTGTTTTTGTTGCTTCTTTTTTTTGTACACCATGTAGTAGTCCATGCCATCTCTGAAAACAATGAATGTGATCACATATGTCCACCCTGCCAAAGTGTCCCCAGGCAACACAGCAACTTCAGTCGACTGTGACCTTCTAACAAACACAACGACTGAATGAGAGATAGTGATGGAGGCCACTTAAAGCCAATGAGAAGTCAGGCTGAATCGACTGAATGAGCTTGAATAGACTATTAATCATCTCTAACTACAGACACTCAAATCACGCAAACATATTTTTCATGATTGAATAACTTACAATGAAGTACATAAGCATTTGAATGGAGTCAGGAAAAATCAAATGTAACACATTGAGAGTGTGTGTGTGTGCGTGGGGAAAAAAAAAACAAAAAACAAAATCTGTGTTTAACAGTCAAAACTATTTTCCCACAACTATGTCGCATTATGGAATCAAATATTTCTTCATATTAATTAGACCCATTGTGCATATGCTTTTTTAGAATATATAAAAATAATACCTTTATGAGTGAATAACTAGCTAATTGCTACATTTCTGTGTGGAAATAAGTGCTACCTGAATATCTAAATAACTATTTTATTTTATAGCAGCCTAAACTTAGCACTCCTGTTTCATTATAATTCAGTACAATCCTATTTTTGGTGCCAATAAAACATAAAAAGTATACAATATTTTAAAAGGTATTTAAATCAATCCAATAATACAGATATGGGCTTGTATTTCAGTTGCACCATAAAAAGGGAAAACATCTAAATAAAAGTGTTAAAGATTCAGGTGGAGGTTTGTATTTCCTGTGAAGAGGCTCAAGTGTAGAGTTTGTGTCAGTGACTGAACGAGTGGCCATTAAAGCTCTTTGGGTCACATTGCAACACTAAAGAAGGAGGCTAAGAGAGCAGCAATTTGTCCAGAGTTTGAGATGGTCCCTGACTTCAGCTGGACACTTCCTGCACGTTGAAGACAAACAGTTTCATTTAGAACTACACAACTAATGGGGAAACAATGTGATCATTTAGGAGATAGGTCTCCACCACAAACAGGAAGTGAATGATCTGCAGGTGTCTCTGAGCTCCAGGTGAGGATGAAATATGTACCCTCAATGTAAACTGTAAATTTCACCAACAGAACCACTCAGAGCTAGTCAGATTAAAGCTGACCATGAATCTTTGCTACAGGGAGATTTTTTCTGAACTTGATGTTATGTAATTTGAAATGCTAAGGCTGGGGCTGGACACCTCTGCCGGTCTTTTACAGAGATAGGAAATAAAAATATTTATTCCGGATCATTATTATTTTTTACCTCTCCTTTTTACTTGTCGTTAATGTCTGCTTTTGTTCATTCAAGAGCAAAAGCAAGACTAAGACCCCCTGGTGTCTTTATCATGGATTTAACTGCTCTCCTTCATACACCATACAAAGGTTCTCATTCTGCTTAAAGGGAAGATTTATTCGCCACCCTGGAAACAATAGTTTGACAGAAAAACACTGTGTGTAGCTGGAACTGTGTGTAGAGAATGCTAGTTCGTAACTAACTGCCTCTTCTTCTCGAGATATCAAACACATCAGAGTGTGTTAGTGGAACATTTACTAACTAAATTGAGCCTGTAATACCAAGAATCTGCCTTTTGATGCGACAGTGTAGCTGAGATAAAACTCAGGATGTTTGAATGTTTCACTCAGTATTAATAAAAAGTACTTCACTCTGCTGCTGAAGACATATGTCTAAACATTATACATAGAGAATATATATACTGAAGCAGTTAAAATGTGAGTATATTCAGATTATAAAATGCATTCCCACCTGTTTAAACTATTTAAGTATAATGTTATTGCAAAGGGACATCAGAGGATCTAAGAATTTCTCTGACTGTTCAGGGCAGACTTTACTGTTTGATCAAACCTTTAAAAATATCTTGTTCATGTCACGGTATTTAGAAAGTCAATATCGTAGCAAATTTTAGCAGATTAATTGGAGGAGAAAGAGAGAAGGACTTATACAACAAGGTGATCTCTGATTGATGGGAGATGCTGGCCGTGGGTGGGGCCTCACAGTAAAATAAAAAAACATCCATAAGTTCACCATGTTCCCTTATAGGTATCCCTTAAACATCCCCTATAAGGGAACATAGGGGACTTACAAGGGAACATAGAAGAATAACACTGGGGGTTGAAGGGGCAGGATGGGATATATGCCTTTTGAATTTACTCAAGATTACACTAGAGAAGTGCTTTCATAAGTAAACTATTACTTTTTTGCTGTCTATGAACAAATTAGTGGCAGAGCTCTGTTTCCAGCAGCATGAATGAAGGAGGGGACAAACACCTGGTGATCTTCTAAGAGAGCAGGTATATCTAGGACAAATTAGGTCATATGATAATGTTCCCCCTCAAAGATGCACAATAGGACCAGATGCTTATTAAGCTGAGCTAATGTCGGAAACTCGTTTGTAAATCATATGGTAAAAACTGATTTTACATTAACAGCCAGTTCATCTATCCAGTATAGAAATTATGCAAATAACATGGAAACTTTTGCAATAAATTCTGTAGTTTTTTTTATTTGATCATATTAAATTTGGTGTCACTTGGCATAACACATTTAATCATTATTGTAATAAGTGTAATTTTCTGTATATAGATAATTTTTTTAAATGTAATATGCAATTATTGTTACACCAGCTCTAAAAATACAAGAATAAATTAGTTAAATGTGCCTGGTTGTATTTTTATAGAATGATCCATAATATTTGAACATCTTTATGCTGCTAAAAATAGAAAAAAAAAACAACAAAAAAAAAACAAAAACCAGCTACTTTGCTTTATGCTTTTACTGTTGTGGGTTATTTTCCACCTCACACTCTCTCGCTATAGGCTTTATGTACATTTTACTTCCTCTCTCCCTCTGAGGATCCACACACACACACACACACACACACAATTCAGCCTCCCTACCCGTGCACCCCTCCCGCTCCCACTGACCACCTACAAACCTCTGCAGCTTGACACACATTTCACTCAGCCTAATGATGAATATCACATTTGTCCCTGAAACGTAAAACCCCTCAATTTCCACCTCACAGTGCACTAACACACACACACACACACATATATAGCATGATCAGGGGTCAAGGGTGACCACAAACGGCGCCCCCTGCAGACTGTAAGGGGTTAAACACAAACGCTTAGACCAGAAAGAAGGCGTGGGACCCTAGAGATGCCCACTACCCCCTCCCCCACCCCAGTCCCATCCGTTAAATAAAGGGTTCAGTTCCCTCTGAACAGCCGTCCCCTCCCACACAAATACACACCTCCTCCTATGTCAGAATAAACTGCACACACATCACCTACTACACACTCAGCAGAAATAACGGACATGCTAACTTCAACACATAGTATTTGAAAGACTGGCGTGAAAGTGAAAAGGAAAAGATCAACAGGACATGAAGCAGGAGTTGTTTGTCAGCAGCACAACAGTTAGACTGAATTCAATAATATTTCTTTTATCAGTGTAAAAGCACACCTTGTGTTTTCTCAAATGACTCTTGATTAAAAAGTACACTGCTGCTGTTGTGTCACAGCTGGGGGATTTTAAAGATTCACTAAGCAATGCAGTGCATTTGGGTTCATTCAGCCATCATACAGAAGTGTATGGTTAAAGTAGCTGAGCAGATGTTTGATATAAATATTTAAACTATCATTTTGAGGAAATAATTAGCATTATTTGATTCTCATAAAGTGCAAAGTGCAACAGCCATTTTGAAAAATTGAGTTTGCAAAAAATTGTTTCCCACAGTATAAACCCTCTGCCATACTGCCTTCATTTTCAACGGTCCAGGCTATGCTTCTACAGGGTGAACTGGGCGCAAAGAAGACCCAGTGGGAGGAAAAAAAAAAAAGCTGCCTGTGCAGTGTTCCTGCCTCATTCAGAGCTTCGCCATTTTACCCTCATTGCCTGACGTGGAGTGACTCCTCTTTGCGTGGAGGCACCACGTGTTGTGGAGCCACTGAAGACCTCAACTTGCCCATGATGGCCCCCCATCTCACAAATCACCTTTATCATTATGGGTCTTTAAGCTTATCACAGGAAAAAAAATGAGGGGGGGGGGCACAGAACCATCAGAATCATTTACTGACCTGCTGAGAGATTAAAAGAAATTATAGGGTGCCTCCAGGTCGGTTCCCTAAGCATGACGAGTGACCTGTTTCTTTTCCAGCCTCACGGTCAGAATGCCATTAAGCCCCAGAATGACCACATTTATTGGTGTTTTGTGTGCCACAACTATGTTGCAACATTCTGGCGCAGAGCAGGTGTCCAACACAAACCCTAACCCTTCACACAATCAACCACTGACACAAAACAGCCACATAAATGCTGACCACACACAAAGTTAAATTAGTGTTAGAATTTTATTTGAAGCAGTGAACCAACAAGATGAAATCTGTGTCCACTGGCCATTTTGATTATGGGACAGACACATTAGCACGCATGTGGCAGGACATGGAGAGTTGTGCTCACTGCTCACATCGTATCTGTGCCAAAGGTTACAGCCATGGAAGATGGTCTATAGGCGAATTCCATGATACTGCTAAAACAGGTCAAGTCTAGCTGTTAACACAGAGCAGCTGATTTACAATGGAGCCCTGTTTATCCCCTGTGCCGAGGGAATTTCATTTTCAAAACACACTGAGCTACAGGTACACTATTTCCACAGTCCATACATTTTTAAGGAAAAATGTATGTTCTATTTAAATTTCACAGCTGACTGCAAAACTTGTGAAAAAATTCAAGGTTTGTTAACAATAATTTCAATTGTCTGTAAAAATTCAAAATACACAGCTGTGCCTTTTCAGCAAAATTACTTTAAGATTTAGGGTGAAATCATTTAAGATTTATTTTAAATATTAGGGCTCCATTAAATCACATTTACTCCCACGTTTTAAACTTTAGCTGAAAATATTGGTACCACTCTAAAAATAAAAATACATAACTAAAATGTAACATGAATCTGCGATAGGGACCGGCTGGGTGTGGGCTTTGAAATAATTTGCCGCCACTGATGAATTTATCTTAAAAACCAGTAGGCCTACACACTAAAATTTGACAAAATCTGCACAAACGGGATATACGCTCACACATAGACACTCAATTCTCTGATTAATGAGTCGCCAAGCTCAACCATCAAACCGCCACAGATAACAGACATTTAGCAAAATGTACGTTTGGCTGTGTGCTGTAAAAGCCTGTTGGTGAAGCTGTGGGTGAACGAGGAGGACCTACAGTCCAAAGTCGTGGCTCGATCTGATGAGTTTGCAAAGGAGTTTCAGCCTGCACTACTTCAACCCAAAGCAGCATTTTAGACCTCCAGCCACACTGGGCTACACAACACAGCGGCTGGCTAGCTAAAAACTGTCACAGCTCAGCTCCCCTCAGCAATGGCCGACAAAAGTTGAGGCTTTAGTCACACCAACAAAAAGCACACACAGAAGAGCGGCCGCTACTGCGGCGGACACGGCCCTCACGTGGCTCCCGACAAGGGAGACACACGAGTACGACCGGGCGCTAACTGCCGGTACACATTAGAGGGTAAAGCGGTGGTGTCCATACATACTCCATGAAAAGAAAAGGCCCGGACAAGGTGATGCAACACATGCTGGGGGTGGGTGGGGGTTCGGATGGGGGGATGGGAGGTGTAGTGCTGAGCGCTGTTTAGTACCTTTGCTTCTTGGGGACGGAGTGCTCGACCTCAATGCGTTTCCCATGAAGCTCCACTTTACCTGGAAGAGAAAACGTGTTGAGAAAAGACTGTGGCTACACGCTAGCTTTTTACTAGCTTATCGCAGGCCTGTGTGGGACATTGAGTTGTGTTGGGTCCATGTAGCTACAAGGGAGGACCCTCACTGCTAACTTTTTCAACCCTGCGCCTTCTTAAAACACAAAGGAGACACTAAAGCGACACTGAGGTTTGGAGGACACGGGGACCGGTTCAAAGGGCCCAAACCCTGACTCCAGAGGCGAGGAGCCACTAAATGGTCTAAGCTCGTCAGATTGTCACACAATAGGCTACTGAAACCCCCACAAATCACAATACAGCGACTTTACAAATATTAAATCAACCTTACGTTCGGTGGTATATGTTTAGGGTTGATTTAAACTCCGTGTGCCCTGGGGAGGGAGGGAGGGGTGGCTGGGTTGGGTGTTCATGTTCGCGAGGCTTAATGTAGAAGAAGCAGAGGGAGCTGACTGGCATGGCGACCTTGCTTCCTCACGTTACATATGTGGGAAATCATGAGAAATAAACTGAAAGGCAATGAGAGAATCCAGCGTTCTCCACCGCCACTTGCTTTTGGATCCGTGGAGCGTGAGGCCCGTTTTTGATGGGGGGCACCGGGTAAGATATTTTTGCTATCTTTGTCATAGTGGACTGTCGACTTGGAGGGGGAGGAGAGCCAGCGAGGTTTCATTCTATATCACAGCAGAGTGGTGAACCCGAAGCGAGGAATGCAACCCATCTGAATGCCACTCGCATGCACTTCATACGGGCAAGCACAGGAGCCTCAACTGGGCTCCAATTTAATTAAAATATAACTCATTCGTTCAATAGAAATATAGTCAAATAGTCCTGAACGTCCCCGCGGACTTTCTGGTGGCTATAGCTTTACGTTTACACAACGTGTGTCCCTCCCCCTTGTAAAAGTTGAATGACTCCCCTGGGTGTGTAGCTGTCCACACACCACGATTCATCGGGTTAGCGTTAATAGAAATAATTTTGCAGATTTATTTTTAACCGCTATGTGTATCATATAGTAGCCAATAAGCGTCGAGTCGGACGGGGAGTGAAACTAGGACACGCCGATGAATGAGTGTATGATGTACGATGAATAAGCCGGGGCTGTGACCGGCGTCTACCGCCGTGGAATGAATGACACTAAAGGTGGTAGGGGTCTTGGTCTTTGGCAGCCAGTAGTCCAGGTTAACTCACCAGAAAAGGTCTCGATTGCCTTCATGGCCCAATGATCGTCCGGACAATCCACAAACGCATAGCCGGTTTTCATGAGAAACTGTCCGGAGTATGGGATCTTGTGGTCGTCAAAGGTTTTTCCTAAGTCCTCGGCAGTCACACTGTCGCCTAGATTCCCAATGTAAAGCTTGTGCATGGTGGAAATTGCGTTTCCAAGTCCACAACAGAAAAAGACAAACCCTGGAGTAGTTAAAATTAAAGCCACCAAAAAGTTTTCTCCAGAATTTGCTAATAGCGCAACAAGATATTGTCACACTTGCCACACTAACTCAAAGTGGAAATCACGCTGGCTCGAAAAACTGCCTAAATGAAAAAGAGTATAAAACGCCACAGATATTTTGTTCTGGGACGCAAACTAAAAACGAGATTTAAAAAGTGTAAAAACAGACGGTATTGAATTTAGCTGTAATTCCAGTTGAATAAGTGGAGCAGGAGAAGAAATGAAATCCCTTGACTTGCAGTCGGCCCCAACAGACGTATAAAGCAGCAGCCTATAGCCTTTCTACCGCACTGTGGAGGAGGTGGGTTGTACTGGGTGGATTTGATGATAGGTCTATGGTGGAAGAGTGGGAAAAACTATGGTGGGATCAAGTCGGGAGAAATGTTTTCCTCTCTAGTCCTCTACCCTTCCCCTCTCTCAGTGATCCGCCTGCCGCCGGCGAGGGGGTGACGCCGCCCCTCCATCGACTCCAATTCACGTTTTTTTGTTTTTTTTTTGTTTGCAAAGAGGAAACCACGTGGTATATTTGGAGTAGGTTAGAGATGGGAGGAAGGGGAGGGGGGCTCCCCATCTTATCCTAGGGTATTCACCAGATGAGCGCGTGAGCAAATGTGCACGCGCATAGGCACACAAGCCAACCCTCTAACTAGCCGCGCGGTTTTGCTCGCGCCTCTCCGTACTGTACTCGTGCACACCGCAGTTAATGTGCTGCTGGGGCTTTATGCAACCCGACGTACCACACATACGCCTGATAGGTTTCTGCTGGCGCGGGCGGAGATTTGGCCATAAAGACACATAGCCCTTCAACTCAGAGTAATGTCGGTTGGAGGCTCGGGGTGGACAACTGTTTTATTGGCCTAACTCACCTCGCCCTGTATGAATGGCTGAAGGCCTGGCAGGCCAGAAAGGCTTCACATTTACATAACAAGGCAGCGCCTGCTAATTCTGGGACCCAGCACCCACACCTCCGCTGTTCCGCCCTCCTGATCTATATGATAAGTGGGGGAAGAAGTTAGTTGTCATGGGTGTTACATAAATGACACAACGGCGAACCTCAACCCGTGCTAGGCGGTCGAACAAACGGTCCAGCGCCCCCTTTTTTCGTTTGGGGGCTACCTACGGTTTTGTTAGTGCAAACTGGACTTTCCGCTAACTTGGAAATATCGTTTCCTCCGCTCCAAACCCCAACGAGGGCAACGCTATATCAGATATGGCGGCCAAAGTGTAAACCAACAAAACACTGTCCAGGCTGTTGAAGCGGATACATGGCGTTAAAATGCACCGCCCCTCTGCTTTTAACACACTGAACACAAATACCCGGCCGGTGGATATGCTCTGAGGCCATGGCTTCATCAGCCGGGGCCCAGAGTTAAAACTGCCCCATCCGCTTTAGCTCGTGCGTTTCTTACTCATGTTTGTGTGTGTGCGGCGCAGAGGAATTAAGTGTGGCGCAGTCGCTGGGATACAGCGCCGCACACAGCGCGCGCCCCTCTGCGTGGAAGGAGGACTTCTCAAAATGGAGGCAGTGGCTGGTGCGCGAGGCCTGCCTCTCCCCCACACACACTCACTGGAGTTTGGCTGTGGTTCACGTTGGCGCTCAATGTGTCCAGCGTGTGAATATCTCCCACTCTCCTGTTTTACATTTCGCAATTGTGGATATGGCTTTTTAAAGAGCCGTTCTCTGTGTGACAGGCCATGTGAGCTGCGGGCACACAGTAGGCCCCAGAGCTGACGTGTGCGCTCGCTTTGTTAGAAAATGGCTCCTGCGCACAAAATGGATTCAATCCTTCCTGGTAGTTAACTGTATCTGTTGCTTCGACATGGTGGAAGCATGGAAACGATAAGGAAGCTTTGATTTTCGGCAGAATGCGGGAAGAAATCCGCTAATATGTTAGTTATTGTTGCTTTGTGGTTATGTGAAATCCCGTCAATGTATTTGACTTATCTAACTTACTTTGTAACTTTTAATAAAAATTTTAAGGTGTGATTAAATGTTTATGTTTTGTTGTTGCAATAGTCAGGGAAGAATTGTGGATTTGTTTGTTTAGGAGAGAGTAAAAATGTAACTCTTTCATTATTCAGAAATTAATCTAATTATCATATCCAACATGAAGACACAGACATGACATCTCAGCTGAAGTAACATCTTTATTGATGAAACAGCCTGAAGTGTTGCATAAGGCAGACTAACCGGGTAATTATGCAGTAATCACATCATGGGTGTGATAGTTTAATGATGAAGCTGTTAAACTACAACTAAAAACTTCACTTTGCTTTTGAGTCGTTTTTTTTTTTTTTAGTTTCTCTGAAGCTGCTACAGATTCACTTACCCTTTCTTTCTTTGTCTTCTGTCTTGGTTCTTTGAGAAGATACAAGCGACGTTTTTCCCCTTTTTCCCCCATTGTCCTGAGATGGCTTGAACTCTTTTGCCTAAACCCCATTTCTCCCCCTTTGAATCACACGCAGGCTGGTCACAAGGGGAGCTGCTGGGGTCACAGGCTGGAGTTTCCAGGGGTCAAATAACAACACAGGTTGCCACATATTTTGAATGAAAAGAGTGTGGGTGACCTTTCTTCTTTGTGGTAGCAAAGATGAAAGATTATTCTATTCCACCAAAACCTTAAAAATAAAAGTTGAACATTTCTAAAGTTTGCTGATTATCAAGAGTAGCATAATCTTACACTGTATATGTCATATGGAAACCATTTGTTCTTTAGCCCTACAATGTTTAAATTATCTGTATGTGTATATTTGTTTGTCTTGGACCACAGATTGTGTATGTTGTCCATCTAAGGTTTTCATCAGTGAAAAATAATATTCTTCCTTTTCCAGAACTCAATATCCCATGAGCACACTGAAATAAACAAAGGTTATTGGCATGCACCAGATATCAGAGAAGCTTAGGTGTAAAGCATAAGTATGTGGTCTAAGTCATAAGTTAAGTTTATAAGACTTGATTTTCACCCTGATATCAAAACAATGTTTTGTATTACACTCCTCCCTCTCTTGGTACTGTGGATTACTCCCTTATCTGTCGTTCACCCTCTAACAGCAGTACCTGCAATGGTACAACCTGTCTGCTAACCTTCATTATTATTTCCATGTTTTATATAATCCTCCTCCAAACTAGCTGTCATTTACACTTACTCTTTCAAGTGTTGAGGTTTGACATTTATTGGGTTAGGGTTAGGTTTTTAAGTGATTCATGGTTTCATGCATAGAATTAATCAGAATCAGAATCAAAAATACTTTACAGTTGCTCCAGAATAGCTATAGAAATAGATTTACTAGAATAAGTTATATAAACAAAAGTAATATTTATACATTTTTAAATTCTGTGGTACAAAATAAGAGATAATAAAAGTGAATGGCCCTATCAGTTAGTATATAAAAGCAAAAATGGTGCCATATATAAAGACAGGTGTTATGTAATGGAACATGTAGAGGTGATGCAGAGGTTTGAACAATCATAAATGTCATAAGTGTCGATAAGCTGAGGGTGGAGTCATACAGTCAGATGGGCACATGCAGGAATGATCAGTCAAAGCTATTGTTACATTTGGCTTCATTCATTCAGTGTAAACATAGTAGGTTGTTGTGTTAGAGCTGATTTTCAGGTATGAAACTAAATACTATTGGCATACCTCCTCAGTCTCAGACAATGTCCATGTCCAAGAGCCCATCATGATGTCATCACAGGTCTGAAACACTGAGATTTACTTGATTTTACTTATGTTGTATATTTTAGTAATTTACTGCATCACTTCATGAAAACCATAAACTTTCCTTTGTTGTAAGTTTGTAAAATGACTATATGCAGAGTGAGGATAAAGTAGCATAAAATAGGAAAAATCTGTTAAACACAAGTGCCTCAGAATCCTGCTTTAGTGGAGTACTTGAATAAATGTCTTACACTCCTGCTTTAATCACCTTGGGGGATGTGAAATCAGGAAAAAAATTTTTCCTACTTCGCATCACAAGACTCTGTCAACAGTCTTCCCTTGTGTGTGGGTGTGTGTGTTGGGGGAGGGGTGGACAGGCAGAGGTCAAAGGCTATGGAGGAAGAGGGTGAATTGGGCGGGAGTACAGAAGGAGGGGACAAACTGCCTGGGGTGATGTAAACAGGGTAATGTTGAGCTTCTCTTTTGCTGTGTCGTGTTTTTATTTTTGCCCTCTTCACTCTTAATGGCAGATCACTACATCTCACAAAGTCATGTTTCTGCCAACTGGAGAGGGAACAGGGCTTCTCTATGACCAACTTAATCAATTATAGTAAAGAGAGAAAGACCCAGATCTTTTACTTTAGTAAATGTGAAAGGAGTCTCTTAAAGGTAAAACTCCTGGGTTCAGAAAGCAAAACTGCAAAAGTGTCCACATTGAAATATAGATTAAGTACCATATGTAAAGGTATCGGTAATGTGTGATTGCCCATTAAAAAATGATGTGTATTGTATAATTGGATTATAATTACAGCTGTTGCTAATGTTGTTTCCAAAACCAAAATGTAATTTTATGTTTACATGTAATTTATATACTACTAAATCGTTTTTTTGTAGCTAGCCAATAATTATATTGGCTAGCTAATTCATAATTTCATAATCCTAATAATCATAGACTGAATCTGTAAAGTAACCAGCTTTTGTTACTTCAACACAAAGATGCTGCTTTGGGACATTTCTCAAAAAGATTGCCACTTTCTCCTAAAACTCTACATATTGCTTCAATGTAGTAAAGAAAGCTGTGGGTTATGGGTAATTCTGATTGAACTCTGGGTTAACTTTGGGTGGTCTAAATGTTAACGATGGATGACATTCTTAGAGTATAGGTAGAAATTTTAATCAAACTTTATTTGACACTGAAATCAATCAAAACAGACCCGTCTCAACAAAATGAAATGTTGGAAACTCACACTTTTACTATACTTTTAATAGTGCAGTGCACAAAACATTTTGATTAGTGTCCATCTTAGAGACAGCTGTGTTGCCACCCAGGCTGATGTTGGAGACAGAGAAACAGCTGTTTACCTGCCAGACACAAAGGGTAGATATTAGTTTGTCTGCTGAAGGTCAGTTCCCATCTTGCCCATGTTCTTCTGAGTTCCTGTTAATCAAATCACATGTTCAATTCCAACAGAGCTGAGCCTTCAGGGCAATGTAGTGTAAGCTTAACAGACATCCAAAGCATTCCGCTTATGTTCATCTTATTATTAAAAAGATTAGAGGAATTACATTTTATTATAAAAAAAACCTAAGGAAGAGTTCTCCCTCAGGCGTCTGGTGAAGCTGCCCTTCACGCTCATCTACATCTTGTCAAGCTTTAGTGTACCATGCTAATGTTCCCATGAACAGCCTAAAACTGGTAATGAATGGACTTCACTTACATATGCCACTGTGTGCGCGTGCGAGTGTTCATATCTCTAATTGATCTGTGCCATAGAGCTTTATTGTCAAATAACTATTAAAACGCATCATCACACATCTCACTGTTGCATTAAGCAACATGTTTTGTTTCTTTTGTCATAAAAATCACACATTGTTTATTTTTGAGTCCCAAACACACCGTTCTGCTGCCCCAAATACTCATTAGAGCATCAAATGTGGATTAATCCATTGCTGAATATAGTTCCAGACAACTGCAATATTAGCTCCCATTGTTTTGTTTAAAATACTACAAAAGATCAACAGTTTAGGGATATTTATATAATATCACATATTAATATTATATTCTAAAAGAACATTGGAATCTTTAAGAATCTATTTGTGGGTTTTGGTTTGTTTTTTCCAAGCTTAGCCATCAGTAGAAATCATTGGATGTGAGGCTGAGCACCCCAGACCATAGAAAAACCGCTTTGTTCTGAGATGGACCAACACATTGTTGTCTTTGTTGTTTTTTTTTCTTTTATGAGGTTTGTTGAAATGAGTTTATAATTAATGGTAAGGCTGTCAAAATGACAGCCTTATCATTAATTATAACATCCCTGACAAGAACAATTAAAAATGAAAGTTGAAGTGTCTGACGTCATAGCCACCTGTCAATAGGAGGATATAAAGTTTTGGTTCTGGGATTTCTCTCTTGTAAACACAGATATGACAACAAAGAAAGGCTTTGATTTTCGTTAATCAGCACAATGACATTTTTTTCCCCAGTCTCTTCTGCGGAGCTCTGGGATCAGCGCTGTCTTCCAACTGCAGGTAGCAACATCTGAGTTTTCTGCAGAAACAAAACAAGATGAAAATAGAGAAACGGTCCTCATTAAAACGGCATTGACTCTACTGACCAGGATGCTCAGACTGGAAATGACTTCGGCCCTCGTTCAAAACAAAGTAATGAGATCGGTGCACCAAAGGTCCAGAGCTGAGAGTTTATTGTACAGAATTTGTTTGGAGATTCAAGGCTCAGCAAAGATTCACTTTGTCACTGGCAACTTTGTGTAAATACACTGTATTTCAAACGTCTGTATGTAAACCCCTGTAGTCATGGTCCACAAATACAGTGTGAATCCAACTGAAGGCTGGGTTTCTATATTCAGACTGAACACAACCCTTTTTCCTGCTCCCTCCTCTCCTCAGATCCTCTTGTCACACTGTATCAGATGCTCACAGACAGTGACCTGCATATCAGTCACATGTGAACTTTCTCCCTGTCAGTAATTCACTCCTGTCTATTGCATGCATTCAAATGATTTTCCACTTATATTTGCTACAACTTGAGCACAAGCAGAATGTCTGCTGCTGGACTAATGAGATCCACCACAACTGTGCACATATTGTGACTGCCTCTATGTTGTTCCTGTCCATTTTACCTTCTCTCCCCATTATTTCTTCCCCTTGATATTCCTGTATAATATGCCTTCAGGCCTCCTCTCCAGCTGCTTTGACCTCTGGCTTCCTTCTTGTTGGCTGCTTGTAATGTTTACAGTCTGGAAAATGAAGTTGTTTGACCTGTTGGTCAACCATCATTCTGAGATGTAAATGTAAATTCTTGTATACAAAGTACAGTAATTGTTTTTGAGCGTGTGCTGATGACGATGATGCTTATTAGAGAAACCATAACAAACTTGTGACAGATTTCTGGAAGGTCAATAGGACCAAGGGAGGTATGGTACACGTGTGCACTTGAGCCAGTAATAAATGTCCTGTATGTTTTTTTTTTTACAGTACAGATACAGGTTTATTTTGCTGAATTTTTTTAAGAACTCAGCAAAATCATCAGACTTCTGACTCTATCAAGTGGCTGTTCTGGAACTCTTGATCACATGATGCAGTTTCCATCCAGAGACAGCGAGATGTGATCAAAGAGATCTTGGAGAAAAAGTTAATGTTGACTTGGATCATGTGATATGATTAAAAACTCCAGAATGGCCACAGAGGTAAAGGGATTTGGAGGTGAGACAGTTTCGTCGGGTGATCATTCATTCATTCATCTTCTACCGCTTATCCATTTCTGGGTCAGGGGGGTGCTGGAGCCAATCCCAGCTCACACTGAGCGAGGGCAGGGTCACTCTGGACAGGTCACCAGTCCATCACAGGGCCAAAATACAGAGACAGACAGAGACCAACAACCACTCACACTCGGACCTACAGACAATTTAGAGTCACCAGTTAACCCAAACATGTCTTTGGATGGTGGGAGGAAACCCACGCAGGCACGTGGGGAACATGCGAACTCCACACAGAAAGGTCCCAGGCCCGGGACCTTCTTGTTGCTAACCACTATGCTGTCGTGCTGCCCGTTGATGATTCAAAACGAAGAAATAAATCATTTGAGTCTACAAGCTCAGTTTCAAGCACATCCCATAAGAACCGGTTTTTGTTTGTGTCTTGTTAAACTTGTTCTATCATACTCACTAACATCATCTTTGCTCTTTACAAATGTGTAAATCAGCATATGTAAGATCAGAAAAAATAAGAAAATGAAGCAAACACTCCCGCGTAAAACTTATTTCATCAGCCTCCCATGTTTTACTGTTGTTTAAGCAACAGAATGCTTGACTCTTAATTATATGAACATGAAAATGAAACCTAAAACATCAACACAGGATGAAATTTGTGGTCTAGAGATGAGCCTGTCATCATCTACCCTTACATTTTAAACCTGAAATAATGAAACGAATCTGGAAAACTTCAAATCTGGTAATTGAGAAGTTGAAGGGTGTGCCAGGTTCAGGTCCGGCTGGGGACCTTTGCTCCATGTCGTTCCTCCTGCTCTCTCCCTGTTTGCTGTCAGCCTCTCTGCCAAGTTCTAGCTAGAGTAAAGGCATAAAAAAAATTCCCCCAAAATATATTAATAATTTTGAAAAAGCATCAAGTCACTTTTTCCATCTTCACAACCAAAAAATCTATTGATAGAAACATATCACCATAAACACCCACTTTAAACATATGAAATCATGTCTCAGGTCACTTCACTAACAGCTAAGATAATTTAAATTTTTTCAAAAAGAAGCTGCAGCTCATTATTTCACACTTAAATTTGATACTATTCATTAATAAGAAAACATGCATGTTTCATCCACTTTCCGTTGTATTAAAGCAAATTCTCAGTCTCCTCCATTTTATACTTGAAATAAAACTCTTCATTAATTCCATCAGATTCATTCAGCATCAGTATGAGCTGGTACATGTGAAAACATAGGTCAGAATTCAAACTATGAGCAGAGATGAATATTGTTTCCCCCCTCCACATTGACATAAAAGAGCAGAAAATGTGACATGTTTTTTAGTTGATATACATACATGTTTCTGCTGGTACTCAGTTTACCAGACTTCCAACCACCTGTTATGTAATAATTTCTTTTTGTTTATTTCTTCTTGTATTTAATAACTGAAGCTATTTAACTCATTACCATTAGTTTATCTGTTTTTTATTGTTTTTAAAACGCTCTTTTACAGATTATATTTTGTCCTTTTATGATTTTCTTTAATTTACAATTCTTAAAATCGCTATGGATTTAATCTCTTTTTGCTTCTGTAAAGCACTTTGATTGCTTTTGTATGAATGATGCCATACAAATAAACCTGCATTATGTTGCCTTGCCTTAACCCACCTGCTCTTCAGGATCCTGGAGTTGGTTTAAAAAAACATTTTCTCGCATTATTTGTTTGTAAATTAAAAGAGGAAATGTGTTCCTATCTCAAAGCTGAGTAGGCTGTAAATCAGTTCTGATGTTTGCATGGCATGGAACAACTAACCTTTACTGCATTCACTAAAATAGGTGTTAAATACTTTACAAAGATCCCTTGCAGGTATGTTTTAAGATATCATAAAAAAAATCATAATATTCAAGAGTCAAATCACATTCACATGACTAAGCTGCGTATGACTGGCTACCAGACTTTCTGCGATGTCTCATAATAATTTTGTATGTAAAGATTTTTTTTGCAGATTTAAAATAAGCACAGAGAAACTTGAAGATGAATGCAAACACAAATAGTCATTGAACTGAGGATCAGAACTGTTTTGGACTGTACAAAAACTGTGGACTGTGCCTTACTGGGTGTTTGTACAGACCACAGAATAAAAGTCAGCAAATCAAGGTTTGCCACTTTAACTTAAACCCCCGCAATATGAACTAAAAAGTTTGATTAAAAAAAACCAAACCTGTGTCTGGATGCAATCACTCACTCTTTCCTGACCTTTCAGCTATTTGACTAGCTCCAGAGAAAGCCAGTTAGTGGACTTGGAGTTGGGCTCCTTTGAAAACTTTCATGCTCAAAATTGTTAAAAAAACTGAGGTATACACATGTTTAGGAAACAGGGCTTTTGCGTTTCATTACTTCATTTTCACTGTCTACCTCTCAACTGGAGTCGCACTGATTTAAATTGGGATGAGTGTAAACTGGAACCTTCATATTTACTTTTTTCAAAACTTTGCATTGGCTCAGTTTTTCTCCTTCAGTCCTTCTAAGCATGTTCATTTCCTATTTTAAATCAATACTGTAAACTCTGAAAAGAAATGACATTCATTATTTGTGGGCTTTAAACATGGTTAAAATTCATACGTGTGTTTCCACAGTCACTGAAAGTTGGGCTGAATTGAATCTGTTGAAATCTTACAAACACAAAATGGATGCTGCAGGATTGAATTGTCTTTCAAATGCTGAAGCTGTTATAAAGAAATGTAGGTTTTAATTGTAGAAACACTTTAGTTAATCAACAAATGGAACAGGTTTCACTTCCTGTGCTAACATCACAGAAACAGGATGTTCCCTCAGCAGCCTTGCCTGACAGATAAAGAAGTCACAAACAAGGTGCTCAAGTTGTGGCGCATAACTGCTGAGCAACTGAAAAGGTTTCTAATGAGAAATTCATCTGGAATTTTAAGGCAATTTTCAGACAAGCCATCTGGAAACTGATACTGTGAAATATTTCGGATGAAGTAGAAGAAGTGTGGTTGCAAATTGGAAATAAAGAAGACTATCAATCCAACTGATTTTTGACACCATATGAAAGCAAGGTCACAATTAAATGAAAAATTCTACATTCATTCATGATTAAATTTAACTTTTCCAGAGGGGACGTTTTCATCCAGGACACAACAGAAATATCTGACTTTGAAAATAAAAATACAAAACATTAATGGCAGCTTTGTGAGGTTTCATTAATAACGTATAATAAAACCTACAATACAGGTATATTGTAACGGGTTCATGGGTAACAGATGGTTTTGTTTGGTTCTGTTTTTGTTGTCTGGTTTTCTTTTTTGTCATATGAGAAATTGACATGAGCTCAGTGAAAGGACAAAAACAAGCGAAATGAAAAGAAAAATAATTTCCGACTCTTTTTTTTTTACAGCGAATAAACTGTCTATTTAAGAGGCGGGTAATTTAAACGATCGGATACCTTCAGTAAAATATTAAACTAAAGCAACAACAGATGAGAAGATGTGCTCTCAGTAATGTTCCTTCTACTATTGGTTTCCACACAGCGAGGAGCTGCAGTCTGTAGATTCAACAGCCCACATGTTTCCCGCTTTGGATTGGACGAGCCGATCAAAAAAAACAAAAAACAAAAAACTAACAAAAAAAACCCCAACATCATTTCAGGGAGTTTAACCATTTAGTGAACTGGACTCACCTAGCATGAGCGCCATCATCACGGCAGCTTCGGTCCTCAGTCCCTCATGTGGCCGACACCGACAGGACCCGGAGCGGTTTCCTCACAGCTCACAAAATGGAGAGAGGGGCGGGGAGCAGGTTTCCTGTCCCAGGAGCTGATCTGGACAAACCCTGACAACAAAGTCCAGCTCCATCATGACAGCAGCTGGTCCGCACTGAAAGCAGCTCAGCCTACTTCTTACAGCTGTTTCAGAAACACAAAGGAAATAAGATTTATTTGGGTTCAAACAGGAAATCTGTTTCTTGCCTCCTTCTGGAGTTTTCTATAAACTGTTTTAGACACAAGTTGGATGAACGACTGTATTTAGTTCAATAAAAATTTCAGAGGAACACGAGCTTTATTGTCGGTCTTTAAAAAGCACAACAAATCATGAGAGCTCGGCTTCCAATCTATGCCACAACTGTTCTATTTTTGACAAACCAAGTGGATATTTTTCCTTTAATAGTTTCCATCGTTACTTCATGCCATTTTACTAGACAACCGGTTGTCTGCTCTTCACCTTTGACGCTGCTTTTTGCGTTATTTGGATTGAAAAGGGCGTGAGGAGCTGTTGATTGAGAAGCAGCCAGCAGTTCATTAAACCGAGCGCTCCTCCAGCTGGAGTCCGCGCCACTAGCACCGCCCAGCGGCTGACCCGCAGCACTGCAGCCGGGCCTGCCGGAGGGGAAGCGGGGGCCTCAGCCTGGAGGCCCCGCTGAAGCGCCACAGTGCGAGGGGGACACGACCACAATTACTCTGTTAAATAAAATACAAACTTTTTAAGCTCTTTTTTTGGGGGGGGGGGTTAATTTATATTCATCCTTTTTTTTCTTGTTATATTAAAAAAAACTTTGTTCGGCTTCCGTTTCTCTCGTTATTATTTTTCAAACATCAAAATAAATTATTTGAAAAATAAAAAAAATATTTGCGTTGATAAGACTGTCAAATTTAATTGGTGTGCTTTGTTGGGAAGAAACACGCGAACTCTGGTTAGTTTGGTCAAAATAACGTTTCCGGTTTTTGCAGCTGGAGTTAACGAACCTGCCCAGCCTGGAGATAATTAGCGTCCATTATCTGTCTGTCTTTACCGTCCGTCAGCGCTTTTCTATCAGCCCTGGGCCCCGCTGAAGCCGGCACTGGATCAGCCGAGGCCCTCATTCTCCCACACCAGCCCGCACATCGAAAAGTCAAATGATTTTCTTCCGCTAACCGACGTCGGTACCGAACAAACGGCGCGACCTCCGATAAATTAATTTTAATTCACTGTGATCCGCGCGGGTGAGTCGCGCGGGGCGTAACTCCAAAGGCTCCAAATGAGCAGATAAAAGCGCGCGAATCTGGTTATTCACTCCGGTAACTGTTTGATGTTGGTGCGCGTTCATGCTACACGCGCACGGTCTAACGGAGTGTCTGGGTGAGCTGGAGACATGGAGGACACCTGTTGAACTCAGGGGGACACAGGAAACAAAACATTGGTCCTCAGCTGTAAAAATGAGGAGAAGACGTTTCTCTCAGGTTTCAAATAGAACATCCAAACAGAATTACGTGTCTGGGTGTTCTAGCACTTTGATTTTTCGCCATGCTGCCACAAACTGAACTCTTTATATTATTTATCCATTTATGTGAAGACTCATGAGTTAGTCTGTCATCAGGAACAAATGGGACTCAATATCCCCTCTCTCTGACAACACTCATCTAGTTAGAGCGCCAGGGGCAAGGGTTTTGTTAGGCCTTTATTTACCCCCCACATGTTGCCTGCCCCCATTCAACAGACTTCATGTGATCGTTGTACACTCAGACTTGCACACCCATGGACACCCATGTGCTGGGACATCACCACTTGCTCTTTACTCTCAGGAACATGCACACAGTCAGCAGAATGGAAGATCTCATAGATCTTTAACTAGTTTCACACAGGACCCATTGTGGACCCAAAACGCATAGCTGATATTTTTGTTTATTATAAGTTTATAAATTTATGCACTTAGGTTATTTATAACTAACATACCACCCCCAAGCCATTGGGACCCCAGCGCTGACTGCTTCAAAATGTTGGCAATTCCAGCTGACTATCATGTGAGGCACTGTGGACCAGACTGTGGTGGTGTTGTGGGGGTCAGCTGGTCATAAAATGAAGACAATTAAAAACTTCTGCTTTTTACCTCCTATAGCCTTTCAGAAATGTTTAGCTTTATATGAGGTAGAGGAGGACATTTTCCTGTGATGTTAGTACACATTGAATTATCTGCTGAAGTTTCTGTGTTCAGACATACTAACTTTCACATCTGGAGGAAGCATCATGACGGTGGGACATTACTGGTCCAGTACTAACACAGGTCAAATGTGAAAACCTGAAATTTCTGGTACCAGTAAATTGAACTTCACTTAGAAATGTATATGAATAATTAATGTCTATAAGAATCTGGTGACTCAAAACAGATCAGTTGTTTTAAACAGCTACCTCAACCTCCTCACTTGGGGGGCTGGAAAGAAAAGGTGCATGTGATATCTACATGTTGTGTTCAATGTCCTTAGGTTATCAAACACCCACTTAAGAAAAGTAGGTATAATCAGTGCCCACCTGTGAAAACTCACCTGTCACAACAGGGTAACCTGGGTGCTCTGGAGCTGCTGACCTTCATCAGTTGGCGAGGTTGATAAATGTGGATGTTTAAACTTCCTGTCAAAATTTGTTTTAATTAGTATCTGAAGTCTCTGTAATCACACAACAAAATTTTGGATTTTCATTTAAAAATACAGAAAATCCCAAACTGGCTCCAGCTTCCTATTTATTTTATATATTATTTTCCAGCTCCAGCTTCCAAACCGTCTTCTTTCAATCCCAGTAGATAACAGAATATTTGTGGCTTTATTTCAATTAAACTGCACCACCACGACCTCGGTAAATTTGGATTTTCTGAGCTTTCGTAGAACGACCAATAAGTGGTGTCAGCCCTCTTTGTGCTACGAGCTGAGGAACTGCAGCACTGATAGTGATAATGATAAAACATTTTATTTGTATAGCACTTTTCTAAATACTCAAAGACACTTTACAAGGAGAGAAAGCAACAATGAAAAAATGTCATGAATAAAAATAGAAACAACCTTTAAAAGAGAAAATACAATGTCAGTAGAATTGTGGGTATTTCAATGAGCACCATGTTAGCAAGATAACCTAACATTAACTACCTACTGGATCTGTGATTAAACTGTTATTTGTCAAATGGACTCTTTACAAAACATGTTCTTTTATTTGGGTTTATCTGGCCAACTGTGACTGGCTGCTGATTGAAACACCCTGCAGGTGGGTTAACTAAATCCATCCTGGGTGCAGTGAGATGCAGGCGTGAAATGTTTTTTCTACAATAAAAGCAACACTGGAGGGTTGGAACTGGACTGATGGGTGGGGCGGCACTGCAGACTTTGGCCACTGCAGCTTCCAGATGCAGCCATGTCATATTTTCATATCAGGGCCCAGTTCTGCTGTCAAGTCACTGATGTGATGTGGGCGAGTTGTGTAATTGGGGAGGGGGGGGTTGATGTAAGGCAATGTTACATCTTTACAGCCAACACAGCTCTAGATTGAGGGTGTGTATGGCAGAGACAGTAATAGTAACACAGCACTTGAATGAAAGTGCTTTTGAGGAAAAGGAACAAACTTATTAATGGTCAGTTTAGAATTAAAGGGGGGTGGAGACTTGAGCTGTGTACCAAGAAGAACAATGGCAGCACAAGGGTGGGACTATGTTTCATTACTTTTCCTGGGGAACGACGACTCCAACAGGTGAATCCTTCATGGCCCAAACCAACCCAAGAGGCATTGTGCTCCAGTAATGAAAGCAAACCACCAACAGAGATCCTGAGGATTACGCGTTTAAATGTAAGTACTGGGTTTCTGCTCAGTTCAAGCAATAAAACATTATGGTGAGGGCTGGCATAGCTGGTGAATATCCTTCCTAGACCAGACCATCTCATTTTGATTTTGTTTTGGGCTTGGCGGTCTACGGCAGCCCCGTCCTGCAACGGATGCAACCCCTGAACTGCGACATAGCTCTGTAATGTTATCCTCCAGATCTAATTCCAAGGCAGCAGATTATTGAACTACAGTGGCATCATGCCACTAGGGTGAGTGAGCTTTAAGTTGTGTAATAATTGAAGGAAAGCGCACCAAGCTGTCCTCATGTCCGTGGCTGGTTGGTGAAGAAATCCTGATCAACAGTGGGGCTTCAGTCTTCAGTCACAAACACATAGAGGCCAAAGTGGCACATACACTGTCAAAAAATGTTTTTTGCTGAGCAGTTGTTTTGTTGAACAGTTGTCAGTCCTTGCTGCTCAAAGATTAGATGTGTGAGTGCTGTAATGTCAAATAGAACGGAAACAACTTTCTGAAATAGTCATGACACCTCCTAACGCACAATATACACAATGTTCTGGAGCATTTTAAAGGGGTATGTAAAAAAAAAAAAAAAAAAAAAGAAAGAAAAAAGTTCATGTTTCCCCCTTTCCCTTTACTTTCCAGAAACCTCATTTATCAAAATAAAAGTTGGGTTTTATGTTCAAAAACATATCAAACTGAAGGGAAGATTTTGTCACATTTACTTTGACAATTTCAGGGTTTGGAACACACTCTTGATAAAAAATAGCCTTTGTTTTATTCAACATATGGATAAACGGGGAGGAAAGACACTATTCATAATGGGAAGGATAGATATTTCATAACTAGAGTGGGAGAGAAGGAGGGGGAGATAAATTCTTGGTGAGGGGACATTTTAACTTATATCAAGTACATGGCATAGATCATACATGAGGGTCAAGGCAACACATTTTAACCTAACTACTCAGTACTCAATCTCAACTAGTTCTCTTAGTGCCCTTCGCTGATCCCAAACACAATGTTCCAAAAGGGGGGTGAAGTGTTGGAGGGACCTCCCAAGTCCTCCATCCTTGATACTGGATCCAAAAAGGGCTAGGGAGGAGGAGGAAGAGGGTGTGTAGGGGTGGTGGTGGATGCAACGTGAAGGTGGGGTGATTCCTGGGGAGGGCGGTGTGGGGGTCCTCATTGATTATAGAGGGAACGCTGTTCCCAGGGCATTGCCTGGATGGTGCGTGGCACAGGGGAAGGCTTAAGCGTGGGCGCTCCGTTCGGATGAAGAGAGTGGCCAATGGGGTTGATGGTGGTGAGGGGCCGTTGGGGGGCCAGAGAGAAAGTGTCCTGGTGCTTCGGCTGAGAGGAGGTTGGGGGGGTAAGGCAGAGAGGTAGAGAGAAAGACAATAGAAGCACTGTCAATATAGTGAACTTTAAAAAAAAAAAAAAAAAAAAAAAAACAAGTGATGCAAATTGATGAGGCAAAGATGAGTTCATAAAATAGAAGACTGCTGCAGGTTGGTAATCATAATGTCTTAAATGTGTTCACTCAAAAGAAACACTGGCCCTGGAAGTTCTAAGCAACTAGCAATACAGGTCACAAAATCTATTTACTACTGATCAACTGTACACTGGGGCTAGACTGAAAAAAATAGATAATCTGTTTAAGGTTGATGTTCTTTAGATTAATCAGGTATGGACTGATAAAACCCAAATGTCGACCTCTACTCTCTCTGGTGGATGTCTGAAGCTTTTATAACGCTGGCTTCCCCATCTATCAAGTGTGTCTCTTCTGTGAACATTTTCCTGAAATGGATTATATATGTTTTTTGTTTCAACTTCTGAGCTGTGCTCTTGCACCCTACCATAAAGTTTTAGGCTGCTGATTCAAATCCAAATGGTCAAACACCGACTATGTCAACTACGTGACACAACTTAACATTAAATAATCTTCACTTTAGTATCACTTTAAACACTGTCGGATTCCATCAGTAAAATCCAAATAATTATCAGCATAGAGATTGTTGTTGTTTGACGTAGCAATGAGGACTTTGAAAACTGAAGAGATACCCACAGTCTATATCCAATGAGTCAGACTACAAAAGCCATTGATCACAGTACCATCGAAACAGAGGTGGCTCATATTCAAACTTGACGAGGATGGGTGAATGAGAAATAGTAAAATGTTATGATGAACAAAACAAACAGCACAAAAATGTGATGCATACAAGCTGAACAAATAGTTAGTATGAAAACAAAGTTATCAGCAGTTAACAGTGTTAGAGAGCTTCCTACCGCCAGAGCCGACCAACAGTGAGAGTCCAAGAGAAGAAATCAACTATTGGGTTTTAGTCTATTGGTTTTTTTTTGTGAGCACTGGGAGACATTTGACCCTAATAGTACTCTCTCAGCCTTTGTAATGTGATGGCAGCTGTGTAACTCTCCTAACAGTTAGGCTGATCAACGGCTGTTTGTCACATCCGATCGTGATTCATGTTTTCATCAATCAGCTTGCAGTCTGCATTTTGGCTGCTTGACTAACATTAGCGGATGTTTGCACTGAGCTAATCCTCTGTATTGATATCAGTCCTTTTGACTAGCTAACAATGATGCTGAACTGCAGCGCAGAGCAGGTGGAAGCTACAACTATGATAAAAATGATGATATGAATAATCATCAATAACAATGATTAATGAGAGCCACTCTCAGGCAGAAGTTTCTCATTTTTACCCAGGACAGTTAACAGAGTGAGGAGGACAAAGTGAAGACAGTAAAGTGAGGACAAGTAGAAGGGATGGAACGGAGAGGACGCAGGTTGAAGGACAGAATGAGGAAGAGAGGGTGGGGAGGAGAAACCAGTTAGGACACTCTGATGACATCACTCTAAACAGACAGGTCAGCTCTTCTGATGGTGTAAAGGAAATCAGTTGCCTTTGAGAGGGTTTAGCTCTGTGTAATAAATCTGCTTATAGCTGCTTAGTGGAGTGTAAAATGGTATTAATGGTGCTGTCACTGTTTTCTGGAATGTTTGACTGACACTGTACAAATCTGGGTTGTTTGTCTCACTTGCTTCTAGGAGACAGTTGCTAGCTGATGCTACAGAATCAATTTAAATTACATTTAAATTACATTTTCATTGAAATCTTTCATCCCAACAGTGAATAAGCAGCAGCATCTTACGTTTTAAGGGTCAATTTGCTCATATAGTACGAACATATTTCCATCGTGGTGCCCCAAGAAGCTTTTGAATGAAACCAACAGACTGTAACCCAGAGTATTTAGGAGAGGACGTGTCCAGCAGGCCTGTCTACAGACATCTCACAACTGAAATCTCTTGCCTCCAGCTCAAAGGCAAGCTGGGCTATGAGAAGAGAGGCCCGGTGGACACATGAAGCAGTACATTAGTCCCTCTCTCCTGATGTTAGTAGGCAGATGGGGAGAAGGCAGCTAGCCAGCAGACAGAGGACGGTGGGTGTGTGGCGGTTCGCTCTCCTACCATGGGGTTGGCGCTCAGCCTAGTGTATCCCGAGCTCATCTCCTTTACCTCAGGCACCAGGGGCTGGAGCAGGGAGTAGGAGGAGGATGGGGTGGCGCTGGAGGAGGACACGTGTTTGTTGGAGGATGAGCTCCTCATACTCTGCTGGCTGCTCTGGGAGGACACCGAGCTGGGGCGGCCCTGTCGGAACAAACGGATCAGCACACCTTCTCACAGCAGTCGAAAACATTACAAACCAGTGATGAGTGCTCCGGTGTTTGTCATGCCTCTGTGACCTGATTCTGCGTCCCTACCTGGTGAGGGTCAGGCACAGACTGGCTGCCGCCCTGCCCTCCCTGAGACATTGGCGAGACACAGTGGGAGGGCAGAGGATCCTGCTGGCCGTGTCCTCCATGCTGTGGTTGCATCATGGAGTTAGCACTGTTCTGCTGCTGCTGCTGCTGCTGCTGCTGCTGACGGCGAGGAGTGGCGGAGAAGTTTGAGCGACGGCCGCCAGACTGGATAGGCGAACAGAGAAACACATGGGCAATGTTTTAAGATCACTTCAGTCTTTATACAGACAGATTATGTTACACAAGAGAGAAGATACAGAGCGGAGGAGAGGTGACAGATGGATGTGATGAACTGTTTCTCTCCACAATTAAACTAATTCTTCAAGTCTCAGTACTGTTCATTGTAAATGTCTGAGGTGAAGGTGTCTGCTCTGTCTCACAGACTCGTCACATTCCCCTGCTCTGACATGAGAGGATGGAGTGATCAAATTGTGCACACACACACACAAATACACTCTAGATTGTCCGATTTTGGACATCTAAAGATCATGGTTATAACAGTGTCACCTTCCATCAATAACATGATCTATCTGTCCACTGTGACAATGACATTTGGAGATACTCTCCTTCTCAACTTTTCTTGTAGCCCCAAAAGGTTCAGTATCTTTACTCACAGTGTTAAACCTGACCCTCTACACTTAAACTAAGCCTCATCATACCTGGAGGAGAATTCAGTCATTGCTTTAAAACTCAGGTCTTGTGGTCCTGCCATAACAGGTCAGGCTGTCAATCACATCTGGGATGTTAACATTTTACAGACCAGATCATAGTCCTGCCGAGACAGCAGGGTTTAACACATTTATACTGAAGACCAACTTGGAAAATGAAATGTAGGCCTTTATTGTCAGTCAGCTGGATGTTATGCTCCAAACTCAAGTTTGACACATTAGAGCTGAAGGAGGGTGTACTTTTATAACATATGGGGTAACATTTAAAGGACAGGAAGTACCACATTAAATACACTTTATTGAAAACAGATTTAGCTATGAAGAGCTCTCTTAAATCACCAAAGCTGTTTAACTATTAAAAGGTCCTATATTTGAACTTTTTTATTTTCATTCAAAGTGTTGATATATTTTGTGGTCACAACACCTTTTACAACATGAAAAAATGTGGACCTGTCCTTTAATGTGCATCTTTTTCACTTCTAGCATAAGTAGTTTTAATTACACTGAAGTGAGGAACCCCTCCATGACCTGTTGACCCCTGACTGGTCAGGGTTGGATTAACCCACCACGGGGCGCCCAGTCCCTACTGAATAGTGGCCAGTAGGGACTGATGAAATTCACATTGTAAGTAGATCAAATATACTAAAATAATGAACTAAACTACACTTTAATTCAATTCAAGACTGGGCTCCAGAATTGGGTATGAATGTTGCATGTCTGCAGGCCTAAGCATAGTGGCCTGGCTCTAGTCTTAAGACTTGAAGTCCAAAATGAGACCCAAGTTGTAGGGACATAGAATTCTCCTTATTCCGATTAGGATTTTTATTTGTGGGATTTTAGATGTAATGGTCAGACACATTCTGTGACATCAGTTATCATCTGTATTTACTTTGATGTTAAAATCAGGCTAATGCTGCAACTGTTATAGTGACGGCTGAAGACACAGACAGAAGATGAAAACAGGTGCCGGCAGCAGTGGACTAGTTGATGGGATTGTGATCGTGACCATCACATCTAACACTCTTGCACAGGTTGGCCCTTCCTCACAACTGAACTTCAGTCTGTCTCACACACAACACACAGACATACACACGCTCACTCATGCTCACACCAACCTGGTTTTTGGCCGCGGCGCTGCAGCGGTGCTGGGCCAGGTCCAGCATGGTTCGGTAGCTCTTAAAGCAGGATGGGCAGTTGAACCGGTTCTTATGAACCAACCCCACACGCACACACAGACACACACGTGCACACACACACAAACACACATAATTGGATTACTATACTTGTGAGGACAAGAAACTGAATTGCATCCATTCTCATATCTGAGCCCTGACCCTTTGCCTAAACTGAGCCTAGCCCTGGTCTAACCCTGACTAGACAGCCCAGTTCAGTACAGAAGGGAGGGCACCCTGGAGAGATAACAGAGGGCAAAAACGAAATGGGCTGCATTATGTTACATGCGCACATTTCAAAGCAGATAATACAAAGCATAACCCACCACACATGCACATAAACACTCACACCTCAGTGTTTCCCCTGTAGAGGGCTATTTATTTCACGAAAGAAGCAGTAATAACTTCAAATTAGTTAAGAAGCACACACACACACACACACACACACACAGACATATAAAGACACATCTATGTATGTGTGTTTAATTCTATTGGGAAAATCGGTCCATCTGCTTAGTCATGCAGTTATGCCATCAGCCAATTATGCTGATAAATTTATCTAGTTTTTGACATAAGCTCTGATCTTAAGTGACTTGCAGGAGAGAGAGAGAGAGAGAGAACAGTAAAATCTCCGTGCAGTAGGAGACTTAGATAGAAAAACTAACTGGTAAATCTGTTTAATAAGGCAAAGAGACAACACAAAGAGAGCAAGGAAAGAAGATCTAGACCTGTTAGCGTGTGGGAGATGCAATATATGCTATATATGTATGTGTACACACATACACGCACGCACACACACACACACACACACAAAAACACACATAGATACTCCCTTTAACCTGCCCCCTGTGATTAAATATTGGAGATAAATACAACACAAGCTCCCCTTTCAGACCCTAAATAGATTAATTTCTGAATAGATTAATCTGGGGGGGGGGGGGGTTGGTGAAAGAGCATGAAGCTCCACATTAGTGTAGGGACAACAGTGATACCCCCTATTGTAATTAATGACAACAATGCTTGTTAATTACACTGCCTTCACAACAGTATTTTATACAACAGTATGTGTTCAGTAGAGGTCTTTTTTCATTGAACTTTTTAATTAATTGTGTTTGTAGTAATTATTGGTTTTGTCTTCATATTGGTATTAAAGGACCTGCCTCAAACTGTGACAGGAGCTGCAGCCAAGTCTTGGTAGTTTGCAGCACATGTCTATAATAGACATGGGTTAATGGGTCAATAGTGGACTTATTTTTTTTTGGTTGTTAAGTTCGAATGCCAACGTTAGGTTTTGGCACATTTAAAAATATACAATAAACATGTTGAGTGTGGCTAATGTAGGATCAGAGCAGAGTCTAATATTAACCTAAACATTAAAGTTTAAAATGCTGCAGCTTGCAGTCTTGAAGTGAGTGCTCAGTCCTCCTGCTTTCTATAGGCTGAGACAACACCACCCAACCCCCACTGAAATGGAGTCCCCGAGCACAGTGCTGGAGAAAAACACTAGGTTGTTTGGACTCAGTTGGTCTCACAGGGACATTATGAAGCAGTAAGATAAGCTGCAGGTTTTCCAGGAAACATCCGATTATGATTTATGCCTTTTTTATCATGTCAGTCAGCAGATCAGCAGAGAGCTACAATATAACCATGGTAGTTAAAACACTGACTTTCTTAGCTGCAATAACTTCCGTGGTGTATAACTTCACATGAGGATGTACAGACTCCACTGCTCTTTATTTTTTATTTTTCTTCAGGCTAAATTTATGGCTATCACCTGGTGCCTATTTTACTGCTGATTAAAGCAACAGGTGAGTAAATGAGGCAGACTGATTAGTCAGAGAACCACCAATGAGAGACAATACACACTGAACATCAGTGGGATCAGTGGGAAAAGCACCTGGTACCATGGAAGACATTTTCCATGTGGAGAAAAATACAATGCAATGATCCTTCAGAATAAAATATCAGTCCAGTAGAAATCACATCCTCAATAGCTCCACATACTGGTGTGTTTGGGTGCATCAGGGACAGATTCTGTGCCAGATATTATGCCCTCCAGCTGAGGCAATAACTGAATGTTCAAAATTGGGTGGGGGGGAAAAAAAAAAAAAAAAAAAGAGAGAGAGACAAGATATTTGATTTGAATTTGCATCTAAGAGGAGTGGCAGTAGATGACAGATGTTTCATTTATTGATTTGTTTCATGTTTTTTATGTGTACAGACACTCCAACTTATGAACGAGCTACGTTCCGAACGACTGTTCATTCCTGAATTGTTTGTTGAAAAAAACAAAAACAAAAACAGACCACGTCCTAGCGCAAGTACAAAGAACAACGATGCTGGGCTGGCATAGGCTAAAGTGCTACCCATGCCAGGCAGCAGCGAAATTCGTAAGTCACACGTTTGAGATGTGTTTATTTATTTATAATTTGGTCATCTAGATGTATATTAAGCAAGAAAAGAAGCTAAAGAGGACATCAGACAACAAGTTGGGTAGATGTTAAGTCTGTCTGCGATGTCCTGTGTTTGCTGTATAGTGCTGGCAATTCACTGGTTTTTAGAGTGAAACTGCTTTACTGGGTTTTTGTAATTTTTCTTATATTCTACAACAGTAAGATGCCGGTTGTTTTGGAGCCAATCGATCACTGAAAAATGGTCCTAAACATTCTCTGATATCTCGGTTAGTAAAACACTGACTTTAAATGTGAAAATGATTTACTTTGTGTTTTTATGATTAGAATCAGCTGGACTGTTAGTTTTGGAGAGGAGGAGAGCTCTGCGGAGAATTTAGCTCTAGGTAAAAACCGCCTGAACCACTGATACTGAATGAGTTAAACCGGGAAAAGACAACAGCCATTATCCTACACTACTTCATCATGTCACCAGGGTGACCATGATTTTCACTGTGAGACCCCTAGCACCCGATTACATACAGACTGTACATGTAATCTGTTCTCATGAACTTCATCATCGATGAAGTTTTCATTTCAAGGCTTTCATGTCAACGTGTTAAAGCTTTTCATTGCCATAAGGTGCAAGTCATCTCTAATTCCTGAATTCACACTGCTGTTGACACAGCATTAAGGATAAAGCTGTTTACAAATTTAAGGGAAAGAAAAGAAGTAAAGAACAGCTGATGAAGCTACAGCTGATCAAAGAAAAGACTTCTCCTCTGAGAGAAGCTGTGGTGGACGTTTGATCATGCATCAAGACACAAAACACCTATAATGAAATATAAAATTACATTAAGATATAAAATGTGCAGGCTGTCATGTTTTGCTGAAAGTTTCTTCTTGCTGGGACAGAAACACACACACACACATACACACACACCTGGTTGGATGCGGCAGCAGTGCAGCGGTGCTGTGCCAGCTCCAGCATGGTCCTGTAGCTCTTGCAGCAGGAAGGACAGTCAAAGCGGTTCGGCCCATCATCGTGGATCCTCTGGTGGTTACGGAGGTACCGGGCCAGGCGAAAAGCCTTCCCACACAAGTCGCACATGTAACGCTTCTGACCATGGATTCGCATGTGGTTGCGCAGGGACATGTAGTTGGTGTAGGGCTTGCTGCAAAAGTCACACCTGGGTTTTGGACATGAAAAAGGTGGGGAGGTTAGACATGAAAAAGCACAGAGGCCCTGAGGGACATTTCACATGACACCTGACATGTTAATTGAATCAGATATTATAAGACTGAATCAGCTGGAAGGATGCTCTCCACTCAAGATGGGAAATAGAACTTTTATGTCACAACAACAACAACAACAGAACATTTTCTTAAAAGTGGGGTTTGGTACGCATCAGTAAACAAGACAATGTTCCCCCTGCTCTGCAGCTTCAGCGTTGTTCCCTGATTTCTGAGCTTCTGTGCAAGAAATTAATTATTGTCCATATCGTGCAAAGAGATGTCATCCCTTCCAAATTTTGAATTGTTCGGAAAGCAATGACCTTACTAATAGGAAGGAGACAAGAAGGTAGGACATGACACTAGACTGTCACTGTGGACTTGGGTTCAATAACACAAGAATTGTTGGGGCCACAGAGATTTAACTGATGCCCTCACAGCGACCTACACCGTGTGACATTCTAACTAATGCAAGAGACAATTACACAGCAGTGTAATATGTACTGATATAATTACACAAAATATGTTTATGTAGCCATAGCCTGATATGTTAGCAGTCATGATGTGGAATATTTGGGTCATATAATTTGGGTAAATTGCATTGTCACTATTGACCAGAGATTTTACTACTGAGGGCAGCACAGTTAACATTGTCCTGAGCCTTTCTGTGTGCAGTTTGCATGTTCTCTCTGTCATGTGTGTCTCTCCCCTCACAGTTCAAAGACATGCATGTGAGTTTAACTGGCGCCTCTCATTAGACTGTCGGCGCCAGTGTGAACATCAATGTGTGTGTGTGTGTCTCTAAATTTTGGCCCTGTAACTGCCCAGTGTCAGCTGGGATTGGCTCCAGCCCCCTCTGATACTGGATGGATAAGTGGTACAGATAATGGATCGATGGATTTTGTTATTGCCCTTTTTTATCGGAATAAACAAAGATCATCATAAACACATTCAGCAGCAGGCACTTTCCAGTCTCACTAACCAGCATCTTTGGGTGACACTAGTGGATACCTGGGGGACAGGCTGTTTTCTAACGGTCCATACCTAAAGTCTCCAGTTTTGTGGGTGAGCTTGTGGTTGAGCAAGGAGCTGGCATGCTTGTAGGCGCAGCTGCAAAGGTCGCAGACGTACGGTCTCTCGTCTGACTCCATGTCGTCTGATGCTGTCGTCACCGGTGCCGGTGCTCGGGACTCCATGGAGAGACTGGAGCTGGACAGTGACGCTGAGGAGAGGCTGGAGCTAGAGAGGGTTGCTGAGGACGAGGGGAGCTGATCACACCAGCTGATGGTCGAACTTGGCTGTGAGAGAGGAGAAAAATGTTACAGCCAAGTACTAAAACATGTACATAACAACCAGTCATTACCCTGCAACTACTGAGTCATTTATTTTTTTTCTGGGATCTGATATTTTTCATTTAAAATATTCTTTTTTAAATAGAGAGACTCAGAGGAGTAAATATAGTGCAGCGATAAACTCTGCTTGCAGAGAAGTGCCACTGCGTCACAACAGCAGAGACAGACAAACCTGTCCAAAATGATGTGCGTGACATGAGTGAAACAACGTAACAGGTCTTCAGACCCACCATGCTCTACATGTTGTTGGCCTGTGCATGAGAAATGTCTCGCTAAAGCATAAACTGGCTAAGGGTTAGCTTAGCCCCTGACAGCGGTCGCTTTGCAGTGTGACAATTCTCTACCTGGGCCATCATCAGTGTGCTAGTATAACTGTGTTATCACGGTATGAAGCCACATGGTACTGCTCCATCAAAGTTATTTAATCTTACCTAGCTTTCTATAATGCAACACACTCTCTCTAATCTTACACTTTCCTTCCTTTCTCTGGTATTGTGAACAAATTTGACTGGCCCAGTTTAAAAATTAGATTTGAGAACAAAGCTTTATACAAAAAAAATGACAGAAATCCAGTTTGCATCACCCCGAGTCAAGTGTGCAAAAACATGCTTCTCGTTGCCTGACTCTGGCATGCCAAAATGTGAACGCGTAGTCATATAAAGGCACAGCATCACAGTCTACATGTCAGAGACATGGTCCTAACAGCAGCAGCCTCTCCGACTTTCCTGTCTCATTCTAATGAAGGCAAAGTCTGTCCAGAAAGGTGAATTTAAGAACATAAAGAGACCCCTTCATGACCACTGAGCACTCCTCAGGCTTTCCCATTCAATGTCTGCTTTTCTGAAATCAAAGCATACTACACATAAACAACAGGAAATTTTACAACCAAGGAAATATGGTATCTTTTTGAGCTATATTCAATTAAAATTCCTGACTCATCCAGCAGCTGAACACAATCATGGTGTTGTATCCATAAAGGAAACTTGTGGTTTTCTTTGCTTTTACCTTCTGTCCAGTTCATCCCAAACCAGCTCCATGTGGTTCGGGTCATGAGTCTGTCCCAGCTTTCTAATATTTTGCTTCATTGTGTTACTGTAGGATGAAGCCCTAAAGCAGCCTGTTTTCATTTGTTACTTGTCTTTTTTCAGCATACATTCCTACCTGCTGCAAAAACTGTAGTCCTTATAATGCATCAGACAGTGTAGTAAAAACACTACATCAGTTTGTCATTTGTTTGCATGAACATGTAATGTTAATTTATGCTGCAGGTGAACCAATTTCTCAAACCCTGAAAAAGGTTTGTTTTCCATTATATACACATTATTAATCTGTTTTTGGGAGTTCAACTCTTTTAAAACTACCACTTTATCTTTGTTCCCTTTGGGATCATTTTGTGAATTGTAAGTATTTAAATTTAATTTAATATAACTTAAATATAAAAAATAAAGGGTTCTGAGACTTAAGAATCAGGTGTGTACATGATTCACGGTCGCCTTTCTAATATACAAAATACAGTCAAACAATGATCTCCTTGGTCACTGAAACTCAGTACAAAAAATGATAATTGGGGAGAAGCTGACACCAAACAAGCAGCCTCCTGCAATACTTGAGCTGTGCATTAAGCGTGCTACAGCTAAAACAAACAGGTTTGGCTAATATTCTGTGAGGGCAAGAGATGCTAGAGTTACTCAGAAACTTCTGTGGCTGTCAACAACTTGCAGCTGTTCTGCATATACATGTTATCAAAGTGACTTCTCGTGAACTATAATCCACTGAGTCAGGGTAGTCTGGACATCACACTCATGAAATAGCAAGTTATTCAACAACGAATATGTGTTTCAACAAGTCTGAGAATATAAATGATAAGTTGGTTGTTTACGAAAATGTCTAAAACAAACAACCCGTTCTGAAAATCAGATGCTTGTCATTTTCCTTCAAGACATATCCCTGCTGTTCAGAAAGTGCGCCAAAGTGTTCCTGAGTCTAGCTGGATCACAAAGATTTAAATCTTCCCAGGACGCGGAGCAGCTCGGTCAGCGAGCTGATGTCCCTGTAAACAATGTATTTTAAGGCTGGTTGACTTCAGTGTCACAGAGGAGGGCCAATCGGATGAAACTAACACCGTCAAGTCGCTCATGTACAAAGGCAAAAAAAAAAAAAGAAAGAAAAAAAAACACATTATATATACAACTCGAAAGCAAAAAAAAACCCCAAACCAAAAACCCGTCCGCTAAATAAATTAAAGTGTGTGTGTTTATGTGTGCTGTGCAGATTATCTCGACATAGAGAGACCATGAATAAAGCGCACAGTCTGGCATCACAAAGAGGTCTTTCAAAGTCCTCCGCGGGGCGTCTTCCGCTACCGTTTCCTGTGGGACAGCCCGGTCGTGTTTACTTTGCGCTGTTCGCTAACAATATTGCAGGCCGCATGCGTGCACCTCTGTCTACACTGTTCAGATTAAACTCATGCGGCTCGTCAAACAAGAGCTGAGCCTGTAAGAGAGCAAAACGTGCCCAGACGAAGGATGCTGCTGTCCGGCGCTGCCTGCTTTTACACGGGCTCCGGTGTTTGCTAACCGTGCTCGGTTTAGCTGATGGAGCCAGCGTTGTCCGGTTTAGCATTAGCTCGCTAGAGTTTGGGTACGTGAATACACATTTATCAAACCTCGGGCGTGTTTTCAAAACCCAGAGAGGACAGACCGACAATGTCAATTTCACCGAAACAATAATAAAGTATTGGCGAGATAATAAACAGGAGCTCACAATCACTAGCCATTTAGCTCGGTGGCTAAGAGTCAGAACTAGGCCATGAGCCGCTCGGCATGACGGCAGCCCAGTGTGCAGGAAACAAACGGAGCAGCTCTGACACAACGGGTGGCTTACTGTCAACTGGTGTTGCCAAACTCAACCAAAAACCACGTGTAAAAGAGAAAATGAGCCAATACTCGGCGATTGGGATGTTCTCCATTAGCTGTGTGATACAGCTGGCTAGCTAACTGTGGAGGCACTGGCTTTCTTACTCCGGAGTCGTTGGGATCCTTTTTCCAGAACAATTGGGAGCAGTGACCAAAAGACTCTGTCGATGTCACATAATTTACTCCGTTCCTATCTTGAAAGTCTCCGTGTGTGCTTCCCGTGTTTGTTCTGGCATACATCGTTGGTTTTCGGTTTTTTCGACTTTCTCTGGTTGAAAAGAAATAGGGCCGCTTTGTCGGGATCTTCTTCCGAAAAGAAAAATATTACTTCTGTGAAATGAGCATTTTGGTGGCGGACAAATCGGAGCACACCGGGCATTACTGCCGCCTGCTGGACCGGAGTGTAACAGCATCAACAAAAGATACACGAGTCAGCCACAATAATATGACCACTGACCGGAGGACTAAACAACACCGACTATCTTGTTGCCATGGCACCCTTCAGTGTGTGGATACATCTGGATACCATGGAGCCATCTAGACCGAGAGGTGTCACAGCCCACAACCACAGATGGTGCCGCCCACGCCATGGCAATAGAGACGTCATGCAAGGCCCCCAGGACAACACTCCTGCAGGTGGACCAGACACAACTCCCAGTGTGGAGGGCTCCCATGAGGAAAACACTGGATGTGAGAAGAACTAAAGATAAAAATAATAAGAATGAACATAAAATAGAGAATGGCATAAAAACCAAAAGTATATACTAAAAATGTTAAAAAGAAAAATGATTAAGAGGCGACAAAATTGAAGTTAAGAAAATAAGAAAAGAAAAAAGATTAGTTAAAAGCTAACTTAAAAAGGTGGTGTCTTGAGTCTGCTTTTAAAAACTTCTGACTGTCCCTGTGGCCCGGAGGCCCCGAGGCAGGCTGTTTCAGAGATAAAGGCCATAGAATGGAAACAAGGCTTCACCATAGATTTTTGTTCTTACCTTTGGAATCACTAAAAGGGCAATACCAGATGATCTCAGGGTCCATGAGGGCTCATAACATGAGTTGTTCAGATAAATAAAAAGGCCTGAGACCATTAAGGCATTTGCAGACTAGTAAAAGAACCTTAAAATTGATCCTGAAATGCATGGGGAGCCAATGGAGCGATTCTAAAACAGATTTAATGTACGCCTGCCCTCTGGCCTTTGTCAGCACTCGTGCAGCTGAATTTGGGAATAGCTGAAGGTGTGAAATGCTTTTTTTGGGAAATGCAGTTGCATTGCAGCAACAATTGCTTTGTTGAAAGCACCAAACAAGTTTGTATATAGAAATGTATGGACCTCAATGTACATATTCCTCCATCCCGTATTCCCTTTATTTACTTGACTGCACTTTTGTTTTTGTCAGTTGTAGTTTTTTTCCTCTATATGCCTACTTATATCCAAGTGCTAAGATCAATGTGAAACTGGAGTCAAATTCCTTGTATGTATGAACATACTTGGCCAATAAAGCTGAGTCTGATTTACAACTGTCAGTTCTGTTTCCTTCATTGCGTTGTATTTTTCTGGCAGAGCCATGAACCAACATAAGGAAAGATTAACAACCAGGACCAGCTTAATCATGCCAAAGGCAATGGGTTTTATTTACACATTGTCACCTGTAGCTCCATGTGAAGTGCACACCTCAAAGAAATAAGTGAACATGTGAGTAGTGGCAGAGTTTTTCCATCATTTTTAATTATTATTAGTCATTATTCCATGTAAATACTTTAAATATGACACATTAAGTGCACTATATAATAGGATTATTATAATCTACAGCACATAGTTTATTGTATTGTGTCAATCTCTCAAAGAGACTTTGTAAGAAGCCAGATGACTTGCACATAAACAGTAACTAGATTCTGTACACCATTTACAATGCAGGACACAAATCACAAATACTGTGTCAAAATAAAAATGTCCATTATCAAAAGGCTCACCCACAGTGGCAACAATTGACTAAATCTGAGTTGGACAGCTTAAATAAGACTTTTTACCTTGTATGCAAATACACAACATCTGTGAATGTAAACAAGCAAATAAACAATTAATCACCCAATGAATAGTTTGTGAATGGAATAGAATTAGTTTCATCGTTCACAGTTCACTTGTCACTGTAAAGCTTTTCAGTATTTGGCGTATTTGGTTTGGTTGTACTTCCCATGTTGAGGATTGTGAGGAATCTAACTTTAGTCATGTCTGAGGTCTAACTTTTGACTCTCAGCTCTGTCACAGAAGTAACACAGAAGCCTTCAGCAGCGAAGAATTCTCCTGGTGATGCAACCATCAGATTTCTCAGTGGGGAGGACATTGCTCCCCACCACAGTATTAATGATAATTGACCAGCTCATTGATGGACCTGGTTCAAACCACTTCACAATGACACTACAGGATGAGCCAGGATTTCCCTTTAACTTTTTTTTTTTTTTTTTTTTTTTTTAAATCATAGGTGCTTAAAATTTAATACATCTTTTTATTTCTCTAAAACAATTGGAAGTTTGTTTTTAAACAGGGTATGAAGCAGTGAATCAGCACTTTCCCACCAAAACACACTGTGTATGAGCTTTAAACAACACTTTGAATGCATTTCCATGGCCATAAAACAAGCCAACTTTTAATACATCTACTCCTTCATTTTCTATATATAAATATTTTGCCAGTCAATCACTGCAATAGCGGGAAACTAGGATGTGAACTATGCCTGAGTGGGGCATTACTTAAAAGACATTGTTTTTGGCATTCACATATCACGTTAGAGGTTAAAATAAACAATGAAACTATTCATTTGACTTAGTGCCATGAAATTGCCGAAACTGAACACAAAATACATCTTCCAGGCATCGTTTCCACCTCTTCAGTTCCAGTTGTTGAAATTATAGTGACGTGTGCATTTATTGCATTAGGTGAGAAATGTAAGACTGTACAATGAGCATTTTTCTTCAGTGCATGGAATCATTAATAACTTGAGACATGGCACAGAATAAGATTTCACCTTTCGCATACCTTTGTTATGAGCAGTTGATACTGGTTAAAGGCTGCTCTGAAATGTCTATTACAGGCTCAGTGACATAGTTCCTGACATTAATACTTTAAATTAACATAATGTGGTAAACAGTTTATATTAACCATGTATACATTCATTAATGTTGACATAGCCAAATTAAAGGGTTAGAAACACAATCAGATGCTCACAGCTAGAAGCACATATCAGTGCTCATGTGTGGTACATATTTATACGATAAATGCAAATACTTTTCTATACTTTCAGCCAATTTACAAATACTTTGTTTCAGATTCTTCAAAGAAACAGTTAAACATTTTGAGTTTATGTTAATCGTGGGGCTGGTTTTTCATACAAGGTAAATGTTGAAGTATTCCTTTGATGCTGGTTTTTATTTAGTCCAAGACAACAGAAAAGTTAAAGGAACTATTAGTACATTTTGCTTTTGCTACATAACTAACATTAGAAATAACAGCTGTTTACTTGTCACTTGGAAGAAAGGTTGCATGTTCAATAACAAACTTCAGTCCAGGAAAGCAATGCCAATGAAGAAAAGTAGTTAGCTTCATTTCTACTGAAGTTAGCATGCTAATCAGCTGGCTGCAGTCCAGCCAGACAGCCTCATTACTCTCCAATAGCAAGACCTGAAGCCTCCAGTCCGCCTTGAAGAAGTTGTGCAGTTGGTGAGGCGTATTAAATTTTAGAGAAAATTGTTGATTCTCAGCTCCACACCCATCTCACCCAAAACAGCCTTTATGAACAATTCCAGTCCGGTTTCTGTCCCCGCCACAGCACAGAGACAGCCCTGTTAAAGATCACAGATGACCTCCTCATGGCATCTGACTCCGGTTTAATTTCTATCCTCATCCTCCTCGATCTGAGTGCGGCCTTCGACACTGTTTCTCACCCCATCCTCCTCAATAGACTGTCCTCCATTGGGTCACTCACACCCCCCTTCACTGGTTCCACTCTTACCTCACTGCCCGCACTAAATTCATTCAGCTCAAGTCTTTCACCTCACAGCCCTCCCCCGTTACTTCAGGTGTGCCCAAGGGTCTCCTTATGTGAGGCTTTTGTTTCAGCCTGGATCCCCAGTGACTGACAGTTCAACTGTAAGAAATAATTATAGAGTTCAAATAGACCCCTTCGAGTGCAACGTCACAGAAATATGCGCACGCAGCTTGGGGCCATAAAACCACTGAACTCTCCCAAAGTCTGTGGGAGAACATCACTTTGCGTAAGCTCTAACAGGACAGCTAAATGCCTAAGGGCCATTCAGTTGGTCTAATTTAACTAAACACACAATAAATAATAAAGATCTCTGCTGTTTTGGTTGCTATTCTGTCAAGTTTCTCTTAAAAATTACCAAATTTATGACTTTCCTGGATACCCTAACCCTAACCCTAACCCTTCTGACTGGGCAAAGCCAATGTCAATCAACCTTCCATCCAATCGGAATTTTGATGTGCGTTACTGTAGTCAAAGAGGCTCGTGTTTGTAGTGCTCACTTCTTCTCAGGTAAATTATCATTTATCAACCCTTTCTGTTAGATTACGCTGAAAAGCCTGGATTTCACAGAAAATTGTTTGTAAATGCTTATGAAACATATGAAACCTATGCTGCCTAAAGTTATTTTGTGGTGGACGTAGGTAGCTAGCTTGTAGTTAGCTGTCGGCTAGCAGTAATTTTCTGAGGTATTCCTCGCGGTCCTTAATGGACAACGAAAGCACATATTCCGAACAATCCAAATAATTTGGTGGAGGATCGTCGACATCCATGCTCTTTTCTATGCTCTGCTCTGACATTTTCTGGCCCCAAGCTGCGCATTCTTGCTAGGCTCGGAATGTTTGTATACAATGAAGGGATCTATATAGACTGATAAGACATTGAGAGCACATGTAGTTCAGCAGTGACTGACAAATTTCCTCAGAGAGATAGTGGACATAAGAAACAGCTGTTTTGGTGATTTATATCAGGCATTTCTAACTAGGGATGAGCAATGATTTTCCATCATTAATTGAGAACTTAAAAAAATGAAAAAGTTCATGTGACAATCACTTTGTCAAACGGAGCCATTGTTATTTCCCATGTTTTCAGTGGCACCTGGAAATGCATGTAATCATTTTACGTGACCCTGATGTGAATTTAAATGTAGTTGGAATTGTGCACAATTCTCAATAAATCAAATAAAAGACTATTGAACAGCCTCCCTCTTTGTCTGTATGATCTGTATGGCACGTCAGGTGTGCAGTGTGTGTGGAGCGGTGGGCATACCCATACTCCCAACAAGGGCTTAATGTGCCCCTAGGGGCATTACACAGAGAGATTGACATTTGGATTTTTAAGGTGAGTCATTTAAATGGTTATTTAATGATTTGTTTTTTTTGATAAAAGGTGAGTGAGGGGGTAGTATTGACAAAACAGGCCATGGACAAAAAAGAACTGGAAACCACTGATACAGAAAAACAGTAGATGTGTTTGTGTGTGCGCGTGTTTAACTTTTGATCTCCAGAATCGAGGGGTTGTGGTCAAGAATGGCCAGAATGATTTTGTCCATGTACTGCCTCAGACGCAGGTTGATCTCCTCCTGCTCCTTCAGCGCATCGACCAGCTGAGACAGACAGAAAGAGAATACGTTAGAGAGGCCCATAAGAAATAACAAAAAAAGTCAACATGACACACAGCCAGCAGCATTAAACAAACCTCGTCTCTGGATGCATTATCAATCTCGGCTGCCAGGCACTGGGCCTTGGTGTGACATGCAAACAGGTTCTTGGTCTCGTACAAACTCAGACTGAGGATCTGAGCATTCAGGTCATCGTTCTGATCCCGCAGCTTATGGTTCTCCTTGAGAAGTAAACGGACAACATTTCCTTTGAGAGGGAATTCTTGAGAAAACTGTAGTGTCGACACAAAAGATTTTTAGAGTCTATTTTGAAAGCCAGGAATTACTGGAGACAAACATTAATGACTGTATGACTTAATGTAATATTACATTTCTCCACTTGGAATTATCCAAATTACTGTTGACATATAGTGATGGTCTGGGTTATTGAAAGATAATTGTATATCTTTCTTTTTTTTACTTAGGTGTGTGAAACAAGACACTGCATTGGCTTGTAAACTGCAAAATGTGAATAAGGGGTTGTGATCCAGTCTCAAACTATTTCATAATATGCTGCAATGGCTCAAACTTATAACTCAATTTCTATAAGACAAATGATCTTTGTATTGATTTTTGCAGAAACCCGCCTGTCATAGCAGTGACTTTTATTAATGGCAAGGCAAGAGACACAGAAAGCCAATATAAATAACTCTGGCCTTTTTTCAGATGAAGTCAGTTTTCACCTCAGTAGTCACTTTATCATCCTTAATTGTGCAATCAGGGACTGCTCTTCTTGAGGGGTTTTAATGTTGACAAATCACTCTAGAAAACTTCTTTATTCATCTTTTATCAAGTCAATTTTAAGTTTTTCAGTGATCAATTCGTTTGGAAACCAGAGCATGGGTCAACAAAAATAAGAGGAAATTTACTTTACAAAAAGATCACTGGCACTAATTTAAATGATCTATGTCAAAACCACTGAGAGGGCAGAGGTCATCTTGGCATACCCCCAGCCATCTCCAATAGAGTGCCCTTGTATCAGGGAAGAGATCTATTCTTGGAACCAAATTAAAGGGATATTTGACGGTATTTGCCCTGTCAGTTCCTGGTTTTAAACAAGTTGTAAACCTGGTTCTAACAGAAATGAACTGATGGACTGCTTTAAAAAAACAAAACAAAACAAAACAACATTTTAATTTAAGTAATTTACTATGATAAATTATACTGCATGTAAAATAGATTCATGTCTATACTTACTGTATCATTTTATTTTATTTGACTGGTGCTGCAAATTTAAATATTTGCAATCTAATCTGATTTAATCTGAAATGATCTGTAACTTTATAAGACAACATGGCCATTATTGCTGTTGACCCAGAGTAACAAGGTTGTGAGTTTGATCTCAGGCCTGGGGCCTTTCTTTTTGAAATTGCATGTTCTCCCCATGCCCCGTGGCACTTTACCGTCTAGGTAAAGTGCCTTTAAGCATGAGTGGTTGCTTCTTTGTCTTTGTATGTCTATAGATGTCGGCCCTGTGATAGACCCGTGACCTGTCCAGGGTGAGCCCCACCCTCACCCAAGATGTCAGCTGCGATTAGCTCCAGCAAGCCCCGTGATCCTGATGGATAAGCAGTTCAAAATGAAATAAAATAAGCTTGTCAGTACTCTCTGGTAGCACTGTAATGCAGACCCTGTCTATTAATTTCTGATCTTTAATTTTTACCAAGCCATTAATGATATAATCTATGTCAATAGACCTTCGATCTAACAACCAAGATAGTATTACAGATTTTAGGGATCAAATATGGAGAGATTAAGGTGTGTGTGTGTGTGTACCTGTTTCAGTCTCTTGACTTCATGCTCCATTTCAACCTCTCTGGTCTTGGCATTGTACTCAGACAGCCCCTTGCCTTTTCCAGGATGCTCCATCTCGAGTTTAAACAGTTGCAGATATTCCAACTCCCGTCGCAGATCATCAATCAGCTACAGAAAGAATATCAGGTGTAATACAAATGTTGCCCATATTGCTTATCATTAACTGCTGTCATCTCTTCTCTACCTCCTGCATGGCTTCTTTTTCCTTCTGAAACTCGTGGCGGTTTTGCCAAAGCTTGTCCAATATCTTCCTGTAGAGGTCCATTTCATCTTTCAGTCTCAGACTAGTGTCCTCCAGCTTGTCTGTCACCTTCTGCTTCTCCTGTGGAGGAAAAAAATCATTCGGATCAGACAAGCACGTTAAAAACGCTCCTTTCTCATTTTAGGTTTGTCAACACACATCTGTTTGCCGGTGTTTGATCCTGTTCGCCACCTCAAACCCCAGCAACAAACACTTCAATACAATATAATGATAGGAATGAGGATCAAATATCAGACCATAACTATAATACTGTTTTTATTGTTTATATTGCTGATGATTTTTTGTTGTTGTTTTTTTTTTTAATTTTCTGTCTCTCTCTTTCTCTCTACATCTATATTTTTCCTGTTTTAATATCCTATATTGGTTTTATTCAACTGCACCAGTGATGTGGGAGAAACACATTATAAGTCCTGTGTATGTCTTGTACATATAGCAGTATTGACAATGAAATTGAGTTTGATAATGATTTGTAATTATCCTCTTACTGAGCCAAACTCACCTGGTCAAGTTTCTCTGTCTGAGACTTGAGTCTGCAAACATTTGTCTTCATCTCTCCATTTTCTTCTTCTAGCTGCTGCACCCTACACAGACACAGACACAGACACAGACACAGACAGACACACACACACACACACACACACAGACACACACAGACAGACAGACAGAGAGAGAGAGAGTTTGTAAACATGAAAAGATACTTATTCTGGCATAGGCTCACTATAGCCAAGAGAACAACTCTCTTGTCACATACACCAGCAAACCGTTTAGAAAAAAAGAAATAAATAATGTAAAGCAGGTCTAAGTCAAACTCTTTATGAAGTTGTTAAAGAGGTCCAACATATCCCTCTAAGAAAAAGCACTCAGAGAGGACAGCCATCTGCCTCGACAGGTTGGGTTGAGAGAGCGACAGACAGACAGAGAGAGAGAGAGAGAGAGAGAGAGAGAGAGAGAGAGAGAGAGAGAGAGAGAGAGAGAGAGAGAGAGAGAGAGAGAGAGAGAGAGAGAGAGAGAGAGAGAGAGAGAGAGAGAGAGGGGCAGAGGCTGAGAGAGAGATCCAGTGACGGAGATGAAAGGTGGGGGCGGGGGGTGTGGAGAGAGAACAAGAGCAGGAGAGATGTTGCCATAAAAAATGCAAACTAAACATACAAGTGTGCACAGGTAAATATTCGCAGTAGTCAAAAAGGGGTTTTTAGCAGAAGAAGTAACAATGGGAAATAAGTTGTAGTGTGTAATGATAACTAATGCTAACTATTGCAGCAGCTGATATTAAGCAGGAACATGGAGCAGAGATGATTCAAGAGAAGCTTGAGAAAAGAAAAAAAATAAATAAATGAAATACTTTTTCTACTTCCTCTTGAGCCATAATGTTTTTGATCTTCTAAATATTGTTTAGGTGAAAGAAGGCTGTTCTAGAAACCTGTTTTATATGAGGGACAAAAGGACATGTCCCAATAAAAAATGACTCCATGATCCTAACAGCAGAGCTAGAGGCCAAACTTTCTAATTATTAGATAATGCTTCTCTAAGGTGCTTAGTGCCAAGTACACTAAATTCAGTTTTGTTTAAGTTCAGAAGTAAAAAGTTACAGGTCAGGCCTTTATGTCTGTAAGACATGCCTGAAGTCTGACCAGCTGATCATTTTCATTCGGCTTCATTGGCAAGTATAACTGAGTATCATCTGTAAATGGTGAAAATTGATGGTGTGCTTCATGATTATATTGCTAAAGGGAAAAATATATAGGGTGAAAAGGGCAGAACCCTGTGGAACTCCATGATTAACTAAAGTGCGTGAGGAAGAGCCATAGTAAACATATGCAAAGTGACATCTGTCAGATAAATAAGACTTGAACCAGCTTAGTGTGGCTCCTTTGATCCCAATTTCATGTTTCAGACTTTGTAATAGAATATTATGGTCAATGGTTCCATAAGCAGCACTAAGAGCTAACAGGACAAATATGGAGGCCAATCTGTTGTCTGAAGCCTTTAGAATGTACTTGGTAACTTTTACCAGTGCTGTTTCTGTGCTATGATGGACTCTAAAACCTGACTGAAACTCTTCAAATAAGCCATTCCTATGCAGATGTTCACATAATTGGCTTACAACTGCTTTTGCAAGAATTTTTGAGATGACTGGGAGGTTAGATACGAGTCTATAATTAGCCAAAATATCTGGATAGGGCTGCACAATTAATCGAATTTAAATCAGGATCACGATTTTGGCTTGCCACGATCAAATTCGCAATTGAGCGATATTTAAAATGCGTTATTCTGTTCATAGCACGCTCCGTAGCATAGGTTTTTTTTTTTCCCAAAGCCAATCTAGCACTCCTCAGAGTGATAGAGAAAACGTTCTCTCTTTAAGCCTCTGGCGCTCCGTAAACCACTGTCTGATCACGTGACTCCATGAGCCAATCAGAGTTGTTCCCTGTACAACCGTACAGCTTAGTTTCTAAATGTATTACTAGTCGACAGTCACTGAGGACAGAGTACCAGCGAACAGGGGAAAGCTCCACAGTAGATAGCAGTCGCCGGTCAGAAGGTGATAAACTATCTTGACAAAGAAAACAAACAAAAAAAACCAAAAAAGTCTCGACTTATCCCGAGAATCAGATCGTCATCCATTGTGTCAAAGCATTTTGGGTTCAAGGCAAGTGACACAAAACAAGAACAGGTCTTATACAGTTTTCTTTGTTTTATTTATTCTTTAAGGAGAAGCACTAAATTTTGGTGAAGAAGAAGACCTATTTTATTTTGATGCACATATTGGTACATTAGCAGGAACGTAGCACCATATGGATGTGAAAGCAGTTATAACGAGCTTACTGTATGTGACAATAAAATTTGTTTTGGTTAAAATTTAACAAATAAGCGTGATAATTAATCATGATCTCAATATTGATGGAAATAATCGTGATTATCATTTTGGCCATAATTGTGTAGCCCTACATCTGGATCAAGATTAGGTTTTTTGAGGAGAGGTTTAATAATAGCGACTTTAGAAGGCTGTGGTACGTAACCAAGAAATGAACTCACATTGATCAGATCCAGAATGTACATGTTAATTACTGGGAAGACATCTTTAAATAGCCTGGTATGTATTGGGTCTAAAAGAGGTTGATGGTTTGGATGATGAGACTATAGAAACTAGCTCTGAGAGATTTAAAGGTGAAAAAGTTTCCAAATACAAAGCAGACGTTACAGTATACTCAGAAGATGCTACATTTGATAGTTGATTACTGCCAGTTGTAGGTAAGAGCTGTTGAATTTTGGCTCTGATTGTTACAGTTTTATTATTAAGAACAGCCCAACATAAGAGTTAAAGGAGTCAAAGGTTTCACTGAGCTATGATTTTGTCAGCCTGGCTACAGTACTGAAGAAAAACCTGCGATTGTTCTTGTTTTCTTCTATCAGCGCTGAATAGTAGGAGCTTCTGGCATTGCATTTTTTTTAAGCTTTCTTTCCAGGCTAAGTAGAATTCATCTACATTACTGGATTCCCACTTCCTTTCCAATTTTTCGTGACATTTGCTTTAAGGCACGAATTTGAGAGCTATAGCCACGGTAGTGGCCTCCTCTTTTTCATTACTTTCTTTTTCAGAGGAGCCACAGAATCAAGGTTTGAACACCGTGAGGCCATAGTGCCATTCACAAGGTCATCAATCTGTGTCGTGGAGAAATCCTCTATCCAATTTTGACATGGCATTGTTGCAAATGATGACTGAATATTCTCCTTAAATTTAGCCACAGCAGTTTTGGATAAACATCTCAGGGCTTAAATTAAAAAAAAAATCCTGAGCCTGAATTTTTTTTTCCAGGGGGGTGGGGGTTATTTAAAAATTAAAGATGATAAAGTTTAAATAGCCAACCTGTGTACTTTTGAATATCCACATTTATTTTATTTTTATTTTATTTTTTAAAATGCAGTTATTTATCTTTTTTCTAATATACAATTTCAGTATAATGTTGAGCATGTTGAAATGTGTGTGCAACCACTCAATTTTATTTTATTTTTATTTTACTTCACATATTTCACTTATGTTGTTCTGTATGGGCAGTAAGGGGAGGGTGGGTGGGGAAAAAATAAGAAAAATTATGCTTGTTAAATGTCTGGGATCTATGCTCTTTTTCTCAAATAAAAATATGTTCCCAAAAAAAGATAATGTTAAATGTGAAACTCAGTCAAGCTAATTCATTTGAGGAATTATTCGATTGGCAACCATTTAATTCAGTGAAGGACAATTTATACAAAAACAATTTGTAAACAGTTACAGTGCAACAGTAAACTATTTTATTCTGATTCTAAATACAAAATAGGAAATAAATAACCAAAAGGCTAGTCGTCTCTGCCCCTCTCTCTCTTTGTCTGTTGTTGGATGTCTTCCCCTGGCTTCATAAACTTGCTCTCCATCATCTCTAATTCATCATCATCATTCTAATAGAAACTCTGAGTAAGGACCAGGTGGACGATATACTTTAATTAGTAGAACTGCTTTTTCAATTTTCCAGTTTGACTGGGAGAGACTGAGGGTAAGGCTTTCAAAAGATCTATAACTAGATTTTGGTCTAGGATTCTAAGCGGGATTGAAATATTGCAGTAGCCCCTCCTCCTCGATAAATGGTACGAAGAATATTTATTTGACAGATAAATACGAGACACAAGAGAAACAGAAACAGCAACAATTACGAAGACTATCAGAGGTGAGGCTATGACTGGCCCTTTTCCCTTTTTTCTGTCATGGCAGTGGTGCACAATTTGAGTATTTAGAATGGGAATTGTGTGAAAGCAAAGAGTCGGAAGCTGCACCTTTCTGGATGATAGAGATTGTGATAAAGTTACCTGTTACAGAGCAAGTCCAGCTCTGTGTTGCTGTCTCTCTCCATCTTAGTGTAAACTTCTCGATGCCTCTTGGTCTCTTCCTCCAGACTCTGATCTGCCCTGGCCTCTGCATCCTTCACCTGCTCCTCCAGCTCATGAACCCTGGGATGCAAACACACATATACAAAGTGAGGAAAAACATGTCATGTTGTAAACACATGCTGTTTAAAACTTAATGATTTGTAGATACAATCCTAGATAGCAGGTAAACATAATATTCTATCCTAATGTTGTGCGTTAATTGGTCATATGTGGAACACCATTTTGTTTGCTGGCATTTCCTACATGGAAAATTTAAGCCGTAGAGTCACACAGGATTTTCAGGAAATGTAAGCATGAGAATTGATGCAGACTTCATGTTTTTTGGGACATTTCAATTTAATATTTCACATGAGAAAGCCTGAGCTGCCTTTTGTTATTTTTGTAACACAGTCAATTAAAAAAAATAAATAAATCAAGAATTTAGTGTGTGCTGCTACCTGTGGACAAGCTGCGTGTTTTCCTGTTTGAGTTTAGACTTGAGGTCACCGTTAGCAAGACTGTCACTTTCCAGTTCCGTCACCTTCTTCTCCAAATAACTGACCTGTGGGAGACAAGCAGGCTTTGAACCTACCAGACACATAGGTGGCTGTAGGTGCACAGCAGTCGCTTAGATTTATTCACTTTGGATTGGCCTCTTAAGTGTCTGTACCCCAGGAAGCAAGTTTGTCACAATGTACATAATGTTTAATTAGTTTCAAGTTTCTTGATTTCAATCTACTCATTGTACATTTTTGTTTTGTTTTTTTCCTTCAAACCTGCTTCAAATTACAATTCCAGTGACCATTTTTGATTCAAACAAATGGTTTGGTGTTGGTGGTTTCAGACAACCTAACTGATAGGTGCGCAGTCGATTTGAGTTGGTGTATATGAGATGGACAGAGTAGGAGAACTGAACTGTGCGGTTCACAGCTATATGCTGAGATCAGGTTTAATCCATTTGTGACAGTGAGGTATAGTCATTTGATTATGAAGCCTTGTTGGACTAATTGACAGAGATGTCAGTAAAAGGATGGTGTCCTTCAGTGTGGCCTATACACATCTGTGCTCATATTCGCGCATTTACCTGTATATTAAACTGACCACTTGCAATCACATGACCTAAGATTGACACCAGGTCTAAAGAGGGCCTCACACTTGAGCAACAACATGGATTTTAGTTTGTTCTAATGGTCTGCTCAGTTTAAAGGAAAATGTACATATTTTTGCTGATTGTAGCATAATGTTGCTGCACAGCCATGATGCTGATCTTCTCATCTAACTGGTCATTTTACAGTAGATGGCTTTTTTACTAGGGCTAGTGGTTTTTGTACTTTCTCTGTGATGTCAAGGTCACAGGAGTCGATGCTGTCTGTGAACAGGTCCTCTGTGCTGCTGCCCTGACTGGACCCAAACACACTATGGTTGGCCTGGAACAGTTGACTGCAGGGATAAGAGGAGACATTGGAAACCAGTCATCATAAACCCATCTCTGTGATCTGCTACAAGTGATCAGCTGTTTTCTTCTGATTTTGAAAATGCAGATTCACATCAGTCATTTTATTTAAGGTCATTAGTGGGAAGCTGAGGTCACTCACCGTCCAAAGGCTGTGCTGGAAATCTTCCTGTTAGGGCTAAAACAAGAGGGAAAGACACAGAAGTTTTCATTATCTTATTTAAAAATCAATCTACTGTTCCTAGTACTACTTCATGTCCTCACCTGCTTTTACAGGCTACTTGTACTAACACTGTGAGGGTACTTGGCTGCTACAGTTTACAATGTCTTCAGAGTCACTGATTGGCGTCCCAAAGATTTATGGTCTCCCATAGCCAAAATACTCCTCTTGTTGCTGCAACCAGTCATCCCGCAGATCCAGATGAGGCTGCTATAGCAGATACCCTGATGTGGGTAGAGTGTCAGGTGCTAAGAATGATTAGCAACCTTTTTCCAAAAAAATTAGCAGGTATGCACAAGTATTTAAATGCAAGTAAACCTGCTAATAAATACTGATTGACCCTTTATGCACTGACAATATTTGCCTTTCTGTTTGGACCAAGGACACACACAGACAAAGGGAAGGGAGAGTAAGTTTCTCATCACTGGGCAAACTGATAAAACCAGATCTGTCATATCTCATCTCCAGGTGATGCTCCTGTATTGGTGTCTCTGAGCCTTTTCAATCATTCATTCATTCATCTTCTACCACTTATCCATTTCTGGGTCAAGGGGGGTGCTGGAGCTAATCCCAGCTCACATTGGGCAAAGGTGGGGTACACCCTGGACAGGTCTCCAGTCCATCGCAGGGCCAACACAGAGAAGATGAAAAACTACTCAGACCTATGGGCAATTTAGAGTCACCAATCAGCCTAACGTGTATGTCTTTGGACAGTGGGAGGAAACTGGAGTACCCAGAGGAAACCCACGCAAGCAAGGGGAGAACATGCAAACTCCACACAGAAAGGCCCCAGACCCGGGAACTGATCTCATGACCTTCTTGTTGTGAGGCAACAGCGCTAACCACTATCTTGCATGCTGCCCTTTTCGATCAGACTTGTGTGTTTTTAAAATGTATTTCTCACTCTCAGAGGAAGCTGTAGCTGTGGTGTCTGTGGTTTAACAGCACCATGCTGAGCAGGTGACAGATCTTTGTCTGAGTTCTGAGATATTATAGAAAAAAGGGAGGGTAATATTAAGATGTACGTCAATGGTGATCAGACCAGGATTTGATAAATACCAGTGTTTCTGTCAAGTCATTTGAACTGGGTATGAATGTCAACTGTATAAATGAGTATCAGTGAGCTTTCTAACCAGTAGAAAAGGGCCTTAAGAGGCTGGAGATCTGGTGGATGGTCTGTGTGTATGCGTGCACTCAACCTGTTGGCCTTGAGGTTTCGAAGTCGAGCCTCAAGGTCGTTCAGTAGATTTACTTTCTTGCAACACTGAGAACAGTAGATGTCCAACAGCTCACTGTTATACAGCTGCCGCATCTTCTGAGGCGTCTGCCCTGCACTGCAATTACAAAGAACATAATAATGTAAATAACTGAAGTGCCAATGTGAGTAGTGGCTGTTGCACTGCAGCAAGACATGCCTTTAGTTTAAGATTTTTAATGTGATCAATGGTTTACAACTATAAGTTTCCGTTCTCTTTTTTTCTTCAACTGAGGACAAGAAGTGTAAAACTGGGGACCATGTTGTGATTGGATCACAACTGCCATAACCATGTCAACATACTGAGGTTCTGACCCAGGAGTACAATGTTAAATTATGACACAAGTTGCCAGTATTCACAAGCCCATCATTTCATTTCAGTGTAATTACATTCTTTCTTATCCTTTCTTTATATAATAATGTATAACCATGTTCTTTTATAACTTCAACTAAAAATAGTGATGGGCTATATCTACAAAAAAGGTGGCTTTAAAAATTGAAATAAAGGGCTTAAGCTTACAAAATAAAATAGTGTAATTTGATTTTCCATCTTTTTTCTTGACGTTGCCTTCAATATTCTCAATCATTTTAATAATAAAGAAGCTCAACTCATTTTAACAACTGAGCAGCTCTATTACTCTTGCACACCCCCCCCCCCATGCGTGTAGCTCACTGACTGACTGAGTCACATGGATGAATATATTCATGTGTCCATTGCCATAAAGGCCAGAAAAGCTTGGTTTGTTGAGAGAAATTCAAATTATAGGTCAAAGTTTTAATATCTGAACCCTAAAACCACCCACCCTTAAACAGGCATTTAAAATTATAAGCACCATCCAAATGTCTAAACTCCCTTGGCCTAAAATGCAAACTGGTTCTCACACATGTATGCAAACATGCAAACACACACACAAAATGAGCAGGGGCACAGCTCTGAACACAGCCATCATTTATGTTATCAGTACCATTTGTGCTTTTCCTCTATAAGAACTCAAAATGTCTGCCTACCGGAAACACACAAAATGCGATGCGGGTATTTGATCTGGGGTGTGTACCAAGCCTGATTACCAACCTGGAGGGAAGTGAGGATCCCAGGTCTGAGAAGCCATTTGTTCGGTTGTCTTCTTCAGGACAAGGGCTGCTAGGAATGAAATCCCCATCTTCCCCCTCACCATAGTCCTCAAACTGCTCCTCCCTGGTGATGAGGGATGCAGATGCTTACCCAAAAAGGTAGCTACCATTGCATTGGAAGTACAGTAACAATGACCACTGCTCAACTCCTCAACTACAGACGCACTTATCAGCCTAATAGAGTGCAGTGACTGACCTGTCTTTATGGGTTGAATCCGCAGATTCAGGGATGTTGGTGTTGTCATTGCTGCTGTCCATGTCACACTCCCCATCACCACTACAACCCTCACTATATGCATTGCATTCTGGGTAGGACCGTGTACACATGATGATTGGAGTGCTCAACCGGGCCTCATTGTTCTACACAAAGAAAAAGGGTAAACATTGTCAACCAATGTGCTCATACTGCCTTGATTAGTTTCATAACATCTAACTCTACCCACTGTCAGTGCTGTGTTGTAGTGAGGTGATGTGTGCACATCACTCAGTGAACATTAAGAAAAAAACAACCTGAGTTTCATCCCAAGTGCCTGCATTTATGAGGGCTTCCTTTACCTTCACCAATCTAACAAGCAGCATGCAAGCTACTCTGACTCTCTTTTGTTTTGCAGGGTCAACTGTTTGTTGGAGAAAACATAACTACTGATGAAAGAATAATTATAACAATGTTTATTTCACAGTTTATTTGCAGCATGGGCAACAAATGGAGTACAGCTATTTTCTCCCTTGCTCTCTCCTGTTGCTAAGCAACTGATCAGTTGTACTGATCTCTAGCAGACATTAGCAGCCATGCACTGCAACAGACACTTCGGAAATATGCTTGTTTGTATGTTTGTAATGTTATTATTTATGCACGCTGAAGTCCAAATCTATTGTTGTAGACAAGACCATTCCTAAAACATGTTGCTAGTAATCACTAAAATGAATAAACACCACAAAGCTTCTTAGGAAGACATAGACATAGGAGGTCAAGTAGTAACTCTCACTGAATAATGAAAATACCACAGTAATAAACCAATTGTTTTTTACAACCCTCCACCTTCATCCAAGAACTTGATCAGTGGCTAACCCAACCTTCAAAGGTGGTCATGCCTCAAAGAGAATATATCTATATATTCTATAACTTAAATTAAAATTTAGACACAAAGATTCACGGCCAGAGTGGTCAGGAGGACAGTGGTAAGATTGTACCTGGTAAATGTACCCATTGTCAGTGACAGATGACTGGTTGATGGCACTGCGAGGACCCACAGCCATCTTCAGTATCTCCTCACAACCTAGCCAGAGGGTAGAGAAAGAAAGATTTATGGAAGATCACAGTTATGTGACCATTCCCGTTCAGTATCCAAAATCTATGTTGTGGTTTTGGTGGAAGCAGAGCGCTAGTGTCAGCTTGAATTCATGTTTCACCTTTGAGAAACATGAATTCACACTGACTCCTTTTATTGTATTTTAAGGGGATAAAAACTGCATTCCTTTCAGATAAGTGCTGGAGGAAGTTTATCAGTTTCAGAGATAGCTTGACATTTTAGAAAACGCTTGGAGCAAGAGTTGGAAAGATGATATCACATCTGTATGGGAGATGAGAGAACAGTTAACTTGGCTTAATACAAACACTGGGAAGAGACATAGAGTAAATAGCTGTGCTGTCTCCACCCTATGGTACAAAAGTCTTGGCTTAAATCTAGTCTTCAGGATACATCAATTTTTCTCACCTTTGATGGCAAAAACTCCATGACAAAAGTCTTTGAAGTTTATTTTTCCATGAGCATTGGGGTCCAGGTAGCCAGTCAAAGCCTTCACCTGGAAAAACAAAAAAAACAAAAAAGAAAAAACAAAAAAACAAAGTCAGGTGTCAGTATCAGTGCTGTGAATAGAGCCATCTTTACTGCTCTAAATTAAATAGGCCTTTTATTCTAAAGTCTATTATTTATTTCAGTATTCTGCCAGTATGTGCAACTGTCTCACAACTACACAACTTGTGCCGCCTTTGATACAGTTGACCATACCATTCTACTTCATCGCCTTGAGCACTGTATAGGCCTCAGGGGCACTGCTCTTAACTGGTTTTCCTCCTACCTCATCAATAGATCATTCTCAGTTTCTCTCGGTAACCATAAATCAGATCATGTCATCATTCCATGTGGTGTTCCCCAGGGATCTATTCTTGGCCCTCTTCTGTTTAATTTACACATGCTCCCACTTGGTTCCATAATTCAACAGCATAACATATCATATCACTCTTATGCTGATGATACACAATTATACGTATCTGTCTCTGCAAACCACTTAAGCCCACTTGAGGATTTCATCCAGTGCATTGCCAAAGCCCAACACTGGAAGTCAGAGAATTTTTCTGCAACTAAATGAGGATAGAACTGAAATTTTGGTGGTAGGCCCGAAGGCCCTGAGGCATCGGGTTTCGTCACTGTTCACTCCCTTCTCTGTGAAACCCAATGAACATGTCAGAAACCTAGGTGTGACTTTTGACAAGGATTTCAACTTTGAAAAGCATATTTCCTCTATTTCCAAGACTGCCTTTTATCATTTAAGGAACATATCTAAGGTTAGATCACTTTTATCTGTATCAAACTCTGAAAAATTGGTTCATGCATTCATTTCTATTCGCTTAGATTACTGTAATGCTCTTTTTTCCAGCTTAACAATTCAAGCACTCAACAAACTTCAACTTATTCAAAATGCTGCAGCCAGAGTTCTAACAAAACATACGGGTACAAGCACATCACTCCAGTTTTAAAGTCTCTCCATTGGCTTCCGGTTAAATACAGAATTGATTTTAAGATTTTACTTGTTTTTAAATCTTTGAATGGTGCTGCCCCACCCTATGTTTCTGACATGTTCACTAAGTATACACCAGACAGACAACTTAGATCTTCTTGTAAATCTCCTCAATTATACCACGTATACACTCAAAATCAGCTGAAGGTGCTTTCAGTTATTATGGACCAACACTTTGGAACTCTTTGCCTCTGGAACTCCGCTCATCTCCAACAATATCTTCCTTTAAATGTAAGCTTTTAATTAGTCTTGTTCTTTGTTTGTTTGTTTATTGTATTGTTTGTTTTAAGACATTATCTTTGTTTTAATATACATTTTAATGTATTGCCATCTTGCTTTTATCCTGAAGCACATTGAGTTTATGCTTGTCAATGTGCTATACAAATAAAACTTAAACTAGGATGAAAAAACAAACAAACAAACAAACAACAACAACAAAAACATTGACAGGACTTTGCCAGGCTTCGAAAAAAAGACAAGGCCAAATCACCCAACAATTTTTTTGTTTTTCAACGTTTGCAATGCGATTAATTTTTAAATAGAATGTAGTGACTAAGTCCTATACATTAGCTGCTGCTAGCTGTGCACTGCAATTTCTGATTGTTTAGACATGTTTTGACAATAATATGATGTAAATAATGCTTTGTGTGATGATGATAATAATATGCCTTGTCTGTAATCTGCAATGTACATAATGTGTGTTGGATTTCTTAATATAGTTATATGAAAACCAACCATTGTACAACCAAAGCTGTACGAGCCAAGTGACTAACGAAAACTGATCTCACATTGTGTGAGAACCTGTTATTTACTCTCCTATAGCTTCTAAATCATCAGTGAAGAGCCTTTGCCTCACTTTAGTCCTCCTAGTGCTAGAAAGGACTGTACAAATCAAATATATGGCTTCTACATTGACCAAATTTACAATTTTGCCTATGAGTCTGCGCTCGATCAAAACCTGAAATCATTTACAAAAGGCCCTTAATTCAGTTCTATGTAGAAGCCCGTCGGGCAGCAGTTAGAACTTTTGAGTTTTCTTTCTTCGAGTCTTCTTCCTGTCAGGTCCTCGCAAACTCAGATATCTGGACAGCAGTGACAGCTGAAGATGGCAGCTCACAGATGCTTCCCATTTAGTCATTGTGTCTGAAAAGAGACAGAATAAACTGACTTTGACAGACCTTAGATCTTAGTGTGTTGCATGCTCGGAACATGTTCTCAGGGTAATAGTTGAAGGGATATTTGGTTCAAATGAGAAAACACAAATTCTAAAGGCAAGCTTGTGCTTGGCTTTACAATTTATCAAGAATGTTGCTTTCCCACAGAACAAGAACCTGTTTAAAATGCATCTTGTGTGCTCTGATAAATTTTTCATTGTGCTATTATAATCCCTAGAGTGTGCATTTTTGTGTATGTGTGTAGAAAGTATTGGAACAGCGATGTGGCTGCGAGGAATAGGGGTGTTATGTTGCAATCTGACTATCACTGCAGTCAACTAATCACCATTGAAACGGATGTGTCTGAATATGTCTGTTTTTCAAATGGAACAAATGAAAACAGGATTGATGCACACCACCAGCTCACAGGCTGTTTTTCTGCAGCTAGGCGGATCATTTCATTACTTAATAACCAACCAATCAGCTCCAAGGCTTCCAAGGCTGCAAAGCTCTCATCGTCACACTGACAAGGAGCACAGAGACGAAGGAAGAGGGAAGGAAGATGAAGCAGCAGCTTCCTTTTAGTAAAGCTGGGTTATTTTTAGTGATGTTGTGCTTGGTGCTCTGCCGCCATGACAGCTTCAAGGATAATCCAGTCCTACATTTAGATGTTGGTAATGTGGACTGATCGATGCATTCAGGACTTAACCTGCCTCATCTGTCTGCCTGCCATTTCTCCATTGTATTCAATGTGCATCTGACCCCCTCAAAATAACATGGTGGAACCAAGCAGAGTTATTCTTTGACTGGTATAACAATGAAAAGTATCTTTCATGTTAACTTGATTTTTTTTATAGACTGTATTAAAATACTTTTGGATTTTACTTTATTTATAATTTCCCAGTTCTTACCACATGTCATTGGACTCATCCCCAATCCTTCCATGAAGCAGCTGGCTTAAATCTTTCCTACAGGATGGGAATATTGATGTAAAGGCTGGGGGGGGGTGAACAACCAACCAATCAAACTGTCCTACATACCTCTTACAAACACTCAAACATTGTTAAAACGTCAGGATTAGCTGAAACGGCATCCTCTGAAACATTTGCCATCAGGCTTAATTTTCACCTACCAGCAGTGTCTGCTAAACGTGACAATAACACAAATTCAACCTGGGGTGTGTAAATCTAAAGCTAGTTGGATTTAATAGCATACTATCAGTAATACAATCTAGATACAATGTTAACAGATACACAGTCATAGTTACAACACACCCAATGAATCAGGCCTTATCTGATCATGTTCAGATACTATTGTCAACTTAATGGCCCATATGCTTTTCCATGTCATTAACAAAAGGAACTAACAAAGGAAGAGTGTGACAAACTAAGCAGAGACACTGTGGATGTGGACTGGAATAATGCTGGCAGGCCTTTCCAATGTTCAGTACCCCAGAACTGCTGATCAACCTGCGCCTGGCACTGTGCTCTCTGTGGTCCTGAAACTGATACTGAGGCTGACGTGAGCATCCACTTTTTTTTTTCTGTAAGCCCTAAAATGGCATATCGGAGTTAACATTTGGAGCTAGTCTGGACTAACCCACATCCACATCTTCTTTGTGCTCCTACTTAAATATACCTGTGCTCACCTGACCACATTGACATCTTGTCTTTACTAAAGTATTCAGAATTTAGTTTTCAACTAGATTGTTTTAGTCTCTGCTGGTTCAACAACCCACTGAGTCACTGACATTTAGGAATAAATAGAGAATGTAGTCATTTCACTCGTTGGTATTTAGTCCAATTTAACAGATGAGCCAAGTGCTCACCTGCCTTGCATTCTGGTCATCTGCAATCTGAAACTGCCAGTGTTAGAGGAAGATATATAGAGCATTCATTCATTCATCTTCAACAGCTTATCCATTTCCGGGTCGCAGGGGGTGCTGGAGCCAAGCAATTATGAAAAGTGTAATTTTAAAAAATGACTCACATTATGAATGTTAAATATCGGAGAAGTCTAGGTGTTAAATTGTAACAAAAATTCTTGAAAAATCAAATATAGCCTTCAAACCTACACATAATGGTAAAATGCAAATATAAAACCAACACTGTCAATCAAGGACAATGTTGTTCTTAGAATCAAACCCCCAAATCACTGACCTGGTGTGATATTAACCTTTGGTTAGTGCTGGAGAAAAAAAAATACATCAGCAAATGGGAGCAAAATACCAAAAGCATTTTAAGAGAAGGTGTGTTGGCATTTAAACCTTTAACACTGGAAAAATGCAGGCGAGCAGTTTAGTCTTTAGAATTGATTTTGAAGAAATAATTTACCGCAATTTTGAATGTTAATGCCACATTCTTTGGTCACATGTCATGTATAGTTGAGTTTGTTCAGTCAGAGTCGCCTTCCTCTGACTGTTTGGATGGAGCTGTGTAAAGAAGGTGGCGGCATGACAGTGGACGACTATCTGTCTCACTCTGACGCTACTAGCTGGTGAGCCGCTCACTGTTAGCATCTGTAGCTCACCTGACGTCAGACAGGTTGTCTGCCGTCAGGAGCTCACAGCGTATCTTCTCACTCATTGGTCTTATAAGATGTCCTCTGACTGAGCCCGGTTGGTAAAAGCAGACCTGTGGAGCAGCAGTCTACAGCCGCCCACTCCCTCACCGCCTCTCACCTCGTCTCCTTGACCGAACTGAAGACCGAGGTCCACCAAGTGCTCCACCCGGATGAAGCCGTCGGCATCCTCGTCACACACGTCGAAAACCTCTTTGAGACGCCTCAGAAACTGCAGTAGCTGCTCCTGGTCGGGAAAAACATGTCCTTCCATTGCAATACCGTCCTGGTCTTGGTTAAACGGACTGTAAGGGAACCGGAGCAACGGTCGTCACCTTCATCCTCGTGTCCCTCCAGACAGACTGAGACGGCGGCGGCGACGTCTGCTGTTGCTGCTGCTGCTGCCAGGTGCACGCACCAGCGTCGGCTGCTCCGGACACGAGGACCGCCGGGAAATAGCGACCGTTAGGAAACGAGTTACGTCACAGGCCAATTAACGAAACAGGTCTGTTACCATCCGCCTTCAAAATAAAAAGCTACATCGAGCAGCTGCCTCCATAACCTAAATTCATTGACATCAGCCAAGACAGAGTGTCAGACAAAAGGTGGAAGTAACAATGAAAATAAAATAATGAAGACAGTAATAATCGTCAGCAAAGCTGTGGAGTTTTTCAAAGAAAAAACATTGTCCTAGTTTATGCACCAAATTAATCTCTAATTTCTGACATTACTGAGTCAGTTTGCTGACTTGAAGAATCTTTTCTGCTACATAAACTATTTTCCTCTGATTGTTATTTAAACACATTAAATGTTCATGGGACTTTTAGTGACATATCACAGCTGCATTCAGAATAGTCTTATAAGTATCAGTGAAAGATGAAAGTACAACAGTAAAGGATCTTGTCTTGCACACCACAAAAAATAATAAAATACTTGAACATTAAAAAAAACTCACTCTCCTCCAATGCTTGTTTTGTTGTTTTTTTTTTATTAGAAAACAGTTAATACAAGATTTATTTCCACAGTCAAATTACTTTACAAAAAATAAAATCATCATATCTCCATCCTGGAAACAATCAGCTAAATACTAAAATAACTGAATTTATAATGCAACTTCAGTTTAATTGCAGTGTCAATACTCGCAATGTACTTTGCAATGCAGTAGTTCTTGACTTGATAGCTTCTTTTAAAACAAAAGATAAACTAATATAATATAATCAACTGTGATCATACCATATTGTATCCTCCCAGAGTAAGTTTAAGGATTCTGACAAGATGTACATGATAATTAGGGTAAATTACTCTTGCCAAACCAGGTGGAAGTAATAAAGTGTCAGATTTAAATGATCAGCCTTGGCTCCAGCAAGGAGTCCCACCGCTCTGTCACCTGAGGAGGGAAAGTAAACTTTGATTAGACTAACATTAAAACAAAACCTGTGTGGATGTAACAGAATACTGGAGCTGTCTTTGTCAAACTTTGATTTACTTAAAAAGTAAAATATCAGATAATTGTTTTCTTTGCAACGTCTTATTGGTCACTCAGTGCACACAGCATGGAGCTAAAGTGATATTTGGACCCAAATTTGCTGCAAATGCTTTGCAGCAAATTTGAATTATGCAGACGATTCGCAACTTTACATTTCACTATATCCTGATGATTTATCTCCCATACAGTCCCTCACCCAATGCATCAGTGACATTAACAAATGGATGACAGAAAACTTCCTGCAGTTAAATAAAGACAAAACAGAAATACTAATCTTTGGTGCACAGACTCAAAGACAGAGAGTTGCGGAACACCTCAAGTCCCTCTCTCTGGAGAGCAAAACTGTTGCAAGAAATCTTGGCATAATCATGGACAGCAATTTAAACTTCAGGAGTCATATCAACCACATCACAAAATCATCTTTCTACCATCTCAAAAATATATCCAAATTAAGAAGTTTTCTATCAAAACCCGATTCTGAAAAATTAATTAATGCATTCATAACCAGCAGATTAGATTACTGTAACGGCCTATTCACTGGCCTCCCAAACGCCAGCATTCGACAGTTACAATTAATTCAAAATGCAGCAGTACGTGTTCTCACTGGTACAAAAAAATATCAACACATCACACCCGTTTTTAAAACCTTGCATTGGTTACCCGTCAAAAAAAGAATAGATTTTAAAGTCCTCCTGTTAGTTTAAAAAGCAATAAATGGTCTTGCATCTCAGTACTTAACAGACATGCTAATTACTTACACACCAGCAAGAACCCTCAGGTCCACAAACACTAGTAAACTAGTCATTCCCCGCACTAAAACTCAGGAAGGGGAGGCTGCATTTTCTGTTTATGCCCCACGCAGGTGGAATACCTTGCCTGAGACAGTAAAGACTGCCCCGTCAGTGAATTTTTTTAAAAATAGGTTAAAAACTTTTCTTTTCACAACAACATTTGATTGTGTGTGTGTGTGTGTGCTTGTTTACTCTGTGCTTTGTATTGTTTGTTGTATGCTGTAAAGCGCATTGAGTCTGCCTTGTGCATGAAATGCACTCTATAAATAAAGTTTGAATTGAATTGAATTGAATCATTTTGTCAGAGAGTGATGTACCTACTTGGACCCGCTGGATTCTAAAACTTAAAAAGTTAACAATCCATGAAATCAGTCCAGCCTCTAAAAAGAATTCTGTAGATAGTATATTTGGTAAAATGTTGGTGTGAAAAGTGTTAAAAGCAGATGAAAAGTCTTCAGCTAAAATCTTAGCATGTGCCCTTGGTTTCTCAAGGTGAGTGTGCATTAAGTGCAGTAATGTTAAAATTGCATCTTCCACCCCCTTGGAGGCCTGGGAAGCAAACTGCAGAGGATACATGAGGTGCTGTGTTTACGAGATGATGTACCTCTTCACTAGAGGCTCAAAGCACCTCATGACCAGTGAGGTTAGCGCTATGGGTCGGAAGTGATTTGGCATAGTGGGTCTGGGAACTTTTGGCACAGGTACAATTGTGGACGTTTTCCAAAGGGTAGGAAGTTTGTTTAAGTTAAGAGATGATCTAAAAATGTCAGTAAAAACTGGTGCAAGTGGTTCAGCACAGTTTTTTTAAACATCCATCCATCCATCCATCCATCTTCTACTGCTTTTCCGTTTCCAGGTCATGGGTGTGCTGGAGTCAATCCCAGCTTACTTTGGGGGAGGGCGGGGTACACCCTGGACAGGTCGCCAGGTCTTTTAAACATCTCCACTGATATTGGCCGTGTTTCCCAGTTAAGATCGTTCTTAAGATATAAGAGCACAGTTAAGAAGGTCTTAGCTAAGAAGGATCGCTAGGATAAGAGTGTTTCCCAGATGAGTTCTTAATGCCCTTCTTAGGATCGCTCTTTAACCCTCCTATCGTCCTTGGGGTCAATTTGACCCCATTCAATGGTTATCGTTCCAAAAATTGGAGTTGATTGTAGTTTTTTGGCTTCATATTTCATGACTTTTCCTAATTTGAGGGGGACAACTAATTATGCAAAAAATTATCATGATGATACTTTTTTTTTTGCTGTGCACATTTTGTACGCATCGGTGTTCCTCTGGGGTCAATTTGACCCCAAGCTGTTCAAGCTGTGTAAAACATGTCTGTCTGTGTGTGTAAACTCACATCCCTACACCTGCAGGTGCAGGTTTGATACTTTTGAGTTGATACATGACAAGGGGGGAGGGAAAGCATAATTCCAATGAGAACTTTGATTATTTGCAATGGTGACTTTTGATGAATGCTTTGTTGCGTTTCATGGGCTGTGTCCATCCTGACAATATATGCTGACCAAACCTGCATCAAAATTTGGGGAGCATGTGATGCACAGTCCAGCTAAGTCTGCAATTTAACTGGACTGTGCGGAAAATCCCTTGAGGAAACACCAGAAAAAAAAATCAGGCCACTGGGGTTGTATTTGACATGGCTAAAGGACATCTTACTCCCTGGTAAGGAACCCCAACATTTCGAATGGTACAAACCACAGGCAGGTAATGTGGCAGGTACCAGGTTTGTCCCACCCAAAAGGATTCAAAGACAAGTATGACCTGTGCTCAATCCAAAAAATATGTCTGCAAGGAAGCACGGTGGCATAACATTGTAACGGTTACACTGTTGCCTCATTTTTTATGGGTTTGATTCCTGGGCCCGTGGCCTTTCTCTGTGGAGTTTGCATGTTTTCCCTGTGCCTGTGTGGTTTTCCTCCAGGTACTCCGGTACACAGTCCAAAGACATGCATGTGTAGGTAAACCAGTGACTCTAAATTGTCTGTAGGTCTGATTGTGAGTGAGTGCTTGTTCGTCTCTGTATATCTCTATGTGTTGGCCCTGTGATAGACTGGCAACCTGTCCATGGTCTACCCTGCCCTGACCAGGAATTTAATAAAAATAGTTTCATGTTCTGACTTAACAAAATCCTGCTAAAAGTTTGAAAATGTATTCGTTTGACTTGGGCAAATTTGACTCAGAACAAAGTTTCAGCACCAAAACCAATAGGGTTCATCCTTTTCTGGTATTCACGAAATTTGAAAAGATTCGGATGAAAAGTTTATCATACATTCTAAGATACATTCTTTCTACTTTGAAAGTTTGGTGGTGGTGGTGGTGCTACATGAAATTTGCTAATAAGTGTCATTATCAAGGGACTCCTTATGTATTCAAAGAATAAACAAAGTGCCTGATACAAAATCATTTTCTGGAGGTAGCTATACTTGGGGTCAAATTGACCACAAGGATCAAATGTGTTATTATATTTGAAGATAACAGGAGGGTTAAGACGCTCTTAACAGGAGCTGTCCACTACTGCGGTTCTGAAACTAAATCAATCGATGTCAGGCAAATCGATCACCCAGAACGCTGCTACTTAAAGCACAAATTCCCTGCTGCTCGTGTGGATGTGTGTTCTAATAATTCCAATGACAAACTATTTAACTAACTATTTATGATAAATATTTGTTAATGACCTATTTTCATGACGCAAGCAAGACTACAACTAAATAAGAAGTAGTCTTGGTAAGAAAATCATGACGAAATGTATTATATTCAAACAAAAATATGAAAGACAGACGAAAGGACAAATGAACTTAAGGGCCTTCATTGTATCCACTTGCATTCATGAATGTTGTCTGCTAATGATCATCTTAATGTGGCCAGTTCACGGACAGACGAAATTGACAGATGTATGGACTACATTAATCTACACTGAGAATAAGAGAAAACGCCAGGTATAAACTATGAAAACACGCAGGCAGCACACTGACAATTGTAAAAAGAGTTAATGTGACATATGTGCGGAGACACTAGGGCGATGAGGTGTTGGATCTCCTCATGGGTGAGCCGGTACCTCATTTGGACAGCCCGGTCTGAAAGCACGTGGCTAAAGTGCTGACGCACAAATGCATTTACGTAAGCCGTTTGGCTTCGCACACGGCGACGCTGTTGATTTGCAGCGAGAATATGCTGTAAAGCAGCCATGGTATCTCACATGTGTATGAACGCCTTTATATAAAGTAGTGGGTGGAGCTTGATGAAGTTCCAGCTGAACTCAATTACACCTGTCAGTGCCTGATATCTGTGAGATGTCACAGGTTGAGGGGGTGGATGTGTTTTGTGTTGTGCCCTGACGCATTTTTGGGTGCGGTAAACTGTCTCATATGACCATGCAGATGTGGAATGTGCAGACAAATTATGATAAATGATAGTCGTGAATATTCACTCATACTTATTTTTTTCTTATTATTGTTATTTTTCTTCTGCCAGATTTCAGTGCGTCTCTTGTGCCACAGCTTTGAGCAACATAGGGCCTTCATGAACATATAGATTCAAGATTCAAAGTGTTTATTGTCATATGCACAGTAAGGACACGCGTTTCCCTGCACAATGATATTCATTCTTTTCTGTCAACAATTAATGCTAAATAATATGAATTCAAAGTATAAAATAAATCAAAATATAAATCCGCACTGTTTTAATATCTCCTTGCTTATTGTAATATTACTTTGTCTCAGTTGGATCTGTGAGCGACTGGTCGCTAACAAGACTGTTAAGAGTGGGTCAGCGCAATCTTAGAGTTCCTTCTTAGTGAAAGATCTTCTTAGGCTAAGTGCGAATCTGGGGAATGCGTTTTTCTTTCACGGGAGGCTTAAGAGCGTTCTTATGAAGCTCTTAGCGCTAAGATCTTCTTAAATCGATCTGGGAAACGCGGCCATTATCAGGGCCTGAGCTTTTACATCCTCTGAAAAGGTGAAGGACCTCTGATTCCATAATGGTAAAATTTGTTACAAGGGGAAGTGGGGCAGCAAAGTAGTCAACATTGTTGTCGCTCTCAAAACGACGACAGAATTTGTTGAGCTGGTTTGCCATATTCAGTCCCTCACAGCCGTTCAAGTTAGTAGCTATAGGTTTTCCTCTGCCCTTGTGTGGAACATCGGTCATTGTTTTGATTCCCTTGCATGCCTCCCTGGGGCTACCAGATGCCAAGGTTGCCTCTATTTTCTGTGCTTGTTCAGCTTTATCCATCTTTTGATTTGTCTCATAGGTCCTTTCTAGCTACTTCATCTTGGTTTCTGTATGCCCTTTTCTTCTGTACTATCAGATGTTTTAATTTGTTGGACACCCAGGGCTTATCAGTTGGGTACACTTTAAAGGACTTGGTGGGTATGACAGAGTCAGCACAAAAATGTATGTACTCGGACACTGTTTCCCTCTGATCATCATGTCAGGGCTATTAAAGACCTCCCATATTGTACAGTGAATACGAATATTGTACAGTCCAGTAAACATCCCTGGAGAGCCATTACACTGTCATTGTTCCACACTTTGACAGTTCTGATTTGGGGCTTCCCTCTCTCCAGCAGCCTCTGGTAAATAGGGTGGAGATAGACAACACTATGGTCAGATGCATCGAGTGGGGGGAGCAGGAATACAGTATAGGCATCTTTAACAGTTCCATAACACATGTCCAGTGTTTTATTCTTCCTTGTAAAACAGTATACATACTGATATGTGCGCAAGCATTTTTAACGGAGCGATTATTAAAATCTCCAAGAATAAATGTGGGTGCATCAGGTGAGATTGTCTCAAGTCTCTGTGAAAGTGTAAAAATAGTTTCTGATGCCCTATTAAAATTTGCTTTTGGAAGTATGTAAACAACAGTGAAGAAGATATGGGAAAATTCCCAGGGCAGATGGAAGGGCTGAAAGAAGACACACAACAGCTCTATGTGAGGGGTGCACTTGTTTTCTCCCTCCACTATAGCATGATACCACTCGTCCCTGATGAGTAGATAGACTCCACCTCTGCAAGCCTTCCTGGTGATGTTAGGGTCTCGGTCAGTCCTGAACAGCGAGAAGCCAGAGGGCTGCACTTCACTCGACTCAGTGTTACTGTCCAACCAGGTTTTGGTAATCACCAGGACACAAGCGTCCCGATATTCATGCAGGAAGCGGGTGTTGGCTGACAGCTCGTCTGTCTTTGCTCTCAGTGATTGTGCCTTGATCTGCAGAGTAGTGGGCAGGGGGAGTTTGTTTTTCAACTTCCTCAGTCGTTGACAAGTGCCACCGTTACATCCCTGTTTTTGCTTTGTGTGTATGGGATTTTGCTTCGAGTTGTCCTTAAAATAATCTGGTATGGTATTTGCAAGTTGAATAGTCTGTGGATGAGTAATAATGTAGCAGCAAAAGTTATTCTCTGCTGTACTGTATGACATCGGCTAAGCCACCCACAGCATAACCATTGAGTCCTTTGGTGAAGTGGGTGTTTAAAATCACCACAAGTAGTGGGATCATTCTCCATGGTCATTCAAGTGCTGATAAGGCACTAAGTATTGTGCACAGACAAACAGGCACAATTAACACACATTAAAATGCAATAAAAGCACACAATGCCACAGTGAAACACCACAGGGCAGCCACAGAGCAGGGCCCCCATGCAGCTATGCTGCTATAGGCGTAGAATACTGGTCAATGCACTGAGCACCTCTCCTTAGCCTGTTTTAGCTCATTGTGTTGGTTTTCAAGAGCCACAAACTGCACTGTCATTGCTCAAATATGTCAAGTGGTGATGACTGCTGATCTACATTGACACAACTAGTATAGCAACTTTGTTACATGACAGTAAATGAGACAATGAGTCCTTTCTACTGCCACCTACTGGCTCCTTGAAATCATGTGAAACCATCCTCAGTGGTCTTGGGGGTTTAGCAATTTTAGTAATCTGTTTTTGGAAGAATAGTTTTAAACATGACTTACCCAAGCACCTCTAGACACAGCATACTCCACTCTCTCTGAGCCATCAGGATTTTGATAAACCAGGTCGAATTTCCCAGGCTCTACAGGAGCTGAGTTGTACAAATTGTAGAAAGTCATTGAGGGTGTCAAATGTGTCTCACCTATTGTCAACCCAACATGCTCTGTTTCTATTCACTAAATGACATTTAAAATTTACTGACTTATACTCCCTAAATGTTGTAAGTTGTGTGTTCTTTTTTTATTTGTTTAACCATATCTTTTCACCAATATAGTACGGCGAATAGCTTGTGAGCCACTTCTCTGTCATGAGTCCAGACTAATCCCATAACAAAAATGTATTGATCAACTTCATAGTTTCATGTCCAGATAACAGGAATACAATCCTTATGCAGGAAGTTGCACTGTGCAGCTGCTTGCAATTAGTGTTTCAGAGCCTAGAAGAATTAATTTTCTGTTAATAGTGCAGCATATGCTGCAAAATGTCCCACCACTAAAAAGTGAATGTGTTCAGTATGAGAGGCTGTAATGTCGAGAGAGGGAGCCAAAGACAGAGCAACTAATTTCTTGGTTCAAGATTTAATTTTCATATTTTTTATTACTGAGAGTCAAATAAGATAAAAGAGGATAGCACTCGTGTCTGTTTATGGTTTTTCTGTCAGCCATACAACAATGCTAGCAACCATATCCAATCCTTCAAGGGTTTTTAGCACTGATTAATATTCTGTATCATTGTCAAGGTTTTGAGAGCTGATCTTTGCCACACTGACTTATAATCTATGAACTCACATTGGGCAATTTAAAAAAGTGATTAACAGTGTATGTACCAGCAATTAATAATCCCTACCTTGAGAGACATGAAGTAGTTCCAGCTCAATCTGTTTGGTTGTTGGGTTGATGTTCACAATCTTCCCCTCCTGAAATGCACAGTAACCTAATAAGTGTTGTGATTCCAGTGTGAATGAACATTTCTGGCTTCTTGATGATGATCTCACTAAGGTCCCTCCAACAACTTCAGGACAATGGTCGTGTTAGAGAGCTGAAGCAGAAAGATAACACTCACCTTATACTCTGATATCTCTGGAGTGTAGTTCTCAGCAAGCTCCAGCAGCTGTGAACATAAAGACGGATATTATGTAGGGAAATTAATCCACGTCCACACACAAACCTTAGTCTATTACTTTGACAAAGATTCTGCCCTGAAAGAATTAATGACATCAGAGAAGATAAAAAGGAAAATCTTGTGCCAAAGAACGCCAATGTACAGTAAAAAACTAAGTAAATAGGTAAATAAATGAGTAAATAATATATATTGCACATTGTATTATTGTAATGAAGAGAGGCAATGTGATGTTTATAGGAAATATAGATACACAGAGTAACAGGAAAGTGATTATTTGAATATTGCACATGTTGATATAAATATATCATTCCTATGAACTTCATGCAGCATCATGTTCCTGCCTACACCTGTTTTGAATATCCCCTCCTCCTGCTCTCTTTCTCTTCCTACTCTACCCAATTTTGCCCCCCCCTCCCCCCCGTGCCTCTCTCTCTCTCTCTCTCTCTCCCTCCCTCCTTCAACCCAACCGGTCGAGGCAGATGGCCGCCCCCCCGAGCCTGGTTCTGCCCAAGGTTTCTGCCTCTTAAAGGAAGTTTTTCCTTGCCACTGTCGCCGAGTGGTTGCTCATCGGGGGATCTGTTGGGTCTCTTTAAATAATTTTATAAAGAGTTTGGTCTAGACCTGCTCTATATGTAAAGTGCCTTGATGTAACTTTGTTATGATTTGGCGCTATACAAATAAATCTGATTTGATTTGATATCAGTATATAAATACACCATATGATATAATATAATTAAAGAGATGGCAAGAAAGCAGCTGATAGGAAATGTCATCAAGCTGAAACAGCATCCTGGTGGATCTGGATACAGCGGGAGGTGCAGTGGAAGAGCCAACCAGTTGAAGGGACGGATTAGAGTTGGGTAGTGGTAGGCGGGGGCAGATCCAGGATGCTGGAGCTACTGTTGAGCCCACCGAGGTGTTGTGGGTTTAAATCGACGAAACACCAGTGAAGGGGGGTGCCCACTTGAAGACCTGTTGCATCTACCCAACTGTGTTGCCCAGTGGAGTAACAGGGCCAAGTACTCCAGGCAGAGTCTTGATGGAAGAAGAATAAGAGAGAGCAATGCTGCTGGCCCACAGATGGCGCAGGGCGGGGTAACTGTAAAGATGGGCCAGGTGCAATGTCCCATCGTATTTTGCATATTTTATATATAAATATGTCAAATATCATCCCACAGTGTGAAGAAATGTACATTTGGTTAACTTGAGACCAAAAGTGGCCTTGTCATGGACTGGTGACCAGCCAAGGGTGAACCCCAGTCCGGTCCTTTGTCAGCTGGGATTGTGTCTAGCCCCCTCAACCCTTCACAGATTAGCGGTATAGATAATGGATGCATGGATGGAGGAATGAATGGAGTCTGATCCTCAAGTGCCCATAGGTATGAGGATGAGGTTGAATGGTTGGTGAGCTGCCCAGGGTGTACCCTCACCCCTTCTGGGACTGGCTCCACGTATAAAGCCTCTAGTGTAATTCTGAGGATAATGGATGTTTGGAAGTTTTGTCTTCTACAGTACAGACATGCTGTATTGTTCCAGGAGCTATCATTTGCTAGTATTGCAAACTGTTGTTACTGTAAGGGAGCAGAAGACTAGCACTGGGGGGTAAAAACATTTTATATTATGTTTAAATAGGGTTACATCTGTGTGTGATATTGCTGTAGAAGAAATGGTAACTTATTCATCATCCCCTTCTCTTCAAGTTTGTGTTTCGGGGGGGCAAGACCTGTGGAGCTGCAAAGTTTAACAGTTTACCACAGTGGCATGGTGTGAAAACAGGTCAGGGTAGGCTTACCTTGAAGGCAATCTTCTGCCCCACCTGAGGAGGAGCTGCCAGAAGGGGCAAAGAGCTGTAGTCCCGTTTGGAGGCACTTTCAGTTCCATTCTACATTCATAGACACATGCAAGAGACCAAGACATTATTAACCCTAATCCCTTTTCACACATATTCCTTCATGATGGACAGGTTACACAATGACAATGTGTACATGCACACAATTAATGTACTGTCAAAAAGACAATAATGTTATGGAGGCAAGACAAGTACATTTTCAGATTTCATGAATGTTACTAACTCAAGTAACTTGAATATTACTTGTCTAATCATAGCTTAGATACTCACAAGGTTAAGTTTTAAAGCAACCCTTCATTTATAAAGCTAAAACTCTTTTATTCCAAAACAAACAAATAAAAACCAGATAGACTAAATAGACTAATATCTACTAATATAAGAAGAGTGGTGTGTTGTTCTATATTTTTCTTCTTCATGGGTCAATAACTGCTGAGGATGCTGACATTTTGCCTGGTATTTTAACCTTCAACTGCCTATTAAAAGCGGATGTTCACTACTGATCTGAAAGTGAAGCTAATGTTGATGAAACCTCAAACCTGCATTTATTAGCTCAGTAAATGGTTTCTTGATGAGTTCATTGTCTCAGTCCCCAGTTAAAAGTCCACAATACAACATGATGTTGCATTAGGGGGTGTGGCTGTTGTGTGATTGACAGACTGTGCCACACAGTCAGGACTGAGTCCACAGCGAGTGGTTTCAAGAACCAAGATTGCCAGTTCAAAAATTACAAACTCAAGGCTTCAAAACTCAGCTCATAAAAAAATAGGTGACACCACAGTGAGCTGAAACTTAACCATTATTCTAGCTTAATATGTTGAAGGCAGTTTCACAAGGTTTTCGCCATAGTCATTATAAACAAAAGCTTGGAAAGCGTGATATGATAAACAAAGTGAGATCGTGCTTGATAAACTATCTTTTCAAACACCTCACTGACTAGTGCGGCTTTAACTTAATTCCTTTAATCCAACTGCTCATTCATTTTCTTTTAAGGGAGAAAATGAACTTACAGATTCTCTAAATGTGCCTAAATACTGATCTTTTATCAAGTCTTCGGATCAAAATTACAGCATCCAACAGTAAGTACACAATTCCCTTGACATGAAATAAGACAAATGCATGTATATGTAGGTGTAAACACAAACAAACCTGGATGACCACTGATGCGTTGATCAGCGAATCCGTCTGGTAGCTTGGTTCATTGGCTCCATTATAGCTACCCTCAAAGCTGTTAGCTTTCTCTCTGAGGACCTCTTTACCTCTCCCCCTTCCTTTATTTTCAGGACCACCACGCCTGGCTCCTCTTTGGTTGCCGCCTCTCCCATTTAGCGGCCTACCCAGACCTTGCCATGGCTGCTGCAGTGGTTTACGAATAACCAGCTGGATCTCATCGCTGTCTGAGTCATGAGTCTTTGCTGACTGGACATCAGGAGGCTTGGCTGCACTGGTCGCCTGACGGTGGGCACATTTTGTGGACTGCAGAGCAGTATCCTGCTGGGATTTTGAGTTGTCATTTAATTTTTTACTTTTTGAAGATGTGGCGGTCTGAGGTTTGTTTTGGGATGGGGCTTTACCACTTAGGGTTTCATCATGGGAAGAATCTGTTTCTGAGGATGAGGAGGAGGTGGGGTGTGACTTTGTCTGGGATGGTTTGGAGTTTGCAAGTGCCTTGGCTGCAGCAGGGGTGGATGAGGGTGATTTTGGGCCGGGTTTTCGGGTTGGGGTCTTTTTGGGTGCTTTGCCATCCTCACTACTGCTGCTACTGGAATCTGAGGAGGCGACATTGTGTGTTTTTGCTGCTGCTGCTGCTGCTGGCTTCTTGGTGCTTTTACCCAATTTGTCAACACTGGTTGGGGTTTTTTTGGCAGAAAGAGTTGTTTCTGGCGGTGAAGGGCTACTTCCCTCTTTCTTCTTCCTCTTCTTCTTCATGTCCTTTTCGTGTGACTTCTTCCTCTGCTCATCACCTGAAGCCTGATTATCATCCCCCAACAGACCTTCCTTGTAATGTTTTTTCCGCTTTTTTTTCTTCCATTCCTCATTAACTATGTTGCCTCCAGTCCCATCCTCTTCTGCGGGTCTTTGTCTCTTCCTACATTTTTTACTTGATGTATCTGAGCAGCTGCTTTGTCCATTAACCTGAGCAACAGAGTTCACCTTCACGCTGGAAAACAGGAAAACATCTTTAAAAGACGACACCAACATTTGTTTATCATTTCATGTGCACATTTATATGGACATGATACAGCTCATTTATATCAATGCTTCAGATTAATACAGATAATAATTTTCACTACGTTTATTTTTCTTATTGCTTTTTGTGTGTTTTTCTCTCCTTGCCTGCTTGTAGCTGAAGCTGGAGGGGTTTTCCACATACTAGCAGATTTTGTCCCTCCGAGTATTATCTCTTTTTTTTTTGGCTGTAACTTTGCTATATCTGACAAATAGATAACTGAAAAACATTATGTCGACCCACCAACTTTTTCCACTGATAAGTAAACCGAAAGATAATTCCAGTCAAAAATCATAAAAAAAAACCCAAAACTGACACATGCAACCAAAACTCCTCAGGTGGTCACTTTTCTTGTTGCAGTTACTCACTTTCTTTGAGGTGTGGGTGTGCTTAGTGTCTTTCAGCCACCCAGAAATTGACTGACAGCTTGTTTTTAGGAAAAATGTGTAAGAACTATTCTGAGGACACTACAGATTGCTGGATGTGAACATGCAAAAAACTTTAAGGTTTCCTTCAGCCCATTAAAGTCCACACCACCACTCCTGAATTTTGGAGCGCCTACATCAATATCAGAAAAAATTTGACATTTACAAAAACAATATATGAAAAATATAAAAATAATTATGAGCAGGCCATTATTAAACTCATGGTAAGGTGTGTCAGGATAAAATTCAGCTGAACACCCATGTAATTTAGTTTTTACAGTGACCACTGAGAGCAGCACACCACACTTCTTTAAGCAGGTGGGATGTGAGAGGGAAAAGCAGCTCCTTTGATGATCACCATTGGGGAGGTGATGTTGGTGTTGTCTCCACACTCAGTTTGCAGCATCATTTGAATAAAAGTTACTCCCACAGACAGCAGATGTTATCTAATGTGTATATTTGTTCTGTGGAAAAAAAACTGAGTAAGCTTCAAGCCAATTTTCATCATTTGCACCTTGACATTGACCCTTATATCATATATATTGATTAGGATAGTGAACAGCAATCAGTAGCTCTGCACTGACAGCATTCACTTAAAAAGGAGCCACCACTTCTACTTAGCACTCTAAAAGAAAAAACTGTAGCTAGTAAATCAACAGTGTGGAGGAATCCTGACGATATGGGCCCATCTACAAAAGCAGCCTCGGTTAACGTTGTGTTTTAGTGGTGCTTCTTCGGAACTGATCATAAATTTTAAAAAGCCCCCCTTCCTCCCACCTGACGCTGTCGTTGTCCCGCACCACGTAGATGTGCTCGGTGTGTGGCAGGTAGCAGTCTTCAATGAACAGGTTCAGGATGCTGCGGGAGCTGAACTCGAACTTCTCCCGGATGATGCTCTCCAGGTCCGCCACCACGCGGCATTTATTCAGGTCCACGAGCAACCAGCACATACGACAGTCGATAACGGCGGGCGGCGGGTAGTCAAAGTACAGGCGCACACGGATACAACTGTTAGCGTTAGCAGCCATGATGGTGAGAGAATCAAACCACACGCCAAACACACTACCGCTGTTCCGACCGGAAAGGTGACAACTACTCTTCCGCTTGGGTTTTTCAGAATAAAGTATCAAACTTTAAAAACTTGAAAGGCTTCAGAGACTTGCAACACCACACTGAAATACACACTTCGAGTGGGCTTTCAAAATTAGCATATCATGATCAACATCCGTAGTTAGTGACAATAATGACATTTTGATGACATACACTAAGCAACGTTTCGGTGACTACAGTAACCACTAAAGGAGTTTTGTTTTGGTGTTGTGTTTTTAATCACATTTGTAATCGTAACTGTGCGTGGGCATGTGGATTTTAAGATTTTTTTTTTTCCCACAAATTTTAAAAAGTCGGACTTTTGGCTTTTTATTTTGAAGGACAAGTGCGTGTTTTCACGGAAGTCTTGATTTCACCAGACCGGTGTCTCTTTAATATCAACTAATTCACAACATTGCCTTCTGCTGGATGGAGGTGGGACTTCTAGTTAACGCGACACAAAAGAAAAAAGTTTAAATCACGTTTCCTGTCAAGTTTGAACACCCTGGAAAACCCCAGTCCCTGATTAAATTATTAGTTATTTTGAAGGAAATAATAATCAAACTAGCGTAATGTCAGTTTTTGTGTATTTGCTTGTCTTGCTGAAAGTACATTTTATTTAACATTTATAATATAGATTTTGCCCTGTTCTACTTGTAAAATAGTTTGGTAGGCTCTGACCAGCACAAAAATATTTAGCAAAGATAAATGGGATAAAATAAAACATGACGTCAGTCAGCTGACTCTGGAGGCGGTCATGTGATTACTCGTATCAATAAAGCGGTACAACACAGCAGCCCGAAGAGTGGACTTCAACAATGGGGCTGCCAGAAATTAGCAACTTGGTTTTTCTCTTCGTAGTTATCGTCAGTAAAGGTGAGACAAGTGACCGGAGTGCGGTTCTGTTACAACTGTTTAAATGTTAAAACGTTTCATGATTTCACACCCTCACTCATGTGAAACTATGACAAACGAAACTAAGATTGTGTTAATGCTCTTCATTATGGATATTTGTTACTTTACAGCTGATCATCTGGTGTGAATTAGAGCCGGCCGAACCGCTTAAGTTTTCAGTTGCAGATACAACGATAACTTTCACCCTGACTGTCTTCTCGCCTCCACTGTCTCTTTTATTTCCTAATTTGTAGACAATATCAAAGCTCACATTGCAGAAGTTAACAAGCAGTCAAAATATCCGCTTGTTAACAAACTCTCTTTACAACCATTAATAACTCAATGATCATGAAATATTCCAAAATCTCATCCGCTTTATTAAGTTGTAAACGTGCACATGCAACTATGAGGCTGTCAGTCTCCGCATTACTGTACTGATCGAAATTGTGGATTTTAAAAAAGATGCTGACCAATGGTGAGGCCTGAGTGTTCCCTTCACTAACTAAAGTGTGTAGTGGCTGAGAAACTCATATAAAAGCTTGATGCAACAAAAGTGGGATTTCAGATTTTGCCAGTACTCCATGTAGAGAATTTAATTAAATATTGTTGACCATATATAACTTCTCTGCCCCACTGCTGGCACACATTTCTTACTTCACGGGCAAACATTTCTTTCCCCATGGGATTAACATATACTCAGTACTACAGCGTTCTTGAGGAACAGCTGGAGTCTACCCAGATGTGGTGGTCTATGAGCCAGGCTCAGGAATATGTTGGAGCAGAAGAATTATTTAGCTATGGAAGTTGTTGATTCATAAAATTGATGACTTTTTAATCACCTCATTTGCAGTGTTGTGTGTAGGTTCAGGGTCTAGTCAACAGGTTTTCTGGAATAGACCTGTATATTAGTTTGTAGCCCTGCAGGATTGTTATATAAGTAACACTGACTATCGGGTTAAAACAATAAAACTGACTGAATCCTCTGCAGGGCTCGCCAGTCCTCTGGCAAGTAAAGAAGCCTGGAACTATGTGCAGGTGAGAGAAGGAGCCCACATGTTCTGGTGGCTCTATTATGCTGACAGCCAGACTCCTGGATGCATGGACCTGCCTCTGGTCATGTGGCTGCAGGTAGGACACAATTAGGTTTACTAACTTTAACTTACAATTTAAACATTAAATGACCACACTGTTTTTGCAGGTTTTAAGTTTTTTGTTTGTTGTTTGTTTGTTTGTTTGTTGTTGTTTTGTCACATTGTGGGTTTCTTTATGCATTGTCCCCAAACTCCATTTGGCATTGTGTGAGTGATGCAATACTTTGTAGTGTAGCATGTCTGCTTGCATTCTTAGCAACTATAAATTCAGTTTATGAGGCACGGACACCAATACAATGCAATTAAGTTAGGTAAGGGCTCTGTTACCTCTGTTTTTACCATTTCTCAAACTGTCTTGTGCCCAACTTTACAAAAATGCACCATCAATATGCTAAAATGCCAAAATTTTGAAGCAGGTTTCAAAAATCTTCTTTCTATACGTTTATAAATATGAAAGAAATAAGGTAACCAAAATCTGAGTACTTTTACGCTTCTGAAAATGGTCACCACTAAAGCACACTTTAGCACTCAGAAACATAATGTTTAAAAAAAAGTTAGATTCTAACTGACAGGAGGCTGATTCACAACCACCAGTTAACTTAAAACAAACTTTCGGAGCTGAGTCTGAGTAACAGCCTTGTTGTTTCTTTTTTTAAATTTGAGAAGAGGAACTAAATGGCTTGGAGCCAGAAATCAAAAAGTTTAAAAATATACCAAAAACCAGTCCACCTTGGTTAAAAGATTAGTTATACAGCTACAGATAAAATTTTATAAATTTGTCAAGAAATACAGATAATCTGTGAAATAGTCAGACTTATTGCACACATTGATTGGCAACCCCAGGGTTTTATGTCATGAACTCTGAGTAAAAAAAAAAACTGAAAAGAATTAAATGGCAATTGTCAGCTATATAACAAATACAGTAAAGCATTTTATGTTTTACTGTGATTATCCATTTGTTTTATTTTTACAGTTTCAACACTATCAGTTTTCCAATGCCTAGATTAGACCAGTGGTTCCCAACCGCTGTGCCTCGGCGTGTAGGTGTGCCGTAGAGGATTGTCCAGTTTCATCTGATTGGTACTCTAAGCCTTGGAGTGCCAGAAACTTTACCTGTGAGCTCATTAAAAAAAAGTCTGAGACCAAACAGTTTAGTTTTAACAATTACCATCTATTACATTGACATTGGCAAATGTTTCACAAGGTCAATCAGCAAAAGAAAGAAAATAAAAGTTCCAAATTTGAAAGACGTAATCTGAATTTACTTTTCACTTCAAGTGTGTCTGTGTGTGTTTAGGGTGGACCAGGAGGATCAGGAACTGGCTTTGGGAATTTTGAGGAGATTGGTCCTTTGAACAGGGACCTGAAACCCAGAAAGACCAGCTGGGTAAGATGTGTTTAAAGATGCTCTTTGACCAGACAGTTGCTTTATCACTGCAGAGCTCAAGATATCACATTACTTTTGGACTAACTGTCCTGGCACATGGAAGTTGATCCCCTCAGGAGTGTTTGTTCAAGGTTTTTTCTTGGAGTCCTGTGGCAGAGATTAATTCCCTCAATGACATGAACATTTTTATTGGCGCAGCCTGTTGAAATAAAGCTTTAACATGCTTGTCTATGCTATCTAATCTTAACTGTGTCTCTGTGTATGCTCTTTCAGGCTCAGGCAGCCAATGTGTTATTTGTTGACAACCCCGTAGGGACCGGCTTCAGCTACGCTGACAGGCCTGATGGCTTCGCGACCAACGTGGCCATGGTGGCCTCAGACATGCTGGAGCTGCTCAAGCACTTCTTTACAGAGAAGGCAGAGTTCCAGGTATGGCATCTGATTCTCAATACATCCAGCCTTCTGTACTGCTGCATGAAGCCCTAATATTCTAATATTCTATTATTTAAATTCCAAATACTTTCCTGATTTCACAAACTAATGGAGCTTGTAGAAACATTCATTAATTCATCTTCTACTGCTTATCAGTTTCCGGGTGGCAGGTAGGGCTGGAGCAAATCCCAGCTCACACTGGTTGAGGGTGGGGCACACTCTGGACAGGTCACCAGTCCATCACACGGCCAACATACAGAGACAGACAGAGACGAACAACCACTCACACTCGCTGACCTTTGGGCAATTTAGAGTCACCAATGAACAGAAAGGCCCCAGGCCCGGGAACCAAACCCGCAACCTTCTTGTTGTGGGGTAACAGCGCTAACCACTATACCACCATTTTCAGAGGGGTTTGGGTTGACTGGTGACTTATATGCTCTGTAATTGATCATTACTACAACTAGACACGAGACAACCGGCATCTGAGACCAAAATAAATGCCCCCTCAGCCACATTTCAGGCCTCCATTTAGTTTGAGGCCTTTTCACGTAAGAGGGTTTTTTTCCCTGAACAAGTCAAACTGCATTCTGTCATCTCACATGTGGGCATAGCTTGTATATTTCCATGCTCAGTTCTATGGTCAGGACATGATTACTGTATTTTACATAGATGATAGTTATTTACAGTTTTATGTGTCCTTTTAAATCTCATCTAATCACTGCCAGTCAGACAATTTAGACACTTAAACAATTCTAATGGCCAAATATTTAATCATAGTTGTCTATGTAAGTGACAACTGTGTTGACATGTTCACACTGACAGCTGTTAGTCCAGGTATAATATAGGAGGAAAATGCTAATTAAACTGTCTAAATGCAAAATTTATGAGTGAAAAAAATTTGATAGAAAACAGATACATGACTTAAGCAGTAGTATAATTGTAGCTAATGGAACTATCTATCCAACATTGGTGAGGAAGCCTCAGCCTTAGCATTTCTATTTATTCAAAGACAGGACCTGTTTTTCTTTTACAGTTATTTGGTTTTTCTAATCTAGTAAATTATTGTCTTAACTGTAACCTAAATTACCACCTCCTGGATGTAAACTGCCATCAACCATTCACGTTGTAGGAAATTCAGTCATCATCTTTCCTTCTTAAGTTAGTATTGAATATAGGTAATCACTGTGATCTCACAGTGAAGTTGATCCTTTGGAAATAAAATCTCATCAGGTTGCTGCTTTTCCTGTTTTAAATTATTTTTTGTTTTCGACGGTTGTCATAACTTGTCGTTGAATTGATGAGCTGTGCACAAAAAATTGTTTTGTGAAGTCACAGTGACCTTTGACCACTAAATTGCGCTCAGTTAATCCTTGAGTCCAACTAAACATTTGCACTTAAAGAAAAAAAGGCATCCCGAGCTGCTTCACATGAGAATGGAATAGACAACCTGAAAACATAATGCTAAGGGCATTAAAATGTATTTGTAGGAGTCAAGCAGTGAGTCAGATCAGTGAAAGTGGCCATGAAGTTCCTGTTAATCCCTTAAGTTGTTGTGATACATTAAAATATATCACTGAGTAGGATTAATTCCATCCTTCTTAATAGGACTGAGTCTCCGTTGGTCTGTGTGTTTGTTCTGTCGAAGCTCTTGGTGCGCATCCTAAGGAGCTGCAGACTAACTAAATCATATCAATGAACCAAGTGAAACCAAGAATCAGTCACTCATCACATGATAAACCTACAGAGATTCAGCTGAATCTGCAGCTCAGATTGAAAGGAACTTTTAAAATGAGTTTCAGTTCTTTGTTCAGCTGTGTGGCTCACAACTAAACACCACTGGCTCAGTACAGCAGACATACAGTAAGAGAACAGCTGGTGAACATGGTGGAGCTTTTGGCAGCTAAAGAGACACTTTCAGGAGCTGGTGGAGACTAAACACAGCTGAAAAAGAGGGAACACGGGCTATAAAATTGTCCAGAAATTATTCCGAATGAATGTTTTTCAACACGTCGACTGTTTGCTAACAATTAATTTACACAATTTCCTCTACGTCTTTTATATCACGAGGTAGAAAATAGACTTGTATGTCACATAGTTCTGTAGGCATAAGTGATAAATTTAAAGGAATGGTTGTTTCATCCTCTGCAGAACGTTCCCTTCTACATCTTTTCTGAATCATACGGAGGGAAAATGGCTGCAGCAATCTCACTAGAACTGACCAAGGTGAGTTCACTGCCCTGCAAGTCTGACGGTCTATGTTTATATCTTCAGGGCCACAGGTTCATCGTCAGAGACCTGTCATAAAATTGATGAGTAGGATGGAAAACTCTAACTCTTTTATGAATACAATATGTATGAACTGTATGTTTTAATGTTTTACAGTGCACAACCACCTTATTTAAAGGTTCTCATCTCTGATTTACTGTTCTGTGAACAGATTTTTTTAAAAACTAGAGCTGGTCTAGTATCTGCTGCTAAGGTTTATAAACATTTTCAAACTGTTTCAGCTCTCTGGACATAAGATGGGTCAGTGTATTTCCTTCAGTATAATTATAGACTGCTCATTAATTTCTCCAGTAACATTCATGACTCAAATAGAAATATCCCTGGAGCTCTGGGTTAAACTTCTACCTTTAAATCTCATCTTAACTAACTCAAGATGATCCAATGAACAGATTGTGTTTGACTAGTCCTTTACTTGCTGAAAATGATAAATGAATTTTAATCTGTCTGATGTCCATCCAGGCCATAGAACAAGGAACAGTGAAGTGCAGATTTGCTGGAGTGGCACTTGGAGACTCGTGGATTTCCCCACTGGGTCAGTATCAGTCAGACTTCAAACCTTCAACCACATGTTTATTGAAAATAAGAGGTTGCACATCTTGATTTTGGATCAGTCACATTGCTTAGTGAAGAACATGTTAAATTCAATGTTTTTAGATGCAGCTTTTGAACAATGGTGTTTTGCAAAGCATCAGCACAGTTAAATTGACTGAAGGTCTTTAGTTCGCTGTAACCTGTTACTTAAAGACAGTTGACTTGTTATCAGAGGAGATACCCTGGAGCAGACGTTATAAATGCTAAAGGATTTAAAATAATTTAAAATAATGCACAACTGTGTTGCCACAGCAGAGCCCTTTAAATGTAGAAACATCAGAGTAGCTGATACGATCCAAAATTGGCTGATCCAGTTTAACAGTCAACATGATGAACAAGCTTATTATCATAACAATCTAAAATTAAATGTTGTTATAGGAAAACAACATGGCAATGACTTGAAACACTGAGGGGGGGGGGGGAATCACACGAGTTCTCCAAATAGGAGGAAACTCATGAGCTGTCGGAGTCTGGATTTCAAATGGAAATGCTGTGGATTATTTTAAGGTGCAAGTGAAAGCAAAGAGCAGGAGTTCTCTGGTGTCGCCCAGAAGGAAAGGAGCAGTCATGAATCGTAAACAGACATACAAAATCTATTTAAAATAAATCAAATCAAATTTATTTATTTGCGCTAAATAGAAACAGAGTTACATCAAGGCACCAAACTCTTGTTAAAAAGACCCAACATATCCCTCCAAAAGCAACTATTTGGCTACAGTGCCAAGGAAAAACTTCCCCTAAGAAGCAGAAACCTCGAGCAGAACCAGACTCAGGGAGGGTAGCCATCTGCCTCGACTGGTTGGGTTGACAAAGAGAGAGACAGAGAAAGAGAAGAAAGGGAGAAAAGGTGGGGGAGAATATTGGATGGAATGTAAATAGTGATTGGAGCCTAGTAACAATAAGTTTGCACAAATAAATATTAGCAGTAGGGGAAACAGGGTTTTTAGCAGAAGTATCAATGGGAAATGAGTAGCAGTGTGTACTGATAAGGGCGACATGGTGGCATGGTGGTTAGTGCTGTTGCTTCACAGCAAGAAAATCATAGATCGGATTCACCAACTGTAGGATGAGGACAGGAGGTGCAAAGCTCAGAATAAATGAACAAATGGTCTCACGAATGCAGTTGTGCTGAGTTTTGTATTGGTTGGTTTGGGAGCATTGACCCTCCTCTGTAGTTTAGTTATTCATTCATTCATTCATCTTCAACAGCTTATCCGTTTCCGGGTCGCGGGGGTGCCTGAGCCAATCCCAGCTCACTCTGGGTGAGGGCGGGGTACACCCTGGACAGGTCGCCAGTCCATCACTGGGCCAACACACAGAGACAGACAGAGACCAACAACCACTCACACTCAGACCTACGGACAATTTAGAATCAAAATGAACAATACTGTATTAAATGGAATAATTGAATGTTTTAGTAATATCAATCAGAGGTGCACTCTCTGTATTAACCAGTGACGCTGAGTATTACAGGATCAGAAGTTCAGCAGGGTTTAAATGATCAGGCTGTCTCCCTGTGCTTCTTTCACAGACTCTGTTATGACATGGGGACCGTACCTTTACACCACTGTGAGTAAAATGCTACAAGCAGACTCTTCAGGTTAACATTGTCTGGTTAAAATCAGATCTCTAATAGCAAGCAGGTCCATCATTTCACCTGAAAGGGGTCTCTCTGCTTTGCAGTCCCTGCTGGATGATTTTGGCCTGGCTGATGTCAGCAGTGCAGCAGAGGAGGTGAAGCGAGCTGTGGAGCAGCAGCAGTTCCGGAAAGCCACTGAGCTGTGGTCCATGGCTGAAACTGTGGTGGAGCAGGTGGGTACACTGACATCTCACAGGAGCCCCAGGACTTACAATTTATTAGAGTCTTTCAGTTCACCTTGCAAAAAGTCTAGCACCCTGTAGAACGACCCTTTATCTTCCTTCGAAGGAAGACTCTGCAGATTTCAGCAGCAGCTTTGACATGTCTCTGAGGTGACTGCAGGTTATCGTGTCATCCTAATTGACTGCCTCAAGTCTTAGAGCTTCGTAAAAGAAACTGGACCTGTCTGAGGATCTTCAAGACTGTAGATACTGTGTATGAAAATGGACATGGCCTCCAGGTCTGAAAAGTGAAGCCAATGCTGAGGAGCCGTAGACTTCTATCTAATGGTCATCAGGGGACATTTATGGACTCAGTCTCCAGTTTTAAGCCTTCAATACAACATGATGGTCATGCTTTTAATGGTGGTCACATTTACAGGAAAATAGAACATAAAGCTGTGTGTTTTGGCCAATGATGAATAACATCAAATATTATATATGTTTTGCTGTCTTGTTGTTCTGAACATTGTTTCCTTTGCTTACTTCACATTGTTCCTTGACATGTGACAAATAAACCTTGAATTTCAAAAATAATCAATAAATAAATGTACATCACAGTATTTAGACATAACATATTAGACTTCTGATATTGCCCAGATCTACTTTTCAGAAATCAGTGTTATATGTAGATGTGCAAGGAGCAAAAGGTTTGATGTTGGTTTGTTTTGGTTTTCTTGTCAGAACACAAATGGCGTCAACTTCTATAACATCCTCATCCAGGACCCGGACCAGAAGAGCCACTCTTCAGCAGGAGAGGACTTCATTGGTAAGAAGTTGTGTGACATAAAGCATGCAGGCAGCAATTTGTAAAATGTGAGATGGCTAATTGGGCTTGGGACAATGGGGAATGAGTTTGTGTTTGTGTTGGTGTTTTCGTGTCCCATCAGCACTGCAGACACGTCGCCACATTCATCCCCTCCATAGCCAATCACTGAGCGAGCTGATGAATGGACCTATCAGGAAGAAACTTGGCATCATTCCCCAGAATGTCACCTGGGGAGGTAAAGTTTCTGCATCCCTCTACATCTGGCTCTGGAATCAGTTTCTTGCTGCTGTAGAAATGGTTCCATCTTTCTTTTGCTGCACCTTCATGTATGTCTCCTCTCCCCTGACAGGCCAGGCAGAGGATGTGTTCAGCTACATGGCAGGGGACTTCATGAAGCCTGTGGTGGATGTTGTTGACCAGTTGCTGAACGCTGGAGTCAATGTCACTGTATACAATGGACAGCTGGACCTCATAGTGGACACCATGGGTAACTGACTCACACTGTTACATTGGATCCAACCATCCAGATATTAAAATCCAACTGTGTCACATCAATATCTCTTGTTACAGGTCAGGAGCAGTGGGTGAAGCAGCTGAAGTGGGAGGGTTTACCTGGATTTAACAAGCTGAGGTGGACCCCCCTTGATGACCCCGACTCCTCAGGTGTCACAGGAGCTTTCTACAAAACCTACAAGAACTTTGCCTTTTATTGGATCCTCAGAGCTGGTCACATGGTGAGACGCCAGCTGCATGGTGTGCAGTTTGTAAACCATACAGATGCCAACCTCTAGTGATTAACATCAAGACTCAATTCATTCACATCATGGGCTACTTTTTTTTTTTTTTGTTTTAATGTTTTAGAAGAACTTCTAAATTGGAAATGAAATGACAGCTTCTAGTTATACAGTTTAAAAAGTTAAATAAAACAAATGTCTTTATCATAGCACCACCCGCTGGACAAGAATTTCAACATACATATACATACAGACATATGAAATAACAATTGTTTAAAGTTAAAATTACAGATAACTCAATAAAAATGCAATTGTGATCAAATATTGTCAGTAGTGAAAGAATTCTAAAGTTAAATTTGATCATAAAGTCCCATTTTTCTGTTTGAGCAGATTCCCTCAGACCAGGGACCCATGGCCTTGCAGATGATGAAGATGATCACCAAGCAAGCCTGACGCACCCACTCTGACGCCAGCTGGAATGGCTCTTGACAATCACAAAAATCACATGACCTTTTTTATAATTTACTCTGCTAAACCAAATCAAAACTCTTAAGTCCTCCTTGATTACAATGATGACCTGTGTAATTCAGCCATAAAGCAACTAGAAAGACCTCCTTTTTTTGTAAACACACTTCTCTGCTACTGTATTGGTTTTTATGAAAGCTTTTTTCTTTTCTTTTTTTTTTTTTTTTTACATAAATAGGAAACCTGGAAAAACCTCATCTTGCATGTACATTCTGGATCATTTTCAAGCTCTTAGCTTTACCACATTCAACTTCACATATAGTAATGGGTTCTATACTAAAGTGCGAAATCTCTGCTTTAATCTGAGCTGGTCAAAATAGAAAAAACTGGAGCAATGAGGTTAGAGTGACTGAAAAAAGTGTTGATTTTATGCCACTCTCCTGGATAGTCCCCATACTTTAAATATCAATGAATTCAGATTTTTTTTTTTTTTTTTTTGATATAGTGAACAAAAATGTTGTTTGATATTGCAATGTTTCATTTCATTTCCACTGAGCCACCTGGTGTGGTATACTGGTAGTAGATGACTTTCAATTCGTTAACAGGATGAAGATGTTTAAATTCTGTATCCAAGCACAGTATGATGTGAAATAAACTCATGTTCACGTGTAGCAGTGTGCTTTCTGTTTTAATGGTCCAGTGCATGATTGCTAAGATCCATCCCATGGTCAACTCTAATGGCGTCTGAAAAATTTCCCTCATCCAGGCTGTGAGACCCCTTTCACAGCAGTAACTCAAAAAATCAAATGTCCTTATGTTTTGAACATTAACTTTATTGAATCTAGTTCCATTACAGAGCTCCAATTTATGAGCCTCTTGTAACCTAGGATCGCTGGACAGGGAGACTTTCAGCTCATCTTTGGTCCCACAATATCTTACTAGTGCTGTGGCTCAAATTGGCTACTATTTTATTTGTTAAAGCAACACTAGGAGATCCTTTGTCTATTATGTGTCCCTTTTTCACACGCATGCCTCTGGGGCAGATCTTGCGTGGACATGGCATTATTTTCTCTTGCTATGTGGTTGACGTGCAGTTATATGTTCTAACTTGGTTCTTTGGACTCATTCTGTATTAGCCTGGATGGTTTTTCCACTATCTTCAAAGAGAGAATACAATCTGGGAGTTGTATTTGAATCACAAAGTGTCCTTTAAACAGGTGACTAAAGTAGTGGAGCCTTGCTTTGTCTAGATGAGATAGCTAACCTACATCAAGTTGCATTGATTTTTTTTTATTTTATTTTTTTAAATTGTGAAGCTTTCGGGAAATGGTCTTTAAAGATGCTTAATATATAAAATGTATTATTAGCTGAATTAGATAAGAAAACCCATGGTCAACTATTATGGTAACTGGATATTTCATCTTTAATTTGTATGACAATCACAAAATGTTATAACATTATAATCAACAGAGAGGTTATTTATTTGCTTAAAGTACAAACAGCAACTAAAAAGTAGATACATGAGAGTAAGCTGAGAGGGTGAATTCATTTGTGAGTGAATAAGAAGATACAGGCAGTTAGCAGAGGGTTTGAGACAAAGACTGGAGACACCTAACACCATCTATAGCTCAACAATTAACACACGTCTCCTTTGTTTTGGAAATTAAATGTAAGAACTACATGTTCTGGGGCTTCTCTGCCATTGTGAGTTTCAAAGGCAACAAGGAAAATAACCAAGCCATAAAAAAAGTTCCTGCACATGACCACTGAAAAATCAAACCTCATTATCACACTTTGTTTTTTGTTCAAACAACACACAGTGTGTCAATCCGAGTTTTACATGGGGTCTTAAACCGGTGGAGATCAAAGCTGTCTCAATGTTTTCAGTCTTTTCCCACCCAACTACCCAGCTGCTGGCTGCAGCTTCATATTTACTGTATAAAAATGAGTGTCATCAGTTTTAACATTTAACTCTTGACAAAATTTAATGGACGGATAGTTCCCAAAATGTCAACTGTTCCTTTAAAATTGATTTCTAATCTGCAGGACATAATATTTGAAGCAGATTAGCATCATGTTCACCATGTTGCTTGATCAAGTCAGGCTTTGTCTTTCTTTCCCAAACAGGGACATCTGGATTGTCAGCAGCAATCAAAGTCATCTCTATAAGCTAAAAACAAACAATGATGTGTCCTTAGAGTGTCCTTTTATGAGCACCAGCATCTTTTGACATTGGTCTTTTACAAAATATTGCTCTGAGAGCCTTTAGCTGTCACCCTGGTAACTAAAGACAAGAGTGGCAACCTGGTGGCCAACCAACCAACCAACCAGGGTTGCAGGAAATATTCTTAAATTACAACGCTGGTCAGTGGTGTTTCTGCAGAACATTATGAAGTCAGCCTGTTGGCTTTTGACCACTTTAATATCAAATATCATCATCTCAATTAAAACCTTTAATCAATTGTATCATAATTCGTGGATGAATATGTGAGCTACTGCCAGAAATGTGTTTTGTACAGTCACGCTGACTATGACCTTTGACCACTGAATTTTAATCAATAGTTGCTGAATCCAAATGGAAATTTGTGCCAAACTTCCCTCAAGCTTACTGAGATACTGTGTTCGCTCCTGTGCTTTATGTAAACTTGTTAGCTTTGGTCCATGCTTTTAACTTAACATTAGCTCCCTTGCTAATATCAGTTTGCTTCTGTTTTCCTACTGTAACTTTTATAATGATAAGAAAAAAAAAGTTAAACAAATCTTAATGGAACTCTAAATTTGATGCTGGTCTGCCATTCAACAGCTTTGGTGATATGTTGTCAAGATATTGTTTTCATAGAAACAATCCCACACAGCTAGGACTAAGCTCATAAGAGATTTGCTGTCAGAGAATAACTTTATGGACACAAGCTGTAAGACGGTTTTCTGTCAGTGCTTGTATTGCTTATGTCAGTCATGCTTGATGAAGCAGCAGCAGCCTGATAACATGACGGTATTTATCTACTGTCAAGGTATGATGTCCTCTGTGTAGCTGAGGCTTCTTCTTCCCCAGTGGCTCTCTGGGACTGGGATCCCATTCCTGATCACTGGTTCCACCACCAGCTCCATCAGACCAGGCGGCTCTGGCACTGTCAGCTCTGTTACCCTGAACAGATTAGAATATGAACGTCCCACCAGAGCCAGCTGACCTGGGGGAATTCGGGGGTCCGGTCTTCTCAGCTGTCGCCAGTACACCCTGAAGTGGTGTACGAGCTGGGTCTGGTAGTCCCAGCGCAGCGTGGCGTTGAGGCGCAGGCAAGGAGAGGTGGACTCCAGCGATGGACCAGCACCACGCAGCCACACCAAGTCATAAACACACAAACCCTGAAGGGACTCTGGGAGAGCCTGCAAACTGGCTACATCCAGGAGCTGTAGAAAAACATAGACAGGACTCTGAGATACGTTGACCAGAGGAGGCTGAATATCAGGAAACTCTGCTGTAAATGTACAGTAGCTGAAATAGTTGCAGAAGTGCTAAAAGAGGCATACTGAGTGCTGAGTGAATAATTGTTTGAAATCGAAGGAGTGGGAAATGAAATAGATGTCAAAGCCCTGGAAGTCAAAACTGAAAATCTGAGGATCTTTTGATGAACAGAGCTGGATCCAGCTGATGAAGACATCCTGAAATAAATAAATACATTAGAAAAATATGACCAAAAAGATGACGATAGTTGCTGAAGTGTGAACAAAATAAACAATATGAAACGTGTTGAAGGTCAAGAAGTGTGAGTCAGAGGTATTCAAATTAAATAAAGACCAAACAGTGCCCAAACACATCTGATTCAAAAGATCAGCTGGTCATCAAGCTCTGCTGAGGTCTGATAAGGAGCCACTCATTTTAATCAGGTGTGTTGGAGCAGGAAACCTCTAAAACATGCAGGCCAGTGGCTCTCCAGGACCAGAGTTGGAGACCTCTGCTCTAGGGGCTTATGTTAGCAATAACTAGTCCACATTGAATTACATTTTTCATTTATTCATTCATCTTTTACTACCTATTCATTTCCAGGTCGCAGGGGGTGCTGCAGCCAATCTCATCTCACACTTGGTGAGGCTAGGGTGCACCCTGAACAAGGTGCCAGTCCATCACAGACAATATGTAATATGTATAAATTCATTGAACAACAAAAGCAATATTTTGCTGTAAAATATACTCCTGGAGCCTCAAATCATGATGCTTGGTAGCCCCTTGTCTGCAACACAGCCCACTGAGAATGCCCAGAATGGCCCACAATTGTGGACATTGGGTGAGAGTGGACAGGTTGACTGACTCAATTTGTGCATTTTAGAGTGTCTGTAATTGAATACAGCAGGTCTCACCATGATCTCTCCCAGTCTGCAGCTGAACATTGTGTCCTGAGGTTCTCCAGTCCGCTGGATGGTGACACCGACTTCTCTAAGAGCACAGCCACTGAGATCTAGCTGCGAACATCTGCAAGAGGAGAGAAAGACCAGGAATTCAGACTGAATAAAAAAAGTGAGACTATACAACAAATATATAGAAAATATAAGATATAGAAGACAATAAATTAAATTTGATATAAATAAAACACATACATCCCTGATAATGATTTAAAGAATGAAAGCATTATACAAATCAAAAATGTATTACAATTCTTGAGTACTGAGTATTTTTAAAGAGGATATTGAGGTAACTTGTCAAATTTTTGACTAAAAGGGTATTGTTCACAGTGGAGAAGCTCTCATGAACATCTGATCTGCAGATCAAAAATAGAGAGCTTGGGGGTGGCGGCTGAGACAGTCCCTGCCACCCACAGTGGGCCTGTTGCTGTTTTGCTATTGACTAAGATTGGCTGTGTAATGACAGTAAACTCATTCATTCATAAATACCCCTCAGCCAGTTGAAGGTGAGGTTGTTGCGGCACTCTGTTTCCTTAGGACCAGATGTAACCGTGAACAGCTTTCCTTTGGTGTATTAAAGTGCTCCAGTGTGTGAAAAGCCCCTGAGACTAACTCTTCATTTAACTTAAATTTATTTGGGGAGGTGGGAGATGTGTAATAGGGAGCAGCACACAATCTGCCATGGGTATGCCCCGTATCTGAGTGTCAGCTGTTATTGTGTGTGCGTCTTACCTGACTGTCCACCCATCAGGATTCAAGTCTCCACATAGCTCAGACAACTGGCTTACCAGCGGGTGTCCCTGATCTAAAACCTCAGGACTCACAGAAGTAACTGCAGACAACAGATGTGTACAGTTAGTGCCAGGCAGTGAACATTGAACCACTGCAGCTCATGTACTGTACCAACTATCAACTAATACAGGGAACTAATAAAACAGAACCCTTGAGATGGGGGAGGGTGGATTGGAACTGTTGGACCATTTCCACATTCTCATTCTTCATGTTATTCTACCTGTTCATAAAGTGTGCTCCAGATTTAAGTCAGAAAACCTGCTGGAAACTACAGGCCATCTGTTCAAGTGGCTGCACTTCCTGAGATTTGATCTTCAGCAGATGATGTTATATTTATACACTTCATTTATTAGCATTAGAATAAAGCTAATATAAGAGGTTTCCCACCACTCATACATCACTTATGGATCAATTATGACTTTGATTTGAACCTAAAAGAAAAGTAGAAACACAGTTTGCAGATGTGATGAATTCTCTTCAATCAGTTGTATGAGTTGATTTAAGATTGAAACAGTTTTTGTTGAGTTATTTTTAGTTGAAAGATAATAATCTTAAACATACACATTATGCAAAATATCATTAAAAAACAAGTGGAAGCAGTTATATTAGGATTGGACGCAGAAAAAGCATTCGATTCCGTCAGGTGGGATTTTTTATATATAGTGCTGGGGTGATTTGGTTTTCATGAAACATTTATCAAGACTATTCAATCCCTGTATAACAAACCTACAGCCAAGATTAGAATTAATAGGAATCTTTCAAATTTATTCATATTGGAGCGTGGGTGTCGCCAAGGCTGCTCATTTAGCCCGCTCCTATTTGCTCTCTATTTGGAACCCCTGAGTCATTGGATAAAACAAAATGAAAATATAAAAGGCATTGACATTAAGGGAAATGAACAGAAAATAGCTTTATTTGCAGATGACGTGTTAATATATTTAACACAGCCGAATACATCTCTCCCAGTGCTCTTGTCAACACTCGAGGAATTTGGTCTTTTTTCAGGCTATAAACTGAAGTGAAGAAAACCCAGATCCTCACATTTAATTATGTCCCAGATAGGGAAATTAAAGGGAAGTTTAGGTTCAATTGGGACACAAAATTCATGAAGTACTTGGGAGTAAACCTGCCTCAAGACCTGTCTCAACTGAAGTCTATAAATTATGATACATTAATTTCAAAAATAAAATCTGATTTAGAAAAGTGGAATCTAATCCCTTTCACAAGTTTAGTTTCGAGAGTGGAACTGGTTAAAATGAACATACTCCCAAGGTTACTATATACATTCCAAACTGTACCTGTAGAATTAACAGACACAGATTTTACTGAATGGGACAAATTCATTTCGAGATATACTTGGCGAGGGTTAAAACCACGAATAAGATTTAGAACTCTTCAATTGCTTAGGGATAAAGGGGGACTAGCCCTACCATGCCTTAAGAGCTACTATCAGGCTGCACAGCTAAAAACTTGGGGAGTCTATGCAACCCCGCCTACAGAGCAAGATGGAAGGACATTGAATGCCTCACATCAGACATGCTTGTTCCAATACAACCAATAATAAACGACAAAAAATTGAGGGGGCATCTTATAGATGAGATGAATCAATGGCTGGGGGTATCTTTGAAAATATGGTTTGAGATTATGGCAAAGAATCTGACTGAGCAGAGTAAGGTTCTGAGATGGATTGCACATGATTCAGACTTCATACCAAACACAGGAGATAGTAGCTTTAGTAGATGGGAAGCGGGACCAAAAATATTTTTGGAGCTTTTTAATAAGAAGACCATCAAAAGTTTTCAGGATTTAAAAAAAATCAATATGGTCTAGACAATAGAGATTTATACAGATACGTCATTATGTGGAGCAAACTATAAAAAAGTTTAACCCAGATTAGCTACAGTCAGGAATTATTAAACTATTTACCTCAGCATATGAATCAGACATAGGTAAGAAATTAATCATGAAACTATATAAAGAAGTGGAAAAGGTAAAAGGCAACAATACAACATACATAAAAGAAAAGTGGGTTAAAGAGGCTGGGAGGGAGCTATCAGCGGAGGAATGGGAAAAGGTAAATGAAGGACAGTGGAAAACAACATGCTCCCTCTCATGGAGAGAGTATGGATGGAAGAATGTTGTAAGATATTTTATTACACCAGCACAACAGAAATCACGAGATACAAGATGCTGGAGGCTTTACGGGGAAAATAAAGCCAATCATTTTCACATCTTTTGGGGATGCCCTTGTATCATACCATTTTGGCAGGAGTTAAAGAAAAATATGGAAAAAGATTCTGAAAGTGCAACTCCCATTTACCTTTGAAGTCTTATACTTGGGAAAAGAGCCTCAGGAGGTCACAAGGTCAGGGGAAAAATACTTATTTCGAATAATGTTGGTGTCAGCTAAAAAAGCCATCACCAGGAAGTGGTTAAATAAAGATGCACTAAATAATGACGAATGGTTTGAGGTAATGCTTAACATTTATAGAATGGAGAAGCTGACTTTTTCGACTAGACTTAAAACAGACACGTTTAATAACTATTGGAAAAACTGGGTTGATTTTGTGTTTCCATTGAGAAGAGATTTTGTGAAGTAAAAGACACTGTATACTGTAGATCATTAATTCCCTTGGATCTGGCTACAAACTTGTTCATTGTTCACATGTTAAATTGTTAGGTATTTCACTCCAACAGGGGTAAAGGGACATCTGAAAAAAATGTGGAGATAAGGACTGGAGTGAGGGGGGGAGGAAAAAAAAAAGTGCTTTTTTTCTACCATACATTTACTCTACTGTAACTTTATATGTGACTTTATGGCAATCTTGTTTCTGTTTCTGTTGGAGTATGTTTTTTTTGTTTTGGTTGAAAACTGTACATGTAAATGTATTGATGGATCATTGATATATGGATTCAATAAAAAAGTTAAAAAAAAATAATTATATATTACGAGAAAAAAAAATCTTAAACAACCTTCAAAATTAATCATTATTTAACACCAACCTTAACATTCAAGTATTAATACAGTAAGATTTCTTATGCGCAGTAGAGACATAACACTGTATTTTAAAGCTATAAGTAATATCCCATGGAGGTTTAGCATGTGACTGTATCAGAACCTAAAGATGATGTTGCTCCTGTAGTTATGATTAACCTGGTGAAATGTTCCTGACCTGAACTTCACTGATATGGAATAAAATTCTTTCATCCAGCTGTTATTCATTTCATCCTGATTTTTTATCTTTTCTTTTTGGTCATTCTGAGTTTCTAAGTTCTTGGTTTAATTGACAAATTTTTAAACATTTTAGTTTATAGTATTTTAGAAGCAGTTTAGTAGGGCAGCTCTATATAACTCATGTAGCTATTAGACAATAGAGAGTAAGAAACTCACATTTGTCGTCCTCTGTGCCTGTGTGTGCGCCACACTCTATTGTCTTCAGCTCCAAAGAGACTGTTATCCCAGCAGACAGCTTATAGGTGAGGCTCACCAGGGTCTTGGATGGCAGGGGTACATGGAGGGAGAGGATCCTAAGAGACACAGAACAAGCAATAATAAACCAAAAGCTGCTACACTTATATGTTTGGAGACTGTTCCCCTATGTGAAAAGAAAACACACACACTTGGCACAAACCGGAGATGTGCGAGAGGCAGGGATGAGGCCCTCAAGCAGCAGTGAGCAGCATCCATTCCAGGCATCTTCCGGGCAGCCCCGGCTCCTCAGCCAGCCGTTGCCCTCCAGCTCCCTGTGATAGTACGTGGGTTGAATCTCCTGGGCACTCAGGTTGAACCAGCTCCTCTCTGTCTCTTGCTGCAAATGTGTTCAACATAGCAGCACCAATAAAACAAGCTATTAAAAAAACTTCATTAATTTCATTTCAGTTCACCGGACAAATAATATCAACACTAGAGCAAAGCTGATGCACTCACGTTCCAGGTTTTCTTTACCCTATCTCAGACAAAATACTATCAATTAGGCGTGTATACTACATTATTATTCATAACTTTGTCATATGTGATAATTCAATTGGAATATTACAAAAAATGATTTTAAAAATGATTGTTGTAATAAATCAGACACCCAGCCTGCAGATCACATTCTCCTATACTCTTCTATTCCTTGTAAAAAAAAAACAAAAAAAAAACCAAAACATTTTTGTTTGGGACAGATCCCAACAAAAATCAAATTGTCATCATTTTGCATATTTCTGTGACAATAAAATACAGAAATTCTAACTGAAATTATGACTTTTTTGATAATGCATATTATTCAGCTCTGCCATCTAGAATGCAGAAATTGGACTCTCAACTGGAATAGAGCTCATGGACAGACATGACTCCCGCTCTGTTTTTCTGGTGGATCAACAACCAGTGAGACCAGTTTTCCTTTAAACTGGCTTTGTTGGTCTGTGGGGTATTCTGGTAATTTGGTTCATCTGCATAGGTCCTGCAGCTTAAAGCAGGAATGTTTTATTTGGGACATGGAACTGTTACAAGTCCCACTGCCCTTTCACAATGAAAATGTAGTGAAGCATGTGACAAAAAAGGAAAAACAAAGATTTAAAAAGAACAAATGGCTTTATGTTAATGTTAATCTGTAGCACAGCACACTTTGACAACATCAGAGCTTTTCTACCTTTCTATCTTTTCTATCATTGATGAGTTCTGGCCTTCCCCAGTAGTAATGGTAATATAATGTATTTCCCTCTGTCAGTACCTTTCCTCTACAGTAAACAGCCTTCCCAAAGCCCTGGCAGAAGGAGGAGGTGAAGGGGAGAGGCAAGGCCGGCCGGTGGACGTACAGGTAGTCTGACAGAAGAGCCCAAAACCTGCAGGAAGAATGATCAATGATTGAAATCTGGGGAATATGGAGCAAAGTCAACACCTTGAACGGATTGTTGTTCCTCAAATTATTCCTACAGCATTGCGGCAGGAAGCATTATCCTGCTGAAAGAGGCCACTGGCATTAGGGAATACTGTTTCCATGAAAAGCTTGACTTGGTTTGAACAATGTTTAGGTTTGTGCCATGTGTCAAAGTAACATCTGAAAGCCTGAAATGAATGGCAGGACCCAAGCTTTTCCAGCAGAACAAAGCATCACACTGTTTCCATTAGTTTTTCTGAAACCTTTCTGTCAGAACCCATGTGAACTTCAGCAGTCTGAGATACAGCAGCTATTTTTTTGTATTAGACAACATGGTCCTGCCTTCACTCCTCATAGCCATCAATGAGCCTTGATCCAGGACCCAGTGGTTCAGTGTTTTTCCTTCCTTGGACCACTTTAGTAGGTCCTGACCACCACAGACCAGCATTATCCCGCAGAGCTGCAGATTTGGAGATGATCTGACTCAGGGGTCTAAACATAACAGTTTGGTTCTTGTCAAAGCCACTCGCATCTTCACACCTCACGCTCCACAGCTCAGCAACAGGGCCAGGTGTTGGTGCTTGTTTGTACGAGTACAGTAGTTAACGAGTTGAGAAAAAGTAGTGACTGTCAAATGACTGTCTGACATAAGATAAAGTGGAGAAAATATTCAAAATCAAGCAAACTATTAAATTGAAAACGTTCCTTTCTGTGGGCATTTTTTAAAGATTTATTGTTGGGGTTTTTATACCTTTATTTTAGTCAGTAACTTGCAGAGTGGCCAACAGGAAACAGGGAGAGAGCGAGAGAAATGCCCTGCAGCACAGGTGGCTGCCAGGATTAAAACCAGTGATGCTGTTATTAGACGGCACAAGCATTAGTTGTGTGTTGGTGTGAATGTTGAATAGATCTCACATGTCCTGGTTCTTGCGGAATTCGGTCTTATCATCGTGGGACTCGTACACCCAGCCCGGAGCAAAGATGGCTGTTGAAAAGCTGTGTCTCCGAATAACTTCCAGTGCCTGAAGACACACAGCCCAAGAAGATGCAGATTTTCCATGACCTGCTGAAAACTACAGCTGGCTCCTTAAAACTTTATCAACACTGCTTACCTTACTGGTTTCCATCATTCCTCCTACCACCTTGCCTCGGCCAAACACGTCTACCCCGATGTAGACGTCAGCTGTACGGCCTTGGATCCCACTGTAGTCCTTCATCCACTCCAGGTTCTGCTCCGTCCAGTTGTAGTTGGTGAAGAAACCATCACAGGAATCAAAAAATACCCTGTGATTGAGAGATGGAGATCATGTTTTTGATTAGTACCTCACTAATCATCTTGGTTATTTACAATGAGTTCTGTCACTAATCCAGCTTCCTACTTGTTGGTCTGGTTGAGTTCATTCTGCCAGTTGAGCTGTCCGTTCTGCGTCACGCTGTCGTACCACAGCACCAGGCTACCTGACATGCGCTCATGCATCTGGTCTGTCAGATAGCGCAGGAACAAAGGTGTGTTCCTTACTGCGACTTCCTATAGGCAAATGACAAAACACAAACACAAGGTGTATTAAGGGACATCACATACAACACCATGTTGTAGAAGTGACCATAGCCAAACATCAGCTCAGCTGACCATGTCTGACTGAGCTACCAGAAGCATTGGTTTAAGTTTACACTCCAGAGCTGAAGTGTTTTACTTACACTGAGGGTGTTCTCTATGTTAATGAGCCAGCCATCGAAGCCATAATAGTGGCTGATCTGGACTAGTTTATCGGCGACAGCCCGGTATGACTCCTCATTTTTCAGGAAGGCCTCACATGCTTTGACACCATCAGTCCATTCTGTGATGAAAGTCCCTGGAAAATCCCAAAAGCATGTTTCATCCCTCAGAGAAGAGGTGAGGAGAGGAAGCCTGATTCACTTCTCACAACTGCATTGTCCTCTCATCCTCTAATCACATGCCAGTGCTTGAGGTTTAAATTCCAAAATACAATAAAGTGAACCATTTCACTCACCAATAACAACGACGCCATGTCTGTGCGCAGCATTGGTCCACACCACAGGCGGAACTGTGACCAGGGTGTGTGTGAAGTAATTAAAAACATCAATGTACTGCCAGTGGTAGAATGCGTACGGAGTCTCTGCACTTGTTCCCTGGGTAAACCTTAACAGAAGAAACTGTGACACTGCATTATGGTGCATGCATGACAGGTGGAAGACAAGGGAAAAGCAAATATGAAAATCACAGGACGCTCTGGAAGTTGAGTGGCTAGAGCGTGTTCCATATGGACTCACTGAGCCCTGAGCAGGATGTCCCAGGTTGACTCCCAACTGGCTGGACCCTTTGTCAATATCCAAAAAAACCCCATGTGTGAAATCTACTAAAAGTTGTGACTACAAAATACACCCTAATGCTAACAGACAACAATTACAGTTTTCATTGGGGGGTGATATTTTGCAGAAAGGACGATGTTGTGGTGATGCAGTGGTTAGCTCTGTCACATCACAGCAAGAAAGATTCTGTGTAGAGATGACATGTTCTCCCTGTTCCTCTGTAGGCTCCCGCCAGGTTCTTTAGCTTCCTCCCACAGTCCATAGACATGCAGGTTAGTTTATGTGGTGACTCTAAATTGCATGTAGATGTGTGCCTGTAGAATGTGAACATGAGTGGTTGATTGTCTCCATGTGTCAGCCCTTTTATGGACTGGTGACCTCTCGCCCACGGGTAGCTGGGACTGCCTCCAACCCTCCTGCATGGATGGATGGATTGGTGATGCCTGTCTGAGTCCAGACCAGTGCTGTGCAATTTAATAAGAGTGATTACAATTCAACAGAGTATTTCTACATTGACCAGCGCAGCTATTCAAGCCTTTACGCTGCTGGTCACATGATGTTACTCAGCCAATCAGCACGATATGAGTGAGATACATAGAAAAGAGACTAACTAAAATCAAAGGAGTAAATGAAGGAATGGGAGGTCCAATGTCCAAATTTTCTATAAGTAACATGTCATAACAGCATCATTTCTATTACAGCTGTTCATTCATTAATTTTCAACCGCTTATCCGTTTCCGGGTCGCGGGGGGTGCTGGAGCCAATCCAGCCAATCCCTAATGCTGAGCCTGGTTCTGCTCAAGGTTTCTGCCTCTTCAAGGAAGTTTTTCCTTGCCACTGTCGCCAAGTGCTTGCTTATCAGGGGATCTGTTGGGTCTCTTTACATATAGAGCAGGTCTAGACCAAACACTTAATAAAATTATTTAAAGTGCCTTGATGTAACTTTGTTATGATTTGGCGCAATACAAAAAATCTGATTTGATTTGAATTGAAATGGATTCATACCTGTCATCCAGGTAGCCTCCCATCATGTCATGAGACACCAACGTCCGACGAGGAGAGGTGGCAAGAGGGGGTTCCCTAGGTGCCAGAGGGACTACTGCCACATTAAAGGGGTTTGCTTCGCTTCGTTTCCATGACAAGAGCTCATCTAAAGTCTGAAGACCACAGCTTATTGGTTCGGTTGTGTCTGCATCATAGTGCTTGGCTGGTATAGAACAGGAAAATATTAGAAATTTTAAAAAATGAACTGCAGCTGAGAGCATTTCAGACTGAACTACAGATGAACTACAGGTAATGTCATCACCTAACCTGGCATCAGCAGTGAAGGTGTATAGTGGACAACTTCATGGATGCTGCTTGAATCTGTAGGTTGATCCAAGCAAGACTCTAACCTGGAAAAAAAAAGTTAAATGTTACAGAATAAAGATACTGCAAAGGAGCTCCTGAAAAACCATGTATCCTCTTATGCCTAATTCACCAAGGTCTTACACACACCAGCTCAGACAGTTAGAACAATACTGGGGTCTGAAGGCCTGAATATGTCTAGAATGAGGTAGAATGAATGAATATTTCTGGTGCCAAACACTTGAATGATCCCTTTGCATTGTAGTTATCTCTTAACAGATCAGGTTGCTTCACAAATTTACAAGAGACGTGGAATTAACAAATGCACTTTGAATACAGGAAAAGCCACGGACCATTTCAGCACATACAATCAATTCAGAGTGGAACACAGTGAAGACATTCTAACAGGATGTGGATGGAGTGAGCCCAGACAGAGAGAGCATGGGAGGATGTTAGTAGCAATGGAAACTAAAACAGCAATAAACAGCTTCAAGTTAACATGGGCTGAGTGACACCATCTCTGCTGAAGACAGGTCATGAAACGAAGGGACGAACTCTTTCCTGAGTCCACTACCTGCTGCCTTCAGGTCTGCCAACCATTCCTGCGCCATCTTCATTGTCCTCCCGTCTCCTTCTGAGAGCAGCTTTGTTTCCACCCACAGCTAGAGCCATTTTAAGGATGTATATACAAACACATCGAAGTTACAAACTGTAAGAGAACAAGGGACCAGAAAGTGATTGGACACTTTCTTCTTCGTCTCTATTTATCGGCTTTTAGTTACATTACCGCCACCCACCGGATCGAAGGGGGAGAAGAAGAGCTCACGGCTGTTTACAGGATGTAAAACTATGTCCTAAAAGCCAAGAGCAAAACTTGGTAAAAAAAAAAACACGTTACCCTTCTCCCGTTAGTTTTTTTTTTTTTTTTAATCAAACTGTTTGTTGATTTATTTAACGCAAGTATTGTGTTCCTTTTAAAAGCACCTCTTTGAGATTGAATTATTACATTATTTACCAATTATTGACAGTTTTTTCGTGTTGTGCATTTTCCAGAGTTGGAACAGCCATCTGTACATGAGAGAATGGACCCAGGCCATCTGGACAAAGGAACTCATCTTTTGTTTTTGTGCAAGACCAGACACTTTAAATCGGAGAAGATTAGTCTCTGGCAACGAACCAGGGAACAATACCAAGAGGGGGGTGGACAAAGATGGCGCCGCTGCCCGTGTTCTTCCAGGGGCAGTAGAATGAAGATATCAATATTTCGATAAAGAAATGAAAATAAAATTGCAAACCAGTTAGCATAAACTGCTAATCAGAATATAATATATTGTGTATTCATAATATAATATACATCTAATTTGAAAAACAATAATATGAAATATGACAAAAGAAACTGGGATTTTTAATGAATGATTTGAATGAATAGCAGCTCTTGATAGATTTGCTTGAAAATAAAACGTTTAATACAGAGATTTTTATGAGTTTTAAGTGAATAAATATGTCTTCTGCGGAATAATGCCAACCACGTGGAGCATTGCGTGTATTAGAGAATACAGTATTAGAGAATAAGAAAGAAACGAAGAAGACGTGGCTGTTACTGAAAGTGGTCTCAGTTGGTAGCTCTATTGTGAAAGTTTCTCTGGTGTCCGGGCGGAAGTGACGTCTAGCAGAGGCAGCGGATCATAGAGTATCGGTCAAACAACAGAAGCACAGCGGCCACTGAGAGAGGATCCGGGTGAAACCACAGCCATCAGCGCCTCAAAATCCGTCTTCATCCGCGAATAATTAACGCTAAGTCATATCAAAAACAGCGAGAGCATAAAGTACACACTTAAACCTTTTCAACGAGTATCATATTACCACTCTATCAGATTTGCAATATTTGAAAACAAGTGGCGAAAGATCGTGAGAGCCGACTTCCTCCGGGAGACAACAAACAGAAGACAGCCTATCGGTTGAAGAGACCCCCTGTGTTGGATGCTTAACATATTCTGCTTTTAAAAAGACTTTAGTTTTAAACTCGGAACATTTTATTTTTCATATTTCGGAGCTAGCGAGCGTGCTTGCTAGCCGAACGCAACTCGTTTATCATGGAGTTGAGAGTAGGAAACCGATACAGACTGGGCAGGAAAATTGGAAGTGGGTCGTTTGGAGACATCTACCTGGGTAAGTTGTAGTCAACGGAACTTGATATGTTGTTTCTATTTGTGTCCACTGTAAAGCAACAACGCAAAGCTTTAAGAGTTTGTGAACCAGTTTCTCTCCGGGGTCCCCGAGACAAACAGCTAGTCAATCAGCTGTTCGGCTGTGTTAGCCACCAAGCTAACAGTCTGTGTAGCCGAGCAGCTAGCACCAACAAAATGTCTGTTGTGTTTTAATACCAGGAAACGGTGAATTTATTAAACGTGTTTGTCATGATGTTAGAACAGTGAATTGAACGAACAGCGTTCACGACGTTGAAGTGAGACAGGCGGTTGCTGTGGAGCTACGGCCATGAGCTCCCATCATCAAGCTAATGCTTGAGTTTGCTCTCTGTCTGGTGGAAGCGTCAGTTGTCCGGAGACAGAATAACTGACCAGGCCAGAGGTTTCACTCTCACCTACTCTCACCTACGGCGGCAAATAATCGGTAACTGCCAATGTCGAACAGCAGACAGATTTAGTCTCTAGCATCCCCCTCGTGGTTTTATCAAATGGGTTGCTTTTCCAATCAGGTGCTTTATCTGGATTACTCTTAAAGTAACATGTTATTAAAACTTTATTCAAAATGTTATTAAAAACACAAATGTCTGCTGTGTTCAGTCTGAGAGACAAAAGCTGAATGTGCGCTATGGTCGACATGTCCAGGTTGTTCAGTGACACAGTTTCGGTTCACATAGATGACTAATAGATGATTCGATTAGATCTATTCTTTGGAAGAGCTGATGGGATGGTTTCCCTCTCATTGAACATAAAAGAGCAGCTGCACTGACGGTTATTAGCAGCAGCAGTTTGCTCAGATCTTCAATATTGATCGAGATAGTAAGAAGTGCATCATAAGTAAACTTGAAGTGAGGTAAGGTGACAAGTTTTGCAAAAAATCCTTATGTGCTAAATGTCAGATATCTACCACCTTGGGTTAATGTGTCCTCTGATGTCCCACCGCTCTTGGCAACAATGGTGGAGAACAGCTGATCGTATTTCTAACAGTTAGTTATCTGAACAATGGTGGAGAAGAGCCATTGTTAATTCACGAAGCTGCTCTTACAGACTGCAGACTAGTCACATCATTGGTGATATCTAATCAATTTGTACACATCCTACACCGGGTCCAGCTGCTGGGAAAGCTGTGTACTGACAATCAAGACATTTGTATATACACTTTTGAAATTATGAAATCAATTAACCCCAAACAGACATAATGCTTATTTGTAATCAAGTGATTATTAAAATATTAGTCATTACTTTCCTGTTGATGAATTAATCAGTGAACCTAGTGACTGTTCTAGAAGAATATAACTGTAGACTCCAGTATAAGCAGTAAAATGATTTTATTTGTTGAGGGCAGGTTGTGTTTTCTGGTAAGTGATTTTGGTTATTTTAGCAAATTTACTACGCACTGTATACTTTAAGCCATGCTATAATAAATGAAATGAAATTATTGTTGTAAAGATCCATGCCTTTTATTGGTTTCCATTTATATGTGCAGAGCTTTCCCTTATGTTGGCACAGTCTTGGACCTTGTTAACTGTACAGTGAAGAAATGCAGTGTAGACTCCAAATCCACAAGCAGTAAAACTGTTTCACAATGTAATAATGGAGTGAAATATCTGTAAAAACAAAAGTATATCCATTTTGCCCTTACACAAGGTTTAGCAAAGGGATAAAGTTCATTTAGAAGGAGAAGCCAGAGCTATACTCACTAAATATGCATGTGTTGTGTGAAATAGAAGCCAAATATGGTTAGTGATGAAATGAATTTATATCAGGTAATAGTGCATTATATAATTTTTATGGTTCCAGAGAAACTTGATTTAAAATTAAAACAATTTCCATCCAGATGAGTGTTTTAGCGCTGTATTAAATGATGTGCGTCTATACCCACTCACTTCAAGGATAATGAAGGTGTATGAGCCGCTGTTAAAAGGAAACTGATTGTCTATTTTCAGTTGGACCCTGCAGACAGTTGTTGAAAGTTGTAGACAGTGTCAACATGTAAGACTTCCCTGAACAACAGCTGCCAGTGATGATATTAAAGTCAGTAACACTTGTAATCCCTTACTAAGCATCTGACTACTGGCAGTTGATAAGACCCAGTCAGCACCAGTCAGAGAGCAGAAACATATTACTGTAGATGTAGCCAACACTATGATAAGAAACACTGGCATTTCATTGTAATAACTTTCAAAGGGCCAGCAAGTTTGAAGGGCCAGATAATTCATTTCCATCAACACAAAAAGCTACTTGTGTGAAGTCACAGGCAGACAGAAAAGCTAGAAAACGCATAGAGCTACTTGATCTGAACTGAAATACAAGTGATGATCTTATGTTTACACAGGGAGGCTCCTTCTTTGCGTAGATGTGACCTCAGTTTAACAAAGCTGCCCTATCGATCTTTTCTTGTACTTACGGTCCCAATAAAACGTGAGTGTTTGAAATAGATAAGTTGGAGTCAACTAACTAGTTTTGCTAGTTAGTTGACTCAACCTTTGATCAACCTTTGCACTTTTTTTTTTTAGAGTAATTTCAGATCTGCTTTTGCTCTGCTCTGAGACAAGGATTTAAAGAGCAGCACAGGATGGCCTATGCTGCACCAAAACTTTTAACCTATACAGATCTTCATACTAAAAGACTTCACATGTTTATCTCAGTGATATGAGCATAAGGAAGTCTTCAGGACAATCTGGTAAACTACTTTGTGAGTGTTGCTTTTAAACCGAACCACAGCAGAGGACAGGTTAATTAATGCATTCATTGGATCCGTCTATCTTCCACATGAGCCACTGTTTGGCCTGACAGCAAGAGCTATCAGCTGCTTGCATAATCACTTTGTGTTTTTGTCTTTGCTCATCTCTCGCTCCTCTGCCCTCTGAGTGGCTGGTGACTAATGTGATGCAATATTGTTAACAGGCCAGGGGCCTCATTTATAAAACTGTGCGTAGGATCGTTACTAAAAGTCTACTACGCCAAAAAGCCAAAGTTTGTATATGCCAGAAAATATTCGGATTTATAAAACCCTGTGTACGCACACTTAAAGCAAACTTTGCTTTATAAATCACAGACTTGACTACAAGTGTGCTCAGCTGTGTCGGCGTCATGTCACGCCCTGTACACGCTCATTTTTAACCGTAAATGGTCAATGCAAAGCACCTCATAAATATAAACTAAGACTGAGATACAAGTGTTATGTTTTGTTAGAACCGATGGCAGATACAGGAAGAAAAGGTTAAAAAAAATGTTTCCGAGGCGGAAGTGGAGACGCTTGTCGGTGAGGTGGGTGCCCGAAAAACCATCCTGTTTGGGGGTCACAGCACCGGAATCAAAATCCAAAGGAAGCAAAGCAATGCTCCTGACCTGACGCCGATGCACACAACTGGCGTCATTCTGGTACGCCTGCGAGCGGTCGGGTCACCCCTGCAGCTACAAAGGGAGACAATACAAGCAATCAATAACCTTACGGAGGAGTTGAGACAAATGAGAAATGTAATGGTTGAAATAGCAGAAATATTAAAAGGCAATGTGCAAAAATGAACCTTTAGTTGTCTTTATAAACACCGCATGACATCCTGACGGAGTCTTGCATCCTGTTCATATCCCGCTTGTCTTGAAGGGGGCTCTGCCTCCGGGTCATAATGGAGTCGGAGGGAGAGGGATACCATTCCTCTGTGTCACATTGTGTAACACGCCACATGCTCTTATAATGTGGCACACTTTGGTAGGATGGTAAAGCAGCCTGCCCTCCGACCCATCCAAAGGCACTTCAGGAGGCCGATGGCTGCTCCACCGCTGACCGCGCATGGGCATGGACCTCATTGTAGACGGTTTCCTTTGCGCTTTGTGCATTTAAAAACGGGGTGAGGACCTGCGTCTGCATTGGGATGGCATGGTTCCGGCGCATTGCCCTTTCTAAGGCTGGACCCAGTTCCACGGCTCCCAAGACAGTCATCATCATGGGCCAATAAGTCGTTATGGTTCCTGCATTACGCACAGGGCTCACCACCGTATTTATAGGTTTCAGTTCGTGCTAACCCCCACCACCAAAAATATTCTTTAGACTGAAGTGTGTGTGAACATGACCCTTTCTTTATGCCTGGTTTGTTATGAAAAGCATCAAGTAGAGCTGACGAACTGAGAACAGGAAAGTGTATAGTATAACGATTGTTAATGGCTTTGTTTTCCACACTTAGGATTTCATTGGCATTTGATTATGTGTTCACACTATCACAGGAAAATGTTCTCTTATTTACACGTTAGGCAGATACTTTATGCGCTGTCCTCTCCTCCTCCTGCACTCCGGGAATTGACAATATGACGGAGAGACGGTAGTGATTAAATATAGAGAAGGGATCGTGATTTAGATTTTTCAGTTGGATTCTAAGAAGATGTTTCCGAAACAATTACTCAGTGCAATGCAAAATAACGCCGTTGAATTAAATCATTCTGATGACATGGCTCCAACGCATGATACGGGTTGAAATTAAATGTGTGAAGGGCAATCCTAAATACTTAATCGTTCTTCCCACTCTTCATTTATTCAATCTGACTTCAGTTCACCTCCGCACCGTTTGTGTCGCCAATTCCCCTTTTCCTCCAAAATGTGCGTACGCATGGGTCAGAGTTACCGTAGAGTTGCGCACATTTTACGTCAAGTCTGTTTTTTATAGATCACAACCTTTGTGTAGAAATGACGTATGCAAGTTTTAGGTCCGGTTTTGTGCGTACGCAAGCTTTATAAATGAGGCCCCAGAACAGTGTGTCTATTTAGTGCTTCATCCACCCTGTGGTTCAAGTTGTTAAGCACTGATGGCAGTATCATGTGACTTCATAAATAAACAATACATTTGACTGAGGTCAGTCACGATATCCTGTCAGTACCTTTTGTCATTAGATCTGATTCAGTTTCACATGAATAGTCCCACACAGTGTTGGCGTTTTTTAGAAACCCCGACAGTGTGTGAGCAGCTTGGAGTGTCTGGGCTCTCTTGGTGGTGGATTCAGCTTGTGTTGGTGTGAGAGGCTACTTGTTATTGGCAACAGGACGAAGAGATGAGGTCAGCAGTTGGACCAAATTTTTGGACTCTATGTACTGTGACTGGGTTCACATGTTTTCTGTCAAATACTCAACACTGGTACATTAGCATATACTCAGGTTTTTTTTACAATGTGTATATGCGGCCAGCGAAGTGTATTTCAACAAAGTCCTCCTGTTGGACCATCTGGTGGTGGATGATGTGCATATTTGTTGGATGATGATAAAAGCTACAGAAGCCCAGATTCTGTGTTGGTCATTGTCCAAGCTTTTTCAACAGGATTTTTTTGAAGATCATGGAAACACCTCATTGATTTTTCCATCTCTTGGTCACTGCACGGTTTAAACTCTCCTTCCAACAACCCACTAACTTCTGCTAACAGTTTGCTTTAGTCTGAAATTGAAAAGGCTACAATCAGCATTCAGTTGTGGGTCCAATGCAATTATATAGACATTGGTATTTATCTGCTCCAATCTGCATTGACATAAATGGAACAATAAATATTTCTGCCCCTTTCCCATGCTGAGCATGACAGCTATCGTATAAGCCTAAAGCCTGGTTTATGGTCCTGTGTTAAATCAACGCCGTACCTACATTGTATGGTAGCAAGGCTCGTCTTAACCCCCGGCGTAGCCTGACGTGCACCTCCCAAAAAATGTAACCACATGCTGGATGCCCTTCCCGTCGCAACCCTCCCCATTTATCCAGGCTTGGGACTGGCACAAGCTTACCAGTGGTTTGCATTGTGGCTGGGGTTCAAACCCGGGGCCGCTGAATGCAAAGTATGCAGCTCTACTACTGAGCTACGTCCCCAGGCAAGCAGATACCGGCCAAATAATTTTCAGCAGGTTCATCCATGTTTACAAATCTGTGTATGCTTTTTAATTTTTGTATAAATAGGTAAAAAAAAATCAAAATTTTGATATTTGCTGTTTGTGAATTGGGTAACCCTGAACTATTAAAGATTATACTTTATTAGTTCCTCAGATGGGGAAATTCACGTTAAAGCAGCAATATATGGAAATGTAATAGAAAATATAATAATAATGGAATATAGATAGAAATTTGAACTGTTGCATATTTAAGGTTTCTAATTGACTTTGTAAACCAGTGTAGCAGGATTTGCCTGAACATGTTTCACCGGCTGCACCACTCAGGTTAAAACACACACAGTCCTCCCCATAACACACTAGTGTTTGTTTTATCAACTACTTTTAAAAACTCTGGTTCAGGACAAAAACTTGTTCTAAAAGTTTTTGTTTGTCATGTTTTGTCTCTTTATTGCTCAACTAAAACTTGTCCTCTTCTGGTGCTGTCAATGGAACAACAGCTTTGGTTGTCAAATTCAGCTTTCAGTTGAAGGTGTTGGAACCTGTACACATCAATCTATCAATCAAACCTTATTTATATAGCACTTTGCATACATAAAATGTAAGAAAGTGCTTTAAAGTTAAGAACCAACTCCCACCCCCCATCCCAACCCCCCCCCCCCCCCCCCCCCACACACACACACACACACACACACACACACACACACACACACTCCTTCAAGTGCAAACACACACACACACAGAGCAGCTCATACACATTGTTTTTTTCCTCAGTGTCCAGCCGAAAAATAGAAACCCTTACTTACTTATTGTCTCTACTGCTCTGACCACCAGGGAGCCTCTGGTAAATGCACGTTTGTTTGTGTTATGTTTGAAAACTTCCTAAACCTTAACCTAACCTGGATTTAAAAAATAAAGGTTGAGCCATTAAGTCAAATTTACACAAACAGCTTTCTATGAATATTTCATCCAACATCAAAATAGATGCAACTTTGTCAGTCATTTTAGTCAGTCAGTTAGTTTGTTTTCAATTACAGTCTGTATATTTTAATTAAAATATTGGTGTTTCTCCGTTTATATTGTTACATTTTCATGTGTCAAAAGTTGCTGATAAATAATGGCAGCACCACCTCATCATCGCCTTATCTTAGTCATAGGGAAAAGCTCACGCATGGAACATATTTAATCATAAATTTCATTAATACATTTAACACTGTTACATGGATGAGCACACCCATAAAGTTACCGGTAGGGCGGGGGTTGATTCCCCAGAAAAATCTGTACAGACAAATCACATTCCTCTTGTGTTCAACAACACAAAGAAACATGTGGCTCAGACTAGAGAGCCTTTGCAGATATTTTCTCAGTTAATTGGCCCAGTACAGAACAGAACAAGTCTTAAGTTAGTTTATTTGTCAGTCTGTAAGCAAATAGCAGACTTGAAAAATGATTGTCTCACATCACTAAAGGCTACTGACCTCATCACATCTATTCAGTGTATGGATGAGTGAGTACACCACTGTCCATATCTGTTCAACCATCTACATTATCTGTATCCGTATTAGGGGCGGGACTTAAACCGAAGTGGGCGTTGTATTTTTAAGCCTGAAATTGATATGGGTTGGTCAGAAGTTGCTATATTTATTGTAAGCCTCAATATATTTTTATTTACAGCTTTAATTTGTATTACACCAAGGTAAGAAGCGAGCTGACCGGGAAAAAATCCTGACCTGGTGAAGAACCAGTGAGAATGAGAAACGCGATGCGGGCTGCATGCACTCCTGTCTTGTCTAACAAGAACCACTTCTGTTACGAATCAAGTTTTTACCCCATAACCCCATAAAGTGGGGCAGATTTGAAACGTTTGGGTTATAAAAAGCTATTTTAAAATGATGATGATCATGTAGTAGTGTGGATGTAGCCTAACTTTTTATCGCTATTATGTTAAATGATGATCTTACCGGGGGACTCGATCAGGTAGTTGTAAATATCGATGTATGTCACCTCCGGCCATTCAGTGGGATCATTTCTCGATAAAAATGAAGGCAAACAGAAGGGACAATGAAAAGACCCACATATGTGAGTTTTTCATTGTACCGTTTTTTTCTCCAGTACAGCTAGCATGTTAAAATAATCATCTGACATGTTGAAATAATATTTTAAGCTAACTACTGGACAGTGTTTTTTAAATTGTGCCGCCCATTGTTATCCCCTCCGGTGGGCGTGGCTTTCGGAGTATGACGCGTTGTGCTCTGTCTCTATCACAGGACACCCCTGAGGAGGATTTTCCTTCAGCCCAAGCATGGATAATGACTCGTATTACTCGTATGGTACTCGTACTCGTCAAAATTGCTTTTTTCTGTACCGGATACTCGTTTCAGCCGAGTATCCAGCACAACCCTAATTCAATGTCTACAATTTTAGTCCATAATCTTTTCCCCCCAGTGAAAATAAAATGCAAAAACAATCATTCCACCTGAAATCACAATATTTGTGCCACCACAATATCATGCATATAAGGGGCCCCACAGAAAATGTTTCACTGAATGGACTGTGTTTCATTTAAAAATAATTACACAAAACAGAAACAATTTGACTGACTCCTGTCAATCAATACAAACACTGCAGGCAGGCTACAGTATTTTACTTGTCATCCATTATTGGCATCATAAAACTTGCTTTAATAGCTGGTGGTGGATCCTGTTCACAGATTAACTATGATCCTAATCATGTGCTCCACCCTGGTCAGCAAAGGCCACCTAGATGACATCATACAGAGCATCACTGATGCTCCACTGGTGCTGCTGGTGTTGCCACCATGATAATTTATGTGGAAAGTCAGATTATGTAACCTGGTATCCAGTTGCTTTGTTTGTGTGGAAGGAACTCAACCCACAACCATATTTAGTAAAGAAACCAGCACTGGTTTTTCAGATCATACAGCAGCAGAGAGATGGCCCATGCAGACAGTATCCACAATCCCCTTGTCTGTTAGTTAGATGAAAATGTAATGATTGCTATGAGGAATGTGGGCTGTACATATAAGTAGATACATGAAAGAGGAGCAGGGTACACATACTGTCAGCTGTTTTTACATATGCACTGCAACCCTGAACCTTTTCTGACTAGAGTGGCAGCATGCGTGAATCAGTAGAAATGGACATTAAACAAATTTCAGCCTCACATATGCCTGGTTCAAGGCCCATGTCATGTCTGATTGAGCTCGTGTCAATAATGCGTGTGTGGACTACGTTTTTGACGATTCTCCTGAATACTCTATCCAGGTGCCATTCTTTCACCCGAACCAAACAGAGTATTGTTAAAAAGCGAGGGAGCATGTGACAGGGACGTCTTCTTCTGGGATGAATGTGTAAAAGCAACGACTCCAGACCTGATTCTTCTGACATGGTTTCACGTCCATTTTGGATTTGTTAACTGTGCCTGTGTTAACCATCATATTTTCCTGTGTACCACAGTGGACCTTCCCCAGTCACAGATATTTTTTCTCTGACTAGAAGCAAAGCACATACTGTTGACAAACTAAACAATCATCTGTCATCAGTACTTTATTCAGTATCATTTTTGTGGTGAATTTAATCTTCAAACCTACTCTTTGCAAAGGTTTAGGTCTGGAGATGCACAGTTCCCATAGTTGGTACGATTTGAAATCAGTTCTAAACTGGAGCTGATTCTAGTATTGCAAATGACACTATGACATCAGAGAATATGCTTCTGGTGTCATTTTTTATCATTCACTAGAGATGTCACCCTATTTCAAACCATCAGTTCGATTTCATTCTTGATTTTAAGGTCACAATTTGAACCTCAATCTTTTTTTGGGTGGGGATTTAGCACAGATTGATATTTTTTATAAGATGTTTTGCACGGTGCCATGAGTGATATAACACAGCTTACAAAGCTTTTCTTGTTGACAACTCAGGAGGTAAGCAAAATATTTCAGGAAGTGGGTTCAGTGTGGTTAATGTCTTCTATATCAGCAGCAATGATTTCTTTTAACTGACTATAGATTCAACTTAGAGGAGGTAAAGTCCACTCACCAAACATAAATACGTATGTACATTTTTTGCCTCTTGATATATCTGCGGGACAAGATATTGGGGACGTAGCTACCTTGACATGGCGATTTCAACCTTTGAAATCGCCATGTCAGGGTTCGATCAATTACGGATTTACAGCCGAGATTGGCACACCCTTACTGTACACAAATTCATAATTCAAAGACCACCAGGGCCAATTTGGGGCTCAATATCTTTCCCAAAGACAGTTTGACTCACAGAGAGGGGTAGGAGGAAATCATACACCCAACCTCTGAGTGAACTACTCACTCTACCACTTGCTATGTTGTTGCCTTGTTGCTGACCTTATTGTCTGTTTGTGTGTCTGTGTAGGTACTGATATCTCGGTTGGAGAGGAGGTTGCTATAAAATTGGAATGTGTGAAGACCAAACACCCACAGCTCCACATAGAGAGCAAAATCTACAAGATGATGCAGGGTGGAGGTACAGTATACTGTAACACACTATGGACACACACAACTTGCCCCATACAACTGTTGATGCTTTTAAGGACTAAATCTGCAGAAAAATGAACTACAAGCATTTAAAAATATAATATCTGTAACTGCAAATAATTAAAAATGATCCATGTTGGATATTTCTGAGTTAACTGAGGAACTAACTGAAGGGGTGCGTATTACTACTATGATGCTTACATTCAGTCCATCTTGAAGAATGGTGTCATTTTGATTTAACTTTCTGATGAACAGTAAAGCTCGAGGACAAGCAGATGGACGTCTTCCTGGTATACTGTTTACCTAGAGTTTATGTGCATTTGTCCATAAAGAGGTTTCACTGGCAGGGTGCTTGATATGTTCACACAACTTTAAAAGCCTTTTTAACTATGAGTTTCAACTAGATGTGTCAGAGCAGGAGCACACAAGACCCCTTTTCTCTACACAGCAGCATAGTAGCATATTCCTCATTGGAACAATTGATAGAAGACGCTGGCACAAAAAATAAAAAAGCACTATTGACACATGCCCTAAGGTTATTCTTTGTGGGAACAAAACACATCCTTACATGAACGAAGATTAGTGGGAAACTAATCACTTGTGTAACTAAGTGACCTTGAGACACCTCAGCTGCTTGTTATGGCTGTCTCCTATCTCTGAGGGTCTGTGTTATGGCCTTGGTTGCTCTGACAACTAATGCTGGGGATTGTGAAGCTTTGTCTTCATAGTTGCCTTACTGATAATTATTAAGCTGCTGTTCATAGTAACTGACCAGAAAGTAAAAACTGTGGAAATACATCCTAAACATTAACTGCCTATAAAAGTTGAAGCGGGTCTGAAGAATTAAACTTGTATTCTATCTAATGCCTATCTAGGTCTTCTTCAGTGCTACATGATATTCATTTTTGGAATCATGGTCGCATTTAAAGGAAAATAAACCCTAAAGCAATGCTGCAATAAGATGTGGCTACTTTTCTTCGGGTTTCAAAAAACAAAGATGGCAATGGCCAAATTACAAACTGGAGGCTTAAAACAGCAGTTCATAAAGCAAAGACTGTCATGGTGGGTTGACACTTCTGCCTAAACAGCACTAAAGGGACTAATGAAGCAATTTCCCCACCACTGGCATCAGCTGCATTTTGATGTAATGTCTCCTCGTGAAGGTGCAATTGTGTAAATGTCCTCTGATGTTAGATAAAACCAATCTGGCTGGTTGTTTTCAAATCTTCGTCTTTTATTTTAATGAAATCAGATCATACAGTTTTGGCGAAGATCTAAGAGGCTTTGATGGATGTCATAGATTATAGAAATGCTACCTTCATTGCATTAGTATTGTGTCTGATCCCTCAGTAATCACACCAACAGTCTCTCCATCAGTAAATCAAATGTAGTTTTCGGCATTCTGTAAAGAAGAGGTAGTAAAAGTCTGAGACTGAGCATGTACTGTGGAAGAGCTGCTTCGTCCCTTTAAGGACGACCACATGTCTGTATTCTCGGTCCAGCCTGGTAGGTAGGCTATATTGAGGCCTAGTGGCTGACCCAGACTGGGATATATTTGAATTTGGATGTATATAAATAGCTGATGCTGAGTGTCTATATGTGTGAGTGCAGTGCCAGGTGCTGAGCTGCATTTTGTTGCGTTCTGCCTGTAGAAGGAAATGCCACATGGCCTCTTCGCCTTGGCAACGTCAGCTAATTACCAGCTACAACCAAACCAGCTGGCCTCTGCTCTAACACCCTTCCTGTGTGTGGGGGGATGGTAACTCTTTCCTTCATTCACAAAGATGTCTCCTGCAGCACATCTAATCATATAAACATAACAATTCATCCTGAGGAAACTAGCTCTCCTCTTTTTTAATTGTTCAATTTATTGAACACAATGGAATATTGGTAATAATGAAATATGTAGGAATTTGTCATGCTCAAGAACTATGACTTTGAGGGGAAATTTGTAAATATTACCATATGTAACTTGTACATGAAAATATTTATTGGCTCTTATCACAAACAATTGAATTGGAATATGATCAGTCTTATTGAAGCAAATCGGATCATTAGCGATCACACGGATGATTTCAGGTTATATCACTAAGATGCAAGCATTAGATAGAACAAACAAATTTGATTTTGTGTTAATGCATTTATTGCTGATTCGACAGTGACACACTGTTACTCCTTTAACTGTAAATATGTTGTATCTCAAAACGCAGTGTTGGATGTCATGAGCCGTCTACAAGGTCTAAACTAAGACTCCATAGGTTTCAATTCTTTGTCCTCCTTTTTGGGTGGTGTAGGGGTAGAGAGCACTATTTTTGGGATCTTTTGGCCTGTCATTTGGCCATTATGTATAGTACATCCTGGTTTTTGGCTTCTGGTTTTATGCTGAATCACCTGATGACCTACTTAAGCTATTTGTTTTAGAGCTTCGTGGGAACGGCAGCAGTGCCAGCCTCATCTGGAAATCTGCTCAGTCGTTGAGCTCAATTATTGGCCAGGAAACATAATAAATGCTGTTATATTGTAACTTTAATGGCATAAGGGAGACGTGATTGTATTTTTTATTCAAGTTCCACATTCACTGTAAAATATGGGCAACAAAGGTGAAATCTGTATAATTTGAGAAAGGCATTAGTCTTTGTGATTGCAGATTGACTATACTAGTTGTTTTCCAATTTGAATGAAAATGAAGAAATAAAGGTGGCCATTGTTTCTAATTAGTCCTTACTTTGAAAGTAATTTATATCTTAACCTTGTCCTCTCCTCTACTGTCCGCTCCCTCCTGTTTTCCAGTGGGTATTCCCACGATAAAGTGGTGCGGAGCCGAAGGTGACTATAATGTGATGGTGATGGAACTGCTGGGACCCAGTTTGGAGGATTTATTCAACTTCTGCTCCAGGAAGTTCAGCCTCAAGACAGTCCTGCTGCTGGCCGACCAGATGGTAAGATCCAGAGAGGATGAAAAAAGGGGGCAAAAGTTGCCTTGTGTGTTGATTAATTTATTTAACCTACGCATTAATTCCACATCCATGATGCATGTTTTATGTAACATAATTTCAGTAGTTCATGCACTTACTCTTCCTAAGAGTTGGATGAGAAGACTCTCAAACCTAAAAAAGAAACTGTTAGTTATCTATTAAGCCACAGGCAGCAGCTTCACTTACCATAAAGACTATAAACCCTCAGATACACTTTCACTTACACTATATTCAGGCTTATGTATATGAACCCACATTACTTTATGTGCTAGAAAACGCCCCCCTCCTGACAGTCAGAAGAAATGCTTCTTTATTTGGTCCAGAACTCATACATATGAAATATGAAACGAGCATCCACCTCGCTCCTCTGGCTCGTTAGCAGTTGGTTCAGCAGTGCTGACTTTGAGCAAACTATGAAGTTTTAAACATTTCACAACATTTTTTATTTCTAAAATTATTGATTGATTTCTGATTTCTCAATTAAAAACCATTTCCCGTGTTGCTGGGCTGTTTGCTAACCTACGCTTCATGTCTGCAGCTTTACATTTATGGTTCAGACATCAGAGCACTTTCTTCACATCAAATCAAAGTATGCTTCCAAAAATGTTAAAGATCAACCTTTCCTGTTCTCTGTAGATCAGTCGCATTGAATACATCCACTCCAAGAACTTCATCCATAGAGATGTGAAGCCAGACAACTTTCTGATGGGGCTGGGTAAAAAAGGTAACCTGGTCTACATCATAGACTTCGGTCTGGCGAAGAAATACCGTGATGCCCGCACACACCAGCACATCCCCTACCGTGAGAACAAGAACCTGACCGGCACCGCCCGCTATGCCTCTATCAACACACACCTGGGCATCGGTATGACACATCTTGACCAATTCCATAATGGCTAAACCAATGAATTCCTAACGAAAATGTGAGTCTGACACTCTCTCTTCTGTCTGTAGAACAGTCCAGAAGGGATGATTTGGAGTCACTGGGGTACGTCCTCATGTACTTCAACCTGGGTTCTTTACCCTGGCAGGGCCTTAAAGCTGCCACCAAGAGGCAGAAGTATGAACGCATCAGTGAGAAGAAAATGTCCACGCCCATTGAGGTCCTCTGCAAAGGCTACCCATGTAAGTTCGACTGATCCCTCTTCCTTCATGACTTTGTGTTGACATTGATCTGGAACAAACCCTCACTGAGTGCATGTGTCTTTATGTTTATGTTTATTAAAGATCCCCATTAGTCTTAACTCAATGGGTGAGGACTATTTTTCCTGGGGTCCAACCAAATCAAACATTACATAACAGTAATGCAATACAATGAGAAATAAAAATTATTAAAATACAACAATAAAACAACCCCCCCCCCCCAAAAAAAAAGTAAGATAAACAAATAGATAAAAGAAAATTACAATGAAACTCAGTTCATATTCTTGCCCCAAACATCAGTATTCAGAGCAATACTCTCTTAAGTTAACATAACCTCCTTACAAATTATGGCCTCTTTTAATTTCTTTTTGAATCTCTGTTTATTTTCTATCTTAATTATATGCGGTGGGAGTCCATTCCAGTGTGTCACTGCTCTATACATCACAGTTCTCTTCAGTGCATTAGTTCTTGGTAGAGGTAGTGTAAAGTGAGCATCTGAAGCCTTTCTTGTGGCAAAGTCATGTCTAGCCCTAGTAGATTGCAGCTGTAACATCAGATTATTTGGGTTTCCAACATGATAAATACTAAACAAAAATGTTGATAAACTATAGGCCAGTCTTTGGTCTACTGGCATCCAAGATAGATATTTGTGCATCCACTCTACACTGCTCCTTCTAGAGCAGCAGAGAGCGAGTCTTGCTGCACTGTTCTGTGTGATCTGGAGTTTGTGTAAGTCACGTTTTGAGGCACTGGACCATATTATTGGGCAATAGTCTAGACAGGAAAGTACTAAAGATTGTAATACCAGTTCAACTGCTGAGCTGCACAACAGATGTGCAGCGCTTCTTATCATTGAAATACTTTTACTCATGTTACACACAACTTTATGAATATGTGACGACCAAGAACATGTTTCATCCATAATCACACCCAATAATTTGGACTCTCTAACCTGTTCAATAACAGTACCTTGTACAACCAGATGCAGTTTTGGGTTAGTTCTGACTCTGTATCTAGAACCGAGGATGATACTCTGTTTTGGAAACATTCAACTTCAACCTATTCTCACTAACCCATTTAGAAACCAATATTATCTCCTTTTGCATTAGTTCATTCACTGAAGCAGTATTTTCTCCTGGAACCCACATTGTAGTGTCATCAGCGTAGATTTCGATCCATGCATTTTTTAGAACATGAGGTAAATCATTAACAAAAATTGAATATAACAATGGGCCAAGGCAACTCCCCTGAGGGAGACCACATTGAAGGAGTACCATGTCTGAAATTGAACCATTAAATAGTACACATTGTTTTCCTGTCACACAAATAACTTTTCATCAGCTTAATAGCCTACCTTCAAAATTGTCTTCTACTAGCTTATTCATTAATAACTCATGATCAATTATATAAAATGCGGCACTGAAATCCAGGAGCACAGTACCAACCATTGACTTACTGTCAATATATCTTAGCCAGTTATCAGTTAGCGATGTTAGCACTGTGCTCGTAGAATATCCAGCCCTATATGCATGCTGACATTCAGTGTTGATGTTATTTGCTTCCAGGTAACATTGAATCTGCTTACACATATTCTTCTCCATCAATTTACTTAATACTGGTAGAATACTCACTGGCCGACTATTCGGACCGGCAAATGTCTCTCTACTGTTTTTAGGCAGTGGTGTAACCTTTGCAATCTTCCACATCTGTGGATAAACACTATTTTCAATACATAAATTAAAAATATGGCATACCGGCTCTACGATGAATTTAGACACTAGACGTATCAACCTTCCATCTAAGTTGTCAGCTCCACATGGTTTGTCACTTTGAATTGAGAGCAAAAGCTTCTCCAGTTCTTCTACTGTTATTCTCTTAAATTTGAACACACACACCTTATCCTTCATGATCTTATTTTTTATAATGGAATTAGAGAGCCCACTACTAACAGGGGACATCTGATTTCTAATTGTATTAACTTTATTTATAAAATAATTATTGAAATAATTTGCTATGTCAACTGGTATAGTTATGAACACACCATCTACCTTTACAAATGAAGGCACTTTAGACATTGTATCTCTACCCATAACTTCATTTAGTGTTCTCCAGAGTTTCTTACTGTCATTTTTAAATTCCATGACTTTACTTTGATAGTAATGTTTTTTCTTCTGTCTATTCATTTTAGTCTTGAGGGAAGTGAGGGAATTTATTAACATTCTCATCTTCTGTCTCCACAGCGGAGTTCGCCACATACTTGAACTTCTGCCGCTCTCTGCGGTTTGACGACAAACCTGACTACTCGTATCTCCGCCAGCTCTTCAGGAACCTCTTCCACAGACAGGGCTTCTCCTACGACTATGTTTTTGACTGGAACATGCTCAAGTTTGTAAGTGATTTAAGGGAATCATCTAGCTCTGTCATCTATCAAGTCACTCACGTTTTTGTCTCAGCTCAAAGGTTCAATTAGTGTTTTTTCCTGTGCTTTCTACTGCATGTGGTAATGGAGTAAAATTCTGTCTTCTGAGATGCTACACAGTAGCATTTAAGGTTTTAGGGGTGATTAATGTTGATCGTAGTCAATAAAAGGTAATTTCTGATCGTTCATTTTTCTTCCTGTGTGTGTCAGGGTGCCAACAGAGCCGTGGAGGACGCAGAGAGGGAGCGTCGGGAGCGGGAGGAGCGGCTGAGGCACAGCAGAAACCCTGGAGCCAGGGGCATGGCATCGGCTTCAGGAAGAGCTAGGGCAGCTCAGGACGTCGCAGCCCCTTCCCCATTAAACCCTGCATCACATACAGGTCAACACACACACATACACACAGAACAGGATTCGTTTGGCTCTCTTGTGTGCTTGTATTAATTCCATTTGTTTTGTCTTAAAAATGCTGGAGACTAAAATGAATATTTCCCCATTGTGATACTTATGTTTTGTCCGTCACAAGAACTTATCACAGTTTCTAGTTCTTCTTCTTCAAGCATGAGTTGTTTTGGGTTTTTGTCTCCTTAACTGCTGCTTTGCTTTTTCTATTGAATCAGCAGTTATTTGACTTTTCTGCTTCCTCATCCTTCTGTTGAACTTCTTCTGCAGCTCTTCTGTCATCTTATAAAATTAGATTTTGTATGAAAAAATCCTTTATTATAATAATTACAATGATAAAATCTTAGATTTTATTTTAGGCCAATTCCATCCATTGCCATTATTTGACTAGTGCCTCCTTTTTGACCTTCAGGTATGGAGAAAGAAAGAAAAGTAAGCATGCGTCTTCATCGTGGAGCACCCGTGAACATCTCCTCCTCAGACCTGACAGGGCGCCAGGACACATCCCGCATGTCCACCTCACAGGTAAAACACACATGTGAAGATAATATGAAGTAAACAATTAGTTGTCAGTTTCCTGATAAAGTTGTGTATTCAAAAAAGGAACCACCCTATTGCAATAGAACATATTTTGCATATCGGCACAAACAGACAGAGATGGACTTTTTGACATTTCCCTTTTTACTGGTAACAAGTGTCTCTTCCCCTTTTACATTTACTAATCCAGAATGAATCAGTGACAAGAAGCAGCCAAATAGCTGCAGGTTTCTAACAACTGAACTGATAAATGAAATCAAGTGGCAAAAAACACATCCCACACTGAACTTGAATGTTTTCATTTAGGCACTTGGTCATTTTCTGTCCCACAGCTTTTTTACTTATGGGAGATGGAAGTATGTAGTAAGGGGGAGAGGGGCATAACACTGACTAAGAGCAAACAGTGTTCCACAAATCCCACTTTGGCCACCAGCCTCATTCTTATATATCAAAAGTCCCCCAAGAGTTAAGAGTGGAACAGCCAGTCATTGATGTCCACTGCAAGCTGGCCATCACAGGTTTGAGTCTAGCAGGAATTGTCTCTAAATGTTGACACTTAACAATTGGAGAAACGTCTGATAGGAAGTTGAGTCCTCACTCAAGCAGAGTTGTCTTGGTTTTGACGGTGTGAGTTCTCGTGATCTGAACACAGCTCATGGATTATGCAATTTACATGTGTTATTATTACTATGTGTTATTTACATGTTACTATCAATATTTCTTGTGTGGACACAAAAATCCGCACTGATATCATTATGTGTAAAGCAGAAAGGTAACTTCATTTAATGAATAAGTTCAGCCAAATGACAATAAATAAATCTAAATAGCATGAGATGAGGGACTGTTTAAATGTTGATGATAATCCAAAGAACTCATTCTCAGTAAGAAATGGCTCAAACATGGAGGTTCAGAGCTGCAGTGAATGATTGTGAAGAGCTGATAACAAACTCAAACAGTAGCTCTAAGAGTATGGTCCTGCAGTGAGACAGGAAACAGGAGGAGAGAGGGTGTGAAGATTTGCTGTAAGGGTTCCCAGCTAGAAAAAGCGATATCTGCTTATAACCGCTCAGTGTATTCTGTGCATCAAACATTCTACCATACTCAGAAATGTACTTGCCAACTCACCGACATGATAACGGGTCATTTCCTTTTAGGTGGAACAAGAGGAAATTAACTCTATAGACTGGGACCAAATTCAGATGATACTATAATGAGGCAACTGTACACGTGATTCATGAACAGATGATTTAATGGTCTTAGGCTGAACTGTTGCTTCAAATGGAACAGACACATGAGTGGTATCAATGAAATTTGATCCATACAGCAGAGACACTGAAGGCTTTGTTTTAACAATCCAAAGCTCACAGTACAAGTGCATGTAGCACATATTTGTATCTCTTTTGCTATTTTAACAATTTAAAGAAAATGTTGGTGCTCCAGGTCGATGGTTCAAAATGGTTCTACTTGGTTTCTTAATTAATCAAGGGAATGCTTTGGGCACAACATGCAATAAACTAATCAAGCATCATCTCCTATTCCCTTTAACTCTTTAAGAACCACAATAAGGATTTTCCTTGTGTTTTCATGCCTTTTTGTTTTCCTTATAACATTCTTTAATTTTTTTTAATTTATTTATTTATTTTTATGTCACCAACGGTTCAGAATATTCAGAATCAGCTGAACCGCCACGAAAAAGGAATATGAGAAAATAGAAAAGAATATTGAATGTTTACTTAATTTATGGATAGAAAACCTGTAAACCATAATAATCAAAGAAAAGGTCAGTGGAGGAAGTTACACATATATATTATATTTGTTATATATTTGAGTTCTTCTAGAGTTTATTTGCTGCTCAATCTTTTGTGCGGTAATCTCAAGTAATGAAAAATGAGCTCCAAAGCCACTAATGCTCTAAATATCATATTGCTCATGTCTCTACTACAATAAATATCAGACCAACTTTAGTCAATGAGCTGCACTGCAAGAGGTAACACTAAGATCTAAGATTTAACATCAGGGTTTTATTGTTCAGTTGCACTTCACTCATTTTTAGACCAAAACACTCATGGGTGCTCAAATGGCCGTAAGTGTTGGTACTTAAAAAATATAGGTGCTGTACAGGAAACATGACATCTGCATCAGTCTAACAGACACTAATGCACTTTTTGCCTGCTCTGGCACCCAGAGTGCATCTCATTTTCTTCTTCTCTCACTGTTAAATTGTTGTTAAAATCAGCATTTAAAGTGCCATCATTTCTCATCTGTCCCCTTTAGGCTCTGTCCCGGGTCACACCCAGTGGCCTCCAGTCTGCAGCTCCACGGTGAAATTCCTCCCATCCACCCATGCACCATGGAGGCCTCAACATACAGCACACACATACACACACATACACCAGACTATTAAACGACATGGGGATGACCTACCAATGCGCAGAGGTCTGGCTGCATTCTTGTTCACTTGACGGATGAAGAGTCAAACGACCAGGAGTGTGTTTGTGTGTGTGTGTGTGTGTGTGTGTGTGTGAGAGAGAGAGATGTGCGGGTGGAGAACAGTTTGGTTGCCTTACCCACCTTGGCAAAGTATCAGCCACAGCCTTCCTCCTATACCTCCTCCCAGGGAAGATGTGGACTCACTCCCCCTCCTCCTCCTCCTAACTGTTGATGAAGCCATGGATTTACTTTTCTCTGGCATCATTTGTTTTGTTTGTTTGTTTTTTAACTTTGGTTTTACTTATTTTTATTCTTTAGCATTAAGCTTCCTCTTACACCAGCTCCAATGGTCAGACTTCACAAGGGGTTTGAAAATGGAGAATGACGAGTCTCTTAGTTATTGAAAATATTGTGTGGGATGTTTTTTAATCCTCCAATCAAGACGACGCATGATTCATCCTTGCGGTGTTAAAGGACAGTGCCTAAGCTCTATTTTCTGTCCTGAAAGACTCTTTAAATACCATGTCAACATTATTTTCATTTTTTAGGTGTTTCAGGTTTAACTTCAGAGGTGGGAAAAGCCCCCAATGTTTTTAAAATAGGACAAGAAATCCTATTAATGTTATATTTTCCAAGCTGATCCCATAGTACAAGTTTTGTTGTTTTGTTCCTCCTCAGGTGCATCGGAACCAGGATGTTGTAGTAAATCTTAAAACATGCAGCGTGCGCGCTCTCTGTCTTCAGGTTGTGACTGCAGTGTGCTGCTGGGGAAAGCTGTGAATGGAGCAGTGAAATTTTCGGGATATTGATCTGTCCACACTGAGCGGATGAGATTTTTTTGTGCATAGTGATGTGGTTCTTGTGTGTGTTTGTGTGGTTCTGTCTTAGGCCTATACAGGCTCAAAGGGGTATGTGTGTTGTCTTTTCCAATGGACCGATACTTCACTGCAGTTTACAGCTTTACAACTGTAGGATGAAGCGTGACATTTGTAATTGTCGATTTGCATGATTTATTTTGGAGAAATGCATCTTATAAAACACGACAAACTGCTCCTTATTGCATTTGGTCAGTCAGGTCGGAATTTCCTGATTCACTTCTTCTAGCCTTATCTTGTGCTGAGTAACTTCTTATTGAGTCTGTGCCATTACACAATATTTTTACTACATGGTTGCACAGCGCACAAGTAAACTACACCATAGTTTAGGGAAGTGAACATTTCAAGGCACACTCCTCCCAGATGAATGTCCTCTTGTCTGGAGAAGCTTTGACATACAACTGCAGGGCATTGCATAATGGTTATTGTAGGATCCAGTGTTTTTGGAGCTTGATCATATTCGGAGGATTGCATCTTAATTTTGACCTTTTTCTTTTGTTTTTTTAATCTGCCGATATAAGCCCCACAGCATTATGAAAAAATGATACTAAGATTGCAAGAGAATTTGAAAGATCTGCTCCCAGAATTTGGCACCTTGCCCCAAAATGCCCCTAAAGTTGACGTCAAATATTCAGCAGTTAGGACGTCACTGGTCATCTGTCAGAATCCCAGCCCTCCGTAAATACTATTTACAGAAAAATAGTGAATAGTGAAATAGTAACTGTTCTCAGCAAAACAAACAAAGCAGTTAAAGCCAGTACTATTGTCATGCTTCCATTTTAAATTCCACACATTTTATTGTGAATTTTAACGGCTGGATCAAATGGAGGTAAAGAAGGTGGAAGATATTAGGGACAGAAAAAAACTCAATTGAATCTTCTGACACCTATTTTGGAGTGTGAAAGGGGCCAACCCAGATAGAAAATGTGTTGGTGCATTTAAACACCAGGTGGAATGGGGGAAAGGTGAAATGAGGCTCCCTTTTTTTTTTTTTTTTTTTTTTGGCGAGGTCACAGCTGAGTCCCAATGGTACTAGAACCAGCCTAATGTGGCTCTTCTGGGTGACTCTGAGCAGTCGAACAGCAACACCAACGGCGTGACCAGTGAATCCTGCAGATTTTAAAGTAGCTGGTAGACTGGTTCCAAAGTGTTGTAGGCCGTTATCTGTAGTTGAAGGGGACACGGGGTTGTAGTGCTAATTTGTACATGTTTGATCTATTGTTGTGTATAGGATGTGCCTACTCTGTCTACTACGTCCATGTGAGCAACTGTTAGATTTGGGACAGGGACAACAGTATATGGACTAGGAATGCTTCACTCCATTAGAGTTTCTGCTGAGGCAGCTCTTTAAAAATAAACTTCACCTGTGGGCTTGAAAAACAAACCAGAAAAAAAAATGGATGAACATATTCGTCTCACTGATGGCTATTAAAAATCCAAGTACACTTTACATGGGATACTAGTTTTGTTTTTTGGGGTTTTGTTGTTTTTTTTGTTGTTTTTTTTTTTTTTAGTCTGCTTTTCTCCACCTGTGCAATTTGCTTTTTAACTGTGCAGTGGAGATGATTTCCCATGTCCCACAATGCACCTCTTCACTGTGGATTCATGGCAAATTTTGTCTCTCCACTCCCACCTTTTGACTTATGCTCCTCACTTGTTATACCACTGTATTTGTGTATTTTAAAATTATGTAAATAAATTAATAAGTACTTGTATTTGTCTAGTTTAATGACTTGACTGAACAGCTAAGGCTGTGTCATTCATCTAAAGGTGGTAGCAGAGGGGGCAGCACAGCAGCAAAGTGCTCAGTTGAGTTACCTCACAGCAAGAAGGTTGTGGGTCCGATTCCCGGTCCTGGGTCAGTTCTGCGTGGAGTTGGCATGTTCTCTCCATGCCTGAGTGGGTTTCAGGCATGGGTGGTTTTCTCCCATAGTCCAAACACATGCACGTCTAGGTTGATTTTAAATTGCCTGTAGGTATGATCGTCTGTGTGATTGGTTGTTCGTCTCTCTTTGTGTGTTTGCCCTGCAATGGACTGGCAACCATCCAGCGTCTACCCCGCCCGGAACATTTTCCCCCATGAACCAGAAACAGATAAGCAGTAGAAAGAGTGAGTGGTAGCAGAGGAAAAAGTGATTAGAATGAGAGTTTTAATATTCTGAGACGTCCAAATCTTTACACCCAGAAGGGCAGATTTCTATTATACTATACTATTATAATTAGAACCCTGCATAGAAGCCTGGCCCCTATTTTACTAATTAATTTGGAATCAAAATTAGGCAAACTAGACAGCACGGTGACGTAGTGGTTAGCACTGTCACCCCACAATAAGAAGATCCTGGGTTCCATTCCTGGGGCCTTTCTGTGCGGAGTTTGCATGTTCTCCCTGTGTCTGCGTGGGTTTCCTCCCACTGTCCAAAGACATCATGTTTAGGTTAATTGGTCACTTTAAATTGTAGGTCTGAGTGTGAGTGTGAGTGGTTGTTGGTCTCTGTCTGTCTGTCTGTATGTTGGCCGAGTGATGGACTAGTGAGCTGTCCAGGGTGACCCCGCCCTCACCCAGTGTGAGCTGGGATTGGCTTCAGCACCCCGTGACCTGGAAACGGATAAGCAATTGAAGATGAATGAATGAGGCAAACTACACACAAAATATCTAATGTGATTTCTCCATGTTTATCTCAGGTTGTTATTACATTGAATTGTCAGTGTTGTGGACTGTCCAGATCTACACCTCTCTTCTAGTCCAAAAGGGAGTCTGCAGCCCTCCACACACCACCAAACAAATCACCACAGTTCACTTTAGTGTATAACCTTTATTGTGATAGTAAGGCTATATATTGCACATACAGTACATGAACAGGCTGAATAAACTGTAATCTGCAAAAGCAAATAATCAAAGGGGATCTTCTCCCTCTTGTGTGGATCCTCAGATCTCTGACGGTTTGGCAGATCATGTAAGAAACCTTTTACTTCAAAGTCTGACCATATCTGTCATTAATACAGATTTAATATGTGATATGTGCACTAGCACATATCATGAATACGTTGCCAGTATCATTACTGTTAGAGCAGTTTAGAAAAATACTTTGGGATGAGTAACAGGATCACACTGTTACTGCTTGGAAACACAAGGCCTCTCAGTCCTGGATCTGGACATTTCTTCTCACACACTTGAGGAACATGAAAACATCACTGTGTGTATAACGCCATGTGAAGAACCTCCCAGAGTTCACCCCAGAGAGTGAATTTTCTCTGAAGGGAGTACATGCTCTCCTAATGTAATCTAGGTTTTCTGGAAAAGTAGGCAGTTTGTGGACCCTTTTGGAAAAATGTGCTCTAATTAAAGCCTTGAAGATTTACCGTTTGTAACTTCCAAATTTGCTGTTAGAAATCTGCTAGTAAAATAAATCTATGTGAGAAATTCCAGTAGATGATAGGAAATAAAGCATTCAAGAAGAAAAGATGCTTGTGTAGAAAAGATTTGCACAGAAAAAATATGGCAGTGACATTACACAAAGACACTGAAAAAAACATCCTTTTGTGAAGTCTTGAGATACAAAGCAGAAACTAGTTCAAAGCTTTTCCAGTCTTCCTGTGTTGTAGTCCTAGAGATCTCACTGCATTGCTGCAGCTTTGGTTGTTTACACTGAGGAAGTTTGCCTGGGATAATACATAATACTTTTACAATAATACACTTAGCTAATTCCGATGTGACTTGTTGACACCAGTACACAATATTGCCAAGCTTTATTTGCTGGTGGCTACATCAAAGTAAAACTAGTGATTAAAAGTGCACGCACAAATCAGTGCTGTAGCTGAACTCCTATTGTCTCGTGTTAAAACCCATGTTTTAAAACATCTATTGGTAACACATACTTAATGTTCCCTATGGGAGTGATACCACCCCCCAGCAAACAACTAACACCTGCACATGAACACACACTGTATGATGACACAACTAACCAATAGGTGACTCATGGGAACACTTTATAACACACTTCACATGTCATCCTGATGCCAGATTCGTGAGAGAGCTGCGTGTGTATCCTGCAGTCTCATCCTATCCAGCATCCTCCATCAGGTTTCAGGACTCAGGACCATGTCGCCATTTTGCTTTGGCCCTTCCATTAATGTTTCCACTTCCTGAGAGTCCACTATTTCATTCTCTGGCTCAATCTCTTCTACTTTTTCTTTCTCCTTTTCCTCCTCCTCCTCCCTTAACTCTTCCTTTGCCTCCTTTACAGTCTCCTTCTCTTGCTCCTCTCTTGGTCCTTTCTCCTCTTCATCGTTAACCTTTGCAGGCTTGCTGGACGCTTCTGTCTTGGAAGCATCATCATCAGTTATTGTTACACTCTCCAACTTGTCTGCTGCAACTGGAGACTTTCTTGTAATGAAAAAGAAGTTACAAGTGGCCAGAACTAAAGCAGAGAGGACCACTTCGCTCCCTGCCAGCATGAAGACACACATGTAGTTCTTGGTGGCGTCGAGCAGCTGGCCTTAGTTAAGGATGAGAGAGAATTAAATGTGAGATGGATACAAAGAAAAAAGCAAAAACCTTACTTACATTAATTCCAACATGTGTGTCCACAGTTGCCTCTAGATTCTGTTCATACAGAACTGATTTACAGGAAGGAAAGGCTGTGAGGGAAACAGATGCTGACTGGATTAGTCCCAGTCTCCTGGACTGTCAGGCTTATACACCAAGAAACAGTTTTACTAATTTCCTTGTAGTGGCAGATGTAATTGCTGACTGGATTACTTTAGGTGGTTGTGGTGGGTGGTGGACATAGAAAGTCATGGACTGTGTGTGTGTGTGTGTGTGTGTGTGTGTGTGAATAAACATATGGCTGTCTACAGCAATAAAGTTAATGTTTTTATGCATTAAACTAGACCTCAGCCTTTCAATAACCTTATAAAAGTGCTGCCAATAGCTAACCAACAACTCAGAAAAGGCTGTAGGCATAGCACATGAATGTTATTCTGCTGGAAAAAAATGTATCAGTTCATCAAAACGAAATCATAATTCTGTTCATAAAACATAATTCAGTCATAATAACATTGCCGGTTACAAATTCAGCCCAGTCATAACAGTGAGACTATGCCTGAGTCTATTCATTTTCTGAGTAATAAGGACGAGAAAATCTTGGCCATGTCCTGGTTGCATGGATGTAGTTGTCAGTCTGTCACTGGATCGAGAGACAGATGGTGTCAGTATGAGAATTAAACTCAGCTACAGGAAATGTAGCTGCCTATTACTTCTGGAAAGTGTCCAGAAGATAAGACACATAGATAAAATAGGGCCACCTGTGTATATTTAAATCCTATTATGAAGCTCATCATCCTTCAGCATACTGCAATATATGCTAAAGCTGAAGATAATGTCCAGGTCACAATGTAGTAATTTTTCTATTGATTTATTGCCATATAGCTGATGAAATATGCATGATTTCTCAAATGAGCCTGTCAAAGGTAGACACAAGAAGAAAAAACACCAACACACAAAAGCTGGCACACTGCAAAGTAACAAAATAATTTCTGTGCTGAGACTATGATTGAAAGAGCTGAATAACGAGCCTGATCCCTTCAGCATTTTGGTCTAGTTCTTGTCTAAAAACTGGTCCCACACATTCATGTGGCTCAGGAAGGTATATTATTTGCCGTTATATCTGTTGTAGGTAGTGAGTAGAACTGAGGATATAACGGTTGATTTAGTCCTTCTTCAGTTGTGTCTGTGCTCTTACTGCACAAACAACAAGAAATCAACACTTATACCACTGAAAATAAAAGCCTTTCAAATACACCAGGCACTTTAGTCCAGTCTGTGCTGTCTTGGTGCTTACTGACCTGCACCAGGTGGCCCCACTAGCACAGCAAAAGCCTCCATGAGCAGGACCAGACCAATGGCACTGGAGAACTTCTCCGTACCAACTATTGCCATGAGAACCTCAAACTGCAGGGCGCCTACCATGCCGTAGGAGATGCCAAAGAAGACACAGTAGACCACCAGTGATGTGTAGTCCTTGGCCTGGGTGCAAATATGAAATAGTTAAGGAAGAGAAAACTTGGCACAATTTGGTTTTAATTTTTTTTAAAAATTATATATCCAAGTCAAATCTATTTATATAGCGCCAAATCATAAAAGTGCTACTTCAAGGTAATTTACATATAGAGCAGGTTTAGACCAAACTCTTTTATCACTGGGCAAAATATGTTCAATTCATAAGGAGAAAGAATTCCCTTACCTGAGAACCAACCAGGTCAGTGACTCCATTGAAGATCAAAGCAAAACTGAACAAGTAGACGCAGCGAGGCCGCACCCAGTTCAGTCCAGCAATGACCCCACAAGTGGGCCTTGCAAATATGTCAATGAAACCTAGGATAGAGAGCAGCAGAGCTGATTTGGTATCCTCATTCCCTAGCTCCTTAGCATAGCTCACAACAAACACTGGCGGCACAAACAGCCCAAGCACCATGATGGATGCTGCCACAGTGTAGATAACAAAACCACAGTCTTTGAAGACAGAGAAGTCCAGTAGTTTGCCTTTCGGCTTCTTCTTCTTTTTCTCTGGCGCCTCCTCTTTGTTCTGTTCCATGCCGTTGGGTAGGTAGGTCTTTGGGGCCACCAGAGGCTTCATTAGGGCCCCACACACGCAGCAGTTTAGAAGAATGCCGCCCAGGATGAGAAAGCCCCCCCTCCATCCATACTGATACTGGAGCACCTGGCCCAGTGGGGAGAGGCAGCACAGAGCCACGGGGCTTCCTGCTGCTGACAGCCCATTGGCCAGGGGGCGCCTCTTGTTGAAGTAGGAGTTAAGCATAATCAGCGATGGCTGGAAGTTCAGAGCTAACCCCAGACCTGCGCCAAAGGAAAGCAATTTTAATACAATTTTACCATCTTCCACCTTCTAACATCACTGTTTGATGTATTGGATTAAATGGAAGCTTTCCAAAAAAAAGACCCTGGTCCACCTCTGAAGGATTCTCTGTGTGTAATGTGCTTTGATCTGTAATTTTAAAGACAGTTGAAATTAGATAAGAAGTAAAAGAAAACAGATGAAAAAAATTAATAAGATACAGATTAAAGATTTGAAGAGCTAAGCAAATGCAATATAATCAGTTGATAAGCTAAGTATTTTAGCTTGACTTCAATAGAAAAGATTAATGATGGAAACTAGACAAAAACTACAACAAATACAATCTATGCTTACTGACACACAAATCATTGTACTGTTCTTGTCCACATTGAAAAAACCATTCAAACATTCACATGTCTGGAAAGTATAAAGCCCCTCACCAAATGGCATCACCAAATGTTAACATCAGTCAGAAGTGACCAAAACTGGAGTCCAGTTAGTGAAACAGATTGGAGGTATGGAATAAGGCTAAATGCTGATTTAAAAGAAATAAAACTTTCAATGTTTAGAGTTTGCTATTCATGAGAAACATATTCTGATGTTATAATCTTCAAGGATTTACTGATCAACACAAAGCTGAAATGGTCACAGCATCATCTTAAAGAGGTAATTTATTTATCTATCATTCCACACACTAACACAACACAAACTGTCTGAAAATGGCCATGGTTTAGTTCTATGGCTGCTGTCCCCAGTATCAAACTCCAGAGACACAGGGAGCAGATTAACATCTCTGTTCATGAATTTACCAAATGAAAATCCTGCCATAAACCTGCCTGAAACATAATGTTCTGCCATGGACATCAGAGACACACCCCAAAAGCAGCTTGAAACTCCACAACACTGCTGGAAAATGGGTTGGGGGTTGATGAAGGTAAGGTTGAATTGCTTGAGATGTGCATGTAACTCTTTGTATGTTGTAAAAGTGAGGACTAAATCCGTTTAAACTTTTCCTAAGGTGAAGTAAGATGGAGGGAGGATTGTGATTTGATTAGTTTGGCTCCACCTGCTGAAGCCCAGAAAAAGCTGCAGAAAAATTACCCTAAGCATCAATAAATCTATCACAGAATATGAATGTACAATACAATAAACAATGTGAAATAGGTTGCAATTATTTTGTCAAATATTGTGAATGGGGTCATGATTCCAGCTGAATAAATGATCATTATGAGATTATTGCTTGAGCCTGTACCAAACAATCATATTCCATTACATCTGCAGAATATGATTTGTAGACTGAAGTGCTTCTGTTGCACCACAGCACTTATGTTGCTGACAATGAATGTCAATATTGTAACACTTTTACCTTCATCAAAAATTGCAGCTCCTGTGATTTTTAATATTGCAATACCATATTGGTACTCTACTTTCAACTGACCTGTAATGACTCCAACAGTGAGGTAGATGTGGATGATGTTGGTGGAGAAGGAGGCAAGTATCATTCCCAGAGAGGCGAAGAGGCCCCCAACCATCATCACTGGACGACAACCGAAGCAGTTGACCAGTATACTGCACAGAGGACCTGGATAAAGTGTACTAAGCTGAGTCAGGTGTGTATGAAGGTAGTCTGGTACCTGTATGTTAGTGACAGACACAGCAGGTCAATAAACTCATATTGGGTTTTTTTTCCAATCTGCCTTTTGCCAAACAAGCATATTTGGTATATAGAATAAAATGTACGGACATTTTTTGAGAACTCTTGTATCAAGAAATTTTCTTTCAAAACTTGTCCCCTTCACTAACTTTGAGGCTTGTAGACACAACAAAATTTTACGAAATCAGAAATAAAATATTGGATATATGAGAAAACAAAGAGGGGGAAAAAACATGTATTTAAAAACATTCTTAAAAAATATCAACAACAGTATAATAATCAATATAATCAATTTAAAAAATTCATTTAAAAAATGATCATCATGTTGTATTGACGACTTGAAACTAGAGATTGAGACCATTAACTCATTAAGAAAACGTGTTCTGAGCTAATAAATCAAGTCAGAAGTTGGGACATTTTCTAATCTACAATCTGACTTCTTTTTACAATCAGTGGTGTCGCCCCCTGATGGTCATTAAGAAGAATTAAAGTTTAGGACTCTTTATATGAATCACTGGCTTCACTGTTAAGACCCAGAGTTAAAACAACTGAAATCCATACACTTGCAACAGTTATTGCAGTATACTGTGCTAGACTAAGCTTTTGGAGCAGTTGCCAGGCAACCAATAGAGACTAAAAGCTATCATGTTTTGTTTTTTTTACAGACTACACAAACCAGGTTCATTAGTTCAGGCTCATTAGTGAGCTGATAGGTGGCTGTTGTTACTTTCGAACAGAGTCAGCCTTGCTGTTGCCCCCTTGTTTTAGGTTGCAAAACCAAGATAATGCCAACATAAATTGGTCACTAGCTCAACAAAGGAGAAGTTTATTATAGGACTGTGTTATACTACCCTTCCCTCCGTCCATATGTTGTTGTCTGCATTGCAGCAGCATACCTGTGCCGTAGAGCATGGCCAGCAATATGGAGGAGATCCAGGCAGTGTCACTGTATCCCACCCCGAATTCCAGGATCAGCTCTTTGAAAAAGACACTGACTGCCTTTGGGAAAGCATATGAGAAGCCGGTGATAATAAAACAGCCGGCAAGCACTGCCCAACCCCACCCTCCATCTGGGGCCTTCACTCCGTCTGCACCCGTGTCCACCGCCACGCCTCCCATGGTGTCTTAGGGCTGTGTCTTAATGGTGGCAGCTAAAAAACACAATGAAAGTGACGATAAGCAATTAGATTTACTTGCTTGTTTCAGGTCTGCACAATGTCTGTGTCAGGATCCTAGTGTTTCCATTGTTTTCCCTCCCCTTTTGTTGTCTTCCTGTCTTGTTTGTGTGTCTGTCTGGAGCTGGGCGGCGCTGGAGTCACCACTCACCTGCACACCTGCCAGTCATCTGCAAAGCAGCCACCCTGTCTCCTCTCTGGATAAAAGCCTGGTTACAGCTCACCACCCATCGCCAAATTGTCTGCTTACCTATGCGGTACCACACCTTGGATCCAGGTGACTGTCGTGTCGTGTCGTGTCTCAGCTCTCTCTTTGCAATTCTGTCCCCAGTTCCTGTATTAATGTTGTGACTCAGAAACCTGGACTCCTCTCTGCCCTGTTCAGCCCAGAAACCCGCCCTCCGGCTCCCACTGCTCCTCCAGCCTTTGGAACACTCTCCCCTTGGACCTGGATACCCCAGTAATGAACCCCACCCTGTACTGCTGCAGCCACACTCACCTGGACAGCTAAGCCACTCACAAGACCGACTCTGCATCTCAAACCTTCTGATCAACAAATCCGCTTACTTGTCAATTCACCAGAACTTGCTTCAGAGTTCTTTTGTCTGCATTTTGGGGTCCAATATTCCACTCATTATGACAGTCTGCCAGAAATAAGACTAAAGAGATAAAGATATTTTTCCAAAGTGGACTTGATGCATTTAAGATTACAGTATAATGTTGCAACATACAGATTAACTCAGATACAATCAGGGTGGCACAGTGAAACCGTCACCTTCCAGCAGGAACTTTTCTGTACGGAGTTTATGTGTTTTCCCTGTGATTTCCTCCCACAGTCCAAAGACATGACATTGGGTTAATTGGTGACGTGGGAACTGCAGAGAAGTGATTATGACTGGCTGAGCAGCCGAGAAAGGGCCAACCATTAATTCAAAGTAGCTCAAATTCTGTTTCTATGTGTCTTTATTTTTGATATACAGAATTTTAGATTTCTGAAAATGGTTTTCTCTTTCCATGTTTTCCTTTTTTGAATGATTTCATTTCAGACTTATTTTGTTACCCAAAGAATCTTGCATTTTTTCAAGAAGCCACTAACCTGTCAAGCCATTTAGTTGGTGTTGTTGTCAGACGTGTCTGACAGTATTCAGACAACTTCACTCCTACATTTTCTTGACTTAATTTTAAATTGATGAAACTGACATTTTCCCTACTTCAAATAGTAAATAAATAACTAAGAACAAATGAAAATATTTTGAGAAATCTTTGCAAATTTATTAAAGTACAAGTTGTTGAAGCCACAGCTACAACCACATATTGATATATCAGCTTGCAGTTTCATGTCCTATGTAAACTTTATGTGAGTGTGGTGGTTGGGATTTTTTTTTTTTTTTTTCTCATTGTTTGGACAAGAGCAAATGGATTGTGAGCTCACTTCCAGGGTGCTGAAGGAATGAGTTGTGTGCTGGAAATACAGGCTGGGCTGAAACAGTGGACGATCCAGTGTCTCCAGGAAAGATGGTACTTTCAAGCCTGACCATGGATCAGAAGAACCTTTGTGCTTCAGCAAGCACCTGAGGCAATCTATTATATTTCATATTCTTTCACAAAATGTTTTTTTGACAGCTCAAAACCTTTCACACATGAATTTTAGGCTTAAGGATGAGCTGGAGATCTGATGACACCCTTGGGTGCATTGACAAACTGAGGGTGATGTGTCTTGAAGGGGAAACACACAAAATATAGAAAATGTGATAGTAGTATGTGAACTATTATTTATAATTTATGTCATTAGAATGCATATCCTTTTATAGCTGCAGTTTCTACATCCAAGTTCTATTTTACTTCTATTATAAGCATGTCTTATTATCAGGGATAATGAACATCAAGTTAGCTCTGACCTCAAGACCATCATAAAAAAAGGGATGTTCTCAATGAGTTTGTCTCGCTCCATCTTTAAAGCTGTACAGTTGGTATTTTTACTGTTACACTTGTGATGTCGTGATGACCCCAGTGCAAATCATCACCTCTGGCTGGTGAACATAGAGCATCTTCAGCGGGCCACCCCCTCAGCTCTACAGGGGGTTTTAACTCATTGCTTTAGTCTTTTGGCTCAGTCTTTCTGATTTCATTCTAATTCCCTTGAAGTGCTGATAAATCCACTGAGTATCAACCATCCAGTGATAAACAGCAAAGTTAGCAAAGCTTAGTTAAGTGTTGCAGCATAGAGCAGAGATAAAACTAGAGCTGGATATCAGAAGAGAGCAAAAGAGAAACGTGAATATTAGAACATGTCTCCAAAAAAATACTATGGCACTATGTGCTTTTTGGTTGTTTAAATCTGCAACTTCTTAGAGGATGTATTTCCCAAAGCATTTTTATTTTGTAATATGTCATTGTTTTTTACCTCCTTACACTATCCTGTTGTGGAAAATAAAAGAGAGGAAGAAGAGAAATCAGTCGCAGCATTTGGCTTAACCGTGTGAAATGTGAAACACGTTTGTCATAGTAATGAATCCACAGAGAAAATCCAAAGAGAAAAATCTTGACATGGATACAGAATATACTGTCAGTTTTTTATTGCATTTTATTGCATTTGCAAATATTTTAAACCTTCAGACTGAGTTGAAAGCAATTCAGTAAACAATACTTAATCCCATTTCTTTATTATCTTTACGAAAATATTAAAATGATTTTTAAATCTTTCATATTGTGGCGACATGACATTTTCTTCCATATATCTTTACATCCGGATTATCTCTGTGGTAAATCTATTGGATCAAGGAAATGAATACAAGAATATATATGACTTCAAAGAGGTAAGTTAAATGAAGTCATTATTAAACTTAGAGAAGTCGATAAATTAGAGACATGCGGTTTCCTGACGTTACCGATAAATATTATTGAGTACTTCACATGAAAATTATTATCTATTTTTCCATTTATAATTTCCTCAATTTGAGATGCGGATTGAGATCACTTTTAGTTTTTCCTCTCGGCTCGCAGTTTGCATACATAAATAGTCCAAGCAGTGTGTGTAGTAGTGCAGTAACGTCAGCACCTGCATCTGGGTCCCGGCGAGAAAACCATCACTGGGAATGACAATTAACGCGACAGGACGGATACTTAGGGCCACAAGCATTTCAAAGAAAAAATATGTGGATATTAAGATTCAGGTGTCACTGTAACCGTGACAGACGGCCTCCCGCCCCCTCCCACCACAGCCCTACGTGCTCACCGTTTCTGTAGAGGTGTGATGTTCTCCAGCCGTGATGTTTGGTCCCTGAGAGCGGAGCCACTTACCGCGGTGATGCAGCTAAGAGGTGTCCCTCCTTCACTCTCCTCCAGCAACTCCGGAGCCGCGTTTCCTCCCGCACGTCTGCCCCCAGACCCTGGGAGAGGAGCTGGCTTCCTCACGCTGGGTCCTAATGCCTCAGCTCACCTGTCCAGCCGTCTGTCCCTGGGTTAGTGGAGAGGCTGAGGATGGCCTGCTCCACTTACGTCTGAAAAACCTATTTAAAGGACTGAGGACTACCAGGAAGTATAAATGTTGGCGTTTAGTATATTAGAGCTCAACTTTTAACTATCATTAAATGGGTTCCTGCTGAACATGTTTTGTTAGGCACAGTCCAGGTACAGACTAAATACAATGGTCAAAATTGAAGCAACATTACTTTGACTTTTATAATGTCAAGTATGAATCAAACTCCAGAATTACTGCAATTCGGTATAATATTTAGTAATGTCTTTCATCAGATGCTCTCAGAATTGTAAAAGTCCTCATCTTTCCGATGCATACAAGGCAACACTGTAGTTGATCATCGTGGTTTCCTATTGGTCTCCCAGCCCAAATAACCTTGACGACATCTTTGGCGTTATTCTCTACTTTCAATCACCAACGATCTGCCATAATAAGTAGTAATAATGGTTAAAGTCATTAATAAAATTACCTTAATGTGTAAATTTGTTATTTTTCACTCTATACGAAAGTGGTCTATGGAAACTATGTCAGAATTGAAACAGCAATATCCATATTCAGCAGAAAACTATGTTCATGTGTTCATAATAATACATCAACAATTTAAAATACGACAGGGTGAAAATAATGACACTTGAAAATTTTATTTTTTGGTGAAAAATCAAAACCTACAGAGAAAGAGCACTTAAATCTCTTGCATCCTCTGGCTGTACAGAGACAGTATTTAACTTTGAACCGATCACGACCTGGATGCTCTGTGACATTTTTGGTGCGTAGAGGACGACACGAAGATGTGGATGTGTCTTCGAGACAGGAAATCGTCATTTCGTTTTTTCAGGACGACTGGCGGGGGGTGTTTTAAAACGAGCGGACACTGACAACAAACTAACTCTCAGGGCGGCAGTATCGCGACATCATATATGCGAACTGCGGTTAAAACCTCAACGAAGAAGAAACATCAGGAAGAAGTCCCCATTCTGCGCTCGCGGCTTTCCCCGGGATCGCGTAGGTGAATTCAGCAGCCAGCCGGTGCCGACCGGACATCTGGACCCAGAAACACTATCCGAAACTCACAGTGTTACAGGTGAGAATACCGACCATCCGCTCTTCACTCATATCGGCAGTGAGTCCGTGGACAGAGAGTCAGAGGCCGAGCGGGGAAAAAAATCAGGGATAAATATTCTGTCACGCGTTACATGTCTTTGCTAGCTGACAGTCCAGCACTGATAGAGCTAACACCAGAAACCCTAATAACTGCTGAGGAGAAACAACCAGACACCAACACACAGGTAAAGCAGACAGCCTCCCTCTGAACACTGCAAATACATGCGATATGTGGCTCAGCAACAACACCAAGTCTTATACAAAAAATAGCTAATAATTCTTTGACGTTTTTATATTTGTGCAGGTCGTCGTTGTCTATGACTTTTGATGTAAACTAGCAGGTAAAAACAGAAAAATCCAAAATATTCAAACGACTTACGTATTAAACTGATAGCTACATATCCATGAGTTGGCCACTCGGAGAAATCCGCCTGTTACTGCACATTTAAAAGCAGCAAATTAGGCACAAACTAATTATCGTACGATTTACCTCCAAGCACCAGACCTCTAGAAGAGTTAGACTGCATGGACCTAAAATGCACTGGAGTTTTAAAAGTACCTCAGCTGAGCACACCCACATCTCCTCTCAGGCCACGTTTTGAGATTCAACACATGGTTCTCTCTTCATATCAACACACTCGTCACACCACCCCCTCCCTTTACTGGTGTCTGAACCAACCAGCGTTGTAGCCATGGGTAACAGCCCAAAGCTTTATTTATGATGGTGTATTTTGCGCATTTTGCCTTTATAACAAAAGAAAAGTGCAGCTCTTGCAATTTAGATATTGTTCAGTTTACTTAATTTGCACAAAGTTGTAGTAGGACATTGAACAAGAAATAAAAATATGTACATAAATTGTGCTGAAGAGAAAAGAAGCCCAGGAGCCTCATATGAGATCCTTCATTTATTTTTGAGTGGTCACATTTAAAATGTTTGATGAAGCAATACAATATCAAAAAACGCACAAAAATGTATCTATAGAAATATTGCACATATTATTATTATTATTATTATTAGTATATTATATTTGCGCAGGCTCTTGTGGTTGCCTGTCTGAGGAAGTCAACTGTGATGGCCAAGCTCCAGGGCTTTGAGTTCTGGAATAAGACCTTGAAAGCTTCACGGTTTGTGGTGGCACCAATGGTGGATCAGAGTGAGCTCGCCTGGCGCCTGCTGAGCCGCCGACACGGGGCTCAGCTCTGCTACACTCCAATGCTTCATGCACAAGTGTTTGTCCGTGATGCAAACTACAGGAGAGAAAACCTCTACAGTGAGGTTTGTGAGGAGGACAGGCCACTCATTACACAGGTGAGGATGACAATGAAGAGTTGGCCAAAATCCCACAGCACGTTTACCTTTCTCTTTTCTATCTTTGTTTATCCCATGGTGTCACATATTTTTCACAAGATGTGTTAACTTAACATATGCTTATCTTGAAATTGTTCCTCAAGTATTGTTAGATTTAAATTAGTGTTTCTTTCCCTGTGTGTTAGTTTTGTGCAAATGATCCAGATGTGTTCCTTGAAGCAGCACTGCTTGCACAGGACTACTGTGATGCTATTGATCTCAACCTGGGCTGCCCACAGATGATTGCTAAGAGAGGTACCATCAATTTCTAACCCAAAGGTCAACAAAGATGTTGATGCTAACCGTGCAGATAACATAGTGGAGAGAAAACTAACCTATTCTTATGCTTGTTTCTAAGGGCACTATGGAGCTTTTTTACAAGACGAATGGGAGCTGTTGGCGAAAATGAGTAAGGCCTGTCATCTTGCGGTTCAGAGAATACATTTGCAAAGCAGAAATTCCTGAAGTTTACTTTTCTTAAATCTGCATTTGGAAAAACCTAAAATAAAATGCCACTTTTATTTTACAGTCAAGTTGGCCAATGAGAAGCTCTCGGTGCCTATCACATGTAAGATCCGTGTGTTCAAGGAGATTGAAAAAACAGTCGCCTATGCCCGGATGCTGGAGAGAGCAGGATGTCAGGTACGATCACTGTGGTAATAGTATCCACTCTGTTCAGTACAACTCATACAATTATACAATCTGCTCACCCCTAGTCTCCCGTAACACCTCCTTCCTCTTATTTTCGCTAATATTATCTGCTATCAGACTAAATGACCATATAAAAAATACTTAAAAAATTGATCAAGTTGGCTGCCTTGTCTTTTAGTAAGTCCCAGTTGGTTCATCACTTTAGTGTCCCCGGAAACACTTCTGTTGTTTTGTTAGTATTCGCCACAAGTGTGTGTTGTCAAATTGATGGATTTATTTTGTCTATTTGCATGTGCTGAAAATAATTAGATAGCCGACCATATTGTTATGACTACCAACCTGTCAACAATCAATAAAAAAAAAAAAACCCTGAATAAATATATATATATATATAAAAAAATAATATATATATATGCTCCAAATATTATTGCATTTTCTCTGCTTATTTGATGCTAATGTTAGAATTATTAGGAATATACGTGTCTGAATGTTTATTAATGGTAGCTATCGTTTTTAGTAAGTAGTAAAAATCTTGTCATTTCTTTCTCAGCTGTTGACAGTTCATGGCAGAACCAAAGATCAGAAAGGAGCCATGACAGGTATTGCTAGCTGGGAGCACATCAAGGCAGTACGGTAAGATGCTCACCACTTGATCTTTTCTCTACTGTGTTTAATCTGAATTGATTAACATTTGTATAAATTTTTTCACAGTTTAATTTTAATCATGACTTGTTATCTAATATGTTATTAAAACAAAATAAATTATAAAAGAAAGTATTTCTTTATAAAATAAATTATTTTCATTGACTCTCTCATGTGCTTTTGTTACAGGCAGGCAGTTAATATTCCAGTGTTTGCTAATGGCAACATTCAGCACCTGAGTGATGTGGAGCGATGTATTCAGGAGACTGGAGTTCAGGGAGTCATGAGTGCAGGTTAGTTTTTGTTCATGACCCACTGTTTCATTCAATGGCTATAAAAAGTATGTGAACCTTTGGAAAGACCTGGTTTTCTTCTTGATTTGGTCATAAATGTGATTGGTTCTTCATCCAAGTTAAGAGTATTGTCAAAAACAAGGTGCTGAAACTGACACCAAATAAACGAAAATAACCATTCATGTCTTTATTAATCACCCCGATCAGACAATCATAGAGATTTGAACCATGCATTTTTACACGGCTGGCTGACTTCAGACATATTCTTTGGACACCTGGTGGGTACAGCTCACTTCAGGTCATTCCTTACTAATTCTTTACTACTTTGTCATTATCGCCTCCATCATCACAAAATCTATTAAAACCACATAGTGCTGTGATTTCTTCCTAAACAATTCAACTTAAATTTCATCAGTCCACATTTGGGTAGTAGTGTTGTGGAGTGTCAAAGCAATGTTTACTAGAGCAGAGCATGTCCAACCATAGAGACCTTGCCTGTTCAATGTTTTGGTTATGGTTGACCATGAACAGAGATTTTAGCCGGTTCAGTAATTTCTTTAAATCTTTGGCTTTTCTTCTTTACCACTCTGAAGATTCTGTGTTGTGTCTTTGGCGCCATCTTGGCAGGATGTCCTCTCCTAGGGGGGAGTAGGCATAGTACTAATCATCTCCATATATAGACACTTTGTCTGACTATGGACTGATGAATATGTCAGCTCTTTGACATTACTTCACCAAATCAGCAGTTGTGGCTCTAACCTGTTTGCAGAATCATTAGTTGAAGGGTTCACATACCCCTCCAATCTGTATTGTGAAAATCTAATAACAGAAACTATTATTTTGTTAAAACTGATTTTTTTTTTCTCCCACTGTTTGTTTGTCATTGTAATTTTGATGACCGTATTGTAAGAAATTTTTTTTCTAAATACATTTTTTAAAAATCATTGTATATAACACACTTCAGTGCAGTAGTTAGGCATTGTGTTGAAACAACATTTTTTTTTGCATGTTATTTTTAGAAGGAAACCTCCATAACCCAGCGCTATTTGAGGGTCGTAACCCCCCAGTGTGGGAGATGGCTGAAGAGTATCTTGAGGTGGTGAAACAGCATCCTCCTTGCACTCTGTCCTATGTACGGGCCCACCTCTTCAAGCTCTGGCACCACACGTATGTCTGTTTGCCCCAGTCATCATATATACCTGTCTGCAAATGCTCTACTTTTTATGAGGCTGAATATATTACACCCCTCCAGTTTAGTGGCAGGCTTAGTGAGAAAAGGGAGTTCTTCATGTGAGGAGGTGCAGCTGGTTTCAGAGTTTTTAGGCCTGATCTTGTCCTTGTGATACTGAATCCTCAAAGTGTTTTAATTGTGTTTAAGTGATTTAAGTTGATAACACAGAAGATGTCATGTTTGTTTGTTTGGTTTTTGTTTTTTGTTTTTTTTTTTTAATGGGGGGGCTCCCATTCCATATTGAGTGTGCTTTCATATTACAGGTCCCAGAATTTTTAGGGCAACAAAGACTCCTTGCCAACTTATTTTAAATTTTTACTCTTTGCCACAAAAGATCTAAAAAGAGAAGTCAAAGCACCTCCACACAGCTAACAAATGGTGCTCATTATCTTGTAGATATAAGCATGTGCACCAAACATGTCACGATTCATGCATTTTCTCATTTTTAATGCACAGCAACTGAGTCAGATGATATCTTAATGTCCTCCACTATATTTTGGTACTGTCAGACAGCAACCACTCCTCTGGAAGAGACACACAACATGCACACAGCAGTTAACACACGGGCCAATGAGAGGCCATCTACTGCTTCACCAGGTGCTCTTCAATCAAATTCCCTGTTTTCATGTCAGAAATATTAATTTTATTTTCTCTGCAATTAGTTTCTACACAGATTTCCATCATACAGTAAAGGTATAAAGCCTTTTCTTGAAAGACTAAATAAAGCCCATTATAAACCACACTTAATGTAATAGACTTACCCTGTAATGTAGGCAGTATTCACTCCATTACAGGGTGTTGTGACAAGTTCTTGAATTTTGTGACCTTCAGTTTTTAATTTTTAAAAAATATTAAGTATTGCCTTATACATAAACAATAATCATCCAGTCTTACCAACATAGTCTGTGATAAGACTGTAGTGACTATAATAATTTGTTTTAAATATAACCATTATAAATCTGCTCCCATGTAAGGATTGGTTTATTTTTGTAGCCCTGCTATGTGATGAAATTTAAACCCTCAAAATGATTAAAATGTTAATATTACTCCTTGAAATATTCTTAATGTAATATAGAGTGGGTGGATGATATGACCATATGGGGAAATTATTGAGCTTTTTCCATGTAGTGTACACCATGGTAGCTTCTCTCTCACTGTCTACTGACTTAGCAGGACAGAATTATGGATATGTTGTATTTGTACATGATTTTTGTATGTGATAAAGTAAATTGACCTGCTCTTAATAAGCTAAAATTGATTATCTGGTCATCATGGCTCCTGTCAGGGGGTGCATATCTGCAGGTCTATGTTGGTCCAATGAAGGAAAACCACTGAACCATATGTCACAGATGAAGGCTCAGTGATGGTCGTGGGAAGTGAAAGGGCTGTTCCATCGGAACAGCTACTGTAGTTCAGACTGCAGAAGAAGTTCATGCTGGTTCTGATAGAGAGGTTACAGAACGCACAGAGCATCAGAGTTCATTGTGTATTGGGCTGTGTACTTGCAGACCCGTCAGGCTGTCCATGATGACCCATGTCCACCAACAAAAGAACCTACAATGGACACCTGAGCATCAGAACGGGACCACAGAGCAATGGAGGGTGGTGATCTGGTCTGAAGGAACAGGTGGTTTTGCCTGGGGAAGACATGTTACCACAGCATCCCTTAATGGCAGCAGCCTCTTTCAGCAGGATAATGCTCCCTGACACATTGGAACAGTGGTTCACAAATGATTTGAGAAATAACAACCAGTTTAAAGTGTTCACTTGGCTCCAAAATCCCCGGATCTCAATCTAGTTCAAATCCCAGGTCACTTTAAGAGGTGTGAAGTCAAAACCTTCAGGTCATGCTTGTTTGAGCGGCAAAAAGGAGGCCAACACAATATTAGGCAGGTGGTCATAATATAATGTCTGATGGGTTTATGGTACCCACACTGCAAATGGGAAAGTGTATACAATGTTTTGACAGTGTATTTCAGATACATTTCAATGTAGAATTTTCTTTTGATAAAGAATCGGCAACAATGCTTTGCTCAGAATATGTATCTTGCATCCAATATTCTTGTGTGTGTGTGTGTGTGTGTGTGTGTAGGTTACAGCTTCACCATGACCTGAGAGAGGAGTTGGCCAAGGTGAAGAACCTTGAGGGTTTGGCAGATGTCAGCAAAAAGCTGAGGCTGCGCTGCCAGGTAAATTAAAGTTTGATCTTAATTTGGACTAATTATAAATTATCAGTCACCTTCTTCCTTCTGCACCCTCACCCCCCCTCCGTGTGCGTGTGCATGCATGTGTGGTGAGCGTCATGTTGGTCTTGTGACTCCTGTCACAACCCCATCTCCTTGAACTCTTTAAAGAAACATATGATTTGATAGTTACACTAAGTTCTCCTGCTGCACTAAAATTTTACTGACATCCCTAGATAAAAGTGTCTGACAGATGAGTTCATGTTGAAGTACTTTTCCATTTTTGGGACCATATTTTGAAGTTAGTTGTGTACCCAGTTTAGCTCCGGTGTGAGTCACCTGTGGTCTGTCTGATCTGATCGCACTGTGACTGAAAATTAGTTCTGTGCACATTTACAGTACATCCTGCATTACCATGCATTTTTCCTTATGCAGATTGTATATGTTCATACCAGGTGCAAATGGCTTCTCCCCACGTGGAAAACACATTCGTAAATACTTGTAGGACAAAAATGCAACTTCCAAACTCTGACAATGAGAGGCAGATTAATACTAAATGGATGATTGATGTGGTACAGGAGGAGATAGCCAAAGGAAATGATGTGGAAGAGAAGGAGGGCAGTCTGCCCTTCCCCCACTGGATCTGCCAGCCATACGTCAGACCAATGTAAGTTACCATACTGTGCTTCTTTCCCTATATACAGGGGTTCCTCAACTTACAACACTGATCTGTTCTTGTGATGCAGTGTAAGTCTAAATTTGGTGTAAGTCTGACCATAAGTCAAATGCATCAATTAATTTGATAAAAAACGGCTTAACACATAAATAATGCTGTTTTCCTCATTGTAGCGCCACAGTAATCAGCTGTTGGTGGGAGATTGGCAAAACCACTCAAGTCAAAACAAGGTTTCTTAATAATTAATGGAATTTATGTGGTGTGGCATGGTAAACTCCAAACATTGTAGGTGGAGGACTGTGTAACTCAAGGAATGCCTGTATAATCTTTTCATTCAGATGGTTTTACAAGTGAAAGACAAGCGATTAAATCTTGTTGTCCACTGATTTCTCCTAACAGGCCTAAGGAGCCAGTTGCTAATGGTAAAAGCCAGATTTTAGAGGTGAAAAAGGCAGTGTGTCAGAAGAGAGCACTGGAGGACTCTGACGGATCTGCCGAGATGCTCTCCAAAAACAAACAGAAGAAAAGATCCCGCAACCCCAACAAGAACTTCTGTCCCGATCAAAAGCGTGAGTGTAATCCATCATTTCCAGCTTAGAGTTTCTCATTTTAAACATACAAAATTTGACATTGTCCCTCTTCTTTCTGTCCACAGCTAAGTACATCAAATGTGAACAGTGTGGGAACCCAAAGGTGAGCAGTAAGATTAAAGACAATGTTTCGGTGTAGCTTAATTAATATGCTTCATTGTGACAGAGGAGCGCAGACACAGTAAAGTTTAAATCATAGAGCCTAGTGGTTCAAGGAAATGTCAGTGTTATCTAATTGTAAATAAGTTGTAATTATTCTTTATCGCACTAACAAAGCTCTTATTGTGAAAATATTTCTTATGCATGTATGTAATTCTTATGTATTTTAATTTCACCAAAGACTTAGTCGAACCCCTAGTGCATTTGTTTGATGCAGGGGTTTTTTGTTTTTGTTTTTTCTCTCTACAGGGAAATAAGTGTGTCTTTAACCTGTGTCGTGGCTGCTGTAAGAAAAAGTCCTACAAAGAAGTTGCAGACTGTCCAAGTTAGTACACACACACTTCTTTTTGAAGACAGTGATTGACATATTGCATTCCCTGGTGCCTTACACTTACCCAAACTATTACAACTGAATGATTAATGTAACGCCGATACTCCAACCAAGTCTTAACCCTCAAAAAACAGCCCTTTGATATTATATAGTGCAAATATCATAGTAAGATGACGAGTGTAGGAAAATGCTGGTTTGGGGCTGAGTCAGGGAGTGGTGGTGGAGGAGGAGATCAGTGAAGTAAGGGGGGGCGAGATTATTGATAGCCTTATAGGTGATGAGGAAGAGTTTATAGTTGCTGCGTGGTGGTCAGGGGAGTGATGTGGTTCCTGGAGGGGGTATGGGTGAGTAGCCAGACGGCAGAGTTCTGTATGGTGATGTAGTTTATGAATGCTGGTGGAGGGAAGGCCGTAAAAATGCTATTGCAGTAGTTGAGTCTTGAGGTTATTATGGTGTGAATAAGGATTTCAGCCATGTATTGGGTGAGGGAGGGGGAAAGAAGGTATTTCAGAAGTGGAAAAATTATGTCCTAGTGATAGTGCCAATGTGTGTTCTGAAGGCGAGGGTGGGGTCCATTTTAACACCAAGGTTTTGCACTGAGGAAGTGGAAGTGACGTTGTGGCCGTCGATGTGGAGGGAGAATTTCTGAGGGGAGGGTAGGAGAGCTTTGGGTCCGATAAGAATGAGTTCTGTTTGTTGCTGTTTAGTTTCAGGAAGTTATTGTCCATCCAGGATTTGAGGTTGGTCAGACATTTTGTGATGGTGGAGAGAAAGGCAGGGGAGATCGATTTGGTGGAGATGTAAAGTTGTGTGTCATCAGCATAGCAATGGAAGTGAAGTCCGTGGTGGCATACATTTCCAAGGGGGCACATATAGAGAATGAAGAGGAGAGTAAGGGTCTGTTAGTTCTGTGATAGAAAGCTCATTTCACTAGTTAAAAATGCCTTATGAATTAATGAATGCTAAATTTAACGTGAAATGTAAAAGTATTCTATTAAGATTTTAAATGGTTAATGTGAAGCATCATTAAAGACATTTAAGAAGTTTTTGGAATATAAGGGTAGATTTTTATTTTTATTTTTATTTTTTGGTAATTAAAGGAGATATTTCTTAAGTTCTGCGATTTCTACTAAATACTAAATATTTCTACTAATGTTAGCTGATGTTAGCTCTTAAAAACTCTTTATTTACCAGTCTTGTAGCTTCTTGCTTCAGTGATGTTGACAGTACAAGAGGTTATGGACTGGAACTAGCTGGCTAGTGTGCTAACTTCAGTAGATGAAAGGAGGAACAGGAGGGTTGCTTGCCTCTGCTGGAGACAAAGTTACATTTGATGTTGATCACATTTTTCTTCAAAGTATGACTTCTAAGTAGGCATGCACCGATGCCACTTTTTTCCAAAACGAGCAATTTTTTCTTTTTTTTCTGTTATTTGAACAGCATTCCTCAGTAGGATTTTTCTTGTACATGGGTGACTGTACTGCAGTGAAACTCGTGACAAACACAAGTAGGGCTGAAACGATTCCTCGATTAGTTCAAGTCCCTTGATTACAAAAAGTGATCGAGTGGTTTAATTTTTACAGAGCATGGTATTTCACCCGGACTACTTTTACTGTGGCACAACACGCTGACGTCATGCACGCAAAGGAAGAAGGAGAGGGCAGACATGTTTGGTTTTAGCAGCGGGAAGATGGAGGAAAGATGTGACGACGACGAAAAAGAAAACCAATTGTTCATTATTAAGTGAAATGTCTTATTGTATCATGTATATTTATAATCGCTCTTTAACTTAACAAAAATATGTTTTATACGATTAATCAATGGAATTTTCAGTAGAATACTTGATTACTAAAATATTTGATAGCTGCAGCCCTTAACACAATTTTAACAAAATTGTCATATACTGACATTCAACATTAGTGCTTTTACAAACATGGCACTGCCGCACACACACACACACACACGCACACGCACACGCACACGCACATTCTGCTTTGTTTTTGTCGCTCTCATTTACCTGAAAATAGTTCCAGACTTCTGACATGACTTCTCGCTTCCTGCTTTGCAGTCAAGTGCTGTAAACTGCACACTGCTGTAAAGTGGTATCAGTGGCAATTTTATGAGTACGAGTACTCATGCCCGGTATCAGTGCATCCCTACTTCTAAGTAAACAGCTCTTGATGCCAACGTCGGCTAGGTTACAATAGAAATTTACTAATGGCTCCCTCAAAGGGTGAGTCCAAAGAAAATACCTTATTTATTTATTTTTGCAATATTAGGTTTCTGTCCTTCTTTCTTTCCTTCCTTGGCTTATTCATGGTAATAAACATTCATTAATAATGAGCTTAAGTACCAAGCATTTGCTGTTTTGGTGGTGCTGGCCATTACCCCTCTGGATCTCTGGGGACCGCGGCATGCCTTGTGGCTGCAGTGGCTCTCTGGATTTGGCATCTCTTGTGGTCCGCACTCTGGGTGGTGGGCCAGGGGAGCCTGGACCCCCAACCCGTGGAGCTAACTATATTATAATAACTCGAACTAAATAACGTCTGAGCCATTAAAGGACCACTCCAGAAAGTCAAACCTTATTTTCCAACCTGTGTAGCAGGATTCTGTGATCTATGTGATCAAATGCAGCACTGAGATCTAGTAAAACCAGGACTGATACATGACTGAAATCAGTAATCTGCTTTGTCTTTTAATACTTTGACAAGTAGTGTTTCAGTGCTGTGGTGAGGTCGGAAGCCTGATTGAAATTTATCAAGATTTTTGCTTTTTTCAAAAAGTAGTTGAGCTGATTAAATACAACAATACAAACTTCTCCTTATATATCTTTGATATAAAAGAGAGGTTTGAGACAGATCTATAGTTGTTAATTATAGATGCATCTAGAGTCCTCCTTTTTTTTTTTTTTTTTTTGAGTGGCATAATGGCAGCTATCTTTAGTGACTTATGAAAAATGGCTGATACCAGTGAGCTTTTTATTTTTGTAGATTAATTTCTTCTAAAAGATTGTTTTTAAAAAGTGAGATAGAGCTACATGCTTTGCAGGCCCAGGTTCAAACCCCAGCCACAATGCAAACCAGTGGTAAGCTTGTGCTGGTCCCAAGACCGGATAAATGGGGGTTTCTGGGGGATTTGGCATAAAAAAAAATGTAGCCAAATCAATCATGCAACTTAGCTGACTTGCTGTGGTGACCCCAAATAGGGAAAAGCCAAAATAGTGGGGGATTATTCCTGAGTTATTCCCAGTACACAGGTTTTAGACAAGAATTAATTTCTTTATTTGACTGTGTGGTAATAATGTTTAGTCTAATGGCTTTGACTTTTTTTTTTGTTTTGTTTCCCCTCACTAAAAAAGTTGGCAAATTCATTGCATTTCTCAGTGGAGAGGAATTCTGTGCTTATCTGTTTTGGAGGGTTTGTAAGTTTATCAACCATAGCAGAGTGCAAAAATTGTTGACGTTCTTGTCAATCATGTTGGATAAATGGAGCTGTCTGGCCTCGCAGAGCTCATTGTTATACTTACACAGGCTCTGTTTGTACAGCTCATAATAAATTTAAAGTTGGCTTCTCCTCCACTTGCACTTAGCTTTCCTGAATTCTCTTTTCAGATTTGTTACCATAGTGGTGTTTGTCCATGGTTTTTCTGTTTGGTCAAGTGTTCTTGATTTTGACCGATTTTTTTTTTTTTTTTTTTTTTTTTTTTTTTCATTAATGCTGATTGGAGCAGCACCTTATTGATACTTAAAAGTATGTCTACTGAGTCATTTTAAACCCATGTCATTTGACATGGGTTTGAATTCTGACTTTCTCTGTTATCCTGTGCAGATGTAATAATTTCATGTAAAAGTAGATAAAACTGCACTGACTTCAACCTTTATTTCCTGTGACTGGCAGGTCATGGGCTGCGGTTCAAGACCAAGGCAGAGAAACAAAAAGCTGAGGAGGATAACAGGAAGGAGAGCTCAGCAGCAGAGATAGAGAAGAGCAGCAACTCTCCACATCCCAGTTCAGAGCAGCTGGAGCAGTCACAGGCACATCTGCTGCTATGAGCGGGGCTATGGCTACCTCTACATGCACAAACCACATTACTTTTATCATGGTTCTCAGATGTTGCATATAAAAGTCAGACTAACCCAGTTAAGATCTTCTTATGATCTGTGGACCTACTTTGATTTTATGATGGTGAACACAATATGCACATGCTTTTGTGCTCGTTCGTCCAACGGAGGGATGCAATAGGGGCCAACAACTTGACATCTGCTCATGTCGAGATAACCAATGATCAGGTCAGGACATTATATAGGAAAATGCCGCTGCTAAATAACCTCAATGACAGCTATAACCAGGAAGACACTATCTGTACTGGACTAATGCTGGAATACAGACATTTATCCACACACTGTAATCGCAAAGAAATATTTTTAATTTGAAGTGTATTCCAAGACAATAAATAGCTTGGATTTTGTTCATTGGGTGAGCTGATCAGTTTTCTCATGAAGATGAATAATTACCTGCAAGTTTTTTTTCATCTTATATTTTTTAAGACAGATATTGTACAAAGATAACTTTTACTTTTCTTATTCAGGCCAAAGTGGTAACTAAGTCACCAAAGCACGAAGATTCAGTAGATGTCAAGAGTGACGGAGGAAACACTTTGTCCTGACAGATTGTTTGTTTCAATCAAAGTCATGAACATGGCTGCATTTTCAACTGACAAGATAAACTATTTATTTTCTGCTTTTATGTTTGCCTGTAGTGCATTGACTGTATGTGCCTTCTGATATGAGACACCACTGCCTATCCAAATCTGAAGTGGGGAGGATCAAAGTGGTGCTTCTGCTTGTTTTATCTATGACTCAGTGACTACACAATCCAAAAGAAGTGTTAACAATGAAACATAGTGATGTTACGGAAAATAGGCTTTTTCATGTTGCCACCAGACATGTTCATTATATCAAGTGTTTAGCCTAGCTTAGCACAAAGATTAGCAGCTAGCAGAGCTCCATCAAAAGTGAGGAAAAAAAGAAACTCAGCAAATTTGCTTGAAGATTGTTATATGGGTTTAACACAGAAATGGGAGAAGACAGATTGTGACAGAAAAGCCTAGGATATGATAGTGTACGTAATGAAGAGCTTAACAAAGTGGGAGGGGCTAACTATCCAACAGTACAATTCAGTGCTATTTCCCCTTATGTCCTTTGTGCTATGCTAAGCGTTGTTCATAAAGACATACAGGTGTTACCAGTCTTCTAACCATCAGCATGATACTTACAATTGTTATATCAACCTTTCAAAGTAAAAGCTCACATCGTTGCCATAACCTTATCCAAATTTCAGCTGTTTACTTGTAAGCGTTGATATAGATGAGAGTTAACTCGATAACTTGAGCAGGGTAATATATTGACCTTACATGGACTGAAATCTTTTTTTCAGCTTTCACCCATCTTCTACCGTGGGGGTGCTGGAGCCACTCCCAGCTCACACTGGGTGAGGGAGAACATGCAAACTCCGCACAGAAAGGCCCCAGGCTGGGTGCCGAACCCACAACCTTCTTATTGTTGAGCAAAAGCGCTAACCACTATGCTACTGTGCTGCCCTTTGAAAAATTGTTGTCCTAATAAAAACATAAAAAAGAGAATGACATTGAGGTTTTAATTTCCACTGCTGTTACTGAGATGAAGAAAACTACCATTTAAATTTGCCCTTTGGTTCACATTTGGAACATGATTGGTTGATAGGATTACAGGATATACAACTTCAATAGTTCAGTTCTGGGTATTTGATAAAAAAAAAATAAATAAAAAAAAACCGGTGGGAGATTAATCATAAGGTGAAATAAAAAAAATGCTTTATTAGCACAATTTTCTATGAGTACCAAGCGTTTTGAGTAATCTGATCATCAATCTGATGTCACTAATTCTGTTCAAAATTTAAACTTGCCTCAACTGAACTGTCACTCAGTAGACAGTTGAGTGATAAATCAGGCTTCTATGTAACTTTACGTTACATAGAAGCCTGGGCTAAGCAAAGAGACAGTAAGCCCTTTTTAAAGGTCATAAAATCTACTATTGAATATCCAAAGGTAAAAACATATGCACACATACTTAAGGGACTTACAACTCTTAATTTCACCTCTTTATTCCAGTCATGTCAACAAACAAGTTAGCGAAGCTTCATTTTTGGCTTCCATTGTTGGCTTGGCTGCTTCATTAGCCTGCTCTTCTGCTTCCTGACTCTTCGCCTTGTCAACCTCTTCCCCTGTAAACCCCCTCTGTAATCTGTGCTTACCAGTTGCCTGAACTGTTTGGATCCAAGGATCCAGAGACAGTGTGCGGGCACTGAGCCTGAATAAAGAACTCTTACCTATTTTCCCAGTTTATAAATGATTGTCATTGGGGAACATGCATTTGTGCCGCAACTGGGTCTGACACACGCCTATTAAAAATCTCGATATGTGATATTGATTGCACTACAACATGGTACCTGCAAGATGTGACATAAGTAAACACAGAGCTCAAAATAAGCTTTCAGGTCTCATAAGTGAAACTACCACATCATAATTACAAATAATACCAGTCATTTCAATTAGTTCATGTCAGTCTGTCAACAAATTAGCACCAATTGTTATCAGTTCAGATGAGTAGAAGAGAAAATGAAAGAAAGATTAACCAGGGTTTTGTCCTTCACACCTCCAGTGATATGCATCAGCACAGTGAATGGTTTGCAGAAGGACTTGGCTGTGAAACTGTGGCTCTGCAAGCCACAATGTTTTAATCCTTATCAGCACTATCAGCCTTCCTTTTCTGCCCAAAGCAGCCACACAAACAGACATTTACTCAAGTGAAACATCCAAACATTAGAAGGCTGGCACTGTGCTCGAGTATTTCCAGCTAATAAGGCACAACATTTCATAAAGAGATATTATACTTGAGTATTAAAAAGGTAATGATATTCAGAGTGAGAGTTTGAAAGACGATGAAAGAATTCTCCACCACAGTAACAGCTGAACTCTCTGTTTTTTTAACTTAAAAAGTGATAGCATCTTTTGAACTTTATTTGTGCTTGGTGATCAGGTTTTATGTTTAGTGTAAATTATTTTTAATGTAAAGTTCTCAGTATGAATTATTGGAAGTTTTGGGAGTTGGGGGATGATCTGTAATCATGTGAAAATGCTGACTTTTGCTGAAGTGCTTCAAGCATGTGAAGAAAAAAATTTAAATAAATACAGAGAGACTAAGAGCAATGCTTTAAAGCTTTAATGCAAAAAAAAATAAAAATAAAAATTGTCGAACAGACCAAGAATCGCTCAGCTTGAAGGATGTCATGGACTGACAAACAGCACATGAGAAAGGGTTTGAAAAGTAAAGTGGCCTGTCAGGCAGACATGCTGGACAGCTGCAGCTTCCAGGGAGTTTACACCTCAACTAAGGCTTCTTAAGCATGATGGATGTAGTCATTGATGAAGCGCAGATGCTTGGACACCTGGGTGAAGACACCAGGGTGACCTGAGATAGCACAACCGTTGGGACTCCCATAACTCATGATGCCAACCTGCACGAAATCCCTGGCTTTACGGCACACCAGGGGGCCACCGTAATCTCCCTGAGGAGCCCAAATAACACACACATACACATGTTTTAGTGCAGTTTGTTAGCATTGGAATAATATGTCAATAGCTTGACTCATAGGATATCATTTTCAGGAGGGCAAGAACATCCTTAATGACAAGAACCAATACAGTAAATAATGTATAAATAATTGATTACATGTAAAAGTTCTATGTTCAAACTGTTACTTCAGAAAGAGCACGTACTGTGTGTAGGTACAGTACAGTATTCAGAGCAAAATGCACTTAAAGCATCAAGGGGAGAGCTTCTATGACACAAAAATGTTTTCATTTTCAGTTTCAGCATCAGTTAGGATCAGTTACTGATGCTAACTCACTGCTAATTAAATTCCTGTTAAAGAGGGAACTGTGTCTTTGCTGGACCAAGAACATAACAACATACAGTAACATCTCACAAACAACACTGTTACATAACATCTACACTACTACACCTTCTGATTTTAATGGACCACAACCCTAATGGCTTGGTGTACACTTAAAAAAAGCATTATGTTTTATGAGCTCATGTATAATTTTCCACAAAACCTGAGCTGTAAAGTCACAACAAATTATATGTGTTAGCAGGGTGAAAAGTAATATGTGAGCAACTGAAATAATTTTATTTTGAAATCCTATACTTTCAAGGTACCTATGATAGAAAGCAAGATGTCCATATTTTATTTTGATTGTATAGCAGTTTTGGGTTCTGTATCACTGTGAAAGTATCAAAATGTAATGCACAGAGCCTGCATTCACATACTGAGTCTTAGAACCAGCTATGTTCAACCTTCGAGCCTTGGTCTCTCTGAGTGTTTACCTGAAACCTGCTATATTTCCATTTTATTAGTCAAAAAAACTGTTCTGCTTCTTGAAACCACAATTATATCTTCTAATGACAAGTAATGTTTCAGATAAAACACTGGAAATGTGTAAAATTCTCAACTTTTACAATGCAGTATGGATAGTTTAATCCAACTTTTTGCCCAAAATTGCCCAAATTTGCCCAAAGACACTAAAATACCATACTTTGCAGGCATCTTTCCCTCCAGACATGGACCCTGCACACAGCATGTCAGAGGTCAGCTCAGGATACTTTGACTTGCACACACTCTCAGGGACAATGGGAATCTTCAGCTGCTGAAGGATTTCTGGATCCTCCAGGGGAACTGCAGTGGCAAGTGTAGAGGACGTTCAATCTTCTCTTCATATATTTAATGTGAAGAAAAATTCTGAAATATGTGATTGTAGCAAACAATAAACTAGAATTGCCTGTCTTTTTTATTCATGTGAAGAAGTCCTCTAGTAACTACATGAGACTTTTTGTATAAATCCGTAAACATATCAGTCAGACAACACATGAACCCTACAAATCTGCAAAGTGCGTCCGTCTACAGATTACTCTATCTGTACAGCTTACCACCAGTTGCAGTGTCCCCCCAGCCAGTGATCCAACACTCAGACGATGAACCAAAGGTGTCGTCAACACTGGCTAGACCCACTGGTCTGACGTCCTTTGAGAAGTTCAGCTTTTTCTTCAGCTTGACCAGGGCAATGTCATTGACAAAGCCTCTGCCCACAGCTTGAAAGTTAGGGTGAGACATGACAAATTCTATACCCATGTAACGAATCCCTCCTTTTTTCAGGCTATGTGCACCAACCCAAACCATGGATCGTCTTACATCAGGCTCCAGTTGCCTGACAACACAAAAAACATGTTTTAATGTTTCTACATTTTAGAGAATCCTCTATTAAATGTAATCTGTTATGAATGTAGTTCATGAAGATGTGGCACATCAGCTCTTGATGGTCTCTATGTTATATTGCATGTACACACACAGGATTGTCTATCACGCAGTTTGCTATATTCCATTGCTTATTTATATTGTTTTACCCAGTTTGGTTGATGCAAAAACAAAGACCAAAGTGTTGTTGCTAAATGGAGAGATTAAAAGGAGACACTAAATTATTTTTTTAAAAAAATAGACAGATTTATTGAAAAACCATGGGAATGGAAAGTTGAAAGGAAATTAGCTTTCCATGACATTTTTGAATCCAGTTATTGTTTTGTGCTTTTAATCAGTTTAAGAATAGTTTGCATTTTAGATAAAATAAATGAAACCTTCGTAGCCCTGTGACTCACATTAAGAGGGCAGTGCTCCAGTTAAACCATAAAACATTTCAATGAGAGAAAATGGGAACTTAATCAGTTTACTGTTTATGGGCTTATATTGTTTATATATTCATCAATATGAGTTGTACCATTTTGAGATATGACAAGTTTTAAAATTTTCCAAGCATACAGCCCCTAATTGGCTCCTTAAATTGGACAGTATAGTGTTTTCATGCACTAATATGCTTTTACTAGTGAGTGGGGTCCGAACTATGGAAGACGATGAGCATGTGAAAGAACAAGAACCAGAAGAAGAAAAAAGTAGTTAGAAAATACAGAAAAACACACACTTACTTATCCCAGCAGCTTGCAGCAGTGAGCACCCACTGATTGGAGACAATGGTGCCACCACAGCGCCACTTTGTGATGCTGTCAGACATAGAGATGTTAAGGTGAACCATCCATGGCCATTTGCCCTTTGGAGCATCCTCACCGCCAACAATGAAACTTCTGACCTCAGCTCCATTCAAACCTATAAGAGCAATAATGAGACTTAATCTAGTTTGTATTAAAGTAGCATTAATGCCTTTAAAAATTTATTACATATTTTTCTCCAAAAACTTTTACATCTGCAACATTTATGAAAGGTTTCCAAAGTAGCCTGTTTAACAAATTCAAATATTATGTCAGGCTAAAAGACACATTTAAAATTTAGAAAAATACAGAAACATGTATAAAAGATCAACATATATAATCAATAGAAGATTGATACCACTTAATTATTTGACATGAAATTTGTTAGTAAACAATAATCTTAGCATAAAGAGAGGAACCAAATTGCTTGGGTCTGTTCAAAGGTAACAAAAAGGTAAAATAGTTGCAGACACAGAGCGTCAGAACAAAGTTGACTAATGTCTATTTCTCCATTTTAATCAGACCTTGTCAGCACACATGCTGTGTCTGTTTAATGTGTGCTTCCATTGGAACATGAATGGAAATTAGTATAACAGCAGAAACCACAGGGAAATTAACTAACCCTACAAAAGAAAGGAACTGACTTTCTACTCACATCTGAGCATAACCTGCAAAATTGGATTCAGTCACTGTCACTAAAAGATGTCCCTTTTTGTCATTCAAAGGAGTTGACCTTCAGAATCAGCACAAAAAATGTATCTCATCTCTCATATTCATCTTTCTCACCTCCATTGATGTGGATCAGCACCAGCATAGTGAGTAGTTTGCAGAAGGCCATGGCTGTGATGGAGTGAAGCAGTGCAGCTACAAGTGAGCTGCTGCAGCCTTATATATACATCTGGAAAGGTTTGAGCCTTATCAGCACTATCTGCCTTCCATTTCTGCTCAAAGCAACCACATGGATAGACATTTACTCCTGTGAAACATCAAAACATCCACTGGCACTGTTTGAGCATTTCCAATTAATAAGGCTCAACATGTCATAGAGATATATTTTTATATTTATGTTACATTCATTCTCTCACTACATATCATCTCATACCATACATGATATGGGTTTTTTTCGGCAAGGAGCCGAGAAGCCACAAATAATTATATGTATATTTTTTATTTTTTGTTTTTGATAAAACATGAGAACCACAGTCACAAACGTCCCGGGTAAGTCGTTATCCTCATGATTTTCACCGAGAAGGAACGTTCCTCCTGGGTTTTGTTTCTGTGGGGATCTATTTATGTCAAACACCGTGTTCCGTGTCCAGAGTTAACGAACTTGACTGCATACAGAAGCTCGGTGCGCTGAAAATCTGCCCGTTGCTCCTGTTTAATGTTGTTTGCGTTTTGGAAGCTAACTGATACGCTCGGTGGACCTGGTGGATGAAGTCTGCTTTGTTCTAGTGTCTCTGTCTCCGTCCCTGTCCCTGTCCCTGTCTCACTGTGTAGCCCGGGTTCGAACATGGAGCAAACTGCCAGCGTCAACGCAGATCCTGCTCATCACTCCGGCAGTAATGGTGGGTCCGTCATCGGTCAGCAGTTTGCTTCCCTTGACGAATAAATGTCACGTGACAAATATTATTGTGAGGTGAGTCAGGAAAAAATGTTCTCCTGCTTTTTGCAGATCGTTGGACAAAGTGGCGGAACTGGACGGGCTTTTGGTGAGTACTGACTGAGTCTTTAAAGACCAAAGTTCAATTTCAAACGGCCGTGGCTTTTCTAAGCAGGAAGCACAATTCCAACAAGGTGTCTTCAGATAAGTAGCTGTTCGCTCATGCCACTGAGTGTCATGACTGCATGTGTAAAATGTGACAAATGCCACCAGAACGACTTTGTTTATATACCTCACATCAAAAATGCTGATAGTGGAACTAGTTCAAGCTGATGCAGCCCAGATCTTCCTCACCGAGTTGCCTTTCATACTCTGTTTAGATGCTGACTACAGCATCTAAATAGACACATGAACACATTGAACTAACACAATTATAGATGTGTAAATGTTTCTCTGAGCTTCTTGCTCCAAATACCAAGTTCAGTGGTGTTAAAGTTCATTTGGGTGAATGATACCTTGAAACAATGTGACAGAGAGATGACTTGGATTCAATGGGTTTGGAAAAAAAAAAACAAAACCCCACTCACTTCATATATGAGTTTACAATAGTGTTAGAGAGTGGTGCTTCTTCCCTCAGATATCTTTTACCAGTTTCACAGCTAAGTTTTGCCAAGCGTGATGCTGTGTCGTTGTGTTGTATTACATGTCCTTTGTGTTGTTGTGCATGTTGTCCTGATGTGACATTTTACTGTGTTGTGCTATGTTTGTCAAACACGATCAGATGACTTTCACCACGACATCACAATCAAATGTCAAATCAGAATAACACTGACTAACACAGTCAAAAAATGAGGGGTGCAATAAGACGACAGAAGTGCAGTTTGAAGTTCAGGTGAAGCATAAACAGTTGAACAGTCAACACACACATCCTAACTGAAACACTGAGAGACAAATGCTTTGTCAGGTATTCAGTCGACAGACAGTGTGCATGTGGACATATTATTGGCATAAATGGAACCCATTCAGTGTTCCTTGGACTGTTTTCAAAACTTGGCAGGATCTTGGTTTGTCCATACTGGCAACTGTTTTCCAGTATTTGTGTGACTATCAGCTCTGTTGCTAATATAAAAAACTATTACCAAAAAGAACTCCTTCCAACTAATATACTACTTATTCATATAATAATCCTACTAAAATAGATAATTTTACGTGGACACCAACTAATATACACAACTTACACCATATTACAGCTTATATGTAGGCAAAACTAGATTCAGCATGAAGTTTATTGTCTTTCATTCATCTAAAGTATTTACTTTCACCATAATAATATTAATGACATTTTCAACAACTTCAGGACTTATTTTAACTGTCACAAAAATGTTAACTAGTTTATATGAAAAGTAGTAACTTCCAGCAGGTTACAACAAAACTGACAACATAAAGTAGCATAGTCTGTTAAAATGCAAAATGTTACCCGTGTTGAGTTTTGTTTGTGTGTGTTGGAAGCGAACTGAGCCACTTGACACCTGATGGGTGTTTTGTTTAAGTGGCTGTATGACAGTGGAGTTTGCTATGCAGTCATTATTGGGATATTAAATCCCAATAACTTCTGAGAACTAACAAAGTGTCAGTCCTCCATGATCTGTGATGTTTTCAGCATTAGCTTCACTTTTCAGATACCAAATCTGCATCCACTTTTATAGATATAGATAGCTAATTTTTTGGCTGCATTTCCACACATTTCGTTATCTGGTCACTTACTATGAGCAGCACTTTAACAATTATCTCTAGCACAGCTATAAAGACACATTTTCCCAATCTCAAACATCAGTTACCAAAGATTACAAAGATTGTAACACAGAACCTCAGAGATAGGAGACATAAAAAACTGCTGGTGGCTCTTATTTTAAATGTAAAAATGTATCAGTCTAATACATCTCCACAGACACTCAAAAATGTTGCTTTGTATGAAAAAGGAAAATTATATACAGTGGGTACGGAAAGTATTCAGACCCCCTTAAATTTTTCACTCTTTGTTACATTACAACCATTTATTAAAATCATTTAAGTAGATTATTTTCCTAATTAATGTACACACAGCACCCCATTTTGACAGAAAAAATAGAAATGTAGACACTCTGGCCAAGGTTACAAAAGAGTTTCTGCTGCACTTAAGGTTCTCTAGGAACTCTTCCTAGAGCTGAGCAATGATAATAATAATAATAATAATAGTAATAAACTGAGCAATCGGGAGAGAAGGTACTTTGTGAGAGAGGTAAAGAAGAACCCAAAGTTCACTGTGGCTGAGCTCCAGAGATGCAGTGGGGAGATGGGAGAAAGTTCTAGAAAGTCAACCATTCCTGCAGCCCTCCACCAATCAGGGGTTTATGGCAGAGTGGCCCGATGGAAGCCTCTCCTCAGTGCAAGACACACAAAAGCCCGCATATGCTGTGAGGGTGTTTTTCAGCTGCAGGGACAGGACGGGTGGTTGCAATTCAAGGATCAATGAATGCGGCCAAGTACAGAGATATCCTGGACGAAAACCTTTTCCAGAGTGCTCAGGAGCTCAGAATGGGCCGAAGGTTCACCTTCCAACAATACAATGACCCTAAGCACACAGCTAAAATAACGAAGGAGTGGTTTCGTAACAACTCTGTGACTTTTCTTGAATGGCCCAGCCAGAGCCCTGACTTAAACACAAGTGAGCATCTCTGGAGAGACCTGAAAATGGCTGTCCACCAACGTTCACCATCCAACCTGACAGAACAGACAGGCAGGGGATCCCCAAATTCAGGTGTGAAAAACTTGTTGCATCATTCCCAAGAAGACTCCTGGCTATTAGCTCAAAAGGGTGCTTCTACTCAATACTGAGCATAAGGTCTGAAAACTTGTGACCATGTGATATTTCAGTTTTTGGTCTTTAATAAATGAGCAAAAATGTCTAAATTTCTAAAGTTTTTTTTTTTTTGTCAAAATGGGGTGCTGTGTGTACATTAATGAGGAAAAAAATGAAGTTAAATGATTTCAGCAAATGGCTGAAATATAACAGAGTGGAAAATTTTAAGGAGGTCTGAAAACTTTCTGTACCCACTGTATATTTCACACTAACCTGTAGTGGATTTGGTTCACATTTGTCATTGTTCAGGATTGGAGAAATGAGTTAACATTTTTAAAAAAGTCAATGTGTCTGTCCAAATGCACATATCTAGTGCATGACAGTAAGACCTCTAGACTAACTTTTTCATTCCCACAGCTGTCCTCAAGCTTTTTCTCTTTATGTTTGCTTATGTCTGTTGACAGACTCGGTTACAAGCTAAATGACCACACTAAGTAATCAAAATGACTTTGCTCATTGCATAGCCTACTGATATCATCTACCAACTAGCATATGTACATATATCACGTTTCTCTCATTAACACTGGGATATTTAAAGAGGATGACATCATACGTAGAGTATTTCATGAATAAAATGCAGGCTATAATAATATAAATTTTCATGCATTTTGACATAACTTTTTTCTGAAATGTCACAATCACACAGAGCCATAAGGAAACAGCAGGGTGGACAAGGATTAAGCAGGCGTACCATATTGTAAAGACTGTGAATGTGTCTCACAGTGGTCTCCCATTGTCCAGTAATGTTATTGTTTTACTCTCTATCATTGCCTGCTGTATTTTGCTTCCACTAAGTGTATAGTTATGGGTGAATTATTCTGGGGCCAAGCATAATTAGGGCTGCCAATGAGGGCAGGTGACAAAACAAAGAGAAAGCTCACGGTCTGTGGTTTAGTTGTTATTGGTAAATCCTCCTCCTTTGCCTTATCTACACTTTCCATTGATAACGTCTTCAGGTTCCTTGGATTGTGCAACAACTTTGCCTACGTGGTAATGCTGAGCGCTGCACATGACATCCTCAAAAAACAGGAGTCAGAAAATGCTACAGCACCTGTAAGAAGGCAGATTTGTTTTTTTTTAATATATATATATTGCAAGAATAATCTATAATCAGTATAACTATTATAAACACAATATTTAAAGTTATTTATAGTTAAAGTTTATTTCAAAGAAAAGCTCATGTTACTTACTTGATAATGTTTTGTTCTGTTAATAGAAAATGATGAAAGACTAATAAACAAATAAAAATGCTGTTTGCTATATCCAATCTGTTTAAATACAAAGCAAACTATTCCTTTTTCACCCATTTCTTCTTTTAATTCTAGACTCCAGCATCAGTGGGCTTGCGTTTCCAAGGTGGAAACAGTAGCAACAGTGGCCGCTATGACTGCAATCCTGTCTCTACCGCGGTAAACAAGATTCACAACATAACACTGACACACGCTACTGACAGTATTTCATGGCAACATGTTGCACTGTTTTGAGGTTTATCAGAATGAGAGTTTTTAATCTTTTCAGGCCGTGCTCTTGGCTGACATCCTTCCAACGCTTGTCATCAAGCTGTTTGCTCCTTTTGTAATCCACAAACTGCCTTATGGGTAAGACCACGATTATCACTTCGAACCACTCCCCAGCGTTTGATTAGACTTTAGTTTTGATGTGGCCTTCATTTCATTAGATGTTTATTTGCAGCACACACTGACTGGTGGACCATCAGAAATTGTACTGTGTGCTACATACAAAGTTTTTAAAAAGGCTGGAGAAATATTGAGGAGAACAGGGATGGTTGCAACGAGCCTCATTCCTCCAATCAGAAAAGAAAATGCGAGATTGCTGACTCTCACACTGCACATGCTCAGTTATATTGTTTGTCTCCTTGCGCAGCTTCATCAGTTTACAGTTTGTTTTACAATATAAGTCAAAAATGATCAGATGAAAATAATGAGGAAATGTTGATGAAGCTTACAGTTAGCTAACAGTCTGCTCTGGGATTGAGCTAAACATCACCAGTTACCAGCATCCTGTTAACTATCCAAAGCTGACAACAGGCAAATTCATTGGCCAGAGGTTGAAGACCAGGTAGACAGAATGGTGTTAACCTCCTAAGACCCTTCATCCTCATATCAGGACATTACATTTTGGGTTTAGACCTATGACCTTCATTTGTGGATACTTTTCTGACATCTCATAGTCACCAAAGCGTATTACAACGATCAGGTCTCGATCAGGTCTCAGAAGGTTAAGTGTTTTACTATAATCTGGTTGCCACAACTGAGATCCATAGTGTGTTCATTTGGCCAGTGTTCATATGTGTTTTTGGTTTGAATTGTACCACTTGGTGTCAGGCAGTGTGTGAGGCACTGGTTAAAACCCAGAATCAAGTGATAAGGGTGCATACAATTAACCTTTTGATCCAGGAGTCCCAAGCTTGATTCATGCAAATTACCTCCTTTCTTTTCCTGCAATTCCCACCTCCTTCAACTTTCCTATCAAATAAAGGAAAAAACTTTGTCACAGGTGACATTTTTACATGCAATCTCAAGTCAACCCTACTGACATAGCCTTTGAAAAGTCTCTGGTCTAAAGAGTCTCAAAAAGTGTTGCAGCCCTCTGTAGTTTCCCCTAAACATGGTGTGGCCAAGTGTCTAAATTGTGCAAAGTTGCATGGCTGATTTCTGTTTTTAATTGTAGTGTCCGAGTGTTGTTCTGTACCATCATCGCTGCAACAAGTTTCCTCATTGTGTCCTTATCACCTGCTGTTTGGATCAGCATTCTGGGTAATTTATTTATTTATTTATTAATTAACAAAGTTTTCATAATTGGTGGTGGAACTCAAGAATACAGAGCACAGATAAGCCACATATAAAAATGTATTTCCTCTGTTTCATATCCTTTAATCATATGTCAATGATAACAGCCACAGCTCTTCCACAGAAATGTGACAGCACTTTCACTTTATTGTGATCTACCACTGCAAATATTTATCACCTGCCCGGTTAAATGACTTTCAAACTCTTGTATTTACATTTGGGCTGATTTTCCAACTCAAAAATTTGTATAAAAAATTTGTATAATTTATTCCATGCTTTGTGATGAGTGGATGAAATTAATCACGATATATTAGAGAAGCCAGTAAAAATAATTAAAATGTGATAATTCCAATTATTTTAATTTATCAACATTATAGACTTTAATCTATTTTCCTTAATTTCTTAGTGCAATCTTTATGTTCAGTAATGTCCATAAATAATCTCCTGATGAAGAAATGAAAAAATAAGTCCATAATTTTCACATTGAACATTTTTATTGCCATTAATGTGTCACATTTTAGATCCCAAAATCCAACATAAAATAGCTGAGGTTACATTGACCAACAAATATATATTGTGTAGGCTATGTTCTCATTCACTTAACATACACATCTTCTCAGCCCACAGTTATTATTGTTGCTGATAATAATAATAAGTAGCTCTGCTTGGTTGTCTCAGCGCACGGCCTCAAGTCTGACACCATACTGCCCATAATGTTCATAAAGTAGGGGACAGCATAAAGTAGCTTCCCTACTTTACTCACTCAGACTGTTTCTTTGTATCTGTTCTTGCAGGAGTGACCTTTGCCAGTATCAGCTCTGGACTGGGAGAACTATCCTTCCTCTCTCTCACTGTGTTTTTCTCCAGGTAAAAAAAACATCTTTTTCTATTGTTGCACAAAATTAATGAAATGATAATTAATGTTATTCACTTTACATGATAGGAGGCTTGTGAAACTGAAAATAGACAGTTAAAGGACAACCTACCTTCAAAGAAAGGCTTTATAGCGTTGTGATATGATGTATGGAAGGCAATATCTGCCAAAAAGAAGAAGTTAAATCACTTTGAGTTGGGGTTGAGATATCCTTCTGTTGGTATTTAGATTTGAAAATCAACCCCTAATTATCCTGCACAAGATATTTGCTCTTTTACCACCTGTGCCCCTCAGCTCAGTACATGGAGCACAGTTTGCCCAGTTATTACCCCTTGATATAAGCCTACATTGTAGTTTGAAGGGAGATGATTGTTTTATTCTTTTTTTTTTAAATGGCCTTTTTATTCATCTTCTACCGCTTATCCGCTTCCGGGTGGCGGGGGGTCACATTGGGTGAGGGCGGGGTACACCCTGGACAGGTCGCCAGTCATTATTTTTCTATATGATTCAAATTTTATTGGTTATTACTTTTCAAATCTGTCAGAAATTAGCTTCCATTGTCATGAGAAGGACTTTTTTCCTATTTGAGTTTTTACTACATCCCTGATTTCAAAGTTGTTGGGGTTAGTTTTCACCCCTGTGAGGAGTGCGAATGCATCTTACAGGACAGGGCTTCAAAATGATCACTTTTTGCAACTGCAATGTTATTTCACAATAACTGATTCTATCTGAAACACTTTCAACTTCAAGTCCCTGATAGACCGTTCTGCTATCTCCCTGTCATGAAAACCAAATTTAGAAACATTTCAGCAATGATACCAAGAAAACTGAGTGTGTTTGTGTTTTCTCCTTTTGATGTTTTTGTAATCACTGGTTGTTAAATATAAAATGACGTGTTATGAGATTGTGAATGCTGGTTTTATGCTTGCTGCAGAGATGTACTGGGAGGTTGGGGCTCAGGCACTGGTGGAGCTGGTGTTGCTGGGTCCCTTCTCTATTCAGGCTTCACCCAGGTTGGCCTGTCACCCCAGGTCACACTACTTATCATGCTGGTGGTCCCATTTGCTATGTCGATGAGGTAAGAATGGAAGTACAACAAGAAAAATCCATCTGTTGTCTTGACTAATTAACATGATTATTTTCCTTTAGTCTTACCAGACATTAAGGATGTGGTCAGGATCTGACACATTTACACAATGGCAACTAAAAAATGAAGACCGACTGTGAAAATATGACTTAATTTCTTTTTGTGTAGACCTTCTCTTATATGTCTTTGCAGTTGCATTACTTTAAGGGATCTGATAAATTGAACTTTGTTCATTTTTCATCTCAGTCACAGCGGATTGCCAATTTTTTTTAACTGAGCCAAGAATCCCAAATAAAAACAAAAATCTAGTGTAGCTGAAACATCGTTAAGTTTTACAGGTATTGGTGACGAAGGATGGCTCTAGATGAAGAGTCAGCTATTACTTCTCGTTGTTAGGGGAGAAAAAATGCCTTTAGAAAATTTCATGATGCAATTCGCTTGACAGACATTTCAATTTGTTACTGGATGTTTGACCAACAAAAACCTGTTCTGAAGTCAATGGTGCAGCATGTTGCTGCTATTTAAAGTGTGTATTATTAAGAAAGTTACATGCACCTATATAGGCATTGCACTGCACACCCACATACTATATATACAAGCGTTTTCTCTTACTGTCCTTCGTGGTGTGAGTGTGCCCAGTTTTAAAGGTAATGGGAGGTGGCCCTCAGATTTTTTTTTTCTTTTTTCTTTTACTACTTATGATTCTTATAGAGGATTAACGAACCGTTTACCTGACGTAAAAACAATGTTTTTTTTTGCTATTAATGTTTTTAAATGTTTCAAACTGAAATTAATTTAAAAAATGTTTTGAAACTCCCTTCATTCCTCACTTATATTAAGTTCAATCCCTGTGAGAAGTCAGAAATAGGAACTCATATGCTGTCAAAGGCCAGAGCAGAGTAAATAGAGTCCCTATTTGCTAAAAGATGCTACGTGCATGGCAAAAACTGGAAAATGAAAACAGAAAGCTGGTACAGAGCCTTAAGAATTAAAAGGAAGGAACGTTAAGAGACAGATACTGAAACCCCTGTAAAACAAAAAGAAAAGCTGATGTCATTGTGTTCACAGTTGAATATGGGAAGTTTTATGGCAGTCCTTGAAACAGACATTTCAATTAGGCAAAGCACTTGACAGGCCATCTACTTAATGTATCAAGTATCAAATAACATTTAAATATTCTTATTTAGATAAAGAGACAGATGATGCTGTTTTGTCCAAATCTTGGGGAAAAAGTTATACTGTGATATAATATGCTGTGATACAAAAAGTTAAAAATTATTAATTTTATGTCATGTGACATATATAATACTGATGTTTTTTTTGTTTTTTTTAGTTTTCAGTCCTAGTTTCTGTCTTTATATGTCTTTTTACTTCCTCATCCTGTTTTCATAACATTAACATATCATTTCTGTTGGCTCTTGTGGTTTTTTTTTGCTTGCACTATCCTATTTCTGATCTCCTTGGCCTTTTCTCACCATTTCCCCCTAGCTATTTCACCCTGCTGGTTCCTCCACCTTCATTACCTCAGTGGAGAAGCGTTAGGGCAGAATATACAGCTGTGGGCTCAGAGGAGAGGCGGAGGTTGATGGATGCCTCAGGAGAAGAGGAGCAGGCCAAACCTACTTCAGGTACATGTCACAAGCTCAAACAACAACAGTGAAAAAATGTTTGATGAGAAATGGTTTGGTTTTAAGGTGGTTAAAGTAAGAACGTATGTCACTCCATAGAACATGGTGAGAGGTTAGATAACATCAGTGGCTGCAGCTCTATTATCTTGCTTCACTCGTTAGTCTTAAATTAGCCCTATGTTGCTCTTTCAAACTAACTTTTGGACAGAACTTGCTGGGCTCCACCGATAGCCTGCATGCGAGGAGCTCAGGGAACATCAGTTATAGCTATAGAAAATAAATACTTAATTTTACATCAACACAATTTATAAACCAAACACCCAATGTGAATAATATCTTTTGGAGAATAGTGTTAAACTCACCAAGAGAGTTCAAAGCTAACAAACAAGAAGGCTTTGTTGGCTCAACACCATATCAAGACAGCTGGGGTCTTATCTTACACCCAGCGAAGTCGTTCGTCATTTTTGTCACATTTGTCATATCTGTCATTTGTCCTTCTAGCACCCACATTGCTTAAAGCGCAAATAAGATTGCACCCATCTGAGTGTCGGTGGGTGTGTTAGTCTTAACATAAGTCTAAGATTCTTTTGGTGACTTGATATCTTGAGAAGTGATCATAAGATTGACGGACAAAATTCCTATCTGATGCTAGTTAATTTCACTGTTATTTTAGGGGTCATTATCAAGAGAGCAATGTGTGCCTTTATAGGCACCAAAAAACAGACTCACAGAAAGAGATTTGAATTCTTTTCATGGTTATTAAATAACATTTTGGCTCCAGTTCTTTTTATGATGGAAGACAGTAGCAGCTGTTTTCTGCCCTGAGTTCCTCCTACATTGCAGAAATTAGTTTCTCTTATTGTGTAGCTAATCCACAGTTTTAATATGAATCCTCCAAGGTGTCAGGTGTCTAAAATTTAAAGGGAATGAGAGATGGTCCTCTGATTGCTTGCTATGCCCCAAACACTCCAATGATTAACTGAAGTACAACCCTTTGGAGCCATGGACCTGAGGCAATGACAGTGTTTTCTGCTGTTAAGATATTACAGAATATGTACATACTGTAAAGTCACTTGCTCTGTGGGCTTTAGACTGTGCAGTGGTGCCCAATCTCCCGGCTGCAAAGGTTTTTTAAGTTAGCTGACAAATCATTTAGCGCAAAAAACAAATGTTAATGTCAAAATTATGTTGTTAAATATTCTAAAATGAAATTATGGAAGAGTTAGAAGAGGAAGAGTCCAGCGATAAAAGCTGAATCCATAAGGGATCTCTCCTCCATCACACAAAAAAAGAAGCTGAGCTTCCTTGCTGTTTGTTTGTTTGAAATTATTAAATAAGTAAAACATGCTCAGAGAAGTAATATGTTACACTTACTCATCTATCAGGTGCGACTTGCACCAAGTGATATCAGTAAACTTTCAGTGCATTAGAAAGACTTGGTGTAAGTATTGGATAGTTTATTAACGGTGTTGGGCAGTAGCGTCACTACAGTAGCGGACGTTTGTAGTTAAACTACATTTCTCAGTAGCTTGGTGGCAGCGTCGCTGTTTTCTGAATCAAATACCTTCTCAGTAGTTAAGCTCTTTTATTGATCACGTAGCACGGTACCGTCCACACAAGCTACATTTACAAAATCATTTCTGAAGCTCAAACAAGCCGGAGATTTCTGTTATGGACTACAATAAAACTGCCACTCCTACTGCACAGAGGCACTTCCGCATGACGCTGGCGTGACGACGCTGGTACATGTACCTGCCAGTGTTTATCAATAAGATGATGAGAAAAGCATAGACCTGCATTAAGTCAAAATAATGTGAATATTCTGTTTGTTTGTGTTGTTTATTTTGTGTGTTTGGAATATATGTCTAATTTCTAGTCAAAACAAATCTTTTTACACTTCAAAAAAAATACTTTAAGCTAATTTTCACTTGAAATAAGTATAAAAATCTGTCCATGGAGCAAGTTTTTTTTGCTTGTAATAAGGAAAAAAAACTTGCTCCATGGACAGATTTGAAATTTGTCTAAAAACAAGTTACTTTTTTTTAGGTGATGAGTCTTATTTCAAGTGTAATGAGATTTGTTTTGACTAGAAATGAGGCATTTTGACTAGAAATAAATATTCTTGGTAAGATTTTGAGGTTTTGCAGTGTACATGCATATACACACACATGTATGTTTTTGACCATGTTGTGACTGTTTGAAGTAGTCTTCATTCTTGCTGTTGTGGTTTGGTCATGTTGTGAGTTAGCGCAGCTCACTGTTCAATAAACAATTGAACTTTTTTGCCTGCGTATCTGTTTGACTGACTTTTATTGATCAGTAAGATAACACTGACTTGGCACGAAGTTGGCTCAATTTCGTAAAAAGCTTGGATGTAGTTGCACTAGTTACTTTCATTTTGCTGTAGCTTAGCTTTCTACATTTCTGAGGGTAATAGCTTTCATGTAGTTAAGCTTCATTTAATGTTAGAGTAACTAGTAGCTTAGCTTACTACACTTTCCAAGTAGTTTGCCCAACACTGGTTATTAGTTATTAGATCAGTCGTTAGACTAGGATTTCAGGATCTGCTCTCTGAAGAGTAGATTTTTAGCACATAGAGAGACACACCCCTACTCTTATAGGATTTCAGAGCCTCGTCCATTATTTGGCTGCCATATTGTCATGGATTTGGATGTAAGCTGCTTAAATCAATAAAAATACATTTCATCTTTGCCAACCATCTGTACATGGAAGGCATAGTGACCAGCACAACTTTCTCCTGGTGAACCTCCTGTGTCCAAATCAATGTGAATTACATGTTTTTTCACAATGATCTGTACTGTATTCAACAGTACTGCACTGTTTATGGGAATGAAGTTTTATTTTAATAACTATACAGGCCATGTTCTCTTCCCCCTGAATGTAGCAGAAGATGGGAGCACTGGGCCTCTCACGTTCTCAGAGAAACTGCATGTCATCAGAGTGAGTGTGCTCTTCATTATATGTCAGACCTGAGTATTTCAGTTCTTATGTGGTTATGCAATTATTCTTTGTTCTGGGAACAGGGTTTGCTGAAGTTTGTGTTTCCCCTGGGGCTGGTTTACTTTGCTGAGTACTTCATCAACCAAGGTTTGGTAAGCTCTATGGTGCCACCTGCCTTCTGATTTATTTTACTGTATTTTGTCAGTGCCTCCTGCTTCAGGTTGATTGGAAGGAGATCATAACTGCCATGTAATTTCAGCCTATTTTTAAAAAATTACAGTCGATGATATTAAACCTAAAATTATAAAAATGTTGTCTTCTCCAGATGGAACTCCTGTATTTCCCAAACATTTTCCTGACCCACGCAGAGCAATATCGCTGGTCAGTTCAACTCACTGAAGTACTGTTCTGAAAAAATGATTTCATTATATCGTCTAAGGATGTAGACCTGAGTCTGATTATTATCTGTGTGTGCTAAGGTACCAGACACTGTACCAGGTTGGCGTGCTAGTGTCTCGATCCTCCCTGTGCTGTGTAAAGATCAGGAAACTCTGGGCTCTGTCTTTGCTGCAGGTGAGAAAACAAAAGACAGCATTGGGTGATGTCATAAATTAAGGAAGTTATCTTCTCCAGGTTTTTGCCTGGAGCAGAATTCTCTACAGAGGTCTCCCCTCTACCACAAACAGTCCAGCTGTTTTTAACTGGTAAAAACAGAGATTGAAGCTGTTTTACAACTTAGATCAGTTTCACTGTGAACCAGACGTTTTACCTTGAGCTGGATCAGATATCTCCTGCTCCCTGCAACCTAAAGACGAGAGAATTGAAACCAGTTGAAACACACTAAAACTGTTTCACTTTAAAAACTAGTGGTTCCAGAATGTTCCTCTGTAGGAACAGGACGTTACAGAAAAATCTAGCTGAGCTGTTTACTCTGCTTCTCTCTGATTACAGATGTCTGATGACAAATCCTTATACTGTTGAAAATGACCATTTTGGGCTTCTGGCAGGAAACCACAACACAGCACATGCACATAGACAAGGATGCCATCGACAGGCAACCAAATGAAAGAGACCTATATCATGACAGATCTCCAGTTGGAGAACTGATGGAAACATTTAGGATTTTGTGTATAAAACACAGCTCAAAAATATAAAACATAGGTCCAGTTGTTCATAGACATTTTAAACATGAATAGTTGTATGTTATGACTTTATGCTCAAGCCAAAAGATGATAGAAGTCTGGTTCTCACTCAGTTCAATAAGATCCCTATATTTACACCACTATAACTGCTGTGTTTGTTATCATTATTTTGGTTTATAATAATTATTTTAATTTGGTACTTGGTTTATATTTTGTTTGACTTATTTTTGATCATTTGTTTATAAAATAATCAGAGCATGAGAGTATTTTCTGGACTGACACTCAAATATCAAATATGCAGTTGGTAGAAAGCAGAATACTGTATAACTTGGACTGTGGTAACCCTCAGAGAACTGCATAAATATACTTGAAATCTGTTTCACTGTGAAGAGCTTCACAGTCAGTCATTCCACATGACTGACTGTCATGTGGAGCTGTGCATGATGAGGGGTCATGTATGAAAGTGCTGATTTCCAGGCTCTCTGTTTTACCCTATGCCTTCCACAGGTGGTGAATGCAGTGTTGCTTCTGTTTGCAGTGCGTTACCAGTTCCTGCTGAGTCCCTGGCTCGTGTTTGCTATTGTCCTCTACGAGGGCCTGCTGGGCGGAGCTGCGTATGTCAACACCTTCTTCTTCATCAGCAAGGAGGTGAGGTCAGCGCTCTGTAACATGGGTTGTCATTTGGGTTCTCTGTGTCATCAGTGATGCCTAGAAGTCCAGCTATTATTTCAAACTATTTGTTAAAAGAGCCTCTATTCCAAAATATAGAGCTGCTACCATGTCTCTTAGTGTAACTTCTATGTTGATGCTGTTTTTCATTTGATCATCATCATGGTAATGTCAGTTAAGCCCCACACCCTTTGCCCTTTGCTAGGCAAAAAAACTTTTGATGGAAAATGTTACCTGTTTGGTTTAACTGATGGAGATACAAAAAAATTAGAAGATGCTATTTGTGAGATTTTTAAGAATTACAATGTACTGATAAGTCAATACCCTCTAAAATTTGCTCACCACAGACTTTATTGTTAGAATTTGAATCTTAGACTAAGTTTAAATATCCTTTTGTATATATCACATCAACACTCCATAATGAACCCATTGGTTTGCAAACTGCTGTTTTGAAACCTCCAGTTTAAAATTTGAGAGAGATTTAAAGAGATATTTAAATCTCTCTTAGTTTGTGGTTAAGAAGAGAAATTACATGGCTCATGGGGAATGAAGTATTTCTGCATGTATTAAGCTGACTTGTCAGTGTTTCAAGTTGTAATTTTATACCTGATTTATGTCTCTTCCACAGACTGAAGAAAGACAGAGGGAGTTTGCCATGGCTGCTGCCAGTGTAGGAGATAGTCTGGGCATAGCTCTGGCTGGACTTGTTGCTTTCTTCGTCCACAGATATTTCTGTTCCCTGTGACCCAGCCCACACACCAACCAGCAGGATGAATAAGAGAGACGTGGGTGCATTCCATTTAAGGGAGGGTTTTTTTTTTTTTAATTGGAAATTAAAAAGGCTGATTCTCCTACACAATATCGACTCCACAAACTGAATTCAATGTGGATTGCCAATCACAAGTGAGTTGGACAAACCAGCTCATGCTTTCCACCACCATTCAATGATCAACTAAAGCTGAATTTCGAGATGATACATGATGAATCATCACTTGACTATGAGCAACACAAGTGGTTTTCCATACATGAGGAAGGCATGGTGAGGACCTGTATTATGCTCATTCTCACATTCATACTTTTATTTTATTATACTGACCTGCTGCTGGTTTTCACAAATTGCACTGACAACCAGTCACCAACAGAGAGTCACTGAAGTAACAAATGGAATGAAAGTGCAAAGGATGACAATACCTTGTTTTGCAGACCAATATAGTAACAAATAATGTTTTTCCTGTGAATGTTTCACAACAAAAGCCTTCAGTTCTGGTTCAGTGGTAAAAAGATGCAATTAAGCAAAATGAAAGACTTTAACAGATCTCAAAGAAACAAAACTTATCACACAGTTTATTAAATATGTATATATTTCCAACTTTGGAAAGTGAAACTAAATGATTGGTGGTCAAGACCTTTGGTAACACATCAATGAAACTTGGCTAATGATATTTAATCATTTTGACGGTTGTAACTTTTAAAAAAAATAATTGTTGGAGATCTTTAATCACAGTTAAACCATTACAGCACAATTGTTTCTGTGACACAAGAGCTCAACCACTTAGCAGTGATTGTTGTGATTTCATTAATACATACATTTTGTACTTACATTCTGAAATAACGGTAACAGTTGTTTCTGTTAACAGATGAAACAGCTTTATTTAAAATGAAATGACTCCCTTTGTGCTCATACAACAAAGTTGTCAGGTTATTGCCTAAATAACTGACCTTTTCCTTTGTCTTTTAGTCACTGCTACTATTAAAACAGGTCATGATTGTAGTGACCTGAAATTTCTTTTACTGTTTGCACCTAAGTCTTTACCGAAATGTGGCTTAACGTTTTATATTTTATTCATAAACTATATGTCAGTGTTGTCAATGTTGGCGTATGTCATAACTCTTAACATATCCAGGGCATACTGCCTTAGCTGTGAACATTTTTGCTGAACACTTTTTTTTTTGCTCAAAAAATTCTAGTTTTCTTGCCTTGTCAAGTTGTTTGGCAGTTTAATTGAAACTTATTTTAATATGCCATTTTACAAAGTGTACTAAGTATTATAATCATTATGGCGAACCAGCACAGCTGTCCTGATTTGTCTAATATCATGTCAATATACATAGCCTGTTAGCTCCTTAACATGTGTTAGCCACACAACAATGTGCATATTGTTACTGAAAACAACTTACATTTAATATGGTACTGTTGCTGTTCAACTGTCATAACTTTGTTATAATTTGATGGCATTGTTAAAATCATGTACTTGTGTAAAGATGTTTCTTGAATTAACTACATAAGCTTTAATAGCATTAATGATTTTCCCAAAGGTGGGAGAAATTAAAACGGGTAATTTTGTATTGTATTGTAAGTTACAGCCGTATTCATTATCCAGTGCGCCTTAAAATTGGGCCTTTGTTCTTGTTTTTTATATGATAGACTACTTTGAGTTATAGTAAACAGTGAAATATGTCTGTGACCATTCTCCACAATTCAAAGTTTGGATTTAGCGTTTTTTTTTTTAACCAACAGCTAAGAGCTCTGGGACTAAACTATCACATAAGGTGGATAATGTTATTAAAATTGTTATGCAAATTGCTTTCATTTACGAATGTATAAACGCTATCCATGAACAAACGAATTGAGCTTGATTTTAAATTATGACTGCATATGTATAAAATGATTGATAGTTGTGTTCTCCTATTTGCTCTAAAACACTCAAATAAAACATTCAAACATGCATTTGAAAAATTTGCATCACCCGGATCGTCTAACCATTTAAAAAGTGCAGTGTCTAAGAATATGGCTGATCTAACTAACTTTTGTCTCCAGACTTCGTCCCTCGTCTCACCCCTTGTCTATGATGGGTTTATCCGCATTTTCCGTGCGAGGCGCGTTCCCTACACCGGAAGTGACAGTCAAGTCGTTGGTGTTCATGAGCAGGAGCGAGTGAACCGGCAAAGACCGGGGCAAGACGAGGAGCCGGTGGAAGGCGAAAAAGACACACAATCCACGGAATGAACGCAGTTGTGTGCGTGCTTCTCTCTCGACGATCAGCTGCCATTCTTCTAACGGTAATTGAACGTTCTTTCGAGCCGTCGATTTAACGCAGCGCACGAAACGTTTTAGCTTGAGCTAGCAGAGGACCACCGTTTGCCACCGTTTGACGCTGTTTGCTCACGTAGCCGGTACTCGGACAGCTAAGCCTAGCCAGCTAACGCACAGACTTTCGCCAACTAACCTACATATATTACTTAATCAAATTAGCCCACAAACAATGGGCGGTCGTTTGGTAACAGCTATCAAAGACTACAGTTAGCCCACAAGACGAATTCACAAACAAAATGGTTGATCAAATTCTCAAAGAATCAGTAGTTCGCTGACGTCGTTTGCGGTGATGTAAGCTAAAATGCTAACAGTTAGCTTACGCTACGCCCATAGGCCCCACATTCCTTGACGAATAACGTCAGTATTGTCCGTTCTACTATTCTTTTGTGTAAAGAACAGCAATTGCAGTTTTATTTTTCCCATATTATTCAAAAAAGATCGTTTATGAACCAGATGAAGAAAACTCTAATCCAAGTTTTTAGACAACAGTCGCAATCCAACCTTGTTCCTTGGGTTACGTGACTTGTTGCGATGTTTTGGTCTTTTCCGGTTTACTGTTAAATCACTCAACTGTTATGTGTTTTCTTCCTCCGCAGTTCCATATTCAGAGTAACCACACTACAAAAGTCTGATGTCCAATAGCTGAACAATCCCGTCTGTCTCCTGGGAAAGGACACTTGTGACTGTTTGCCCCTTTGCCTGGTGAAGAAACAGCCAGCTCTCAGTGACCCTTGTGTGTGCGAAGAGGAGCCTGTGCCCAAATAGTTCCAGCAGCTCTCCTTATGTGTGTGACAATGGGGGACATCAGTGACCTGGACCGACAGATAGAGCAGCTCAGACGCTGTGAGCTCATTAAGGAAAATGAAGTCAAAGCACTGTGTGCCAAAGCTAGGTAATGGATTAAAAAAAGCCACTAACTCTACTGCTGCCAACATCAACTGTATTGTTCTATAATCTAAAAGTAATCGTCAGCTTGAATTCTTTTGTAACCAACTGCTAGTGTTTTGAATACATGAACAGAAACCCAAACATGATATAGCAGAGCACAAAATATATTTTAAATGTGTGTGTGATTTCAGAGAGATTCTGGTTGAAGAAAGCAATGTCCAAAGAGTCGACTCTCCAGTCACAGTAAGAATTATTTCTCTGAATTTGCTTCCTCAAAATTCCCATCAGAGGAAACAAATGTAGTAATTCTGTTTTTCTTAAATTCCCTCAGGTATGTGGCGATATACACGGTCAGTTCTATGACTTGAAAGAGCTATTTAGAGTAAGTTTGTTTGCTTTTCCAAACTGATTAAAACAGACTTTTGTTTTTTCTGTTATATTCTTAAATTGGGTAGCTGGATGTTTTTTTTGTATTTTTATTGTGGTGGTGATGTTTTAAAGGAGCTGTTTGCGGGTTGTCTATCCAATACTGTGTTAGCATTAACACTATGATGAGTCTATATTGTAAAGTGACAAGCCAGGCTAAACAAGGCGATAATAGTATGTTTGTATAAAAACTATAGTGAAAGAAAAGTGAAAAGGGATCAAACCAAGATGAGGGGCTAGCTTTCTGTCACTTTATGCACGTCTTGGCAGGGTGATTTTGCTGAACTGTTGCTGTAGCTTAGGCATGTGCGTCCAAACTGCTGGTGAATTTTGGTCACCAATAATAAAAATGATCTCTAATGGATGAAAAGTGATACTGTAGCCTGAAAACAGTCTCATGTATTTTTGTTTACTCCCATTCAGAACAAGAGAGAGAGTGATACTTCATCTAGCTATTAAATGTCAGCCATTATAGAACTGTTTAACATTTTTTGTAGCTATCCAAGTTAAAACATCGAAATTGGGTGATTTTATAGGAATTCTGCGGCACCTGATTGTTAAATAGTGATTCTTAACTATTTTGACTTTGCAGGTTGGTGGAGATGTCCCTGAGACAAATTACCTCTTCATGGGTGACTTTGTGGACAGAGGTTTCTATAGTGTTGAGACTTTCCTTCTTCTGCTAGCCCTTAAGGTAAATATGAATTTTAGTTTATGTCAATTGCTAAACTGCACCATGGCTGAACACTTAGCCATGAGGCCTGTGCTAACTGTTAATGCTCATGTCTGTATGGGCTCAGAACTATACAAGGCATCCTCACCTTCTTGCTTCTGCTATGCTCCTAAGGTACGATATCCAGACAGGATAACCTTGATCCGGGGAAACCACGAATCTCGGCAAATCACCCAGGTCTATGGCTTCTATGATGAATGCCTCCGCAAGTACGGCTCAGTGACCGTCTGGAGATACTGCACTGAGATCTTTGACTACTTGTCCCTATCTGCTATTATTGACGGCAAGGTGAGCTTAGTTGTTCAGTACTGCTTTTGATAACAGTGGATATGAATACACTTGGCATTGCTTTCCTAATATCTGGTTGAGTAACTTGTATCTAGTCCAATACATGACTTCATTCATTTTTCTGTCCTTTAGATCTTCTGTGTGCACGGAGGCTTGTCCCCATCTATCCAGACACTGGACCAGATCCGAACCATTGACAGAAAACAGGAAGTGCCCCATGATGGGCCCATGTGTGACCTCCTGTGGTCAGACCCTGAAGGTATACAGGAATCTCTTCAACACTGCATTGTCAATTCACATGCTGATTTGTGTTCAAGGAAACTGTTTTGACATGATGAAAGGTACACTGGTAGCAGCAGCAGCAGTAGTAGAATTACCTAAATATTTACACAGGATTTGGATAATGCAAAACATGGGAAGGATTTGGAGAAACATGAATTCAATGAAAGGGTTTTTGTTGTTAAATCAATAACAAAAGACTGTCACTGCATATGGTCATCACAGGTGTACCGGAGCATATAAACAATGCTGTGTTGTGTATTCTTAATGGTGAGATGTATGTGGACAATAATTGTGAGAAGACAATGCCATGGGTGGATTGTGTTGAAAAATATTTGACATGTGGACAACAGGATGGAAAGCTCTGTGAACCCTTTCCCTAATCTTGATACTGTGTTCAATCAGCTTGTTGCTTGACTGGTTTCCTCTCCCTGTGTTCAGACACAACTGGGTGGGGGGTGAGTCCCAGAGGAGCTGGATACCTGTTTGGAAGCGATGTGGTGGCCCAGTTCAATGCTGCCAATGACATCCACATGATTTGCCGAGCACACCAGCTGGTCATGGAGGGCTACAAGTGGCACTTCAATGAGACAGTACTCACTGTGTGGTCAGCACCGAACTACTGCTACAGGTAGGTGGTTTTAGCAATACTTCCTTTTACAGGAGAAGTCTAAGACATAAATGAGATGCAACCAGAGAGCAGCTGAGAAGATTTTAACAGATCTGTTACTGTTACCAGTTTCATTAACAGGTCTCTCATTTGGTGCCACCTTTTGTAAAAATAAATTTTTAAAGGCTTGTTATTAAAGGTATGTATTTCTGTAATGCAGCAGAATAACCGAGTTGACACAAAATTTTTTTCATTCCATAAGTTCAATCACTTCGGTTATCTCCCAAAACGCTGCGCAATGAAGTCAGATTCATAAATGTTTGGCAATTAATTGACTAATCACTTGAGCAAATGACTGCCAGTCAACCAGCAAAGTCAAAGAAGGTTTTCTTTAACAAAGAACATTTGAGAGTTTATCTACTCAAGGCTAGTTTTACATCAGTTTGCAGCAGTTTGTTGATTTACCCTTAATTACTTTTCCGTTGGCTGCAAACATGTGAACACCTTTACCAGTCTTTTATTTTTCCTCGCATAATCAGATGTGGCAACGTGGCAGCCATCTTGGAGCTAGATGAGCATTTACAACGGGAGTTCATCATATTTGAGGCGGCGCCACAAGAGACCAGGGGCATCCCCTCCAAGAAGCCAGTAGCCGACTACTTTCTTTGAAGGCTTCAAGCAGACAGCCATGATGTGTTGAAACCTCCAGTACCATTTCACACCTGCCGCACTCCATCCCGCTGCTGGACTGTTCTGTCAGCCCGAACTCTCAGCAGTTAGACAGAAAAGCCACCAAACCCTCTGAAGCTCCACACATGTTCAGTTTGAAGAGCTGAATTTTTGCTGCACTGCTGAAGCCTGACAGAGCAGTCACTATGTGAGAGGTTGTAGGCGTGAAGTTGGATACTGGGCCCATGACTGTTGTCACTCGTTTTCAGCTATATAAGATGGTCATTTTCTCTCTGCCCTGAGCCTCCTTCCATCTGCTGTCCTCCTCTGACTCTGTAGATACCACATTCTCCGCCCCATTTAACCTCCACAACTGTAGTATTATTTCATCATGAACATTGTCATTTAGTTTTAGAAGTATTTGCAAGGGGTTAGTTTTTGGTTTTTGTTTTTCAAAAATATGCCGCTGTAGGAAGTTTCACAATTTTATCTTCTAAAGAATTCCTTCAATGCATATATTGTTTTATTTTGATTTTTGGATAATTGTTGCTGCCAGGATTAAATGCAAAATGACCAATCCCCCCCCAGCCATGTTTGCTCTTATGTTTCTTTTTAACTGTCATTGTCACGAGTCACTATTTAACATACCTAGTGCTGCTGCTCAGCAGCATCACAAGTAAATACCATTCAAGTAATGACTCCCAGTAGGAGTCACTATATTCACAGTTGTTTTCTTTGTTATTTCCTTTAAATCTACAAATCTCTGTAGGTCTGTCAATTTTGATATTGTGAGAATAAAGTTTTTGTATTAATGCTGATTGATTTTTTCAGGCGTGGTTCCATCACATAATCCTTATAAACTGTATGTTAGCGCCACATCTCATCTGAGGTTAGTGGTGTCATTCATTCACTCAATCATCTACCGCTTATCTGTTTCCGCGTCATTGGGGGTGCTGGAGCCAATCCAAGCTCACATTGGGTGAGGGTGGGGTACACCCTGGACAGGTCACCAGTCCATCACAGGGCCAACATACAGAGACAAACAACCTCTCACACTCAGACCTACAGACAATTTAGAGTCGCCAGTTAACCCAAACGTGTATGTCTTTGGACAGTAGGAGAAAACTGGAGTACTTTGTGGAAACCCATGAAGGGATGGGGAGAACATGCAAACTCCACACAGAAAGGCTGCTGGCCCAGGAATCAAACCTAAGACCTTCTTGTCGGGCAACGGTGCTAACCACAGTGCAGTGAACCATGATGACCCCCAGCCTGCGTCTACTTTTGACAGGGACAAATGTCATCTCACAGCTTGACTAATGCTGACATGGTTGAGTTATCTTTTTCTCTTGCTGCTTATTCATACATGTTGAGGGTTGGGTTCTTTTTTTTTCTGAGTATTTGGTGTTTACATTTTGTGTGACAAGAGTGCAGGGCAGAATAATGTGAGATGTGAATATGAAATATGCTTTATTCTCTGGAGGACTCAAAGTTCATAACTTAATAACTTTTTACTTAACCATCTGTGAAAATTCAGTTTATACTGTATCTTTTTCTAAACATTAAACAAGACTACACTGATTCATATGAAAGTGATGACAGTAACCGGAGTAACAAACGACAGGGAATAAAAGTTGTGTAACTGAACTAAACTGCAGCAGCTTCTATGCCCACAGGCTCATGGATGATTTACTATAGGACCTGCTGGAGCTAGTGTCTGAAGTCCAGAGTCCAGTATGAGTCAGTTTGGGCTTGTACTGAGAACTCAGAGCCACCAAGAGGCCAAAGAGGGAAATTTCAGTCAGTCATAATCAAACCAGAGTAAACAATGACGCTGTCTGAGGGAGTGCAGCAGCTTCAGCCTCAACTGTTTGTGCTGTGCAGTGAAAAGAGCCCGCATGTTTCTGGCACTTGGTACAGCTTGGTGTGTCCTCTGTCTATGAGCAGCACATGCACGGCTCATTTATGCAGCTGGCTCCGTGTCCTCTGTAAACTGGGTGACGGTTCCCACACGGAGATCCATACTGAGCAGCCTGTCACGACGCTCCTGTCCGACAAGTTCCACTGCTTGTTTTTCAGGCTCGACCGAGGCGGCTCCTCCCGCCGCGTGCCAGAGCCACCAAGTCCAACCGGTAGTGAGAAAAGGGACGACACCCGGAAACACCAGAGAACTCCCAGCATTCCTCGTTCCATCGGCGCGGAGGCTGCGGGTTCAGTAACGCAAGTCAAACCAGGACCATCCGTTGCGTTTTTTTTTTTCTTCTTGCCTTACTCTCCTGTGAGGTTTCCAAGCAGAACAGCCAGTGGCTGGTCCTCCCATGAAGTCCTGAACTCAGGAATTCTTTAACTTCCAGAGGGGGAAAGGGAAAGGACTAGCTCAGATTAACCGCACCTGTCCTGCAGGTAATCATGGCTTCTATTACACACAATGTTTACCTTTGTTATTGCTATTGTCACTAAACACAATGGGAGCCGTGATACCAGGCCATGTTGGCGGTGAGCTCTGTACCGGCGGTGCAACAACAGGCGCTCACTGCGTCTGACGGCGCTGCACGAAACTCCGTTGAAAAGTCTCAGTTTTGTGTCTACACTTTCCGGTTAGAACCACACACGTTAATACGTGCAGTGAAACGTTAAAGCCTTAAGGCCAATTCGGCTGACACATATGTATTAAAAAATGTCTCCTCTCCGCTGCAGGATATTGCGAAATAACATGACGTCCTCGGAGACGCCTGTTGGTATTTGTCGGTTTTTTTAAGGCTCATTTTTTAATGCAAGACAATCCTGGAAATTAGACAGGAATTATTAAAATGTTCATTTCATTTGTCTGTCACACACACTATAGACTCTGTACAGGCCTGAATAACACAAACACGTTCACTTGTTGAACAATGAGTAATCTAGCAAAACAGGCATTTGCCTGTGGTGTCTTCTCACAATAGATAAATTACGACATTGTTAATTCCATGGGAAAATTCAAAGGTGCAGTAGATGATGCAGTTGGGACGTAGTTCATGTCCTGAGCCACTTCTTTGGGCGGAGGTGTGGGGACAAAGATCCCCTGAACCACTCGGTTCTTGTCTTGCCCTTTCCCCCCCATTTCAAGCCATTTGAAAGATGAAAAAAAAAAAATTTTTTTTGACTGTGTGTTTCAGGTGGAAGGATGGAAACCCATAGCCAGGTGGTGGAAAGGCTGCGGTCAGTGTTTCGCTCAGGCATCACACTACCAGAGCAGTTCCGTCGCACACAGCTGACTAAGCTGATGTCCATGATCAAGGACAATGAAAAGCAGATTTTGGGTGCATTACACAAAGACCTGGCAAAGGTACACGATTGTGCTGAAGTGTCACATAGAAACGTATGCGCACACACATACACATCTTCCTCAAATTTTTGTTTTGCGCAGCAATTCTGGCTGCCCACAGCTGTCTTTTTGCAATCTGCTGTTTTAAGGCCTTTAACAAATACTTTACTGTTGTGCATATTTTCTTCCTTGAAAAACAGTTAAACGAATGCACACATCAGACATTTTGTGCAAATGATAGCTATCCTTTTGTAGTTTAGTGTGATTTCATTTGGGAATTTGTACACAGCTTATGTATATATATATATATATATATATATATATATTGTTTGTCTGCAACAGTTGAACAACAGCTAACTTTTTTTCCTGCTGCTGCTCTTGCCCATCAGCCGAAATTCGAGGCTGTCCTGTCAGAGGTTGATATTGTCATCAATGAGCTGTACTACACCCTCAACAACTTCAAAAGCTGGATGCAGCCAGAATATGTGGACAAAAATCTGGTAGGTTTCCATATAATTGATCAAATCATTTCATATACTTACAATATAGAGCTTAATTGTTTTAAATGTTTCATTTATGTAAATGATATTATTGTGACCAACATTTGACATGTCCTAAAGTGTTTATAAAGAGCAGTTAATGAGTTTATAAAGTTAATGAGTTGTTCAAAACCTGGCTGAAAAGCGTTTTACTTTCAACCACACCCACCACAGACTCTACTGTGATGCCACTGTGTACTGACACGCCCTGTTGTACATACATCAGTGCAGTCGGATTAGAAATGGATCCACTGTAGCTCAGTTGGTGTTTAAAGGGTGTTCCAGGAATCTAGCATTACTGGCCCTTTGGGTTTAAAATTAAAGGCCCCTTTCAGTTGTTCTGGCAAGAAATGATTTGAACATACTGTGTGTTTATTTTCTAATGTGCGTTTTTCTCATATTTGTTCATTTTCAGGCCACAAAACTAGATGAGTGTTTTGTGAAGAGGGAGCCATTAGGAGTTGTGTTAATCATTGGAGCCTGGAACTACCCCTTGCAACTCCTTCTCTTACCTATGGTTGCAGCTATTTCTGCAGGTGTCATTCATATCCATATGTGAGCAGTGAAAGCTGCACGATCAATATTTTTTTATTACAACAAATCAAATGAGCAACTCCAATGATAATAATCCCACAGAGAATAATCTTCATCAGCTCCCTTCAGGTCCATGGAGCTTTTCAGCCTCATGAACTTAAGGTTTGGTTTTCCAACCAACGAGCTCCCTCTTGGAAACTAAATCAGTTAAAGCTGCTGTTGGAAACTAGCCAGTAAAACTACCCAAATGGGCACAATTGAAATCTCATTTTGCACATAAAAGAATTCATGTTTGTTGGTGTTGAGATAAAACCGTTATTGGTGCAGCTTTAATTTAAAACCTTTTTTTTTTTTAAATTCATCTTGAACACGTGATAGGAAAATAGTTGTCTAAGTAGGCATAGAGGCTGTATGAGCTAAACTACCTGAGACCACATCCAACAGAACTGCTGTCCACTCAGTCACTGATGTCTTTACTGGATGGTTGATGTTGGTGTTGTCTCCCACCAGGAAACTGTGTGGTGATCAAACCCTCAGAGGTCAGTGCTGCTACAGACAGTCTGATAGCAGAACTCATCCCGAAGTATCTGTCTCAGGTAAAGCAACATCTCAGGGTTTCTCCTCTGCCTCTGGTGTCTTTAATTTTCTTTCCTGTTAAATTTAGGAATGGTGTGTTGTCTGGGAATACGGGTGCTAATTTATAAGCAGTGACAGGAAGCCATTAAACATGGGATGCAATCAAGATGATAAAATTCACCCCTCTCATAATCACATTTCAAGGTGTTGTACTGGAGTGGAGTTGTGTAACATGTTTAATGGTTTTCGGTTACAGAATGGGGACCATATATAAAAAAAAAACACAATATGGACAGTTTCTAAAATATATCTTTGACATTTCTGGTCTGAAGTTTCTTCCTACTCATTGAATGACTTTAAAAAAAATTATTATGAACCTGATGTGACAGTGAATTTGACATTTATTACAATGTGACTTAATTTGACAGGACTGTTATGCAGTTGTTCGTGGTGGAGCAGAGGAGACCAAGTCCCTTCTGCAGAATCGCTTTGACCACATCTTCTACACAGGTAAGATTGATGCATGTTACACTATTATATAGATTTACCTGTCATAGAGGACAAGACATTAAAGAAAAAGATAAGAATCAGATTTAGTTTTTGACAAAAAGACAGAAGTTAATAGACAACAACAACAGTTTATATTTTGAGTGTACATGGCATGGCAGCCATTATAAACTAGAGTTCATCCCAAACCCCATGAGACTGTAGCAGTGAAGTTTCTGAGTGTTCTGAGTTAAATGAGTTTTATTGCTTAAGAATTCAACTTTTCTTTCTGATGAAAAAATTTTATGTTTCCCACACAAAAGTGAAGAAAAAAAATCAGTTTATCATTCTCAAAAAACATTCCTTAAGCTCATCTACCTTCATTTCCTTATCGAGAAATCTGGAACAGATTTTGTGCCACACCCACCAGTTACTTGCTGTATGTTGTCAGGTATAACAGCAGCAAGTATTGAGATGGTTAGAGGAGGAAACGTATTCAGTTTAAGCATCGGTCAGACTCAGATCAGGTGTGTGGTTGGTGGTTAGCACATTTTATATGTTGAAGTGATATAACGGGCAGAGATTGACAGTGTTAGCAGTTCTGGCTAACAGTTCCCTGAGGTTTCCAAGGCAGATTTTGTCAGTCATGCCTTTGACTGATTATTTTCCTGATGATATGTTTTGTACAGTGGCTGAAAGAGGTCACTGCACTGCAAAGACCGCAATGCAAATAAAAAAAAGTTGTGATGCAAACAAAAAGCCACAGTGGAAGTCTGCAGTGTGATTGGATAATTGTTCAAGGTTACCCGGGACGATTATTGATGCCATAAATTCTCAGCAGTGACACAATACTGTTGACTTTTGGCATCAACCCTTCTACTCTCTTTCAGGTTCTCAGGCTGTGGCACGCAGCATCCTGCAGGCAGCCTCGGTCCACTTGACCCCAGTGACATTGGAGCTGGGTGGGAAGTGTCCATGCCTCATATATGGTCAGGTGAGCATCGAGGGTGTTGCTCGCCGCCTGGTGTGGTCTAAATTTTTTAATGCCGGCCAAAGCTGCGTGGCTCCAGATTACGTGCTGTGCTCGGCAGCTACTCGGGATGCCCTGCTGCCAGAGCTGCGCCAAGCCCTGGAGGATTTCTATGGCAAGGAGCCTCAAACCTCTCCAGACCTGTCTCGCATTGTGTCACCCAGACATTGGGCGCGTTTGATGGAACTCCTGAAGAGGTCGAGTGGCAAAGTAGCTGTGGGAGGAGAGAGCAATGAGGAGGACAAGTACATAGGTGGGTGATGCCCTGTTCTACATAATGTCACAGTACATCAGACGTATGATGGTTGGCTCAATGGAAAACTCCCAAAGTCTTTCAAGTCTCTCTGCCTACCAGAGGGCACTTAAACCAGCTAAAATGGAGTACTTTTCTAACCTCTCCACCAATAGTCGTAAGCCCCAAGTACTGTTAAACATTTTAACTCCCTTGTAAATCCTTGCAATAACTCTCCTGTTGATTTGTTGCCCACGCCCTGTGAGGAATTTCTGAAATTTTTTAGAGAGAAAATTTCTGTTCTTAGGCCATCTGGCTCAGATCCCACTGCCCCTCCTGTACTTGCTGTCTTTGATCAATTTGTGCCCATATCCCTCTCCTCACTGTCTCTTGTCGTTGAGCAACTACGCCCTACAAACAGCATCCTGTCACGTCTTTTTAACAAGGTATTTGACACTGTGGGGTCTTCTGTTCTTTTATTGTTTAATACCTGTCTTAGCACAGGGAGTGTGCCACGTGCACTCAAACATGCTGTTGTGCAGCCTCTTATAAAAAAGACAAATCTGGACCCTTCCAACATGTCTAATTTCACACCCATCTCCAAATTGCCATTTCTGTCCAAGATTTTAGAAGAAGTGGTTTTTACTCAGTTCCAATCATTTTTAGTGGCCAGGGTCCCCCAAGGCTCCATTTTAGGCCCTACCTTATTTCTGCTCTATATGCTGCCGCTGGGTTCAATATTCCAAAAGTATAATCTTTCTTTTCATTGCTATGCTGACGATGTTGGGATCTACTTCCCCTTAAAACCCAAAGACACTGGCTCTGTAAAGACACTGCTGGAATGCCCAAATGATACAAAATCCTGGATGGCCAGGAACTTTTTAAACTTAAATGAGAATAAGACAGGGATCATAACGTTTAGGTGTGATCCACTGGATAGCATGGCAGATGTTCTTGGTCCACTAACGCCAAACATCTGGTCATTGGTAAAAAACCTTGGTGTGATCTTTGAAACCAGACTTAAGTTTGACCAGCAGACTAGCTCGGTTGTAAAACGAGCTTCCACCTAAGGATTTTATGTAAAGTTAAGAGCTATCTTTCCTGGAGGCACCTGGAGACTGTAATTCATGCTTTTATTAAAACGTGCCTGGACTACTGCAGCTCATTTTATGTTGTCCTGGATCACACTTTGTTACATCGTCTGCAGCTAGGGCAGAACGCAGCGGCCCGCCTCCTCACTGGGACACGCAAACGTGAACACATTTCCTGGTCCACAGCTCCTGCTCTCACTTAGAATTTATTTTACTGTTTATTTTTGAAGCTCTTAATAGCCTGGCCCCCCCAGTACCTGACCGAGCTGCTACACATTCATGCCCCTTGAAGAATCTTAAGATCAGCACATCAGCTTCTACTGACTGTACTCAAATCTCAGCTAAAGACCAAGGGTGACTGAGCCTTTGGGGTGCCTGCTCTCAGGCTTTGGAACAATCTGCCATGGCACATCAGATCGGCTGACTCCATAGAGGTTTTTAAATCTCTTTAAAAACGCACCTCTTCTCTATGACTTTTAATTTAGAAGGCACTTTTTGTCATTTATTTCACATTTGCATTTTATCACTCTACACTTAATTTTATGTCTGTATTTTATGGCATTTTAAGTTCATTTCTGTTCTACCGACCTGTGCAGCACTTTGGTCAGCTTTGGTTGTTTCTAAAGTGGTTTACAAATAAATGTTGAGTTGAGAATTAAAGAGGAACATTCAGCCAGCTAGCCGGGAACATTTTTAGTGTCTTTCTTACACAAGCAAACAGACAGTATATCTTCACCGCAGGCACTGGTCTATTGATATATGAGAACAATACGTTTTTTAATTGCAACTAAGAGTTAACAGTTGGTGTTGGCTTAAGACAAAATGAAAGCAGAGATCAATCTCAGCAGCTGAAGATGCAGCTCAGCACACTTACTTACCTGCATTGTTGGTGGTTGTGCTGGTGTGATCTGTGTATTGCTTGCAGGTTGACAGGATTGGTTCCTCAGGTTATGATGTATGAATCTTCGTTCGATATGCTCATAAACTGAATGGGGGAAAAAATTGGTCTGAATATTTATTTGGACCTGGACTGACTTTTGGTGGTTAAAGGTCAAGGTCACTGTGACTTCACAAAAATGGTTTATTTCATATGACACTGGATAAACAGAGATGAAACCCCAAACAGCCGTGAGGCTCTAATTGTAGTTGATTTTGAACAAAATCACATGTATGTGAGGAATGTCTGTAGAAAGGCCGGAAATGGAAACTGGCTCGGCTGTTGTAAACATGTCGGATTATGGGTAACATATGATCAAGTCTTAATATGGTTAATATTGACTGGTATTTTTTTCCTCTTAAATTAAAAGTTGATGGATTGTAGGACATTTAAAATAAAAGTTTCCATGAAGCAAAGTTTCTGCATCATCCACTTATTGGGCGAGTGTAAGTCATTTCTTAATCAATAAGATTTCCTGTAAAATGCCTGTGTCACTGTGCCCTCCCCAGCCCCCACAGTGCTGGTGGATGTGTCTGAGGATGATGCCCTGATGGAAGAGGAGATCTTCGGTCCCATCCTGCCCATCCTGACTGTTGAGTCTCTGCAGGACGGCATCGACTTCATCAACCGTAAAGAGAAAGCATTGGCTCTTTATGTCTTCTCTAATGAATCTTCTGTAAGAACGTACAGCTCTGCAGTCCCCACCTCGTAGCCATGGACCTATTTTGTTACTTTTACATTTGTCTCTGTCTCTCATGTTCAATTGTCTCTCCTGTTTACAGGTGGTGAACAAGGTGCTGGAAAAGACGAGTAGTGGAGGATTCTGCTCCAACGACGGGATCATACACATGACCCTGCCAGGCCTGCCTTTTGGAGGCGTAGGTAGGTGTGACCTGGTCCAAACCATCTTTCATCACTAGATGAATGACTTCATAGCATTCCTGCTTTCAGTCAATATGTCACATTGTCTTTGATTGACTTGGTTTGGTTTCCTACCCTCAACCCTCAATGATGTCACCCATTCATTTATGAATGAACTGGAGTCATGTCCTAATCTATCCCCTGCTTTATGGTCTATTTTCCTCTAAATGGGAAATTTAAAACCATCATTTAAAAAAAAAATTAACGTCACATTCGTCATATAACATCAAGAATTTAAGCTAAAGACTGGGACCATAAACTCATTAGGATTACATTTACTGAGCTATTACATCAAGTAAAAAGTAGGGTCATATTCACATAGACTTCAATACAATCTGAAAGGCAGAGTTTAGCATGCTAACTTGCTAGCTATAACAGTCAACATGGCATCTGATTACTGGTTGGCTTGTTGTTATACTTGCAGCCCCACATAGCCCCCTCAGCCCACATGAGCCTCTTAGAATATATATTAAATCTATTTAGGATTATATTGAATCCCGCATGAGATTATAGCTCCTTGTTTGTAGAGTGCTTTGTGTTTTATTGAGGGACTCCAACCTGTGAGTGTCTTTGTATCCGTTTTTGGCTGATATTCCTGTTTATTGCTTTGTCCAGGGGCCAGTGGGTGGGGAAGTTACCATGGCCGCTGGGGCTTTGAGACTTTCTGCCACCGGAGGGCCTGCATGCTGCGCGGCTGGGCTTTGGAGAGACTCAACGGGCTGCGTTACCCCCCATACAATGACAACAAACTGGGCTGGCTACGCTGGACCGCGTCACCCAAGAGTAGCTGCTCGCTCATGTGATGACTGTGCGTGTGTGTGTGTGTGAGAGAGAGAGAGAGAAGATAATGGAGTTTTTTATACTCTATGCATGAGTGGATGTTAGACTTAATGCAGAAACAGGATAATTCCTTTCTTTTTAAACACGTTTCAATATTGTGTGTACATGTGTGTGCATTTTCACATACTTCTTTATCCTCTTTCTCACTTTTCATCTTTCAAAGATTATTTTGAAATTCAGAGTGTTTTACCGATGTATTCTAAACTGTACTTTTCCTCACTGGGTTCGTTTTCACAGACTTGGCATTGGCTCAGGTCTTAATTGTAACATTTTGTCTCTCTTCACTTAAGTCTTGAGGTGGTGAGGATGATGTTTGTGTTTAACAACCTCATTGTGAGTCTGTCATTTAGTTTGCTCAGTGTGTTACTGTATTTTAAGAGTTTTTCATTAAATACATTAGACATTTTACTTTTATTGTCAAACAAGTTTCTTTGACATCTTGGTGACATTTTAAGCCACACTGAGCTCAAGATGCCACACAACAAACATACCAATCTTCTTGATGAACTTGAATTCCTCACAAGATTGGACTCATTAAAATTATATATTTGTCACCTTACAAGCTCAGACTCTATTTGAGACCAAAAGCCTGACTGACTGCCATTCTGGATATCTTCTCAAGATGCAGCCCATCATTCAAGAATTTATAATACTGATACCTTCACATGATGTTGAAGGGAAAAATTCTGTAGCAGGGACATTTATCAAATGAAAAAATGTGTTCAACCTGTTGAGATTCAGGGGATTCAACTTAATATCTTCCACACAATGTAACTCTTGATTAGTGTTGATGCAAACAAGCAGAAATACTGAAGATATAACTGGAGAAAGCAGCTGTTTATTTAAGGTGAACATTAATACATTTTCCTGTTTCATATCCCACTTCAGCCAGCTGCATTAAGTTTACTACAGGACATTTGATGATTGCTATCATCTTCATGTCTGTGTAATAAGTAGCTATAATGTTTTGGCCAGCAAGAGCAGACAGTACAATAAAAACTATACAAGAGCAGAAACAGCTGTTAAGAAACATGGAACATCCTCAGCCACCGCAAGTCCCCTCTGAGAATTGCTATCTCCTTCAGGTGTGTGTTTTCCTTTGGTTGGGTGTTTGTTCTGGCTTTTGGCTCTTCCTTTCCATAGCGCTCAGCACCTATGTTCCAGATGATGGATCCCATGGCTTTAAACTTCTTCCCCACGTCTCCTGCCAAAATTGTCTCCAGTTCCCGGTCCAGAACACAATCAAACATCTCCCCCTTTGCCACTGCAGCAGGCCAGTTCACTCTAGACTAGACCACTGTATTTCAGTGCTATCAGGATGTCCCAACAAATCTCTAAAAGGCCTTCAGTCGATTCAGAATGCTGCTGCACGAATATTAACAGGAACTAGATAAAGGGATCACATCTCTCCTGTGCTAGCTTCTCTGCATTGGCTCCCGGTAAAATTCAGAATAGAAGTTAAAATCCTTCTCCTAACGTACAAAGGTCTTAATGACCAAGCTCCATCATATCTCAGAGAGCTCAGAGTTCCTTATTGTCCCAGGAGATCACTTCCCTCTCTGTATGGAGGTTTACTTGTGGTTCCTAGAGTCTGCAGGAGTAAATCAGGAGGCAGATCTTTCAGCTATCAGGCTCCTCTTCCATGGAACCAACTCCCAGTATCGGTCCGGGGGGGGGGGGGATTAAATCCTTCCTTTATGACAGAGCCTACAGTTAAAAATTTGAGGTTTCATCACTATCTTTTTTAGTTATGATTCTATAGGCCTACACTGCTGGGGGATGCAATGAGCACCTCTTTCTCTGTCCCTCTCACTCTTTTCCCTATGCATATTACATGTCTCTAACTTTGTCTCTTCCTGTAGTCTGTGTTTTGTCCCTCCTGCCCTCTCTCTTCCTGTCCCCGTCCTACAGGTGCTGAATCATCTCTGCTCCATGTTCCCTCAGTACCTGCTGTTACCATTACACACTACAATTCACTTCCCATTGTTACTTATTCTACTAAAAACCCCTTTTCAACTACTGCTAATATTGTATATTGTAATATTGAGTGTTACCAGGTTGCAATCACTATTTACATCTGTATGTTTTGCTTGCATCTCCCAATGCATTCTTCCCTGCTCTGTTCTTTCTCCATCCTTCTACCCAGCCACATCTGCTTTTCCTCTCCTTTACACTCATTCTCACTGTATCTCTCTCTCTCAACCCAACCAGTCGAGGCAGATGGCCACCCCCCTGAACCTGGTTCTGCACGAGGTTTCTGCCTCTTAAAGGAAGTTTTTCCTTACCACTGTCACCAAGTGCTTGCTCTTGGAGGGATATGTTGAGGTTCTTTAACAACTCCATGAAGAGTTTGACCTAGACCTGCTCTATGTATAAAGTGCCTTGTAAAGCTTTGTTATGATTTGGAACTGTAAAAATAATTTTGATTTGAAGTGTGTGAGTTTCATATAAAATAACACAATTGAGTTGCTGAAGATGTGAAAAAAAACCCCCAAAGCATCTTTACTTAGTGAATTGTGGTCAAAATTATATTTATTACAAATATTAAAATTTCAAATACAGCTCATATAATGTCCTCTGGATGTTCCGTGGACATCTCTGCAGAAAGGTGGTACAGGATGGGTCAACAGTCTTAACAGGCTCTCACTTCCCCCATTAAACCTGTGTAGTTTGTCTTTCAGCTCTAGCTCTGTAGCTCTAAGATGAACTCGGCTGAAATATTAATTTCATAGACCGCAGGTATCAAGAGCTCATAAATCATTAAACAACAATCTGTCTCACAATGACCTCACTTCATGTAGCGATATGTTACAGTGCATGAAGCCAGTAGGCTGACTGCATGTGTGACTGCATACTGTTGTTACTGTAGGGGGAAGAAAGAAGCCACTTAAGACAAGAGGAATCCACCATGGAGGATGGGCCTTGGTCTCTGTCTGGCACTGAATCCTGCACTCAGGCAGCCCTGTTGTGGTGGGCTCATGGCTCAGGTTTATATGAGGAGGGAGGGTTGGTCCCTGTGGAGGCCTGCTCTGGACTTGAAGACTCAGGAGCTGGGGAGGAACTGGCTGCTGCTGCTGCTGCTGGCTCTTTTTGCACCAGCTCAGGCTCATCCTGACCGGCCTGGGGAGGATGGACCAGGACCCGATCTATGAGACCAAAGTCCTGCGCCTCCATGGGACTCATGTAGCGATCCCTTTCCATCACACTCTCTAAAGGACAAAAGGGGAAAGAAAAGAAAAATTAACTGCAAACAGGTCCACTCATACAGCTACAACTATGCCCATCAGACTCACATGCCATCTACTGAGGTCAACACATAATAACTGTAACACCTTATCAGGAGTCATTTACAGCCCAAGTGTCTGTATCATTTATTAACTTTTAATTTAACACAAACAGACAGTAAACATCTTCTGGGACGGGTATTCTGTAACCCAGACTTTAGCTTCTCTAGGGCCACAGTGCACCCATGAGACCACAAATCTGGGAGTTATCTTTGACTTGGACCTGAACTTTTCCAAACATTTTAGAAATATCACAAAGGCAGCAATCTATTAAATTAGGAACATAGCCAAAATGATACAATTTCTTTAATTCACTGATGCTCAAACTCTTACTCTTGCTTTTGTCTCCTGCCATATAGACTGCTGCAACTAATTGTTTGCTGGACTGCCACAGAAATCTATAAACACTCTCCAACTTGAACAAAGCACTGTAGCTAGGGTCCTCACCAGAACCTGTAAATACGATGATAGCTCCGCTATTGCCTTAATTGCTCTGGTGACCTGTGGTCTTCAGAAATGATTTAAAAATTTCACTGCTTTTTTTTTTTTTTTTTTTTTTAAATCCCTGACTGGTGTTGCCCCACTGTATATTGGTGATTTTCTTACCCCTTGCTCCCTTCCTCGCACTCCTAGGTCTGATGACTAGCTGTTGCTCTAAGTCCCCAGAATAAGGCTTGAGACAGAGGGTGGTAGAACATTTGCGACAAGGGCTCCTCAATTTTAAGGAACTACCATTAAAAATCAACAAGCTACCTCAGTGTCCTCTTTTAAAAAGCTCTTAAAATGTATATTTGTAGGTCCACTTTTAATTTGTTTTTTTACCTATGATTTTACTATGGTTCATTACATTATTTCAGTCATTTATTCCTTGACTTTACTTATTTCTTGATTTTATTGTAAGTAAAAGGTTCATATTTTTTTTACGTTTGTTTGAAGCACTTTTTTTGAAAGGTGCTATATAAAGAAAAGCTTATTATTCTGAAACTGTTTTTTTTTAAGTTATATTGTGGATATTTTGTGGGCATGTTGAGGGAGACAGAAAAGCTGGGGATGGCATGGCCTAATGACTAGTAAAGTCTCCCCCTGATGGTCATTCATTCATTCATTCATCTTCTACCACTGTTCCGTTTCCGGGCTTTGAGGGGTGCTGGAGCCAATCCCAGCTCACGCTGGGTGAGGGTGGGGTCACCCTGGACAGGTCACCAGTCCATCACCGGGCCAACACACAGAGACAGAAAGAGACCAACAACCACTCACACTCAGACCTACGGGCAATTTAGAGTCACCGATTATCCCAAACATGATGTCTTTGGACAGTGAGAGGAAACCAAAGTACCCGGAGGAAAGCCACGCAAACATGGGGAGAACAGGTAAAACTCCACACAGAAAGGCCCCAGGCCCAGGAACAGAACCCGGAAACTTCTTGCTGTGAGGCAATAGTGCTAACCACTATGCCGCCATGCTGCCCCCCCGATGGTAATTAGATTGTATTCAGGTTCAAGTCAGATCCAGAGTCAACATCCATTTCTATTTACTGTGTGAATAGTCAATAAAACAGGCCTCACAGGCCTCTTTCCATTGACTTGTAGAAATCATAAGTACTTGGTATGATCATTTCATATACAAGTGTTTTTCTCAGTTAAACCTAAGATACCACTAGTTTTGATGCAGAGGCAGTCCTGTATCTTTACCTTTACTCATGTTCTCTGCTGTCAGGTCACTGTGTGATTCTTGGCCATTGTTGGAGTTTAGAATATCAGTGTGTCGGTTTCATTGTGCTGCTCTTCCATGACAGCCTGCTTCCCCTCACTCTGCTGATACAGTGAATCTTGATGTGGGTGCCGTTTGAAAGTGGACCCCCATCTCTTTAAAAATGGTGCTGTAATTGCCCTACTGTTTCCTATTGCTCTAACAGACCACAGCTAGGGAGTTGGAAACTAACACTTGGGGACACCTACCAATTGTCTCCAGTGGCTGCCCCGTGTGTTTGGCATAGATGTTGTTGATCTGCTTCTTTAGTTTTAAGATCTCCTCAGCCTGGATGGCGATATCTGTGGCTTGACCCTGGACAGACAGCAAACTATGACCACTACTTCCCAGATTCATTGAAATAATCACTTTAAAGAATTGTCTTCAGATTTGTATTTATGGATGTGGTGAGACTACCTTACCCTGGCACCTCCTGAAGGCTGGTGCACCATGATGCGGGCGTTGGGCAGCGAATGCCTCATCCCTGTCGTTCCTGCTGCCAGGAGCAGGCTGCCCATGCTGGCTGCCTGGCCGACACACCAGGTGGAGATGGGATTAAGGATGTACTGCATGGTGTCGTAAATGGCCAGACCTGCTGTCACAACACCGCCTGGGACAAGGGTAGTAAAACAGAAAATTAGTAAAACAGAAAATGGAGAATAGGAGAATTGACTATTGTTGTACTGGAATACTCATGCAATTAAAGGAAACTGGAAACCAAGATACTGATGTGAGAGGTTAGATGGTGGGGGGTTTTTCTGCATCAAAAAAAGATTAAATGTTTATCCATTTCATAAACAGGAAGCATTGCATTTTTGTTCCTATGTTTCTGTGCTGCACTTTTCACCAAATTCCCAATGTGAAACATCTTTTGTAACTGATGTGACAGGCTGTAAAACATTTATTATGAACACAATGATTGATAGGAGGCAGATCAGACAATAAGCAAACTTAAGCTAATCTGTTACAGTAAAAAAAGAAAAACTGTAATATGATATTCTATTTATCTTATTTTCAGAATGTTGTATGAATTTGTCCACTGCTCAGTGTCTAACTGCTGATATCCCCTTTCCTTCGCTAATGCAAATGTCCTGGACTTAAGAGGAAATATAAAGTGTCTGCTTATATCTTTAACGATCCCCTCACCAGGACTGTTGATGTACATGTGGATGGGTTTGTTGTTGCTTTCTGACTGTAGGAAGAGCAGCTGTGCAATAACCAGACTGGCTACAGAGTCATCAATCTGAGGAAAGAAAAAACATGTTGGGACAAATAACTAACAATAATAATCATGATGAGAAAATTTACTCTTGATGTCAAACACTCAGGTGGACACTTACTGGACCCATCACACAAATGATTCTTTCCCTTAGGAGGCGGGAATAAATGTCATATGCTCGTTCCCCTCTTCCCTGAAAAAGAAAGAAAAAAACAAAAAGGTTACGCTCACTGTGTTGGTTGGTTTTCTCCTCAGCTCAGTTCACATCAAGCCATCCCGCAGAGACTTTCGATCAATTTGTGGTATTCTTGGAAACTTTGAAATATAATAGTTTTTAACACAGCTGAACATTTTTAAGAGCAGCTCATTTCACTCACCGTCTGCTCAACCACTATCGGTATGAGAGGGCTCCTCCATACAGGACTGCTGTGGATGGACCTGCTCTGTTTCAGCGTCAACCCAAAGTGTAATACTCTCTGAAAGAAAAGCAGAAAAAACAGTCCTTTCTTTATTATTTCTTTTTCAAACCTTATTCAATTTCACACTTTTTCCAACTCGTTTCAGGGCAGAAGTTTGAGTCCTTGAAACAGCTCTGGAGCCTCAAAGGAGGCAGATTTTCAGGGTAAAAGTTAAAATGTGACAGACTTTAAATGCTTACGGGGCCTGCTTTAAGGAGCCTTTTGGAACTCTCAAAATAAAAATGCCAATGCACTAAATTTTGCTTCTAGCTTTCCCCAAGTACACGAACTCCTCTTCAGGTTTACGGAGGTTTCAGGCTATAGCAATTCAACCTCAGTGTCTTCAGAAATTAGCCTCCAGCTAACTGTCCGCTTCATACAGTTTGACTCCTTGCACTTATGCGGTAGTGTATTTCTGTCAGCTTACATCAGTTCTGCCGGCTGATGAGGCATCGAAACAGGAGCGAATGAAAAATACACTCTCAGGTTATGTCTGCTGCTTTTCGCTAAAAGCTCGACACTGAATGTGTTTGCAGCACAGCTGGTGTTAGTAACAGAGTGTGCAATGACTGTTAGAGGTGATGCTTCATGGCCATGATTCACGTTACACAAGCTGCTAGCTAACACGCCAACACCGGCAACACCGCCAGCCGCGACAACACTGACCGCCGAAGTAACGGAAACGTGGTCTGACAGCACGACACGACAGGACGGTTGTCCTCTGGTTTTACTCACACGTAAAATCATTTTGGATTATCCTCACTGCCCCTGTAAGCGACCCCCGCTGCTCCGGAAACACTTCCAGATTGACCTTTGAACTGCTCTCTGCCAGGCGCCGGGTTTCACTTTATTCTATCAGTGCCATCTACAGGACGTGACGTAAGGCATTACGGAACATTTAACTAACCAGGAGGAGCTCCGCTCATTAGGCACATCAGGCACTTCAAATATTGTGTCTTCGTGCGATAAAAAAAGAATAAATCTGTAAAAAGAAAAATATATATAAATTTAAATATTAAAAGGAAAAAAAATCAATGAAAACACTATGAGTACACTGGCCTGTAAAGTGATGATGACATATGATAGAGAACGAAATATCCAACATGCACAATGATTGAGTACTTTGAGCAAATTGATATTTTTATATTGCAGTGTTGCAAATAATTACCCAAAGAAATGATTTAAATACGTCTTCTACCATTAGAGGATGAGTAGGCAATCACAATAAAAAATTTAATGTATGTATCAAGAGAGCGGTAATCATACGTTTAAAGCATCTATAACAAAGTGAAATGTGTATACAAGCACTAACATGTTAACAACAATAGTAACAGATGTGTTAAGAACATGATTTATATATGTTTATTAATTAATTATTTGTTTATTATATATTACATTATGATATTTTCATCATAATCATATATAAACTATATATATTTATATATGCAATATATATATATATAAAATTCTATGTTCTTATATCTGTTAGTGTTTTTATTATTTAATTTTAAACCAACGTTTGGACCCTATCAGTGCATGTTAATACACTACAATATCAACACATAAGCCTACCGACCAGGTTTAGTTAGGATGGATATATATGTATTCACATAACATGTGACTTCAGTATAGGCATACATACTTTAACAGAGATATTTGCATTGGCTGTTTATTCCAGTTTCGAAAGGTTTCATATGTGTTTTTAATAGGGTGTCTTTACTGGCCTAAACAAAAAATCTATTAGACAACTACAGCTGATCCAGAATGCTGCTGCAAGATTCCTTACAAACACCAGGAAAATGGACCATATTACACCAGTCCTCAGATCACTACACTGGCTTCCTGTGAGTCAGAGGATAGACTTTAAAATCTTATATTTGGTCTACAAAGCACTAGATGTTCTAGGTAGTATGTAAAGTATCCAGACCCCTCAGGTCATCAGGGACAGGTCTACTGGGATAGCCAAACAAAGTGAAGCAGCTTTCAGTTATTAAGCTCCTCACCTGTGGAACAACCTCCCTGCACACCTGAGCTCTGCACCAACTGTTAATTCATTTAAATCAGGCTTGAAAACGTTATTATTCGCTGCAGCTTTTACTTAGATTCAATATATGATGATTTTAATCATTCCAATTCACAGTATATTTTATTGTAATTTCTTTTTTCTTTCTTTCTTTTTCTTTGAAATGTATTTTCTATTCATGATTTTAATGTAACCTTGTGCTTCTGTAAAGCATTTTGAATTGCCTGGTGTATGAATTGTAATATACAAAGAATAGGCTTTTTATTTTGAAAGTTTAGACCGGAAAATATGTTTTATCGCAGACTTGGAGTGAACCAGCGGCGTTACTGACCTCTTGGTTACTCTCTCTGGTGTCGAGGCTCAGTCATGTCGAACAACAGCGCCGCCAGCAGCAGTTTAGCTCTCGCCCAGAAGTCGGTGAAGCAGCTCCGTCTGGAGGCCAGTGTCCACCGGATAAAGGTAGGTCGACCTGAGCAGGTACCTCCATAAAACTGCTCTCCAACTCTTCTGTGCGCAGGACTCCCGCTTTGAAGCGCAACGTGAGAGTCAGAATGTGTGCTGCAACTAATTGGTCAATCACTATTTTTTTGTTTGTTTGTTTATTTATTTTTTCGGGAATAAAAAATAAAACATTTAAACGAACTCCAATCCCATCACAGTAACAATAAGTCGCCAAATTTAAGTTGAGTAAACAATTGTTTCGAAATTCCGAAAAGATTTAACCGATATTACATTTGTTTTCCATCGGAAACTAATATTTTCATGTAAATAACCTTCATGTAACAAGGTTATTTCATATAATTCCAGTAAATCTAAAATACGTTATCTTAGACTCTAGGGATCCTGTTTGACAAAGTAGATGAACAGACACAGGAAAACGTGCCTTCTGTTTCAGTTAAAAGCAGTTTTATACTGTTTTGTCTGTGATTTCAAACCCAAATTCTGTCTCTTATTTAAACTCCACATATTTCCTGTTGTGCAGTGAAATGGTAGCAAACAGACTTTTCTGTGCTGGTGCAGCACAGTGATAGCTTTGTTGATTGTGCTGCCGTGTGACTGGTGTGATTGTTGGGCAGTTACTTAATTTAGACCATAAGTCAGACAAGTTTGAAGTTAGTATGTTTGTGTGTGTGTGTGTGTGTGCATATGTGTGTGTTATGTGAGTTAATCAGCCCGGCAGAGAGCTGTAGGGGGGAGCTCCCACAATAAATAAATCACAGATGGATTTTGTTCAGTCTACAGATATTTGCAACAAGTTGGTCTTAACAGTAGTGCTTTCAAACAACCACTTGGTGAGATTGCCAAGGCACAAAATATCTCACACAATGAAGCTTAAGTTTAGTATAGTTTGAGGCAAACAGATATTTAAAGCAGCAAGCATCACATTTTCACATTATGTTTGCCATATGCTGTGATAATATTGACAAAAACCTTAAAGAAGCCTATATTATTTTTAGCAGAAGCAATGATGAAACCTATGTCTTACAATTTTTAAGTTAAATCAAATAATAAAATACAAATTTGCTCAAATCAATATAACTCTTTACTCAACTTTTCTCCAACATGAACAATCACATAGGTTGATTTTTCAACCCTATGATATGACCCATAGGAGTGTGTGAGAAATTGTCCCCCTACGGTGGCAGGCGTACCTAAACATGGTTGTCATGGTTACAGTGATAATGAATTTGGACTCTACTGAAAGCAGCATACGTGCCTTTATCAACAGACTATATGGATACTGTAATAACGGTCATGGTTGGGTCGGTTAAAAAAAGCTGGTGATATGGGTCCAAATAAGAACTTCCTAATCATTAGACAATCTTTATTGTCACAGTTGCAATAATAAGGACGTAGAAAAACTTTTACAACACTGCCAATAGAAACAACACAAATTGCTACTTTCACCTAGCACTCAAATTCTCCTGTGTCATATTTTTGTCTTTTGTTGACCTGTCCATCCTTCCCAACTTCCTCCTCTCGAAGACATTGTCGTCTTTGGAAGTCGCTGAGTCTTCCAATCAGCCCCACTAGCACAGCACTGTATGGGATGAGCAACATCCTGCAGATACCATTCAGTGGCCTCACTGAAGAGTTCATGGTGGCATGCTCAAAAGAAGCCTTACAGTAAAGGGACTCCAGGGACTGTAAAGTGTCATCAGCCAGCACTGAGGTGAGGCCAGGAAGGAAATGGCTGTGGGGGTTGCAGAGGCAGGCCTGAGACAAAAGGCATTGGTGGGTCCCTTGGTGCCTGGCTAAGCAAGCTTGAGCTATTTCCCAGAGGTCCAGGTCAGCAATTCCCATGCAAAGAGAGACACCGTCTACTCCAGGAAAAGTTCAGAGTAGTTGTGGAGGAAGATTCTTGAGCAAAGTAGTAGGACTCTTGCTGCAGGAAGCGTGGACAAGGTGGGAAAGTATACTGTAACTCAAATCACCTGGTTGAACATCCAAGCCCACTAAACCTCTGTGTCTGGGAGAAGAGAAAACACCTTCCTGCCTAACTTGCCCTAGAAGAGGCTCTTTAGAACATCTCCTTAGCAGCTGCGCAAAGGCCCTTGGAAGCTTTGCTTATGAAGTGCTTACGGCAGTTAGCCGGTGAGAGTTTAGCCTCAGTCATCAGCACCAGTTATAAACAACTGATCATGCCGGCACTTACACTGCCCTGGAAAGACTGTATTGAGGAAGCTGATGAGAGGAAACACGCCATGTACCAGAAACCGATGGAGAAGTGCAGGGACAGAAGCTAGAGGACATTTAACCCTATAAGGCCGTGCATATCATATTTGATACATACATTTATGAGACCATCCCCTTGGCAAAATAAAAGAAAAGAGATTGAAAAAGGCAGCTGTTTGGAAAAAATAAAGATGCAGATATAATGATACAGATGTTATAGATGACCAAGGAGAAAAGTTTTTGTTATTGTCTGAATTGGGTGTAATGCCCGATGTAACAAATATGATATAAACAAAAAGATAAATATGCTTTTTTTTTACATTTTGTTAAAGGGCCAAATAAAGACGTCAGATTGAAAAAAAAAATTATTTTCTGTCCATTATTTCTCTGGTCAGGCTTTATAGGGTTAATGAACTGACAGAAGTCAGCTGCAGAAGCTGTGCAGGACGTTCACTCTGCAAATCCTCACTTGGTTGGGCATTATAGAAATGGCCAAGAAGAGGGCCATTCAATCTGCTAGTAAACTGCAAGCCTGAAAGCCTTGGATTAAGAGGGCCAATGTGTGGGTGATGTTTTGAGACCTGAAACAGCTGATGACCCCAGGTAACATCACTGATGATGCATCCCAGGGCATCAAGGAGATGTGTCTTGAACCGTCACTCAAGTTTTCCCTTTGCTCCTTCCATCATTGCTATGATCACTAGATGTTGCCTAGCTACAAAATCCTAACTATTAGGTCATGATAACATGCTGACAGTACAGCGATTCTCACTTCACTTGGTCTGGTGTGACCAGTGGCTAATGATGTTCATTTTGCCCAGTTTAAACAGACTTTAGTAGATACATCTTTATATATCTTTAATAATAACAAATTTGGTGTATGTTGAGATTCCACTACTTTTTTTTTTTTTACCATAATTGTCTCTTGTGGTCACAGTGGGCCATGTTAAAGTGACAATCAGATTGTAGTGCATTGTAGTGCCACATTAGAGTGGCACACATTAAGTGAGTTAATAGTTTCGCACTGAGATTCACAGAAATCAGTGCAAAGGTTTTGAGCCAATAAGACTTCATAGTTCATTCTTTTAAATGGGGAAACTTTTTAAACAGATTTACAGAGAAGTATCTTCAAAAGTTAAACAGAAGGGTTTGAGATATTCTGATTCTTATTCTCTAATATTAAACACTCATGAGATCTACAGTTCCCATAATTCAAGTCATTCAAGTCATAGTCATCCTCCAAGTCATGATGACAATGATGACACTAATAATAATACAAAAATACAACTCTTCTCATAGGTTCAGACATATGTCTGATACACTGAACTCAACTGAGCTCACTAAACTTAAATATACTAAAATCAAGTAAAAGAGCATGAAGCCATTTATATATTTCAACTCTAAAGTAAAAAAATGGATCATACATTTCCCACAATACAAGATAATAGACTTTCTATAAACACTTTGTACCAGACTTTGTGTTAAAGATTGCAAAACACCAACACCATGACAGATATTTCATATTTTGGTTACATATTACAATAATTTATAACTCTGAGTTATTTGATGCTGTATTTAATGATAATGGATAATGGATATTAGGAGAAAATATTTGAATTTGACGCCACTTCAACCAGATCAGAGAATGCACCTTTAAAAGTTAATTTTGCAATGTTTTCGTTCCGCCCCAAAATGAAAGCAGACATTATCATGCTGTTGATGGCTATTGTCTATATTTTACAGTAATAATATCCTTAAACATATATTGATATGGAATATTATTCAGGTTTCCCAGGCTGCTGCAGAACTGAAGACCTTTTGTTTGCAAAATGCCCACAAAGACCCTCTCCTCACTGGGGTGCCCTCCAGTGACAACCCTTTCAGGCCTCCCAAGTCATGTGTCCTCCTCTGAGGTGTGAGTGCACTTCTGTTTTCTTCGCCTGAAATGGCCTGAATTGTCGTTTTTATATTCTAAAATAATTTGCTTTTCTGCCAGTTTGATATTTTGTTCATTGTACTTCTTCCAGCTGGTGAACAGTAAACATGTTGTTTTGGAGCATGAGACACAGCCCTTAAAGCAAAATTAATTTCTTGTCTTTATAGGAGCATGAGGGGATGCAAACCGCTCAGACAGATGCCTGATCTATTAGACATGGATTTCTGTCATATACCCCACTGCCTCTGAAGATGAAGAAGTCAAGATGATACACCCATACTCACACTTTCATCGGAGGAGCTATGTAATGATACTGATAGTTTCAGCTGAAAATTTGTTAACATACTGTGGTTATTTTGGTTGATTGTATGCGTGTGTGTACATTAATAATGCAAGCTACTAGTTTTATTTTGCACTTATTAGGGTTAAGGGGTCTTTCCTAGGGTAGGTTTAGACAACATGTCTGATACACTGTTATAAATGAAAGGATAATTACTGAGCTTGTTCCTCACAGTGTGAATGTGTGGCCCAATTTACACAGCTGAATCAATCACTGTCAACTTCTATGCAGTTTGATTATTCAATATTAAAAGTTACAATATGTTTTGGTCTTGTGTCACTGTAGCTCAATTTTGCATCTTTAGTGTTAATCTAACATCCACTATATTGATTTAAATGACAAGAAATAATGCTTCACAATGAACACAATTTACAGTCTCATGCTATTAACTTTCTCCCTACATACACTTAATTCATTACCACATAGGTTAGTTTCCATTTGTATCTATCTCTTTCTCTCGCTCACACACACACACACACACACACAATGTGAGCTGTGATATCTGGTACCAAGACGTTAGCAGGAGAGCCTTTAAGGAGTTTTGAGGTGGAGGATCCATGGAACTAGACTTGTTGGTTCAGCTCATCCCACAGATGCTGGATATAATTAAAATCTGGGGAATTTTGTAGCCAAGTTAACACTTTGAACTGGTTGTCGTTCCTCAAACTATTCCTGAACTGCTGCTGCAGTGAGGCAGGGAGCATTATCCTGCTGACAGAGGCCACTGACATCAGGGCATACTACTTCCATCAAGAGCTGGACTTGATCCAAGCAATGTGTAGGACGGTGTTATGTGAATGGAGGAACAGGATGACCTCCATCCATAGGGCACTGGGGGTCACTTTGGTTTGAATAAAAAAGGTAGATGAACATAAAATTGTAAATCATATGCTACGGTTTTCACAGTCACAAGATCTTTGTCCAGTAGAAAATTTTGGTCCAACATGTTACATTGCTCCCCACCACCATCACCAAAACACTAAATGAGGGAAGATCTTTCGGGAGGTAGATGTTCATCCCTCCAGTGGACTTTTAAAATCAGTGCAAAGAAGTAATACCCCCCCTACTTAGCATTAGTTGGACAGCTTATTGGAGGCTCATTTCAGTTACTACCAGCTTGTGTTTATCTGTTAAAAGTAAGGTGTGCATGAAGATTCCTGATTCATGGCTCGCTCAGTAGCAAACTTATAGGTCTTAGAAAAGAGTGACTTTCTCAGCTTTAAGTCAGAAATACAATAAATGTTTGTAAAGAGGCATTTGTAAATCTTAGCTGCTTTCCAGAAACCAGAGCAGTTGTATGCAAAGCGTGATCAGGCCAACTGAACAAGTGAACTCAAATGTAGTCCAAGACCGGGAAACTGGAAGCAAGTTAATAATACTCATTTTCTGTGCAAACACAAGAGTGTAACACTATGAACTAAGCATCACAGAGGGAGAGGGGGAGGATACAGGCGATGACACATGCACAATTTTACAAAGAAACGCTGATATTTATCTTTATTAGTATTTCTAAATCACTTCAAGGCCAAACATTGCATGGACCGAGAAATATCAGCATTTCATATTGGATAAGTAGAAAAAGTCTCAAATAACTGATGACAAGTTTGAGATTTGTGCAGTAAGGTGGCTATAAGGAGACAAGTTAACAATGAATCAAGCCATTCAAGTGGCGGGTGTTTTTCCTCTGAAGGTGGACACCTGCATTAAACGGACTATACCCTGGCCAGGGAAACATACTTCACCATTCTGAAGAGACTGGAGCAGGATTCATGCCAGAAAAGGATTATAACTCCACCCTTTACACATTTCAAAACTTTACAGCAACTAAATGATGACCAAAAAAGACTGAGGATTCACTGATGGTCACGGGCATCCCTCCACAATTCTGGGGTCGCAACCCCATTGAGCAGTTAATGGCTGAGAAGTAATAGGATCTAATAAATATCATAAATACTGTTTAATAAATACAACAAAATAAATACTATAGAATTAATATAATAATATCATATCATATTCTGAAAATTATATGAATTTCCTATAGATTTAACTATTATTAAATATTATAATACTTCAATACTTTAGATTTCCATTTTAATGCTGCTGTGTCTCTATTCTACTTGTTTTTGACTGACTGTGATGTTGCACCACATAATTTTGGCTTCTGAGATTTCCTCCTGCACTAAATCCAAGAGAGACTTTTTCCTTTGGCCGCGTTGGAAGCGTAATCGGAAGAAATTTGTCAAATGAAAATCTTATGAGAGCTCCAACAAAGAATGAACTCATGACGTTTGGCTCTTGTGTTTACACGCAGGCGGGCTCAGCCCTCCAGGGGGCGCTGTTGGGGCGGCTGGCGCTGTTGATGCCCGGGCTGCCTCCAGCAGAGAGCAGTGCTTGGTTGGATGTGAGCGTCACCGACCTGTCTCGACTTCCAGATCGAAGATGGCGGTCTCGGTGTTCCCCGGCGTGCGGCTCCTCTCCATTGGAGACGCGAATGGAGACATACAGCGACACTCAGAGCAGCAACCCCTGCGGTTAGAAGTGAAAACCACACAAGATGCCGCCCTCATCAATCTCTCCAATGGTGAGTTGACCATTTCCGTAGCTGCCCCTGCGCTTAGTCGGCCTGCTTTAACTGCCAGCGCTAATGCTATGCAATGCTAATGCTTACACGGCTAATCTGGCCATACGTAGCGCTAGCTGCTGAGAAGCTAAATCATCCTGAGAGACCACGTCGCCCCCCCGTTCGTCACGAGGGAGCCCACAAAACTCTAAATCAGTCGGGGCTTGTTAACTTTAGGCTATGGGTTCCCGCACATACTCCCCGTTTTGGAGACTTCGACTAAAATATAGCGCAGCACATCCATCTTAGCTTAGTTAGTCCCGTCAGTGAGCAGGGTAGCTTAGTAATGTGTAGTTTAATGCTAGTTAAACAATGCCACTAGCCTGGCTTCAACAGGGATGCGCTAACGTGCATCAGACCAGCTCCCGTCTAACATCTTTTGCCCTTGAGGGTTCACAAACGTTTATTTTGTCACATAAATATGTCTGTTTACGACGAGCATGCTTCATTATTTCTCCAAAGATTGCGTGTATTGATATTTAGCGGACTAGCTTTTGAATTAGCTGATGTAGATTGTTTTGGAGCCGAGAGCAGATGGCATCAGTCCCGGCGCTCCGCAGCGGACCAGTGGGCTGCCGCTGCTGTTACACCTTCTTTAGCCAGCAGCCCGCCACGTCTTCGAGCGGCTAACGCATCAACTTTTGAACGTTTTACTTCATCGTGGGGGGGGGCAGTGTTGATGTTTTTTTTTTGTTGTTGTTTTTTTTTGGTGGCGTGGGGAAATCGGGCCCTCATTACTTATGCATTCATCTTTGTTCTCATCGGAACAATAGAGGCTTCCCCGCGCCTTCTTCCCTCCCGTGCGGACTCGGGATCAGAGCCGCTGCGCCCCTGCGGCTTTTGTTAGTCGGTGGGATGTCCCGCTGGACAGAAACGACCGCCGCTGGCCTCCTCTGCTTGGATGCTCAAGTTAAACAAAAGCGCGCATTTTTTACAAAGGGTTTCTTTTCTATGGCTTTTAGCATTTCTTTAAGAAGTTTAAGCTCTCACACCCTCAGACGTCTCCATCAGCCCAAAATTTAAAACGAAAAGTCTGTGAATGTAGGCCCTTTAAAAATGTAAATGATCTTTTTAAGGCTTATAAGTATTTGTAAAATGGACGTGGAGTTATTTCTTATTAGGAAATTATTAAGATTTGAAAACACATGAAATTGTGCAGGGTTGTGTAATAATCTGAAAACGATCAGACCTGATGATGTAGGAAGTCTCTAAAGATATCACACAACTGAATTTGCATTAAAGGGAAACCCCTTACATTTAACACCTCAAAGTCTTATTTCCACGTGTTATGGAGTAACTCTGCTGTCTGTGTGGAAAACCTTGCATGAAGTCTTCTGTGTCTCCAGAGGGAGGTGTGTGAAGTCTGACAAACTGCCTCAAGGATGTCAGCAGCAGTCAGGTCTCAAGAGTAAAACTTGGAAAGGAAAAAAAAAACTGCAGGTTAAAAGTGCATAAGCTCAGGCCTCCACAATGGGGGCTTTTAAAAAGTGTGAAGGGGAAAAATTATGTGGGTGCGGCAGTGTAGGTGACTCTTATTCTCTCCATGAAGCATCATCTACATTTTAAATGGTACTGACTGTTGCTGGTGAAAATGGCAAATTGTATCAGAGGCACTACTAATTCTTTAACTTAACCTGATGATAGTGGAAAATGCTGATGGTGGATTTGTGTGCTGAATTCAGAGTGAAGCATTGTGCCCATTATGGGTGTTTACCTTTCAGGCCACTCAAGTGCAGAGCACAGCTACAGGATATGCAGTTATCCAGGGAAATAAAGCATTATGCTGTTGCTTACTTGTTCTAGAGGATTCAGTTTAATGTTGACACTCCTATGAAATGATGTTATGTTTATCTTAATTTGCTCAGAATTTTGTGTTGATCTTATGTTATTAAAGTAACACTTTGCAGAAATAACCTGGAAAAATTAAAATATTCAAAGGAACTGCACTGAAGGTATTCTATCAACCAAATGAGTGAACAGTCTTGATGAGGTCTACAGCCGCCAGCGTAGGTATCTACAGGCCAACCAGAAATGAATCAACCGTCTGACTCTGCGACTTGAATGAATCTGTCAAACCCCAAAGCTCCCAAACTGTGTCTCGATATTCATCAGCACATGGACTGCAGTTTTGCAGAAGGTTTAAATATTATAAAAAAAGTTTCTAGGCCTGGCATCAGTTTCTAGCAGGCTTGTCGAAATTTGTACTTAGAAATTATTAATTTCATTGATTTGTTACTCAGTGTATCAGATTTTGTTGTGAGTAAACATACATGTAGTGAGGAGTGCTACAGTTGCATGATAATACAACCCATTCATAAAATATTCAGATGCATCACTTCACAATTAAAGACAAGGTGATATGCTGTTTTACAAATGTACTAAAAAGGAAAACTCCATCCATCTGTTATCCCTACCACAGATAAAGTGGCTGGGAGCCAATCCCAGTTGATATTGGGAGAGGGCATGGCTCACCCTGGAAAGATCACCAGTCCATTGTGGCACAAAAGAAAAAATGAAATAAAAAAAAAAATCACATCATTATTTAGACCATGTACTCAGTACTTGATTGAAGCATCTTGGGTCTGAGGTCTCTAGGTCTGGATTTGGGCATTTTCTGTCGTTCTTCTCTACGTGTCTTCAGACTCGTAGGTTGGTTGATGTCAGTTTTCAGGTCTTTCTAGAGATGCTCAGTTAAGTTCAAGTTGGGCGTCTGGCTCTGGCCATGCAAGGACATTTCCAGAATGGTCCCTAAACCACTCCTGTGTTGTACTTGTTGTATGCTTTGGGTAGTTATCCTTTTTGAAGGTTGCTCCTTTTAAAAAAAATTATTTAATTGAAATTTTTTGTTAAAGGTTTTTTTCTGGCCCTTTCTGACTTTACTCAATAGGACAGCTTGAAAAGTGACATGAAATGGGGAAGAGAGAGAGGGTGGGGAATGACATGCAGGAAATGATACTGGTTGGAGCCTCCTGTTTATACATACAAGGGCAGAGAGTATGATAATCTTGTTGCTCTCAGTCTGAATACAAGGGTCTGCATACTTGTATCAATGTGATGCTTCAGTTACTCATGACTGTGGGGTATTGAGTGAAGATTTACAAGAGGAAACATTACATTTAAATGATTTTAGCAAGTGAAGACATGCAGTGTTTATAAAATCAGAGCAGACAAAGCTCATGCTATGCTCCATGCACATGGCTATTTCCCCAAGACAGCAAATAGACCTCATGCATGTCAAACTTGTAAAAGTCCTAGTAAAAACATTAAATTTCCAGCATGAGTGAAGAGGCTTCCTCAGATGATCATGTTGATCCAATCTCCTAGTTAAAGTTCCATTCAAACCACTTTTAGTTCTGATTCAAGATCTTCTGTATTTGGTTGGTTTGTTTTAAGATAAGTAGTGCCACGGTCAGAAGAAACGCTCAGCCCATCTCACACACACACACACACACACACACACACACGCACACGCGTACACACTCACAATCATGCCAATGGGCCATCAAAAATACATAATAAATCACACAATAAATCTTTCCAGGCCCTGTCACCTTACAGGTCCTGTGTATATGTGTGTGTGTGTGTGTGTGTTGGACTGGGGTGCACACTGTTTGATCGATCAAACCCCTCCACTTGTTTACCTCAGCTCTAGTGCTTATGTAATATTATCTCCTTCCTTTGCCTAAGAAGTCAGCTGAGAAAATACCTCTGTTGATAGATGAATACAATCTGCGTCTCCTGACTGAATGGACCAAATGCAGACACTTGTGCTGGACTGCACCAATGTGCAAGCAAGCTTGTGTATATTATATATTATGGATATGTTTCATACTATCCTGTGCCAGCTCTTTGCATCCTAGTAAGTGGAAATTATTGTAGACATTTTGTCATGAAAAGGACAAACCATGGGATTATTCAGCATATAGAGGAAGCACTTGTGTTTCCTTCCCTTTTGGAAACATTTGCTAGAAAACTACAACGTACGGCTGTTTGAGAAAAATTACTGAACCTGACGAAAATTGTGGTCTTTTCACTTCTCATGGGATTTGTTGATAGTAACCTGCTGTATCTTTTTATCTTCAGCGTGTGTATACATGTACCTCTGCTGGTGTTTGTAGTCACTGAGATATATGCAAATTTAAATGCAAATCCTGTAACAGAGAAGAGAAAATATCAGTAGTTGTGGGAAAAATCACACTTGACAAAAAATAATCTGGTTCCTGTTGATTTTCAACATTTTTAAGCTTTGAAAAGAGCAAAATTTTTTAACTGTGAGCCAATATATGTGAGCATTGGAAGGAGATACAAAGGCTGATGCTGTGTTGCATTCAGATCTCCCACACAGGAGCAGCTTGTGTTAAATGTGTGACGAGCAGGAAACAGCAGAGCAATAGAAAAAATTATGTGTTAAAACATGTTAAAACCAAAAACAATTATTTTTAAATCATTTTAAACCCCACATATTATACAGTTCTTTTGGAAATGTGGCTCCTAACTCTTTCCATCCCCTCCATTTCATTCCAGGAGAGGAGGCGAGTGTGTTCAAGTGTTCAATTTCTAGGGAGACGGAGTGCAGCCGCGTGGGGAAGCAGTCATTCATCATCACGCTGGGCTGTAACAGCGTCCTGCTGCAGTTCTCCTCACCTGGAGGTAAACAGTAAATACTACAGTACAATAAAACATTATCATAGACTGTTCAAGAGTAACACATACAACATATGCATGAGGCAAAATTTTTTCTGCATATGTAATGTCTAAATACAATATGCAGCTGCCAGTAAAGAAGTAATTTCCTTTGTAACCAGCCTTTTGCTAGCTGAATTCTTTACTAATGGATACATTATTATTCTTTCATTTTTCTAACTGCATGCATGTGTTCTAATTTAATTGCCCTGCTATTGCACCACGTTAGCTTTGCTCCCCATCTGCTTATACCTTCAGAGTGAGCCAGCATTCAAAAGTCTTTGTAAGCAGTGAGCATGTGTTTCCCACACACTTGGCATGTGCAGCCAGTTTAATGAGTCTCGCCCTTGCACACGCCCTTTTCCCCAGTGATTCCTCTGAATAGTCATCGTCCAATCATGGTTCAGTAACTGACCAACCTGGCAGGCCTGTCAAGCTTGAGTTTTCACCACATGTGGAAGTTGGAGAGTTTTTCCAAAACCATAGTAGAAAAAACTGTTGGGAATGGATTAAACAGTGTCTTTATCTTCTCTAACATAAACTACAAACTGAAGCATGCATGGCTAAGTAGCTTGCAGTCTCCAGCAGTGACCATCTATTCCTAAACTATTGGACACTAGTTTGTCAGATTATAGGTTACCTTCAAGAAGAGCTTCAGCAATCAAGATGTTCTGTGTTCCCCTGCTGGCCCTGGATCTCACTTGAGTGTAGGATAATGTGAGGAACTGTCTCACCTGGTATCGGATGTAGGGAAGTTTCCTCTCCAGTTTTGCTTAACATAATGTTAGGTTTGTTAGTCCTTATCCTAAAAAAAGGTTCTCATTTTAAAGGTACATTGTAATTTTAAAGGTAAAAAAGTACTGTTCAAAAGTCTAAACAATAGAGCATTAACCTGTCAACATATAAAAATCTATTGTATAGGCACATGGCTAGTTCAGAACAATCTTTTTCCCCTAGTTTGAAACTCACAGCACCAGAGTTTTACCTGAGCAATGCTGTTTGTTTATTTCTGCACGTTCAACATGAATACTGCCCTGTTAGCGTCAGTTTTTCAGCACTGTATCCTGTCTGTAGTTCAACACACATGTTTAACCACCTCCTGTCCTTGGCCTGTTTATGCCACACCTCATTTTGATGCACAACAACTCATGAAAATGTTTCAGAGCTGTAGTTCTGCAATCAAAATCAAATCAAATTTATTTATATTGCGCCAAATCATAACAGTTACATCAAGGCACTTTATACATAGAGCAGGTATAGACCAAACTCTTATTAATAAATGATTTATCTTATATATGTGGATATATATAATCTGAAAATATAGGACTAGAGCCGCATTTATTATTTTCGATGAACAATGATTCTACTTGAATTTACACAATATGCAATTATATTGTGTATGTAGAGCACCTGTGTCTAATTTGCTAGTGTTCTAGTTTTGGTTTTTTTTTGTGTATTTTTTTTGTTTTTTTTTTTTTGTGTGTTTTTTTTTGTATTTTTTTTTTCTTATTGCTTGTGAATTTTCTCTTCACACATTCACATTTCCATGCTTTTGTTGTGATTTTGTTTAAATCTTTTGCCTGGGCATTGTGGTTTGGGTAAAATGCGAATAATTTTGCTGTACTCTCCCCAATGTACAATGACAATAAGTTTTTTCTATTCTGTTCTATTCCACCAAGGTCCTAAGGCTGATTAAGAAACATATTGTTTGCCAAAAGAAACTACTAAAATATGCTGGTCACACTTGTTAAGTGATCAATTCATTAATTCATTCATCTTCTACCACTTATCTGTTTCCTGGTCGCGGGGGGTTCTGAAGCCAATCCCACCTCACATTGGGCAAGGGCAGGGTACACCCTGGACAGGTGTCCAGTCTATTGCAGGGCCAACACGTATAGAGAGATCAAGACAAACAATCACTCACACTCACACTCAGACCTACGGACAATTTAGAATCACCAGTTAACCTAAACATGATGTCTTTGGATGGTGGGAGGAAACCAGATTACTCATAGTAAGCCCACACAAGCACGGGGAGAACATGCAAACTCCACACAGAAAGGCCCCAGGCCGGGAACCAAACCCACATTCTTCTTATTGTGGGGCCAAAAACTGTGCTGCTATGCTGGCCGTGAAGTGATCAATGATATAATCATATTTCTCAGTATTAGCAACCATAAAAAAAGAACTACTTCTATGTAGGAGTAGATCTGTGGCAATACACTGTTGACTCAAAGTCAGTATGCTAATCTCAGATTAAATTTTTCACTTCTAATCCAGTAGGTGAGAGGGGCCAAAAACTAGGAAAACATAAACATATTCTGACTCCACAGAAATTTTGCCTTTAGTGTAATAAAGGCACATTGTGACGTCATTTTTTTTTACGTTTGTGTGTCCAGATTTTCAGTCTTTTTATAATCTCCTGAAGAACTGTCGTGGGCATGTTGGTGAGCGCTCAGTCTTCAGTGACAGAACAGAGGAGTCCTCTGCTGTACAGTACTTCCAGGTGAGATGATTTTGGTTTTCTTCTCAATAGAAAAGGAAAACATTCAAGTATTTCTTCTAGGATTTTTTTCAGCAGCAGGGCAGGCTCTCCAGGGGGCCGTGGCGGCGTAAACAAATGACACTTGACTGCAGATTTAACTTTTACAACCTATTTATTTGCTGGCCAGTTGAAAATGGCTTTTTCCCTTACAACCACTACAACCTATACATCTCATCCATTTACAATGTCAGATAAAGGCTGAATGTAAAAAGTAAAAAAACCAAAAACAATAAAATTAAGTCAGTAAAAGGCTAATGATACATGGCTAACGTCATCTTCATCAGTTGTCTTTTTCAGAGAAATATTTGAATAAACTCATCTGAAAATGCAGTCAGCAGTTAATACATCATGGCGTGTAGATATTAGCTTAGTGCCACCAATTAGTTTACCCACATTAGCATCACTGAGTTTGCACCGGGCCCAATTAACTTAAGCTACCGGTATGTTACGTAATGTTAGCTGGCCATCAACATTTTGCAAATGTCTACTTAACTCGTAAAATCTATTATGAGTTATCTTAAGCTAATAAGTCTACCTTTTCTCTGGTAAGTCGCCTCCTATTTTCCAGGATGACACTCCTCTGACTCATAGACATGCGTAGACGCTGCATGGAGCGGGTTTGGCCGCTGCTGCTATACGTCAGCGTTGCCGCCATATTGGATGAGGCAAGGCTGCACTGTAAACTAATACAAGTAAATGGACTTAATTTCATAAAGCGCCTTTCTACAAAGAAATTTACGTTAATGCCTCTCATTTATTCATTCACACATGCACTACTATACTTGACAAACAGTTAGGGACCAAAAAAATCTATTTAATCTTCTCAGATGACTAAAATAAGAACTTTATTGATAACACACACATATATAGGCTATATATTGGAATAGGAATCGAGTGTAACTTAAAAATGAAAGAAACACATCTTCTCACTTTTATTTATTTATTTTTGGTCTATTTTTCTGTCAACAAAATAACACATTTTAGTCATTTTTTCCCGGTAACAGAATGACATATTTTCATCATTTTTCCAGACAAGAGAATTACATATTTTTGCCATTTTCAGATGACAAAATAACATATTTTTGTCATTTTTCAGACAATAAATTACAAAATGTTACCATTTTTCAGTTAACAAATTAGTCATTTTTCACACACAATACACAGGCTATGTACAACACACACACATACACACAGGCTATGTACACTATACACACGCACACACACACACACACACACAATACACAGGCCGAAGTGAAGGACAAAATATTTTAATTTTATCACAGTGTATTACAAAATACATAATTAATTCCTTCACACTCAGAAAAGAAAAAAAACAGCATAGTATGGCATCTATTTATTTAATCCCTTCTGCCTAAAGTGATATACATACCCTTTGGAGGTGAGCTGGGAAACTGCAGACAGAAGGGATCACTCCATCTCTCAACCTGACTGTCTGCCCTGTTCTGTCGAAGTCCTCCAGCTTGAAATGCTCACTGCAGAGCATGGAGGACAAGCTTGCATTGAACCCATCCCTCCAGAGAGCTACTTCCCACTGTTTCCTCCTGTTGCTGTCTTTGGGAAACCTATGTAGTATGACAAAAGTTAACCAAGCAATTAACAACAATCTAACAAAAATGTTTTGGGCAAAATAATAAAATAAGAATGAAGACTTCATCGTTTGAAGGCGGGTTGGACCACGATAATTAATTGTTTATGTTATGAATAAGGGGTAACATACAAGATTGTTCTTCGTCCTGTTCTTTTCCTACTATGGATGTGTAAACTGAATTGTTAAATTATTAACTGTATATGTTTTGATGAAAATATATACTACCCCGAGCAGAATAAATCAAAATAAATGAATGAATGGATGAATGCGCAGGAATACATAGTGTTTTCCACAACATCGGCAAATTATGCTCTATGTTAAAACTATGTTAAAATGGCCAAATAATGCAGTCTATGGGCCAAATACTATCGAAGGTAGTACCAGATAGTAGTACTCAGATTTGGTTTGGGCTGTACAACATTTGTTACAATTCCACGCAGCACAGGAATGAGGCATCTTCTCTACTCCGATGCTTGCCACATCTAATACGGCGGTGACGTTGACGTACAGCTCAGCACTCAGTGCGGCGTCTACGTATATATGTCTAAGGTGCTGTGAAGGTGGAAAAATGCGGCGGTGGTGTATTTGCGGTGTTTTTGCCCGTTACTGAAGGGCAATGCTGTCTTTAATTTAGAAAACCTCCCAGGACGTATTTATTTATGGTATTAATAAGTTCTGTAAATTCTATTTATAACAATTTTCATTAAAAGCTCATTTGAAAACGACTTCTGTGAAACATTATGTTGTACTTTTGACTTTTTCTGTCTTTATTGAATTGGTTTGTAAAACATTGATCAATATGAAAAAAAAAAGGGTTGTCACCCAATGACCACATTTTTCTGGTCTCTGGCAGTTTTATGGCTACCTCTCCCAGCAACAGAACATGATGCAAGACTACGTTCGGACAGGGACTTACCAACGGGCGATTCTCCAAAACCACACCGACTTCAAGGACAAGGTGACTTTACACTAGTACACAGATGCCCCCTTCAATAACCGCTGAGGTGTTCTTTAAAAGAAGTGGTTCAATGTTGGCAGTGTTATTTATGTGTTCATGGTGGCAAGAGTCCTGCTGTGAGAAAAGAAACAGTGGACCTCACTATTTATCAGGAGAAAAAAAATTGGGTGATGTGACAGTATATACCCTGTAGTGTTTCCTCATCACACAGACCCAGACACCGTCCTAGCCAGTCTTACAACCTATAAATTATTTTTAAAACTTATCAAATTTTATTGGAGCGATTTGTCTGTGAACTTCACACTTTTAAAGCATCTCTGATTCCCTGCATTACGTAGCCCTCCTGAGTTCTTTGAAGTGCAAAGTACACTAGATGGCTCTTATTCTGCAAGACTACCAATTGTTACACTGATAAGACGTCTTAAGATTGTCAATTATACAAAAATCAAGACTTTGATGTTTCCGAAGTGGGGGCTTTCTGTGCGGAGTTTGGATGTTCTCCCCATGTTAGTGTAGGTTTCCTCTGGGTACTCCGGTTTCCTCCCGCAGTCCAAAGACATGTGTGTTTGGGTTAATTGGTGACTCTAAATTGCTGGTAGGTCTGAGTGTGAGTGGTTGTTCATCTCTGTCTGTCTGTATGTTGGCCCTGCGATGGACTAGCGACCTGTCCAGGGTGTACTCAGCCCTCGCCCAGTGTGAGCTGGGATTGGCTCCAGCAACCCTCGCGACCCGGAAATGGCTAAGCAGTAGAACATGAATGAAAGAATGGATATTTATTGGTGCTAAAGGATGCTTTATTGTTCTTTCCTTCAGGTTGTGCTTGATGTCGGTTGTGGTTCGGGGATCCTCTCTTTCTTTGCAGCTCAAGCAGGAGCCAGGAAGGTCTACGCTGTGGAGGCCAGCACCATGGCACAACATGCTGAGGTACACACACATTCAACTAAAAGCATCTTTGTCAAAGAAGATGAAGATATTTTTTAAAATTTAAATATATTTGTAAAAAATTTATTCAGATAAAGAACAAAGTAAGTCAGAGTGCACATGACATAAATATGTTCATGACGGGATGTACATCTGGGTCTGTGCAGCTGTATGTGGGGTCGTCATCTGTCTGTGGTTGTAAACGGATTAATAATAATCATGGTAAAACTTTTGAGTCACGGGTTCTCAACGGCTTCTCTGCTGCAGCTGCTGATATGACTGTTCTTACACAGTCAATCCAAATTTCATCATGTGACTTTTACCTTAATTGTATGACTGACTTTAAATGTAAGGAGAAAAGACAAATACATGTACACAAAAATGTGGGTTGCGGTGATGGGAAGTTGTTACTTAACTATTTCAGAGCCACATAAGGGCTTTTTAAAAAATTTTATGCCTTTGCATTTTCTTTATAAAGTTGTAATTAGGAAAAAAATTCACCAAGTCTCCACATCAGCACTACTTCAGCTAAATATATGTCAATCAATAAAAACTCACTGTAATGATACTGGAGATAGTAGCTCAGAAAAGCTGATTGTGAGTTTTGCTCATTCTTCAGAACAGTAATTATCCAAAGTCGGCTTCAAAACCTTTAATGCTCTAAATATGTTATTCTGTCCTATTATCTTGCTGTCTTTTTTCTGTCACCTCAGTAAATTCAGACCAACTTCTCCTCATTATGAGATCAGAAATACACAGGATTGATCACATTTACTTGGCTACACAAGCACCTGATAGCTAGGCCTCTAAGTTAGATACTAAATGAGGTTGGCTATGACATCACCCACTAGAGCCAATAGGAGTGAGTGATGCAAAGTCCAGTCAAAGTATCCGACATTAGTTGATCACTAATGATGATGTAATTTTTGGAAGTGTATCTAGCATCGGCTTAATAGGGTCAAAGGGTTTCCTGCTCCAGTAAAATTGTCCCCTGCCTTCCAGGTGCTGGTGAATAGTAACCGTTTAGCAGAGCGTGTGGTCGTGATCCCAGGGAAAGTGGAGGAAGTGACACTGCCGGAGCAGGTTGATATCATCATCTCAGAGCCAATGGGCTACATGTTGTTCAATGAGCGCATGCTGGAGAGCTACCTGCACGCCAAGAAGTTCCTCAAACCCAGTGGTAAGATGGTTTCGAGTATAATAGGAAAACACATTCAGGTGTCAGTTTATTAGGTACACCTGAAGGTTCTCAGTTCATACCAAAGCTGTGTTGAAGAGATGTTGGTCAGTTTGTTGTACTGTTCTATTATACAAAAGCTATATTTGTTATCTCGCTTTTCCGCACTGATTTTAATGGGTGGGACAATATAATAGAAACGCTAGTAAACATAATGTCGTACACTGCCAAAACAGCACTTTGGTGCTCAGGCAGTTGTATGTACATCCCTTAAACACAGTTTGACGAAAAACGTACCATTCTAAACTTTATCAAGTTTCATCCCAAGAATTGAGCTCCTTGGCAAAGCTGATTCAGTTTAATACAAACTGTGCAACTCCAGTAATTAAACTGACAGCTGAGTGTATATTAAACATTTAAATTAATGTTAAGAGATTGCATGTTATAGTACAGGAAGAAGCAATTTTTGCAACAAGCCCTGCAGTCTTGCCATTGTGTGTTTCAGGTAAAATGTTCCCCACCATTGGTGATGTCCACCTGGCCCCCTTCACAGATGAGCAGCTTTACATGGAGCAGTTCACCAAAGCTAACTTCTGGTGAGCATAGAGAGATGCTGAGAAAGCTCAAGACCCGGGGAGTCCAACAACCTGAGCCTTTAATAGTCTTTTAAAGTTTTTTGAGTCTGGTTGTCAGTGCTAGCAGGGGGTGGCAGGGATCTCCTGCAATGCTGTCAACTCTGCAGGGAGGAGTCGGAAGCCCCAATGGTCTTCTCATTGTCCTGCTTAGCTTTCTGTTGAGGAATGTTACAGTTCACATAATGAGCACAAATCAAATAAGATACGTTAGATATACCAGCAGAGTTCAAACAAATTTTTATTTATATAGTCCCAAATCAAATGTTACTTCAAGGCACTTTGCACATAGAGCAGGTCTAGATCAAGCTCTTCATTTAATTATTTCAAGAGACTAAACAAATCTCTCCACAAACAAGCAAGAAAAACTTCCTTTAAGAGGCAGAAACCTCAGAGAGAACCAGGCTCAGGGTGGGCAGCCATCTGCCTTGACCAGTTGGGCCGAGATGGGGACATTATTGAGTCTTTTTCATCTTCCATCACCATACTTGCCATCTTCTGTCAGGTGGATCATGATGGTGTATGTGACCTTCTTGGTCTTGTTGACATTGAGGGATGTTAGTCTCAATATCTGTGGCTGTGGTCTGATATGGGGCTTAATGCTCATCAGTGCCATCTGGACTATATGATGATCTAAAAGCAGATGCCACCTTAGTTCCTAATGAAACATGAGCCAGTTTGACTTCTTTGAGACTAAAGCTTCTGAAATCAGGGGCCTAACACTGAACCTTCATACAGTCTCGATTAGATCCTTACCAATCAAATGTTCCTGCTGAGCATTTTTATTCCTGCCACAGAGCAAGACTGGATGTTGAATTGTACAGTTGCATAATTGTACCATGCAATAGACATATGGAAGTGTTTCTTCTCTTTAATTTTGAAACGCTTGGCATCGACAGCTCATGGGACAGAGTATGGTGGCCAGGCCCAATTTTCTGGTGCCCAGTCATTTGCAGAAATTCTAGTTTCTTCCTAAATTTTCAAAAAAAGTGAACGTTTTTAGGATTCGGTTTTTCTATCTGAACATCTGCTGTCCTGGTGGCTAGTTTTCCTTTTAACATGAGTGATTCCATTTTGGTCTCTTCGAGCCCATACTCTTCCTCACCCACCCTGCTGTTGCTTGTTTATGTTGTCTTCAAGTCACTGTTTTCTTGCATCTCTGTTGTAACAGCTGGATACTCCTGAACAGTCATCTGCAGGCTCATTAACATCTTAGCATTATATTTGCAGGTTTGGTTTCTCTTGACAGTTTGAGTCAACTGTTGATGACCACGTAGAAAGTTCTCCCCTGTTGCATAGTACTGAAGTTAGCACAGCAGACAACCAAAATAAAACAAAGAGTTTAGTAGCCTACAGCTGATCTGCTACTCCAATGGCTGCTCAACTCGAAGCTACCAGATTTATACAAATATTAAATCCCACATTAGTAACGTCCACAGGAGTGAGCTTATTGTTCTTCTCTGCCTTTTGTTACCACATTGCTGAGCTCTTTTGCGAGTTACTTCAAAGCTCTATCAGTGAAACAGGGAAACTGCTGACCGAAATAATTGATGCATCATCAACATGTTTGTACTCGCTAGAAAATGGTGACTCATTCTTAAAAACATAGCTTGTTTCAGTGCTAGTGAGCCTCTGGTCTGTCCATGGGATGCATTTATGCATTTAGTGGAGGTAGTTGTCAGAGTGATAGGCTGTTTGTCTCAAATACAGCTGCAGTTCATTAGTATTGCATAAGAGAGGGAAGAGAAAGTGACTCTGCAAACATTAAGTAAAATTTGGGAATTGGTAAAATGAATTCTCTAAATGAAGCTGTGTTGGTTTCTATGCAAGTTGCATTCATTACATCCATTTAATTATGTTTTTCTTAACGTACAGGAAAGAATATTTAACCTCACCCTTTACAACTCTTATTTTATATTATGAGTCTGTTTTCAGAAGCATCATTCTGGGATGGGGCAAATATTACTTTTATTGCTCTTGAAAGGAAATACTGAAAAGTCTAAATCTGATCTTTTTGCCCTCAGGTACCAGCCCTCTTTCCATGGTGTAGATCTCTCTGCCCTGCGAGGGGCAGCTGTGGACGAGTACTTCCGCCAGCCGATTGTGGTATGTTTGTCCATGTCCACCGCCCGCACACACACAAACATGTTTACACTTAATAAATCTGTTCTCACTTAAGGACTGATTCGGTTTTTCTGGACACATTGAAGGTTTAATTCAGAGGTCCTATTGTAGCCCAGAAATGCAGCTCATTTTGATTTGGATGTCATGTCAACCCCAGGGCTGTCTTTAATGCTCTCTAGTTGATGATTACTGCCTGCTCTAGGTTCATGGACTGATTTTTTTGCTTCATGATACTTCTAAATAGTAATCAGGGTTTCATCTTGTTCAGTTAATGGACTGCCTTGTTTGATGAGGTCTAATAATCCCCCCACAGGACACGTTCGATATCCGTATACTGATGGCCAAGTCAGTCAAATACACAGTCAACTTCCTGGAGGCCAAAGAAGAGGATCTTTACAGGTGTGTGTGTCCGTGTGTGACTGTGTTGTACTTTGGTATATGTGTGATACCCATTTTGATTGACATGCCTCTTTCTTCCCTTTTCTTTTGGACCCCAGGATAGAGATTCCCTTTAAGTTCCATATGATGCACTCTGGTCTGGTCCATGGCCTCGCTTTCTGGTTTGATGTGGCTTTCATGGGATCAGTGTAAGTAAGCCAGTCATGTGTGAAGTGTGTTGAATGTTAATGTAAAAAATGCATTAAATTGGTTCTGTATAATTGTGTTGTCCCTCACTGCAGGATGACAGTATGGCTGTCCACAGCACCCACAGAGCCTCTCACCCACTGGTACCAGGTGCGCTGTCTGCTGCAGTCTCCCCTCTTTACCAAGGCTGGGGATACTCTATCCGGCACTGCACTGCTGGTAGCCAACAAAAGGTATTGAAGCAGTGTAAACTTGTATGTAACCTTTACAGAGCTGTAACAGTCAACCAGCTGTTATAATCGATGAGAAGGGTCAAACAAGTTTTAATTGGTTAGTTTTTCACAGCTATAACAAAAATAAAAAACACTGAGACATTTACACAACTGGTCCTTGCAACTATTACATAGTAATGTAAGTCATTAATTAACTAAAGTAAATTCAGTAAACAGCATTAGCAGCTTCCTCATTGACATGTGCTACAAACAACTGCCTTACAGTTCTTCCAGGAAACACTGTAAATACGAAAACCACAGTCTGTTACATGAATGACACTGGTTTGTCACACGGGAAATCTAATTTCCACAGGCTAAAGAATAAATGTGAGAAAACACTTGATCATCAATCAAATGTTGACCTCAAGCAACACTTGGCACTTGACATTTCTAAGTAGCCAAAATTGGACCCCTAACATGGCTTTCAGAATCATGACCACTTCTGCTGATGTCATTAACAAATAAAATGAATATCATAAACACACAACAAACAGGCAACTAATAGCTACCTGAGAAATAAAACAATGATTGGAACAATAAAAGCAGATTCATTAAATTGTACAAAAAGAAAAAGATGCACTGATTCAGCAGCACAGTTCATGGCACCTCTTCTTTAACAAAACTAACTTGGTAAAAGGATGTTGAAGGTTTCTAGGTATATCCATGGTATCCACTAGGGATGCACCAATACCACTTTTTTCCAAAACGAGTAGTGTACGAGAACTTGGATTTGAGTACTCACTGATACCGAGTACTTACGCCATTACACATAAAGTTACTTTTAATTTTTAAAATTTTTCTGTTATTTGAACAACATTCCTCAGTATGATTTTCTTGTACATGGGTGCCTGTACTGCAGTGAAACTTGTGACACAAATTTAACAAAATTGTCATATACTGACATTCAACATAAGTGCTTTTACAAACATGGCACTGCCACACATACACACATACACATTCTGTTTTGTTTTTGTCGCTCTCATTCACCTGAAAATAGTTCCACACTGCTGACATGACTCCTTGCTTCCCACCTTGCAGTCAAGTGCTGTAAACCGCGCACTGCCATAAAGTGGTATTGGTGCCGTGGTAACGGTGGCAGTTTTACAAGTACGAGTACTCATGCCCGGTATCGGTGCATCCATAGTATCCACAAAGTCTACAAAAACATAGATCTTGTTAATATTTTAAGTTCGTTGATTTCAAATGTTAGGATATTATCCCTGCAATTATGTAATCTGATGCAAAGGCCTTCACTGTAGTTTCACTCTGCCAGGACATTTCTTGGCTGGGCATAGTCTCTGTGGGTTTCATAGCAACCTTTTAGTTACAAGACTCCAGGAAGTTACTGAACCTGATCAATGTATAGTTGGACGCTGCCCTTCTTTTAACAACACTGATGTTTTTACATTTTGGTTTTTGTTCAGATAAAAAAAAAAAATACACGATACTTGTATAAGGATTTTGTTCCCTTTGAACAGACTAAATTGTTCTCCTATTTGAATTGTTTATGCTAAGCTAACAGGCTGCAGGCTGTAACCTCATTCATCTGTGGATATGAGAGGTGTATCATCTTCTCGTGTAACAACAAGCATAATTTTAATATCTGGCTCTACCTCCTAAAGGCCTCGGAGCCACCTTCTGGATCACAGAGTCGGCTTTGTGCTGACAAAGCTGTTTTTTACATCATGTAATTTGTATTAATTCGTCAAATACCTGATAATAACAAGTCTGATCTCCTTCCCAACAGACAAAGCTATGACATCAGTATTGTTGCCCAGGTGGACCAGACAGGATCAAAGTCCAGCAACCTCCTGGACTTGAAGAACCCCTTTTTCAGGTGAGTTGGTCTCTTTACACCAGTGAACATGTTTGAATGTAGGCAACGCCATTAAGTGTTTAAACTGGGGGGGGGTTGCTGTCTAAACATGTGTGTATGTATTTGCAGGTACACAGGCACCACCCCCAACCCTCCTCCTGGCTCACACTACACCTCCCCATCTGAGAATATGTGGAACACGGGGGCAGCCTACAGCATGAGTCAGGGAATGGCTGTATCAGGTGAACACACATACAAACACTGGTCGATGAAACATGTCCAGCGTCTGATTTTCCTGAATATTAAAGAACTTAAGAAACAGGAAATGGCAGAAAGAGAAAGGATGATGGGTAATACTGAGTAGTGATTGTTCATTTATGTGTAAAGTTAAATGTAAATGTTTTGGTTTTTTTTTTTTACATGTGTACATTTTCATTCTAATGTGAGGCTTTTAGAACCACATTACATTTCATCAAACACTGGTGTGGTGAAAAGTGACAGAGCTGAGCAGCTGTGATCAGTGTTGCATTCACTCTTTGTGTCCATGCGACTTTGGCTGAACTTAATGACATTCTTTTATATCTCTACACTGAACCACTTTACTCATGCAAGGTTGTTTTTTACCTCACAAACCAGTTTGAAGTGACATTGTGTCAATAGCCTTATGCATAATAAACAGAACGAACAAAAAAAAACTGTACATGGTTGTTGGTTAAGAAGTGTAGTCGACAATGGCTCTTTGCTAATATTTGTTTTGGTTATGAACATCATACATGAGTTTTGAGAGCCAGAAAAAGTCCAATGAAACACCATTGAAAACTAACACAATCTTGGCACAGCTAGACAAAATCCAGACTGTAAGATCGACATGCTTGTGTTTATTTTTGCCCGAATATCATATTTTTAAAAAAGGCACCTAACAGCATCTTATTTCGCCATAATTTATGGGTTAAATGTTTATTACTCTGTTTTCTTTCTGCCCCCTCCAGGGATGCCTGCGGCCTATGACCTCAGCACAGTCATCGGCAGTGGCCCGGCAGTGTCTCACAACAACCTCATCCCCCTTGGTACCAACAACACCCCCTGATGGCACTGCATTTCATGCAACATGCAAAAGCATTATGAGCTTGAAATGGTTGCTCTTTGTGAAGTTGGCTTGTGTAGGATCATGACACTCATAAAAGGCAGCTCTCAGTAATAAGGAATATCATGTTATTTTCTACCATATGTGGTATTTTAATCTTATGAATTTGCAGAGTGGCAGCATATCACCCAAGGCGAGTCACATAACATAAGTGATAAGCTCATGTAATTTTTGAAGTTTGACAGTTTAAAAGTTTTTGAAGAAAAGGAGTCTGATCCTTTAAGTTGATGTTCAAAAAAATGTAGATAAGATTTTTAAGATATTCAAGAGTAAGGAAAAAGGAACCACCAACAGCAAAGTGAATGAGCTCATGGAGTGAACTTGTTTTAGCTGAATTTAAATTAATTATTTACAGTAAATGTTGTGATTTGTCTGTTCAAGTCTCAGTATGAAGTCTTCCAAAGCAAGTTTACAAAGGGAATCAGTAGGAAACAGTTATCCCTGCACAGCTGAGAGGAAAATCTGTCAGTTTCTTGTTGCATCTGAACTGTCAGAAACTGAAGCTAAACTGGAGCTGCATCTCCTGTCAGCACTTATGTTGTTGTCAATATTATTATAGATCATTTTTAATATTCTCAATTTATTCAAACACGCATATTTTCAGACTTGCTCAATATCAGTAACTCCTTAGAGAGCAGTCATGCACATATCATTAACTATTTCTCCTCTCTGTCTGGTCCCAGTGAACACGGGAATTGTAAACCACACCCACTCCAGGATGGGCTCCATCATGAGCACAGGAATCGTCCAGGGTATGTCCACCTGACAGAAACCAGCAGAAGTCAGTTTGTGCAGCTTAACTGAAATTTACTACATAGCCATCTTTGGTTTAAATGCTTTGTAAATGAACGTGACCCCTTGTTCTTCCGCCCAGGAGCCACTACGGGTCAGTCAGGCCCCAGCAGCAGCGGTACTTACTATCCCGTCACCAACCAGTTCACCATGGGGGGCGCTGCCATTTCCATGGCCTCACCTATGGTCATCCCCAGCAACACCATGCATTATGGCAGTTAAGATGAGGACTTCGCCCAGACCTCTTCAACCTCCCAGTCCCTGCATGACAATAGACCCCCGACCCCTCCCAGTGGAGCCCCCCCGACTCCCCGCAATCATCCACCCTTCAACCCTGGCAGACCCACCAATCCGCAGCCAAAACCAATATACCAAAACCAGTGCTCTACTGGCACTTTTTCCCTTTGTTGGTCACCCACACTCTTCTCTGTTGAGTCCATCACTATGAACAACATGAACAGTCAAATGCCCTCATATCCGTCCAGGCTCTTGTCTTGCTAACAGCTGAAGCCTCCTCCTAATTTCTCCCTGGATTTATCAGGACTGCAACACATGCACAGCTGAGATGCACAGCAGATATCATCCAACCCTTCCCTGGATTTTCACCTTTCTACTGTCTCAACCCCTCCACCCCTTCTTCTTTTTTTACATCATGATGACCCCAAAGTGTTTCTCCAAAGTGTTTCTTCCCCTTCTAACCCTGAGAACCTACTTATTGCCAGATACCAGCATCAGTCGGTTCCTATAATTCTCCACCAGAGCTACACTGAAGCTTTTTGTTTGTGTAATAGCACACTATAATCATCAACACTCATCTCTGAGCCACCATCTGGCTTTTCATATCAGTCACAGTCTTTAAAGCCACTTGGCGCATCTCTCTAGAGATGAACTCATGCCAGACCAAATGGTTCATTTTAAAATATCAGTTCACACAAATCACAAAACATATTTTCCCTGTTTTCTCCACATAGATGATTTGTTTATAGGAAGAGGCAGATAAATCAGAACTGAAGCTGTCTATACCTGAGAAGGATGTGGAAAATGTGCTTTTTTTTTTGTCTGATTTGGAAAAAAATAGTTCCTCATTACATAATATGTTGTTATACTTAGCAGCAGGGTTGATGCACTCCACTAGGTTTCACATAAATGTCAGGTTTTTGGAGAATGCTGGTCACCTTCCATGTTCAGAGGAAAATAATCCTTGTCTGTGGCAGGAAATTGACAATGAGAAGAAAAAACTGCAAAACTCAGTTAAACTGATGGAGACGTTGTGCAGTGTTACTGTAAAAATATTGATTAGTGCTGTTTTACATGTATTTGTCCATCCCACCTGTGATACGGTTAGCCTAGCCGAGTTTAGCTGGCAACAGGCTCTCTCCCTGTCTGTCTTAGTTTATGTAAAACATTTGTTGGAAGCATTTCTATCACAAACAGCAGCTGGGTGCAGGGTCTGCACACAGCCTCTGAAAGGGGCCTGTCCTCATACATGTTGTGGGGTTGCCAGTTTTGAGCACCGTCCAAATTCATCAAAAAGCCAAGGGATTTTAATCGTATCTTGCAACCAATCAGAAAAAAATGACTTCCTATTTAGTCTTAGTTTGACAGAGGGAGGCTTTAATCAACCACCAGTGAACCAGGGAGCGCTCTACTGGACACACTGACAACTCATCAGTGGCTCTTTTAGTCATCTAAAGCAAGTAAATTAAAGGCCTCAGGAACGATGAAAGGTGTTTTTAGCTGTTGTGAACTCCTCAGCCTCCTCATGGCTGAGGTCTCCAAACTTTAAAGTTCTATTGCAGTGAATTGTACAACACTGTTAGTCCCTTAGTTCACACAAAAAATTATAGTGGTTGTGTTAATGAAACCTTGAGAAATTCTCTTCATGGTAGGTGACCAGTGGGAGTCTCCCAAACACGTGTTCTTTGTTCATGCTCCAACACTTTAGTCCTGTCAAAATTGAAACGTGCTGCCTGCTGCTCCAGTTTCCCGCCCTTGTCTTTAGCTGAGAGGACATCTCTGCTTCTCCTCCCTGGCCAGTGGTTTCTTCGCGCTGGGTCACTCCAGCAGCTGGAGGAAGAAGATTTGGGGGACAGATTTGTTAAGGACCAATAAATCCTGGAGCTGAGCTGTACCGGCAGCATCCTACTTCACATCCTTGCCTCCTTTCCTTGTTTTTCCTCCCCACTTCCTTTGAGACTGTGAGACTGTCGCAAAGAGACTCAATTGATGAGGCGTGGGAGACTGGGCCCTGTCTGCCCAATTTCCTCCTTGCCTGTTCACTATGTATGACCGCCAGCATATCGTAACCCTGCCCCATCACACCTGACACCTTTGTCCCATTTTATTAGTCAAGGAGAGAAAGACTGACACATGTATGAATTGCTTCCAGTGTCACAAATAATGGACTGGTTTATTTGGAATTTATGAGTTAGCGAATTTTAAGAGCTGAAAAAAAAATGTCTTTGTAGGAATAACCTTTCTTTGTTGTCTTTATTTTGTTTTTTTGTTTTTGTTTTTTTTTTCTGTCACAAAAAAAACAATTAAAAAAAGAGAGCAAATTAAATGTGGTGGAGATGTTCCAAAAACCCATCCTGGAGTCGGGTGTTGTAGTATTTGATTTGTTGGCTGTCGTGTGTGACGTAGACTGGACACAGCAGACGTTTACCATGTGGTCGCCTGTAACTATTGTGTCCCCTCTGTCGTGGAAAGATTGCTCTGTGTAGTCAGTAGTGGCATCCACTTTTCTAATGGAAACGTGTAATAGGAACACTGTGTCATGTTCTATTGTTTCTGTGTTGATGAAGCTGTAAAAACACTTTCCTCACTGTCTGACATGACTCTTCTGCTCTGGACAGATGCACAACAGACCAGTTCAGCAGCTCTTCATCGGTGTGCAGCATAAAACACAGATATAAAAACATAATGTGTGTGAATGCATGTGGGCTGTCTGTGGGGGTGGGGGGTACAGGTTACAGCCTTATTTTTTTTTTTGTGTGTTTGTTCATTCTACATTTGGTGTTACCTTCTTCCAGAGGGGAGACTCCTTATGAACTTGAACCCCCCTACCTGCCCTTGTATACAGTGGACAAATCTTTCCCTCAGTCCAGTTCTTCAGTTCTGAATTAACTAAATTTTTAGACTTTAAACATGAAGTGTTAATGCTAAACTGCAACTCAACTCCTCACAGTGAACAGGTATGAGATGATTTGTGGAGTCAAAGCTGTTCCACATTTAACCGTAAAAAGAATCCACATGTGGATGTATGAACATTCTGAAATGGACCAGAGGAAAAGTCTGAAGGATAGTCTGGAGAACACAGTGCAGGTATTTAATATGTACAATAGAAATAGCTCTTAGTCCCCACATGTCTGAAGTTAAAAGTGAATGATTATAATGATTTCATTATTTCCCTTTGTTTTCCACTCAGATTACCATCTAACTGCCGTGTATATTTTCACATGAACTACGGGATCAGACAGCTTCACTGGTTACGGAACCAACTGTGCCACGGCCTTCCTGCTCCAAACCTGGGGCCCTAACCTCTCCCCAAACCTGACCCATATAATCAGTGCTTTCTGCGCTTGTAAATTTTTCATTCCAATTTATTCATGCATCATTGGGTCATGTGGTAGAACGCAAAGACCAGTAAAGTTTAGTGGACTGGATCAGGGCTGTACCAGACTCACATTTACTTCAAGAAAATGATTCCATTCATTTAGTTGAAATTATTGAGCAAGTGCAACGTTGGTTTTATAATGAATCACACTATAAAATTAATACATTTAGATAAAATAATCTAAACCTGATTTGCATTCACAGCAAAATGGCAGCCACTGTTAGTGGTAGCTGTGAGAGTGGATGAAATATTGTGACAGCAACAACAGGCATTAGTTAGACAAGCATTGAATAGTACACAGCCTGTTTATTAACAAACTACCCTCAACACCATCACAGTAGGAAATTGACAGTTAACGCAGACATAGACATTGTTCTGACTTTACAATAAATCATCTATGCAAACACAACTGAAATAATTTTGTTAATGGATGTTATGAGGCTCAGTGATGTGGGGGCATCAGCAGGAGTCCTTAAACACGGTCATTACACAGCACCAGCCTAGAATAACCTCCTTTCCCACATCTGCGACAAGCAAGTTGCTGTTTTAAACTGAACAATGCAAATAATAAATATATTAAGTCTTAAATCTGCAGTATCAGTTGAAAGTTTTTGCTTCAGCTTTACGACATTCAAATGTGAGTTTGCGATGTGATCATAAGACAGTTCCATGTGGTGCTGAAATGATTGAATAATCAAAAGAGAAAATAGATTGTCCTGTCATTTATCAAAAAACCAGACTGAGCTCTGTGAGGCTCCAGAGACACAAACAACAAAATAGAGCATGACTGTTTAGGTTACCAGGTTTAATGGTGGCCATGTTGTCATGCTAACATTTGCAACAAATCAGCTCAGGTGATGGGAACGCCAGTGTTGAAAATATTTGGTTGTTAACTGAAAAGTTTAAAAAAAAAAAAAAAAAGTTTTGTAACCACATCATTAAACCTACACTGTGACCATGGGGAACCAGATATAAACAACATCACTTCTGTTTAATTGTTAGAATTGACTGTATAACTGCAATGGTGGTTTTGATGCCATTTTCCTGTTTTGCTTCCTCACACCTTTGAAGTTCTTTTCACCAACTGCAATTGCTTATGGTGTGATGGGTAAAATGATTGACAGCTTGATCCATGTATGTTGGTCTCAGGGGCCTGGGATTGTGTGTGATTGTTCACTGTCACGCTTTCACCACTTAATGAGACAATGAACTATAAAAACTTGTTGCCTTTATCTGATTTATATAGTTATAATTTCAATATCTTTTGGCTTTTCGTTTAGTGAGGTGAAGAAAGCTGCTTGCACTTAGGTAATGGGGAGGGCCACTGGAGTTAGTCAGTTTATAAATTATTTAGATAATGATGAGCTGTTGTTAATTTCCTCTTCTTTCTAATTTGTGTTTCAAGGATGTCATTAGACAACTTGCAGTCTGAAACGCCTCAGTAAAAATGCACAATTATTGCAACAAACATGCTACTTCAGTGACAGTAAAACCAACCTCAGGATAAATTAGACAAACAACCACACACATACCCATCCCAGGGCAAAAGGAGAACATGAAACGAATCACACAAAGGCAATAATCAACACTGCCTCAACCAGCCTGTCTATACGTGGTTTTACATGGATCCATGATCCCAGACGTAGCAGCCTCATCTCTTTTTCCTTGGCTTGGTCAGTGGAGTTTTGTGGCCTGTGTGATGTGAGGCGATGGGGTGGTAGGGACTACGGTTGGTTCATGTGTTGCTATCTGGAAGAAGTACATCTGAAAGAAAAGAGTAAATTTACTCTGTGGTTCAGTCCACCTGTGCACAACAGACATAAGGGATCATGGATACAGCTCACTAACCTTACACCCTATTGCCAGCAGTGTGTGCAAAACCACTATTGTCACAACTGTAGCCACAGCAATCACCTTGGTGTCGTCACGGACAACAGGCCAGAAGGTGAGGACCAGGACTGAGCCAGAGACCATCATAGCAACCAGAATCAGTGTCCAGCGCAGCCACTCATACGGGATGATCCACAAGACCTAAAGGTGAAAGGATCTTTACAAAAATGGGTTTGGATAAAATAAACTCTGGCGCTGATGAGGAAACTGGGTGAAAATAATCACAAAGCAACTACTTGGTTATTTACACCTGTACACGTTATTCAATGGCTCTTTAAACACCTTTCAGGACAATACACTATTTAAGAAGTAGTATTCGAAGTGTGGCCCTGTGATGCACTGGTGACCTGTCCAGGGTGTACCCCGCCCTCGCCCATTGTGAGCTGGGATTGGCTCCAGCACCCCTGCGACCTGGAAATGGCTGAATGAATGAATATTCGAAGTGTCATCATCATCAGGTGTGTTGTTTTAACAGAGAGGCTTCAGGAAGGAAGGTAGGAGTATAAAGACTGAGAGCTCCAAAAGTGCTGCATAACCTGCTGTCAGTCTCCACAATCTGATTCCCTATGCTGACATGCTGATGATACAGGATGACATCGCAAATACTGCTAATTAAAAAGACTTATGTGTTCCGTCCATGGCACTTCATTTTATAGCTGCTAGTTCATTTGTAATAAATCAGTAAGGGCATGAACTCATCAGTTGGTCTGTGTTGTATTCTCATGCTTGGATATGAATAGCTTACATTGAGGGATAACAGATGCAACTTCTGCTCTTTGATCAAGAAACTGAATTTCTCATGCAGACTAATTTTTGTGGCGCCATACATCCCTTTGTCACTGAGGTTCAAAGTTCATGCACGACCTTGGAAGCAGTGCAGTACATGGCGAGATGAGACAAAAAGTGTTTTTATGTTCTTTCAGCCACTATGAAAGAGGACAACCATCACAGGAAATGAAGAATCAATTTTATTTTATGAGCTATGATTTATGACTGCATTTATCCATCTGTATTGAAGTAAAACAAACCCCTGATTTGATCAAGCTTTAACGCAGGAGGGGAGATTGCATGATGTTGGGATAATTATTAAACACTGACATAAATTTTCCACTTAAATTGAAGTAAAAACATGTGTTGCTTTATTTTGTAGCAGCTTGCCTCTGTAAAACCAGATTATTAATGACCCTGACACTTTTGTCAAGTTTTCTGGAGGGAAGATTTACTCACTGAGGTGGGAATATAGATGAAAAGGGAGTAGCCATAAACACACACTGTCTCCAGGAAGGAATAGCCCCCAATCTGCCTCTCAGCTCCTTGCCTCCAGGTCAGGAAACCCCATAAACTGATTGGCACCAGCCAGGCATACATGAAGATCACAACTGCAGCTATTGTTACTGCAAGTAACAAAAAGCAGGAGACAGAGACAAAGAAGACTCAGTCCAGGTGACACAGATTCAGACTGTCCATAAGAACTTGAGTGTGTAGGACTGACCTCTGTGGAACTGTGGTCTGTAATGGCAGGTAGAGTTCCCTTTCTCACTGAGGAAGTTGGCCAGATTCCCACTTATTGCTACTGAGAACACCAGTGTCACACAGATCCAGAATGGACCTATACACAACATACAAATACACACACACACACCACAGAAATTTGTGTGAATGAGCCTGAAAAATCAATAACCTACTGATACATCTCAAATCAACTGATCATCAGTTCTGCCCAACACTAAAATTACACCATTTCTTCCTCCAAACACAAGGGAAACCTTTTTATTTCTATTTGAACTAATTCAACCAAAACCTTCATCCATCATTCATTAGATCCATCAGATATTTATATACAAAAAAAGTCTTTCTGTGGCATGATAGCTACCTCTCAAAAAAATGTGTATATTGGTAAAGTTAAGGTTTTACATTTTAAATTCAATTACGAAAACATTTTCCAAGATATTCCACAAGATAATTTTTTGGAGAGGTAACTATAGCGCCTCAGCTTGACATAGAAACAAATTGCTTTATGAAAGAGCACATTATTACACAAAAGTAATGAATCCTGACATGTTGAATGTTTGATTTTCTTATCAGTTAAGATGGAAATGTGTTTGGAGTTAGAAACTGGACAAAACTAATGATAAAAGAGAGCACGACCAAGGTATGCCCCCTGAACAAGCCATGAGTTCCAAATTATAGTTTATATCGCTGACATAACCTATAACCCATTTAAACTTTAAGTCATGTCTGTTGCTGAGATTATTTACAAGTAATTTAGGGTGAGAATGCAGTAAATTTTGATGGAACTGATAATTTTGTCCATTCATTTCAATTATCCCCCCCCCCCCCCAAAAAAGGTAATATATTAAGAAATAGAATAATGAAATTAATTGTTAAAATTTGTTGACATTTATGACCACAGATAAATGATTGAAAATGTCTCCGCTGGCTTACCATATAGATCTGGGTTTGATTTCAGGTAGTGTTTGATAAAGTTTTTTCCAGGTAATGGCAAAATTGATCCCTTAATTCTGTCAAGTACCTGCATCACACAATGGGGTTTCAAACACAGTGTTAGGGATTGTCACAAAAAAAAGAATTGCAAATGCAATTGAAAACGATTTTTTAAAAAACACCTGTATCCATTGTCATCTCCAACTACAGTTATATGAGGATGGTATTTGTAGAGAGGCTCATACCTGCAAAGTGTCCACATTGAAGAACGACTGATAGTACTCAAAGGTCCAAAAACCCCCAGATGGTTTCTGTCCCCCTAACAACTGCAAGCACAGACATCTCTCAGCTGCTGTCAACCTAAAACATCTACACTTGTGTCATGGCAACGTAAATCAACACAAATCATTTACTGACCTCTGAACTCTCCTCCTGACCCTCCTCATCCTCTGACAGGTCTAATTTCACATCCTCTCCTCCTGCTGCAGCAGACATACTGAATGTGGAGGCCTTTGGGTCTGCAGATAACAGCTCTGCTGCTTCCTCAAACTCTACAGACAGACAGAGAGCAACACAGGGAGTCAGTGGTGATGATGATGCTACAATGGACCAAGATCCGAGGTATATGCAAAACACACAACTCGTCAAAAGGAAATCTGATGTTAGTGTTTGTTTTGTGAGCAATTAAACCTCTGTTGTGTTTCTTAAATCTTACCGTGTCCTCAGTAACAACAATTTACAGTGGAGGAATATCTATTTAGATCCTTTCCTGAAGTAAAAAAACTAAAGCAAAAAAATACTACAACAATGCAAAAATACTCTATTACATTTTAAAACATAATTCATAAAAATCCCACTCAAGTAAAGTATCAGCAACTAAATGCAGTTTATTATTAAGTACTGGTTTGTCTGTGGTTCATATCATAATATGTCAATGATACATAATATCAAAAGATGATGAGTGCATTAACATTAGTGTGTAATCATTATGTTAGTAATATAACAGGGGAAAAACCCAAACCATGCAGTAATGCTTCAATTTCTTTCCAGTTTAACTTTTCCTCCAATGATTTTTGGGGTGATCCTGGATAATTGGAACAATTATTGGGCTAAAATTCTGTGAGGGGTTTAGAAGGAAATGCCATTCTACAAATATCACTCAGATATATGAAATGTAACCTCAAAAGCAAACAGCTTTTTCTGTTACATCTGAAAAGCTTCCTAGATTATCTACTGTGTAAATGTTAATCTCCTAGCTGCAAATAAATAGAGCTATTAAATAATTGTGGTTCAGTAAAAATAATAATATTTCCCTCTGAAATATATCACAGTGGGAGCACTTTTGGTTAGGCTGATTGCAGCTCATGTGTCAGGAAGAAAGCAGGCACTAGAGGTCACCGAATCTCACATTTATAATTAATCTGCCGCAGACTTGAGGACCTTCTCATTTTCATTGTGTCATGTCTTTTCACTCTAAACCTAGCCATTAATTGATTTGGTCATTAAAAACGTTTTAGTGATCTGACATTCAGACACTGCAGCGTTATTAACAGCTACATAATAACAGCTGACTGTGACTGACTGTCATCACGCCGGACTCCAGATTAGAGGAAAAGATGTTTAATTCCTTCAAATCCTATTTCCTTCTTCCATTCTTGGGAAAAAGAGAACAATAGAGACAATTAAATAAAAAAAAAAGCTCCATTATCTGACAGAATGTTATGATTGTACAGATCAATCTGAAAGCAGAAGTCCAAGTTCAAATAAAGTAAATTTCCAGATGTTATGTCCTTTTAAGTGTGTATAGTTATTTACTTTATAAAGTAAATATATAAAGCAAGTAAACTAAACGTTAAGTATAACATGTGATCTTTACCTTGGAAGTGTAAGTCATTTGGGCTGGCCATTGTTTCCCTGGCCAGACAGCAACCTCATGCAAGACCTAAGAGAAGATGAACACAGAACAGCTTCAGCCAATCAGCCAATTTCTCTTTACAAACAAACCAGGTTTTCACGTCATACAGACATCTGATCAGAAAGCTGCTTGTAATACAAGTAAACACACAGTAATCCCCATCATTCCCACTGTGAGCAGAAAAGTGTGAAACTACGCAGGTTTAAACTCGCACCTGTCCGCAGAAGGATGACCGCGATGACGATTTGACAGGCAGACGGCTGTCACAACTTAACCCAGCGAAGACAAACACACAAAGGCACTCTCGTTTGGCATCTGTCTTTAAGGATAATACACGACAGCACAGATGGGTTTAATAAACTGACAGTAAATAATAAACTCTGCTAATGCTGCTATCTCAGAGCAAACACGACTGCCTCCAGTTTAGTTGGCACGACTTCCGGTACACGTCACCACGTAAACAAAGCTGTCACGGGAATTATGAGCTGGCTGTAGTCGAAAGTAAAAAAAGGGGGGACACTTCGAACAATTCTAATAACCCTGCCACAGTTATTTAATAGGATAAATAATTTTTTATTATTTTTTGTGCCCACATGAGCGTAAATACTGTATTTTCTGTTCCGTAGAATGGGGACATGTGTGTTTTATTTGACTTGCTTCCCTGCGTTGTATAATTCAAAACTACAGGAAAGGGATATAAATTATATTAAATTAAGAGCCGCAAATAAAAAATGTTACTATGACTGAGTTCTTAATTTTATTCAAATTACATTTACAATCATATTTTAGGTCAACATTTATTTTTGTTCAAATATCTTCTTTACAATATTTGAATCAACGTTAGTTTATTTCACGCCCTTATGATTATAGAAGAAGAGCACGGAGGCGTTCAACGGTCGACAGGTGGAACATTAGCAAGGCAGAAGTTTCCGTCCGAGCCCTAAAACAGCCGCACCGCTTGGCGCCATTTTGGCTCCATGTGAGAGACGTCATTTGACCAGAAGGATGGTCGTTCTGCATGAAGGTGACCGTCCGAGCCATTAAAAATCAAGTGAAATGGCTTCGTCGCGGGTCGCGGTGAGGCTGTTGTGCAGTGCGGCAGAAGCGGCCGCCGCTCCTGCTGCTAAAGGCCGCTGGGAAAGACTGAAAAACAGCAAGGCAGGTGAGGAACTGAGGTAGCAGCTAGTTATTGTGAGGCTACACAGTTAAACCGTCATTTAGATGAACTCGCTGCTTAATTCAGTGGATAATTAAACACTGAGGCTGGAGTCCAAGAGCCTTGAGCCACCATCAGCGGACACATGGTGGTTTCCCCGGCAGACAAACGCGTTCCTGTATGAAAGGAGCTGAAGTGTGCATTGGAGCGTCAGTGCAGGCTGTCTAACTCAGTAAATACTGCAGCTGAGTCTGAACAATGTTGTCCAAGTTTGTGTGTAAATGTTAACTTCATTAGCTGTGTGATCCATGTCGTTATTTGGTTACCCATCATGGATCCCAGTCCCAGAAACTGCTGCTCTGTTTGTTAATCTCCATCAGAGAAGAAAAGCAGTTGGAACTTGAGGCTTTTTAAGGAAAAACATTAGAGATCGACAACTAATTGAAATATTAACAGTTCATAGTTAGGTAAGGGAAAACTTTTGGTACAAGTCCCAATAAAAAAATGACATCGCTATTATTGTTAGATTTTTTTTTTCAATCAAAATAAAATGCATAAATTACAATTCCACCTGAAATCACAATGGCAACATTTGCCAAGTGATTGCATTATAATTTTTTTTCTGCATATAGTGCTGCACTAAACAAGCAAAAAACAACAACAACAACAACAAAAAACAATAACACTACAATAAAAAATCCTGTGACAATGTCCTCTGTAACTGTGTATTTATTTATAAATTGCCTTTACACCACACATGATGTAGCTGTAAAGTTTTCGCACTTGTGTAAAGTGATGATTGTACAGTTTCTTGAATTTTCTGGGGATGTGAAGAGATCTGGAAAAATGCACTTGAGCTGAACACTGCAAACTGTGTTTGCAACCACAAGGTTGGCCCCCAGCTACAGTGTGTGTCCATGTGTGTCTGTTTTGGACACCAGGCAGGACTAAATTTCTTCTCCTTACACACTACTAATCATTTCCCATTGTTACTTCTGCTAAAAAAAAACATATTTATCCTAGTGCTAGTATTTACTTGTGCACACTTATTGTTGTCAGGCTTCACTCACTATTTTCATCTGTATGTTTTGCCTGCATTTTTAATCTTCTACCTCCTGCTTTTGTTCTCTCATCCTTCTACCCCCCATCTTTCCTCTCCTTCACACTCTCTCACTGCCTCTGCCTCTCTCTCTCTCTCTCTATCTCACTCTCCCTCTCTCAACCCAACCAGTCAAGGCAGATGGCCACCTTCCTGAGTCTGGTTCTACCAGAGGTTTCTGCCTCTTAAAGAAAGTTTTTCCTTGCCACTGTCACCAAGTGCTTACTCTTGGAGGGATATGTTGGGTCTCTTTAACCACTCCATAAAGAGTTTGACCTAGACCTGATCTATGTGTAAAGTGGCTAGATGTAACTGTCATGATTTGACACTATATAAATAAACATTTTTTTTTATTCTTCTGTTGTTTGTAGGTGTGTGGTGTCGCAGCCTGGTGTCTGATTATAAAGAGGCATGCAAGGAGATTGCAGTTGGTGCCTGGGAGCGACCGGTCAAAGCCACTGTATACATGAGCCTCCTGGGTGGGGCTTCGGCCTGTTTCTACATGAGACCAGATCAGGTATCATTTGAGGGAGCCCTGCTGGAGCGCTCCAACCAACTGGCCCTCCTGTCACCGTGGATCCGCAATGCGACGTCTGACGGCCATGTGCAGAGCCTTGTGAAGCTCCGTAACGAGGGCCGACTACGCCACGCCAGCCTGGGTCTTCTCTCTCTGGTTTACTGCACTAGCCATGATGCTGACACCATGTTGTATGAAGCCCAGTGCTCCAATCTGTCAGAACCCTGGTGGGAGTTCCCTCAGAGGGTGCTAGATGTAGGCTTCGCCAGTCGCTGGTGGATCCTGGACTCAAAGATGGAGGACTATGATATCAATGAGGAAGAGTTCAAGCACTTGCCAACTCACATGCAGGTGACATCACCACCGAGCATTCAGGAGGTGGAGAGGAATGAGAGGCTACACAAAGAGTCCTGGTTACCACTGGTGGTGGAGGGCGAGGAGAAAGAAACAAAAGTAGTGGACAGAAAGAAGGCGAGGATCACTGAGGGCAGCCAAATAAAACCACTGAAAGATTAACAGAATGAAGACATGTCACACTTGCACATACTGCATAAAAGACTGCAAGAGGTTTTCTCATTTACCATGTAATGCAGAACCCAGCAAACCATTTTTGTCTCATCCAAGTAAAAGCCCTTCAAAATCCTCAGTTGTGTTTTATTTATTCCAGTTCATGACAATAACTGACAGATCAATAAATCTGTCAGTTATCTTCCAGTATCACTTGTCTCACAATTTCAATATACTTTTAAAGGCCTCATCCTTTTAGTTTGAAGGCTTTTTTAAAATCCAACCTTAAGTGAGATATTCATAAATGCCTTGTCTTCCAAATGATTTCCATCTTACCATTTTTATCATTGGATTTTGTTTTATTTTCTATGGGTGTAAAGTATCATTTGTCTTTGATTGTTCTTTGTGTGAATATCTGAAAAATACTGGCTCTAGGAAAAGATTTCTGCTATTTCCTTTGAGCTGCTTCATGCAATTACAGCATACAGAGTGTGTGTACCATGTCTATACTTTGGCTATGATCGGTTTTGGAAAATCTCTATTAAGTGTTGGCTCATTTAAAGGCCATGTCCTGGTTTCATAAACCTGATGAACCCTTAACCAGGTGTTGAGACATTCAAATCTCCACAGAAAAAAAATAAACTAAAGATATGATGAAAATGAAAACATTTGTTGTCGAAGATCCATTTTCCCTCTCCTGTTGTCTGTTACTGCTGATCAAATGTGTAAGGGAAATAAGAGTGGTGAAAGCACTACCTTCATTAAGAGATGCTGGGAAATTAAACACCTTGGAGCAACACAAAGCAAAATCTGATTCATTCACTTATAATCTTTGTTCACTGAGGCCATTACAGATGAAGAACCATGCGTCACTACAACGCACCAATAATAATACAAAATAGGATTCTGTTAGAATCCTTTGGTGCACTTAACTTTTGCCTTGTGACATGAAGCTTTATCCTTCTGGAGGTAGCCATTAGAGGAAGGTTGAGTTCAGTGAACTTTGTTAACCTCCACAGTCCCAAGAATTGGATCCAGTAGAGCAACTTTGGATGTGGATGAAATAGAACAGGAAGTTGTCTGCACGAATGTGCAAGTGACAAATCTGCAGAAATGGAGTGACGCAATCATGTCAACATTGTCATGAATCCAGGACATGAGGAGTTTATTTCATAACAAAGGGAGGAATTACACAGTGTACAGATACACTATGAGGATGTCTATCAATCTATCTTGACCCCTGATACCAGCTGTGGGAAGATTAATCCATAATGGGGTCAAAAGCTACTCATGATGTCACACTGTGACTCACTGTCATAGACTATCAGATATCACCTGGAGGAAGTCAAAGGTCAGATGGCAGCCTGTGGTTTTTTAAAGTGAACTCAGCCACCCTCTGGATTTCTGCTGTCTTCCTCAGGACAGATGCTGGTTTATGATTTTGCCACCAGAGGGTGTCACAGAGACAATGATTGTCATCCCACAAACGGCCAACGAGGTCTCAGCACAAAACATTGCACTGGATGTTTAACAGCCACAATGTTACATCCCATGATACACTAATATAGACCAGTGAATAGACTTGTTATCAAACAAATGAACATATGATAGCGGATGAGTTTATTGACATGAGATTTACATGGAGATTTCAAATGCAGACACACTAAATTTCAACAGAATGAGTCTGTCCAGCCAGGTGTCATTTCCAGGAACAGTCCTGCAAATATGCATATACTTGCTTTCTCTGCCAATTGAAGGTCAATACAACTCAGGTCTGTAATCTGAATATGCAGGTAATGGGCCAAGTTTAGCCTGGTTCAGTAGTCTCAGGCCTCATTCAGGATCAGGTTCATTGTCACCACCAGGTGAGTGTGCTCTGCTATGATTACATTACCTACAATTGACCTTTCTCCAGCAATTCAGAAGTGCAAACTCATGAGTACAGATTTCTCCTTGCGGTTGGAACGGCAATGTTTTTGCTAATATTAGGCGCTGAGGCTGGTGAATATCCTGCAACACAACAGTATTTGTTTGTAGTGCGACAAAGTGCTATTAATTCAAACGTCCACCGAAAGATAGTTTCAGAAAAAGACCCACTTATATCCAATATCCAATATGCGATGTCTATTCAAAATCAAACAGAACAGAATATGGAGCAGACTCCTCTGATCTTCCTTCATACACAGATGTTATTTCTGTCTGTATCCACTGTTGGCTATGTTGTTTCATTTCATGGTCAAAACTGACAACCTAGGTGATGAGAGGCAAAAAGGAGTGGAAGGACGAGGGGGGGATTTATTTTTCGTGCAACACAAGGTGAAAAAGGGAAAGGTTACGTTTCAGATCTAAGGAAGAGATGAAGTCATCATGACCACGGTGTGATTAGGTCATTGTTAAAACCTTATAGGCAGCCATGCAGATCGCTTATGTTCATGTGGGAGTCCATATTCTGCACCATGTGCTTTTTGACTTAAATGTCACTCATAGATTTGAGCTGTGCCATAGCTATTTAATGATAACTTCTCTCTTTTTGGGAACACACTAACTTTGTAAAAAGACCTGCTGGTGTTTAACCACAAACTCTGCGGCTACACTTTCCATTGAGAGAGCTTTAACAATACAACCCTGACTAAAGAAAGAGGCTCTGACAACCTACAGGAAGTGAGACATGGCTGATCTATTTTACTGCTCACTCTTTGAAAATATTCTGTGTGTGTGTGTATTAATTTTGCTCCTGGCAGTTGTGTGTCTGTGTGCCTGAGTGAAGAGAGAAACTTGTCTTGCAGCATGAACAGAGTCTGTGAATATTGCTCTGTGGATACTTACTTTTTCTGCTTTTATAAGCAATCTGATCTCCTTGGTTTTGCTAACTATTTTTTTTTTTTTTTCCAAGAAAGGTCTGTTTTAACACCATCTGTTTGACCTTTTCCCTTCTGGCCATTCAAGACCAATGCCACTCATAAAAATGTTCTCTCTCAATGCATGAATGCAGAGTCAATGCATACGCACTATACTGTCCTCTGCTTCATTAATACATTGGGATCACCAGTCAAACATGCAGTGGTGACACAATATATGTGGAAAAGGGTAAAAACACACAGATATGTGCTCTTCAACAGCTTATTCATAGAAATATGAATTCATGATAATCTGTGCTGCTGTAGCCAAATATACTCCCTCACAAGTTTGTAGACCAAACCAAGGCTGAACAATAATAAATGCTGGACTGATGTTCTCCAGTTTCCAGGAGGACTGTTGACCATGATTCACCACAATTTTCACAAACCAACCACCATGAGAAAAGTCTGGTATCAATATGCTCATCTTGACACTTGAGCACTGTGCTCCCAGCGATGTGCGTTGTTCGGCATTCATCAATACTCCCTCTCAGTACTGAAGCCTTCAGTCCTCTGATTCATTGGTGATCTTGCAAGTTCATATTGATTACTGTACAGAGAAAACATACATATGTTCCAAGAATGTAAAATTGAACTAACAAAAGTAAAGCATAAAACGCAGAGGAATTCACTGCTGAGAGTGAGTGTCTGATACTGATAAGCAATGTGTAATATTATAGATGTTAACAAAGATACAAGATTAAAAAAAAAACTCATTAATTAGGAAATATGAAAAAACTGAATTCCACCAGAATTTATGATTTGCAAATTCAATAAAAAGTGTCATGTCATATCCATGTTCTTCAAATGCTCAATCAGTCAATCAGAAGGGTGCAAAAGCTCCTGGGATGGGGGACTGCTGGACTTTTTACCTCTCAGGATGCAGTGGCTTTGGTTTCTTCTTTGATTTGTTGTTCAGGTTATTTATATTTGTGCTGAATAAACTCTGTGGCCTATGTTGTTTCAGAGGTGCCAGTTTGTCTTTGTTGGGTCACCGATGGCCTGCTTTAAGGGCACAACAAAAAGGAAAAACTGAACTATCACATTGACATATGGGAATTTAGCTCAGGTTCTTCTCATTTCTCTTTATGTTTCTACAGCTGTGGTTGAGTCAGTGGACTGGACATGATAAGGAAGGACACACACCTGCCTGTCTATTTATGATATCACAGCTGATGATGAATGATATCTGTGCAAAAACAACTCCGAGGTGAAGGAACTGCCTGCTGATCTCAGTGACAGGGTCGTGTTGAGGCACAGAAAAAGTGGAGAGGGTGAAACTTTCAGAAGCACCAAGTCAAAGCCTCATGTCTGGTTTCCCTCCAGACATCACACTTAAAATTCTGGCTCAAAATAGCTATCAACCTTAGATTTTGACGACAGTCTTCTGGCTGATGTTTTGACCTGAGACTTGGTGTTCTCAGCCTCTGACGGCTCAAATCCTCTTGTTACTCATTTAATTGTAAACAGCTGATGGGTAGCTCTACTTGTTTGCATAGCAAATGTGTTGATTGGTTTTGAACAGATCATTTGGATATGAGATTTTTAGAAATGAGGATACCTGTGACTGTTGAGACTTTTAGTGGAACAGAATCACTCTCATTAACGATGTAAACCTGGAATCACTTTCACAATACTTTTAGTAACATTAAATTTGCTACCTTCTGCAAGAGGGTAAGGTCCTGGGTTTGATTCCCGGGCCTGGGGCAAGATAGACTGGTGACCTATCCAGGGTGTACCCCGCCCCCTGAGATGCTAGCTAAGAGCGGCTCCAGCATCCTCCGCAACCCTGATGGATAAGCAGTTGATTGATTGATTGAAAATGAAAAAGAAGTGCAAAAAAATCCCGGGTTTTCCCCTCAGATGTCTTGTCTTTTAAAAGAAAGGGATATTGCCTGAGCTTAGGCCAGAAAATCCAAATCTCAGTCTGGCTGATTTTTACATAGCTCCAAAGTAATCATACTTCTATAGAAATCTAAAAGGTCAGTTCTAGCTCTCTGAAGCTACTAGCCTCTAACTGATGCAGATGCCAACAGCTAAACCAGCAGAGGGGTCACATCTCACCAGCGCAGCTTTTTTGCTTGATGTAATAGTCCCATAGAATCCTGAATCCCAAAACAATTGAAAAAACAACAGAATCTGAACAATCTTGCATGTTCCAGCCATCCATCTTCATCCATTTATCCAGGGTCAGCTCGCAGGGATGTTCCTTCTTTCTTAAAGTAGAAACTTTGACCTATATTTATAGCCTTACCCAGCCCAATGATGAAGAAGATTGTATCCGCCAATCGATAACAACTCTAAAACAAACACTAAATGAGTTTACCTAATGCCTTTGAAATTCGTTGGTGAACAAATGAAAAAATGTGTACATACAAATACTACACTATCAAAGCAGTCTGACTGTAAAAACCACAATAACCACTGCTGAACCATTACTGAAGCGATCAGCTGTACAAAATATTATCTAGCCCTTTTTATTGATTTATTGAAGAAGGTGAGGTCAGCACATAGTGGTTAGCGCTGTTGCTCCACAACAAGAAGGTCGTGGGTTCAGTACCCGGGCCTGGGGCCTTTCTGTGCGGAGTTTGCATGTGTCTCCGTATTTGTGTGGGTTTCCTCCAGGTACTCCGGTTTCCTCCCACTGTCCAAAGACATCATGTTTGGGTTAATTGGTGACTCTAAATTGTCCGTAAGTGTGAGTGTGAGTTGTTTGTCTCTGTCTGACAGATTAATGTGTGAGCTGGGATTGGCTCCAGCACTACTGTACCATGTACATCTGCAGACTTTCTCGTTGGTTGGCTTTTATGGATTAACTTATTCTTCGGCAAGTTCCTTTATTTTATCTGCATACTTAGATGTATGAAACTAATTTGATCATGTCAAAAACCAGCAATATGATTTCAATTTAAGGCTTCATCTGGCCCGTTTCAGTGCCAAACTGCTAATGACCACATGCATTTAAAGTTTAAAACTACTGTAGGCTGTACTGTAAATAATGGGATTGGATCGCTCTCTTTTAATCATGACTTTACAAGTAAACAGGGCTGAAAGCACAGCACTGTTTTTGTGTTTTACTATGTGTTCATTTTGTCAGATGACATCAATGGCTTGGAAAAGACTGAGAGATAACGTGGTCTCACTGGGTTGTGTCCTTTCCAGCAGCCCCAGCTACTTTCCAATGAAAGCAGTTGTTTGCAGTGGTTCTACATTTTTCAACCTGCGCCTGAATTTTGCTTATTGACCACCCATAATCAGCCATGCATTAACCCTGGACTTAGTCTTGTTGTCAAGAAGAGGAAGTAATATTAATAGAAGACTTTTATTTATGGCTGTCTTGACCGTCTTTTATGATTTTCTCCTTTTATTATGGTGCACACTTTAGGCCTGCGCGAAGACACAGGATTTCTGTGTAAATCTGTTGTACCAGAAAAATCTGCAGAGGGTTGAAACCTGACCTCAGTATTAACAAGATACCAAAGTATAACAGCAGCGCTGCAGGGATCGCCTGCTGGATATCACTGAAACGGATGCAAATCACCTGCTCCCCCTCTTCTTTCCCTGCTGTTATGCAACTAAAACTGATGATATATTCATCAGGTCAGTCTGACTCATGGCCCTCATTGTTGTAAGGCAGCACAGTGGGGTGATTGTGACAACTGTCATTCCAGAAGCAAACATCTGGATTTAAAACTGACAGGCCACCTATGTCAAAGTGAATGGATTTTTCTGCCTTACTTTCTTTTGTTAAACACACCAACTCCCAGACACATGATTTGAGATGAGGGCTGCTCAGCTGATCGACCAATCAAAGCGCATTAAAATGGCTCCCACTCTCACCCATTCACACACACCTTCATTTAACTGTTTTAGTAGGCACTGCTTTTCTACCTAATATGCACATTCACCAAATAATACATCTGGGGTCATTTTGAGTGTGAGTGTGAGTGGTTGTTCCTCTCTGTCTGTTCCTGTATGTTGGCCCTGTGATGGACTGGCGACCTGTCCAGGGTGTACCGATGTGAGCTGGGATGGGCTCCAGCACCCCCCAGGACGTGGAAATGCATAAGCAGTAGAAGATGAATGAATAATTTTGGGGGGCTCTGTTTTTGCCCAAGGACAATTGAAAATGCGGGCTGGAAGAGCTGGAAATCCAAGCAGGTGACCAGTTCTAGCTCCTGAGCTGTAGCCTCCTACATCCACACAAACATTTTAGAAAAAAGAAAAAATATCCATCCATACTAACATGCCTGGAAATGCACCTGTCATGATTGTCCATACAAACTGGCCAAACACATATATTGCAGTTGGTCAGAAAGTACTATGGACAAGGAAGGTCATGTGATATGAGTGTGTATGAACCAGGGGAAGTCATGACTTGTGAGACCCATTCAGAAAACCAGTGTTGGTGGTGGAGTGTTTGTTTTCAAAAGTCTCCAATGTCTCCACAAAATAAAATTGTAGCATTTCCAAAATCTTCTGTCATAGAGGAGCAAAGTCTCAGAAGTCATACGCAGTTTGTGGTACATTTTAAATCTCAAATGGTGAAACTCATTGACTTTTATTTTTTGTAAGCTGAATTTGTCTAAATTCATCATGTTTTCTAACATTGGCCTTCTGCCAGAACCACATTTGACATGTTTCACCATTAGAAAAACAATTGTCTGCTTTATGACATCGCATCTTCTTGCTAAGACAAGTTTAAAGATAATTTACTGACACCAATTTAACATAAATTTTAAAAATCAAATCTAAATTGTATTCTTAATGATATTTTTATTATTCCTATCATTGTATATAAAAAAAGAAACAAATATCCAACCATCCAAAAGTTTTTGAATGCTTTGAACTTCGGTGATATTTAGACATTGTAATCTTAACCACATTCACCATCATTTGCTAGATGAGGTGGACTGAAAAACCCAGCAGTTGAGTGACTGAGTGACTGTATGACCACGCCTAAAGCCACAATGATAGCATAGAAAAAATACTGACCTGGGCTGTTTGTTGCTTGAACAGACATGTAAACAAAAGATCCCATATTATGTCTAATATTTGTTCTTTATCACGAGGATCATCTCAGTTTTCATGCAACAAAGAAAATATAGAAAATATGGTGTAGCTTCCTTGGTCTCTTTTGCTTCCTTCTTGCAGTCACATCCTTTCAGGCTTCCTCTGTCTGCACCTCCACTCCATCTTTGCCTTATGGCCTTTACTGACCCTGGCCTCCTATCCATCCTGCCCCTCCTCCACACAGACAGCCAGTCTGTTGGCCAGAGGGGTCAGCAAGGACGGTCACTGTCAAGTAGTGTTTGAAAGACATGTCATTTTTTCTGTCTTTAAATGCAAAAACAAGACTGATGGACACCAGCTGACAATTTTTAAAGAATAATGTGGAACATTTTTACATTTAGAAATGATTAAAGCCTGTCTATCATTATTATATTGATCCTTTGGTATTCAAATATATTTGCACTTTATGGTGTGGTAACTTGAGTCTTTACTGCATTTGCTCTCTGTGAGTAGATGTGGAAATTTGTAAGGTTTTAGTGGGTATTACAACATAATTGCCACCCCCCGCATTGCCACATGAAGACATTAAGCTCATGAGCCTGTCCTGTGTTCATTTTCTGTCAGCTGCTATCAGCCTAGGATGCCAGAAGATTGTTTTCCTTTCCTCTTTTACTTCAACTACACTCACTAACCCTATGAAGGAGGGGAGGGGAGGGGGGGAAAGAAAAAAAACCAAACAAAGGGGGTGGGGATGTCTGTCTGGCCACCATGTTGACCTCATTGACCACAGCAGGACCAGGCAGGCTACACACACATCTACACACAACGACACACACTTTGTACGACCTAATCAATATGTAACCAAGGAAGGAGGTAGAATGATGGAACGAGCGGGGGATAAATTGCAGAAGATGGAGGAGGGTAAAGGTACAGTGTTAGTGAAAATACAATACAACAAGTCTGATGGTGCTCCCGGATGCAAAGCACAGAAGAGATAAACTTGGTGGGCCATATGACATGCTTTCATAACAATAGAGCATCAACTGGGTTTAATGTTTTAAAAAATCTTCAAACACTCAGACTGTTGTGAAACACCAAAGAGAAACTGTTGCATTTAAAAATTATGTTAAAACAAGTAACAGAATGGCCACCATAGGGAAAATAGTTGCAACCATGGACATTTCTTCAATTTATTATGAAATGATCTTTACACACATATTTTAATAATAATAATGCAGGTTTTCCCATTGGCAGAGCCATTAGCTCCATGAAATATATGATTGTGAACTTGGAACACATGATGTACATCACGTAAGGTGACATAAAACATAATTCGGTTAAACTGATATGGTGCTTTATTTAACGGTAGTTACAATCACATGATATGAACAAAGTCGTTTGTCATATGTCAAATGAAAAGACACAAATTCACATGATAAATCCCCCCAGAAGCTAGATGCATGTGGTTTAAACACATACACAATAAGAATACATCATTTCCAGATATTTCACTTGTGAAATGTAAGACGTAAAACAACATCTCTAACATACGCAAAATTCTTCAAACATCTAGATATGTATTATCTATGATAAAGTAAATTTAATATATATGAGCACACATTTTAAATATTCAACATGTGAAATGCACAATGTCATGTAAAATGATCAATATACAATATTGTAAAACACTCAGGTCATACTTCACAATACATGAAGTTCACAAATGAAATGTTTAAATGACCTAAAAATATGAATGTTGGTTTTCAGTCGCAGGATTTTTTCTTCCATATCAGAAATGCTAACATAAAAAATAATGTATTTCATATATATTATCTGAGACATAGAACACACGGGTGAAAAAATACTAAAGTGACATTTCACATGTATCATACACAGGATTTTTAGATGTCATGGAGTAGCGCATGACACAACATGACACACGTCATTGCAAGACAAAAGCCAAGATTCCACATTTTCCGTTTGACAATGTTTTCTACCCCCATGAAGATTGTGTGGGTCATTACACAAAAGTACATGGACAAGTGCTTGTTCAACAGAATTTATTAAGAAGATGATAACAAAAACAGACAGGATATCCAGCTGCATCAAAAGGGTTAACTGTCTGAATCCAGGAGAGCGAGGAGTCTGATTTGTGTACATGTGCATGTGTGTGTGTTGGAAGGGTGTCAGTAAGTGCATCTCTCTAATGTCAGTCTTGAAGTGTGAACATGTTTGAAGGCAGCAGTGAGGGAGAGAGAGGAGGAGATAGCAAAGGAGGCCATGTGAGTGAGGAGTGGAGGAGGGGTGTCTGGTAGACAGAGAAAAGGAAGGAGGGAAAGAGAAAGAGAGGGGGGAGGAGAGACGAGCCGAGTGTGCACAATATTCATTCAAACTGACAGAGGCTGTGTGTGTCCTGGTTTGCACTTCCCATTGCTCCTCAGTCTCTCTCGACCTTGTTCTTTCTCTCGCTCTCTCTAGCTCTCTCTGTCTCTGTCTCTGTCTCCCCCTCTCCCTCTCCTCTCTTGCTCCCTCTCTTTCTCTCTCTCTCTCCAGACAGTCTGCAGTTTACAGCAGCAGAAAGGAGACACCGGAGAGCCACTGGAGAGGAAGAAAGAAAAAAGAAAGACTGTGAAAAATGACAGACAAGGAGAAGGACCTGAAGGAGGAAAAACAGGGGGGGAGAAGGAAGTGATGAAAAGTAGGGATTTGAAGATGAGAGCAGAGGATGAAAGAAAGAAAGAAAGAAAGAGAGAGAGTGGTTGCTTTGCTTTTCTATGGGAGGGGTAAAAAAAGGAGATATAGAGACAGAGGAATGCAGAGATAGAGGGACGGCGACACTCCTGCTGAGGAGGATGTTGGGTAAGTCACTTTTGCACCTTCATTTCCTACATTTTTCCAGATGAATTATTGTGCACACGTCAGGGCTCTGATCCCACAGCAGCCCTGACTTTGGGAGACGCTGCTTGCCAGCAGACATGAATGCGATGTGACAGTGTGTCAGTGGTTGTTTGCCGACACTGATGTGCATGCAGGATGCAATGCCAAGGAGGAACGCCCAAAGAGGCAGAGGAAGAGCACAGAGTTCAGCACAGAAATGGATGTAGTACGGACCACCAAGGTGGCGTGCTAGCACAGAAGTGAGCGTGTTTGCACGATGTGGATTTTCATTCATGATTTCACATGCGAATTCCTGTGTGTGTGTGTGTGTAAAGGATGGGCATGTTTTTTAATAAGTGTGCAATTTTTTATGTATGAATATTTATGTGTGTGTGTTTCCATTGCCCATATGAATATGCATGTTGCATATGTTGTGTGCGTTGGCTGTCCTAGTTCAAGTGAATGATAATTAGATTAAAGTCCTGATCCTGTCTGTCTGGTCCGGGTAGGGAGATGGAGACTTGGCCACACATCCAGCAGCAAACGGGGGGAAGGGCCATCACCATTTCTGTGGCTCAGGTAACAGCACTCTGACATTTCTGTGGCTCAGGTAACAGCACTTTGACATATCACACACACACACACACACACTCACCAAAATATGCATGCAAAAACATGCACATCTGTATGCATCAATGATGTTGGCCTAAGTGATGTTAACCTCAGACTCAGAAGTCAGATTGTAAAAATCTACTTTTAAGATTTTGCCAGTAAATACGTCTGAAGTCAGAATAACACAGACACCAGTGAACTCAACTAAGGTCACTTCACAACACACTCTTGCACACAGTCAGACACACACACACAAACAGACCAGCAGTTTCCCCAATAATGGTGGTGCCTCCCATGAACTCATTCACCGTGGGGTCGTGGGTTCAAGTCCCAGGAGGGGGAGGGGGAGCGAGTAAGCGATTGGGAGAAGTGAAGGAGGGAGGGAAAGAAGACCAACTCTCACTCACTCGCTCCCCCACCAACCATCGCATGTCTGTCTCGCTCTACCCTCCCCCTCTTTCTCCTTACCTCACAGCCACAATCTGTCTTCCCATTCAGACCCACATGCATTGACACGCAACCATGCATATATATACACACAAATGCAGACACACGGAATAGTGCACATGCAATCTATGTGACTCAACATGCCACTGTGTGACCAAGTGCATGTCCTACACTTCCTTAATTTGTGGAAGTGTGTGTGTTTGTGTAGGTCAGCAGTGTTAAATGTTTATTTTGGATGCTGTTACCTGAGCCAAAGAGGTTAACACAACACTGTCTGGGTGGCTGTTAATAGCATTTTTCCTCTCTAGCTTTGTGTGTGTGTCCAGGCTCCTGTGTAACGTACATCCTTCATAACATGATATATGTTCACTGAGGTAAAAGGATCCATCTCTTGTTTTCACCATGTCTGCAACATGGTGATGTGAGCAGCCACAGTCTGGGTGGAGCAAAACACACACAGCTGCATACACACAAACACGGCAGCCAGGGCAAATGTGTCACAGCAACACCCAGGAGTATTTTTAGCATTTTTCCCATGTGCCCTTGTGCAAGACACCCAGTCACCTGCCTGGACATCTGCTCTATTGTTTTGGTTTTCAAGAGTTGCGTTCTGTCAGCTGTTCAGATGTTCAATGAAGAATACCTGAATTTTTATTACACAAATTGAAAAGTTTAAACAGACCTCTCAGCCACACCGGAAGCTGTTCTGTACATGACACAACAATCATAAACCTGATGTGCTGGAGCAAACACCAGCTCAGGAATTAAAGCTCCCTCTAATAGAAAAAAAGAAGTTAAACCAGGCAAAAATGACAAGGTGGTCTGGTTCTCCAAGATATTCATCACAAGAACTACTGATTTTTTCAATGTAATTTTCATTTTCTGTTTTGTTTTAAATTATGGCTACTGCATTTGAACATTTCTCTTGAAAATTAATGATTTTGAATTGGAGTGTTAGAAATAGCTAACCCATAAATAACGTAACCAAAAACATCAGTGACACATCAGCTTGAGAGATGGACCTTTTGACTTGCTTGACTTTGCATGACAAGTAATTACAACAAATACCCAATGTAGCTTTTACTGAATGTTTTCTATTCTGCAAATGAGCATGAAAACACACGCACACACACACATATGCGTAGATGCACACAAACACCTACACACACAGCCTCTCTTTCATAGGAAACAAGAGCAGCTGACCTTTGACCTTTAGCATTCAGCCTGTCTGGAAAATACCAAGCCTGGAATCGATCAGCACTCCTCTCACCCAGACACCCCACCCTCCATCCCTGCTGCCCCCCACCCCCAACCCCCACCTTCTTTATTCTCTCCCCTAACCCTAGACCTTCCCGATTCTCACCCCCCGCCCCACCTTCTCCATCATCACACAATCAGTCTCCACTGCAGTTATGCTAAGAGCACAAAACAGTTTTTAGGTTATACTGTATGACCAAACATGCTCATACAGGCTTGAGCACACACATAAATAAATATCAGATTTATTGTCCTTCGTTCCAGTTTAATGATCCTTTTAAGTCTTAAAAATGAAATGCAAATACAGTTTTAGATGCACCACAGGTGAGAAAATGATGAGAGTAATTTTCATTCTATTCTGGCAGGATTATTATTGGGTAGGCCTACAAAATTATTGGTTTTTTTAATGATTTTTTAAAATATGTATTTATTTGATTTGCAGATTCAAATTGACATTACCATTAAAATGCAGGGTTGATAAATTATTGAATAAAGCTGTTTGGATGATTAAAAAAAATATGCACAAATTATTATTGACCGATACATTTGAAATCAAAACAAAATACAAAATAACAAGTGTATGAGGATTAAAACATTAGATGGGTTTTTTTTTAGGTAAAGTTATCTACCAATAGAAACAATGCAGTCCCCATGTCAGACCCCATTGTTGAAAACTGAAAGATCACCTCTTTCATTGTTGCATTTTCTCTGCTGAATGTTGAGTCTGTATCGAAGCAGGAGGCAGACCTTCACCACATTGCACTATTAGCTGAAACCACTGCATTCAAATCACTATGTGGAAGAAAAAGAAAGAAACCCCACCTTAAACTTATTATTAGAGAGAAATTCCTCAGAGCTACATGTCCACCTGGAGATAAATCCGGGGCAGGACTGGTTGTAAATTGTCCACCATCATCTGATTTCCTGTGGTGTGTGAAAGCCTCTTTCCATTTGGGGTTTGTTAAAATGTGTTTTAATGGTATTAGTTATGATGGACTGCAGGGATTGTTTATAAATTCAGTCAAATTGTGCATTTATAATGATACATTGAAATTCAGCGTGAGAGTTAACATTTATGACCATTTCATCTAGTATTACTGCAAAAATATTGACAAATCTCATTCCAGTCAACATAATTAAATTCAGAAGCAATCCAACATGATATATCTCAGAGTTTCAAAACATCACAGAAAATTGCAATATATATTCTTTATTGTCTATTATCATTATTTTATTGTTGAAATGATTCACACAGTTACACTGAAAGTCAAACAAACAAGCGGCTTGCTTGTTTAGTTTTTGAAGGTTCACTGTCCACTGCATCTCTAGTTAAAGTGTGCGTGCACCTGCAGTGCTCTTGTCTCCTTTTGTTTAGCATCCTCTCGGGTCCTGCCTGTCATGGCTGTCCACTCCTTGTTGCACTGGAGGACAGGCTGTTTGTTAGCTCGCTGTCAGTCTGAGTTTTTCAAGTCTTGGGGAACATTCAACGCTGTCGGTGAGTTTGTGACTTAGTGAAACCATCGAGTGTTGAGTGTACCCTTAGACTTGAACACACATCAGCCTCAGACACACAGACACACACACACACACACACGTTGTACATAGTGCACATGATGTTTTCCATTTATGTTTCATGCCTGGTGTTTGGAATCTAGCTCACTTTCATGGCTACATGCAGCAGGGCCATCGTCGGTGTTTCTTTCCAACTATGTTTTTCTTACTATGACGACTAAAACGAGTAAAAACCTGCTCTTTAAAATTTGTAATGACAAAAAATGCTTTACAGTTTCCTTTAGCTTCTTTTTTGTGAATGCTCAGCTCAAACAGATTTGTAAGTGGATGCAGTATTATCCTAGAAGCCTATGTGGTAAGAATTATGCATCATAGTAGCAGCTGGTGCCCCAGTACAGATTTATAACATTAAAGTTTTACTTGTTCCAGTGGCACATGGAGCTCAGGTACAGTGGCCCGCAAAAATATTCATACCCCTTGAACTTTTCCACATTTTGTCACATTATAACCACAAACATAAATATATTTTACTGGAATTTTATGTGAGAGACCAACACAAAGTGGCACACAATTATGAAGTACAAAGAAAATTATACATGAGTTAAAAATTCTTTTTTTACAAATAAAAAACTGAAAAGTGTGGTGTGCAAAAGCATTCAGCCCCCTTTTCTCTGAGTGCACCCAGTTGCCTTCAGAAGTTGCCTGATGACTGCTGAATGATCGAATGTTGACCTAATGACTAAATAGAGTCAACCTGTGTGTAATCTAATCTCAATACAAATACAGCTGTTCTGTGATGGCCTCAGAGGTTTGTTAAGAGAATATTGGGGAATATTTTTGCAAGCCACTGTAGAATGGATACCTGGTACCAAAGCAACATACAAAACTATATACCATCAGTTGAAGATATGGATATGTGCAGCTATATAAAACTGAGAGACAGTGGTATTAATAAACATGTTTATACGGCAGTAAATAAATAAAAGACATTTTTCTAAAATGAAAAACATTAATTGGTCCCAGACAGGGACACAGTCCCAGAAGCTGAAGGCTTTTAAGCATTTGGATAAAAAAAAAAAAAAAAAGAAGAAGCAAAAAAAGTATATGCCTAACTGTGGCATCTTTTCCTAATCTGGGACTTGAAAAAAATTGTGGATAATATTCAAGTACAAGTACAAGGTTTGATCTAAATTTGAACATTCGCTTTTGTGTTTCAAGAGTAACTGAGAAGAAGGTGAAAGTGAATGAAGGAGCCTGCATGTCACACACACGCGCGCACACACACACACGCACACACACACACACACCATCATCCATGTATAAAAGAAATCCTCCGGGTCCTGTAATACTTGGAGATATCTCCGACTGTGTTGTTAGTAGGGCTGTTGTGAATAAAGGAGACTCCACATTTGACACCTGTGTCTCGGCATCTGTCTCGACATTTGGTCTTCATTGATCCCTGACTTTCTGCCACAAAGTCAACAGACTTTTGAAGTCATGCTGCTGTTTAAATACTCTAATTTCAAATATGTTTGTTTGATGCGTATTTCATATTTCTAATTTCGATGGGCTAATATACTGAACATGTTGAAATAAATGTTTTAGATAAATAATAATCACTGCCTGTGCTTTGTTCACAGATTAAGGCAGCTATGGAGAAAACAACTGACAAGTGTGCCTTTCCATTAGCGCGAGGGGAGAGAATTTTGTAGGTAACAACTAAAGTAAGTGTGCCAAAGTGTGTCTTTGTGTGTGAACAGTTTGCGACTGTACTTGTGTTGGCAGGATCAGAAGGCACTGTAGTGCTCTGCTCAGATTTATTCAAAGTGAAACCCTTGGCTCATGGGTGGGCTGAGTTAAGGAAAGCGAAGGGACGAGAGCAAAATCCTTTGTGGTTTTAATCAGATCCAAAGAGACATCTCTGTAAGAAATTGACGAAATATTCATGGATTGATCTCTCTGCTAATTACTGAATTAAACAAAAAAACAAAAAAAACCAAACCACTTCCTCCATTTAAATAAGACATCTTCTTCATTTAATGTGAATTGTGCTTGGAAATTGTATTTCATGCTACTGTGGTACAATGTCATAGAGTACAGGCTTGTTAACTTCTCACTCCTATGATGGTATGGTCCCATGGTGCTGTTCCCTCTCTAATTACTCTGTAACTCTGATTTCATGGTAAAGTGAACAGTTTACATGTCAGTCTTTTCTGGTCTTCTGTTGAAACTCTCCATAGAGAAACTGCTCTGAGCAATACAAGCTAATGGAACAGAAGGCAACCTAAAACTTGGCTGGACACGTCTGTGTAGCTGGTAAGTGTTAGTGTGCTGCAATTTGTTTGTTAAACCTCTTTTTCTCAGGGTTCCATCTTTTTGCAGCTGATGTTATTATAACAAGTATCTTCAAGGTATTTACTCAATTATATTCATTCCCCGAGCACTTCAAAAGGAACAGCTCCCCTTCTGTTTATGGCTGAAATCATCCAACCACTCTTAATTACTGAAGCATCTCAGAGTATTTTACATGTTTCATCTTGAGGTTTGATGAGCTCCAACAGGAGAAGAACATGTCAGGTTTCTGTCAAGCAAGAACAGAAACCTGAGCCTCGGCAGACGCAAGGTCACCAGCACCAGTTGTAGCTAGATATGTGCACTTAGCCATCTGTTTCACATGGCAGAAGAGCTGCTTCCTTATCAAAAGTTCCTTGGGGGAACCTCACATGCTTCAGCCACTACCAGAGCATGTTTACGGTTCACATTCATCGCTGTCGGTGGGTTAGTGATGCTGTCAACTCGCTGGTCGATGAATGACAACCGTATCCGTGCGTATCCGGCCACCCTTCCTGAAGTGTGGCCGCCATCATCCGTATGTGCCGTTTGCATCTGCCCATCTACTTGGTTGTGTTTTTTTTAACAGAATGTGATGAATCATGATCAAGACTTAAATAAACACGTTGAAACGACATTTTGAAATTGTGTTTTCTGCATTCATTCATAGAGTGCGATCTGATCTGAGCTATGGTCTCAGGATGGTGTGAATGGCATCTGACGAGCAGATTTCTTTGTTAGATGGGTTCTCAATCTATTACAGTTTCGGTCCATGTTTTGCCGAGCTAGGGTAATCTATGCAAACACTATCCTGTAAGAAGCTATGATATACCTTCCACTGCATGATGGATGAATATTTTCATCTTGTATGAAGTGGATTTTTGGTGCACTACCATGCACCATATACACTGTGTGTGCTCCTAAAACAACCCGGCCTTAGCATTTTCCCTGTTGTGGAGGGTCAGCGCACTCCTTGCCAAACTTCAACTGTTTCTTTTTCTAATAAAAGGCATGGAACATGTTAAAACCTTGGAGAACATGCAGTCGTCTTAACTGGGCACATAATCACGAGAGAGCAACCACAGAACTAAAAAATCTTTCCAGCTTTCTGCTTGGAAGAAAGAATAAATTCCAGTATAAAATCACAAAACAATGCATATCTTCAAAATACAATTGAGTCAAACTTAAGTGAAGTTTGTTGACAGGATTGCCTGTCGCACCTCTGCTGGTGCCTAGGAGCTGGTGTACCAGCTGCAGGGTCTTCAGCTGGGAGCCATCCTTCACTGATGTTTTGCCCCTTTGATCGCCAGAACATCTCAGGATGGTGGGGCAGCGGTCAGGGACGTCTCCCTGCCACTCCCTGGAGGTGGTACTTGATGCTCAGGTACATACTACATGTCACAGTTTCCCCAGTTCTTGTCTATTCTACGTAGCCAAAGCCAGAAACGTGCCTTTTCTGCTTGTCAAAGTTCTTTCAGAAGGGTTTTACTTTTTCCTGCTGTGAAGCCAATGTCCTTCAGAAAGCGAGTGGTTGAGAGGCTTGCAAAGCCACGGCAGTTGAGTTCCACTGCATAGGTTGTTGCTCTCCAGTCAACTGCACCAGCAATACACTGTTGGGGTGCACACACTGCCTGCCCTTGGGCCAGGGAGGTCGGACAGTAGTGCAAAACATGAACAAATTGTCTCAAAAAACACCTTAAACACCTTAAACAGCATTAAAACGGGTGTTTTAACACTCCTAAAACACCTGCTTATATATCCCCGAGGCCCCTCCTGTCTTCTCTGAGGCCACAACCCGTTCTTTTAAAATTCCAGTTTTAGCTGGTCTGCCACCATTAAGTTATCTTTTCATGAGTTTGGGAGTTCCTTTGAGCTAATGGTGGCAAGAGTTGCTTGTCCTGAGTTTTTTTTTAAACATCAAGGCCACTATGCAGGATGTGCAGGCTTTTGGACATCATGCAGCCTCTGCACCTGCCTTTAGTTAATACGTGAGCCTTTCCCTCTGTACTTTCCCAAATCATCGGTACTTTTCCAAATCATCAGCAGACCTCTGCTCCAGCTGTGGGTTGCAGCCTCTTTGAATCTACCAGTGTATGTTTCCAGTGCGAGGATACAACAAAGTACTTGTGCTTAACATACAACACAATGTGCAAGACACTGTCTGACCCAAAAATTCCAACAACACGTTTCTCAAACGCTGACCAGAGGGCTATGTCGGGTCTCAATGTGGGGATAGTGATGTCGGTGGGGAACTGTAGCTCCCTGTCCAGGTCAGTTCTCATTCACCAGGCACCTCCAGGGATCAGGGTTGATCTTCTCTCCTTGGAGCCTTTCTTCAAAGATTGTCCTGCTGAGACAAACTGGACATGCTGATTCTGCTGGGATTTGGGTCTTCTGTTTGCCTGAGCTCTCCTGCTCTCTGTGTGTCCTGCCAGCTTCCCTAAGACCTGGCCATGCCACCAACTGTATTGACCTTGGGCCAAGGCTGTCTGGCAGCCACTAAGGATGTGATCTATTGTTGGAGCTGTCCCTGATGATTTGTATTGCAACTGTTGTTCCCATGGTCCAATTGCAACATCTGAACTATTGTGCATGATATTTCATATGTCAATGCTATAGATATTTAGGAGACAGATGTGAGTTTAATACGTAAACGTTTGATTGGTTTGGTCCAAATTGTCTCTGAGTAACTGAGATTCACTTGTTCTTTCAGTTCAATGGTTCATCAAACAGATTTAAACAAAATTTTTAAACAAGTAAAAAAAAAAATCTAACCATATTAATACAACTTGTAATTCCATTCTATTTTCTTGTCAGTATTGCAACTGCTGCATCTGTAAGGAAACTTCATGGTGATCAAACTAATTAAAATTGGTAATCTCTGTTTTGAAACATCCTGCACCATGAACCTGAACCTGAATCATAAGCGCAGACAGAACATTAGATTTGTTGATGACCTGTGACTGACGATCTACATGAATCATCACGTTTAGCTAATTATCATCAAACTCAGTGTTTTATTTTTTGTGTTATTGTGTTAGATGGCACTATCAGGAGCTGGGTACGGGTTTATGAATCACAAAGTCAAAATAGGTTGTAGAACAAAATCTGTTTTAGATTTAATAAAACATAAAACATCTACATGCAGCAATAGGCCAGTTTAACTGAAAAAACACTGCTAAAGTTAGCTTGCTCATATATGACCTGTTTAGCCTGGAAAATAATTTATGGACAACATTAAATAAAATGACCCATAAATATATTTATAACTGCATTTACAAAGGATTGTTTGGTAGACACAAACCCATAACATGCACACACACGTATGCTATTGCTTTAAACTGTAGACTTTAGACTGATGCTTAAGATGAGAAAATTTTTGCATTATTGATCCCATATTTGTGAGCTGAGGCAATATAATAATAAGTTCAAATTTTGTCATTTTAACATATCCTTGAAGAATCACACAGATGAAATGCCATCCTTTTGACCTAACTGCAACACTGAACAGTTATTAAATAGTTATAATTGCAAATAAAGAAAAAAGAAATTGTGAACTAAAACTAAATCTGTAAATTTGAAATGAACTTTAAATGCTGTTTAAGAAGCAACAACTTTAATGTAAACAAGGCCAGTGTATTTCCTCCTCCATTGGCAAAGGTCATGTGTTGGTAGGATTTTGATTGCAGTATTGAAGTTTTAAAGTCCATGCAGAGTGTTTGTGGATCAGTGTTGTATGAGTGGAGCCTGCAGATAGTCAGCTCTGTTGCTAATGCACACACAGGATTGAGAGGTTTTGGCTCTTGGTGGCTTTTAAAAAGACACCTAACATAACTCCAAATGTGAATCCTTTGGCCTTGTGGTACTGAACCAAAAATGACTGGAGGAGAGAGCAGTGCAATCAGATTTAGATGTTATACTGGCTTCTATGTAAAAACCAACAAACAATCAAACAATCAAAGAAAACATTTATACTGTAGTTAGTATTTTGCCTTATTTGCTAAAATTATTGCGATTTCTTTTTGTTTGTTTAGGAGATTCCAGTTTTTTTTTACTGGAAAAGTATGAATTCTTTACAGTTTTGCTAAAATTGTCAGAAATATTTTATTAATTTATTAAAATTTCCTAAAATGTATCTAATCAAGTTATGAGAAAGGAAATGCAGAACAAACTCAGTGTAAATTCAAGTGGAGCATAGAGAGACCTCTAGTGTATATTTAAGTTACTACATCCAAATTCAATCCAGTCTGGTGTTGTATCATAACACACGTTATGTAAAAACCCATAACGAACAGAAACTTGGTGATACTAAAAAGAAAATACCTTTGACCAGAAACACTGCACCCACTCACCCACACACACAGACACACACACACACATGCACACACGCCTATATATACTGCTATATTCAAGTACTGTCAGACTGGTTGTCATAACAGACATACCTCCAGAATGGAGATTGAGAGAGAGAGAGACAGAGAGAGAGAGAAGAGAAGCAGCATATGATTCCACGGATGTCTGAAGAAGCATGATGACTGTCACTGGTCCCCCTGTTTATTGTTGCTGGACATTCCACATTTGTCCTGCAGATTAAAGTGTTGTCAAAATTCATCTCGATCATGTGCAGCATCTTTTTCTCTCCATTTTGGCTGAATTTGGACAGTTCTTATATTGTCTGTCACTACTGCAAACCCATGATAAAATTGCTATACTCACCACGGTATAATATTGTTTTTTTTTACCGTTAAGATTGAGAAAAGAAAGGAGGGACATTGTGTAAAATTTTTTTTTCTTATGGTTATTTTACTTCCTGTTTTTATGCCCTTGCTGTTCTTTGTACTTGTCTACTTGTTCCTATTCAGGTCCTTGTAGTTCCCCATTTAGAGTGCATCCTATTGTCTTTTGGATTTTCTGAACTTTGGCTGCTGCTTCACATCAGCCTCTCTCTGTTAAAGACAAATCAAAACTGTGCAAAGTCACCAAACATGCTACTAAAATAACAGGCACCACTCAGACCTCATTGACAAATCTCCACACACAGGCAGTCAAACGGAAAACCAACACCATCATACATGACCCCTCGCACCCACTCCACATTTCATTTCAGCTCCTCCCACCTGGCCGCCGCTACGAAATGCTGTTGGCAAAAAGAAACAAAGTAAAGAACTCATTCATTCCAACCAAAATTATCGACAAGTCCTAAGGGCTGGACTCTCTTGGTTCCTTAGTTTTATGTGTGTCGGTCTGTACTGCATTTTTATGTCTTATGACTTTGTTTTAACATGTGCTTTCTTTTATTCTGTGAGCCCGTTGAAGACGAATTTCCACTGCCTTGAAATGGACAATAAAGTTCTTTCTGATTCTGATTCTGATCAGTTTAGTTTCAGATTTTTGCCTTTGTATATTTGTCAGGATTTTTTGGATTACTTGCTCTACCGGTCTGGATTTGCCTCACCCTTTTGTGTTAAGATTTTACGATTGTTCTCATTTGTTGTATATTAAATCTTTAATCTGAAATTACCCTGATTTAGAGTCTACATTTGGTCCTTAGTTCCTTCATTATAACAGTACATGTGTCTGGTGTTCTTGAATTGGTGTAAGAAACATTGTCTAAACACAGAGCTAAACTCCACTCCAAGTGATGCCAAGAGTTGTTGTTGTAGTTGGGCAATGTTTACTGATGACTTCTACACAGTAACATTGAGTGAAAACTGCTAATCAAAACAATAAAAAACGTGTGTATTTTTTTCTGAACTGTAGTAGAAATCCCACCAAAACACATAAATTATACGTAAATCATTTTTTAATCTTAACTTACTACATTGATTTTAAAAAATAGTACTTAATATCCTTTTACATATGAATAATAAAATACACCAACTCACGGCATTGATTTATCAGTCTGTCTTTGTGGATGTGAGTAAATTCCTCCAAAATTGTGGTGGTTGTCTGGGTGTGTGTACGCGGGGACAACTGGTTGTATGTTTATAACAGCAGTGACTCCTGCCAGTAAAGTAGAGAGCACGTCATGGATGAAGTGTCAAGTTGGAACAACACAGAATCCAAGATTCTCATTGCAGTGCCTATCATTCTCTCCCAACAGCCCCACATATGAGAGGCATCAGGTGGGCTAAACTCACAGACACGCCGTTCCTCGCTGAGACCGAGAACCTACCAACTGAGATGTGAGGTTCAGGTTGGTGTGCTAGCTTGGCTTTAACCATGACAAATCTACAATGTCTTTTTGAACTGTCTTCAGATACCCAACAACTCTGATCGCCTTTGTGGAGGCATCTGAGAAGACACATAGCTCAGTGTGCTCTGCCTTGAAAAGAGCCCTGTTTGAGTACTGTAAGTGTGGGGTATGCAGTATTCCACTTGTCAAATTTTCCTTCTGGGAGATGGAATGTCCCATAAGAGAGCTCTTCCCTGGAATGTCAGAGGTGCCAATAGACCCAGAGGATCGAAGATGCTGCTCACCATTGATACTGTAGAACCCCATGATGAGTGAATAACTTTGTGTCTGTCTGCACAAGGAAAGTGAAGGTCTCTTTGGATATCTCCCAGAGGTAACTCACCTAACTCTAACCTTAGTCCTACAGGTCCTTTGATATTGGACAATTTTTGTCATGCAAAGCTGTGAATATCTGGAGGCATTCCTCATAAGCACTGCCAGTGTCATTATGGCCAGTAAATCATCTTTAAAAGCATTCATTGCTTCTTCTGATCTTATCCTTCTATATTGTTGTTTCTTATTTGGATTATTGTTGTCTTATAATTCTTGTTGTGTACTGAATAAACTAGCGGGTGGTCACTGATGTCACTTATGAATAGTTTACTTACGGTATTGTTGTCTAGGTCACTGGTTATAGATGAGAGTGGCACAGTGAGATGGCATTCTGCTGGGTCCAGTCATTTATGGATATAGCCTTAAGCCGTACATTGTGTTGAGAAATGTGTCTGTCATTTTGTGTCCGTTCAGGTTTATCAGGTCAATATTGAAATCTCTGCAAATCAAAATGATTTTATGAGTCCTTTCAGAAAATGTCTTCCCCAACCACTCATTAAACGTCATGACATTGGGGCCTGGTGCTCTATATACACAACTTGTGATTACATTTTTATTTTTTCCATTGCAGATTTCAACAGTGATGCAACAGTGATGTTATCAACCACCGTAATTATGTGATCTATCACCTTGAATTTCAAATTTTTGTCCACATACATTGCCAGAGCTCCTCCACCTTTATTTTTTCCACTTATGTACCTCATTTTATAAGAGTCCAGTTCAAAGTTATCGTCTTTACCTGCACTGATCCAAGTTTCAACTATAGTGATGATACTGAACGGTTGTGAAAACTGAGGTATTCATCATTAATTTGTTAATGAGCGGCATGCTCTTCTCGCTATGCCAGCGTTATGCTTGGTTAAGTGTTTTTTCATGAAGATTGTCATTAAATGTTTAATGTTCTTTTGTTTCTGTTAGTTTAGTTCTGGTGTTTTTCTTGTCACTTCCTGTTTTATTTTGAAGTCCTTTGTTTACCCCTGTCTTCCTGTCAAGCATCACTGTTGAGTGATCACCCTACCCCACCCTAATGTGATTCACCTGTGTCTTATTAGCTCCCTTTTCCCCGTTGTATATAAGCTGTGTTCTCCTCCCTTCTGTGGTATGTTGCCTAGTCCAAATTGTCAGTTGGTTTCCAGCTGGCTTGCATGTGTGCGTCTCCTTGTGACCTGGATTCCCTGCCTGATGATTCTGTACCTCTGCCTGATTTGACTGCCTGCTTGGTTTTGACCCCAGCCTGAATAAACGGACTTTGATTTAAGATCCTTCCTGACTTTGCTTGTTTTTTTTCCCTGGTCATCGTGACAAAGATGTTGGAACCTTTTAGCTTCCCTCCCTGTTTGAGCAGTGCAGTTTTGTGTTTTCTGTTGACAAACCTTAAGATGACAGTCGTTGGTGTTCCCTCTGAGCAAAGGGTGGCGTGCCTCCAAGGTGTGTCAGTCCAGCTCTATCTCTTTGGACTGCAGGAAAGCAGTCACCTGTCGCTCCTTGGAGTTGACATCTAGTTCCATGGGCTCTCTCCCTTGTCCACCATCACTAGTCAAGCATATGACCAGGATTGATGTTGAGCTTGTTAATGATATCATTCATTCTGGTGTACTGCTCCAAATTTGTAACCCTGCACCCCTGAAATGCTAGCTGCTTGTCTTTTTCTGGATACGGAGAGCCTTTACCTCTTCACTGAGGTTCAGAATGCTCCTCTGCTGCAGCCTAACACCAGTAAACCAAGGGACCTTTTAATGTCCTTGACCTATTCAGTGGTTGGTACCCTCTTTGCAGGGCCGTCGCAGGGGGGGATGCGAGGCGCGAAGTTGAAATGCAAGGCCCTGCTCTTTCACATAGATGTGCAATTGCGCATGAATAACAGTCACACGGGATCGTTAAGGTCCACAAGATGCACCGATACTTCACTGTTGGAGCAATGCTCTTCATCAGGCGTTAGCGGGACCTCCTCTTCCAGGGCAAACTCTGATAAAATGTAATTGTTACGGGGTAGCCATGCCCTATAAATAAGACATTTAAATATTGTTGGGTAACCTGTTCAGTGGTGTTGGTCTTGAACTCTTCTGGTGAGATTTTAAACTGACAAACCATACTGGAGGGTACCATTGTGTTTTAAAGGGGGTTTCCCATAGGAAGGTTCCAAGTATGGTAGAACTGGAGGGGTGATTTCTATTTGATGAGTGTTTAAAGCTATTTTAAATTTAAAATGAACATACTGCATAACTAAAATGTGTGTGAATATGTTTTTATGTAATTGTTGAATGGCATATTCTAGGGTTGACCAGGTGTTAATCTCCTGGGGGATAATTGATTACAATTACTAATTAATGTCTCTTAGTAGGACCCAGAGGATATAAAGGAGGAAGCTGGAGTTTGGGGGAAAGAAAAATGTTTTTTTTGCCAGTCTGTCTGAAGCCAGTGTGGTGAGCTGCTGGGACCTCAGAGTTAAAAGGGGCATAGCCCAGTGCAGAGCTGAGTTGTACTCTGTTTTTTCATAGTTTTGCATTTAGTTAATTCTTTCGTTTCTCATTATTGTTTTTATATTTTTCTTTTTTCTTAAATTTTTTTTACTTTTTGCCAGGCCTGCACTGTACATACTGCTGCACATTTTGCTGATGGACACTGCAAAATAAATTTCACCTGGATTGCATACAAGATTTTTGCTCTTTTCTTTGTTACCACCACTCGGTCAACCTAACAGTAATAGAAAAAAAAAGAGGAATTGATCGTGTGGTCCAGCTCAACTGAATCGGATCAGTATCAAAACGGCACAAGCCTCATAATAAACCACATCTTCTTATTTTCCTCATCCCTCACCTCGGACTTCATCATCATCCTCAGTGCCCACGTTCCTGTCCTGCTGTTGTTGAAGCCCGCTAGGCTCTGCCATGGTGTCGGTGTGGGTGATGCTAGTTGTTGCCACCACGTTAGCATATTCAGACCCACTAGCTTTGGGAATCTGCTTAGCCACCGCATCTCTGGAAGTGCTGATAAATTTATCCAGTGATCCCCACATTGACTTATTCAGTTCTTTATTCTTTTTAATTTTTTTCCTCTTCTCAGAACCCGATTCGTGCTTGAGAAATCGGTCACGTTCTCTCGCAGCCAACATGTTAGTGAGGCGTAATGACATAGCGACTATGATTTTTTGAATTTTATGAATTTTTTGTTTTTTTTGTTTTTCTGTGACCTTGACAGAGACAGACAAAATCATGTATTACTAATGTATTTATAAACCCCCCCACCAAAAAAAAAAACAAAAACAAAAAAACAGCAGGATTGCAGGCACGAAGCTCCCTAGTGGTGTGACGCCCTGTGCGGATGCACAGTTCGCACAATCCATGCGACGGCTCTGCCTCTTTGGCCCCATGTTGTATTTGGGACATGCTAACTAGCTAGCCATGTTAACCTTGCAATCCAAGTTGACACACTTAAAGTAAGTCTGCTGTGTGAGAGGATTAAAAAAACACAAGCCCTATGATGGCTTGTGTTTTCCAGTGAATGTCCACTTTGTTCGAGCTGTGTTTATTAACTGTCTGGGCAGACTAAGGCTGAAGGTTGACTAGTGGGCGGACTTTGAACCACCATTACTGTTTGGACACCAGCGAGCCAGGCAGGGAACGGACAATATGTTAAAGAAAGACATGATTTCGTGCTCGTCACCCAATTTGTACAGGCCTGAGGTTCCGACATCCCGCCTGGCTAAATCCCGTGCCAAGGGTTATATAACTGGTGTTGGGATGGCTGGAGAACTTTGGTTAGGGATATATAGTTAAACTAGAATATTCATTTGGTCAAAAGTGTACGGTTGATAATTTATGTTCATGTGTTGAGGTAAGTGTGGTTGACTGTCTACTGCTGGATCCCGATTTGTTATGACGCTCTTATCTGGTTACATATGGAACTGGGGCAAGAGAATGTGGAGGGTTATCATTTCAGGTCAGTCTGTGAACATATTCATTTGTGAGTTAAATTTTACTTCCAGACTCTGTTATACCTGTAACACTTCTAGTTCTCCTTTAGTCTTTTTTTTTTTTTTTAACTATGCTTCAGCATCTTTTTTCTCTGCTTTTCTAGCACTTGCTTCCAAGTCCTGGTTAGCTTACTTGAGCTGCTGTGATGCATACACTGCTCTTATCTTGGCTGCTTCAGTCTTGGCCTGGGCTTGTCCTGCTGTGCGAGCTGAAGACGTTGATGATTTTACTCTTGAATTCAAAGCTTTTTCACTTTTAGATTCAGTTTTCACGTGTTGCAAATGCTGATCTGTTTTATACGTTGGCCGAGAGGTGCAAACCAACATTACAAAATCTGAAACACTTTTACAAAGCTTGAGACAAATTTACATTTTGGAAAACAAATTAACAAAATGCGAAACACTTTTACAAATGCAGACACAAATTTACAAGTCCCGAAACAAACCGAGAGGGAGTGCTGTTGTGCTGAATATCAGCACTGGAGTGATTTGGTCGTAGGCACGAGGCAGATAATCACAACAACACGACCTCGAGTGTGATATTGCTTTAATACAAAGGTTCTACAAGCGCATTTTATTAGTTAACAGTAATAAGCGACAAGAGATTATGATTTGTTTGTTTATTTAATCATTTATTTGGCTCTGCCAACACAAATAGTTCCGCAACTGGAAGGGAGACATGGACAACACATAAACATTTCCTACACACAAGCTTGCTACTCTGTGTCTGCATATTACCGCTACTTTGTATCATTTACATTTATCTGAATGTTCCCATTTATTGTGCAACCACTGAAATAAGAGTCTGCTAACAAACGTTTTGGTGGCATGATGTGTGTTTCTGATGAGTTTACAGCTCGATCGGACAACACGTTGCTCCATGGAAGCAACGTGAAACAAGGTTTTGTTTAGATATGTATTTTATGTTCTGTGACATATTATCTATGAATCAAAATTGTAGTTTGTGTCTGTTTATATAAAGCATCTCACCTGTGCCCTGTTATTAGAGCGCCTGTATAGCAGAGTGATAATGTCTGGAAACAGTCCCAGTGCTGTTGTACTTTATATCAGCACTCATGGAATGTCTCTTGTCCAAATTAATTACTTGGTCGGAACTACCTGTTGTATAAAGTAATTTAAACGGGACACCTTATATATGGAAAACATCCAACTGTTGTGTGTGATATCTGTCAACAAGCTGAAACAATAGAGCATGCTATTATTAATTGTAGGAGATATGTCCAGGAAAGACCGAACATGATGACAGGGATGGGAAAAGTTGGACTGATAGGGACAAGTCTTAAAAGTATTCTTGAGTGTGCTGAGAGAGGGCAAGGCCGGAGATATTTATTTGAATTTCTCTTAAGAACAGGATTGTTAAGGAGAATTTAAGTAATAGATATAATTACCTCCAGTAGTTGGCAGTAATGCAACTAACAGGATGCCAGCTGCCTTAACCCTTTGAAGAAGAAGAAGAAGTTTGAACATTCCCTTTCCAGTTTGTTTCGTAAAAGTGTTTCGCGTTTTGTTAATTTGTTTTCTGAAATGTAAATTTGTTTTGGGACTTGTAAACTTGTCTTGGTGTTTGTAAAAGTGTTTCGCGTTTTGTTAATTTGTTTTCCAACATGTAAATTTGTCTCAAGCTTTGTAAAAGTGTTTCAGATATGGAATGTTGGTTTGCACCTCTCGGCCACCGTAGTTTTGTCTTTTCACTTTAGTGCTCTTCAGTGTGTGTAAGAACTGTAGTTTAAACACAGAACTAAATTCCACTTAAAGTGATGCCAAAGGTTGTCATTGAAGTTGAGCAATGTTTACTGATGACTCCTACACAATAACATGGAGTGAAAACTGCAAGATAAAACAATAAAAAAAAAAAAAAAAAAGGTCTGGTCTCATTTTTTTATGAACTTAATGTGACATTGATTTATCAGCCATGCTTTGTGGATGTGAGTGGATTCCTCTTGGATGAAACATGTTGTTTTCCGTACCTGTTTCATGTCCAGGTCTGCCTGATGGGAAGTGATGCTTTGTTTGAGCTGACTTTAATCAAAACCCAAATAAACATCCATCCATCTTCTACCGCTCTTTCATTTCTGGGTCACGGGGTGTCCCAAATAAACAATGCATTTCAAAATAAGAGCATGTCTAACCAATTATTCAGAACACAAAATAAAAACCTTAGCTCTTTTAAATCAAATCAAATCAGATTTATTTGTATAGCGCCAAATCATAACAAAGTTACATCAAGGCACCTTACATATAGACATCACAGTGTCCATATCTTAAAAATGTATCACTTCAATAGAGCAAGTTACTTTTAGTTGCTAAGTTTGAAAAGTCAATAAAGTAAAACTTTTTTAAGGAAGATCAATTTGTCACATTTTACAGCATACTAATGATGTATAACATGTTGCAACCATATATGTTAATGGCATATAATTTGTTTACTTAGGCAGATTTATAAAAACAGCACACATGAAAGTTATGGAAGTGTATGTATATATTGTGTACTTTGACTTAAAATTTATTTTGTTTCTAGGTTTTTGAATCAAGACTTTTACTAAAAGATCAGAATAACTTCTTCTTTAACCAGAGTAACTACACCATTGTCAAACTACACAGAGGGCAGATCTTAATCATATACATTCAAAGTCCAACTCTTCCAGCACTCACCAAAGCACGTCAAAAAAAAAAAAAAAATTCTTCTTCTTGATAAAATCAGTCATTGATGTTGTCTACTGGTTTCTTGGACTTTTCAAAGATTATGTGATTTATTTAACAGTTGAAGTGAAGCATTAGGCTCAATGCAAAGACAGCTTCTCTTTCTATGGATTGCTGCACCATGAAAATAAAGATAGAGCTAGTGTGCGATTGTGAAGGGGTTCAGTGATGCTAATGCATTTAGCACTTCAAACATAATGATTTTTATTTATGTGCTTTGGTTGGGAGCATTTCATCCACTTCAGACTTTGTTTTTTCAGCTTCTTTTGAATTTATCATCTGGTACAAATTTAGAAATCCTTCTGTCTGTAGCAACTCACAGTAGAAATGAACATGCTTGTATGAGTGTTCAATTTTTATTAGTGTTTTAGAGAGTTTAGGTCTTTCTGAGTGTTTGTTTGATTGTTCCTGGTACTTTTCCTGTTTGTGTGTGTTTGTGTGTGTGTGTGTGTGTGCACATATCCATGTAAAAGTGTTTCTGATTGCTAGCAGCCCCTTATGTAACTGCACAGAAGCAAACAGAAGGAACACATGCAGACATGCTGACGGGGCAGCTAACGTTGTCAGCCTTGTTAATTTTCTGCCTTTGGACATTTGTGGACAGCATGGCAGGAAATAAGACAAATTCAGAGGTGAGACGTAAATATCTATAAGTCATTTTAAGATTTTAAATCATTCTTTTTAATGCATACAACACATACAGTCCAATGTTCATTATACTGAGACCCATTTTGAATTCAAATTCATATTAAACTCTGTGATACAATGAATTTATCATTTTCCCAGAAACCCATCCGTCAGTCCCACACTCTCTGTGCTGGTGAACAGGAGTATGTTGAGAGGAGGAAGAAAGTAGTTATGGAGTCACTCAACAGCCTGGGAATCAACTGTACTACAGTAAGAAACAAACTGTACTCAAACACATTACCTTCTCATCTTTTCTTTCTTTCTTTTACTTTTTTTGTATTATTTTTGGCAATAAGTTGTGTTTGCACGTATTCCGAACACTTGCCTCTCTTCATGCAGCATGTCTATGTCCTCCATGATCAGTGTGATCGTCGTGTTCATGTCTTACAACAATTTTTCTGCTGGGTTGAGCATCAGGAACAGAATAGACTCCTGTGCAAGTTTTCCAGAAAATAATCTTTTTACTGCTTATGCTATATGTTTTTAAGTTAACACATATCATGTGTGGTGAAATAATATTATTATAGAACAGTCACAAAAGATATTCAAGTATGTCATATGTACAAGGCAAAAATAAATAAAGAAATAAAAATTTGAGTTTAACCCCCATTAACTCCCCTCCCCAGTCCTTTCAAGTTCCAACAGGCCTTTGTCACCCTCATTGCTTCAAGTATCTCTGGTTTCTGGAGCACATTAAACACATCCTCATTAAGGAATCTGAAGTATGTTATTTGCAGTAAAACCTAAATGAACCGTGTTACTCTAAAAGACAGAGCCACAGCCCACTTATAATGTATCTCATGTTACCTAATGTAACACTTGATACACTTCGACATCAACACACAGAAAATCAAAGGGATATAACCACAAAAATTTATTTCAAATGTACGATTTTATTCAGCTTCTTATTTGACAGTGAAGGGTGTTTTTGTTGCAACGTGTCCCTTTTTTGAAATGCATATCGAGAGTTCTTATAACTTACTGTTGATGGAATTAGCACGTCTTAAATTTACTACCTCTTCCTCATCTTTTCAACTAGGATTCGGTTCCCCACATCGCTCTGCTAGCATCAGGTGGGGGTCAGAGGGCTGCGGTGGGCTTGGTGGGTTCCCTTTATCAGATGGAAAAGGACGGTCTACTAGACACACTGCTCTACCTGGGAGGAGTTTCTGGGTCAACATGGTAAAAATAATCACTAAAATGACAAAATTATGTTTGTATATGACTATGAGCTGAACTGATGGTTGGCTGAAGGGTGTTAACCATTATTATTTCATTGGTATCAATCCAATATTCTAATATTCTAGTCTGGACCAAGGTTTTGGGCAAAGTGACCAAACATCCATCCATCCATCTTTCCATCTTCTACCGCTTTTCCGCTTCTGGGTTGCGGGGGGTGCTGGAGCCAATCCCAGCTCACACTGGGCAAGGGTGGGGTACACCCTGGACAGGTTGCCAGTCCATCACAGGGCCAACACATAGAGACAGACAGAGAAGAACAACCATTCACACTCAGACCTACGGACAATTTAGAGTCACCAGTTAACCCAAATATGATATCTTTGGATGGTGGGAGGAAACAGGAGTCAAACAACCAACCACCCAACATTATCATGACTACAGCCCTGGAGTAAAAATAATTGCAAACATGGCTTCCGTTCCCTTTAGCCAAGGGTTTTCTAAATTTGTCAATGATGGAGTTGGCAAAGCCAGCATAGAAGGATCCTGTGAACAGATGTGGATATATGTGGGGCATGAATCATATCTTTGCAGCAAGCTCATTTGGAATTACAAAATGTTTTGTCTTCATTGAGTGTTATGTCTATGTTACCTCTCTTCCGTTCATAGGTCCATGTCCTCCCTGTACAGTGACCCACAGTGGAGCACCAACATGGACACAGCTGTGTCCAAGCTGTCTGGTCCTGGGGTCGAGCTGGAGCAGTCTCTGGGCTGGTTGATTGAGAGGGCAAAAGAGGAACACTTCTCTCTCACTGATATCTGGGGGGTCTTGACCTCTGCCGGGATCATGAAACAGGTACCAGGGAAAAGATGCACATACTTTTCCTCCATATAAACTGTGTTCAAAAGATTTAATAGAGAAAGAATAATATTGTTTTCCTCAGATGGATTTACGACTTCTCTCAGATGAAGCTAGGCGGAATGCCACCAACCCTTACCCCATCTACAGTGCCATGGAAAAGCACTGCTTTTCACATGGACCCATAGAAGGTACACTCATGCACGTGCACGCCACATTAACGACTAACTGAGACACAAGTTTGTATTTTCCTGTAGAATAAACCCTGTGTCTCATAGGGAAATGGTTTGAGGTGAGTCCACATGAGTCTGGATTCACAGAGATGGGTCTGTTCATTAAAACGTCTCTACTGGGCAGCAAATTCCAGGATGGAAAGCTGCTGGAGAAGAAGCCAGAGATGGACATGGTCAAACTGCAAGGTCTGTGTTTACAACTGTAACAGCTTATTTGATTAAAGAAAAAAAAAAGGTGAATAGGGTGATATGAGAATCAAGGCTTTTATTTTGAAGTCTGAAAATAACCCAGAATAAAAAGTAAGTTATGTGGGCGTGATTTTTTTCTTTGTTTTAATGTTGTTTTCTGCTTTGTATACATCCAATAGACAATTAATCTAATAATGATAATAGTAATTCATACAGGTAAAGCAGCCAAATTATAAAATACAGGTTGGGGAAAGAAACCCCACTAAAAACATTGATCACATGGTCATTGCTCATAATCAGATTTAGTGGTTGGAGTAAACTTTCTCCAACATATATATATATATATATATTTAATAATTTTGATATGAAAAAGCTTTCTCTGCAACATTAAATTAGCACAAATCTGCTACATCAGATGCTGTTCTCACTTAAGCAGAATAATATTCTTATGTGCTGAAGCTTTGATAGGACTCCCGGTCTAATTTGCATGTGTGTGTTGTAAATTGTGCAGGTATTTTTGGTTGTGCGATGGCTCATGAGGACATTATCAGAGAGTTCATCCCTCCCTGGCTGGATGGTATTATTTCTTTCAACATCATACATGCTACATGAATAATAATATACTCTCTGCTCTTTAAAAACACGTGTGATTGATTGATTGAGTGGTTATCTTATTTTGCACACTTGTGTGTGTTTGGCTTAGTGCCTGGGCAGGTAGACAGTGCTGCTGAAGAATACCTCCGTGTTTACGGCACCATTCAAAGACTGCTAGTCCTGACCTCAAACACCGTGAATGACCCTGCTGCTGTATCTGACCTGAATGGACTGCAGAAAATACTAAAAGGTTTGCACAATCATGATGAGCCTGATGAAGATTTACTACCAACTTGTATTCATGTATTCCTTACATTTGATAAAACTGCTTTGGTAACATTGAGCTCATTTTTAAATGGCATTTAATGATACTGAGACGCCAGTGCTGGTTCCGACTTGGTTCCCAATTAATTTTTTTTTTTCGGACTGTTCGTAAAATTACGACACATTCTATTCCTAAATTTTTTAGACAAGATAAATCATAATGAATCTGTGTTGCTGGAGTCAAGGAGTTTGGAGGAAAAGAAGCATATTTTTCAGCAGTGGAGTGAGGAGCTTCTGGCAACAGTAAATTCCTGGAGCCTAAATCTGGAGGATGGGGTCCTTAAAACATATGGTCAGTTAAACAGTATGGCTGAGATAAGCCACAACAATCAATATTATTGATAAATTGCACTTTTATAATTTCCTATACCTTTCCCCCAGTTTCACTGCTCACTAAACAAGTCCTCCCACTGATCTTGAAATGGGAGTGGGGAACAACCAGGAATTTCCTCTACCAATACCAAGGTGAGAAGACACACCTGCTGCTGACACACCTGATGCTTCATTAAATCTATTCATATGTCTCTTTATAATCAAAATAATCAATATCTTTGGAATGTTTTGAAATTGTGGATATCATGCTGGTACTTTCTTGCAGAGACCTAAAGGTCCCATATTTGTCACTTTACCTGTGTTTAATAAGAAATTGCCATATTCATAGACTTGATTTATAATAAAACACATATAGAAATCTCACTTTATACAATATACGGCCTTTAAGGCTTGTACAGATTAGGCAAAATAAACCTCTGCAGTTCACTTTAGCTCAACATTTTTTCTGCCTCCTCCAGACCACAATTTTACAGCTCATGTTTGGTCACACAGCTGTCAAGAGCATGGTTTCCAGCAGCAGCTGGCAGCTTTTTTCAGGGAAGAACACACTGCACACAACTTCCACAACACCATGTAGAGATAGACAACTAGCTGGTGAACAGAGCAGAAAATTCAGCTCTTAAAGAGCTAAATATTTTCCTCAATTAAGCTTAAACCAGAATGGGACTGAAGAGAATAAATAGTGAATCCAAACAGATGAGGTGGACAGAAGCAGAACTGCAAGAAAGTGCAAGTGTTGCTCTGGGCCTGCACTGCTTCCTTGACAGCCCATTAGAGGTCTATAGAAAATGATACCCATCACACACATTGTGCTACAATTGACAAATGTAAAATAATAAAAGAAACTGAGCTAAATAAATGACAGATTCAATTTTAAAGGTGATGTTATATCATGGTAAGATAGTTATCTACATATTTATGTTGTCAGATTTCCCCATTCCTTCCTGCCTTCACCGTCAAGAAACTTTCCACCTGGTCGATGCTGGGATGTTGATCAATGTAGCCTACCCTCCATTTCTGGGGGACAAGAGAGACATGGACCTCATCATTGCACCAGAGTACAGCGCTGGAAACATGTTTGAGGCACTGTACAGTGTGTGTGTGTGTGTGTGTGTGTGTGTGCTTCAGCCATGTCTAACCATGGAGTGAACATTAGCCTTAATAGCTACTGTAGGTATAACTGATAGAATTTGTCATTTCAGTTGGACCAACAGATCTCAGAATTCCTATCACAGAATGATCTTCTTGACTCAAATCAGTCAGATTTTCAGAGTTGCCACTTCACTGAAACTGCTCCTTTATCTGTGACAGAAGCCCTAAAGCCCTCTATTGAGCTGGAGCTCATTCCTTAATTCTTATCTTGTTGGACCTATCAGCAGCTTTTGAAACACTGAAACACCACTTACTATTAAATATGGGCACTAAGGCAAATCACTTTCTTGGTCCTTCAGTGTGTCATGGTGAGGACAAATGTCAACTACAGTCCCAATAGGCTGGTACTGGTATCCCTCCTCTTTGCCATATACATGTCTCCTTAGGCACAACCATCCACCTGAAGGCTTCTTATAGATGTAATATGCAGTTAACATCTAACTGTACCTGTCATTCATAGCAGACAACCCCACTCTCGCTGCCTAGCTCTTGTCCTTCATTCATTCATCTTCAACCACTTATCTGGGGTGCTGGAGCCAATCCCAGCTCACATTGGTTCACCCTGGACAGGTCACCAGTCCATCACAGGGCCAACACACAGAGACAGACAGAGACCAACAACCACTGACACTCAGACCTATAGACAGTTTGGAGTCACTAGTTAACATGATGTCTTTGGAGGGTGGGAGGAAACCGGAGTACCCAGAGGAAACCCTTGCAGGCACGCGGAGAACATGGAAACTCTGCACAGAAAGGCCCCACTATGCTGCCGTGCTGCCCAGATCTCGTCCTGTCTCTGATAAATGAATGAATCACCTACATATTTCTAAGGCTGAGATCTTTCTCTTCATCACTACAAAATTGCCTCTTTAGCTCTAACCTGAACCAATGTTCAAAGCTACATGTCATGTTTGATGACCAATGATCCGGCTCTGACCATGTGACATCCATCTTCTGGTTGTGTGACTTTGTGTGATATGTCAAAACATTGAGGCCCTAACAGACCACCCAGTTCTTGGTCTAGGCCATGGTTATCTCTTGCCTTGACTGCGGCAGTGTCCTTCTGGCAGGCCTCCTTTTGGGCAGAGTGAAACCTTTGCAGGAAGTCTAGAATGCAGCAGCCTGTTTAATCTTTTAATAAGCCAAACATGGCAAATGTTAGAAGCACACAGCATACTCTTCTGGTGCATTAGCTTACATTTCTTGAATAGGTATCCTTCTCATCTACTTCTGTCAGGGTCTCCGAGCGCATTGAAGCTTTAGCCCCTCACCTATAAGTTGCTTATAATAAGTGTGTGTTGATGAGTAAACGTAGCACTCTAAATAATAATGATATTCTTATGTAAAATTAACAGTTCCCCTTCTGTTCTTTTTAGACTCTGACTCTGGCCAGAGACTATGCAGCTGAAGTGAACAAGCCTTTCCCAGAGATAGACGACAAAGTCCTGGAGGAGAGAGACTGGCCAAAGGACTGCTATGTGTTTGAGGGAAAAGACAAGGAGCCCACGATTGTTTATCTGCCGCTGTTCAACAGAAAGAACTGTAAAGGTCTGTTTCGCAAACACACACACATACACTTTCACACTTTCATTCATTATTTTCATGCAAAGAAAGGGAAACCAAGACGCTTTGGAGAAAAAAATTTCTGTTGTTTTCTTACAAATAATATCCAGCATACATTGTCCATGACCTAGGTGGGAAATTGATTCCTAATTTAGCAAAGGTTATCACAAGTAATGTACTTTTATGAGTAAACCAGATCCAAAAATATTTCTTTCAGTTATCCCCATAAGGTTCAACTGCTATATATTGTAACATATATTGTGCCATATTTCTGAATTGGTAAAGTAAAAATTTCTGCTTTTGACAATGCCTGTTACTTTTCGCATATTGCAAAGCAATCTATTTGCTCTGATGTTATAATTTTGTGTTGTGACATGTTGGAGCTTTGACATAAATTAAGGGATGGTTGATTATTTACTCTTGTAATTAATGAAACGCTATAAAAAACACCTTTGAATGAGGAGAGACTGTAGCGATGATAATGCTTAAGTCATGAGTTGGACTCCAGTAATCCTGGAGGTGGCATACGTTGGTGATTCACCATGTATGGTACGGTACCAATACCACCGTAGAAATTCTCTTTGATTTATGTAAAAGCTTGTCCAATAGTAGTTCCTTTTAAATGAAAAATAATGTTGGTTCTGCCTTCTTTTCATCCGTCTCAAAAGCTCCCCCAAAAAAGGCCGGTTAGTTCAGCTTGTCAGAGCGTGGTGCTAATAACACCAGGGTCATGGCTTCTATCCCCATACTAGTCACCTGCAGGATCTCATAAAAACAGGAAAAGCTTCTTGCAGATTATGCCAGAGACATAAATTTAACCCATGTCCTGGGGCCTGTATCACGAAGCTGGATTAACATTCCCAGGATCTCTTCTTGTTACCTGGATCCACTTACCCAGACATCCAGACATCCGCAATCCGGATAATCTGTGTCACGAAGCCGGTTATCAACTTGCGAATTGAACCTCGACGTTTTCCTATCTAGATCATGTGCATCACATAAAAGGGGCAGGGTTTGCTGTATCCGACCTACCGAAGAGCAGCGTATTTTACAATGGAAGAGCAGAGTGTGATATAACAAAAATATCAGTATTCTCCAGATAGCACATGTTAATGGTTGCTTATGTGCTCCTGCAGTTGATGGTAGACCACCGATATTACATTTGAAGTTTGCTTCTACAAATACAAAATCTTGCCCAATCGCTCATTTGAAATTGAAAACTGACAGAAAGCTGTTTGTTCTGCATACTTTTCGAACAAGAAAAAAGTACTTCCATGCAAGCCAGTTAGCTCAGCTGCTTAGTATGGTGTTAATAACACTAAGGTAATGGGTTCAATCCCCATACTGGCCACCTGCAGAATCCTTGAAGTCGAAATGTTTTGGACGATGTCCTGGCAGGAATTCAAACCAATTTAATCTTTGCTGCTTTGGTTGATGGACAGCTGTTTATATTACACATGAAGTCACAAATACCGGTTGTCTGACTATGCCACAGTCACAAACTTAACCCATGTACTGTCCACCTGGGCTGACACAGGATGTTGTGTATGCTGACGATTCATAAACTAGCACCTGTTAATGGTGGCTTAAACGCTCCTCCGGTTGATGGTAGGCTGCCAATAAAATGATTTAAGTTTGATTCCATTAATACAAACTCTTGCCCAATCGGTATTTCTAAATCCCAAACTGAGACAGCTGTTTGTTCTGCATACTTTTTAAACAAGACAAAAAAAATGCCTCCGAGAAGGCCAGTTAGTTCAGCTGGTTAGAGCGTGGTGTTAATAATGCCAAGGTCATGGGTTCACTTCCCATACTGACCAAGTGCAAAATCTGTCAAGTTGATAGAGCTACACTTTTTTTCACAGCGTTTGCTTATGTTCTCCTGCATTTGATGGTAGGGTACGAATATAACTATTGAAATTTGCTTCGATTAATACAAAATGTTGTCCCATCGCTTCTTTGAAATTCGAAACTGTTTTGTATCCAAGCACGTCTCCAGGTCATGGGTTTGATTCTCTCTGATAAGTGTAACTTCTTCCCCAACGGTTCATTTCAAATCAGTCCAACAAAAAGGTCAAGATAATGAATAATGCAAAGGGCCCTTCTACTCTGTACGCACCCTAAAGTTAAAGGTGTCTGTCTTCAGATCAGAAAACTGAGGAATCTAGTCAGTTCTGTTTGATTCTTATGATTCCTCATTCCTCATTTAAACTTACTGACTCATCCCTGCTACCATTAGCTAACTACTGCAAGAGACCTGACAACGTGTCGCTGTTGTGTGAGTGTGACTGCAGGGACCAAAGTTCATCACTATAATTAGTCAATCAATTAAACTTTATTTATATACAAAAATAAAGTTTAATTGATTGAATGAAAAATGAAAAAAATGTTTTGTTGAACGAACGGAATTTTATTTCATCAAGTTTTAGTACAAAATAATTTTATCTGAAGCTAGATATAGTATTTTTGTTAACTCAACTAATAATTTTTAAGTAAATTCAAATAAATTATATTATTGATTGTACCTCAACTTTGAGTACATTTCACTTCCTTAGTAAGTCCAATTAAACCCATTTGAATGTACTTAAAAAAAATTATGTATGCTTTTTCAATTTTTTTGTGCTCTTTCAAACCAATTAAATTGTTGAAACAAACCTTTTAATTCAGTTGATTCTAATTAAATGTTTTAGCTATAAGTAGTTCAACTTTTAATACATTTACTACTGAGCATCATACACCATACAGAACCACAAAATGTGTTTAGACAACCAACTTTAATATGACACAAATTCTTAACATCTTACATCAGAGCAGTCTAATGACCCAAGAATCTTTTTATAAGATGAACACCCATAAATACTAAAGGCAGACATAGCAAAAGCATTTTTTTTTTTTTTTTTTTTAAACAGATACATGACTATGTTCATGTATTTATGTAAAAAAAATAAATAAAAATGCTCTGATTCTTTAAACAACCATTAAGAAAGAAAACAAACTCTGATACAACGTAAGTGGTCTTTTCTCTACATTGGATTTGTATTCACAGCCTTTCAACATACAATTGACTATCTCATTGTTTCTTAGATGATGGGTTATGTGGGCAAAATAATCATGCTCAGTTCCAAGTTCACTAAAACCCCACACCTGGCAGGAAAATATAAATTTGTGCTCTGTGGCATTGCTATGGCTCCTTGACAAGTGTGTTAAAAGTGAATTCCAAGTCTTAAAAATGCATGGGGAAACTGGATGTATGCACTTAATATGATGGCCACAGCCAAAATGACTATGTCTTTGTCTATAATGTTTAAGAAGTTCTGAGAGTCTAGATACTTCACCACCACAGTGTTTACACTGCCACATAAGCTAGACAAACAAACACAAAAAGTACACAAGAAAAGAAGACAAAAATCACACATGACTTCACCTCAGGGAAACCAACTTTAATTATAAAGTCAGAATCCTACAGCACACGTAGTTCAAGCTACTCCATGTGTATAGGTAATCATGACTACACCTTATGGCAACCTGATGATGATATAATCAGCACTTTTAAATTCACAACATTCTTAGCTTGTCCCATCCTTTTCTGATGACCACAGAGCGACCTAAAGAAAGATACCGCACACCTGTACACACCAATACTTTATTATCTATCCTCAGCATAGTTGAAAGATTTATTATGAAATTTATGTTAAATATAAAATGACTGATTGTTGAGTCAATTCCAAGTTTAACATGGCTGTGAGGGATCTGTTTGTTAAATGTACTTACCCCAACAATATAAAGGTCCCAAGCTTGGGTTGAAAATCCGATGAATTAAACCTGCCAAGTGTCAGAACTCACTGAGACAGGATGACACAAAATGTGAGAGCAGACAGGGAAGTTCAGGTTCAGAGTCGGTTTATTCGGTCCAGTTCGATGCACAGAAGTCAGAATAATCAGGGCGAAGGCACAGCTATTCAGAAGGCAAAACTCGGAATAAAGAAACACGGGGAAGAGCATACACACAAAGACTATCACTAGGAAATGCTGGAACGCTGACATAAATGACGAGAAGAACTGGCAACAAAGGGAAGGAACACGGGGTTTAAATACACATGGGTTAATGAGACACGTGAAAAACATGAGGGTAATCGCACAGGGGAACTAAACTAGGAAACAACACAGGGGAACACAAGACTATCAAAATAAAACACAGGAAACAGAACTAACAGAAAACACAAACCCTAACACCAAGTGATAACAAATATACAAAATCATGACTAACAAGTCTACATCTCAGCTGTTCCTCAGTATTACAGGAATATGCAAGAGGTGACAGATTACAGTTAAGTAAGGAAAGAGATTTTTTTTTGTTTTTTTTTGCCTTATTTTAGATATATTCACTACTAGATTACTTTCTGTGCTACACTACTGCTAAATGATTATAGTTCACTTCACAGCATTCATTTATGAAAAATGAATCTATTCTAATGTATTAACATTATTAATCATGAATTGAAAGAAATGCATTGATAGTAAATACAGACATTTTTATATGATTCCCATGTTCAAACAATAACACAGGTTGTTAGAATTGCAGTCGATCCTTCTTCCCTGCAGAACATACTTACGATGAACAGAGATGCTCACCAGTCACCACGTTTATTTTGTGGTTGTAATACATGCCATGTCCCTGGCTGTATCGCCATATTAAGTGAGTAAAACCTGTGCATACTAAGAATAACCTATTCATAGCGTAAGACTGACTTTTCACAGCATCCAAAGCATTCACTGCACCATCAACATCAATCCTCCATAAAACTATACATCGGCTATTCAGACACTGTTGAAACGAGTCGGCTGCATCAGTTTTTAACTGACAATACACACAGTAAAAAAGTGAGCCGCTGAACTGAACCGGAAGTAGTAGCTACTTAGCTGAGAAGACCGATGTGGAGGTGATAATGGCCACACACACACATGCTGCCTCGGCTGGAAAAGCAAATGCCCTCCGATTTCAGCAAGCCAGGCAATTCATGCAACGGACACATATTGAAAAAGATTGGTGATTTGCTGGAGCAGGAGTCAAGTTGTCAAGTCAACTTATTTTATAAGTGGAGTCAATTAACACAAATAGTTCTACTAAAATATGCTTGATTTTTACATGTAACATTTACTAGGGGTCAGAATCACTTTTTTCAGTATAGTACTTTTCAAATAAATATCAACGGCGCACAAAGTTCTTTACACATTAAAAAATAAAAATAAACAAGTAAATGTCCCCCACCCAGGCCACATCACCACCCACGCACACATACATCCACTCACACATAGAGACACTCAAATTAAACCAGGATGTTATGTTTGTCTTGCAAAGGTAATCTGTCGGCTAAATAAAAATGGTCCTTTCTAAAGATAAATTACGCTGCCACAGTGTCCTCTCTTGAGATCCGCCCTTTCAGCATCCCATTATTAATTGACGTTAGAAACTTTTTGCCACATGTGGATAAAAATAAGAATTATTCGACATAAGAACAAACATTATTTAAAAAGATTTGTTAAAATTTTATGTCGGGAAGAAAGGGTCGATAAAAGGTTAATGTACGGAATGAAATCAGTGGGGACCGGGACTGGGTGGAGCTTGTGTGCGCGCTGACTTCAGTGACTCAGATGACTCAAATGACCCATTCACTTTGGTGAGTGACTCATATAAACTCGAGTCAGTGAAAGGAATCGAGTTTCCCATCACTTCCCTACATGTTACAGGCTCAAAATTATTTGTTAAAGTCTCTTAGAAACTTAAAGTAGTAATGATGGTTTATAAAATACATATGACTTTGCTCTACAGAGCCAGATGGCCTCTATAATACCATTGTCTGTTATAATTTGAGTAAACTCTTTCAGTGTAGCTAATTTTCCCAATCACAATACACATAAACAACCAACTTTGTAAATACACTCAGCTGAGTGGGGTGTTAATACTGCTAAGGTCGTGGGTTTGGTTTTCCATACTGACCAATGCTATGAACCCATGAACCAATTTCGGATGCTATTTTATGGCAAGGTGGCCCTTTACTGTCACTGACACCTTTTTTCATTGGTAGGCTATGCATAAAACAATTCTTTTCACTGACAAATCTGACTTTTCTTTTTACTTTTGTATATTCTCTAGAATCCCATTGCAGTCTTAATGATTCTTGATTCTTCTAAGCACTCCTCTTGGAAAAGTTTAAAATTTGATTACAGCCCAACCTCTTCAATGTTTTCTGTAGATGCAGAGGAGTTCACTGCAAAGATGGAAGAGTTCTCCACCTTCCAGCCTCCTTTCAACCAAGAGAAGATTCTGTTTGTTTTGGAAATGGTGAAATCCAACATGAAGAACAACAAGGAAACTCTGCTGAGTGAGATCAACAAGGCAGTCCTCCGTCGACAAAGCAAGAGCTAGGGATCTGTTAGTAAGACATAAAAGAATCTCATTGTGCATTAAAATGATCCCTGTCAGTGTCGCTAAAACCTGTCAGTGTCTCTCACCTTTCTTTTCCAGCTTTTATAATCCGATCTCAGTGTGTTTGAGGAAACAACGGGCCTCTTTCCAAAATCATTTTCATATCCTAATAATTCTCTCATTTTTTTCTCAGAAGCTAGTTTGTACACTGTAAATAATATATTATAATTTTGTTAAACTGCCTTAAAAAAAAGTGTGAGTGAACTGAACACAGGTGAACGTAATGAACAGTGGCGGCTCCAGAGATTTTCTGCTGCAGGTGCTATGGGGATGCTCAACACTCAAGAGAAGGTGCTTTGAATTTTGGGGCATTTAAGTATGCAAATATAAGCGTACAGACATTTCTTGGGGGTGCTAGGTGGGTGCTATGGCTATTATAGGGGGAGCTACAGCACCACAGCGTAGCATAGCGCCCCCCTGGCACCACCACTGGTTATGAACAAAGTTCATTAATTAACTGAACTAGAGTGGGTAAGGTGCATACCCTCTGGCAGTTAATGCTGCTATTTTCAAATGACAACCTCAGAGGCTGAAAATGGCCTGAGTCTAAAAGTGAGCCCATCTCACCTGTTTCCATTTTATTAATATTTAACTGAGGGTGTGGCCACTTTGAGTGACACATGGGTGAATATATGCCTGTCACAAACTGGAATGCACCAAAGCCTCTGCTCCACACATACCCCACCTCTTTGGCTATTTTTGGATTAGCTGGCAGTCAGCCAGAGTCAGGCAATGCCAAGATGGTGATGGCAAAGCAGCTCGCTCTGAGCTTCAAACTGTTCCTGAGAGAGCTGCGGGTTACTATTTACTATTTTTGATTTTTGACAGTGTACTACTGCTTAGCTCCCTCTGACTCAGCTGAGCTTCAATGATATACACTGTGCATCATATTAGCAATTTATATACTAACATATTGTTAAGGACATAGATTTACCAATTGTATTTTTTTCCACAGAATATTATCTCCCTCTCATGTCTCTGTATTAATCACTTAATTTATTTATTCCCTACAATGACGCTCATACAGTATCATAGTTTTCCCTCTGTAAAGAAGGGCAGTCTATCAGTCCGTGAATAGTGTGGAAGATCTTGACCACTTGTAAATTTTGCTACCAGAATAACTGCTTACATGTACTTAGTCCTTGAAAACATATCTGTTTGTACGACTGGTGTTTGCGAAAAAAGATGGATGGATGATAAGAACAAGTTTATTTGATATTTGATATCTGATGTCTGTGTGTCATTGTGTTTTGAGACTGATAGAAAGATGTGGATGGCTGATGAATAAATTATTGACTTATCAGGAATCTAACATGTCCTTTCTGCTTTTCTTCTTTTCCAGGAAACCTGAGCTGCACCACAACGCTGATATAGATCCTTCTGGTTCGGTGTGAAGTGAACATTGTTTAATTCATACTTATATGTTATGAATTATAAATTGGTAATGTGTAATGTAATGCATGTAATAATTTATGCTAAAACATTTGCAGTGATGTATTTTGATTGATGGTATAAATAATTGTCAATTATAAGTGTAATGTATAAGTCCTCAATTAGGGTTACTGCACATAAATAAAATACACTGACAGGCATCACATTATGACCACCTCCCTAATATTGTGTTGGTCCCCTTTTTGCCACCAAAACAGCCCTGAGCCATTGAGGCATGGACTCTACTAGACCCCTGAAGTTGTGCTGTGGTGTATCTGGTTCCAAAATGTTCGTACAAAATCCTTGAAGTCCTGTAAAACGCGAGATGGGGGCTACATGGATCAGACTTGTTTGTCCAGCACATCCCACAGATGCTCGATTGGATTGACATCTGGGGAATTTGGAGGCCAAGTCAATACCTCAAACGTCTTGTTGTGCTCCTCAAACCATTCCTGAACCATTTTTGCTTTGTAGCATGGCGCACTATCCTGCTGAAAGAGGCCAAAGCCATCGGGGAATACTGTTGAAAGGGTGTACATGGTCTGCAGCAATGCTTAGGTAGGTGGTACTTGTCAAAATAACATCCACATGAACAGCAGGACATTACCTGCCTCTGCCAGCATTCTTTTTCTCATAGCCCATCCTGGTGCCATGTATTCCCCAGGTAAGTGACACACGTGGACACACATCCACGTGATGTAAAAGAAAACATGATTCATCAGACCAGGCCACCTTCTTCCATTATCTGTGGTCCAGATGCCCACGTGCCCATTGTTGGGGCACCCTTGCTGGTCTGTGGCTTTGTAGCCTCATACGCAACAAACTGCGATGCACTGTGTATTCTGACATCTTTCTATCAGAACCAGTATTAACTTCGCGCATCAGTGAGCCTTGGTTGCCCATGACCCTGTTGCTGGTTCACCGTTGTTGGACAACTTTTGATATACACTGACCACTGTAGACCGGGGACACCCCACAAGAGCTGCAGTTTTGTTCTGACCCAGTCGTCTTGCCATCACAATTTGGCCCTTGTCAAACTCACTCAAATCATTATGCTTGCCCATTTTTCCTGCTTCTAACACATCCACTTTGAGGACAAAATGTTCACCTGCTACGCAATATGCCCCACCCAACCAACAGGTGCACAATGAAAAGATAATCAGTGCTCACTTCACCTGTCCATGGTCATAATGTTATGCCTGACTGATGTAGATGCATGTGGACGTGCAGCATACAATGATATTTCTTTCAGACAACCCAGTCAGCTTGAGATGATCAAGTATCATTAAATATCAGAGAAATAAGGTAAAACAAATATCCGAGGAGAGTTAGAAAAAAGCTATGATGAAATCAATAAAATAAAAAACATGATCTGGTTGGGATAAGAACATGCTCGTGATGAGAGGTAAGCCGAGAAGAAAAGATGTGTTCATATCCACATTCCGTGCAGATGGCTTTTGTTTTGGTTTTCCTCCCGGTCCCCGTGTGTTCTCTCTCCTCCCAGCGGGCGGGTCCCAGGCGCAGGCAGCAGCGGCAGGTCCCAATGACACACCTGTGTCTCATCAGTCATCACTCCTGTTTAAATACCCCGGCTCTTCACTCACTCATCGAAACTAGTGCTCCGGCTGAACCTCTATGCAAAAGTCTCTTTCGAGTTGTTTTTTTTTTTTTGGGGGGGGGGATTCCCCTCGTGCTCCTTGAAATTCTTGTTGTTGGTGTCTTTCAGGAAGACCTGCCAGCTCACTGCCTCCCTGGACCCTCACCTCCCCTCTGTCAGCTTTCTCCACCTGCCATCCACCATCAGCACCCGTGTTCCCCATTCCCCCCGGACTCCATTCCCCTCCCTCTCATCACCATTCCAATAAATTATTGTTTTTTTCAGCCCCAACTGTGTCTGCTTTTTCAGCTTTTCAGCAAAGTCCAGGGTGGTCTTTAAATAAATTCTCAGGGTGAAAGCGGCCCCTCTTTTAACAGTGCAGAAAGTACATACGAGTAACATACAATAAAAAAGTCTATGAGACATCAAAACACAGAGCAGTGGTTTGTTTGGCTGGCAGGGAGGATTTTACAAGTTTTAAATTAATGTCCACTGTTTCATGTCTCATTTCATGTCAAGGCAAACAGCAGGCATATAGTGTTCACATTACAAAAGTTTCCTACGGGAAATAGATGCTGGTGTTTTGAGATTGTCCAATTCAATTCCTTGCAGGAGGACGTCACCTGTGAAATAGCAGTAAATGTGGTCAAAACCGTTCTTGCTGCTGGATGACCAACAGGAAACTGCTTCAGTGTGAAAGTATGTTTTTCAATGCTTATGGCTCTGGAGCTGGTCTGGAGAGTGGACTGCTTTTCATTTTGTAATTTTTGATGATGCCTTTTTTTAAATTAGAAAAGCCTCTTTTGTAATTCGGCATGACGAGACTAGTTTGTATCTTGTATTATCAGGTCTGTTCTGGCCTTTGCTGAATAACACTGAAATGCAAAGCACCTCTCCATCTTCTGGAGAGGTATTTTGCATTTAAAGAATGTATTATTCATTTTTGAGTCCTGTGGAAAAACTATGCTAGAATACAAATTTTATCTATCCATTGAAAAAATTACAAGATAATTAGCATGTCATGTCATATTTCATTCAACATAAATTTTCCATTTCATTATGTCACAGTAAATTCATAAATATAAGCAAGTTTAAAATTTCTGTTGTATTAAACTTTTCTGTTAGATTGGATTTTTTTTGTTGTTGTTGTTTTCTTTTGATTATTCCATGCTAAAAATGAATAATGAATAATCCTTAAAATTTCCCCTGGGAAGGCTGTTAAATTTTTGTCAGTATATAAATTTTGGGTGAACGGTTGCATGCTCAGCCACGTCCTCCTGGTTCGGGAAGCAGTAACACAAACCTAACACTAGAGGCTGCCCAACATCCACAGGAAAGCTGGTCATGTGAGTCAATTGCAGCTGGGCATTCATCAAATCTGCTGGTATACAGCACTCTGCAGCTACAGTCTTTCATGGAAGTAAAATAAGTCAGTGTGCTGGGTGATTAATTTTATGTGACAAGTTTAAATAGTCAGATTATCAATGTCACTGTTTTTTGTTGTTGTTGTTGTTGTTGTTGTTTGTTTTTTGAGATTGGAACAAAAGCACTAAAATCAGAAAGTGTTTGTATTATTAAATGCTTATAACATTGTGTTTAAGTCTTTAAAGATTGTCCATATCAAACCAATTTTATGAGACACCACTGCTTATTACATGGCTGATAAAATAATTCTTTTTGATCAAATATTTTGTGTGTGTGGAAAAGTGTTATCACACAGCATAGAGCCGATTCTTGGATCAGAACTTTCTTCCTGCTTGAATTTTGCTAAACAACTCTTGATTCAGAATAGAAACTGAAATGCTTCTCAAGGTCCAGCATCATTTTGTCCAGAAAAGGAAACAATAGCTGCAGCTAGCTCATGAGAAAAACATTCTAAAAACAAAGCAGAAAGTGGAATTTTTTTGTTGCATATTATTGCAGCCAATTAAAAAATCTGAACCAGTTTTTCTGGAAGGCTGTTCTTTGTGTGCCAAACTGGTCATATGGGTAGTGAGAGAGCTTTAACTGTTGAGGACCAATATCCCTGTCTCTTCATTTGTTTCTCTGGTCTATTCTCTCTCATTTCTGACAGACTCTTCCTCTTGTTTCACTTTACCTTGTATATTGACATATGTAATATACAAATATACGGCTTGACAGCTAATGTTGTGCTTGCAGTTATGATCATGATAGGTCCATTTTCTCACCCCTTCCACTTCCTGGTTCTTCCTTGTTCTTCTCCATTGCGCTAACTCCCCCTTTGCAAAGACACCTAATATAACTCCAAATGTGAATCCTTTGGCCTTGTGGTATTGAACCAAAAATGACTGGAGTAGAGAGCAGTGCAATCAGATTTAGATGTTATACTGGCTTCTATGTAAGAACCAACAAACAAACGAAAACATACCCTTTACCCCATCTGCTAAATTTATTGCAATTCCTTTTTCTTTGTTTAGGAGCAAACAGTGTTTCTTTTTTTATCTGGAAGAGTGTGAGTTCTTTTTCGTTTTATAAACATTTTCCTTTTCATTTAAATTGAAAAAAAATTCCTGAAATGAGCGGGAAAATAAAATTAGCTATGAATATAATTCATAGCTAATCAAGTTATGAGAAAGGAAATGCAGAACAAACTCGGTGTAAATTCAAGTGGAGCATAGCGAGACCTTTAGTGTATATTTAAGTTACTACATCCAAATTCAATCCAGTCTGGTGTTGTATCATAACACACATGATGTAAAAACCCATAACGAACAGAAACTTGGTGATAGCAGAGAGAAAAAAAACTTTGAAGAAGAATCCTCCGACAGAGGCAGACCGACTTCTTGATGGGAGAGAGAACAGTGCACACACACACACGCACACACAAACACACACACATGCATACATGCACACACACGCCCACACAGTTGTGTCTTAAATGAAAACGCAGAGAGAGTGAGAGAAAGACAACAATAGCCTGACACCTGTATGACTCACCAAAGTTACATAACTGCCTACCATTAAGATTGAGAAAGTATAGGAAGGATATTGTGCCACAACTTTTTGTCTTACTGTTATTTTACTTCCTGTTTTTATGCCCTTGCTGTTCTTTGTACTTGTCTGTTTGTTCCTATTCAGGTCCTTGTGGTTCCCCATTTAGAGTGCATCCTACTGTCTTTTGGATTTTCTGAACTTTGGCTGCTGCTTCACATCAGTTTAGTTTCAGATTTTTGTCATCATATATTTGCCAGGATATTTTGGATTACTTGCTCCACTGGATTTGCCTCACCCTTTGATGTAAGACTTATCGATTATCCTCCTTTTTTTTATTATTTATTGTTATCTGTTGTACTTTCATTGTAACAGTATAATTGTATATAAAATATCTTAATTAGTTAGTTTTATCAGCCAAGATTCATGCAAGTCATTCACTAAACCATCGTCAAATACACTGAGGGCAGATCTTAATCATATACATTCAAAGTCCAACTCTTCCAGCACTCACCAAAAAAAAAAAAAATTCTTCTCCTTGATAAAATCAGTCATTGATGTTGTTTGCTGGTTTCTTAGACTTTTCAAAGATTATATGATTTATTTAACAGCTGAAGTGAAGCATTAGGCTCAATGCAAAGACAGCTTCTCTTTCTATGGATTGCTGCACCATGAAAATAAAGATAGAGCGAGTGTGTGATTGTGAAGGGGTTCAGTGATGCTAATGCATTTAGCACTTCAAACATAATGATTTTTATTTATGTGCTTTTGCCGGGAGCATTTCATCCACTTCAGACTTATTTTTTTCAGCTTCTTTTGAATTTGTCATCTGGTATATATTTAGAAATCCTTCTGTCTGTAGCAACTCACAGTAGAAATGAACACGCTTGTATGAGTGTTCAATTTTTATTAGTGTTTTAGAGCGTTTAGGTCTTTCTGAGTGTTTGTTTGATTGTTCCTGGTACTTGTCCTGTTTGTGTGTGTGCAGAAGGAACACATGCAAACATGCTGACAGGACAGCTAACTTTATCAGCCTCATTCATTTCTGCCTTTGGCTTTTAGTTCCAGGAGCTCTGGGAAGAACAGTGGACAGCATGGCAGGAAATAAGACAAATTCAGAGGTGAGACATGTAAATATTTATAAGTCATTGTAAGATTTTAAATCATTCTTCTTAATGCATACAACACATACAGTCCAATGTTCATTATACTGAGACCCATTTTGAATTCAAATTCATATTAAACTCTGGGATACAATGAATTTATCATTTTCCCAGAAACCCATCCGTCAGTCCCACACTCTGTGTGCTGGTGAACAGGAGTATGTTGAGAGGAGGAAGAAAGTAGTTATGGAGTCACTCAACAGCCTGGGAATCAACTGTACTACAGTAAGAAACAAACTGTTCTCAAACACATTACCTTCTCGTCTTTTCTTTCTTTCTTTCACTTTTTTGTATTATTTTTGGCAATAAGTTGTGTTTGCACGTATTCCGAACACTTGCCTCTCTTCATGCAGCATGTCTATGTCCTCCATGATCAGCGTGATCGTCGTGTTCATGTCTTACAACAATTTTTCTACTGGGTTGAGCATCAGGAACAGAATAGACTCCTGTGCAAGTTTTCCAGAAAATAATCTTTTTACTGCTGATGCTATATGTTTTTAAGTTAACACATATCATGTGTGGTGAAATAATATTATTATAGAACAGTCACAAAAGATATTCAAGTATGTCATATGTACAAGGCAAAAATAAATAAAGAAATAAAAATTTGAGTTTAACCCCCATTAACTCCCCTCCCCAGTCCTTTGAAGTTCCAACAGGCCTTTGTCACCCTCATTGCTTCAAGTATCTCTGGTTTCTGGAGCACATTAAACACATCCTCATTAAGGAATCTGAAGTATGTGAATGCAGTTAAACCTAAATGAACCGTGTTACTCTAAAAGACAGAGCCACAGCCCACTTATAATGTATCTCATGTTACCTAATGTAACACTTGATACACTTTGACATCCACACACAAAATCAAAGGGATATAACCACAAAAATTTATTTCAAATGTACGATTTTATTCAGCTTCTTATTTGACAGTGAAGGGTGTTTTTGTTGCAATGTGTCCCTTTTTTGAAATGCATATCGAGAGTTCTTATAACTTACTGTTGATGGAATTAGCATGTCTTAAATTTACTACCTCTTCCTCATCTTTTCAACCAGGATTCGGTTCCCCACATTGCTCTGCTAGCATCAGGTGGGGGTCAGAGGGCTGCGGTGGGCTTGGTGGGTTCCCTTTATCAGATGGAAAAGGACGGTCTACTAGACACACTGCTCTACCTGGGAGGAGTTTCTGGGTCAACATGGTAAAAATAATCACTAAAATGACAAAATTATGTTTTTATATGACTATGAGCTGAACAGATGGATGGCTGAAGGGTGATTAACCATTATTATTTCATTGGTATCAATCCCATATTGTTCAAATATTGCAGTCTGGATCAAAGTTTTGGACAAACAAGTGACCAAACAACCAACCACCCAACATTATCATGACCACAGCTGTGGCCAAATATGGTTACAAAGATGATTGCAAACATGGCTTCTATGTCCTTTAGAGTTAGGAAACCCCTGCTGGAGTTGGCAAGCCAGTATAGAGTGATTTTGTGAATAGATTTGCATGTATGTGGGGCATGGGTCATATCTTTGCAGCAATGTCATTGTCAATCACTAAATGTTGTGTCCATGAATCAAGATAAGATGTTGGTGGTGATGCTGGCTTTGTAATTTGCTCTTCGGTGAATGTACAAGAAATGATTAATGTGGGAGGATGGTTTGAGTTTTGGTTGGGTTTTATACCTAAGGTTATAGACTAGACAGATACATTTAATGTACTATTAGTTTAACACCTTTAAACAAAACTTTTACTAAAGATGTTGTTGAGTGTTTTTTAACTTGTCTCTGTATCCGTCCTACTTTGATAGGTCCATGTCCTCCCTGTACAGTGACCCACAGTGGAGCACCAACATGGACACAGCTGTGTCCAAGCTGTCTGGTCTTGGGGTCGAGCTGGAGCAGGCTCTGGCCTGGTTGATCGAGAGGGCAAAAGAGGAACACTTCTCTCTCACTGATATCTGGGGGGTCTTGACCTCTGCCGGGATCATGAAACAGGTACCAGGGAAAAGATGCACATACTTTTCCTCCATATAAACTGTGTTCAAAAGATTTAATAAAGAAAGAATAATCTTGTTTTCCTCAGATGGATTTACGACGTCTCTCAGATGAAGCTGGGCGGAATGCCACCAACCCTTACCCCATCTACAGTGCCATAGAGAACTCCTGTTCAGATGGACCCATAGAAGGTACACTCATGCACATGCATGCCACATTAGGGACTAACTGAGCCACAAGTTTGTATTTTCCTGTAGAATAAACCCTGTGTCTCATAGGGAAATGGTTTGAGGTGAGTCCACATGAGTCTGGATTCACAGAGATGGGTCTGTTCATTAAAACATCTCTACTGGGCAGCAAATTCCAGGATGGAAAGCTGCTGGAGAAGAAGCCAGAGATGGACATGGTCAAACTGCAAGGTCTGTGTTTACAACTGTAACAGCTTATGTGATTCAGTATAGGCCTATTCAGACTTTCATTCCATATTTTCAAACTTCATAATATATGTAAACTATTTCCTAAACGACTTGCCCTAACATATAAAGTATAGATTAAAAAAAATAAAATATAGATAAAATGCTTCTGAAACAAACTCAACCAAGCTCATTTCACTCTAACATTAAATAGTCACAATTAACAGTCAAAATCTGCTACATCAGATGCTGTTCTCATTTAAGCAGAATAATATTCTTATGTGCTGAAGCTTTGATAGGACTCCCGGTCTTATGTGTGTGTGTGTGTGTGTGTTATACATTGTGCAGGTATTTTTGGTTCTGCGTTAGCTGATGAGGACATTATCAGAGAGTTCATCCCTCCCTGGCTGGATGGTAGTATTTCTTTCAACATCATACATGCTACATGAATAATAATATACTCTCTGCTCTTTAAAAACACGTGTGATTGATTGATTGAGTGGTTATCTTATTTTGCACACTTGTGTGTGTTTGGCTTAGTGCCTGGGCAGGTAGACAGTGCTGCTGAAGAATACCTCCGTGTTTACGGCACCATTCAAAGACTGCTAGTCCTGACCTCAAACACCGTGAATGACCCTGCTGCTGTATCTGACCTGAATGGACTGCAGAAAATACTAAAAGGTTTGCACAATCATGATGAGCCTGATGAAGATTTACTACCAACTTGTATTCATGTATTCATCACTGTCTGTATATGAGATTCCATTATCTGCTGCAGGGAAAATGGAAAGATTGGTTAGCTTTTACATTAGGAAGTGGCTAGGTGTTCCTAGATGTTTAAGTACTGTGGCACTGTATGGGAAAGGCATACTTCAGCTCCCAGTATTTAGTCTAGTGGAGGAGTTTAAATGTACCGAGGTTAGGACAGAGCTCCTGTTATCTGGGAGTAAAGATGTGGTTGTTAGTAAGGTGGTTCCAAACCCAACCAAGGGGAGAAAATGGAATCCTAGAATGGCAGTGCAGGAAGTGAAAGCAACTCTTAGGCATACAGAGATTGTGGGTAATGTACAAATAGGCCGGGGAGGCTTGGGGCTTGGCCCAGGCAAACCGGTGTGGAGTAGAGCAGGTCCCAAAGAGAAGAGGTAGTTAGTTGTGGAGCAGGTTCATAGACAGGAGGAAATATTAAGGAGTGCAAAGGCAGTGGCTCAGGCTAAGCAGGGACAGTGGTTGAACTGGGAAGGTGTAGAGAAGAAAAAGCTTAGTTGGAAAGAGCTGTGGAGTATGGAGGAAGGTAATATTAGATTTTTGATAGGGGCAAAATTTGATGTATTGCCAACTCCCCAGAACCTAAAACTCTGGGTAAATGGAGACCTGCTATGTTCCTTATGTTCAGGTACCGCAACTCTAAAGCACAGTTTGTCAGGTTGTAATGTTAGTCTGTCACAAGGACGATATACGTGGCGACATAACCAAGTTTTAAAAAGCTTAGCTGCAGGCATTGAAGATATACGGAGGCAGGTAAATTTAGGAGGGTCTAAGACAAAGAGAGTTGCAATTCAGTTTGTTCAAGAGGGAGGGAAAGTTAATAAGACAGCAAGGAGGCAAGGTAGCTTAGAAGATGCCGGTGACTGGGAGATGCAAGGGGATTTAGGAGGAAAGCTTGTTGTTCCCCAGGAAATAGCCAGTACAAAACAAAGGCCTGATATAATTTTGTGGTCTAGGAGTAGAATGAGAGTGTATTTCATAGAGCTGACTGTTCCGTGGGAGGATTCAGTTGTAGAAGCGTATGAAAGGAAAAAAGCTTAGGTATGTAGAGTTAGGGGCTGAAGCTGAGCAGCGAGGATGGAAAGTTAAGATTTGTCCAGTGGAAGTAGGATGTAGAGGGTTTGTAGCAAGGTCTGTTGTCTCTTTGTTGAGGGAGTTAGGAGGAAGGGGACAGAGTGTGAGGAAAATAGTGAAGGAAATGTCAGATGAGGCAGTAAGATCCAGTCAGTGGATTTGGATTAGAAGAAATAATAGTAGCTGGGGGCCCAGCAGGGGGAGCACTTAGGATAGACAGACTCTTGAGAGAAGCAAGGAAGAAATGCAGGAAGAGGAAGTGTACTTCAGTGGAAGGTGTGGCCTGTGTGAGCCTCTTTGACACCATGTGGTTAGTCCAGGTGAATTGGTTTGTATTGGTTTGACTTGGCTTGTGTCTTTCTTTGATTACAGGACAATTTAGGTGAATCTGTTAGTGTAGCTTGTTGTGTGTATCTTGTGTATCTTGTCCTCCACCTCCTGCACCCTCTATACTTTCATTACCCCTACCCGAACCAGGGTCTGTATCCCATCCCTACTTTTATCTCCACCTCTTCTATTTCTCCCCCCTACCCGAACCAGGGTCTGTATCCCCACCCCGCTTTTACTGGTGCAGTTGATGAGAGGTCGGTGTAGTTGATGGTAGTGCTATTTCTGATAGTTGTCTTGGTGTGAGGAGTGGTGATAGCTGGCATTAGGGGAGTGACTCTGGGATGCCAGTGATCACTGTCTAGCCTCCTGGAGGTGTCGTGGGACCAAATAGACGAAACACCAGTTAAAAGAGGTTCCCACCTGATGATCCCAAAGACATGTTAGTTATCACTGCTCACTGGGCTGGTTAGATATAGTTATCTTTAGGGCACGTAGGGCAGGTCACAAGGTCGCTGTTAAGGCTAGGGAGTTAGTCACCGAGTCTGGTCCTTTTTGTAGCACAAATTTGTGTTTACTCTGAATACATTTGATAAAACTGCTTTTGTAGCTTTAGGCTCATTTTTAAATGGCATTTAATTAATCAGGGTTGGAATTACACAATGGCCCTCGGGGGAGCCCTATTTTACAGTGTGCACCACGACTTTCCAACCATACGCGCATGTGCATATCACTATGCAAGTGCCGCCAATAACGTTACTAAGAAAAGACACTTTCAAACTGTCTGCCAACTAAGGAAAGCAGATGCTGTCTCTTCCGACGCAAGGACTTAATCTACTTTCATAACAACAGAATAAAAACCCGGGCCGACGCTAGCTGACTAGCTGTAGTAGTCGCTCAACTTGCACTGTTGTCATTACTGACCATGGGTGTTGTTGTCTTCGTTTTCTTCAAAAATCCAAACTGTCCGAGACATGGCTGTTTTCGTTTGGACATTTTCAATATAATTTGAGGATAATCCAAATATCATACAATTCATTCAAGTTCAATTTCAAATTTACTACAGTCTACCCATTCACTAATGAAGAGTTCAGGTGCGGGTACGTAAATCTAGTAATTCTACTCCAGCGCCACCACGGCCACAGCAGAAATATTTTTTCTTGGTCTGTGATTAAACTATAACACATTATTATTCCTACATTTTCCAGACACGGTAAATCAAAAAGAGCCTGTGTTGCTGCCGTCAAGGAGTTTGGAAGAAAGAAAACATATTTTTCAGCAGTGGAGTGAGGAGCTTCTGGCAACAGTAAATTCCTGGAGCATAAATATGGAGGATGGGGTCCTTAAAACATATGGTCAGTTAAACAGTATGGCTGAGATAAGCCACAACAATCAATATTATTGATAAATTGCACTTTTATAATTTCCTATACCTTTCTCCCAGTTTCACTGCTCACTAAACAAGTCCTCCCACTGATCTTGAAATGGGAGTGGGGAACAACCGGGAATTTCCTCTACCAATACCAAGGTGAGAAGACACACCTGCTGCTGACACACCCGAGGCTTCATTAAATCTATTCATATGTCTCTTTATAATCAAAATAATCAATATCTTTGGAATGTTTTGACATTGTGGGTATCATGCTTGTATTTTCTTGCAGAGACTTCCATGGTCCCATTTTGACACTTTGCTTGTGTTTAATAAGAAATTGCCATATTCATAAAAAGCTATCATTCTCGTTTGAAGAACAAAAACCATCTAAGTGTAGTTTTATATCTCCCCTCTCTTGCTCTTTCTCTCTCTCTCTCCTGTGGAACTAGTCACGCAGGTTAGTGAGCTAAGAGTCTCTCTTCTGTGAATATTTTTTTGAGTGATAAATTAAAAAGTGGTTGAGTCACCAAATCCTGCGAGACTGGATTTTTGGTCCAGGTAGGCATCACAAAGTTGTAGATGTCATGACAGCTGGTATAGAACCTAGACTTGATTTATAATAAAACAGATATAGAAATCTCACTTTATACAATATACGACCTTTAAGGCTTGTAAAGATTAGGCAAAATAAACCTGTGCAGTTCACTTCAGCCTGCACTGGGCCTGCACTGCTTACTTGAGAACCCATTGGGGATCTTTAGATAATGACACCCACCACACCCATTTTGCTGCAATGGCCAAATGTCATACAATAAAGAAATCTTTTCCTTCTTCTTTCGTCTTTTTCCCTATTTGGGTTCGCCACAGCAAGTCAGCAGAGGTCGTATCTGTGGCTCAAACAACGTCATCTTGTCCTCTTAACTACGTGATATAAAGGCTTTTATTGTTTTGTTTTGTTTTTTCGGAAAAAGTAGAAGATGTTTTGAGTTACCTTGACATGTTACGACTAACAGCTTGAGTCTTCTTCAGAAGTGTCATCTGATATGTTGCTGATATGTTTTTTATCAGTTGTTCATCATAATGGGCGCGACCGACCCGGCAGATCTGTCAAGTTTGCTGTCACAGATATGCCCAGGTCGTATCTGTGACTAGATACATGACATGACTAGATTTGGCTACAGTTTTATGCCAGAGCTAAATAAATAGCAGATTCACTTTTAAAGGTGAAGTTAAGTCATGGTATGATAATTATTGACTTTAGATATTTCTGTTGTCAGATTTCCCCATTCCTTCCTGCCTTCACTGTCAAGAAACTGTCCAGCTGATTGATGCCGGGCTGCTTATCAATGTTGCCTACCCTCCATTTCTGGGGAACAAGAGAGACATTGACCTCATCATCGCACCAGAGTTCAGCGCTGGAAACATGTTTGAGGCACTGTACTCTGTGTGTGTGTGTGTGTGTGTGTGTGTGTGTGTGTGTGTGCGTTCGCGCTTCAGCCATGTCTAACCATGGAGTGAACATTAGCCTAATTAGCTGCTGTAGGTACAACTAATACAAATTCTCATTTCAGTTGGCCAAGTGTAACAAATGACAGGGAATTGCCTTTCCCTGTATCTGCATGTACAGTGTACAATAAGACAGAGTTTACTGCTGTATATTATCAGTTAAGGGCAACATGGCAGCATAGTGGTTAGTGCTGTTCCACCACAACAAGAAGGTTGTGGGTTTGGTTCCCGGGCCTGGGGCCTTTTTGTGTGGAGTTTGCATGTTCTTCCTGTGCCTGTGTGGGTTTCCTCTGGGTACTCCGGTTTCCTCCAACCGTCCAAAGACATCATGTTTGGGTTAATTGGTGACTCTAAACTGTCCGTAGGTCTGAGTGTGAGTGTGAGTGGTTGTTGGTCTCTGTCTGTCTCTGTGTGTTGGCCCTGTGATGGACTGGTAACCTGTTCAGGGTGACCCCGCCCTCGCCCAGTGTGAGCTGGGATTGACTCCAGCAACCCCGCAACACGGAATGTTAAATGTTAAGTGATTCTTCCTCTGCTCAGAAATTGGCCCTGGTCAATTGGAGGACTATTGACTGGTCTCATTTCTATTCTTTTCTAAGTTGATAGAAAAGGCCGTTCTTATCCGAATGACCTTTTTGACCCAAATCAGTGAGGTTTTAAGAGTGTCCACTCCACTGAAACTGCTATTGTACTGTACTGTCAGACGACTGACCTACTCCCACTGCTTTAGCTGCTATTTATCCCAAACTTAAACATAACCCCAACTTTTTAAATGAACCTTCGGATTTTATTGTCTACTTATGCTCTCTGTCACCTAGTATAATACTGCTGGGGGATTTTAATATTCAAATGGACAATTCTGACAATACACCTTCGGACTTTAACATCTCTACCCACCTTCAAATCACATCTCAAAACACACCTCTTCAGACTGGCTTACTTTATCCTATACGGGGTCACCACAGTAAGTCAGCTTCCTGTGACTTGCATGATTGATTTGGCTCCAATTGCCTTTCCTGACGCAACCCTCCCGTTTATCTGGGCTTGGGACCAGCACAAGGGTACCACTAGTGGGCCCATTGTGGCTGGGGTTCTTGATCTGGGAATCGAACCCCAGTCTCCCGCATACCAAGCGGGAGACCGGTATACTCACCCCCCCCACACACACACACACACAATCCTATTCCATTTCTTCAAAAATGCCTTTTAGATTTATAGTAGTTTCACCCTTACATATGTGCATTTGTAATGTAATTTTCACTTTTACCAACGGTTGGTTCTTTTTCGCAAATTGCAAAACAATCTATCTTGGACGAAGCCAAGATCAAGATGGTAGAAATTCAATTTTATATTCATTCATTCATTCATTCATTCATCTTCAACCACTTATCTGTTTCCAGGTCGCGGGGTCCATTTTATATTCTTAGAGTAATTTGTTCTGGCTTCAGTGATGACTTTTAAAGAATGATAATACTCAATATCACGACCACAAGGGCAGGCCGGACCCACAAAGCCGAGTCACACAGGGAAGGTGCAATCGGGAGTCATTTATTCCAGTCCAAGTCAAAACCAGGTAGTCAGTAAGAATCAGGCGAGGGTACAGAGATGTAAGGCAGGCTCAAAACAGGTCAATACACAAGAACACTGGGAGATACAAAAGGAAAACGCTGGATGACTTTCTGGTAGAACAGAGAAGATGATCTGGCAAGGGAAGAAGAGGAGAGCACTGCTTAAATACACACGAGGGGGAGGGGAAACAAGCCACAGGTGAAACACATGAAGGTAATAGTCAGAAGGTGGGACAGGGAACAAAGGGAGGAAGTAAACCTAGAGACTACACCAGGGGGAGACATAACTATCAAAATAAAACAGGAAGTGGAAACAAAAACTAAACTGACCCTAACAAAAGACACTAAGACTAACTGACCCTGACACTCAAAAGCAATGTTACCAAACAAATCTACATAAATGAATGAATCAACTACACATTTCTAAGGCTGAGATCATAGTCATTCCAACCAATCATTCTTTCCATCACTACAAAATTGCCTCTTTGGCTTTAACCAGAACCAATATTGCGAGAAAGCTAGGTGCCATGTTTGATGACCAATGATCCAGCTCTGACCATGTTACATCCATCTTCTGGTTGTGTGACTTTGTGTGATAAATCATCACAACATTGAGGCCCTAACAGACCACCCAGTTCTTGGTCTAGGCCATGGTTATCTCTTGCCTTGACTGCGGCAGTGTCCTTCTGGCAGGCCTCCTTTTGGGCAGAGTGAAACCTTTGCAGGAAGTCTAGAATGCAGCAGCCTGTTTAATCTTTTAATAAGCCAAACATGGCAAATGTTAGAAGCACACAGCATACTCTTCTGGTGCATTATCTTACATTTCTTGAATAGGTACCCTTCTCATCTACTTCTGTCAGGGTCTCCGAGCGCATTGAAGCTTTAGCCACTCACCTTTGATGAGTAAACGTAGCACTCTAAATTATGATGATATTTTCATGTAAAATTAACAGTTCCCCACTTGTTCATTTTAGACTCTGACTCTGGCCAGAGACTATGCAGCTGAAGTGAACAAGCCTTTCCCAGAGATAGACAAAAAAGTCCTGGAGGAGAGAGACTGGCCAAAGGACTGCTATGTGTTTGAGGGAAAAGACAAGGAGCCCACGATTGTTTATCTGCCGCTCTTCAACAGAAAGAACTGTAAAGGTCTGTTTCGCAAACACACACATACACATGCACACACACACAAAGAAAGAGGAACCAGGATGGTTTGGAGAAAATCTTTCTGTTGTACTGTTTACAGTGTACATTGTTAATGACTTGGCTGGGAAACTGACCTTTAATCTTATGATTTGTATTATCAGTTGCCTCGTGCACTTTTATCCTATAAATACATGTAAAATGAAGAATACATTACCACAAGAAATGTAGTTTGTACAGCAGGGCCAAAAATTATTTTTAGTTTTGTACCTAAAGGAGTGCAACTGACATACATTGTGCCATTTGTGGCATTGCCTCTGTTACCAATAGTTTTTTATTTTTGTAAACTGCAAAACAATCTATGTTGGATGAAACCCAGTTTAAGATGCAAGGAAACCCATGTCCTATTCTTAGAGTCATTTGTCCCGTCTTCCTCGATGACATTCTTATCCACATTGAGTTAAGTGCTAATTAACAAATTTCATGGTAACACACAAAGCTAAAATGGTAAAAATGGAAAACATAGCAACATATAGTTACAAAAGGGGGCCATGTTAATGTCTGAGGAAGCTCACATTTTTTCTGAATTGAGTGTTTGAATTCAGTCCAAGAAGGGATCCAAAGAATTAGAAATAACAAATGTTACCAGACAGCCTTAAAGGATAAAATGTTTAGCATTGGCTCAGTTGATTGAGGATTTGAGACCCTTTATTGGTAGAATTTTCTTTGTCCCAGGTTCTAAAGTGATTTTTGTAGGTCTTGTAAAAACTCCAACAACTTCTAAAATTGTGGAATGAAGCTTTGCACGCCATAATCAGATATCCTCTAGAATACCACTATTGTTGTAATCTGAGCAAACTCTTCTGCAGATTTCCTAATTCTCCTGCATAAAAGGTAAAAATAAAAAAGGCTGACTAAAAAAAATTATGGTTTAATTTTTGCTATTGTAGAGTATCAAAAACAGCCTTGAAAACAAATGCCCTTTTGCTAACAACACCAAAGTCATGAGTTCAACCCCTGTATTAGCCACCTGGCCTAACCCTGAAGGGATTATGATTCCCCTTGTAGCAGTTGTTAATTGTTGCTCATTTATTCATGTGGTTACCTGGGATAACCCTGGATGTGTTGCATGACTACGATTCCCCATGTAGCACCTCATAATGGTTGCTTCTCTGCCAGTATAGTTGATGGAAAGCTAATCTTGAAGTTTGTGTTGATAAATATGAAATATTGGTCAGAGTGTGGTGATAATAGGGGCCAACGTTATGGGTCCAGCCCCCTTACTGGCAACCCCCTGACTATGCTATGGGTCAGAACTTAACCATATAGCAATTGCTGATTGTTCGATCTTCATTGTGTAGTTAATGAAAGAGTACAGAAAACACCCTTGAAATCAGAAAGACTTTGCTGCTGATAGATATGAAATCTTGCCCAATAACCAGGAATGGCAGCTGGCAGGTCTTCCCCATACTTGCCATTGCATCTGCTGGTGCTTCTCTGCATAATGTCTGTTAATAGTTAATGCTCCACTCTTTTATATTCTACCACTTTGTTCAATGTTTTTTTAAATGGATGGATAGCAGATTGTTTTTTTTCTTCTCTTGAACAGGAACGGCTTAACTGGCTGATTTGAGGTGATTCATCTCATTGCCATTCCTCCAAATCATTGACTCAGAGCTTTCATCATTGATATGCATAACCTTCAAACTCTCTTTGATATGTGTAACATCTTTCCCAATTGTTCTTTACAAACAGGCCCACAAAAGGGTTGACACAATGGGCAAATGCAGTGCATGGAAAAAGACGTCTGTCTTCGGATCAAAAAAAAAAGAAAAAAAAAAAGAAAAGAGGAATCTAGTCCATTTGCAAATGGAATTTTCTTCCTACTTTTTCCAGGCTCTAAAGTAATTTGTTAAAGTCTTTCATAAAACTCAAGTAGGGATGTCTGTTCATAAAATAGATGAGACTTTGCTCCATAGAACCGAATATCCTCTATGATACCACTCCCTGTTAAAATCTGAGTAAACTCTTTTGTTTCTGCTAATTCTGCTCTACACAATTGAAATAAATCACCTTATGCATAAACAACCAAAATCCCTGCTGAACATAAACTTTTAAATACATGTAGGTTTACTCACCTGAGTGTGGCATTAATATTACTATTCCCATAGGTTTGGTTCCCATACTGACCATTGGCCATGGCTCTGATTGATCGGCCAATTTTCACTCAAAATATTTTAATCAGCACCCTGAGTGCTGTGAAACCAATTGGCAGCAATGAGTTCTCTGGCCTGGCAGCTTTTCCGAAAAAGTTTATCTGAAAAAGACAACAAACACGCTATGTGCTATGTATGTTAAATTCCTCATGATGTAACTTGTCAACGATATTTTAATACTGCCAAGCTAATTGACAGAATACGAGTATGAAACACAAGCCCAGGTAAAGCCAGGCAGGCTTGCAAATTCATCCATCCAATGTTGATGGTACTTTCTCTTTATTGTATTTCTACTATATTTTTTAAATACAATTAGTTTTATTTCTAGCAGTGGTGCAAAATGCTAGATAGTGTGTGTGTGTGTGTGTGTGTGTGTGTGTGTTTATGTCAGTGATCAGCAATGGGTGAGTGGCCTCAAAAAAGCTGACTGGAGCATCCCTAGCATTAATCCTTGAAGCAGTTTCAGTTGATGCTTTATTGCAACGCACCTCTTTACTCTCACTGCCTTTTTTGTCATTGGTATCCTACATATAAAACAATTCTTTTCTCTGACAAATCAGAATTTTCTAGCCTTTACTTTGGAATATACTTTAGAATCTAAGTGCAGTCTTAATTATTCCTGATTCTTCTAGGCACTGGTCTTGCAAAAGGTTCAAATTTGATTGTATCTCAACTTCTATAATTTTTTCTGTAGATGCAGAGGAGTTCACTGCAAAGATGGAAGAGTTCTCCACCTTCCAGCTCCCCTTCAGTCAAGAGAAGATGCTCTCCCTTTTGGAAATGGCGAAATCTAACATTAAGAACAACAACGAAACCCTGCTGAGGGAGATTAACAAGGCAGTTCTCCGTTGACAGAACAAGAGGTAGGGATCTGCTAGTAAGACATAAAAGAACCACGTCCGTAAAACCTTGCTCTGACCTTACAGTGGGTACTAGTTAAAGATGGTCACTTCACTCGCGGGGCGTGAGATTCACGCATTGCGTGAAATGTACGTCACAACTGTAGGCACTAGGTGGAAGCATAGTACTGTAGAAAAGGCCCCAAAGTCAGGACATGTTGTGTTGTGTCGTGTTGTGGTCCTTAATATAGTGTTGTTCAGCTCATATAGGAGCGGGCCCCCTGCTGGTCAGATAGTGTAACTGGCGTAACTGACGGCATTCAGTCAGAGGTAAAACGAGCGTGTGCGCAGTGAGACGGCAGAGTAGCTCATTAGCATCGCGGCATGTAGTCTGTGCGTGGATGAAACGTGAGTATACGTGCATATGTGGATGTACTGTATTTATGTTGCCAGAGCCATAGACTGGTTTTACCGTAACTGTTACTCGCCATGTGTTTACCTGTTCAAGCTAGTTGTAACATCTAGCCACTTCCCTCCGGTCGAGTCTACGTCACGTCACGGGTTATGTTATTGTTAGCGCTCCTGTTCATGTTGTGATGTTTACAATGAGTGTTGTGTAAATATTGCTACGTGATGTTGTTTATAGGTGTTAATGTGCTTCAGTCAGGTGAAGTGTTAGGGGCTATGATGAAGGAGATTAGCACCAAATGAGGACAGTGATTTCAGTACTCCCTTTATTCTGTTTACCACATATAAATATTGTGATCCTTCATTCTCTCTGTATTTGTTACTTTCTTACTTCGGAAAACCACATGACCTTCTTGCCTGCGATTAGAACAATAAACCGCCTGAACTACATCACCTGCCTCTACTGTGAAGATTTGGCTGAAAGTGGTGTTCTGGCCGACACACCGAAGTGCATTCAGTGATAACCCCCCTAGAACCAGATACCTACCACTGGGGTCTCCACTACAGTACTGAAATACAGCTCAAAAGATTTTGGCACAATTCCACGTTTGACCACAATGTCTGTGCATATTCTCATTCATCCAGGTCATAGTCATATCCCGCCAACAATTGAATCGAACGCAACTGGATTTAGGACTTAGGTTCGTCAAAGACGTATCGCCTCCTTATCCCAGGGGCTTCATCAGTTTGGAACGCATATCGGTCTGACTAGTCCTCAATAGTCTGACAAATCTAGTCAGACCAATGCGTTCCAAACTGATGAAGCCCCTGGGATAAGAAGGCGTTCGATCCAATCAGGGGCGCAGCTACCAGTGTCAGGGGGGTATGCAGCAACAATTTTGGCGCCCCCTTCGCAAAAAAAAAAGAATAGTAATGATAAATAAATAAGTCTGCCAGACATCAACATGTATGGGCTTTAAATAATAAGGGTTTTTCTCCCTTCCCCTATTTCTTTTTCTATTTTTAGCCCCTGACAGCTTTTTTGCTTTATCCATCTTTTCCCATGGACCTCAACTCACTACTAGCGCCTGCTCGCTCAGCGCTCACGGCACCCCTGCTCCCTCTTCTATGTCAAAATTCTATGATGGAATCTTATGAGATAGGGTGCCCTTCTCTAGCATGTTAGTCCTATAAAATGTTATATAACCTTAAGGAAATGAAGAAACCATTTAGAAACGCACAACAGCAGAAAATACGAATTTTATTTTATTGTTATTATTATTTTTTTTTTACCATCGCTTTGGCGCCCCCCCGATGTGGCGCCCCTATGCATCGCATATAGTGCATACCCACTTTTTGCGCCAATGGATCCAATTGTTGGCTGGATTTGACCACAATGTAGCTGCAATGGAGAGTGGCGCTGCGAATGCTGTTATAAGCAGCTGTGGTCGAGAGAGCTAGAGAGTGAATGAAGAGAGGGACCGCTAACAGTAAGGAAGCCGGTGAATCAAATCAATAAAACTTTATTTTTCTGATTGTTTCATAGCAGTTATGTTCAACAGGACAAATAAACCACTCAACCCTGCAACTCCACCTCAAACCTCTGAATGCGAAACACCTGCATAGTGCTGTTTAAAACACTTGTTTTCAAAGTGGGGGCCGCGGAAAGTTGGAGGGAAGATGAGAAAAAAAAGAAAATTTTAAAAAATTTAATTTCTATCAATATAACATATCGAAATTTTATTTGTCATTCTCATTTTAATTGCCTGCAAGTCAAAACATCACTCATGACATCTTCAAATGTTGGCATTGACTTAGCGGTTCCTACCGGTTTGCACTGGATATCAAGCTGCTCTTACACGGCTTTCACTAATATGTAGCTAGTACTACGCAGTGGACACATGGACAAGTTTTTGAAATGGCAAAGATCCGACGAAGAAAAGGACTCTGCAAAAAGCCAGAAGAACTCTTGGCCATCTAAAACTTGCAAGTATGAGGCAGCATATCTAAAGTATGGCTTCACCGCTACACTTAAAAATGGTGCCCGAAATGTGTCCTTTGCCTCCAGACCCTCACAAATGAATGTTTAAAACCAGAAAAACCAGTAGACTTAAATAAATAAATCAACTCTGATGCTGATCCTCTTCTTAGTCATCTTTAAGTCTTTTATTTTTATTTTTTTGCAGACAGTAAGTTTAGTTATTTAAAGAAACACAAATATCTCCTGAAAAATGTCAAAATCTAACAGGGCTTTATATATTCCTCATTTATCTAGATGGCCTTGGATAATCACTTGTGCTTTCTTTGTTTCAGAGCTAAAGTGTGGACATTTTTTTTTTTATTTTTATGGTTTGGAACATTTGTTAACCGGTAAAATAAAAATTGCTGGCCTGAATTATTGTCCCAATCCGCCCATGTGAGCCTATATCACGACTTGACTGGATGTTGCTTAAATATAAGAATATATTAATATCTGATGAATAATTAGTCTATAGCCTATAAAGTAATATATAAAGATGTCTGAGGTTGGGATTTTCCTTGCTCGCAGCAGCCAGAGAAACAATTACGCACAGCCTAGAGAAGTTTCAGAGTCCATACAAGCATATTTGTTGACAAGAAATGATTCTAATCAGTTCCATACTTCACAGATGATTTTTACTCAACGGAGAAATGTATAAAGATCCGTTTTTACAACTTTACAAAACACCTGTGAACTGAAAAGGAATCATACAGCTGCTTGCGTGCACACATGCATGCACGTACGTGTGTGCGTCAGAGTGCTTCATTGGGAACCGGTTTTCCTGCTCACACACACAAATAACTGACTCCAAGCTGAACTGCTGTGAAAGAAGTGGGCAGGGCTCGCCTTTTGTCTGACAATCTACAAAGGGCTACTGTACTTAAGGAGGTGCTAATGTAAACTCATAGCTTTCAGTAGAGCCGAGGAGAGTAAACAACCATAAGCGTACAGGCAGATAGAAAGCCGGTGAATCAGATCAATAAAACCTTATTTTTCTGATTGTTAAGGTTTATTTGGAACATTTAACTGGTAAAATAAAAATCGACCCGACCTGAATTATTGTACCAAAGAAATAAAATAAAATAATAATAATTGCAAGTAATTTGTTCAGTCTAAGGTGGTTCTTTAGGAGTACACACAAACTCCCCTTGTCTCATCCAACTATATTATATTTTTGTGCAGTTAAATTAATTTTAAATTTAATCGTTTGTCAACATATTTTAATTATATAGAAAAAATATAAAGTAAACATACAGTACAATAGCCTACTATATAATAAAATACAACACATCTTTTTCTACATTGTGTTTCTTCAAATTGCTAAACTGTCTTTACTTATCAATAAAAGACTTGACTTCATGATGACTTAGGAGTGGATCAGGTTCAGACTTGATTTATTGAACAGATGGAAATAAGGAACGTCGCTCATGAAGCCTTTGTTATTTTAACTGAACCGGCCAAACTAGCATAATTGCTGCAGTGTGCTGTTAACCCTGTAAACGCACGCCAGGGTTGAGTGTAAGTGTTTGGGGAAGTTTATTTCTGCTGTTGAACGTAACCGCTGTGAAACAATCAGAAAATAACGTTTTATTGATCTTCCTCTCCCCGTTCACTCTCTAGCACACACCACAGCATCAGTCGATCCGGTGTTTCGGTTTAACGGCTGACCGTGCTAAGTGGTGACTATCTCACATGACAATATACATTATTGTATGGTCACCAATGAAACTGAAACTCTTGCTCCGCTTACTTCTGGAGCAACTCTGTCCTCCCCGTCCATGTCCACTGCTTCCTGCTGCTGTCTTATGGTGGCGTCCCCCTGCTCACAGATGGTGGTTGTTTGGGCACATTGCAGCTTCCGATTAAAACACATTAAAACGCGTGACTCACGTGAGAATCCTGCGTGAATCCGGCCAAATTCAATTAGTACCCACTGTAAAAATGTCAGTGAAGTGAACACAGGTGGACATTATGAACATTCATTCCATTCATCTTCTACTACTTATTTGTGGTGTACATTATGAACAAAGTTAAATAATTGACTTAAGTTATCAGTCAGGTGCTGGCAAGATGGTGTTGGCAAAGCAACTCACCTTGAGATTCAAACTGCTCTTGAGAAAGCTGGGGGTGATCATATCCCTCTCATGTCTCCGTATTTAATAGCTTTATTTATTTACTCCCTACAGTGACCCTCATACAGTATCATAGTTTTCCATGAATTGTGTGACAGGTCTTAACCACCTGGGTCTGCTGTGTGTGAAGGCATGGATGGATGAAAATTAACCTTACAACAGGAGTTTATTTGATATCTGATGTTTGTGTGTCATTATGTTTTTGAGACTGATGTGGATGGCTGATGAATAAATTATTGACTTATCAGGAATCTAACACATCTTTTCTGCTTTTCTTCTTTTCCAGGAAACCCAAGCAGCACTTCCTTCCAAATTTTTGTTTCCTGTGGTAATTTGGTTTGCCTGGTAATTTGTGATGTAAGGCATATAATGATGTCTGCTAAAACATTACTCTGGCTATGCTGCTGGAGGCCTAGACTACTGGGGGATAGCTACACTGAGCAGCACATTCTCTCTCTCTCTCTCTCTCTCTCTCTCTCCATCTCCCCCATAAATGTACATTGCGCTATTCCATGTCACTAACTTTGTAGTGTGTGATTTCCCCTCCTGCAGTTGGTAAATCATCTCTGCTCCAAGGGCGTTCGAAATATCTGTTGCTGCAATAGTTACTATTAGTTATCATTGCCTGCCATTATTAGTCAATTTCATTATAAGTTCTTCTCTTATTTTTACTTACTGTTTATATTTACCAAGGCATATTTAGTGGTATCATTCATTAATCCCCCACAAATCTGTATGTTTTTGCTTGCATTTTCATTTATTTTATCACATTTAAGAATCTTCTACTTCTTTTGCCTCTTCAAAGAAGATTTTCCTGCCACTGTTGCCATGTACTTTAACGTGGGGGGATTTTTTAGGTCTTTTAAAATAATTCAATAAAGATTTTGATGTTGACCTGCTCTATATGTAAAGTGCTCTGATGGAATTTTATTTTGATGTTATAAAAAATTTGATTAGATTTGATTTGACTTGTTGGCATTTCACTGACAAATAAATGGCAATTACTGGTGTAATGTATGTCTGTGAGGTCTACTGCACTGCACATACATAATATACATAAATATGGAGATGAAGCATACAGTGATATTTCTTTCAGACAATTGTCTGCTTTCAACTTAATAACCATGTTTTGGGATACACTATTGTTATGACTCTGGGTCATACCATAATGTATTTGTGATTCTGCTGTTCTGCTGTCCTGTTGTTCCTCCCTGCCCGAGCTGGTATAAAATGGCTGCTGTTTGAGCTGTTCTCCCTCTTCTTTTGGCCCTACTCCCAACTGCACCAGGCTTTGTTGTCCTGTGTTTAAGTTGTGTTGTGTTGTCCAACAGTCCAGGTAGCCATAGGGGTGGGTAGCTCTTTTGGTTAAATCCCCTTTATTCTGTTTATTTTATAGGGAGTCAGATTAGAGACCTGTATTTCATTTTCTTTACTTTTGGTTAGGTAAGTCAGTTTTGGGATGTAGATTGTTTTTGTTTGTTGTTTTGGACCACGCTCACTCTGACACTTATTGCTACCATTTTCTTCGAGTGTTAAATAAATTATCTTTTTTTTTGACTGCAGCTGTGTGGCTTTGGTCATCCTTGGGAGTAGGAGAAAGAGGGGAGCATCCATTCATGTTATGTACGGTTCCCCTAGGCTGGTCGTAACAACTTTCCAGTGGCAATGCTATCATACACTAAGCCAGCTCCATAAAAGGATTTTCCCTGTTATAAACTAGGCTGCATCACTATAGCAGATATGTGATATGTAGTCATTTATCAATTAATGTGCATCTGAAAATGAATTTTGCTTTGTCTGCCTTCACAGCATAACTGGTCTAAAACTGTCACCCCATTCCAAACATATCTACAAAATGTCAAGTACAGCACAGCAAAGTCCAGGGTGGTCTTTAAATAAATTCTCAGGGTGAAAGCGGCCCCTCTTTTAACAGTGCAGAAAGTATATACGAGTAACATACAATAAAAAAGTCTATGAGACATCAAAACACAGAGCAGTGGTTTGTTTGGCTGGCAGGGAGGATTTTACAAGTTTTAAGTTAATGTCCACTGTTTCATGTCTCATTTCATGTCAAGGCAAACAGCAGGCATATAGTGTTCACTTTACAAAAGTTTCCTACGGGAAATAGATGCTGGTGTTGTGAGATTGTCCAATTCAGTGCCTTGCAGGAGAACGTCACCTGTGAAATAGCAGTAAATGTGGTCAAAACCGTTCTTGCTGCTGGATGACCAACAGGAAACTGCTTCAGTGTGAAAGTATGTTTTTCGATGCTTATGGCTCTGGAGCTGGTCTGGAGAGTGGACTGCTTTTCATTTTGTTATTATTGATGATTTAATCTTTCTTAATTAGAAAAGCCTCTTTTGTAATTCAGCATGGAAAAAATAGAGGGTGGTTTGTATTATCAGGGCTATGCTGCCCTCTGCTGAACAACACTGAAATGCAAAACACTTTTCTATATTTTGCAGGTTTTGGGCATTTAAATAATGTATTATTTATTTTTGATATTCCGTGGAAAATCTGTGCTGAAATGTAAATTTTATGTGTTCATGAAAAACTACAGGATGATTAGCATGTCATGTCATAATGATATTTTTGCATTTCATTATGCCACAATAGATGCATAAATATAAAGAATATATAAACAAAGTCTGTTGGATTAAACATTTCTGCTAGATAGATCTTGTAGTTGTATTTGTTTTGGGTTTTTTTTTCTTTTTCATACAAAGAATGAATAGACAATCCTTAAAATTTCCCGTGTGAAGGTTATTAAATTTGTGTCAGCTTATAAATTTTGGGTCTAAAATGTTTGCACCAACCTGAAACAGTTACCCATGACTAAGATTCTAAGATAAATACAGACATGACCTCAAATGACAATCGTTTGGAGGGTCTCACCCCGGTAATATTATTTGAATATGTGTGTATATGAATGTTTGTATGTAATTCAGTATGTATAGTGTTTGAATGTCTATGTCCAAACGTACATGTATACCTGTGGCTGTTAACTGTGTGCTAATCTTACTCATACCTCACCCTCCCAACCTTGCTGATACGTGTGTGACATAATGAAGCTTCATTTGGGGAGTCATCGAAGAATCTTGCCACAATACTTCTGCTTCGAAAGCTCAATACTGTTTTGAGCCATCTGCTTCGAGCATCCCATCACTACATTACTGGAAATATTAAAAGAACTTAAAATTGTTGAAGCTGAAGCAAAAGTATGCCCTGAAAAACACTGTACAGATCCATAAAAAAAAAAAAATCTATTTCAAAATGAGACCCGAAGCGATGTTTGTTTACATCGAAAGTAGCTTCTTCTGCTACTACTGCTTCCTAAATGTCAGACATTTCTGCGCTTGTCAACATCATTGATTCCATTCAAATGGGAGATGCATGTAAACACACGTCATAGTTGGATCAATATTTTTAGGGTCCATGTAAACAGTAAAGCTATAATCCAAATTGAAATCAGATTGAAGAAATTTTGCACATGTAAACATAGCTAATGAACAGGTAAAGTAGCATAGGAGCAAATATGGTACATATTAGAAACAGAAGTCATACGAGGTCAGAGGATGCATTGACACAGACACATCTGCACCTGCAATGTAACAATGATCTACAGATGGGGGGGAAGACTGTATTTCATGTCAAAGTGATCAATATTTATTAAAATTAAAGTACAGTTGCGAACAGTGTTATATGTCTTCTGGCTACACGAATGAATCTCTCTGAGCTGGTCAGGTAACAGTAGATTTATCCGGCATCATAGACAAGGGACATAAAGGAGAATGTCATCTCGTGTGGACAAACAGCACATGCTCCATCTCATGGAAAATCTTCTGCTGCTTTTTGGATTACCCATTTTCTATAGAAATCTTTACAGTACATTTTTGACAACCTATACTCTGTACAATACATTGACACAGTGATCGTATAGTGGATTTGAAATCATGTAAATACAGTAAAATGAATGAAGAAGAACCTTATAATTCTGAGCGCTCTGATTCTGTTCAGAATTATAAGGTTCTATCTCCGTTTACACAAGTTTAACCCTACATTTTAAAGAATAGCTACATATAACTACTGATTTGAATTTATTTATATATTTATAACAATAATATATATATTGTAGTATATATTAGTAAATAACAAAGCCAAACAAGTTTGTAAGAAAAAAGTGTTTTTTATTTGCAAATAACATGGAAAAACAATGAAATAAAAAATATATATATATTTTTAATTATAACATAGAATTTTAGGTGAAAACATAAATTAGTTGGAGTATTATTAAATCAAATATATAAATACAACAGCAATATCATCAATATATGGCAGCATTACCCACCACCATCAGCTGCAGTCCGTCTCTCTGCCTCTCATCTCACTTGACTGGGTGGTCTCACATTGACACAATTCCTGAAACAAAAACGAAAGTATTTTATATAATAAGAATCAAATTTCTCAAGACACTAATAATACAGAAAGCAAGTTAGCTGTTATAGGAGAGAAGTGTAGGTATCTTTTGCTAGCTACGCTGCAGCTAGCTGTCTGTGTATCAAATGATTGTATAGCAAGCTAACCTATGCTATGCTACGTTCGTAAACTAGCTAGCTAGCTCACTTGATAGCTTATGATTTTTAAATAATGTGCTATATACTCACTCTACTAAGCGTCTACTTACCGATTTCTGTTACTGTTAGCTCCTTTTGAAGCATTTTGTTTCCTTTTGGGCGCCATGAAGGCAGGACGTCTTAGATGAGGGTCACTTCACAAGCCCTCAGAATGAACAAGGTAACATAGCTATGAGGCGGGTTATGATTGGTCCGTCCGTGTTCATTCCGGTTTACGATTGGATGTCCTACTACTGATCTACTGAGATAGAACCTTATAACTCCAACTCGGTTTGTGTTTTGGGAGATAGAACATTTTTATTTTATGAATAACTCACAAAAAAATGTTGGCATTTTAAAAATAACACCACACAGGCATTAACAGACCATTAATGGACGAGATTATGCAAAAAAGTCAATTTTGAAAAAAAAGGAGATAGAACCTTATAATACTAAACTCACGAACTGCCAAAGCCCCGATGTAGACCAAATCCACGAAGGGAGACGGTCCAAATCATGGTCTCTGAGATGATGCAAAAAAGGTCTTGCAATAATAAAAGACATGGTGCTGCTTCTGCTGTCCTACTTTGATGAAAAGGGAGATGCCATGTTCTCTTAAGTGGACGACACATGCCTGGCAGGGTAACTACAGATGGACCAAGTTCACTTGACTCCCACCATTGTTGTGTGTGGTAAAAATTATTGGTCTTTCTCTCATTCTCTCTCACAGTCTGTATCTCTTTATTCATTTCATTTCTTTCATTTTTATTTTGACACAGATTCATCTTGCACAATTTTTTTTGTCACTTTTACTTTTTGAGGTTAGTCAAAGTCGATTTTGACAGGCCTAACATGTCTGTCCCACATATCTGCACACACACTGATTTCTGTATGGATGGTGGACAATTAAACAGAAAATGTGAAACCTTTAAAGTTTAAAACATAATGCTCAAATTGTTTTGTGTCTTGTTTTTCTTTGCTATTCTATGTTTTGACACCCCCTCCCTTTATTTAATTCCTTTTTTAGATGATGGTTCACGCTGAGTGTGGATCAAAACATTGTACAGGCAACCTTGCCTCCTTCGTTTCTGCCCTGGACCCAGTGTTTGGGAGCTACTATTGCTTTAACATCCATTATCCAGTTCACCTGGCATCAACCCTGGAGTTTCTGCAGAGGTGTGTCTTTTTGGCCTTGATTGGGTTTATCTAACATTTTCACTTTATTGAACCTTCAAGTAGCTGCTGTGGTGACTTGGGGGTTACTGTAGGGGAAATGTCATTTTACCTCATATAAATACCTTTAGAGCTTGAATAGCTTGAATAAACAGTTATCATTGTGAAGATTTTTGTTAATGTGAAGATAATTTATTATTTGTCTGTCTTTCTTGTGTTTCCACAGGTGTTTTTTCTCCATCAATCCAGAAAAGGGCACTGAAGTAGAGAAGACACAAACATCCTGTCTCCATGTGAACCCCCAAGTCCTTACTTTGATTCAAGAACTTTAGGATCATGACAGTGGCATAGCCAGAAAAAGAGACATTGGGTGTGCACCAACAAAGACTGGGTGTGCCAAATTTATTTTCAACAAAATTGGATGTTACACCTCCACAAACATTCGAAAGCATGTATATCCAACATTATTAACAGGACAAAACATTTCCATGTTTGAGAGTACATATGACGTGCTCTCAAATAAATCAATAATATATAATAAGTATGATAATACATTAGAGAAGTACAGAGAAGGTCAGAGGGAGCTGCATAGAGAAGTACAGAGAAGGTTAGAGGGAGCTGCATTGTATCTTTGTAGATCTGGAGAAAGCTTATGACAGGGTGCCCAGAGAGGAACTGTGGTATTGTATGAGGAAGTCTGGAGTGGCAGAGAAGTATGTTAGAGCGGTGTAGGACATGTATGAGGACTGTAAGACAGTGGTGAGGTGTGCTGTAGGTGTGACAGAGGAGTTCAAGGTGGAGGTGGGACTGCATCAGGGATCAGCTCTGAGCCCCTTCTTGTTCGCTATGGTGATGGACAGGCTGACAGATGAGGTTAGACAGGAATCTCCATGGGCTATGATGTTTGCAGATGACATTGTGATCTGTAGTGAGAGCAGGGAACAGGTGGAGGAGAAGCTAGAGTGGTGGAGGTTTGCCCTGGAAAGGAGAGGAATGAAGGTTAGCTGCAGCAAGATGGAGTATATGTGTGTGAATGAGAGGGACCCAAGTGGAAGAGTGAGGTTACAGGGAGAAGAGATAAAGAAGGTGGAGGATTTTAAGTACTTAGGGTCAACAGTCCAGAGCAATGGACAGTGTGGAAAAGAGGTGAAGAAACGTGTGCAGGCAGGCTGGAATGGGTGGAGAAAAGTGTCAGGTGTGATGTGTGATAGAAGAGTTTCAGCTAAGATGAAAGGAAAGGTGTACAAAACTGTGGTGAGACCAGCGATGTTGTTTGGTCTAGAGACAGTGTCACTGAGGAAAAGACAGGAGGCAGAGCTGGAGGTAGCAGAGATGAAGATGCTGAGGTTCTCTTTGGGAGTGACCAGGTTGGATAGGGTCAGGAATGAGTACATCAGAGGGACAGCACATGTTAGAGGTTTTGGAGATAAAGTCAGAGAGGCCAGACTGAGATGGTTCGGACATGTCCAGAGGAGAGATAGTGAATATATTGGTAGAAGGATGCTGAGTTTTGAACTGCCAGGCAGGAGGCCTAGAGGAAGACCAAAGAGGAGGTTTATAGATGTAGTGAAAGAGGACATGAAGGTGGTTGGTGTGAGAGAAGAGGATGCAGAAGACAGGCTTAGATGGAGGCAACTGATTCGCTGTGGCAACCCCTGAAGGGAAAAGCCGAAAGGAGAAGAAGAGAAGAAGAAGAAGAAGTATAATAATATTTATAATAATAAGTAATAAAATAACCACACTTTATGTGTGTCCTAAAAAAATACATCACACAAACATAACCACACACACACATTGCGCGTCCAATGAAACAAACATAGGGAAATATAACACTCATGTGAGTACTCATGCACTCTCACAGGGCCATAACGTAAGTATCCACATTACGCATGATCAACAAAGCTATTTAACCATAGGCTGAACACAACTATTGGGCTTAACATTCATCACATATGATTATGTAACAGGTTGGCCTGATGGTTTTATATTCCAAAGCAAAGCAGCAGAGTAAAAGATAAGCATATTGCTGCTTACCTGTGCACACTGCACAGCTCTCAATTTAAAGGGCAAGACGGCATGGCTTGGCCTTGAATGCATTTATTATTTCATCAGAGTCCAGTTTCTCCGCGAGCTCTTTTTCAAACATGAGCAACAAGAGGCTATTCAGTCTGTCTGTTAGCATTGTTGCCCTGCTGATGGCTTTGATCCTGTTGACAACTGAAAAAAGGCGCTCCACAGAGCAACTTGTAACAGGCAATGATATCAGAATACGAAGCAAACAGTTCATCTTGGGGAAAACATCTTTGTCGCAGGAGTCTAAGACTTCAATAATGGACAGGAACTCATGTCCCCCATCCACCTTCTGTTTGATGAGTTGCCTAAACACAGTCAATTCAGGGTCCTCCAAACCAAGTCCATAATGCCTGCTTGGTGCGCGCAATATGTCCAGCTGGCAAAAAACATCTGATGCAGGCAGCAGGGAGGCAGCAGCCTTCATTATTCCATAAGAGTCACTCTGAAAACGGTTGTTCAATTCCATCAACTGTCTGTCAAGGATCATAATCCACTAGGACTGCAAATCAGAATTACTCCTGATGGATACACACCTGCCCACTGTAGAGGCCACATGCGAGTCAGCAAACTTTGCAGGCAGCTTTCTGTTTCGTGCGCCTGCTACATCCCAGTTCTGCACATCGTTTTTCTTCATGATGTCATCAGGTAGCCTGATTATTCTCTCGAATTCCCCATCTGAGTTACTCCTGAAAGTAGCAAAAGTTTCTTTGAGGCCCTCAATCATGTGGATGCAGTCAGTCATTGACACAGATGGGGACTGTAGGCTTTTTGTCACAAAATCACTTGCACTGAACAGCTTAGAAAATGCAACAAGAAGAAATATGAATCTTTTGGTCTGTACTTGTTGCAGGAGAGACTCTGTGTCTATTTTGGTCTGACCTTAGCCCTCCCCAAACTCAGTCAGTGTTTCTAATATAGCATCATACAATGTTAAAACTTGGCTCACAGATTCTGATTTTGAACTCCACCTAATATCTGTGGAGCGCACAAGCTCCAGACGGGGTGCGTTGGGGTGAAGCTCTTCTTGGATTTGTTGAAATCGTGTGTGTCTGTTGGCTCCGGTCATGAAATGATGCAGTGAATTCACAAAATCAAAAAAAAATGGCCACAGTGGGAGACACTTTTGAAGCTGTCGAAAGCACCAGATTCAGGCGGTGGGAGTGGCAGTGTACATACACTGTATGAGAAAAAGTTTTTTTGAGCTGCGCCTGCACCCCGGCTTTCCCACCGGACATAACTGCTGCGCCATCAAAACTGAAACCCACACACAATTCAGGATCCAGCTGCAGTGGTTCCAGTACTTCCAAAATCTTTTTAGTGATGCCAGAGGATGTCATGTCATCTGTCACGACAAATCCGACAGCTCTCTCTCTCAGGTTACCGTTATACACATACCTTAAGCAGACAGCAACAAGCTCTTTCTTTGAGAGGTCCTTATATTCGTCAGCTAAAATGGCATAGTACGTGTCAGTCTGTGCATGCAGCTCCGCTTTGATTTTTTTTTGAGGAGTAGTGATGCTGCAACTTCAAGGAGGTCGTTCTGAATGTCAGGACTCATCATTTTTGCGTTATTTGGAAGCTCATCAAAACGTTTTTTTATATCAGGGTCATAGTCACAAATTAATTTGAACAACTCTAGAAAATTTCCTCTGTTCAGGCTTTCTGCGTCCTCCCTGTGACCACGCAGTGCAATGCCTTGTTTTGCACAAGACAGCAAAATATCAATGACAACTTTCACGTGTGCCTGCTTTCTTTCAGTAGAGTCAATGAAACGCTCTTGTTTGCCTTTTGTAACCTGATGTATGATGTCACAGTTTCCAACTCGTTTTATCTCAATGTAACCTTTATGTCGGGCCACAGCAGAAGCATGAGCATTACTTGCTTCATGCTTTGCACAAAACTGACCTAGATGCCCCCAGTCTCCCATTCCAGTTTTTCCGAATCTGTCCTCCTTGACGTCTGTGCCAAAGTGGCAGCAGGACTGGCAAAAAACCGCATCCAGTTTAATGCTGTACTCTAACCAACTGTATCGGGCATACCATTTAGCAGAAAAAGTCCTCCTCTTTCCACTGAGAACTTGTGTGGCTGGGAAAGCTTGCAGTTTGGGCTGGCATGCAGGCTTGTCCACTGTGGAATGGTCTTTGATCCCCGAGGTGGCTGTATTGGGGTCGTCTGGCACTGTAACGTTAGCTGCATCATGCCCCATGGTGTGTGTAGCCTCACTAGTCTGTGTCGGAGGAGTCGTGGGCCTGGTTGTTGATTGTTGTTTCTGTAATGTAAAACGACACACAGTCACACACATCCATATTGGTCATTTTATGCCTGAATTTTGTGTTTTATACTGAATGGTTCATTTTAAACACTGTATACAGGAACATAGTGCAAGACTATAGTGACGCTGTTGCAAGGAAAAGAGAGAATAGTTCTGTAAAATATTTTTTTAACTGATGTCACCACACCAGCAGATGAATTTGTATACTGTATGTTGGCTAAGCTAATGTAAGCCTTATACACAAATAACTGAAACATGTCACATTATCATGAGAAAGAGTGAAATTATTGTGAAAATAACCCTGGGACTGATTAAGATTACTTTGATTTGATTGAAGATTTATTTCCTTTTTTATTTTTCAGACAAGTTGGACCTTACCGATAGGACGCTTGCAGCTTTGGCAAGACATTATTCAGCTTCATTAACAATATTGCCGGTGAACTGAATTAATGTTGGTTGTTAAATTTAACCCCCTCATTGCCACTGAGCTGTATAGACCATGAAAGAAAGCAGAGGTTCAATTGACACAATACATATTATGTATATTAAAAAAAGACATGATTTCTTGAAATGTTTTGAGGTGTACATAATACGAATATGTACAGTATGCTGAGAAATGAAATATGTTTTTGTTCACTCCTTTAAGGTTAATAAATTCTTGGAGAGGCAAGTTATTATTTTTTTTTTTTAAGCTGTCAGCACAGCTCTTGACGTATATGTTACTTTTCAATTTATAAATGGTTATGCTGTGTACACAGCATTTTGCCCCGTTTCTGGTAAACAAATGAAATTATCTAATAGGTTTTATTTCACTGATATTTCACTGAGCAATAATTCTAACAGGCAATGACAAATAGTTTTAGACAGCTGCCCAGTTTATATGAGATTGATTTTTTTAGACATAGAACAGGAACTTTAAAGTGTAATGAATATTTTGCAGAAAAATTCTGTTTATTTAGCATTTAGGTGTTTATTTGACTGTAAAAACTTCCTAGAAGACTGTAATATATATATATCTCATTCATTTGAATGAGAAAGTGTGTCCAAACTTTTGACTGGTAGTGTATACCTTTCTGTGGGGGCCTTCTGGGGCCTTTCTGTGGGGAGTTTGCATGTTCTCCCCGTACCTGCGTGGGTTTCCTCCGGGTACTCCTGTTTCCTCCCAACCGTCCAAAGACATCATGTTTGGGTTCATTTGTGACTCTAAACTGTCCGTAGGTCTGGGTGTGAGCGTGAGTGGTTATTCGTCTGTGTTTGTCTTTGTGTGTTGGCCTTGTGATGGACTGGCAACCTGTTGAGGCTGTACCCTGCCCTCACCCAGAACGTTGGCTGGGATTGGCTCCAGCACCCCCCGCGACCTGTAAACGGAAAAGCGGTAGAAGATGGATGGATGGATATGTCCTGTTATTTTTTTTTATTTTTATTTTTTTCAGAAAAACTGGCAGCTGTGGTTAACAGTTCTGTAAAAAATTAAGTATAAATGTAAACAACTTTACAGAACAATTTGTAAATTTTACATCTTAAAACTGTAGTAATTCACAAAAATTATATTTTACATTTGTAGATTATAATGTCCTTTACTGCTAGTTTAAATCAAATCAAATCAAATCAGATTTATTTGTATAACGCCAATCATAACAAAGTTACATCAAGGCACTTTACATATAGAGCAGGTCTAGACCAAACTCTTTATAAAATTATTTAAAGAGACCCAACAGATCCCCCGATGAGCAAGCACTTGGCGACAGAGGCAAGGAAAAACTTCCTTTAAGAGGCAGAAACCTCGGGCAGGTCTAGACCTTCTATAGGCCTAGACATACATATAGACATAGACAGAGACTCTATTCTATTCTCGGCAGGGAACCGCTCTGACTGAGGTGCAGAGGAGCGTGTTAAACTCTGCCTCCTAGTCTTGACTCGGGGTTGTCAGGGTTTTAACTTTCTAGCAGGGTTTTAATTTAGCAGGATCACACTGCATTTATACTTATTTCTTCAGTAAAATTGACATGCAATAATGTTCATTGTACATTGAATCCCAGTAGAATTAACAAGTTGTTCACATCTGTACTGTATTTTTTATGGAATTATTCAGTGTACCTGGGGGTTGCACATGATCAGCGACCTAACTTGGACCAGCAATACATCAGCATTTCTGCGTCTTGAGGACGTTGCTTTGTGCTGTGGCCTTGGCACTCCAGTTGTGACGTCTTTCTACAGGTGTGTGGTGGAGAGTGTTTTCACATAATCCATTACCTCAATCTGGTATGGGAACTGCTCTAATGTTGACAAGAAGGTGCTCGAGAGAGCAGTGAAATGTGCTGGAAAAATCGCAAATAGCAGCCTCCCTTCCAGTGGGAACATTACCATCAACAGGTGCAGGAGCAGGGCTTCCTGCATTATGGGAGCCCACACACACAGCATGGACTCTTTGCCTCACTCCCTTAAGGCAGAAGGTAGTGGGTCATCCGAACCAGGAAAATGTGGCTGAAACACAGCTTCTTCCCAGAAGCTGTAAGATTGGTTAACTCCCAGACTTATTAAAATCTCTCTGTCCTGACAGTGGGTGGATATATTAGACAGCAGGTGAACATTTTGTCCTGAAGTTGATGTTGAAGCAGAAAAATGGAGAAGTGTGAAGATGTGAGTGACTTTGACAAGAACCTGTTTAGATCCCTGAGTCAGATAATCTCCAACACTGCAGCTCTCTGGGATAATCCTGGTCTGTGGTGGTCAGGACCTATTAAAGTGGTCCAAGGAAGGAAGAACACTGAACCACTGGGTCCTGGATCAAGGCTCATTGATGGCTATGAGGAGTGAAGGCAGGACTATGTTGTGTCTTCCAAAAGAAGAGCTGCTGTAACTCAGACTGCTGAAGAAGTTCATGCTGATTCTGACAGAAAGCTGTCATAGCACACAGAACATCAGAGTTTGTTGTGTATGAGGCTGTGTAGCTGCAGAACAGTCAGGGGTTCCATTCTGTCCCATGTCCACCACCAAAAGATCCAACAATGTTCACATGGGTGCATGTGCGTCTCTTACCGAGAGAAGACATGGCATCAAGGCACATTATGGGAAGAATATGAGCCTTGGGTCCTTCATTCATTTGGCTGTTACTTTGACACATAGCACCAGCCTAATTATTGTTCAGACCAAGTCCAGCCCTTCATGGAAACAGTATTTCCTAATGTCAGTGGCTTATTTCAGCAGGATAATGTTCCCTGCCTCACTGCATTAACAATTCAGGAATATTTTGAAGAATAACAACCAGTTTGAGGTGATGGATTGGCTCCAAATTCCCCAGATTTGAATCCAATCCCATTCCCAGCTCACCTCCAGACGTCTAGCAGAGATCAGGCCTCAATGGATCAGGGCTGTTTGGGTGTAGAAAGGATGCGGCCTACACAGTATTAGCCAGGTGGTCCCATTATTTTGTACCTGATGGGTGTACTGTTGCATGCTCAGCCACGTTCTCCTGGTTCTGGAAGCAGTAACACAAACCTAACGCTAGAAGTCGCCCAACATCCACAGGAAAGCTGGTCATTGTGCTCACTTGAGCTGGGCATTAATCAAAGCTGCCAGCACACAACACTCTGCATCTACAGTGGGTGTCATTTTGTGGAAATAAAATAAATCAGAGTGTTAGGTGATTTATTTTATGTGACAAGTTGAAATTCTCAGATTATGGCACTTTTTTGACACTGAAGTAAAAGCATCAAAATCTGAAAGTGTTTGATTGTAATATTTGATGCTTATAAAATTGCTTTGTAGGTTTTTAAAGTTTGTCCATATCCAACCAATTTTCATGGAAGATTACTGCCTTTTAGATGTCTAACTTCAGAATAAGTGAAGTGAAACATATGGGGAGGTCATTACATAGCATCCTGAGCGTGTTGTCTCTGTTGGTCAGTGCACTCCTGGCGCGCTTTGCTCCGTGTTGCCAGTAAAGTTGCCAGATCCGTCAACAGACGAACCCCGCGCCGCAGACACCCACCCGCTCCGTAAGAAACACAAACGAGGGAAATGCCCGATAAAAGAGTTCCGATCCGGCATCTCTCGCTGGCGGATGAACAGACAGACGGCCAGAAAGTGTGACATGCTGTCAGAGCAAGCGCCAAACCAAGCAACCAGAGAGGACGACGCTGTTAGGGCGGATCTCCCGCGAGGCTTCCAACCATTTCGGTGCTCCGTGAGGGCGAAACTGGGATAAGGACGAACCGGAGAGGAGCAGGAACATGCCCAAAGTTTGTCCGTGCCATCTGGAAGTGCGACCCTGCAAAGCGCCGTCCCGCAACAGCTGAAGGAAATGAACATGTATTGAACGAAGAATGCATGTCGTTTGGGATTTATCTGTTATTTTACAAGCTTATATCATCTGCACGTCATCAGGTAAGGAGGCAAAAAAGGCAGCACGAGCTTTCATAACATCAGCACTACATTGAAATATGAGGCAAAGGAGTAGATGGAGTGATGCGTTCACTGACAGCACTCCCCGGTCTGCGCATGAATCAGCTCACCTGTGACTCAGGTGAACCTGTGTGCGCGCTTCTCTCGCTAAGCGCGTGTTTTCGACAGTGGCAGGTGGCAACAGTGCACCAGACAGCGAAGCGACATTCAGACCACCGAGATGAGAACTCGCGCATCATCAGCCAGCGTTTGGATCGGCAGCCTCGAATGCGCGCATCTGCCGATCACAGTTGTTGTAGTAGGATAGTAGTAGTAGCCTAAATACACGGGCTGGCTCAGACGGCCTCCTGCTGTGAACTGAAGAGGTCGTCGGATATCACTGTCAGTGTGTCACAATGTGTCCGTGTCATCGCGCCGCGGCCGTCCATTTGGGCGGAAACACAAATCGCTCAGTGGGATTAGTCAGATTCATGCTCCTCACTGCCGAAGCAGTCAGCATCCACTTCTGACCACAATGTGTGAGTTCGGACTGCTGATTTTTTTTTTTTTTTTTTCATCAAACAGACATTTTGACATATCACATTAAGGTTTGACTTCCTCCACAGGGGACACAGACCCACACAGGTCCAACATGTATGCCTGACTTTACATTCATGCGTTCAGTGGAATTCAATATTTTGATGCAGTTAGCCTCTATAAGAAATGGCTTGCAGTCGAAATGTAATTCTTGCATGGAAACATTCTCATAACATTCACGAATAACTCAGAATAAATGTTAATTAACTTAAATACACACTTTCACATACAGAGTAATATAACAAACCAAAAAAATGAATGAGGAACATATTCAACTGTAGAAGTGGAAATGAAAAGGCCTTCAAGTGGAACCAAAGGAAAGTCCAACAAATAAATGGGTGTTTTTCCATTTGTTATGAGTGGTGCACACCACAAAATTTATTTATGTGTTATATATAAATATGTGTGTGTAAACAGTTTATAGATATGATTATCCATATATAAGCAGGTAATTTATACACTCATATCACTGCAACCCTTATACACTATATAATGGTTGCAAACATTTTATTGTGTATCTCTTGTTGTTTCATATATTGATGTGGAATGATTGGAAATATATGTGGTGTTTGAATTCTTACTGCTGAAAAGAATTTAAACCATTTCCTTTATCATAATAATTAACAATAGAAATCGCCATGAACCCCTTTGTAACAAACATATCTTGCAACACAGTGCTGCTCACCTCCCTCCTCCACTGGGAGTAGGGCTGCGTCAGATGCGGGGGTCGGGGGATGGCGAGATTGGGCTGGGTTCTGTCTGCGCTGAGCAAAACTCAATATTGTGTCTTGCTGTTACTTGAGTGAATCCAGCCACAGCTGTAGTCAAACAGGACATTTGATAATCAGAACATTCACAATTATCACTCAAAATCAGCAGGGTCAGGAGCTCTCTCTCTCTCCTTCCCTTTGTCTTGTTGATTGTCCCCTCACCTTCCTGTTCGGTCTTAAAGTTGTAGTTACGTCCATGAGCAACAGCAGGTTAAGAAACCATTCTCTCTGATGGGCTGTGTCTGTTTAATGATCTTTTTGGCTCTTTTTAAACACAACATGACACATAAACATAACAAAGAACACTTATAGAAAAGACAGTTGGCCTGAGTGTGTCTGTATTAGTGTGTGCACATTTTTTTGCAAGTATACCAAAAATGAGTTTATGACAGGTAAAATATAATTTGATATAAATTTAAATATGCTACTGCTGATAATAAAAAAATAATGGAAAACTCAACCAAAAATTGTCATGCAATTAGCAAAGCCAGCAGCTGTTGCCAGTCAAATGCAATGATTCGGACCAATCAGCAGCCTATGAAGGACAAGCCTCTGGCAGCCATGGTTGTGCGTTAGCTGTGATGATGTAGTGGTGCACACAATAAAGTCACCCAAGTCCATTTTCGTGCTACACATTAAGTAAAGATTCTTTTTTTTACAAAGTGCAAGAATATTACTTTAGATTCAATCGATACTCAGCGTTATCTCCTGGAATGTTGTACTCTCTTTGTCTGCAGTTGGGGAAAACATACTTCAAGTAGTTTATATCCATTAGAAAGAAGATACTCAGAGGGCATAGCCTTCCAATTACATGATGAAAGTTAGGTTACCTTCCTCGCCCTGGGCCCTGATTAGACCACACTGGCAGGAAAAAGAAAAGACACTTGCAGGGTCAGCAGGCTGACTACTCTGCTTCAATGAGGGGGTGGGGGGCAAATGCTGAATATCCTACAAGATTCAACATAAGCAGTATTGGCAAATCTACTGTTGAACAACAAAACACTTATTCATGGTTAAGTGGTAACTCAGCTTCATCTGCTGCCATCTTATGCACAAAGATTCTGATTGTCTGATTGATTCACGTTAGATGCTCCCTAACAGCTACTGGCTACGTAATATCACCACTGCCGACGTATACAACTGCTATTGAACTACTGTGTCCTGAATTACTGAACCCTAACCCCAACAACCACAACTAGAATGAACGATCGCTCCACATAGACACATATATAACATAGAGGAAAGACTAAAAACTTCTTCAACTCACATTACACCCCTGAAATATTATTTACACAACTGATTGTGTCCCAGTGACAGTGAGAGGTGACTGTAAGCTACAGTAACACCAATGGCAGCTACAGTAGCACAGATTCCGCAGAGTGAATACTTTACTTTGTAACCAAATGTTGTCTATTGTTCTTATTTGGACTGAAAAACCCCCATTATGAGATGTGATGTACTGCTCATTGAAAGCTTGTCTTAATGGAAAACAATGTTTATATTTTTTTGTTTTTAATGTTTATTATATATATATATATATATATATATATATATATGTTGTTTTTTTTTTCTTTTTTCATGGCCGGCCTTAGAGTTAGCAACTGGCTCCACTGGCGATATTCAATCTGATTGGTTATAGTTAGTCTGCGATACACACATGGTTTATCCACTCACCTGCCAAGTAGTTTTTGAAAGCACCTGCTCTCCAATAAATCCTTTCCAGATCGTTTGGCGTGCCATCTGCAGGGTGAGGTTAATCATGTAATAGAAAAAATCATGTAAAAGGAAAACTCTCTGTAACTCTGTCTGTATTTTGATTTTCTCAACAATTATTCATCCGATTGCCTTCACAAAGGTACTGTTGAGGCCCAAGGATGTGAATGTTGAAAAACATTCACATTATGTCTGCCAACTGAAAATCCAAGTATTTATGAGTATTTATTGATGAGTTTAACTCATAAATGCTAATTTTAACCCAGATACTCTTCCTTAGTGTGAGTCAAGAAAAAGTAATTTAACTTGGCCCATCTTCACTGAAGTGGTGCTGCAGCATTTGGGTCATAGACTGTATACAAAAGTGGACGTAAACAGCAGGGCGTGAAGTGAAGTCAATGCTTAAATGTGTTAAATTTCTATTTTATCTAATAACCATCATGGGGCAATCCCATTGGCTGTAAAAAGAAGTCAGATTGTATTGAAGTCTATGGGAAAATGGCGCCACTTATCACTTGCTGTATTAGCCCAGTAAACGTTTTCCTAATGAGTGTATAGTTTCATTCTCTGCTCACTTATCTTGAAGTTTTCTTTACACTCATTCATAGCATAGCAACAGTGGCAACATCTATGAAATGAGCTTGATTGGCATTCACCACCAATTCTGAGTTGTGTGCCCTAATGAGCAGTTCTGATGGAAGATGGAAAAAGCAGAACTACATTATAGGGGCAGGTTAGCACCTGCAAAATTGATACATGTCAGGTATAAATGTAAGCCGCTTTTACAGTAAACATGCAATGAACCATAAGGGCTCTGTCAGTCACAGGCGCTGAGAATTGTCCGGAACTTTTCCATGCCATATGGCACCTCTGACAAAGCATTTCACAACCTGCTAGTGATTTCTGTTTGGCATGTCACATTCTGGTGAACCATCTGTGGGTTAAGTTCAGCATATAGCAGGCAGGCGGCAATACAGCTCAGCAAACATAAGCCAGAAAAACTTCCTCTCTTGATCGAATCTCACAAGTTGACCTGACTGTCATAGAAGTTCTGGCATATACATAAAGATGACAGCTCAGGATGAAGGTAAGCCAGTACGAGCAAAGGCCGGAGGGTCAGTACACTAAGACAAGAAGAGGCTGTGTTACCATGTTGGGTATAAATGACTGAGATCATGAATTATGACTATGTGCTCAAGGTCAATTGATAGGCTTTTCATGGTGGTATATGGGTGAATACTGTAGTCTCAGTTTCTGGAGAAACTGCTCTGAAAGCTGTATGGTTTGTGTGGCTAGGGTGGGCATTGTCTTTTGGTATTCTTCTCACCTCACTACTATCGCTGATGCTTGGATGATTGGAACCAGTAATATTCTGGGTGTTTCATCTGCTGCAGAGCCTTCTCATCCCCAGCTGTGCACATCCCATGCAGGTTTGTGATGTGTGAGTGTTTTCTATTACGCCTTTGTAAAAATGAACAAGAACTTGCTACATAATTTTGCTTTCTTCAGCTTCAGCTTCCTTAAGTAATACAGTCTGAGTCATCTTTACCAGGGGGAGTTGTCACAACCATGACACGGTCTCTGTGACTCAGAGGTACCTACCCAATATACACATGAGAAAACTTTTGTTGTGTGCTGCTGCAGATCATCTTGTTAGCTCCTCTAAGCATTGATGAATTCATTGTGCACTATGTGCCTTCAAAGATTTTATAAGATTGCTGGTTGCTTGTGGAAATTGGCAATCCCTTCCCCTCGAGACTACTAATGTTACACAATTCATCAGAAATCCATTCCCCATTGCTGCGCTACAGCAACAGTAGTTACTGGTGGGTGCATGGCCTAATTTCCTGTGCAGTGTTATTGCACAGGAATAAATAGGGTAATGTTAGCTGAAACATTAACTGTTACGCATATGAAAAGAATTGCATAACTGGCATGCTTGCCGACGCCTCGAACAACTACATGCATTTTACATAGATGCATTTCTGATACTAATTGGAAATGGATCTATCCTTTCTACTAAACGTGTAGCTAATTAAATGTAAGTGTTGTATACTTCTTAAATGCTGAGCTCTCAGGCTCAACAGTCAATGTGCTACCTGTAACAAAAGGTCTTTTTACTCAGATAATCTGTGACTGGTGATTTGTACTTTTCAACAAGGTACAACTACAGGTAATTTAGGAGAAGCGTCTGTTTAACAGGGTCTGTGGTGAATGTCAGCCAATGTTAAATTAAAGGCAGACAAGAAGACATTAAAATGACAGAACAAACAAATTAGAAAATTTTCTTATTTCTTATTGTATTGACTGTAACTTCCATTATTGATGTAGCGGATGGATGTGATTAAAAAGTTGTGACATTAGGACTTTGTTTATTCTCTCTAATTTTGGTGTTGATGGTCTATTTTCATGAGCAGTATTTTTAGCACATAAAATACTTAAGCAGACTTTTTTTTATTACATAATGCATCATTAAGAAAGCTGTATTCATATTTTGAAAAACTGTTGACCCTGTAAAACAAGCTGCTATCATGCTGTAATACCGGTGGAGAGGACCCGCTGTGATATAAAAGCCATACTTTAGTTTCAGAAGCTACAGCTTCTAATCTAGACAAAAAGCTCTGGTCAGCATGACATTAATGTTTGATTCATATTTATCTCTGTAGAGTTTCTCACAGTTCATCAGAATGGAGGAAGAATGAAATCTGTGGATTAAAGTGTTTGATAATATTTGATGTGATACAAGTTTCAATGCTTTGTTCTCAAGATTGTATTTCATGTATATTCATAATGCAATCAGCCAAATAATTTTCTGTTTGTGTGAAGACACTATGCCTGCTTTCCAATGTAAGCTGCTTCACTACCTTGGATGATTTTAACTACAGATTAGTAAAAATCTCTTTCATAGCTGACTTCATCCATTCTTACCCCAAGGGCTCACTGGGAAGAATAACATAGGTACTGCTGTGTATCATTTCTGAGCCTCTGCGGATCGGATGCTGGATTATTAATGCAAGCTACTGAATGGAACTTTTCAAACATTATTTTAGTTGAAAAATACCCCAAAACAAGTGCAGGTGAAAATCCAGGGGGGAGAAAGCCAAAGGGTTGGGAACAGAACAGAAAACTCAGGGTCAGGAACAGAAGGCAGGCGGGTTACTGGGGACAAAATGAAGATGGCAGGTCAGGAATAGGCAGAGTTGGCGAGAGAAAATCAATCTGGAGTTGAGAGCTGGAAAGTCTTGCAGGGAAGACAAAGAATAATCTGGCAAAGGCTGACTGTAGCAGAGGGGCTTATTATCTGACCTGATGAGTGACACACAAGTGAGAGGGTTGTGGCTGGCAGAGGAGCGGTGAGTGGAACACTGGGATTTAAACTGAGCAACGGAATACGACTGTGACAAACAGCAGCACTAAGTAATTTTCTTCCCCAAGTTTCTGAGTGAACCTCACCAATTCTATTCAATCCAGTTTTAATTGCATCAAATCTGCTCCAAATCACAACATACATAATATGAAGTTCAAGCTTAAGTTCAAGATCAACCTCAGCTTTATTGTCATTTGTCACATACTGGTACATTACTGTATGAAATGTAATTTCTCATCGACTAAGTACTACATGCAAATATGACATCCAAAACAGATCAACACAAGCAAAGCTATATAGTTATGCTACTGGCCTTTATTATGGCTGTGTGTGCTGTGGGATGGGTGAGGTCCTTCATGGTGGAGGAGACCCTGCGTGCACAGTGTGTCTGATGCCCTGGATAGAGTGGAGGAGGACCCCTGTAGTCCTCTCAGCTGTTCTCAGCATGTGTTGCAGGGCCTTGTGATTTGCTGCTGTGCAGTTGTCGTATCACACTATCATGCAGCTGGCCAGGACACTCGGCACAGTGCCCGTGTAGAACGTGGTGAGGATGAGGTTAGTGAGGTTGTGAAGTTAGGACAATTTACAATATTATAAAGAGAAAGGCTATTGTTTCCACTCTGAGCAAAGCACAATGGAGAGGAAAAACTCCCTTTCAACAGGAAGAAACCAACTACAGAACACAACTGAGGAAGGTGCAGTCACAAAACTTAACAGGTGTGCAGTTGAGACTAAAATATAGTGTTGAGTTCTCATGCATTAATTCAGTATGTCCCTGTGCTGATAGGTGGTCCCATTGTTCGAGTTACTGTTTTGTGCTTTGGTTTTTCATTTCATGAATGCAAAGTGTCAAAAAGTACAATTGCCGCGGTTGAACATTTCATTATAATTCAATACTTCCTCCACAAATTACAGTCCTCTTCCTGATATTCTGTCATCTCTACCAGGCAAATAAAATATGCCACAAAGAAATCTCCCCTCCTTCAAAACAACTTAAGTTCTTTATAACTGATCTGTAGCCTACTATGACAGTATACAGTATATGTCTGAGATAATGTCTGTATATCCATAATTTACAAATTTTGTTCCAAATTTTTGTTGCACACAACACGACTGAAAGAGGGTTTTGGATAAAATTATGGATGGGATTCAAACTGTTTGCCAGGTCATTTACCCTCTGAGGACAGCCAATGTAGGCAGCATAGTGGTTAGCTCTGGTTTCCTCCGACTGTCCAAGGACATGCATGTCTAGGTTGATTCGTAACTCTAAGTTGCCTTTAGGTATGAGTGCAAGTGGTTGTTCATCTCTGTCTGTCTCTATGTGTTGGACTGGCGACCTGTCCAGGGTGTATCCCGCCCTCACCCAAAACATTGGCTAGGATTGGTTCTAGCCATCCCATGACCCACAAATGGATAAGCAATATACCATGAGTGGTTGAGAGAGTGAGGAAAACCGATGTGAGAAGCACTGAATTCCCTAATTTAATGCTGGACCAAGGCTGTGGCTGCCAACGTCTACAGTGGGGTGGAAACTGGAATTATATCAAATTCTCTAAATAATATTTATCTATTTATATTTACTTTTTCATCCGTCAAATTAAATGTTTAAATAAAAAATGTTAATATTGTTACAAACCCTCTAAAGTGTTAAAGAAACCATAAAGTAAATGAAGACATTCTTTAAATACAGATATAGACGTTTTAAAAATCCTTATTTACCTCAAAGTGTGATTCAGCCCCTCAGCTGATTCTGACTGAAAATTAGCTTGGGCTAATTTAAACACTCTTAAATGGTCCTCTCCTTCTGATTGGCCAAACATCCAGAAGCCCATCCAGCACCAGGCCATCCTCAGATCACTGTCAAAGTCCAGAAAGCGTAGTGCGGTCCTGTTAACTGAAAATACTGTAATTAACAGAAAATGTACCTTTTGTTTGAATCTGATTCAGTTAGTTGTATAGTTACTTACAAAGGAAGATAAGGTGTTTTTGACACAGCGACAAGCTCAAACTAGTCAGTAGGTGGGCATTATGCAAATATTACATAATGAGGCTGATTTAACTATGGAGGAAAAATCCTGGAATACAAACGAGGTGATGCCAGCTCTTTGGAAAGAGGATTTTTCTCTGGAAAAGAATAAACCTTTGGACTTAAAGGTTTTTAACCTGGAAAACCTTTTGCAAGCTGAGAGAAGCTTTAACACACTAAAGAAAGAGAAACTAAAATGGGCTTTTTAACTGATGAGAGCTCTTTGTAGAAACCGAAAACGTTTTGACAAATCATTTTAGATTTTTTTTTCTGATGACGCATTGCTACATTAGCTGTGTGGTCATTTTTTTTTAAATATTAGTATGTGGCACTAATTGAAATCTTCCTCCTGGTTCATTTCTTCCTGTTCCGTTCTGCTTCTGTGTATTTTCCCGCTGCAATTATTCCTGCCACAAATGTTTCTACTCCTGTGAATAATTTTCTCCGATGCAAGCAGGTAGTGAGCTTGCACCCATTACTATCACCCATAACAAATTAAGATAGGCAATACAGATAATATTGAAACAACATACTGTATAACACACGTGTGCTTATAATATCCAACAGACCAATAGAACTAGTTCCTGCACCATTCAGGTCTACCCATTAGCCCTGTTTTAATTGTGCTGCAGCTGTCAGGCAGGCTGGGTGTATCTTGTAAGATTGGGTGGCAGCGTAGCTCAGTGACAGCCTGAGGCCAGAGAGACACACAACTGTGGAGTGTGCAGACCACAGGGACATCCTCCATATGCCATGTATGAACAAATCTCCATTTGACCTACTTTTTTTAATGAACAGTCATCAACAGAGAAGTTCTTATTTAAAAAAAATTTGAACTTTAAAGCATTTATGAAGGCATTTAACACATATGTATATGTATTGATATATTATTTACTGACTGCACTTTCTCCATGTTTCTCTTCCTGTCTCCCTGCAGCTCAGCCTATTACATCCAAGCTTGATGAGGGTTGGTGGGCGTATAAGGATGTTGTCCAGGAAAGCTTTGTTCCAGGTAATAGACCATCACCTGACTCATCAAGGGCAGGGTTCAACACCGGGGCATGTTGAAATATATTATTTAAATAATACATTTAACAAAAGCTTTGGGAGGATACTGTCAGTGAGCACAGCAAATGATTTTTGTTTCTTTGAAGCTAAATCGTGCTTAAGGCCGATGAAGAAGGTTTTCAGGAAGGTCCAGTTTAGTTCAGGCCTCTTGGTCACTACAGTTTGTTCTTTTGGGAGCCAAACCATTCAAATTGTTGTTAAGTTAATTATTTAACCCTTACAAACCGGACATATCAGAAACCTTTTGGGTAAGGAGCGGATCAATTTTGACCCACCCCAAGAATTCCCTCATATTAAGTGTCTATATCAAATTTAGCACCACAGATCTATTGAGAATGATTAAATAGCCTATCTGATATTAATAAATGCAGGATTCATTTTTAAAATATGTTCCAGAGAGCAGGGAGAGTGTATTTTTTAGATTTTACTAAATTCATTTTTGGAGCCAAACATCTATTACACAATATCATGTCTTGTTTTACATAAGAAATGAAAACATAACAGCCATAGTGACTTAAATATGTTTTATTGAAAATGAAATTGAATGAATGTTCTGGAACAGCTGGAATGCACAAAATAATTATTTATAACCTTGGCAACCATTAAATGCTGCCTTCGTTGCTATAGAGCTCCGGACGTCACGTGACTTATTTTGTTTACGCCGCCATTTTGGCAGTAAATGGAACAGAAAATGGCTAGTGCCGGTGCCGCAGATTTTAAGTCTTCTGAATTCACGTCTCACTTTAACTTGGATAAATTTGGTCTTTACATAAAAAAAACTAAATAGATTAAATATTACTGACCCATATAATGCCCCCAGTGCTTTTTACTAGCATCTCCACCAAAAAGGACGTCCCAGGCCTGCTGTATCCTCACTGGAAGGGTTAGTGTCGCTTCATGTAATGTTAAAACTAAGCTAATTGGCAGTGTAACAGTTAGCCAGTTAGGCTAACGTTAGGTAGCTTAGGTACCGCTTTCTGATGATAATAATAATATATTGCATTTATAAAGTGCTTTTCCATCTAAAATATGCTCAAAGCGCTGTGGGAGAGGGAGAAGAGGTACACACCTAATCACCCACCTGGGTGATGCTAAGGCTAATGCTAATGCTAAATTCCTAAACAGTGGATATGTCCCAGCAGCAGAAAAGTAATCAATTTCCAAAAAAGAAAAAAACATCAGTGGCGAGACTGCTAAATGAGTCATCTGTAGCTGATACTGTAATCTATTTTAATGAATAAACTATTTTTTAACTAATGTTGTTCTCTCCCTATCATTGTTATTAAGTAAGTATCTGAATATCATTGATTTTCAAGGCTGTTATCAAGTGCAGACCAAAATGCCAGATGTCAACCAATCAGAGCAATGAAACATGAATTAGTCATATCAAACCCGCCACATATAAGAGGTTGAGATTAGCTCAACAAATATCTGGTCAGGTGGAAATCAGTTTAAATGAGTGGATATTCAGCCTGATCTGTGGAGAGAAACAGAATGTGAACTTGTGATCAGGATGGCGAGCCCAGGTCACATCTGTAGCATTCTCATAGCAATCTGATTTTTAGGGCCTGTGAAACATGTTTCCTTTCAAATGTAATCTCACAAACAACAGAAATGTGAGTAAAAATTTTTATTTTCAGTTTAGTTTATGCCCATCTGTAGTCAGTTATATCTCTTCATTTACATCACTGTCACTGAAAGGGTACCACAGATTCAGACACATTTGTAAGGGCACAACATACGCTCACAATTTTGTCAAGGTAGGTCACATCATTTTCTCTAGTGTAGTCGCACGGAGATTAGCTAGTTACCTAGAAAGGAATAGTTTAATAGATACTGCAGTACAGAAGGCAGGATTACCAGGTTTTGCAGAGTGTTTAAAGCACACTAGCATGATTTGGCATCAGATTCAGGCAGCCAAGATTGAGAAAAGAGACTTGTGTGTAATATTTTTGGATTTACCAAATGCATTTGGTTCAGTGCTACACAGCCTTATTTGGGAGGCGTTTGATTATTTTAGAGTGCCCGGAGTAGTTGTTAATTTAGTAAGAGCATTTTTCCAGGATATCAGACTATGTTTGCAGGGTGTATGATTTCTCCATTAGCATTCACAATGGCGATGGAGGTAATTATTAGAGCTTCTAAGTGGGTTGTAGGTGGAGAGAGGCAACAGGATGGGATGCGCCTTACACCAATTAGGGCATACATGGATTATATGACGTTGGTGACTACAACGGTGCCATGTATGAAAAGAGTACTTGAGAGACTTAATAAAAACTTACAGTGGGCTAGTATGAAAATCAAACCTAGTAAGTCTAGATACTTATTGAAGTATCTCAATAAGTAGAGGGAGATTAAGTGATAGAAAGTTTGTAATAGATGAAGAGGAAATTCCAATAATTAGGTAAAAATCTGTAAAGAGTCTAGGTAGGTGGTACAAGGCAGACTTGCATGATGGAGAACAGGTAGTGCAGTTTCGGAAGGATGTTGTTGAAGGACTGGATAGAATAGATAAATCAGGGCTTCCAGGAAAGTTGAAGCTGTGGTGTTTGCAGTTTGGATTATTTCCCAGGTTGATGTGGCCACTGTCTGTATATGAGATTCCATTATCTGCTGCAGGGAAAATGGAAAGATTGGTTAGCTTTTACATTAGGAAGTGGCTAGGAGTTCCTAGATGTTTAAGTACTGTGGCACTGTACGGGAAAGGCATACTTCAGCTCCCAGTATCTAGTCTAGTGGAGGAGTTTAAATGTACCGAGGTTAGGACAGAGCTCCTGTTATCTGGGAGTAAAGATGTGGTTGTTAGTAAGGTGGTTCCAAACCCAACTAAGGGGAGAAAATGGAATCCAAGAATGGCAGTGCAGGAAGTGAAAGCAACTCTTAGGCATACAGAGATTGTGGGTAATGTGCAAATAGGCCGGGGAGGCTTGGGGCTTGGCCCAGGCAAACCGGTGTGGAGTAGAGCAGGTCCCAAAGAGAAGAGGAAGCTAGTTGTGGAGCAGGTTCATAGACAGGAGGAAATATTAAGGGGTGCAAAGGCAGTGGCTCAGGCTAAGCAGGGACAGTGGTTGAACTGGGAAGGTGTAGAGAAGAAAAAGCTTAGTTGGAAGGAGCTGTGGAGTATGGAGGAAGGTAATATTAGATTTTTGATAGGGGCAACATATGATGTATTGCCAACTACCCAGAACTTAAAACTCTGGGTAAATGGAGACCCGCTATGTTCATTGTGTTCAGGTACTGCAACTCTAAAGCACAGTTTGTCAGGTTGTAAGGTTAGTCTGTCACAAAGACGGTATACGTGGCGACATAACCAAGTTTTAAAAAGCTTAGCTGCAGGCATTGAAGATATACGGAGGCAGGTAAATTTAGGAGGGTCTAAGTTAGAGAGAGTTGCAATTCAGTTTGTTCAAGAAGCTGAGAAAGTTAATAAGATTACAAGGAGGCAAGGCAGCTTAGAGGATACTTGTGATTGGGAGATGCAGGTGGATTTAGGAGGAAAGCTTGTTGTTACCCAGGAAACAGCCAGTACAAAACAAAGGCCTGATATAATTTTGTGGTCTAGGAGTAGAATGAGAGTATATTTCATTGAGCTGACTGTTCTGTGGGATTCAGTTGTAGAAGCATATGAAAGATATAAGCTTAGGTATGTAGAGTTAGGGGCTGAAGCAGTGAGGATGGAAAGTTAAGATTTGTCCAGTGGAAGTAGGATGTAGAGGGTTTGTAGCAAGGTCTGTTGTCTCTTTGTTTAGGGAGTTAGGAGGAAGGGGACAGAGTGTGAGGAAAATAGTGAAGGAAATGTCGGATGAGGCAGTAAGATCCAGTCAGTGGATTTGGATTAGAAGAAATAATAGTTGCTGGGGGCCCAGCAGGGGGAGCACTTAGGATAGACAGACTTTTGGGAGAAGCAGAGGAAGAAATGCAGGAAGAGGAAGTGTATTTAAGTGGAGGGTGTGGCCTGTGCAAGCCTCTTTGAGACCATGTGGTTAGTCCAGGTGAGTTGGCCTGTATTGGTTTGATTTGGCTTGTGTTATGTCTTTCTCTGATTATAGGACTGTTTAGGTGAGTTTGTGTGCTGAATCTGCAAGTGTATCTTGTTGTGTGTATCTTGTGTATCTTGTTCTCCACCTCCTGATCCCTCTATACTTTCATTACCCCCTATCCGAACCAGGGTCTGTATCCCATCCCTACTTTTATCTCCACCTCTTCTATTTCTCCCCCCTACCCGAAACAGGGTCTGTATCCCCACCCCGCTTTTAGTGGTGCAGTTGGCGAGAGGTCGGAGTGGTTGACGATAGTACTGTTTGAGATAATTGTCTTGGTGTGAGGAGCGGTGATAGCTGGCATTAGGGGGGTGACTCTGGGACGCCAGTGATCACTCTCTAGCCTCCTGGAGGTGTCGTGGGACCAACTAGACGAAACACTGGTGAAAGGAGGTTCCCACCTGATGACCCCAAAGACATGCTAGCTAGATATAGTTATCTTTAGGGCACGTAGGGCAGGTCGCAAGGTTGTTGTTACAGATGGTACTGGTTAAGAATGGACACTTCACTTGCGGGGCGTGAGATTCACGCTTTGCGTCATCTGTAGCCACTACGTGGAAGCATAGTACTGAAATGTAGTTCAAAAGGTTTTGGGACAATTCCACATTTGACCACAATGTACCCATTGATGGCCACCAAAACCTTTGTGCGATGAAGAACATGGTTCTTTTGACCCCTGGGTGACAGGTGAGCAGTGATGTGCAAGCACAATGGATCACCTGTGGGCGCATGGCGACCCTAACCCTAACCCTAACAAGAGATTTTCTGGGCAAACACTAGGTGTTGGGCTTTCACCATTTGCTTGCTTCACCTCAGATTCTATTTGCCCTCCAACCACATGGTTTTGTGGAGGGATGGATTCAGGCTCCTTGGCAACAGGCTCAGGGTCAAACAGACGTGACAGGGCTTCGGGCTTGGTGTTCTGGGACCCCGGCCTGTAAGAGAGAACAAAATTAAATCTGTTAAAAAACAGAATCCATCTGGCCTGGCGAGGATTTAATCTCTTGGCTTTGAGGATTTGTGGATGGACTGGGCAAAGCCCCAGTCCATCAAACTCTGATCTGCCCTGGAATCTATCAGGGCCTTTACCTGCACCGTGGTGCCACCATTCTGCATTTTGACATCAGTTGAAGCTATAGTCGGGGATTGACTAGAGGAAAGGCCACTCACCAGTAGTCTCTCATCCACTGGCTTCCCAGTTTTCTTCACAGGACATGTTGCCCCCACTGGCCCCATCCTTCCTGACGATGAAGCCGGCGCTCTTCCAGTGAGTTTCTAGCTCTTCTTAGCTGCATGGGTTCCTCTTTCTCCTCTTGCAGCGCTCCTTGTTGGGACACCAGTGAGGGGAGATGCGGAGCTCACTGCCAGATGAGGTTAGATGCCTCTGGAAAACCCTGTTGGCTTCCCATTGTGGCGTGCTTGGCTTGGTGTTCTCTCTCTTAGAGCCGGTTGTCTGTTCGGATGGCCAAGGCTATTGGGGCATCGAGTCTACTAGGTAAATCCAAGGACACCAACAAGTCCAGAATCTGTTCTGACAGACCTTTGAGAAACACATCATATAGAACCGCTTCGTTCCAGCCGCTGTCAATGGCCATGGTGCGGAACCAGACCGCATAGTCACAGAGTCTCTTCCCTGTCTAATAGTGCTTAGTTCGCATGCCTTCTCCCATTCCGAAGGAACAGGGTCAAATGCTTTTCTTAAAGTGTTAGTGAATAGTTTCAGTGACTCACAGATTGGTGATCTCCAAACCCACTCCCCTGACACTCAGGCTTCCGCTCTTCCCATGAGATGAGAGATCTGGAACGCCACCTTGGATCTTTCAGTGGTGAATGTTGTGGGCATAAGGTCAAAATGCATTGCGCAACTCACAATAAAGGTTTTGCATTCTCAGTACTCACCAGAGAATTTCTCAGTGGGCGAAAGGCATAGCGTTGTGATGTGGGTGGATGCCATCTGTGCAGGACCTGCAGTCAGGAGTGGAGACTGAGCATCTGGCTCTACCACAGGGGTGTCCTTAGTGAGTAAACTGAGGATAGGAGGTGCAATTGTGTGGCCATGGCAGACTGTAAGTCTTCCTGGCTGCTCGCCATCCTCTTGATTGGGCTCTGCAGGGTCGACATCACTTCCTCCTGCTGGTCCAAATGGGCATCTTGGGAGTGGACACCGGCCCTGAGGGTTTCTGAGTTGGATGGGTCGATTTCAGGCCAGTTTGTACTGACAGACCTGTACGAATCTGAACCCTAATGGGCGACTCGCAGGACAAGGGAGCAAATTAATAAATGTTTATTTACAAAGTTAAGCTCAAAATCACTCTTTGAGGAAAAAAACTGGTACGTAATGAACAGCAAAAGTAGCAACAAAAGATGCAAGCAAATCCTTGGAAATTGCTCTTTTGGTATGTACTGAAACCTACGTGGAGCTTTTGCTTCGAAGTACTGTTCTGAGGTCTGTATCAGAAGGATGATGTCGCATGACTACTCCATTTCACATGCAGTTTGTTTGCGAAGTGTCTCTGATCAGTAGAAGAAGCCACATTGGTGTACATTTACATGTAGTTACATATATTTACAATATTAAGAATACCTTACTAGAACCATCAAGCTGCTATACTGCCTCATCTGTTCCAGCTGGCAAAGACATGTCTCTCCATTCCAGCCACATCAGTGCCCTGTGAGAGAATATTCACAAAAGCAGGAGAGATTTTAAACAAGAGAAGAAACCGTCTCAGTCCAAGCATTGTTGAACACATTGTTTTTCTGAATAAAAATACTTAACTGTACACAAGCACCTCCTACAAATACCGACTGATTGAAACAAAATATCCTTCCATACAAATAATACTATAAACCCAAACAAAACAAAACACAATAAGTTGAAAGAGACAAAAAGACACGCAAAAACACTCAACTGTTTGAGTGTAGTATTTCAAGATCACGTTTATTTGGCCACCAGATGTGGTGCGATGTACTGAACATTCCAAAAGATTGATTCTTTTTCCTGAATCAATTTTTCCCAATGGTTTGATCTCTTGAATGATGCCATTACTAGATCTTTTCATTCATTCATTCATTCCATTCATTCATCTTCAACTGCTTGACCGTCTCCAGGTTGTGGGGGTGCTGGAGTAGACAGAGAGAAACAATCACTCAAACTCACATTCAGACCTATGGACAATTTAGAGTCACCAGTTAACCCAAACATGATGTCTTTGGACGGTGGGAGGAAACTGGAGTACCTGGACGAAACCCATGCAGGCACGGGGAGAACATGCAAACTCCACACAGAAAGGCCCCAACTGAACCCAGGACCTTCTTATTGTGGGGCGACTATGCTGCCGTGCTGCCCCCCTAGAGCAAGATAATGCTTGAAAAACTAGACAAAGTATCAACACAAATCACAAGGCTAAGCTTGACACAAAATATCAAAGTGTTTACACAGGTGAACACAATCAGGGTGGGGAAAGACAATCAGACTGGTATAAGAGGAAGGGCAAACAGACTGAAACAGGATAGTAGGAATTTCTAAATAAAACAGGAAATGACGAGACAAAAATGACACAAGACAACACAGAATTTCAGGACATGACAGTGTCAACATCCACATTTATAATATGGTTAAGAGCTGTTTCACTGATGTGTTGTCATACAAGGATCAATATACATTTGAAATCATTTTGATGTGGTTATACACTCACTCTAAGAGCCCAAGTGTTTTTCCAGATAAACAAGGCATCAAACATAGATAGATTTGTCCATAATAAACTGGATTCTTCCTCACCTCAAAAAGGTAAAGCTCCCAAATAAGGATCAGGGGCTGTGTACAGTGGTACTTTATCTCAGTGCTGTTGCTACTAAACTGTATTTATATTGATTTTGTCAGACATTGCTGTGATCATAAAATATTGATGTGATCAACACTGCAGTGCACCAGCCTCAGAGTGACTGATCAACATGTAGTATTTATGAGCGGCAATCAAATCAGTGTTTGAGACTTGTTCTGTTGTTTGACAACATGCAGAGAAATCTGTAAGGGAGAACAACTGAACACATGAATTCGCCTTAACCTCAGCACAGTTGATGGGCTCGTGCAGAGCAGGAGAGATGGATAGGTAATTAATGGGATGACCCTCAGCAGAGCAACTGGGGTGAATCAGAGGGATGAAGATGGATAACTTCAAAATGTCTCTCTCTTGCTCTCTTATTTTCCCTTTCTTTCCCCATCACATTTTCCTCTCTTACTAATAGTTTACATGAAAGTTTGGCGTACAGGCCGATGCAATGCATGACTGCGGTGATGGACACCGAAAACCTGAATATGTTAAACATGGGATTTGGATTCTGTAGCAAACAAATCCATGAAATATCAGTAGTCCCTGGTCAACAGTGTCACATCTGTTCTGTCCATTTTCATCTTTTTAGCAGTCAACAGAAACATTTGATCAGTTGCTTTCATCTCTTCCACTCTTTGTTTGTCTTTGTGTTGGTATGCTATTCACTCTTCATGCTCTCCCTCTCGTCATTTCTCTTCTCACCTTCCATATCTCTTAGCTGCAGGCTGTAATGAGGGCTGGTTCATCCTTTAGTTGTACAGCTCTTATGTATATTTGATCACATCTCTGTATGGTTGTCTCCCTGTCTCCTTTTATCTTCTACCTCCTTTTGTCTTTATGCTCTCTCATGCCCTTTCAGCCCGTCTCCTTGTCAGGATCCCTGTTTTCCTTTTTTTGTTTTCCTTTTTTGTCTCACTCCCCTTTTGTGGGAGTATATCTCTTTGTGTTGTCTTTTAGTTTCCCTGGTCCCCATTGGAGGTTGGCCTCAAGCCAGGCGGAGTCGGAGTTTCTCCTCAGCAGTCTACACATCTCCCACCAATCAGCCATCTGCACACCTGCCAGCAATCCACCATTGAGCCTGCACTCACAGTATTTTAGGACCGGTCTTGCACTCCACTCCTTGCCAGATCGTCAGTTTACTCGTGCGGTATAGACCTGTGGCTCACTCAGAAGATTTAGAAAGTTTTTGCTATTTGCCTTCTGTTTTGCTCACCTGCCTCTCTGCACACAAAATCCCAGTCTCCAGCCCCTCTCCCCTGCTCTCGACTGCCTCCCTGGACTCACTGAACCTCTGCTCTGCACCCCTGTTTGGACTCATACAAAATCCCTTTACAGGGCTTCCCCTGCTCTGGATTCCCTTCTGCCTGACCTCTGTGCCCACAATAAATCCTGTTTTTTCATTATCCTCTACCTGAGTCATTGTTCTGCATCTTGGGTCCAGATTCTAGTCGTTATGACACTACTCCTTGGTTCCTCCTTCTCCCAGACTGATCATTGCAGGTCCACTTTTCCTTTTCCTCCCCTCTTGTTTGCCTCTCAACCTGTCCACAGCCACCCATCTGTCTCTCTCTGTTCTTATTCTTCTGTTCACTTTTCCCTCTGGCCTGGATGACATGGAGATGTTGTGATCACTCATATGACTTTGATAACAATTTGATACCCATTTGGAGCCTCACAGGAACTCTCGCCTGAGTGCTTTGGTCAGATAAGGCTCTTATAAGAGAGCCTCCTCCTTCAGCAATTACTTACAAATGAAAGTGAAAATGAAACGGTCAGTCAAAGGTTGATTGATAGATAGTGATGGTAAAACAAACAGAAAACATCATGTCCTTCTATTGAGCTTCTCAAAGAAGAGGTTGAATAGTCCAAATAGACTGTGAGGAGAAGCTTGTTGCTTCTAGATAGGTTTTACACCTGGACAAGGACTATTTGAACAGGAACATTTTGTTTTATATATAACAAAAACTAGGCACATTATTATATTATTCTACAAATAATATTAAGGAAGTTATTTGTACTAGAGAATAATTTACATAATTAATAATGGTTAATAATCATTTCATGAATATTTTGCAGACCAGTTCAATATTATCTTTTTGTCAGGTCTAATGTAGCTAAAGTGATTTTCAGGCCTAGAATTAAAGTTACTTTAATAGATGATATGAGAGTGTGGGGAGGTGAGTGAGAACACTTTGGAAGTTGAGTCAAATCCAACAAGGCAGCATTCTCCTGCTAGATGGACCAAACTACCAAATTTAACCATCAAATTATTTTCCAAATTCTCCTGAAGCAGTGACTGAACAAATGGAACCCTTATTTTTCCTGGATTATAGCATACAAACTCAGGAAGAATTACTTCATTACTATTTATACAAACGGTGCACCGTGAGTGCACCAACCAGTCCATTCCAGTTGCAGTGTAACAAGTATAATTAGTATATGAATTAAAAAAAATTCTATGTACAGCTACAAATGTAATTAGCAAAATTTTTAGAAACTCCCCCAAAGTGTTGTTGAGATATGCCATCTGTCCATCCCATAAAATGGGATGGACAGATGGTTGGATGTTCCTTCAAAACAAAATGTCTCTGAAAATCCATCCATCCATCCATCCATCCATTTACCTATTGCCCTACCTCCCCCACCTATTTTCACTGATATGTATGTATGTGTGTGAATGTGAACTGAACTGGTGGGTGAAACATGAATTTAAATTATATATATATATATATATGTGATGTGTGTGTGTTCTTGTATCTTCACATATTACACATTCTTTATTAATTGTGCATTTTCTTATGTTTTCCAGTAAATCACAATATCAACAAACAAAAGTCCACAAATGGTTGGAAAGGAACACCATTGTCCCCACAATAACACACACATCTGTGTTCTATAATGGCTTTTTTGGTATTTTCTACTGCTTTTTTATTTTCCTCCCTTTAGTTTCATGTCTTTCCTGTGAAGTATGTTTTATATGCACAGTTCATGTGTGTAATGGAATTAGTATTTCTAGTTACCTTGACAAGCTTTTTATATCCATGTCATTATCAACATCAGTTACACCATGGCATTGGCACTGAATAGAACACAGTGGAATATAAGAAGAATCAGATCGAGTGTTAACAAACACTGATGTGTTGAGCCATCTACAAAAACTCGAGCCAGATATCTGTCTCTTAGTAGAAACTGTCACACAGATACAATCTTAGAACCTCAAGGCCAGACCATTGAATTTATGTAGAAAAATCGTGCATGTATGCTGTTTAGCAAAAACACTGAATATATTTATCAATCAACTATTACCATTCTGTAAAAATATTTTGCTGCCATTAGCATCATTAGCATCATTTTAAGAACCCCCTCTCCTCACAACTATCCAGCTTTCCGAATCCCCATTTAATTCTAGCAGGTGATTTTAATTCTGGAAAAAATCCAAATCATACCTTTTCATCTTTTGAACTTTTTTACTTCAACTATTAACCGTTTCCCTCCTCAATCAAGATTAAACAATATGTTTCAAAGTGTTGATAAATATCTAGAGATTACTCTGCAATACTACTCTTCATATCATAATACACACTTTGGCAATTTTTTTTTAAATTTCAGATCATAATTCTCAAATTAACTAAGAGGAATTCACCCAGATCCACCACCTAAATGGGGCTTCAATTCACAATGCTTAAGGACCCATTTCAAATGTTTCAGGAGGAAATAGTCATCTTTTCTGTAATCCGCTGCACTGCTTACATAATAACCACAATTACTCTTTGAAATAAAACAAAAATGGGGAAACTGTAAAACATTTATTTATTTATTTATTTTTATTTATTTTCAGCAAATGGTAAAGAGACTGTCCCCCTTGATCTTTGACAGGCCATGGTGTCCAGTCCAGACTCCTAAAGACATAATATAACCAGAGGTATATCCTTCAGAGAAACACTCTAAATCAAACATAGATGAAGAAAGAAAAACATGCCAGCAAATCGTAACTTAATCCATTTTTATCCAAAAAAGAAACCTCTACACAGTATTAACGAAGATTAATGAGTATGGACGATTAATGGCCTGATGAGTTTGTGAAAGGAAAATTATTGTTTTAATAAGTGCATTGCACATTGTTTAGTTTGCTATTCTTTGGTTAATCAGCTTTTCTAACATGATATCAGGATAAAAGGTCACTCTGATGATTGCTGCCTTCCTAAAACTGGACAATTTAAATCAATGCCCAGCAAGAATACTCCATAGATTTAAAATTCCACAGCAAATGAATACTGCCTTAACTACTTGTGCCTTAACCAAAGACCCAATACATTGTTTCTGGTGCTGTATGATGCCCAATTAAGACCTGGGTAATAAACGTCCACTCTCTTTAAGTGGCCTATACTCCCAAGAAAAAAAAAAAAAAAAAAAAAACTTCCCTCAAAAAATTAACGAAAGACTATTTTATGTTTAATGTAAATTTTATGTCCTGAAAAAGTAAAGTAAAGCTACCTAGAGCGTGTTAACCTTAGACTGGTAAAATGTAAACATATATATTCCTCCCCATTTCAGTCCACAATCTACAGTTGGTTATGCTATTTCTTATATTAAAATGGAGCATTCGAAAAACTCAAGACCTTTCCAGTCATGGGAAAAAGTTTGGTGGCATCAAAACAGTAACTTTCTATAAGGATTTATTTTTAGGGCCAATACATCAAATTTCATTGTACAACTGTTGTCATTAGTATGCATGTGTATATTTATTCTGTCAGATAATCTTTAATTATGTCATCAGCACTGTGCTGCAGCAGCTTGACGGTGACTAGTGAGTTTTGATAAATAATACCTAAAGAGCAGCTGTGATCAAATGATAGAACAATGTAAAAGAAAACATTCCCAGTCGTCTTTTCTATCCCTCTAACTTCTTTTTTTTTAAGAAAATCGAAAGTGTGGACCTCAGACGCAATCTTAGCGCATAATGGGAATCTCAGGATCCAGATTTTTTTAAGTTGCAGCCAAGGTTAAATTTCCAACGTTTGACTGGAATAGTTGCATGTATCTTTAACATATTATTATTTAACTATATCTAAATTTAAATTGGGCACAATCAATTCTGTAAAGTTAATTTTCTTTATATTCATAACTCATATCATAATTATCATGCTTACATATGAGTTCTTTAAGAAATAAAAATATTGTTCTGTAGCCATGCAGCATTTAAACATTGCAAACTTTTCTGGAAAGATTTTCCTGATTTAGACAGTTTTTTTTGGCTGTACACTGGTGAGAATGGATTCTGTATTCTGTTCAAAGTTTTAGTTTCTTTGCTTTCTTGGCTTGACACAACAGATTTGATAACTGAACTGTCAAATGCTCACACTTGCAGTGCACATGTTGTCTTCCCAAACGTTGTTCGAGGCAGTAAAGTTTGTGTTGCTTTTGTGATGGTATGAACCTCTGAAAGGAATGTCAAGATACAGCAAAAAAGATCTCTTTATGTTTCATATATGGGGTGTATGGGAGCAAAAAGAAGGAGCTGTTAAATAAGAACTGATCCTTTTTTAAGCAGATGTCAGGTACTCTATGTTGTGCCAATTCTTCACTTTCTCAATGTTGGGGTATGTGACGGGTTTTATAGGCCTCTCTTTTATTGAATCAGTCACAATCAGAAAATAAAAGTTCAAACAAACACAAAAGAAATGCAGCAGCATTTCACAACAATATGAATATGTTTTTGTGGCAACGAAGGCTTGGAGCTCAAAGGAAGAAGTGGGGCTGGAGAAGGAAGGAGGAAAAAAAGCCATTTTATTATTTGCAGACTGAGTGTTTGTTTATATTTTATGTTGCAGAAAAGTAAAAGTAAAATGTCAGTGATTTAATGGTTTTTAGTCAACCACGTTTTATTTATATTATTATATTTATTTTCCTAACTGGAAGATCTAGCCTTCTTTTCGCTGAGCAGATACTCAGAACACTTTTTAGCAACCCATCATCCATTGTGTTAATTTACAGCCATGCTAATAACTCTGTGAGGCTGAAACCAAAGCGCAGTGCTTTGTCCGTAGGTCTGAGTGTGAGTGTGAGGGGTTGTTGGTCTCCATCTGTCTCTGTGTGTTGGCCATGTGATGGACTGGCGACCTGTCCAGGGTGTACCCCGCTCTCACCCAGTGTGAGCTGGGATTGGCTCCAGCACCCCCCATGACCTGGAAACGGATAAGCGGTAGAAGATGGATGGATGGATGGAGACCTAAGTAACATGGAAATTGGCCAGTGTAAGCTTTTTAGGGATTGAGGGAGGGCCAATAGATTCAGGCCCCAAGGAGCCTAGAGATTATATTGCCCATTTCAGAGGCTCACCTGAGATGTTGTGAAATAATAGACAAATGCATCATCAACCAGGACCGGAAAATGAAGCCAACACTAAAAACTACAATTCCTCAAATGGCCACTTGAGGCTGCCTGCAAAAGTTGGTCCTCACTGACATCCATGTTAAAATGTCCAACTTTACAGCGGAGATTAAAATGTTTACAATGTGCTGGTACAAACCTTTTGGTCTATAAAGCAAATTTCTTCCTTAGTGAAAATTGTGCAGAGGATGAATTTTTATATAACTAATTTATTTAGATTTTATTAAGGCTTAAACGGCTGCATAATTAAGGACATTACTAATTGACCATGTATCTTACCTCCATGCACCAAAATCACTGTTCCACACATAGTTCACCTCTTTGACTAGTTTTGAGTTTGTTGGGAGTCAGGCAGAGTCAGACATGGTCAAGATGGTGATGGCAGAGCAGCTCAATATACTCTAAAGCTGCTGTCTTTTTTACATATAGTCTATAGTAAATATTCACTGTCAGTATCAAGGAGCAAGTATCTCTTTTTGTTTGGTTAACCAACATGTGTGGATCATGTCTGAGATCAATTAAAATTAGATTTTTATGGTTAATTTTTTATATTATTGTCTATAAATTGTTAAAGTGTCCTGTTTTATAATGTATTTAATTGTTGCTTTCTGGGTATTTTAAAGGTCCCACAAGATATAAAGGTTTATCTATGACGACATTCTGTGCGTGTCATAAATCAGATCGAGGTTCAACATCAATCAGAAGACAGGGTCAGAGTTTCTCCTCTAAAAATCTCTCTCCTGGTTGGCTGATTGACTGACCTGTTGTTACTAGAGCTGCAGAGAGGACATGTTATCGATCCTTGAAAGCGCAAATATATTTTCTAATGGATATGAGCACTTCACATAAAAAAAAGGAGAAGGGTAAAATAAGGGACCCATAAAATAATGTGCTATAAAGGCTGTGCCATGTGGTTATAGTTATTGTTATATACTGTATACTACCTAGACTGTGGTTGGACCTAAATTGGGTTGATGCTGGGGTTTCGGTGGGCTCTGCATTGATATATGGTCTGAGCTGGAAGGAAGAAAAGCAAAATTTAATCCTGTCTCTCTTCTGTCCCTGGTGCAGAAGAAGATGCGGGGGAATAACAGATAGCCCGCATTAGAAAAGGAAAAGCAGGGGGAAGAAAAGCCATAAGAGACTGCATGATCCTGTGTGTTCATGTTGGAGAAACCAACCTATGCTGGAATTATCTGGGTGTTGTGAAAACGGGGGCGTATGTCTGCCCCGGATACAACATTGTTGTTCAGTGTGTGTAAGTTCCTTTCTGTATGTGTCTAAGCGGTTGTTTCTGTGTCTGTGTGTTTGGGTATATTATATCACAGCTCAGGGTTGTTATTTGGGTGTGCTGCAGAGTGAGTAAGTAGGACACCAAGTCAGTGATATGAGGATTCTCTGCCTCTCTCTCTCTGTAACACACACACACACACACACACACACACACATCACTCTTATCCATGCCATTTTTTTCTTTGTCTTTCTCATGCAGTTTGCCTATTTATGTTTTCCTCCTCTTAATATCTCTTTCTGCCAGTGCTTCTGTCTTTCTTGCTCACACATACTTAACATGCAGACACACACCCTTGCAGAGACTTGCAGAGAAAGCCACAAGAGAAAATAGAAAGAGAAAAAGGAAGGAAAAGAAAGAATAAAGAGGAGTAGTGAGAACTGAAAGAGGAGGGGAAGGGGGAAACTACATTACTCCCATGCAGAGGAAGTACGAGCAATTTTAGATGGGACCAGAGGAGTGGGAGAGAGAGATGAAAGGCACAGAAAGAAAGAGAGCGATGCACGACAAATAGGGAGAGGCTCAGTCGATGAACAAAACTGTCAAAAGTCTAGCAAATAGCACAACAAAATCAAAAGTACCACACTTATTAGAGTGCAAAATCAGAAAATTACATACACACCACAAAGTACAATGTTATTTGGCCCGAAAAAAACACAATTTTAACAGAGTACAATGACTGACCTTCAAAATAAATTTTAACAAATTATACACAAGGTGCACACAGCATGGCTATAGAATTAGGAAAACATTGAAAATGTTCTGATTACAGTTTTTACTTTCCTGATACAGTTTCTGATATCTGAATTGGGGATTGCTAGATACCAAGTGTTGATCAAATTCAGCATTAGAAAAGACTAAAAACAACAAAGCAAATTTTTTTATTAATATTAACAATAATAATGGTAGAAAACAGCATTTCAGAACTGAGATAGAAATAATTTATCCGATTCGAGAGGTTGCAGCAGGTGCTAGAGCCAATGTCAGCCAACGTTGCAGGCAAGGGTACAAATGGGACAGGTCGCCAGTCCATCACAGGGCCAAAAGACAGAGACAAACAACCACTCACACTCACATTCAAACCTACGGACAATTTAGAGTCACCAATTAACCCAAACGTGATGTCTTTGGATGGTGGGAGGAAACCGGAGTACCCAGAGGAAACCCACGCAGACACGGGGAGAACATGCAAACTCCACACAGAAAGGCCCCAGCCCGGGAACCAAACCCAGGACCTTCTTATTGTAGGGTGACAGCGTTAACCACTATACCGCCATGCTGCCCCCCTAGCACAAGATAATGCTTGAAAAAAACTAGACAAAGTATCAACACAAATCACAAGGCTACTCACACTCACGGGCAATTTACAGTAATAAATTAACCTAAACATGATGTCTTTGGACGGTGAGAGGAAACCGGAGTACCCAGAGGAAACCCACGCAGGCACGGGGAGAACATGCAGATGCCATACAGAAAGGCCCCAAGCCCGGGAGTTGAAACTACAACCGTCTTACTGTGAGGCAAGCGCTTTAACCACTATGCTGCTGTGCTTGAAGTAGGACTTATACACTAAATCTACTTTTTGAGTGTTTGCTGCTGCAGTTCATCCCGTTTCTTCCTCTTGTCATTGGCAAGCTCTTTGTGCTCTTTGTGTGTCTTCAGATGCTCCATAACATTGATCGGGTTAAAAAGTACATTCATAAATATCCTCCATTTTGCCTTTTTGCTAAAGGGACTTTCTAAATGAAGGGTTTGCCAAACTGCAAACATATTGTTAAAAGCTAAAAAGATGCTATTTACCGAAATCAATTCTTTTTCTCCTGCAGTAATACAGTAGTTGCTGGGGGCAGCACTGCATGAATGTTAGCCATCAGCCAAATGTGATTCAATATAAATATGGCTGCCATAATTTATTTGTTCTGTTATGACTAGTTTTGTTTGTTTGTTTGTTTGTTTGTTTTTTATACAGATGAAAAATGGGGAGATTCATTTTTACCATCTGACTTTACAAAATTGATGCTATTTCATCGAAGGTTACCTGTCAGACATGCAGAATATTATTTTCTCCAGATCAAATCTGCTACAAACTGTCAGTCTGGCATCACCAGCACTGGGTGATATGGTCAACTATTATCTGTCATGGCTCATCCTGTCATTAGGTTATGTTTTTTTTTTTTTCTTTTTCCATTTAGTTCTGCACTTCCTGTTTTATTTTGGTAGTTAACTCTCCTCTCGTTTCAGATCCACTTCCTGCCTTTGTGTCTTTCTCGCTCCTGTCGTCATCTTCCCCTAATGTCACCCACCTGTGTCTCATTACCCTCACTCCCCTTGTGTATTTAGTCTGTGTGATCCCTGCTCCCTGTGCCAGTTTGTCTTAGCCTTTTTCGCAAGTGTTCCATTATTATCCCTGTTCTTGTCTTCTAGTGTTTTTTGACCTCGGATCTGTTTTTTGACTCTGCCCTTGGCCTAGCCCCTTTGTCTTATTGCCTTCTCTGACTGCTTGCCCGTGTACCGAACCTGCCAAAGTAAAGACCTTGATTTTTGGAAACTGACTGTGAGTCGTGCGTTTGGGTCTAATCCTAGTGAATGAGACATCCTTGTCATTATCACAATAAAGAATTTCATATCATTCGTTTTGACAGTTGATTAATGATTCAAATCTTTGACGAAGTCAGGGAGCGAAGTAGTTGTGAAAATGTCTCCACACTTTTTCTACAGTTTTCTGTTGCAGTTGGTACAGCTGTTAAATGTTTCAGCCAACACACAGATGTCGCTCTAATATCTAAATAAAGACAATAATAACATCTGGATATCAAATAAATCAATGTTATCTGTATTGATCTACCCTGGAAGGGCTTTCTTTGGACCATATAAAACAACTGAAGGAGGTCTTGCTCTTCCTTCTGATGGTGGATCTGCTGCACTGTTGCGGTTTTGGTCAGAATTTTGTACAGAGCAGATGTTCTGTTTCAGTTCCTGATGTTCTGTAGCCTACTTCGTTTTGGCAGAAGGGTAATAACAGCGTGGAAGAAACCTGTGGCCAGACTTTTATTAGAGATATCTAAGAGTTGTTTGCTGACATTTCCCAGAGAGCTTCATAAAACTTAACAGTCAGGTTGTGTATTCCTGGAGCCTTCTGACTCAGCATGCTCTGCATGCTGGGCATGAAGCTCCTGCACCTCCACAGGTCCCTCCACCTGAGAGTCTTTTTCCTCAGAGACCTGAGGCAGTTCACTGCAGAACACCTCATACTGCATGTCATTCTCATACTCAGTTATGCTGAGGAAGGAAGTGAAATTTACTTTCAACAGCTTTTTAATTCTTTCTCTGTGTCAGAGAGGAGTGAGTGGATTGTCTTGTTTTGTCCTTGTTTATTTCAAGACTAAAGAAAAAAATCCAGAGTGAGTGTTCCTTTTTGTGGTGTTTGGGACCAACACCAATTACTTTAGTGCAGCAGGTCGGCTAAAACCATCTCTTTAGACTAGAGGATTCCAATATATAACTGACTTCCTGTGGACTCATTCACTCTGATTTCCCAGTACCAGCTTCCTGATTTTTTATAGATAACATAAATGTTATATGAGATTACATGGGTGTGTGCTGCTGACATAAGAGTTTAAATTGAAGCTTTCCATGGCTTTCTGCTGCTGCCTCAGGCAGGTTACATCACTCTTGGAAAAAAAACTAAGGAAAAACCAAGGAACTAAGCGATTCCCAAAATTTTAATTTGAATACTTAATACTGAATTGAACTGTCATTGTGTGCTCTTTAGTAAAAAGCCTGATATAAATTAAATAAAAACAAAGAAAATTATGATGTACCACACAAACCAACGCAATTCTGGACAATTCATTTGTTTTAATCAACAGAACAAATCAAGATTTGTGAAGCGGACCCTATTCTTGCTGATGTTGGACCATCAGTAGTGTGTGGAGTTTATACTCCTTCCTCGCACACCCACCAGACCATGAGAGCAGAGCAGCTGCTTCAGAGTGTGTAGGGAGGCTGGATGTGGGCTAAAAATTCTTTGGCAGTGAAGCTGAAGTCCCTGCCCAGGAATAAAAAAATTTTGACCCACATTCACAGTTTGGTGGAGCATATGTTGCACACTTGGAGAATGGGACTTCCAGACGAGCATCAATTTACACTGCCAACACAGGCGCATCGGTGTAATGTGGTGGCACGCTGTCTGGGTTTACTGGATGAGCCATTAGGAACATTCACATCCACTGTTGAACTTGCATGGAACATAAAGTTTTCTCTCTAACTACAATCACACTGACATTATTCTGTCCTGGCACAAACTGAAGCTGCAGGCGGTACCACTGCTTTCATAATTAGCAGCCTGCTCGGTGAAGCACCTTCTCGCACGACATGTTCCTACTGCCTCTTTCCTTTAACTTGCAAAATTAAAATATAAATCTTTTTCAATCAATGATGCATGTTTTCAATGTTTTTGATAACATGGAAATACAGCAATGCAAATAACCTCAGTCCTTGTTGACCTGTGGATATGACTTATGATTCCTGCTGCTTGCAGGAACACATCTATTGTCTTCAGGTTCATTTTTTCCCTCTCCATTATACTATAAATACAAGCTGGTACTTTTGTTTATTTTCTGTCGTAGTATACATGTAGCATCAACTTAGTAAATACAAACACACTCTTTGTTTCATGAATGATGAGCTTTTTGTAACATTTACTTTTACTTCGATGTTTTTTATCCAAAGCAACTTACAAAAGAAGGACATAACTAAAGCTTTAATGCAGTATGAGAGGTGTACTTAGAACTAGGTGTCAGTTCAAGGAGATCCAGAACAGAAGTGAACTGAAAGTGCAGAGTAAGTGCTAGTTAGGAATGGGAAGGTGTCCAAGGTTTTGGTAGAGAAAGTGCTTTCAGAAGAGATGAGTCTAATGGACTCTTGAAGACAGTCGCTGCTTCAGGAGCTGGTTCCAGCATCACTGATCCACAGACCAGAACAATCTGGACTGAGATGGAGTTGTTTGCAGGGATGGTTATGGCCAATGAAAAAAGGAGCACAGGGCTGAATGAATGAGTTTAACCCTTTGACGTCTGAATTAATTTACAATTGTATAAAAAAATTTATGATTAAACATTGCATTGGGGGAATAAATATAGTCTATCTCGGTTGTATTCTGAATGGTAGCTGAGACAAATTCGCGACAGACGGCCTCAAAAGGTTAAGATGCTGCAGACACGGCGGTTGCTCTGAAGGCAAAGATTATGGACTTGAGGCTGAACATGGGTCCTTTTGAACTGATTGAAGGTCAGATTTGCTCCTGTGCTCTGGACCATCTTTAGCTTTCACTGTTAACTAAGGAAGTCCTATCAGCATAACACTGCAAAAGTGATTATGAGTGAAAACCAAGGCCTGGGTTATCAATTTATTTGATAATTTTTTGATGTTGCATTGTTAAAAGTGGCTTGACTGGTAGACAGCTACAGCCTGCTGCATAGAATATTATTTGAGAATAAGGATACACATTATTTTAATTGTACTTGATACTTTTGTTTCATGTTAATTTGGCCTGAAAGGTGCAAAACACAGACTGAAAAACTGAAAATATTTAAAATGTTTGATGCATTCAGATTGAGGATAAAAACACAGGAACATCCCGGCACTATCATCCCTTCCATGCAGCTGTCCCTTCCATTTTCACCTGTGCAGAGGAGCGGTTTGTCGGATTTCATTTTTTTCAGATCACCTTCTTTACACTTTCTCCTCTCTCCTCCATTACACTGTCTCTTACACTGCAAGCCTCTGTAGCTTACACTGCCTCAGCGGCTTTAATCCAAAGTGAAACCACACCGCATGAAGTCAAAGGTCAAAGTGGTAAACCTGCCACTGTGATAGAGGTATATGTTCCTCATGGTCTACTGTGAGTTCATTAGGGGAGAATTTGTGACATTTTTTGACCCCCGAATCATTCTTTATGTCATCAATATATAATCCTCCTCTTTTATTTAATTTTAGTTTGTGATCTGTAGAAACCATAATAGAGCAATCCACCACTGGCAGTCGTCTCACGTGAAGATCCTCTTTGAAAAGTACAGTTTAGCTGTTCCTCGACAATTCCTCGCAGCACCCACACCACCCACACAACTCTCTCAGCCCCTTTCTATATTCTTAAGAATGTGAGATTACTGCTTGACACTCAGCACTCCTAACAGCTTGCTACAAAAACAATGTTATTTTTAAAGGTCTATCTCTATAAGTCATGTCAGATGTGAAATAGGCTTTGAGATGCGATGGAAACCAAGAGTGACTGATGCTGCTGAGGAAACAGAATCAAAGAAACAGTAGAGAAATATTGAGTTGTGATTAAAAAGGCACTTCAAGTTGCAGAGAATTTTGTATTTTTTACATTTTTGGGGCTATAGACATAAATCATTATCAGATAGAGCTGTGGGCAATTTAATTACACATAAGAAACTAAATATCGGGAACATGGGTTGACCCTTATAGCCACAGCTGCAAACACAAATCGGAAGATTCTCTAATAATCATAATTTTTTGTCCAATTAATTCCTCACAAAACTGCTAGTTTTTATATAAAAAGGTTTTAGGGCGACATTGTAAAGCATCATGATACTGCTGAAGAAATGCACTATGGATATTTGACTTTTGGAAAAGGAAAGCATTGCCTTAATAATCTCAGCAATCAATGTCATGTGGAGTGTTGGGGCTTTTACAAGTGTGGATTTATTTATTTATTTATTTATTTATTTATTTGTTATTTATAAGATGCCATGGAGATGTAATGTGTCCAGCCTGAAATAAATATGAAATAGTGTAGCCACTGAATTGTGAAATTAACCATTACAGTATATTGTTTAGTTTTTCTTATTTGTCACCTATCCGCTCTTTTTTCTATTATTATTTTTATTTTATTCAAAAAGTTGAATTTCAGATTTTCCAAGCCTGTTTTTATTTTATTTGTACAATGATGACATTTTACCATTGATCACATTGATTTGCCCAGCATACAGTTTTTATCGATTCAGCCAAATAGGACAAAGCCAGTGTGTAATTTGATGAAATGACTGAGGCCACAAAGTCAAATTTTTATGTTACTATTTTATGGAGTCAGAACAGTCTCATAATGAATGAACTCTCGTTGGGCTTTTCACGAATGCACACGCTTTGTTTTGTAGTTGTAGTTGTATTTCGGACTTCACAAATGTAATTTTGAGGCACACTTGTAATATAAATCACGGAGCATACGAATTGCTGAATTTGCATTTACGAAATCTGTACGATGAATTTTGAGACTGATCTGACGTTGCAGGTCAACCAACGTCACCATTGGCTGATAAAGCTGTCAATCAAATGTATGTTTCTGATTGACAGATTCATCAGCCAATCAGGTGTGTTTGCTTTCAGCCAATCGCATGGAGAGACTTAATCAACCTCAACCTGTCAGTAACATTTATCTGACTGTCCCCTTGTGCAATGTCAGTGAATTAACTGAAGCGTCCTGCTTAGCAAAGTTAAATGTTTGAATGAACATAAACTATGTGACTCTATGTTACATGCCGCCTTTGCGAAACGTGTTGTTTATTGTTGCCATAAAGATGACTGTCGCCAGCGGTTTAGTGTGGAGAAATGTAAGGGGCCATATGATTGGCCGAAAGCAAACACACCTGATTGGCTGATGAATCTGTCAATCAGAAACAACTTACAGATTTCGTAAATGCACATTCAGCAATTCGTATGCTCTGTGAATTTATATTACAAGTGTGCCTCAAAATTATATTTGTTAAGTCCGAAATACAACTACGAAACAAAGCATGTGCATCCGTGAGTTCGAAATACGACTACGAAACAAAGCATGTGCATCCGTGAGTTCGAAATACAACTACGAAACAAAGCAGTGCATCCGTGAGTTTGAAATACGACTACGAAACAAAGCACGTGCATTCGTGAAAAGCCCCGCAAGAGTTCATTCATTATGAGACTGTTCTGACTCTATACCATTTATGTGTTTATTTTTTTTTTTTTATCATCAACACTCAGCATACACCATTTGTGTTTAAATCTGCTGTCGAAAAGAGGGGAAAATAGTGTTTTTTGGAGATCATTTTCAGGCAGGGAGTAATTCACAGGTTGTGCGTGCACAAACAATACCTAATAAGGTTAATTGAATGTTGGTTTGGTTCTTTCATGGGGTATGTGTTAGAATTTTAGGTTCTGAGTTTGATGAGTTTGCTCGGCCTCAGTCTGTGTGGGTTCCCTAATGGGCACATTAGGTTAATTGGTGACTAAAATAGGTCATAGGTGTGAATGGCTTGTCTCCATATGTCAGCAATGGGAAGCAAAGGTGACCTGTCCGGTGTGAACCCTGCCCTCACTTAATGCCAGATGGGATTGGTCATTACCTTGCATGGAGTCACCCTGCATCATCCTGAAAGCAGCATAGATTATGGGTAGAAAAGTCAAAACCTGAAAGTTGCTGTTAACCCTGTTTATGTTTGTGCATTAATGTATGCCTTACACAGTATGTAGAGATATAAATATGAAATATATGAACAATGAAAGCAATAATGTCTTGCAGGTCTGGGCTGTGGTATCTTCGTATATGTTAGCAGCCCCCACATCTTTTTCTGGGAGCCTTACTCCCAAAGCGGCACTGAAACAACTTGTCACCGCACTAAAATTTGGGTCTTGTTGTAGAAGCATGAGTGGTATATCTGTCCTATTTCCATAGAAGCTTCAGGAATGAACAAAGCCCATATTCTGGTCGCTCTCTGTAGTGCTGACAGTCAGACTCAAAGGTTTAAAAAGTATCAATGTGCTGCACTTTCTCTGCTGTTTTTCAGCCCGCTCTTCTGAAAACTGCAATCCTGGTTGATTTCCATGGGATTTAGGGAGTGAATCAACCCAAACCAAAACAGAGATTTATTCATTTATACAGTGTATCACAAAAGTGAGTACACCCCTCACATTTATGCAGATATTTAATTATATCTTTTCATGGGACAGCACCGAAGAAATGTCACTTTGACACAATGGAAAGTAGTCTGTGTAAAGCTTATATAACACTGTAAATTTATTGTTCCCTCAAAATAACTCAATATACAGCCATGTCTAAACCACCGGCAACAAAAGTGAGTACACCCCTAAATGTCCAAATTGAGCACTGCTTGTCATTTTCCCTCCAAAATGTCATGTGACTCGTTAGTGTTACTAGGTCTCAGGTGTGCATAGGGAACAGGTGTGTTCAGTTTTGTAGTACAGCTCTCACACTCTGTCATACTGGTCACTGAAAGTTCCAACATGGCACCTCATGGCAAAGAACTCTCTGAGGATCTTTAAAAGACGAATTGTTGCGCTACATGAAGATGGCCAAGGCTACAAGAAGATTGCCAACACCCTGAAACTGAGCTGCAGCACAGTGGCCAAGATCATCCAGCGTTTTAAAAGAGCAGGGTCCACTCAGAACAGGCTTCGTGTTGGTCGTCCAAAGAAGCTGAGTGCACGTGCTCAGCGTCACATCCAAATGCTGTCTTTGAAAGATAGGCGCAGGAGTGCTGTCAGCATTGCTGCAGAGATTGAAGAGGTGGGGGATCAGCCTGTCAGTGCTCAGACCATACGCCGCACAATACATCAAATTGGTCTGCATGGCTGTCACCCCAGAAGGAAGCCTCTTCTGAAGTCTGTACACAAGAAAGCCCGCAAACAGTTTGCTGAAGACAGGTCAACAAAGGACATGGATTACTGGAACCATGTCCTATGGTCTGATGAGACCAAGATTAATTTGTTTGGTTCAGATGGTCTCAAGCATGTGTGGCGGCAACCAGATGAGGAGTACAAAGATAAGTGTGTCATGCCTACAGTCAAGCATGGTGGTGGGAATGTCATGGTCTGGGGCTGCATGAGTGCAGCAGGTTTTGGGGAGTTACATTTCATTGAGGGAAACATGAACTCCAACATGTACTGTGAAATACTGACCCCAAACACACCTCGAAGACGACCACTGCTTTACTAAAGAGGCTGAGGGTAAAGGTGATGGACTGGCCAAGCATGTCTCCAGACCTTAACCCAATAGAACATCTTTGGGGCATCCTCAAGCAGGAGGTGGAGGAGCACAATAGTCTCGAATATCCGCCAGCTCCGTGATGTCGTCATGGAGGAGTGGAAGAGCATTCCAGTGGCAACCTGTGAAACTCTGGTAAACTCCATGCCCAGGAGAGTTAAGGCAGTTCTGGAAAATAATGGTGGCCACACAAAATACTGACACTTCAGGAACTTTCACTAAGGGGTGTACTCACTTTTGTTGCCAGGGGTTTAGCTATTAATGGCTATATTTTGAGTTGTTTTGAGGGAAAAATAAATTTACACTGTTATATAAGCTACACACAGACTACTTCCTCTGCGGGGGGGGTAGAGAGGTGTAGGGGGTAGGGGCCAATCAAGTGTTCTCCCATTAATTTCACTACAATTCTATCATTAGTCCACTGAAAACCTAAACCTGATCAGATCGGTCAGTGGTCAGTGTTTATTGTGAAGTTACGTAATGTATTCCATGGAGAAACATGTATTGTTTTATTGCGTGATTGATCCTAATTCACGAAACAGATGAATCAGGGTTTTTGGGTCGTGTTATTGGTGAATACATGTACCTGGTTCAGAGAAACAACATTCTACACCTGGTTTTCACACAGTCATATACACAAACACACACACACACATATATATATATATATATAGATATATATTCATACAGAAAGCTCTCTGTTTCCTGGTCCACAAATAAACATAAGTCGAGAGCAGTGTGGTTGGTAAAAGGAGAGGAAGGGCACCATGTTCCTGGAAAAGGGCCAATGACTAGCTCAAGCTTTGTGTTTCTCACCTCTTCTTGGTGCACAGAGAAACAGGCTATAGAAAATTCAGAAGAAATCTGTAGTTATTCATTAATTGCTTCAATATGTCATCGAAATGTTGACTCCTCCAATTCAATTTGGTTTTTATTTATTTGACATCAAATCATGGCAAATATTATATCCAGGCACTGTTACAGTATGAGATGACGTTCCAATATTATAGAGAGAACCCTAGCTGTGTGTTGCATATGTACATTCACTTTGTTTGTGTCACCTATACATGTATGGTATGCACCTTTCAACTGTGTAAATATCATATCTTTATATTTCTTTTTCTGCTGCTGTTTCGCTTTCTTTTTCTCTAGAGTTACAGAAATTATTGAGCAGTATGGAGATAAACAGAGAGAGAGTGAAGGGGAGTGGATATGAAGTGGATTACAGTAGGGTTACATCATTGTTTGAAAGAACTGAAGCATTTTATTTGGCCCACATTATCATTATTTTTTTACTGGCAAAAGAAGAATGTAAAGTTTTGACTTTAAACTCATAAGACAGCCGTATGCTGATATTTAAACAGAGTCAGTATCTCTATATAGGGGCAGCATGTTAGCATAGCGGTTAGCATTGTTGCCCCACAACAAGAGGGTTGCGAGTTCAGTTCTCGTGCCTGGGACCTATCAGTGCGGAGTTTGCATGTTCTCCCCGTGCTTGCGTGGCTTTCCTCCAGGAGCTCAGGTTTACTCCTTACCTTATAGTACTCTAACTGACCTGGAAGACATGTTTTGTTGCGTTATACCTCATGACACAGGTATGGAGATGGCACTACTTTTATTCCCCTGAGCACTGTCTTTTGTCTGAGGCTTCTGCACAACTGGCTGCTGCTCTTAAAGCCTATTGAAAAGGGAGATATGTGTTTGCCATATCCCAGAGGAAATTATGTCCTTGGGTTATTAGCCAATATCTCTCAGCTGATGATCATTTGAAAAGCTTCTTGCTCTCGTCCCTTCAATCTTTCTTAATTTAATAAAATTAACTTGTAATTCTATTATCCAGTCTTATCACACATATGTTTTAAGATGCTGTGACATCAACATCCCATCAGAACTGCTCTCAGTGGACTTGCTAACAGCATGTGATGCACTGTTCCTGTGTACAAAAATAATTCCTGCTCTCCATTCAAACATATGACATTTCAAATAATGATGAAATACTGAATATTACATACTTGTGTCACTGTTTGGACACAGAACAAGTGCAGAGAAAAATATGATCGTAAGCCTTGTGATGGGATAATGCATACTTATTGGGATGGTAATGGCAGCAGTTAATGAAATCTTAATCAACGGTAGGCCGTAATTCTATACATAGCAGTTCTTTTCATGTTTTTTAGAGGCTCAACAACTGCTCCTTAAGCAGTATGATTTCATTTTGGTCACAAACTCTGAGGCCTTTTATCTGTTCAGTTAAAAAATTTGATTAATATTGTGAAAGCCCAGTGTGTGTGTGTGTGTGACCCAAATACAAAAAGAGAAGCAAAGCAGAAATCCAAAATCCAAAAAACAAGCTCTTTAATCTAGGAGGTATCAAATGGTCAAAAGCAAAAAAAGGCAGGCAGAATCAGGGAGACAAATCAGACAGGGAACAAGAAAAATCTTTTAAAAAAGTTCAAAAAACAAAACTAAACCCAAAACCAGTCATACACAGGAGGCAAACAGAGATCAGAATGCGAAAGAGCTTGTACAGGGAAGTTACCAAGACAATCTGGCACTGTACGGAAGGCGAGCACAGTTTAAATACACTAGGAGAGGGGAGACAATGAGACATAAGTGTACCACAACAGGAAGCGCAATTAACAACAACATAACACAACACAGACTATAAAACAGGGAATACATACAAGTTAACATATGGATCCTGAAAAATAGCCAGCGTGGCGGCATAATGGTTAGTGCTGGTGGCCCACAACAAGAAGGTCACAGGTTTAGTTCCCGGCCATGGGCCTTTCTGTGTGGAGATTGCATGTTCTCCCAGTTCCTGTGTGGGTTTCCTCTGGGTACTCCGGTTTCCTCCCACCATCCAAAGACATGTTTGGATTAACTGGTGACTCGTCCATATAGGTCTGAGTGTGAGTAGTTTTTGGTCTCCGTCTGTCTCTGTATATTGAGTGAGCTGGTACTGGCTCCAGCATCCCCCAGGACCCAGAAACGGACAAGCGGTAGAAGATGAATGAATCCTGATAAATATGATATTTTATGTCAAGTAAATATATAGTCATAACTACACAATAGCCGTCAGGCAAGTTTTGTTACCTTTGGAGAGCTGTTTCTGACTTTAGGTTCAGCTGAGTATGTAGTTTTATATTTACCATTCAAACACAAGAGTGGTCTCAACCGTAACATAGACATCTGTAGACATAATTTTAAACAATAACAGCGGTAAACAATTTTTTCTATATAAAATATGGCAACCTGAGTGGAGAATGAAGCCACACCCCCTTCTCTGTATGTGTTGTAATCTGACTTTAGGTCCTCTTTGTTTTTATAGCTGATGATTGTCAATACACAAGTGTGGCCCTCCCCATATTTAAACACATGGGCTGACACAGCGCAGTATGCAGTGCTCAGGTGAAAGTGACATTCCAGAATTATTTTCATCTAAAAGGAACCCAGCTGAAGAGAAATGATGCCAAATCAATCAGTCTGTGGACAGGGAGACTACTGGTTCAAATCCCCTTTGGCCAGTGAACCATAAAAAGAGCCAGAAAGTTTTTTAAGTTTTTGCTGTCTTTATTGACTCAGTAGGGATCATGTGTACAACTGGTCTTGGTGGCTAAGCCCAAGGCTGAATCTCTATCCCAGGCCAACCATGGGGCCAATACAAGTCTGGCTTTGTCGGGATTAGAGTTTTAAAAACTTCTAATGACTGCAGAATTGCTTACTCTGGTGTGAGGTTTGAGATCCTGATCTCTATGGTCCTGGAGTCTATATTATGCCTACACAGCATTTTACTAAATAATCAGTTTTTATGTACATCTGCTTTGAAAGTAGGCATAAATTTGAGCCTGAACTTTGGTTTGTATCAGATTAGATTGCAGTTAACCACTGAAAGCTATCCATTCATGTTTTTAGGTGAATTAGATAAGTTTTCTTCTGTCAAAGCTCTGTCAGGAAATAAGCTATTGTGACATTATTTGGAGAGCAATATTGGACTCAGATAAATGTAAGACAAGGAGGAAAATTCATGTCCTACATTTTAAAAGTTGCTGCCAATGCTTCTTGTTTCACACAGTCAGTAACCTGCAGTACTAACATAGAAGGATTTCTGATAAGGGACCTCTGTGACGGTTTCCACTTTTGCAGGAGCTGATAATGAAATCATTTCACAGGATAAATTGCTCTTATAAAGCAAAAGAAACGTTAATGTGGGCATTTGCAGGATTTGTGATTGCAGAGCAGGTTCCCCAGTGTGACACATCAATTCTGAAAGTGGCAAAACTCATCTTTTTGCAAGTAACCAATTTACCTAATGCTTGTTGTTTTCGAAGAAAGGAGCTTCACTACAGATTAATTTGACACACACAGTGAAACATCAGTTTTGTAAGTGCATTATCTCAAAACAAACCGGCTACTGTTGTCATGGCTGGTGGTAGCCGGAGAAGCCAAGCTCTTCATTAAGAAAAACTTCCTAATACACTCCAAAGTCAAAGCCCTCTCAGGTCAACTGCAGACTGAGGGGGAGTTAATCTGCCCAGTCCCTGTGGGCCCCCTTATACAGTCATGGCTGACAGTAGGAGCTCAGACAGGAGGAACCAAGGTGTCTAGGGCGGGGGAGTTTCTTCAACGAAAACCAGGCTTACAGGCAAACAACAGGTAATAGAAAACAAATAGCCAATGTGACACTAAAATACACACCAACATGAACACAACACTCTACATTTAGCAGACAAAGCAAAAGAGGGGAGAAAATGAGACTAATGAGAACCAGTTGAGTAGGTAGATTGAAGTTCCAGTTCCTGGGAAAGTGAAACAGGTGACCTGGCGAAGAATGTGGAAAAAGAGAGGACATCTGGTGAGCTGGTGGGGTACCAGACAGAGGCAGAACAGCCAACATAAACAGGGCTGAGACAGGGATCATGAGAACTGTCCACCCACCAGCCCGTCACGCTCCAAACAGCAGTTACTCTCAGCTCCCTGAGAGCTCATCTCCTCTCCTCACTCATCCACATCCTCTTTCCAATTTTCTCACTCTTTTGCTCCATTTCTCTGTCGGTTTTGGTATAATTTGTAATGTGCATACACTGTGCTAACTCAATGAGCTAGGTGTTTATTTTGAAAAGTAATACCTGTTGTTTGAGTTGGATGGGCTTTGAAGCTACATGTCAGGCAAACAGAAGAGACTCCAAGGAGTTACTTCAACACAGAACCATTATAAAGAGGAATTTGTTCTGAATTTGTATATATTATGCAGAAAATGAATAATGATGCATTAATTAATTAGTGGATATTAAAAGTTCAGCTACCCTGATTTACTAACCTTTTGAAAGAGCCAGAGCAGTTGTTTCCCTCTATTTAAGGTCGTATTGCTCACATAAAATAACTGGCTGTAGCCTTATGGGTTGAGAGGAAAGGAATGAGGAAGGGAGGAGGAAGAGAAGGCTAACAATAGTAGCACTAAGAGTAATAAAAATAGTTCTTGCTATAAGTCTAGCGATGGTAGACCTGTATAGTGCAGATCCAGAGTCAGAGATACCTGCAGAAGGAGGAAAGTAAGCAAGACGCATGAGAGGGAGAGCTAAACTACCTGAGAACAAAATGCATGCAATAGAGTGATATCAATACATGGAGAGAGAGAGAAGACAAGAGGTGGTGAAGAGACAAGAAGTGAAGTGAAGAAGTGCTCAGCATGACAGAGGAGTTCCAAATGCAGCCTTGGTCTACAATATAGTTTCATGGATGAGATCAATTTTCCTGCTTTGGCTGGACAATAAATTATATTCTATTCTTTCATTTCATTCATCTTCTACCACTTATCCGTTTCCTGGGTCGCGGGGGTGCTGGAGCCAATCCCAGCTCCCTCTGGGTGAGGGTGGGGTACACCCTGGACAGGTCACCAGTCCATCACAGGGCCAACACACAGAGACAGACAGAGACCAACAACCACTCACACTCACACTCAGACGTGCAGACAATTTAGAGTCACCAATTAACCCAAACGTGATGTCTTTGGATGGTGGGAGGAAACCAGAGTACCCGGAGGAAACCCACGGAGGCAAACTCCGCACAGAAAGGCCACAGGCTGGGGAACTGCACCCACAGGCTTCTTGTTGTGAGGTAACAGTGCTAACTGCTATGCTGCCGTGTTGCCCCATTCTATTTTATTCTTAGGTGTGGTTGTGTCTGGCTTAACTATCAGCTATTCATCAAAGAGGAAGGCTACCCTAAATGTGGGTGCGAGAGGAGTTTAATAGTTGAAGGCTCTGCTTCCCTGTCTACTCTTGGGAACTCTTGGACTCATGGGTACGCCTGCATTTTAAGAGCAGAGTATTCTGTTGGGGTGATAAGGTACTTTGGGCTCTGTAAGACAGAGTGAAACATATGCATGGGCTGGATTTTCATCCATTTGGGACAGGATCTTTCTCCAGGGAGAAAACAAAGATCTAGTGTCTTATAATGTCCTTCCCAGTTAAGCGCGATTTACATTTCATCTGCCTTCGTCTATTAAATGAAAAATATAATCATTCTGTTTGCAACACTTAAGGTGTATGTGCTTATCTACTTTACTTTGCCATTGTTTAACTGCATCTGACTGTTAATGCAGATGGTCTGCCTTCAAATGTTTAACAATAAAAGCCTTGTTAAGAAATACCTGGTTTAGATCCAATGAGATGCTAAAGGGCTTCGAAACAAATACATCAAAGCGTGAGTTTGTATGAATAGCTTAATGCATCGAAATGAACAGGGTAAAGGAGAAAGGATCAAATAAGGCTTTGCATTGAAATACCTGTATGACTATTTACAGTATACTGAATTTCCTTTTCACTGATGAGCAGTGGAGACACTCCGCTGCAATGCCACGTTGTGAAGTAATGTAATATCGTCCTCATTGTCCCTTGCTGGTGCTTCCTTTGTAGTTTGGAGAATATAATAATGAGCCTCTGTGGCTATCTCAACTTGAACATCCTGTATGTTGTCTTTAAATTATTATGGTCTGTCCTCTGTGTGTAAAAACAGCAGTTATTTCCTATCAAATTAATTGGAAGGTGTGGTGATCATAATTTCACACTTAGCCAGTCACATCAGTGATACCATCGCTCTGACATGACGCCAATCACAGTGATGCATGATAACAAAAACTCAACAAATGGAGTGGGGCTTCCTCAGGAAATTATATTGTTGCCTGGATGGTGCAGACCGACACACTGCACCTCAGCCAGCAGTCAGCTTTGGATGCTGAGGGTTTTTATTATTATTATTATTATTATTATTATTATTATTATTATTATTATTGAACTTGTACATTGAGGATAGAAAATAATAATAATAGAAAATGCCCATGAAACCATGTATATGACCACATCAAACTGATGCTATTCCAGTTTTATATTTCTATTGTATTTCAAGAATAAAACATGAACTGCTGCTTTTGCTCAAACGAAATTTGGCAATGAAACACAGGACTGATGACCTGCTTAAATCCACAATCTCCCACTTAACCAACAGAATACAGAGTTATAACAAAGCAGCCTGATGTGCACAGAGGTGCATGGGGTTACTTTTCAGGAGCACAGTATCATTTCCACTTGATTTGAAAAAGGTATTAACTCTCAAAGCTCTGCTTGTGCTGGTGGTTTCTTTGCCACAAAAACAGAGCCCTTTGTATTTGCTTTATAATTGTAGTGTGCCCAGTGTGCTGGGTAACAGTGTTTCTGCTATACATCTTCCATTTCATACCACTCCGTGAAGCATGTGGGTTATGTCATAACCACAGAACAGACATTTGTTCTCTGGGTTTGCTTCACAGACAGTGCTTCTCCCTGGTGTTGGTGCTTTTTTATTTCTTAGAGAAGACAAAACAAAAAGCTGAGAAATAATCACTCACAATTGAACTCATCTAAGGCCTTTTTTCTACCGGATATTTCAAAAGTCACACATAAATTTAGCTCCAGCAGTGCCATTCTCTACGATCTCCTTAAGAACCCTGTCTGATGAAAGTCTAGTTCAATCTGATGGAAAATAAACCTGAAACCTTTTCAGTGTAGAGAGTCAGAATTAGCATTAGCACAGCCACCCACACTGTCAACCACTGCCAGTTACAAATTAAAAAACAAAAACAAAATGCTGCCTATGCCGCTCATTCTGATATGTCTGCTAGTCTGATTCTGGTCTGAACCGACTCCTCATTTGAGTCGAAGTCTGACTAAGGGTTAAACATCTGGCTGAGGTTCTCTTTATGTTTCCATGATATAGACTTTCAATCATACCAGAGTATTTTCACATAGTTGACTGAAGCAATAAGTTAGTCGCATGTCTACTGTTGATGAATCTTTAAAAATAAATTCAACACATAGTTCAATTTTTTTGGAAAGGCTTAAAATTAAAATAAACAGCTGGCAATTTAGCTTCGGGCAAACTTTACTCAATGATTAGGACACAGTGCTCTTCAGCAGACATTCCATGCTCACTAAGTATTTATGGCTGTATGACAGTGAAGTCCAAATAAATTCGATCAACTGAGTGTGTGTGTTGATGGTAATGTGTGATGATGAATGATGTCACCCAGTGAAATAGTGTTTGTAGTTTTTGGATAAAATGAAACTCCATGGAAGAGTAAAATGTATCAGGTACGCCACACTTGTTGGTTGGACACATATAGTGTCACTTTGAGCCTTAATTTATGTTATTGTTGATGACAAGTAAATCTATTATGCCAGGCTTCTGCTTTAAAATGAGTTTCCATTTAAGTTCTGTCAGTCACCACACAGTGGTGTGTTTTAAGGTGCTGGATTAATTATGTTCTTATCACTTCACATATAAGTCTCCTGAAAACTTTAAGGAGCTTCATGGATCACTGGTCTTTCCTCCCTCACTCTTTATCTCACTCTTTACCATGTATTTGCTTTTCCCTCTCTCTTCCCCGCTATTTGAACCCAGTCAGATTTATGAATATTAAAAAGGACAGTTGATCCTCAGGGTTTCCTTTCTCTAACTCCATCCCTATGCCTCCTTCCTCTCACTGTCCCTCTTTGTCTTTGTGTCTTTGTTAATTATGGTGTCTTCTGTCTCTGTGAGTCAGTCTATAATACAGTCATTTTACAGGCAGCTGCCATTACAAAACCACTAAGCTGTTGGGGGAGACACACTCAGGAAACACACATAGAGATTTAAATGCATGACACCAGAGGTGTGTGTACAGTTGGCAGTTCTCAGCTGTCCTATTTAAGCCACTATTCTCAAAGGCCCCATCTGATTTAAAAAAAAGAAAAAAGCCTTAACATGTCCATCAGATCTTTTTTATACGATCAAAATAAGTGAAACTGTCAGTCAAAGTCATCGCTGAGTGTTTCCACCTTGTTACTGCAGTTCCTATTTTTGACTGTCAGTTTGGGGTTTATCAAACATAGTTGTATGTTGAGTTGACAGGACTGAGTTATCAGACATATAACTCAATACTGTCAACTTGTGGGGCCAAGGAAGTCAGAGAGAGAAGCAGAGGCAACGAGAAACATACCGTGAGAGAGAGTGTGAAGAAGAAGAAAGGAGGGGAAAGTTGGGGGCTTGAGGGATGGAGAGAGGACAAGAGCAGGAGGAGAGAAGATGCCATAAAATTGCAAGCAAAACATTCATTCATTCATCTTCTACCACTTATCCATTTTGGGTTGCAGTGGGTGCTGGAGCCAATCCCAGCTCACACTGGGTGAGGGTGGGGTACACCCTGGAGAGGTCACCAGTGCATCTCAGGGCCAACACACAGAGACAGACGAAGGAACAACCACTCACACTCACACTCACACTCAAAACCCACGCAGACATGGGGAGAACAGGCAAACTCTGCAGAGAAAGGCCCCAGGGTTCGGGAAAGGAACACGACCTTCTTGTTGTGAGGTAACCGTGCTGCCCGCAAGCAAAACATACAGATGCAAATAGTGATTGAAGCCTGGTACCACTAAATGTGCACACATACATATTAGCAGTAGGGGAACTATGTTAATTTGGCCAAAGAAGTAACAATGGGAAGTGAGCAGTAGTGTGTAATGGTAACTAAAGATAACAGGTATTGAGCAGGAACATGGAGCAGAGATGATTCAGCACTTGTCCGACGGGGACAGGAAGAGAGAGGAGAGGAGGGATAAAAGAAATACTACGAGAAATAACAAAGTCAGAGACATTTAATGTTGTAATGTACATGCATGGGGGAGAGAGAAAGAGAGAGGGAGAGAGATGGAGAGACAGAGAGACAGAGAGGTGCTCGGTGCATCCCCCAGCAGTCTGGGCCTACAGCAGTGTAACTAAAGAAACAAATTATACTGTAACTTTTTTTTTTTTTTTTGGTTTATTTTTACGAGGACAGTGCATATTAATGAACAATTTGTCGCACAAGACATCATGTAAATATGCCGAATTTATCTTAAAGCTAATTTCCATCCATAGTCCTCACATTAAAAAACAAACCATACCATACCATACCATAGAAAACAAAACAAACGACAATAAAGATAGAGAAGAAAAGAAAAAAAAAAAACCAACAACAATACCATGCAGCCAGGAGTCACTGCATGGCACTGCCAACTTGCATAAACACAAGAGATACAAGTCCAGCAGCAATCATTCAAAACAAAAACAATAATAATAATAATGACAATAGCACGCAGCTCGGCGTCGCTGCATGGCATTGCCACATCGCATAAATATATAAGACAGTTTCAACAGCAATCACTTAAAAACAACAATACAAAATAATGACAACACCATGTAGCTAGGTGCTGCTGCACGACACCGCCACTTGCATGAATTTAGACGACACAATATTAGCAACAATTAAATGAGGAAGTACAATAAAGAGTAGGATACAGTACGTGATAAGGGCTACAGTAATACTGTATTAAATTGGCGGACAGTATGTCATTCATGAGTGCAGATTTGTTGGGTCAATACCCATGCTCTAAGCTTTTTTTTGAATGCATTAAAAGTGGAACTGTCTCTGATAGGGGTTGGGATACTATTCCAACATGCACTGCCTTTAACAGTTAGTGAGTTTTGGCCTATGTGGCTATGTCTGAACTGTACTTCACAGTCCCTTCTGGAGGCAGATCTGGTGCTGAGCGTGCTGTCTCTCCGTCTAAAAAATTCCTCTAGCGGGGGAGGAGCCAGCCCGTTGAAAGTTTTATAGATAAGGCAGCTATTTTTAAAATTTTTAAGATTTTCCAAACTCAAGAAATGGTACCTTGCATGAATTGGACAGTGATGAGAAGAATATGATTTTCTGGCAAATACCTTGATGGCTTTTTTATATAGTCGTTCAATCGGTTTCAGTGTGGTGACACCAGCAAATGACCATATCACAAAGCAGTATTCAATGTGGGACAGAATCATGCAATGAAGATAAGATTTAGCTGCATCAGCCGAAATGAGGGGCCTGATTTGTTTTAAATTTTGCAGGCTGAATCTTATTGTGTTGGCCACTTTTTTGATGTGTTGAGGTTGTGAGGTTTGCATCTAGTATGATGCCAAGGTACTTGAACTGGATTACTAGTTCAAATTCCTCTCCTCCGATGAATACGTTAGAGCTGTACTGAGCTTCTGGTCGTTTGGTGAATGTCATACAAACCGTTTTTATTGTATTGAGCATTAGGCAGTTGTTATTAAGACAGTCTTGTACCTTCATTAGAGCATTTATGAGTTTGCTGGAAGTAATGTCAGCGTTTGAACCATGAATAAAAATGACTGCGTCATCTGCATACATCTGGACGTTTAGGTCTGGGTACACATCTGGGAGGTCATTTATGTACAGCGAAAACAACAGAGGCGCAAGGATCGAACCCTGAGGGACACCAACAGTAGAAGTGCGAAAAGGCGATTTGACCCTGCCGACAATAACACATTGAGTTCTGCTTGATAAAATATGATTTAAACCATTTTATGGAGTCATCAGAGAAATTAAAAAATGTGAGCTTGTTTAGAAGTACTTGGTGGGCGACGGTGTCAAATGCCTTTTTGAGGTCAAGAAATACAGCACTATAACACGGGGACTTGTCCAACAGACACTTAATTTTTTCAGTGAACATGCAATTTGCTGACTCAGTGGAATGGTGTGCTCTGAAACCAAACTGCATAGGATGTAGTGGAGTGAGACCCTTGTCCAGATGTTTGACCACTTGGTTCGATGCCCATTTTTCAGCTACCTTGGAAATGATTGGCAGTATACTGATTGGTCTGTAGTTGGCTTCCAGAGTTTTGGAGCCAGATTTAAAAATGGAAGTCACCATTGCCGCCTTCCAGGCTGACGGGACTTTGTTCTGGTTAATTGATAAGTTAACCAGATGAGTAATGGGTTTGAGCAATGCATGCGAATGTGTCTTTATGAAATTTGTGTCAATGCCATATACATCTTTTGTTTTTTAACTTTTGATTGTTCCAATAATCCTTGCGACTTCTGTGTCTGTTATGTTAGCCAGCTGAAAAATGGGCTGTTCATTACTGATCTGGCAAGGTTCCATAGTTGAGGGTGTAAAAAGCCTTGCTATTTCAAGCACACTGTCTAAAAAATAATTATTAAAAGTGTTGGCAATTCTTACGGGATCCTTCACCATAACATTATCAATCTTGAGTTCAAGAGTGTTTGTTTCATACTTGGTATCCTTACCTAATAGTTTATTTAAGGTTTGCCACACCTTCAACCCGTTGCTCTTTGCATCCTCGATTACAGAAATTAAAAAATTTGCTTTGGCGTTTCTCAAGGACTGTACTACTTTGTTTAACTGTAAGCCATTTCATAAAGGAACGTTTTAAACATAATCTAGAATGCTGCAACAGAGTTGGCCCCCCGGACTATTCACACAGTATTAAGTTACACAGAGTATAGTACAGAATACATACGAAAACATGTAATGTGCACACAAACAAACCTTGAGACCCACACCCTCTGGACAAAATATTACACCTGTGCGTTACAAGAATATTCTCATGTTTCTCAAAAATTCACAGCATTGTTTCAGACACACAGGGTGCACCTCCTTCCTTGCAGGTGTGATATGTTAATCCGTGTCTGGGCTTGGACTATGTTTTTATACTATATGTGGTTATGAAGAAGTATCAGAAGAGAAAATATCTGAAGTTCAAATGAGCCCCTCAATATGATCCAGACCACAAGATGAAGAAGAAAGGATCCTCTGACCTGTAACTTTCCTGTCAGTCATTCTTTGGATGCATTCTTGTTTTTATCCTGAAAGTTTCGGTGAGAAAGAGAAAGAGAGAAAGATCCAGGGAAATGCAATATAGATTATCCTGTGAGTATAAGGTGAAGAGCAGTAGTTTTCTGGCTCTTCCCTTCTATCTCTCTTGCTCCCACATGGGCACTTTCTGGTTACAACCCTCCACTTTTAGGGTAATCCCATGAAAGCAAACACTCTGGTATTGATGGGCTTTACCAAAGGAAAAAAAAGTATGGACACACATGAAGCAGTCCATTGAGGTACCCGTCACTGAAAGCTGAGGTGAGGTGAGATTCATGTTGTTTTGCCATACTCTGACCCAACCATCTATTGGCTAGGTAGTAATCCAGATTCCTCAGGCCAGGTTGTGTTGTTTTAGTCTTTATCCATCCATTGCTGGTGAGTCTGCATCCACTGCAAGTTCAGGTTTCTGTTCTTGGTGAGTTGAATCTGATGTGGTCTTCAGGTTCCAGTTCAACATGTTATGTGTTGAAGATGATTGATAGATTGACTTTATTCAATGGAAAATTCTCCAAGATATAGTAAAAATACATATAACCCACAATGAATGGTGTGTACAATATACCAAAGTGTAAATGAGCAAGTAGCAGCAAATAGGTTTGAGAAATAATTTTGTATACATGGTATATGGAATAAAAGACTTCTTGTATATATTCAGCTGGCCCTGAATAAATGGCCAAATGAAAGCACTCAATGTGCTTTTCTGCTTTTCTGTGCTTAACATCTGTGGGAGGAGATAGATGAAGGTCAAACTTTGTTAATTCAGGACAGGAGACTATTCTCCATCTCTGTCACTTGTAGCTCCTCAGCATTCGTGTGTGAATCAGCTTTTTTTTTTTTTCCTTTCAGAAGATTTTGTGGAAGTGTTGTGACAAATATTGGCATCCACTTTGTGCTGCTGGCAGTAGCACTAATCAATAAAGGCATCCAAGTCTAATGACCTCCATGGATAGAGCTCATGTGAAATGCTTGGTATCTCAGGCCACAAACGCAGCAGAGTGGCACAGGAAGCAGAGATGATGAGACACTAGCTGAAGCTGTGGACAAATCATCTGGTGTAGACTGAGCCTGATCCATCGAGTGGACCCAATGACAAGAAGAAAGAAAGAGGGGAATGGTCTGAAGATGAGCCAGGGAAGAATGGGCACATATTGTGCAAGCTTTTGTGGATGCTTTAGCTTGTACCGAACAATGGGGCACAATGATTTTCTATTTGGTCCACAATCCTCGCAATAAATCTCTTGCTTTATTGTTTTGCATTGTGAGACTTTCCTGACAATTTAGCTCTAAACAATATTATCATTAGAAACTATCTCAATATCTTTCTAAATCATTGTTACAATTACAGCAAGCTTTATTAATCTGCACTGCCCTTGTTAAGGATCCCATATAGTCTAAAAGTAGATGCTAAAATGGTCTTAGTTTATAAAGCAGACCGTGTTTCCATGATAATACACTGACAGTATCAAAGCTCAGTATCAAAGTCCACAGATAAATTATCCCAGCCTGGTTTCAGAAGCCAGGACTTTTGAAACTTTGTCATGTCACGACAAAGCAGTCAGCTTTCAGCCACTTCCCAAAGACCAGCCTACCCAGACCTACTATCCACCCTTACATGACCTGGTTACGCTGCATTTTTACCTGAAATATGTTTTATTTTTATTTGGGGAATCAGAAAATAGACAGCCAATCAGAAGGAAAGACTCAGATCTTTCCTTCTGATTGGCTGCCAGACCTGTTGTTACCAGAGCTCCAGAGAGAAGACTGAGAGAAGAGACGTAAAACCACACTGAGCTGGTTAAAACAACAAATATATATTCTCAGGGATATCAGCACACAACACAAGTGTAAAATATGTGACTGAAAAATAAACAAGCAATAAATAATAAAATGAATAATATAATTTACTACTTCACATCCAAAATCCCACATTTTCTCAATTTAGTCCTGAGGTGTTTTTTCTTCACACTATGACACAATATCTATAGAAACATACCGTAGAAACACACACACACATGCACACAAACAAAGACAGACAGCTGTGTTGACATGCAGCTGTGCCGAGGAGGGTTCAGGATTGCACTCTGCAGGTCAGGGCCAGCACATCTGTCACTTCACTCCTTCACTGCCAGACAGAGAGGGATGGATGAATGAATGGGGAGAGAGGGAGGGAGGAGGAGAAGACAGGAGGGAGGACAAGAATGACAGCAGGAAAGAGGAGGGGACACTCTTCTCTCAGCAGCTCTCAGGTTTGAACCATCGTGTATGAAAATGAAAGCAGCACGCAGATGGAGACGGAAACAGAATATATACCAGCTGGAAAACTTATCTCACTTTTATCGCACACATTTTCACATCCATCAAGTATTAAAACATTTTTCCTATTTAGTCTCAGCTGAACTCCCTGACAACTGCTGATGGGTTTTTTGATCATTATGACAGCTGTTTAACACCCTGATTTGTCATTAAGCCTGTGTCTGACAAGCATTATGAGTATAGTCATAAGCCTTCTCATCTGGGTGTGTGTGTGTGTGTGTGTGTGCGCGCGGCGCATGTGTGTGAATGTGTGTTAAAGAGAGAGAAAATGAAAAAATCTTTTTATGCAGGTGTCAAAATTAAAGTGGATTTAGTGAGTTTGTCTGAGGCTCTGTGTGTGCATGTTTGTGTGTGTGTGTTTGTGTATGATCCTCTATCTTTCTGTTCGTTCCCCTGGCCAATCAGGCACCCCGCATCTGCCTTGCTTTAGATGTGCTCTCAGCCCGAGATTCCCATCTGATCCCGTTCCAGGTTCACACTGCAGCATAGAAGATTTTAGTAATCGTGTGATGGCAGAGGATCAGCTGGAGAAATCCTGTATTCTTATCCCGAACAGATCTCATGCTTCCTGCCCAAACACGCAAACATAATAAACACATGTATCATGAAAAAAGTGAAGGTCATCTATGGATGATCATTGGATAAATTCCTTCCTCAAATATGATTGTCCAATCATAGCTTAGACACTGAAACCAGGGATGACAGGTTTGTTAGGCTTCCACGTGCTGAAGTCCTTCTGGCTGGAAGAAGAGAGTCAGCATTAGGATTTGAAGGGTTAAAGGGCAGGTGAAGCACTGAATCAAGTTAATGTGATTTGCTAAATGGAAGTCCACTCTATTCAAAAATTATCTGACAAAGATTGAAATGTAAACATATAGAAGAAAAAGCAATGTTCCGTTATATGTTTTGTAGCATGGATGCCGCCATCTTTCACCACTGTAACTCGTGACGTCACCGGGTTGGTTGGGGCGCAGGAGTTACGGTGTTAGCAGTGGTTGTTTATGACAGATCATCAAAGATGGAGCCACAACAACACGGAAAACAAAAGGGAGGCAACTACTGTATTGCTCCTGGTTGTCGAAATGAGTTTTATAGGGTGAAAGCTCAGAGCGAAACAGTCAGTTTGTCACAGGAATGCAGGGGTGAGGACCCAAATGCAGGAGCCGGAGGCAGCAGGGTGAAGGTGGAGATTAATATTTTAATGGAAATCAAAGACTAAGAACTGATACAAACGGTGACATGCAAAACTCTACACAGGACTGACTGAACTAGACCAAACACAACAGGTTATAACAGGGCTATGAGGAAAATACAAAACATAACAGCACAAAGGATCCAACAAGGACTGGACTGAAACCAAGACTTAAATACAAACTGAATTTAACGAGACAACAAGGAGCAGGTCTGGAGACAGGGGCAGGCAGGGAGCGGATTGGTTGAGAAGACACAAGGAGGAGGGAGACAACAAGACACAAGTGAAACACATTAGGGCAGGGAAGGCAATCCACAGGTGGGAAACTTGACAGGACGACAGGGATGACACCAGGACTTCAAAATAAAACAGGAAGTGAAAACCAAATCAAACTGAACCTAACACAGAAAGCTGACGGATACTGACAGGAGCTGACTGACCCTGACACACTTTCCATAAACTGCCACTGGAGTGGAGAGCTGTACTGCGGCGCTGGCTAGCGGCAATGAAGAGGGAGAATCCTCCGATGGGCGCTGACTCCAGGGCTTGCAGTGAGCATTTTTTGGAGGAAGATTATACAGAGATGAAGACCTTTGAGTCAGGCAAACTAATTGTCTGCCGGAACAACAGACTAAAGCCTGAAGCTGCGCCCTCTGTTTTTAATGTTAATGCTTATAGCCCGGGTTTATCGACCGCCCAACATACTCTGACCACAGCTGGAAAGAGATATCAGCCAGCCGCAGGGAAAGGGCACGAAAACGTGCTAGCAAGGCAGAAAAGAGACAGGTAGGGCAACCCAAAGCAGTCATCAAACATTCCCATACCAAAAAGCAGTACTCACAAACCTAAATAAAGTTTCAAAGGAGTGTTCGTTATACTATGCACGGTTATTGTAAGAATAACAACACAATAGTATAGGTATATGATTATTCTTTAATATGTAGTCAGGATGTAAGTACAAAGTCATCCAAGTTAAGGCTTTCAACATCATTTTGGTACCCAAAAATATAAACTTGTGTTTACAGGTTACACAGACATGCATGCAACTGGTGGCCAGAAGTAAATCCGTATTACTAATCCGTACCGTAATACTGGTTGGTTAACTCGCCGTATGGGCTCAAAGGCATAGGCAATGGGACAGGGAGACTCAAAATGCCTGTCCAGCTCACCAACCTTCATTTACGAAAATGTTTTCTTTAAAACAAATGCCTCCTTTGTGGTTCAGATTGGCCTCGACATCCAGCCGCAAACCAACCAACCAACTCGGTGACGTAGCTTCTTACGTCACTCCAACATGGCGACTCGCATGCTAAATAACCTGTCTAAACTTACAAAATACATCCATAATATCTACGGTTTTACAGCTTTTTGAGAGCAAATTTTTTTTCAAAGTGTTATTTCTAATATAGCTGAGCACCAGCATTGCCAAGATTATGCACGTTTCACCTCCCCTTTAAGGATGGGCTTAAACAGTGTGGTTTTCTGCTGCAATTGTTAGACTGTTTGTCTAACTCAGTGCTGTTCTCTCCCACTATTAATTGAATTTAAGGAAGTTATATTCCAGCAGCACCACACAGAGTTATTGACATTTTCTATTGTGATATTAAAAGTGGGAAGAGATAGTGTGAGAATATGAACAGGCTATGTAGCTTTTTGATCTTATAGTTTTCCCTTATCTTGCTGTCAAAAGCAGAGGCAGCACCATACTGAAACACTGAAATAGTAAATTAATCTACTCCATTCTGAGGGCCACATGCTTGTTTTGCTCTGTCTTGTTCCAAATCTGGCCAACACACAGCGTTGTTGTAAAATACTACTTCCACGTCAGGAACAATTTCATGCATACAAGGAAGATTATTTTGGCTGTCAGTCGATGACTGCCCAGCTTTTACAGACACATGAAAACATACCCATGTATATCTAAAAAACAGAAGTTAAAAAATGATACTGTTCCACATCAAAATAAAACTTTGGCTGATGAAATCAAAATGGACAGATAGCTGCTGCTTGATTGTTGTCCCTCCTTATACATTGACCTCTCTGCCCTAATGTGTCTGCTTTTGTCAGTCCATCTGTTTTTCTCCTGTGAAAGAAGTTTTGCTGTAGTCATATCACCACACTGGGCAACTGAAGGATCTGGAGCGATCTGTTTTTAAGAACAGCAGCTGATGAGTTGTGGATTGGTCTCTTAAGATTAGTCACCGGACTCATTTCCAACACATATATACGCAGACAGCACTAAGAGAAGAGACAGACAACAAGCCAAAGTAGAGAGAAACTCACTAACACCACTCCTAACACTTTTACTGTAGGCACCGTGGGCTAAAGGGAGGCATCAATAGAGGAATAGATGGATGTTGACAATGCTCACACAGTTTTTATTGTTAACATCATCTGTCAGCATGGAAGAGGTTCTTTCTTTTTTCACATTACTTCCTTACTCCAGACAGAAAAGCTTATCCAGCAACTTAAAAAAAATCCCCAAACTGTCCTTAAGAAATATGTGCCAATGTGAACCAGGATTACAGAGCTCAGTGGACTTGATTTGCATAAAGCTGAAAGTCATCTCAAAGAGGTCAGGTATTTATCACTCCACAGTCAGACTGTCTATAAACAGAAAAGGTTTAGCTGCTGCCCATCAATGCAATATGATCATGGGCATCATGACTTTCTCACAACTCATTATGGAAGTGAAAACGAGTTTATCAAGAGTTCAGCGATAATATCATGGTGGCTCCACCTGCTGAAGCTCAGCAAAAAGCTGCTGATGCAGCAGAACAACAACAATAAACTTCAGTAAATCCAGTGTTGGGCAAGCTTCTTGGAAAGTGTAGTAAGCTAAGGTACTAGTTACTCTAACATTAAATGAAGCTTAACTACATCAAAGCTATTACCCTCAGAAATGTAGCGAGCTAAGCTACAGCAAAATGAGAGTAACTACTGCAACTACATCCAAGCTTTTTACGAAATTGAACCAACTTCGTGCCAAATCAGTGTTATCTTACTGATCAATAAAACTCAGTCAAACAGATACGCAGACAAAAAAGTTCAATTGTTTATTGAACAGTGAGCTGCGCTAACTCACAACACGACCAAACCACAACAGCAAGAATGAAGACTACTTCAAACAGTCACAACATGGTCAAAAACGTATTAAGCCACACGTAAAACGTGTGTGTGTATATGTATGTACACTGCAAAACCTCAAAATCTTACCAAGAATATTTATTTTTAGTCAAAACAAATCTATTTACACTTGAAATAAGACTCATCATCTAAAAAAAGTAACTTGTTTTTAGACAAATTTCACTTGGAATAAGTAGAAAAAATCAGTCCATGGAGCAAGTTTTGTTTTCCTTATTACAAGCAAAAAAACTTGCTCCATGGACAGATTTTTATACTTATTTCAAGTGAAAATTTGCTTAAAGTATTTTTTGAAGTGTAAAAAGATTTGTTTCGACTAGAAATGAGACATATATTTCAAACGCACAAAATAAACAACACAAACAAACAGAATATTCACATTATTTTGACTTAATGCAGGTCTATGCTTTTCTCCTCATCTTATTGATAAACACGCAGCTACCAGTGTTGCCAGGTCCGCTTATTATAACCGACTTTGGGCTTGTTGTTCGCTTGCAAATATCGTCAGCCGCTGGTTGCTGGTTTTTTGGGCTTGTCATTTAAAGTGTGGTTGCTTATTTGTGCTTGCTTTGCTCCATGTACGAACCCCTCCTGATTCTCTCCCAGCTCTCCACAACTACAATAAAGCTAAAGTTTGTCCTTTTTCCTTAAAGGATCTGTTCACAAACTGTGTGCCGGGACTGCACTGGCACCGAAAAGTGCAAAAACAACAACAACAAAAAACCCAAAACACCAACAACAACAGCAAAAAAAAAACAAACAAAACAAAAACAAACAAAAAAACAAAAAAACAAAAAACAAAACCCAACAACAAAAAAATAAAAAAATAACTCCACAGCTTTTTCATCTGTGAGGCTTACGGACATCAGTGTGACTGTCTTAAAACAAAATGAGCAGAGGCAAACAAGTGAGCTGAAGATAGCCACTTACAGCCTGTCACACATCAGCCAGAGCTGTCGATCATCTCGGTGAACTAACTGGATCTACCTCGACTGATAAAGAAGCCAAAATACTAAAACCAATAAAAAACAGTAATAGTGCAACTGACCCATGAATGTTCAAAGACCTGAGGAGTTATTGGGGAGGTGCCCAGTATTCCCTTGTCATAGATGAAATATATATATATATATATATATATATATATAATTGCCTCTCTCTTACGGTTTCGTAGGTTTAGGTCACTGGTTTGGACTTTTATTTTATGTATTTATTTTTTTGAGAAGTCGATTCGGTTTTTTGGGCTTGTTTCATTAGAGCTGGTTGCTTGTTTTTCTCGCATCTGGCAACACTGGCAGGTACATGTGCCAGCGTCGTCACGCCAGCGTCATGCGGAAGTGCCTCTGTGCAGTAGGAGTGACAGTTTTATTTTAGTCCGTAACAGAAAGCTCCGGCTCGTTTGAGCTTCAGAAATTATTTTGTAAATGTAGTTTGTGTGGACGCTACCGCGCTACGCGATCAATAAAAGAGCTTAACTACTGAGAAGGTACTTGATTCAGAAAACAGCGACGCTGCCACCAAGCTACTGAGAAATGTAGTTTAACTACAAACGTCCGCTACTGTAGTGACGCTACTGCCCAACACTGAGTAAATTTACCACAGAGTGCCTTCAGACGAATAAAATCAACCTCAATTCAGAGATGTTGTGGAATGATCTGAAGAGAACCACTTACACCAGACATCCTATGAGTATATCTAACTGTATGAATAAAAGGTCCAAATTTCATCCTGTACATTCACAAGTCTGATCTGAAGCAACTAAAGAGCCGGTTCCAGATTAGTGGAGCCAAAGCCTGTTATTAAAACCAAGTGGTCACTATTACCATGAATGTTTAATAGCTGTGTTCAATAAAGACCCTAAAGATTTTAATCACCTGTGTGCTATTACCTTATCTTGCGTTACTAGCTTTGTATACTTAGAACTAAATCAGACAGAGATCAGATCAAACCCGGTAAATCCAAAAGAGTTTCCCCACTCTAAGATTTGACAGGGAAGAAGAATCTGTGAACTGAAAGACAATACCATCTCTGGTTTTGCTGCAGACTCTTTAAAATCTATACTGCACTGTAACATCAGGTCCGAAAAACAAGACAACTTCAACTTCAAACCAATTCTTCATATATTCGGCAATGGAAACTATAGGGCGAACTCTTGGATAGGTTTTAATAAAGTCCATTTCTCTCCCTTAGTTATAATTGCCCATATTAGCCTGGAGACTTTAATGAAAGCTCTGTTTTAAGTGTGATTTTAATGAAGCCATATATAAATTCAAAATCTCCCTTAACTCCCCATTTTTCCGGCCCCATCATAATGAAGCCCATCTGCTCCCTTTTCCCACAAACTATACCTACACACACTCACTCACTCATTCTAATTACTGTCTTTTTCTCCACCATCAGTCCCATCCTTCTGGGGTTTGGTGAACTCAGCCTGGAACCTGTGCACCATAGGGAAGCGACAGTCTCCCATCGACATTGAAACTAGTCACCTGATTTTTGACCCCTACCTGACCCCTCTGAGGCTCAACACGGCAGGACGCAAGGTAAGGGCCCTCATGCTTTAGCTGAGCTATCGTCATTGTTCGGTTGAAAACTTTTCATCGCGGGCCCATTCCATTTACAGGGTCATTTTCTGTTATTTATAGACACTGAGCAATGAATTTGGAGACAATTCATTGAATGGTCTGATACAAGGACGGTCCTTTTTTTTTTTTTTTTTTTTTTTTATAGCACTGGGCTTTAATTTATCACAGCAACTGAGAGTAGAATATGACACATTCTCAAAATCAAGACACAGAGAAGCAGCTATCTGACAGAGACTATGAGCTTTTCATCCATATCCAAAGGCTTTAAAATTCCCAGCTGCATTTGACTGTACCAAGCTCAGGAGGCATTACAATTTTAGCCCTGTACACAGCAATCACAGTTAATCTTTGAAGGAAATCCTCTCTAAAGCACCCTGATGCACCGTTGAAACACAGCTTTTGATGATGTTGGACATTGTATGCTGGATACATTTCTTTGTATTTAGTGGTGTATTCTTGTAATTGGCCATATTTAGGTAAAACTATATAATTTCTAGGTATTTTCAAGAAAGAGGGAAACTCACTTCAGCATAAAAAGTCACCAAAACCAGAAGACATAATCAGAAAGATTGTTATGTTTCCATGCTGTGACCTTGGAGTCTTGTGATCTAAATGGTTTTGAGATTAAGAGATTAAGCTTCAAAGTTTAGACATCCAAGCTAACGTAAAGTACAGTTAAATAAGTGTCCGTAATATACTTTAAAATAAGATTCGATGCTATTTCAAAATAGGGTTCTCTTCAAAATCAGATGGCATTCAGTGAACTCATTCAAATGATTTTCTGCTTATGCAAAGGACAAAAAATGTTTTTTGTTGAAAAAAAATATAGATAGATATAGATATACACAAGTAATTTAATGATTACTGAAGCATGTTTGATATAAAATATGTTGGCACAGAAAATTATGAATTTCTTAAAAGGTCTGTTGTATTGCCTCTGATTTATAGCGGGAGTCAGAGCTTTGATAATTGATTTACAGGTTAATAATCTTATACATATGACTCTGAAGGACATTCTACACATGCTCTTCCTCCTTACAGATAGAAAACATTTTAAAAATTCCAAAAAGGACTGTAAATGTAGATGTAGATGTCTGTAGATGTCCTAAAATGCTAAATTTTAAACCAAAAAATTTGGTGACACTGAGGATTCCCAACAGAACCAAACAAAAACACAATAATGATAAAAACGATTCAAACAAGCTTTGGTTCATTGTCATTTATATGACACACTGCAATCACCGTGTCTGCTGTATTATATAAGTGAGCAGTGTGGAGTTAAAAAATTGGACATAACTGTTCTCTCACTGCAGTCAAATTAACTTTGAAAACGTTACATTGCTGTTTATTCTTGCTAATAAACATTAGGATTATACGTGTAACTCCATGATGCCTAATGGTGTCTAATGGTTAATGTAAACTTTTTCCCAAATGAAAACAGAATTTACAAAACCATAAATATAGATTTTATTTGGCATTAGTGTAATTCATAGTATGTTAGATAAAATTATCACATTTTAGATTTAAAAACAACTTTTAAAAGATTTTCTTTCAGCTAAGGTGAGGTTAGACATTTTAAATTTTAACCCTATAACATCTAAGTTAGAGATTTTTTTTTTTCTTTTCATTTCACATTTTAGGGCTTTTGCCTTTATGTGAAAAAATGTACAGGAATCTTTTGAGTGTCATATTGAAGTATACATTTTTCAACAGTTCCTGTATTGCAAACACTGAAACAGTCACAGGTTGATATTACCAAAAGCAATATTTTTTTTTTCTGTAGTTCAAAAAAATAAATAATCAAATGAATGGTGATATATTACAATATTCCAAATGCCCTTTCTGTGTGAATATAAAAGAAGCCTTCATGTTTGACGTGTAGAGCAGTTCACTGTCAAAATATTTCATTAAAATATTAAATACAATAATTAACTCCGTGTTACCCATATACCTACAACAGCTGTCAAATATACCACTCTGAACACTTGAAAATAAGACTACTCCCCTTTTCTGAAGTAAATATGAGTCAAATCATTATTTCACAACACCATGTCTTGTGTTGAGAGCTTTGATCTTAGGAAAGAACAATGTGGTGCTTTGCTTTTATATTTTAATATTCTCTTTAGAGAGCCCCAAAATCTGGGAGCACTGTTCTCTCAAAATAGGTTCAAGGTTGGCCTGTAGATGTTTCCTCTCTTACCAGAGACTGACAACTCCACCCCAAGGGAGAGATATCCAACACAGTACAACACATTAGCACAGTTTCAGGTTTTGGCTCACCGACTTATTTATGATTTGAGAAATACTTTATTTCTATGGAGGCTTAAAACTGACTTAAACTGTAGCCTGTTATCACAAAAGTCCAGCATGTTAATGAATGCACATGAAAAAAAAAAAAAAGTCAAATGCAGTAAAAACTGTCTTTCTCACCCCTCAAAGTTTTTTACAGGATAAATACTTCCGCTATAAAAAACTGTGAGACTTTGAACAAAAATCTATTAATCACAGGTCAGCTTCAAGGTTGTTGAGTGCTTCATATAAATCATCCTCATTGTTTCATTGTGAGATGGAAAAAAACCATTGTGTGCAATTTTATATTAAATAGAGAACAAAAAGAAAGTTGTATGCATGAATAATAATATTAAGTGCAAATATAACTAAATTGTGGATGCTGATTAAATTGGCTGAGTGTTCTCTCTCCATGCACCTCCCTGACCCTGTACAAGTGTACAAGAATTATTGGGATTTACTGGTAGAAATTGAATGTAATATTCATAGTTATGTCATTACTGTTTAATCACCTGAAATTAAGAATAATTGTGCTTTCTTCAGCTTCATCATGGAGAGTTGGTTTTCCTTTTTGGGCCCATTATGTTGCAACAGCATTTTTAAAGTAGCGAGGATAAACACATTTTTCATCACCTGAAGAAAACCAATGAATCTCTGCTGCCCTTGGGGGGGGGCATTCAGGTGGTTGCAATCAATGTCACCACTACATGCCACCAAATCCTATTCACACCTATCCTATCCTATTTACTCTTCAGTTTTCTTTTCCTTCTACAGTACTGAATAGGGAAAAAAATTAAAAATACAAGACAACTTAACATGTTTCCATGAAAATATACTAATGCAATCACCAGAATTGAGAGTTTCAAGCTTGAAGAAACACATTTATGCTTTTACTTACAGGATTTTAGAAATTTTGCCTCCACTATATTAGTCTCAATGTGCAAAACCTCTCAGCCAAAAGCAACATGGATTTTCTGAAATTTTACTCTTCTTACACTCTTCTTACATACACAGTGCAAAACGTAAAAGCAAATCTTCAATCTTTGCAATGCAGATGCCACATACCTGAAATAAACCTGAACTAAAATATAAATCAATATATTCAATGAATAATTACATAAATTTTGAAAAAAAAAATAACTGTATTGTAATAAAATTGCATTTATTTATCATTTATTTCAATGGGTTTAGGTTTTATGTTAAAAAAACGATTGAAATTCTGTGATAAACGTGGACTGTCAAGAAAATTGAGCTAGAACAATTATAAATAACTGTAATATTAATGTAGCAAATAATTCTCATTTCACTTGTTGTGTAGTAGACAAAGACTTGATTGCAGTTTCTGGTAACCCCCTTCCTGCTTGCTAAATATCAATGTCTTTCAATCTTGGAGCGCACGTCTTCCTCCAGAATTTTTTGTTAACTCCAAACCCTGAAGAAATAACCCTGATGACCTCATCAGGGTTATTTCTTCAAATATGACAAGGCATTTTCTGAGTTGCAGACGTTATACAGGATTCCATTATGCTTTCAGTCTTGATGATGAGTAACCTTGTGAAGATTTCTGTAATTTATTGTGTTAGTGTTTGTACATATTTATCTTTTCATTATGTGTCAAACACTTATTTCAATTTGTTTCATAAAAATGATTTAATTTATTTATTTAATTTATATCTTATTTAAAGATTATAGGAATATGGTTACATTGGAATAGAAGAACTGTCATAGAAATTAGTCGCCCCATCTGCTACATGACAAAGCCTGGCCTCTCATTCACTGAGGTATCACACTTTAACTCGCCTCTTATCTGAGTTTTTGTATGAAAGGCAGATGCTTTAGATCCTGCATGTTCCAAAATGAAGCTTTGCAGACCCTGTCAGCTCAAAGACTGAAGGTATGGTACATCATTCCCTTCAAAGTAAATGAATGGTGTATCATTTTCCTTTGTAATTATTAAAACAGGGCAGAATGGGTTATCAGAAATGACTCAAACCCAAGTATTTAATTAAATCAGGTCCCTTTCTTTTGTTACATGCAACTACTATGCTTCTATTATTTAATTGCTTGTGTCTAACAGTAATTCAGGGACCACAAAGAAACCTCGAGGGAGTATTAGCCCCATCCATGACCTACTCAGAAATTCTTATCCCTTTAATTCCCTCTGAGACTCACTCATTTTGATGAGGACTAAGAAGTGCCATGGGGTGAGCTACATATTATTTCCCGAGCGAGAGCAGTGTCAGCCACTAATCATGACTGCCATGGCATGCTGCAGTTCAGACGAGGATGGCTTGAGATCAGATGAGCGTCATCAGAAGCTCAGGCTCTGCTAATCCAAACCACTGGGGAATGTAGGTCGCTCTACTGAATGAAAAATCGGGATTATAGAAACACTGTGCCAGAGTTCATTTCAAACACATTTGAGTTGACATAATGTTAATATGTGTGGAAATTCACATGCAGTTCCCCTCTTGGTTCATTTCATTTGAAAATTTTCAATATTTGCAATTGATTATGTGTGTGTGGGTGTATAGTGTGTGGGCAGTGGTGCACAGGTATGTGGACCTAAATTCACTCATACAGACACAGGCAAAACAAGGAACAAAGCTCAGGAAACCCAAACTCCAACTCAGGTAACAAATTTATATGGAACCTGAATTAGCAGCTCACAGTTTTATGCCTTCAACACTCAGACTACCCTTAGATTACATCACCGTTTATCCAGAATCATACCAAATCAACTGTTGGTATGAAATGTTGTCACAATTTTTGTGTGATTTCATGAGTTTTGACTTAACCTTAGACATCTGACCACTGAAATGGAATCAGTTCTTCCATCCCAGTGAACATTTGTGTAAAATATGAAAGCATTCTCTTTAACGGCACTCACAAGGCCAAAGCTGAGAGTGGTGAAGTCACCATGCCCTTTACCTTTGAACATGGAAATCTAATCAGTTTATTTTACTTCCAAATGAGTGTTTGGGCTAGATTTGAAGAAGTTCTCCCAAAACATCAGTGGCATATAGGAAATGCACAGATGGTGGAGAAAAAAAACCCACACCGTGACACTTTTACTTAAGGAAAAAAAGAAAGCGACAACTGGAAAGTAAAACATCTGAAAAGATTAGGACTGAAAGACTTGAAGTATTTAAGCGGTAGCCACCAAGAATTGGTCCCATTTCCTTTGACCTAGCATACAGTAGACCTTCCTATACAAAGGAAAAGTTTCCATCCTACAATACCTTGCTGCAGTAACTTTGAAAGTAACAGTAGCTATTTTGCCATGGTAAGCCCACTTTAATGCAGAAACAGCAGAGTACCTGACATGATGCAAAGCTTTTGGAAATCTTTCCGTCCACCACGGAGGCCGCACTCAGGCCTTGGAAGAACAGAGGCGGTGATGTCTGCGTATACGTGAACAACAGATGATGATCGGACGTACAGACTATAGACAAACACTGTTCCCCGGACATAGAGCTGTTGGTGGTGAAGTGCAGACCGTTTTATTTGCCGAGGAAGTTCAGCGCTGTTTTTATGGCGGCTGTTTACATTCCGCCATGCGTGGATTCCACTGCGGCGCTGGGGCTCCTGCACGACGCCATTAACAAGTTCGAGACCACACACCTGGACGCTGTGTTCATTGTCGCCGGTGACTTTAACCACTGCAACCTATGGATTGTCTTCCTGAGGTACCACCTGCAACATCCTGGACCGTGTCTACAGCAATGTGAGAGGCGCCTACAGGGCTGTACCTCGGCCACACTTCGGACAGTGTGACCATATCTCGGTGTTCCTCTACCCAGCATACAGACATCTCCTCAAGCAAGTTCCCCTAGTGAGTAAAACTGTTTAAGTATGGAATGCAGACACTGATTTGGTGTTCCAGGACTGCTATAACTGCACTGACTGGGATGTGTTTAGAACAGCAGCGATGAAAGAGGACTTTTTTGTGGACCTAGAGGAGTATGCTGCAGGGGTGGTGGGCTACATCAGCACATGCACAGAGACAATCATTCCCACAAAATGCTTCAAAATATATCCAAACCAGAAACCCTGGGTAAACTGTGAAGTTCAAGACATGCTGCATGCTTGCTCCACTGCTTTTGTCCTGAGACCTGAGGACTACAAAAAGACCTATGCAGGTCCATCAGGGAGGCAAAGAGACAATACACACAGAAGCTGGAGGGTTACTACTCCACTGCAGACCCCCGATACATGCGGCAAGCCTTGCAGCATATCACGGATTATCAGCAGAGGAGCAGGGAGGTCACAGACAGTCAACCCACACTCCCAAATGAGCTGAATGAGTTCTATGCTCGCTTTGAGGCCCTCAACACCGACTGGCAAAGAGGGCCTCTGGCCCTGGAGAGCACACAGTTCTCTTCACTCACAGTGTCACCAGCAGATGTACTCAAGGTCCTGAGGAGAACAGACCCACAGAAAGCATCTGGCACGAGGACTGTAAGCACAGGGACCCCTCAGGGCTGTGTTCTGAGCCCCTTGTTGTACACCCTATTCATGCATGACTGTCTTTCCTCTCAGGACAACAACAGGATCGTCAAATTCTTGGTGGAGAGAAGACGGCGTACAGAAGAGAGGTGGCAGACCTGGAGGTCTGGTGCCAGGACAACGATCTTTCTTTGAATGCCAGTAAAACCAAGGAAATGATCATTGACCTGAGGAGAATGGGGGAGCTGTACCCCTACACATCAGAGGGATTGAGATGGAAAGAATTTAAAACTTCAAATTTCTTGGTATCCACATCAGAAAGGATCTCGCCTGGTCTCACAACACGAGGTACCTGATCAAGAAGTCCCAGCAATGCCTGTACTTCATGAGGAGACTGCGGAAACTTGGGTTGCCATCCCAGATTCTCCAAAACTTCTACAGGAGCACAGTGGAAAGTGTCCTCACCTGCTCCATCACTGGGCAGTATGGGAACTGTACCAAACCAGAGTCATAAGGAGGGCATCAGGGACAATACTGTACACACCCACAAACACAAACACAAACCATCAGGTAGAAGATACAGAAGCATCAGGTCCAGGACCACAAGACTCTCAAACGGCTTCTTTCTACCCACCATCAGGCTTGTGAACGAGCATATTTTGCACTAAACAGTACTGTTTACCTTTGCTGCTTTTATTTAACTACTTCATTGCCAGTTGCACAATTACTTACTGCTGCATTTTAATACATTGCACAGTCATAGTTATTACTACCGTTACAGTCTGTTGTTATACTGTTGCATATATTCTATTATACTGTTATATATAGTCTATTTACACTGGTATATATTGTTACATATTGTCTCTCCACTTTATTTTATTATATTGAATATTATATATATTTACACTTTTTTTCTATTTCTATTTTATTGTCATTCTTATCCTCATGCACACATTTGTAAATAGCATCCCCCCCACCTTCCATCCCACTTATCTCTAAATTACTGTCTGGTGTGGAAAAACAGACAGTAAGAATTTCATTGTATGGTTTAACCGCTAAGTTTTACTGTGCACATGACAACAAACATCTTGAATCTTGAATCTTGAAATCTTTGTAAGATAAGACGTGCTCCGGAATATGAGTTTTTCTCTCCTAACAAATTTACAACTTCATATAACCTTTTTTATGTCTGATTATAATTCATTTTGACACCTACTACCTTTTTTTTAATTTGAAATATTTTAATAGCTCAATTTTTACTACTTGAGTAAGAGAGAATTCCTTTTATGTCACCTTTATTCAACATTTCAAACCTGTCCCCTTTGTTTTGTGGTTGGGAAAGCATTCATCATTCAGGTTCATATTTTAAAGCTGGTTAAAAAAAACAAACATGTCATTGTGATTCTCTATGCACTTCGTTTGTCTTCCTAAGTCCTTCTGAATTTGCTTCACATCTTTTGTTGACCTCATGATGTTTTCCATGGAGGTTGGGGTGATGTGATGAGGGGAAGACAGTGAGACATGGGTGAAATGAATTGCCAAGGCAGGAAAACACTACAGGGGCAGGAAGCAGAAAAGCACATACACACAATGAGTAAGAGATTTCAAAATAAAACAGGAATAAGGCAAAACGTCACAGGTTGATGTAATGTGTTTTTCTCTGCGCTTGGCTCAGACTTTGAAACATTAATAGCCTGTGACTTTAAACTGTAAAATGTTTTTGCACCTCTCCATCCCTGCAGGTGGTTCCTGTCCAAAATGGTTTCATTCAGAGTGCTGTGTTTACAGTCAGTTTCTGGGGGATTTTAATCCTGTCATGCATGAAATCCACAATTCATGCTGCTTACCTAACTGAGTTGACCTGGACTGGTCCACTAGGATGGTTTTACACAGATGTTTTAATGCAAGCCATGTGCCTCGTAATTTAACAATCGATCAGAATTTAAATTCTTTAGTGGCAGTCAGGGCAGCTGTGTTACAGGAAAGTCATTTCAGATTTTTCCAAAGCTGCTTGACGTATTGTGAAATCACATGTTCCGGCTTATACAGTATATATCTGATTTTTTCCTGTGTGATTTTTAGTTTTCAAGATCTGAATCCTGTCACCCTGACCACCTGTCTCAAAGAAAGCTAATATTGGAAATAGTCTGAATGTAAATGTTTTCTGAGACACAGATTAAAGGTTTTCTACCTAACACCAATAGGTGTGTGTGTGTGGGGGGGGGCATGGCTGATGATCAGAACTGGGGTGAGGGCTGGAGTCCGGCTGTGTTGAGGTGGTGGCAAGGCTAGAGACTGGAGCTGGATGAAGAATCCAGAGAGGAGGAGACGTGGTCAGGGGCGGAAGGCAAGTCAGGTTACCAGGGCAGAGATGAGGAGACGTGGTAAGGGACACCAGGAGATCAATCCAGAAAAGAGTGCTGGAGAGTAGTGCATAACATGATGACAATCTGGCGAATAATGGACAGAGAACCAGGGCTTTATACTGCAGGCTGATGAGATGATGAGAACCAGGTGAGGAGGCAGGCTGGGAACTAGGGCAATGAGAGCACGCCCACACCACACCCACACATACACTCAGGACAGGGGAGGGGAAGAAAGGGAGAACAAATCCACAGACATGGCCGGAGCCATGACAGTTCAGGGGCCACATCTTTCATAGGATATGGTCTACAAAGGTGTGTCCCTTTCAGACAGTTTCCAAAGGAAGCAACCACATTTTACTGTCTTCATCCAGCAAAAATATGACCTCAGTGTACTGTAATTAGAGTACAATCAACCATCAACCTAGACATCCTGTTTGTGGCAGTCTGAGAATCTGGGAACATGCACTGGGACAATGTGAAAATGAGCATTCTCTGTTGCACTTAAAGAGGCAATTTGTACGCTTTATTTTTCTGTTGCCCAACACGTTTTCTTTCTAGGGGTGGGTGATGGTGATGGATATGACAAGTTCCCTACATCGTTGTGCTTACAAAGACAACTGGCTAAAACACTGATAGGGTGGATTGAAGGCAATCAGAAAGTGTCAAGATGGTCAGGGCTAGTTGGTTAGCATGCTGACTACATTCTAAGAAAAGTGTTATGGATAGAGGCCGGTGTTAGCTTTGGCATATTTTCCAGTTCTGGAAAAGAGGAGTGTAGGTTGATGCTGAATCACAAAGTTTCTTGTAGATTGTGAAATAGACCGTTATTAAGGAAAACACTGACTTGCACATAGCCCTTTTAAATATTTGTATATCTTGCCTTTTGGCAACATTGGTGTCAACCATCCATCTTCTACCGCTTTTCCATTTCCGGGTCGTGGGGGGTGCTGGAGCCAATCCCAGCCAACGTTCAGGGCGAGGGGCGGGGTACACCCTGGACAGGTTGCCAGTCTATCACAGGGCCAACATACAAAGACAAAAAACCACTCATACTCACATTCAGACCTACAGGCAATTTAGAGTCACCAGTTAACCTAGACATGCATGTCTTTGGATGGTTGGAGGAAACCAGAGTACCCAGAGGAAACCCATGCAGACATGGAGAGAACATGCAAACTCCGCACAGAAAGGACCCAGGCCTGCAACCTTCTTATTGTGGGGCGACAGCACTAACTACTATGCTGCTGTGCTGCCCCTTGGTGTCAACCATTTTTTTCAATTTATAAATGCCTCCAGTTTCATGAGTGATAAGATTCCACCAAACCAATGAGGGACAAGAGGATGCTTATGAGGGAGAATATTGGACACCTCTTCAACACAGTGAAGTTGTCTTAAAATTTTAGTTATATTAATAAATCTCTGCTCTGCCTGTTAGTGCATAACAGCTCTCCGCCCTCCGGTTGACAGTGAACTATAACACCAATTTAGCATTTGAGGAATTAACACAAGTTTATCAAAAAAACTCACAAAACCATAATGATATAAAAAATAGGAGAGAACAAACACTGAAGTTTAAAGAGGCCAGAATCCCAACACCTTTTTCCATCCACAAGACAAATCCCATTAGTGTTATATATCAAGCATATCTTTTCAGATGTGTTAGTCATCACAAATGCATGCAGTTCCACACTTCAGCAGCAATCTTGAAGAGCACCTGGATGAACCATAAGAATAGCAGATGCCTAGTGTTAAAATTTTGCATCACTAAATGCGCTCATTTATCTAAACTAATCTATGCTTTAAACAAGCTCATCTTAGATGTTTAGTTTCCATCATATTCCCTTTAAATATGTCTCCTTTTCGGGCCCTTTGTTGTTGTTTTTTTGTTTTTTTAGTCACATAGTGGCACACAGGTTGGCCTGCGTTGGACCCATGAGTATTTTGATTGACAGCTGACACAGCTCCTTGATGACAGCATCTCTGATTTTATCACACCCATTGGATAGCAGCAAAATTTCGGAAAAGCGCCCATCCAGTATTTCTTTGACTTTTGAGAATTTGACCCAGTCAAGAGGCGGGACGTTGTTTCAATATGGCATTACTGAAGTATTCATATAAAACAATAGATTCAACATTCATCATCTGAATTCCTTTTAACTGTTTGCTCAGGGAACATTACTTAAAACTGACTCCAGGTAACTGTTCCCACCACTGGTCCCAAATAATATACCCAAAGAAAAAAAAAAAATCAAACTTCCTGGATCTGTTCTTCCACACCTTTCTGCTTCTTTCTGACTTCTGCAGAGGAACTCCAAGCTGCAGTGCTTCATCGCACCCAAGAGCTATAGTGATGTACTGACTGAGTGTGGATGCCAGCTGATCAGGCTCCTGGCCAGAGTTAAACTAATCACATGCCATTTTTACCCATAGAGTCTCACATTACCACGTGTGCATAAATTTGACTGTGACTGCACCTGGTGGGAGGAATACTGCTAATTCTTCCAGTGTAAATCCTCTGTGCCACAAGGAGCCAGAGTTTGTGAGTGTTATATGTCATTATCTATGCTCTGCTTCACTGCAATATTAGAACACTGCGAGAATATTTTCCCAATAATACATGCAGTGATCAGCCTTGGCCTTGTAATTTGCTTCTCTCCCCACCAACTCTTCACATTTAAGGAATTTGCAGAGTTTTGTCCCACATATCAAATGAGTCTTCACATAACCAACTTCTTTTGGTCTGAGGTGGCGCATCAGCGTTTTACTGTCAATAATCTTCGAAAGATAAATTAATCTGGTCTCTTTACAGGAAACAGCACAACTGCAATAAGAGTTAAATCCTCTGTTTGAGTCTTGTTTCATGATTAATGCTCTTGTGCATCTGCTGAGGAAGAGCACATAGCATAGCCATCTGTCCTTGTGTGTGTGTGTGTGTGTGTGTGTGCTGAAAAGAGAGAGATAGAGAGGTGGAAAGCATGTATATGGCGATGGTGTTTCTATATGAGAAATGGTAGGAAAAATGGGGGCAAATGTGAGAGCATGCGTTGCTGGGGATTGCTTGTGGGTGTGCAGGTTCTGGAAAAAAACTGGACACATTTGACTTTTCCTTATGTCTGTAGGGTAGTGTGCACCTGCAATGTTACCCAGTAATCCAGGACAGCCTCTCTTGTGCTCGAGCTTCTTGTGAGTTTCCTCAGAAGCTGTTGCCCAACAAATTGGCTGTTTTGTCTCCTTCTGTCAGTAACAGATTTCTCTGTTGCTTGGAAGTTTACAGGACACATTTACATGCATTTTACTGCACAGACTCAGCTGAAGAAGTTGTACATTTGCTTTCTCACTAAGTACAAATGTGTTATTTATACAAGGCCAATGTATCTGTTCACACACCTGTTGCTCCGAAAAAGCTTGGATTTTTTTTCTGAAAGAGTCTGAATCTCTGAAAGTACCATGGGACTGACCATTTTCATGTTTTACAGACAAATATTCTTAAGTCTATTTTGTTTTCAATATTTGATTTATATATATATATATATATATATATATATATATATACCCCTGACTCATTTCTGCTTTGTGTCTCTGGATTATAAACCTCATCAGGGAACCAATCACTGTCACTGTCACTCCTCTCTGGAATTTGTTCAGTGACCCTGTAGCTCTGTCTGGTCTGGCTGACCTTTGGTCTCCTTATGTAATGTCTGGCCTGTAAATGTTGTGTGTGTGTGTGTGTCTGGGAGAGAGAGCAAGGGCCAAGAGAAACCTGTCCTTGATTAGGTCAAGACAAAGTGTAAGCATTGAAATACATTCTGAAATCTACTATAGACTAGACTATTGATGTTTAACAAAACTACTCACTTGTAAGTTTAATCAGATTTAAGGAAAATACACAAAAAGATGGGCTCAAATTATAGTATACCCTTTAGTGCTTAAAGTCCACTGGAATGGACGGCTCTATTTTCAGTCATAAGTCTATTAGACATAGATACAGTCATGGACATAAACATAGAAAAAAACTACAAGAAAAACATCATTAAAATCTGCAAACAGTATTCCTAATATCTAATGAAATGAAAGCACAGGCAGCACGGCAGCATAGTGTTTAGCGGGGTTGCTGTTAGCACTGTTGCCCCAACATAAGAAGGTTGCAGGTTTGGTACCCGGCCTGGGGCCTTTCTGTGCTAAGTTTGTTCTCCCTGTGCCTCCGTGGGTTTCCTCCAGGTACTCCAGTTTCCTCCCACCATCCAAAGACATAATTTTTGGGTTAATTGGTGACTCAGAATTGTCCGTAGGTCTGAGTGTGAGTGTGAGTTTTTGTTTGTCTCTGTCTGTCTCTGTATGTTGGCCCTGTGATGGACTGGTGACCTGTCCAGGGTGTACCCCGCCCTCACCCAGAGTGCGCTGGGATTGGCTCCACAAATGAATAAGTGGTAGAAGATGAATGAGTGACTGATTCTCTGTGCACAGAAGAATTTATATGCTATTCCTGACCAACTTTGTGCATCTCTTCCTACATGATACCACAAAATGACAAAAAAAATACAAATAATGATATGGAATTGTAGACATAGCTTTAGGAAATCATCGCCTTATGGTTGGGACATGATACTCAAACCTAAATAGTTGAAAATGGCTTCTAAATTTCTGTAAAATCTCGTAGAGAGAATGCATGAGAGGGTTAAAAAATAAGAAAATAATTTAATTTGCTCTGGGGCTCACTGTAACCAGCCCAGGACCTGAATCTGACCTTTGGTTTGTTTGTCTTGACTTGTCTGACCATGTATTTGGATCTTGGTGTCTTAATGTTTTGGTAATCACGCTTCTTAGTGAGCTGGACAGCCCACAACATAAATGCTTTATCCACACACAGCATACTAAAGTGCTCATTATTCATTGTGGCATTTACCCTGGGGGCGTAAACCATCAGTCAATCTGTTTAGGCGGATGGTTTTAATGGCGAATGGTCAATTACAGCAAATGGACAACTTACATCACCCTGCAGTCTATGATATCTTAACTTGCGACCATCCAACTCCACAAAAGTCATCAACTCCATTTCCATTTGAAGCAGTTTGACTTTCAGATTAAGAGAAAATCGATTTTACAGAAAGGTGTGATAAGACCATAAAGGGGCCAAACAAATGTTCTTGCACATTGACTTTGATGCGGCAGTATGACATTTTACTAATGGGTTAGACAGTACTCATGCACGTGTGTGTGTGTGTGTGTGCGTGTGTGTGTGTTTGGCAGTTCATTACTCATTTCCTATCTCATCAACTACGCCAGTACACAAAGACATACACACAAGGAAACATATTCACACAGAGAAAACACAGCAACACGCTGTGATGAAAATCACTCACATCACTCTCAAACCACAGACAATTAGAATTTCTCCAGTGAATTTCATTTAATTTTGAAGTGCCATCAAGCAATAATATCCAGAGATGTCTATTAAAAGAGAGGCTGAGGCCAAGAGTCAAAAGACAGCTTGGTTTGTGCTTGTAATTAGTGACCTTGTTCCATTTGCGTCATCCATTTGATCTGATTTGAACTTGGTCTGATTCAGGGCATGAAGTAGAGTCTATTTTCTTGGTGATTGAACTGCAGAAAATTCATCCAGGGTCTAATAGTGTTCTAAAATAGGTAGTTCCCCAGGATTCGCAAACATGGACCACTGAGCTTCATCATCATCATCATCGCAATTCTAACACAGCCAGACTGATGGATAAAGGGTCAGGTATGGAGTTGACCTCTGTTGAACTCCACAAATCAGAGGTTGCAATCTGAGAGAAGAAATCACACATAGATGACTATGGAGGAAGCCACTGAATAGCTATAGCAGATATCTCAACAAAGATGTCAAAAAACAGATTACAGATTGGATAAAACACGTGCTGTCCTGTACGGGTCCCCCAATCAAAAGGAAAGGCTTTGTGAAGCAGCATGGGATCATGGGAGTTGCTGTCTTCATTAGAGATTTTCCCCTCTCTTCCTGTCCAGAAAAAACCGACCCAGTAATTATAACCAATGAGTAAAACCTGAAGTTTCACCTCAAATGTCAGTGTTTGGCGTCAGCCGTCCAGCTAACACAGGCTTACAGCAGAGGGCTGCATCTCCTGCTCTCCAATACAATTAGTCCAAGTGATTAAAACATGGACACTTGATAACCCATCAAGAAGGTGTTGGTTGTTGTGCAGCCGCTAATATTTTCTCAGCTTGTTTTTTGGATCCTTGTTTAATATTATGCAGTTTAAAATTAAAAGATCTAAAAATTGTATCATACAAATGCGCCTTAAAATGAGTAAAAGTCAATTTTGATCATATTAACACAACATTGACTCATGCACAGGGACCCGTGGTTTCCAAGCTTTTACAATTCATAAATGAGTTGAAAATCAAAAAATTTGGCAGCCCACATTCGACCTGTTAAGAAAATGAAGCCCAAAATTGCTGGAAACATTTGGGAAAATGGAAGCACACAACTCAACAGCAAATAAATATGATATGGGTTCTGGCTGCTTTTAATTTTTATGTTAAAAAGTTGTTAGTTAAGAATATTATAACTTTAAAACAGTGAAGAAAGGGCAGCTAAATATCAGTTTGACTTGAGTGACAAGGGCTAAATGTCAGGAGAGGATTCGATGAACTAAAATGAGAGAAAGGAGAAGAAGGAAACCAACTAAGGAATTTAGTGATTAGGGAGAAGAGGGGGCCAGAGTGAAGTCGAGAACAGAGAAAATGAGAGTAGATGGAGGTAGACAGGGGACAAACATGGGGTCATTCAAACAGGGATTAATCATTTTGACAGCCTATTTGCCTCCACTCTGCCTTTTATGCAAACACACAAATACACACACATGCATGCACGCATACATTACATACTCTCCTTCGGCCATTTATCTGCATCCGGAGTCTCACCAGAAAATAAGTTTGAGATAGGTGTTTCAATATGAAACATGATGTTCACACGGTTCACATCTGCTTCTCTCTTCTTCTCTCTTTTTTTTAACCAATTAAATCTAAAAGGAGAATTATCTATTTATGGTTTCACACATTCAAAAAAGTGTTTCCCTTTATTTCCCATCAGCTTCTGCTTCATGTTCACGTTGGAGTATTACAAAGGAACAAAGTCCTGTAAACATCAGGCTCTATAGGGATTTTCTCTGAAACCAGATCGGACAATGAAAAGGAGTTAAAACTGACATCTTTTGTCATTCTGTCCTAAAATGTATTTTCATAGAGAAAGTGATTTAAACACAGTAACTTTATGCACATATTATGTTACAAAATATCCTTTTTAAACTAATTTTTTCCTACCTGTTTATCATTTTTACTACATGTCCAGTTCAGTTGCAGGCTTTATTACTCAGATCCACATCAGTTTTTTCTCTGGCTTTTGTCACTTCAGAGAATACAAAGAACATGACATGTGGACAGGAGTAGTGAAGACCAAAACAAGAACCCTGCTATAAGTGGACTACCTCCTGAGTGACAGCATGACTTCATGTTTGAATTTCTTAATCAGTTTGTTAAAAGAAGAATAAAAAATAATTTTTCTTTTTCTTTGGCTTGGATCATTTAACTGAACTCCAGGTGTGAAAGAGACTTTAGGCATTTGAGAGCAAGGCCCCTCAGGGAACCTGTGAGGTCAGCATCAGCTCTTTCCCATTCACTACATTGTGTTGAGTGTTTCACATTCAGTCTCTTCACACACAAAAAATTATCGTATTGCCATCAGGAAATCCCTTCTGCCCACAGGATGTGCACTTTTTAAGAAAATGATGAGCAGGATCATCATAAAGAATATCCAAGGTCATACTTTACTAAATGTAAGCTATCTACATTTCGACTTTGAACAAAATGTAACTGTAGATTGGAAACATCAACAAAATATTTACAGGGTCAAATTAGTCAGTGGTTCTTTATATGTTTGCGTCTGAAGGCTTGGACATTCAAAAATCCATTAAAAACACAGTATTCATCAGCAGTTGCTGTTTGTAACCAAATCTAATTGCATCTATGTTGTCAAATGCGATATTGGAGTGAAAACATCTGCTGCTGTTAAAAAATAAACAAACTGGTTTTTAATCAGCGAGTGAAAAAAGCAGAGTGAAAAGCCTGTGAGACACTATAACCCAAAGACCAAGAGATTTTGTTGGTCTATAAACTTTCCACTGACAGCCCTCGAGGCATCATGTCTGAACAGTGTGGAAAGCAGCTGGCATGTGGCCTTGAAACTTTTCAAGGCCACAAATACCCAAAATGCTCTGAATTCAGAGCTCATGGGTGCATTCACTGAGTAAACATATGAGAAGCAGATAACGACTTAGGCCAGTATGTATAGTAGGCACATGGGTCACATCACATGGCATTCTAATACATTTATTTTCACCAACACAATGTGATATCATCATTTAATAGTTAGTTAAGAAACAGACTGGGGCAGCATGTCAAGTATCTCACAAGGAAAGCATGTCCCTGATTTCAGCAATCCCCAGAAAGAAAATATCTGATTAAAATCTGATTAATAATAATATCTGATTATTAGGCAGCACAGCAGCATAGTGGTTAGTGCTGTTGCCTCACAACAAGAAGGTTGCGGATTCGGTTCCCAGCCTGGGGCCTTTCTGTGCTGATTTTGCATGTTCTCCCCGTGCCTGCATGGGTTTCCTCCAGGTACTCCGGTTTCCTCCCACCGTCCAAAGACATCATGTTTAGTTTAATTGGTGACTCTAAATTGTCCGTAGGTCTGAGTGTGAGTGTGAGTGGTTGCTGGTCTCTGTCTGTCTCTGTGTTTTGGCCCTGTGATGGACTGGTGACCTGTCCAGGGTGACCCTGCCTTCGCCCAGTGTGACCTGGGATTGGTTAGAGCACCCCCCGCGACTGTACGTAGATATTCAATTTTGTTTATGAGCACGCCAAGACTTTAGTGGTAATATCTTTACACACTCAGCTGCAGGAAGTTAATATGCATTTAAACATTAAGTAAATTTTAAGTCAACAGCAAACCAAGCAAAGAAATAACAATCTAAAATAAGATATATAAAATAATACAACATAAAATATGCACAAAACATAAAACTTTAAATATAAGGACACAAACCCTATTTTTTCACCATGCAACAAATCTGTTTTGTACGTAATTTACACAGTATTTCCACTATAAGTTATAGGGGACATCTAAAAGCAGACTGTTCTTTACTTTAGTCTAATATATAAATGAGTCAGTGCAGTATGTTTCATTTGAACTTGTCCTCAGCTGTAAGTAGGATATGTGAAATTGGGTTTTACTGGGCTTTTTGGACTTTCAGCTTTTTACATCACAGGTACAACAAATCACAGTAGTGAAAAAGAAGCAGTAAAAATCTTTTTGAAGTGAGGATTAGCCTAAGAAGAGATGCTCATCCCGGCAGCATTGTGTCTCTCCATCACAAGTGTGTAGCCAGGATTGCCTGGAAATTATCATCCTCCAGCAGTATAAAGCTGTAGAATAGTAAGCAATGCATAGCTATCTGCTTGCATTCCTCTTTTGGGATAATTAAACTCACATAGGGATAGCCAGAGAGCTTGTCTCCAGTAGACACCAACAAAGCAGAGGACTTAAATTAAAACTTTGGCCCCCACATGTGCTCATTGGGGTTGCATGCATTATGCAGTGGCCTATTACAGCAAATAGGAGGATTCGTCCCTTTACCTCTTGAATATTAGCATTTCATTTACCTCACTGTTTCTCACAGGAGCTGAAGAGCTTCCTGCCTTATTTCTCTCAACCTCTACCCCCTTCCTGTCTTCCTAACAAGTCTCTCTACTTCATTATTATTCTACTCTTTCTTCATTATTATTCTACTAATTCTGTTTTTCTTTCTCTCCCTCCTATTGGTAATTGTTTGACTGACTGGAGGCTGATTTGGTACTTCGTCAGTATCCATTTCTCTATCATTCAACACTAACTGTGAGATTTTTTGGTGTGTTGGACTTGTAATTCTTTTCTTTTTTAGGACATTGTACTTAAAACAATAATCATTTGCGATCCTTTTTTTAAAAAATGTTTTACTATGTGCTATCAATTTCCTGCACTGGAGTTTAGGACCACAAAGTTGAACCAGATGTCACTCAAAATTTGAGTTGATCAAATTGTAGATTTATAGTTTGTGTTTGACCCTCAACTTTAAAAAGAAAACAGAGTCTAAAAGGTGGTTAAGATAAAAGAGATTTTAACAGTGAGAATTTCAACCAGTCTCCAACCTGAACAGCAATGCACGTATTTGATACAAACCTGATACAGACCATTAGAGTGGCTCTTCAAGCACATCTATAGTGGCAGATGTACAGGACCTTGGTTGTCATGGTTACAATGATAAACACCCAGACTGTATTGATAGTAGCAGACCTGCATTTGTTGCCATGGTTACTATAATAATGGTCATTGGCAATCTAACCCTAACCCTAACCCTAAACATTAGACCATCTTTGTTGTTATGGTTACCAAACCATAACAATCATCATTACTAATAACACTTGATGTTGCCTAGCAACACAATGCAAGGTCATAATAATCTGGTAGGTTGTTTCTTCAGGCAAAAAAGGTTTGGGGTCTCAAATTCAATAAGCCTTCTTTATTTAGAGGTTTAGTGGAGGCAGGTTGTTTCTGACCCAGCGGATGAGGGGAGTACAGCACACAGAACGTGAAGACATCATGAGGGTTAATTCTGAGAAGAAAATCCAGATGATGTGACAAATTGATTAATTGCATTGAAGATATTACTTCCTGGATGTCCACAAACTTTTTACAGCTAAATACAGGCAAGACTGAGATTCTGTTAGTTGGTCCAAAAAGTCAGAGACAAATAATCTCGTCACACTTGGCATCACTGTCTCTGAAATGCAGTGAGCAAGTCAGAAACCTTGGCATTATCTTAGATACAGATCTCCATTTCAACAATCACACCACTAAAATCACCAGAACAGCATTCTTCACCTGAAGAATATATCAAAACTTCGAGCATTCATGACTCAAACTGATTCTCAGAAACTGGTTCATACTTTCATCTCAAGCCGATTAGACTATTGTAACGCCCTGTTTGCAGGTTTATCCAAACTATCGGTAGGACGGCTCCAGCTCATTCAAAATGCAGCAGCCAGAATTCTCACACGTACACGGAAATTTGACCATATTACTCTGATACTGAAATCACTTCATTGGCTCCCGGTACAACACAGAATTTCCTTTAAAATCCTGCTAATAGTCTACAAAGCACTTAATGGTTTGGCTCCTCAATACATTTCTGACTTGCTCACTGCATGCACCCCAGTCAGGTCTCTCAGGTCATCAGGCAGAGCTCTTCTAGCTGTACCCAAAATTAGATCCAGGTCTGGTGAGGGGGCCTTCAGCTACTGTGGTCCTGTTCTCTGGAACAAGCTGCCTGATGACCGTAGATCCACCACAACTGTGTCCACATTTAAAACCAAACTCAAAACTTTTCTCTTCTCCCAGGCTTATAGTTAAGTACTGTCCGTGTGGTGTATGTGTGTGTGTGTGTGTGTGTGTGTGTATGCAACTGTGTGTGTTTGTGTAATCATATGGCTGCACTGTTTCCAGTACAGTCGGTTACATGTGTGGCTATTTGACAGGGCAGGGCAGTTTTGTTTTTTTGTTTTTTTTTTATTATTGTGTTGATGTTTTATGATTGTATTTTTCTGGACTCCAATGCTGTGTTAAATTGTTGTTTTTTTGTTTTTAAATGTAAAGCACTTTGAGTTTACTTGTAATGAATTGTGCTATACAAATGAAATTGACATTGACATTGACATTAAGGTTATCTGGGTTCAGGCTTGGGCTGCACCTCTTTAAAGGAAAGCCTGTGTGACAAACTGCTGGTGTGGAACGTGACAGATTCTGTCTGTTTTAGACAAAGAGACTAATGGAAATATGTTGGTAAGCTGCATAATGGAATATGTGGGATGGGATGTTTTCAGAGTTTACACCATGTCAGGGACTCAATGTCATGCTGCCTGTGCCCCAGCTGCTTTCTATTAGACATGTCTTTCACTTGCAAGTCCCCCAAGGAAGAACAAAACTAGGAGAATTTGAGAAACAGAGGTTTTAATAATTCTCTTGTTTTTTGACTCTGTCCTGTCTCTTTTCTACTGACTCTCCTGTTTTGTCTCTCCCACTATACTACGGTGGCCGACAAGAGCCAAATGCACTGCAACGGCCGAATGCGTCTCAGTTAGAGAAAACAGCTTCAAGTATAGAAACGATGCAAAATCACAAACTCAAACACAAGTCTAAACGAGGTACAAAAAGAGGAATGTGGTGCAAATGAAAAAACGTGTGGCAAAAAACAAAGACAAATGCATCATCATCAAACGCGCTGCAAATAGAGAAAAGATGCAAAGCACAAAATGATGCAAACCAAAAAACCATCTGCAAACGAAAAACGCCGCATAACCGGTCACTACAAACGAAGTGCTCCAAACCTGCAGGGGGTGTTCCCCTTTTTGTACCTCGTTTAGACTTGTGTTTGACTTTGTGAATTTGCACCGTTTCTGTACTTGAAGCTGTTTTCTCTAACTGAGACGCATTCAGCCGTTGCAGTGTGTTTGGCCCTTGTCGGCCACCGTACTATACAATTGATTCCATTGTCTGACTGACAGAAAACAGACAAAGGCTTTGTAAAAATTTGTTTCGCTCTGGTTTGGTTTAATCTAAGATCACACATCAGACAGTTTTAACCTTTTTGAACTCAGTTACATTATGTATGCTTGATTACATTTCCTCAATTGAGAACAGGGAGCTCCTACATGCAATTACAAATCCCACCTGCTGAGCAACAATCCTGCCATCCAGTGCAGTTTTGATACCTTGAGTTCTGTGCTGCTTATCTACGGCAGCGCCATTATCCCACTGCAAAGCCTGTATGATTTAGAAATACTGTAAGTATTAAACATAGCACACATCGGAAAATAACATTACCTCTGTTTATTTAGCTGTTCCATGAGATGTTTTCCTGATATGACTTTCATCAGGTTTTGCTTCACAGCTGCTTGTGTTTATTTTGTGTGGCAGGATAGGGGGTAATTTCCAGTGCGCACCACTACTAAAGCATGCCACATGCACACGCATAAATAAAAGTGTGCAGCAGCGCAGTTTGCTGCAAAAAACATTCTACTAATACCATCTAAGCAGTTCATGCCACCTATAACATTTCATTAAGGCACATGAACAACAACATAAAAATCACAGAAGAACTTTCACAGCCTAATTCAAGAAAAAAAATCATAAAGCAAAGTAACATCTGCTCCCACCACACAACCCTTCAGGCAGTTTTTCCTAAACAGGTTCAGGTCCCTGTCCGCAGGGTTGTCCATCAGGGGTCCTCTTCTGAGGAACTTTCACTGCCAGCAGGTGTTGCTGGCAGTGCCAGGCCAGTTGGAGTTGCTGCACTGTTAACATCATTTGTTGTCTTTTTTTTGTTTGGTGAATCTAAATTCTCCAAAGCTTGGTTATTTTCATTTTGACATTTTGATTCTAGCCAAAACGACAATACAGAGATAATTCAATTTTTTATATTTCAGGAAACTTTATATGCAGGAAAAATATTATCTATAACAAATGTACCATTTTTGGAGCTTCCCCAGAATCTCTCAAGGGAGGCATCAAGCTTCATGTCCTTTTCAGGGGAGCCAAGCTTCATTTTGCTCCCATGATAATAAGACAGAAGTAGCCCTATTTATAATATTATATTACTTACTGAATCAGAGAAGACAGCAATGTGTATAAGACATGTATATCAGCAGCCATCTTGTTCCAAGTGAAAGCTACCCATAATCCAAAGCAGTGAAAGTCTGAGAACTCCAGAGGAAGTGTAAAGTCAATAGAAAGAGGACTAAGACTCCATCAGAACTGAGGTGGACCATAAAAAGAACTGAGGCCCCTTTTGTTTTGGTCATTTGTAAAACCACGTCAACACTACAAAGAAAGCAATCATCAGCTCTGGCTCAAAAATAATCTCCATTCAAATTACATCTGAAAATTTATAGCTGGATATCCACTGGATTGTTTTAAATTGTCCACTTTGTAGATGAATGCTTGCAGAAAATACTAGAAATGAGGAACAGTGAAGGTATTTGTAGCATTAAAATGCAGAATTTAACTGCACAGCAGCTGATAACAGAGACAATCAGGATCACACAGTTAATCAGTAACACCCGTGATTTCTTCCTCGTGTCGCTTTCACTGTTAGTAGTTGATTAAACATAATCAGCGATCAGCTGCAAAGGTTGGCAAAGTACTCCATTTTTGCAACATTACCCTGAAGTTTGCAAAATAAAACAGGGTCAGCAGCAATTCCGCATTTGTCTATTCTCGGATCTCTACTCCTACTTTTCTGATTATATACAACTGACATCTCAACACAGACTTTGTCTTTAACTGATGCCTTCAAGGTGGCCATTTGTATTAACTGATATATGTAATGTGGGATCAAACATTAAATTTGCATCAATTCACAAAGCGTTTGAAGCTGTATATATATTTTCTCATTTTAGTGTTTTTTGATCTAAAATCACTGCTGACGCTGGTCACACTCTTGTGTGTTATCTGTGAAATTTGTTTCCAAATGGAAGTGAAGACCTTGCATTATGAATCCAATCTGATAAAAAAAAAAAAAAAAGCAGAAGTACATAAGATTGTAGAAACAAACATTTTCCAACATAGTCAGGAGAGCTTGCAAGCGATTGCGATAGAAAAATGTAAGACTTAGGTTTAGGATGAGAATATAAACATGTACATGCATGAGGCATTATTTTAACATACAGTGTATGATCAGAAAGTACTCTCCTTCAGTAACCTCCTTTTGAGTGATGTAGACAAGTTAAATCATTTGGTCATATTTAGATTTAAAATCCTCGCTTATTTAAAGTAATATTGTGCTTTTCTTTAAGGATTATCCTGTGAATAGATTCCAGACTGATGAGTAATGGTTTAATTTCATACAACTCAAGCACTGGCACGAGTGTTTTCTCCTCATTTATTATACAAACAGCAGTAATGAATATGTGAACACCGCGAATGTCATACAAAATGCATGATGAATATGGTTGGCATGCAGGTAACGAGCATTAATAGTTTATGTGTTGCCAGGGGTGCTGGGAGGAAATGACAAGATATGAGGCACATGAGCAACAGGAAAAGCTAATTTATTCCATACTAATACAATCACTTTATTCATCCTGCATAGTAAAAGTGGTGGAATTTGCTCTGTGCTGCAGGGCAAAGCAAGGTGCAAGGACAAGAACATGTAAGTGAATTCAATGCAAAGGGCCGGTAGAGTCAAATGAGCAATAAATCTAAACTCAAACGTGGATAGAAAGGCTTCTCAACTGCTGTGCCATCCATTGTTCTCTGAAGGACTGTTGTTAGGCCTGCAAGTAATGCATGGGATGAATTAATCTGAGTTTGGTTTGTACCATAAAGCTATTTCTCTGTTCTGGTTTCACCATCAAGCAAATTTTAGAAAGCATCTCAGCTAATATATCTGCATGATCAGCTCAGTGTTGCTAAAGTGATATTAGTTTCCGGCTGTATTTATTGCTGTAGTGTCCATTTAGAATTACAACTGTATACTAAGTGTTTAGAGGAGACAGAATGACGAGCTAAATCAATTGCTTTTACGTGCCACCCTCTCTCATTGCCTGTGTAAATATTGATAATTACACTAGGAAGTCATTTCCTTTGCTACAAGTACATTTTCTAATGTTTCATGTGCAATTATTGCATAAACCGAACTGTAATAAACACCAGTTACCTCAACTATAAATGGTCAGTTGGTGTGTTGATTCAACAGTAAATATTACAGCTGCAAGAAATGTTGAGCACTGTTGCCCAACAATAAGAAGGTTGCAGGTTCGGTTCCCGACCTGGGGCCTTTCTACAAGGAGTGAAATTTATTTTTTGGGTATTATGAATGTTGATTGGAACTGTAGTTGCTGTCCGATGAGAATGAAACTCATGAATGTGTGCATCTTGTGGATTATCAAATCAAATCAAATCAAATCAAATCAGATTTATTTGTATAGCGCCAAATCATAACAAAGTTACATCAAGGCACTTTACATATAGAGCAGGTCTAGACCAAACTCTTTATAAAATTATTTAAAGAGACCCAACAGATCCCCCGATGAGCAAGCACTCGGCGACAGCGGCAAGGAAAAACTTCCTTTAAGAGGCAGAAACCTTGGGCAGAACCAGGCTCAGGGGGGGCGGCCATCTGCCTCGACCGGTTGGGTTGAGAGAGGGAGAGAGAGAGAGGCACGGGGGGCAAAGTTGGGTAGAGTAGGGAGAGAAAGAGAGCAGGAGGAGGGGATATTCAAACAGGTGTAGGCAGGAACATGATGCTGCATGAAGTTCATAGGAATGATGCTGTATGGAATTCTTGAAGATATGGGAGCAGCAGGCATTGCAGGAACATGGGATGGTGATGATTCATCACCTGCAGGATGAGGACAGGGAGAGAGAGGAGAGGAGCTGGGAGAGAGCGGACAGGAACTGGGGGAGACAGAGACTTCGGGAAAACATGGTTAGTAAATGCAGTGCACATGCTTGGAACTGAGAGAAACTGGGATTTCGGAGAAGTAGGTTGTTGGTATGTCCGCGCATGTGAGGGGGGGAGAGAGAGAGGGAGAGGGGGGAAAGGGGAGAGAGAGAGAGAGAGAGAGAGAGAGAGAGAGAGAGAGGGGAGAGAGGTGCTCAGTCCTTCCCCCAGCAGTCTAGGCCTATAGCAGCATAACTAAAGAGTAAATGAACTTTAACTTTTTAACTATAAGCTCTGTCATATAGAAAAGTTTTAAGCCTGGTCTTGAAAATTGCTAAAGAGTCCGCACCCCGGACCGATACTGGAAGTTGGTTCCATAGAAGAGGAGCCTGATAACTGAAAGATCTGCCTCCCGATTTACTCTTGGAGACTCTAGGAACCACAAGTAAACCTCCATCTAGAGAGCGGAGTGGCTTACTAGGACAGTAAGGAACTATGAGCTCTCTGAGATATGATGGAGCTTGGCCAGTAAGAGCTTTATATGTTAACAGAAAGATTTTAAATTCTATTCTGAATTTTACCGGCAGCCAATGAAGAGCAGCTAACACAGGAGAGATGTGATCCCTTTTTCTAGTTCCTGTTAATATTTGTGCAGCAGCATTCTGAATCAACTGAAGGCCTTTCAGAGATTTGTTTGGACATCCAGATAATAATGAGTTACAGTAGTCCAGCCTAGAAGTTACGAATGCGTGGACTAGTAAATCACAAACATCCTCTTGAGAGAGGATGTTTCTGATTTTCCTAATGTTTCTCAGGTGGAAGAAAGCTGCCCTACTGACTTGCTTTATGTGAGGGACAAAGGACATGTCCTGGTCAAAGGTTACTCCAAGGTTTCTTACAGTGGAGTTGGAAGCCAAAGTAATGCCATCCAGACTGATTAAATGATTAGATAGGGTTTCTCTAAGGTGCTTAGGGCCGAGTACAATAACTTCAGTTTTGTCAGAATTTAGAAGTAAAAAATTATGGGTCATCCAGACTTTTATGTCTTCAAGACATGTCTGCAGTCTGACTATCTGACTAACTTCATTTGGCTTCATTGATAAATACAGCTGAGTGTCGTCTGCGTAGCAGTTGAAATTGATGCTGTGTTTCCTGATAATGTTGCCTAAAGGAAGCAGATAAAGAGTGAAGAGGACTGGTCCAAGTACTGAACCCTGTGGGACTCCATAACTGACTATAGTGCGTGAGGAGGAGCTATTGTTAACATGTACAAACTGATATCTATCCGATAAATAGGATTTGAACCACCTTAGAGCAGTTCCTTTAATGCCAATTTCATGTTCCAGTCTCTGTAATAAAATATTGTGATCAATGGTGTCGAATGCAGCACTGAGATCTAAGAGGAGAAGTATGGAGGCTGATCCATTGTCTGAAGCCTTAGAATATCATTGGATACTTTAACCAGCGCTGTTTCTGTGCTGTGGTGAGCTCTAAATCCTGACTGAAACTCTTCAAGCAAACCGTTCCTATGCAGATGGTCGTGTAATTGGTTTGCTACTGCTTTCTCAATGATTTTAGAAATGCAGGGAAGGTTTGATATGAGTCTGTAATTGGCCAAAACATCTGGATCAAGATTCGGCTTTTTAAGCAGGGGTTTGATGACTGCGGTCTTAAGAGTCTGAGATACATAACCCAAAGATAAGGTCAAATTAAAGAGATCTAGAATGAAGGGCTCAGTTAAGTAAAGAATGTCTTTAAAGAGGCTGGTCGGCACTGGGTCTAATAGACAGGTTGATGGTCTAGATGTTGAGACTATAGAAGTTAGCTCTGAGAGATTCAGAGATGAGAATGATTCCAGATGTAAAATAGGCATTGCAGTTGATATCACAAGTCATAAACAAGTCCACGAGAATATGTTTAAAAAGCAATGGTAAACAAGTCGCGACCTGCATTGATCATATATATTTAAACAACCCGGAGGTTTGTTCTAAGGATTTGTCGGTGCCTATTGGTTGTAGCGACCACAATTTAATTGCAATTGTCAGAAAAACTAAGGTGCCTAAGCAAGGTTCAAAAATAATCCGAAAAAGGTCATATAAACGGTTTGATCAAGAAAAATATATTAAAGATATTATAAATGCCGAATGGTCTAATGTATTTTTACAAATTGATCCTGAAAAGGCATTTAGTGTTTTCAATGAAATTTTAATGGAGATAGTTGACTTTCATGCTCCAATAAAGAAATTTACAGTGAAGAATGCCAATACCCCGTGGTTAGATGAGGAACTCAAAGAATATATGAAAGAAAGAGTTCAAGCTAAATTAATTGCTGGATCTTCAAATTTTACATCAGATTGTTAAGTATACTGTAAATTAAGAAATTTTGTTTTAAGTTAAATAAGAAGATAAAGAAAAAATATTATGAAAATGTGGTGCATGAAGCAAAACATGACAGTAAACAGTTATGGAACAAACTGAATTATCTACTGAAGGGAAACTCTAGGTCCACTTCATCTTGTTTAGATACTGGAGAGAATTTTCTAACCAAACCCGAGGACATAGTAAATCACTTAAATAATTATTTCATAACATGGATTGATAATCAAAAAAGTACACTGCAGCACAAGAATAATGCCTTTGGAGCAATATTAATCAATCAGATCATGGAGGCTAAAGAGTGTAATTTTGAATTTAAAAATGTTAGTGTTGCAAAAGTTGAATTAATGTTAATGACCTATAAGAACAAACCTCCAGGAGTTGATGAGCTTGATGGAAGATTGCTTAAGCCCATAGCTTCATTTATTGCCCCCATGGTCACGCATATTATCAATCAAAGCATTAATGAAAAAAAATGTCTACAAGCTTGGAAAATATCTAAAATTGTGCCAATACCAAAAAACAAATGATTGCAGTTTTCAGAATCAAATAGTAGGCCTATAAGTTTATTACCTATTTTAAGTAAAATAATGGAGAGATATGTGTATGAACAGATTCAGTCTTATTTTTTACTAATTTTCAGCATGCATATTGGGGAAAAATACTCAACTGCCACTGCCCTTGCTCAAATGGTAGATGATTGGTATAAGGCAATAGAACAGAGGAAAATAATAGGAACAGTGTTTTTAGATTTTTCAGCAGCTTTTGATATTTTAGACCATGATTTTTTGTTGGAGAAATTAAAACACTATAGATTTTCTCATTCTGCATTATTGTGGATTAAGAGTTAATTACATGACAGACATCAAACAGTATATTTTAATGGAAGTAATTCAGACATTAAACAAGTAAAGTACGGAGTGCCCCAAGGAAGTTGCTTGGGCTGCTTTTGTACTCAATTTTTACAAATGATTTTCCGTTAGTACTAAAAACAGCCCAAATTGCAATGTATGCTGATGACTCCACTATTTATTTAGCAGAATCAACAATTGAAAACTTAAATAAAAATTTGAACGAAGAGATGAACGCAGTGGTGGAGTGGATTGATAGTAATAAACTTATTTTAAATGTATCAAATACTACTTGTATGGTAATTGGATGAAACTATTCATTACGATAAAATCCAAAGCTTGACCTTAGTATCAAAAATATGTCGGTGAAACAAGTAGATGAAGTAAGAGTATTGGGAGTCATAATAGATAATACATTAACTTGGAACAAACATATACAGAAAGTTGTCCTGAAAATGGGTAATGCCTTGTCCATGATTGAAAGATGCTCAAAAATTTTAACACAAACTATTGTTAAGCAAGTAATCCAAGCTTTGGTTTTATCATATTTAGATTATTGTTCGATTGTTTGGTCCAATGCTTCACAAGGAAATATAAAAAACTGCAAATAGTTCAGAACGAAGCAGCATGTGTTGCTTTAGCCTGTGGATTCTGGACAAATGTGAATTAAAGGCATGAAAATCTTTTGTGGCTGGATGTGAGAAATACACTGCCCAAAAAATAAAGGGAACACTAAAATAACACATCCTAGATCTGAATGAATGAAATATTCTTATTAAATACTTTGTTCTTTACATAGTTGAATGTGCTGACAACAAAATCACACAAAAATTATCAATGGAAATCAAATTTATTAACCCATGGAGGTCTGGATTTGGAGTCACACTCAAAATTAAAGTGGAAAAACAGACTACAGGCTGATCCAACTTTGATGCAATGTCCTTAAAACAAGTCAAAATGAGGCTCAGTAGTGTGTGTGGCCTCCACGTGCCCGCTTGACCTCCCTACAATGCCTGGGCATGCTCCTGATGAGGTGGCGGATGGTCTCCTGAGGGATCTCCTCCCAGACCTGGACTAAAGCATCCGCCAACTCCTGGACAGTCTGTGGTGCAACGTGGCGTTGGTGGATGGAGCGAGACATGATGTGCCATCAGTGCCTTCGTCTTGCAGGAACTGCTGACACACTCCAGCCACATGAGGTCTAACATTGTCTTGCATTAGGAGGAACCCAGGGCCAACCGCACCAGCATATGGTCTCACAGTGGGTCTGAGGATCCCATCTCGGTACCTAATGGCAGTCAGGCTACCTCTGGCGAGCACATGGAGGGCTGTGCGGCCCCCCAAAGAAATGCCACCCCACACCATTACTGACCCACTGCCAAACCGGTCATGCTGGAGGATGTTGCAGGCAGCAGAATGTTCTCCACGGCGTCTCCAGACTCTGTCACGTCTGTCACATGTGCTCAGTGTGAACCTGCTTTCATCTGTGAAGAGCACAGGGCGCCAGTGGCGAATTTGCCAATCTTGGTGTTCTCTGGCAAATGCGAAACATCCTGCACGGTGTTGGGCTGTAAGCACAACCCCCACCTGTGGACGTTGGGCCCTAATACCACCCTCATGGAGTCTGTTTCTGACCGTTTGAGCAGACACATGCACATTTGTGGCCTGCTGGAGGTCATTTTGCAGGGCTCTGGCAGTGCTCCTCCTGTTCTTCCTTGCACAAAGGTGGAGATAGCGGTCCTGCTGCTGGGTTGTTGCCCTCCTACGGCCTCCTCCACGTCTCCTGATGTACTGGCCTGTCTCATGGTATCGCCTCCATGCTCAGGACACTACGCTGACAGACACAGCAAACCTTCTTGCCACAGCTCGCATTGATGTGCCATCCTGGATGAGCTGCACTACCTGAGCCACTTGTGTGGGTTGTAGACTCCGTCTCATGCTACCACTAGAGTGAAAGCACCGCCAGCATTCAAAAGTGACAAAAACATCAGCCAGAAATCATAGGAACTTAGAAGTGGTCTGTGGTCACCACCTGCAGAACCACTCCTTTATTGGGGGTGTCTTGCTAATTGCCTACAATTTCCACCTGTTGTCTATTCCATTTGCACAACAGTATGTGAAATTGATTGTCAATCAGTGTTGCTTCCTAAGTGGACAGTTTGATTTCACAGAAGTGTGACTGACTTGAAGTTACATTGTGTTGTTTAAGTGTTCCCTTTATTTTTTTGAGCAGTGTAGATTAAAATACTTGTTAATGGTTTTTATGAGAAATGTTATCACAACCAAGAGGCCAATGATCTGTTGTCTTTTAGTCTTGTCTTTGTTTTACTTTAACTAAATTTAACACAGCTGGGCAATGAATGGTAATGTTCAGAGCAATGAAAGAATGGAACTCACTCCCAGATTATATCACTCAACAGAAGAACATGAAAATTTTTTAAATGAAACTAAAAGACTTCTACCGAACAAGAAACTTCATCAGCTAGAAGCTCTGAAAGTGTATCATTATCTTTTGGTTGTAATGACATTTCTAGAAGCTGGCAGATCAAAATGGAGGAGCTTTAATGTATTGTTTTGTGTTGTCCTTACTGAAGTGTGTACGTATGTACCTGTGCTTGTATAGATCAATGAACTAATGAAATAGAGGTAAATATGAACTGGTGCGGGAGTGTGTGTTGTAACGTGTATGTATTGTATTATGTGTGTGTTGTAATGTGTATGTACTTTGTATTTTGTATTGTGACATGGATGTTTTGTATTTTCACATGAAATTGAGTAGACCCCAGGAAGAATAGCTGTGGCTTTGCTAAAGCTAATGGGGATCTGTTACGACTCCTCAGGTGGAAAAGGTGGAAGGAGACGAACAGACAACCAAAACTGAATCACAGAGCCAGGGTATAAGTAATGAAAGAAAAATTGTTTATTCATTCAACTGAAGTCTGGTAACAAAGTGAGTTGTGGAGGAGGATGGGGCGAAGTGGTTGTGCCAAAACAAACTCAAAAGTACAATAAAACTAGGGCTAACTGATCTCCAGAAATGAAAACTTAAACCAAAATCCTGCCTTATCTACTAAACAGAGATTAACCAAAACTAAATACAAAGGTGGCACCAACCCTAAAACCTAGTGTACATATACAATGGAGTGCCTGCGTGAGTGCACCGTGTACAGGGTACCCCAACTTACCTAACCCACCTCCCTCCACAAACCTTATCCTAAGTGTCTTGGTCGCTGAGTTACACAAAGTCGTAAAGACACACAGCGAAAGAAAAATGCAGCTCCAGCAGGCCAGTAGAAGAAGAGGGCCCAGCACTGCAGCCATGGCCCTTTTTATGTGGAGAGATTATTAGCCGCCCCAGGTGCGTCCATACTCCACCGGTGCAAGCCAATCAGGCTGATTACCTGAGGAGAGAGAGAGAGCCACAAAAACACCAATGCCCTCCTCTCAGCCAGGCACGTAACAGGATCTAAATAAAACAAACAAACCCCACCCTCACTCAGTGTGAGCTGGGTTTGGCTCCCCCGCGACACAGAAACGAATAAGCGGTAGAAGATGAATGAATGAAATTGTGTGTGAATTTTTGAGTCTGACATATGAGGTTTGTGAATTCGCATGCAAAATTTTATAATTTATAAAAATATAATTTATACTTAATTTATAAAAGTATAATAACAGAATATTTCACTGCTTAATGCTCAAGCCCTAAATAATTTAAACGTTCAGTGAGCTGCCGTTATTTAACAATACTGTGGGGTTTTCTATACTGAATAAAACTACAAATGCAATACTTTTTATCAGTTGGAATTAAAAATGTAAGATTTTTTCCAGGCACGCTGAGGGAATATGTCTGCATGTTAGTGAGCCCTTCTCCACTGAGATCATCCATCCACCAGACATGTGTTATCACACAGAATAATAATAGCAATGTGACCCTGGGCTGGTCACAGTGAGAGCTTGCTTTATAGGGTGAAGTTTTATATTGGAAAAAAGGCTGTGAACTACAAGACGTTGCAGTGTGGCAGTGTGGGCACGATTGTGTGATTGAGTGTGACACACCTCCTTTGTGCAGACTTGATCAGATTGGTGATGATAGCCTGTGAATTAAAAAAAAAAAAAAAGGCTTCTCTTGTATGGCTGTTTTAATTTCCTGGGTATTGGCAGAAGCTGGATCACACTGTCACACACAGAGATCCAGCAAATCAAAAAAAAAAAAAAAAATGTGTGAAATGTCCGATGATGTTTTAAGTTTCAATAGGCCTCATGGTATTGCCCCCTCTATTTTTGTTCATTGTATATAAGTAAAAAACAAATTGTTTTCAATCCATAAAAATCTCCTTCTCTCTCTGTAAATAACTTAATGTTTGATTTTATTTTGCCGTTGTTATTACCTCAGTAATAACAGTAGCAATGACTGCAATGCAAAATATCTTTTTATGGAAAAACCTTTTGCTTGTTCTACAGCCCTTCTGCGGCGGCCCCAAGAGCTCAACGCACTGCTAATTCAGAAAAACATCTTCATGTATCACAGATAGTAACAACATAACCAAACACACAAACACACTGCAAATGCTCACAGCACAATGGAAGTGTTTCCAGCAGACTCATCACGTGATCTGTTTGACTTGACTTGAATCCAGCCAGAAATGTCATTGATGCTCTTGAAACATTTCCAGTGTTTCAGTGTTGACTCTTTTTTTTTTTTTTAAGTCCAGATGCTGCAGTCCAGTTTCTACAACCAAACAGCTGTTATACAACTGAGCAGATTCAACAAGTGCTCTGCTCAGGAAGTGATAGCAGAATGTTTCTACAGAAGGAAGCAGGCTTCTCATGCATAATTATCTGACCTGAAGCTTTGTGAAAATAAGGACTGGAGACTCAACTTGGACTCGTCTGATGTAAGATTTGACATAAGTAAGATGTGACTGGACTTAAGACTTGAAAGGGAAACCACAGTGAAGTCTGACCCAGTAAATTCCTGCAGCAATAAGAATTAAATAATCTCAGTGGCGCACATCTAATATTTAACTGGAAGAGGAATGGGGATGAAGCAGACATTACAGCCATCAGATATTTAATCCCCCTTTGTCTTTTTTGTAGATGGGAGGCACCATGTACAACACAGGGAAGCATGTGTCCCTTCGACCTGACAAAGCCCATCTGGTGAACATCTCTGGGGGCCCGCTAGGCTACAGCTACCGGCTGGAGGAAGTCCGCCTCCACTTTGGGAGTGAGGACTCCCAGGGTTCAGAGCACCTCCTCAATGGCCAGGGCTTTCCTGGAGAGGTGAACGACAACACACTGACAAACCAACTGATTAGATAATGTAGAGATTGCAGACAGACCAAGTGGATGATTATAAGTTGATAGGATCAAGCACAGGGGGACACACATACACAAAGACACACAACACTTAGACTTATTCTGAAACAATCACCTCTCATTAAGAAATCAACACAATTTTGACCGAAACATCTGTTTGGCAAAGCTCGTTTCGTTTTGCATCATAAAGCAAACCAAACTTGGTTGACAAAAACGGAAAAACAAATTTTTTGTCGCTGTGAATTGTGAGACTGTTCAGAGATTTCCTAAGCTTTTCAGGGATCACAACTCTACATTTGCTTTGCAAATCCAATGTCTCGAGAGACTCACGCAGAGATGTTACAAAGGAGCTTTAAAACTTTACAGATGCTTCACCCTCTTGCTATGCAAATTATGTTTGTGTGAAGGCTGGTGAGAGTGAACCGAGGTGCAAAAAGGGGAAGCGAGGCGGAGGTACAAAATCCAGTAACGCAAATTCTTTAATCCAGGTGGAGGCCGGTGGTCATACAGAAAAATAGCAGACAGGTTCGGGGAAAAAAAACAGGCAAAGAACAGGCAGGAAGTCCAAAGGCAAAAACAGACTGGTCTTACACAAGGAACAAATAGAAACAACACGAGAAAGCCAGTACTCTGTGGTAACAAAGACAATCTGGCAAGGAAGACAGAGTGGGGCAGGGTTAAATACACAGGTGAAACAAATAGGTCATCAACTAAGGTGGGGGGAAAAAGGACCAAGAGGGGAAGTAAAACTGTCGACAACACAGGGGAAGACAAGACTTTCAAAATAAAACACGAAGTGTACAAGACAACATAAAATACAGATTCGGACAGTTTGTGGTTCTACATCTGTTAGAAGAAAAATAACCAAATTGATTGAAAATCTAGTGGACAGAGACAGTAGAACTAGGACTTTTCCAGCTCATTGATGAAGATAAGTTGATGGTGCCTGGGCATCCTAAACCTAAAATGAAGGCTGTAATCTATTTGTGCAACAGTTTCCTATTGGGTTCTCTTTGAAGTCTGAAGCTATAGTCCTGCTTCTTCCTACAGTTCCAAAAAACAGCCCATCCCCTTCGAGATTTGATGTGCGTTATTGTCACATTTCTGTTATATTTAACCAGTCTCCTCTGACTTCACACATTGATGATGTTGATGAATATTTTGGCTGTGCTCACCTTTGGTTGAGATGGTTCAGGTAGCAGAGAACTGATCCAAACTATGACCATTTCTTTACTTGTATATTTTATTATTATTATTATTATTCAGTGCTGCTGACAGCCAGAGCACCACAGATTTTCGGCCATCCATCCATCCCATTCACAAAAAAGAGTTTTAGTTTTAATTGGTCAGTGTTGTTTGTGGGTTAATATATGATTATGTAGGAAGCCAGATTTTTCAACTGTTCTAAACTGACACAAATGTAGGAAAGATACAAAAGATTCTGTTTTCTTATTATTTGTGCTGCTTCATTCACTTCCATTTCCTGTGCACAAAGTAAAACCTGCCCTGCAACAACACCACGGTTTACACACTGTTATGAGTCAATGGTGCAAATATGTCTTTTTAAATCAATTGTGTTATTGTCCCAGTGGTCACTGAGCTACAGTACAAAGCCATGCAGCAAACCCTTTTGCTCAGAGAGGATCTAACTCTTAAATAAAAGAAATGATACAATAATATAGGGCTGGGCGGTATACCGGTTTGTACCAAAAACCGGTTTTTATATTTGTTGTGATATGAATTTTCATATACTGGCAACACCGGTATAAATAGCCTAAACATGTCTGGAACACAGCGCGCTGATAAATTGTTTCACGAGGGACCCTTTTCATTGCTGCGCCGCTAAACACGCATTGAACAGAGTGGAAATAATAGTGGAGTTGCTGAGCGTGGTGGACATGGGTAGAGGAAGCTCTGAACAGGCGATATGGTAACATATTAGTGCCAAAAAGCACTGGTGTGATAAAACATACATTCGGGCGTATTATATTATTTCACACGCGTAGATATTAACTGCGAGCAAGGAGGAATATGTGACCAGCATATCTACGCGTGTGAAATAATACGCCCAAATGTATGTTTTATCGCGCCAGTGCTTCTTGGCACTAATCTGTCGCCATAAATATGCAGTAAATCTTCTCTCAATCAGTGGAAAATGTGGTCGTGCACATTGTAATGGAACGGAAAATGTTGAGCACGTACTAATGCACTGTGTCGGATATCAGGATGAAAGAATTATGTTACAACAAAGGGTGAGAGAGAGCAAACGGGGTTGGGATTTGGAAGGAATACTAGGAACTAGTGGCGATAGGGTGAGGGAAATTCAGAGAGAGGTATTAAAATTCTTAGTAAACACTGGCTTGTTTAACAAAATTTAGTAGGTGAATGAACTCCTTTTTTGTGTTTAATTGTAAACAGGATCCCGTTCTACATACTCCGGTACAGTAGGTGGCACTATGCACCTATAAGCTGGTATTGCAATCTGCCAATAAACGCAAAGAAGAAGAAGAAGGAAATGTGGTCAACACTGAATCGCGCATGAAAAAAAATACCGTCAAATACTGTGAAACCGGAATAATTCTGAAAAATACCGTGATATAGAATTTTGGTCATACCGCCCAGCTCTACAATAATATGAATAAAATACAGCTAATTATCGATTGATCAAGCACCATCCCAAGATTTCCCTTCAGGTCAGCATATCACCCAAAATAGTTTTACTGTTTGTATTCATCCATCAGGCTTGTAAGTGGATTTAAGCCAAGGGTATTTTTATCATGAGTGGTAACCACTGTGAGTAGCCTTAATTTTTTTCCAACCAAATTCAAAGTGAAATAACTAAAGGACAGCTGAGGCTTGAAGCTCAAATAAAAAAAAAGAAGCACTTCAAAAAGACAGGCCAGTGAGGGGGAAAAAAAAACTATGAAAATATTCAAAGCATTGCAATAGCAATTCAGCCTTATACAGGCAGCTAAAGCTGATTTTACAGCAAAGCAAACATATGTCTGAAAACAAAGAACTGTGCGACACAACAACTGCAGTGATGGAAAATTTTAAAGCCATCTTCACAGTCTTTATACTGCAAAGCTTCTGACCAAATTGAAATCCAACTCATCCCGACCAATCAGTCTCCACATTCCACATTGAAGTCACCTTTTCATCCAGACTTGGTTATTCCCAACTGCTACGCTCCTCTGGCAGGCATTCCCTTTTGCATCTTACACATGGTTTGCAGCAGCCCATCTGGTACTCATTCAGCCCAAAAGGACAAATGTTAGTTTGCTACTCATTGGCCTACAATGGCCAGTAGTCCAGCTCAAGTCAGTAACGCTGTCCTCAGAGCAACCTCTTGGCTTGCACCATCTACTTGCAGTCAATCATTCAGCCTCATGCCCCTTCTCAGCCAGCGGTCCTCCAGAAAGTTGAATGCTCCTCCAGAATGCTCCAGAATGCTCTGGCATCACCATCCTTGCAAACAAGACTATCTTAGTTCTAACTCTCCTGGTCTGTGCTTTCCTGATGGTGGATCTACCAAATGTTAGAAGAGCAGAGGCGTTATTTACTGTATAGTTCCATTTTACATAATCTCTGCACATTTTAGATATATGTTGTATTTAATATTCACAGCATAGATCATGGTCTCCCACTACAGTGAACCGATGGCCCTTGCTTCTAAATCACTTTGGATAAAAGCATCTATTGAATGGATAAATGTAAACATAAATGTAATAGTTATGACAGACTTAGGTATCCATAGCTTTTCGTATTTTAAATTGCATCAGTAGCTCTTCTATTATCTACCAACTACAGTACTAAACAATTACTTATGGTGGAAATCAGCATATAAATGTAAACTTTTATAGTTGACATGCAAAAACAACCCACTCAGAAAAAGCCGAAAAAATAAAAAAATAAAAAATTTTTTTTTGCTAGTTTCATAAGTCTTGAAATGTTGAAACTCTGATGAAAAAACACACTCTGACACATCACATTGTATTTTAAGTTTCAAAAACAGCCGTTACATTCCTTATTTTCATAATAGTGGAGTTGTCCTTGCTTAGCTTGTAATGCTCTCTGTTATTGTTTCTGCTTTAGGTCCAGCTTATCCATTACAACCAGGATCTGTACGCCAACTTCAGTGAGGCAGCTAAGAGTCCTCATGGTATCGCTGTGGTCTCCATATTCATAAAGGTCAGTCCTTCCCGCCAGGAGGAATGTAGGGACCAAATACCAATATATCAGTAAAAGAGATAATGATTTGACTAATTCAATCAGTGCATAGCCACAGTGAGAGCAGTGTGTGTGTGGCTTTGTTCTGCTATTTTCATGGGGTCTGAAGACTGAAAGCCCACTATATTGTACACATTTTGGTGTCCAATAGGACCTAACAGGTTTAAAAGGCTGTTTGTGTGTTGAGATTAGGTTTTATGGTTAGGCATTCAGTTATGATGGCTCAGGTTAGCATAAGGCTCAATGGAATGAATTATGTGATGTGTGTGTGTGTTGCAAAGTGGATTGTGATGAATATTTGATCCTCTCTCTTTGTCATCTCTCAGCTCTCTGAAAACTCCAACACCTTCCTCAACCGTATGCTCAATAGGGACACAATCACCAGAATTAACTACAAACGTAAGATTTGCACACTCACATGCACACACAAATTCCCTGCCTGTGACAGGCTGACTGTGCTTTGAACATTTACAGGATCTGTCTCTCTGTTTCTTGGGGTAAATGAGATTTGTCAAAATGATAAACTGCCTTTGCTGTTTGCTTTGTGGTATGAGATGATTATAAAGCTCTGCACTTAAGTCTTGTTGTCACACAGGCCCCCATTGACTTACAGTAATCTACTTAAGGTTGTTGAATCTGAATTTCTTTTTTCTGAAACTTTGACTCGCTGAGTAAAATAACTTTAACGAATGAATGAATTTTATCAAAAAGGCAAAACTTCAGCTCAGTGCAAGAAATGTGTCTGTGATTTATATCCTCTTGCACTTTAAGATGAATTGAATCTTTGGATTGCAAGATTCTCGGTTTAATGAAAGTTTTGTTGCAGGAATGATTTTGTAAGATTTCCATTCTGCATTTTCAGGGTACACTTTTTTTTCCACTTTCTAGTAAATTCAATGCGTGTAACCCAATGTGACTGTACAAGTGCACCCTTGAGCGCTGATATGTAGGAATAATAATAGCCCAATATTGTCTAGTTAGTGCTAAATATCAAGTAGCCCAAACTGAGGCTTGATACTTGTATAATTATTTATTGCTGGGGGGGTTCTGAATATTTTTTTTATGAAATCAATCCAAATTTTTTCACTCATAATCACAAAAGCCAACATTACCATGAAACAAAAAGAGAAGTCTGAGGATATTATGCATATTAATCCTCTGAGAACCATGAATACATGCAATAAATGTCACACAGAAGAGTTATAGTACAGATTGTGAGTGGCAGACCAGCCGACATCCATGGAGTCACTCCACTAAAAATCCATGACGACTGAAAGTTAATGTGCTCATATCTTCTTTCTCATCTAGATAATTATTAGTTTTTGCGGCTTTGTTACTGTAATACGACACAGATACGAATATACACACAGAGACACAGAGACAGAGAATTTTCTGGCACATGCATTGCCAAAATCTGTTGGGCAACCTCAGTTGTGAAGATGTATGACCCTTTGGAGCTTTCCCTTCTGTTAATGGAGCTAAATATAGCAATGCTACACTGCAACCCCCCCACACACACACATGCATATGTGTGTATATATATTTATATATACACACACACACACACACACACACACACACACACATATATATACACACACACACACACACACACAAACAGCATCTTCTTTTTGTCACTGAGGAGAACACTACAATACCTTATATTAATCACCAGGAGACACCAATATTAACCAAGAAATAAGCCACACCCCCAAAGATGGAACAGTTCAACCAGTGGGAAGCAGCTTTTTTGGCCACAATTGTGTAGTAACTCCCCTTGATGTGATTGTGTGTAAAGTTGCCTGATTAATACAAGAACACAGCAACTGCTTTTTCTCAGGCATGCCAAAAATACCTATTAATTGGGGAAAACTATACAGTTACAGGGTTCTACATCAACCAGACACACAGAGGCTCACACACAGACAGAATTCATGTCGTATTTTTTCAGAGCACTCTTTTTTGTTGGTGTGAACACAATGTTTTCCCCGCAACACACTGTAATACTTCAAAAGAGGATCACTTTCTTCTTGCTGCTTTCTTATTTTCTACTCTTTAGACGACGCATTCCTATTGATGGGCCTGAATATAGCCGACCTTTACCCTGACACCACACGTTACATCACCTACGAAGGCTCTATTACCATCCCTCCCTGCTATGAGACGTCCACGTGGATTCTTATCAACAAGCCGGTCTACGTGACACAGATGCAGGTATATGTGAGTGCAGGATACAGAAATGCGACATGGGGAAAATAATGTCTGAGGCAGAAACTTAATTTTTTAATGCTTTGCCTACACAAGGCACTTAGAATTGCAATTTATGGCCTTGTAACCTATGACTGAAAGCAATTCGCTTTTTCCTGAGTGCTTTGGATGAACAAGGTATAGTAAAGTAATGAAATGCACAAAGCATACAATACCTGTTTCTGCTTTATCTGTACAGAGGCTGTACAGCTGTACTCTTCTTTCACCTGTGTCTCTAAACCACCAATGGAACAAATTTTATGAGTGATGTAAAAACATTATCACCTGCAGGTAGTCACAGTGGCAGCTATACATCTAAATATCATGTTGTAGCTGGGTGGCCAAAGATCTCCTTTGTGCCATAAACAGCAGCTGGATAGATCAGATTCAAACCTGTTTTTTTTTTTTTTTTAACTCAGGAAGCTCACCATCAAAGTGCAGAACAATGCAGTCTAGCACAGCATTCACCTGCAATGTAATCAACTCCCATGTACCATCTGCCATTTACTCGCATTATTTACTTCCTGCTGTCACTCATTATTCTGCTCTCTCTCTTTCTCTCTCAATCCCTCTCTAATCATCGCCATCCCCTTTCTCCTTTATCTGTTCCCTTCTTTTGTACTTCTTCCTGCTGCTTTTCACTATTGTACTCTGCAGTACCTCATTCAGGTAGAAAACAAGTTGCTGCCCTACATAAAGTTACAATCACTCAAGTAACCTAATAGGGAGAGCCACGAGCAGTGCGGTGCACTGTCTGCAGCAAGAAGGTTGCTTTCACCCATCGGTTTGTTAGTTTGAGAGCTGTTGTGTTGAAGCCTCTGGTGTAATTTGTTTTTCACCATTTTATTTATTTATTTATTTATTTATTTATTTATTTATTTTTTTGGTTTGGTTTTTTTTGGAAGGGGGGGGGGGGTTGTTTTGTTTTGCTTTGCTTTATTTTTAACCAGAAGAAACCAAATTTAGATGACAAGGTATAGGTGAGAAGTGAGGGCTGGATCTAACCTGCTCTAATACATAACGTTCTGATAAATAACCTGCTTCCTGCTGACTTGAAACTAGACAGTTAAACCATAAACTCATTGGGAAAATGTTTACTGAGTTAATAAATCAATCTTTTTATAACCAGTCCCTGATGTTCATTCGGTGGAATGCAGATGAAATGCAGCATTGACTTCACTTCTCAAACTACCTTTTATAAATAGTTTATGGTTGAAAGAAAAGAACGAAACTCTTACAAGAAACAAGAAAAGAGTTTCTGGGATTACTCTTTAGGATGGGATGTGTCGTTGACAACTAGAGTGAAACCTGAACAGGTAATACCTCAGAATCACCCAGGAGGAGCTCAAGAAAGTACCTGCTGACCTTTCTCTAATGTTAGCACCTTTCGCTCATAAAGGTACTGTTGTTTTCCGCTGCAATCTGGACCTGGATGGAGTGACTTCCTGATGACACCCTGCACATGTGAATGATATTACAAAAATGAATGTCCAAATTTTGCTCTACTAAATGGATCAAATTCAAATCATTTCAAAGTGATTGTGACTTCTTTACTCTAATGGTACTAATGTTAATTGGAGATTAATGGCAGGTCATAAAATGGTGATTGAGACTAAACTGAGCTGAACTGAACTGTGTCTCACTCTCCACAGGTTCTCCTTTAACCCTCCACTTGTCCTCCACAGATGCACTCCCTGCGTCTCCTCAGCCAGAATGAGCCATACAAGATCTTCATGAGCATGAGCGACAACACCCGGCCCACCCAGCCTCTGTTGCAGCGCTGCATCCGAACCAATATCAACTTCAGTAAGCAGGGCCGCGACTGCCCCAACAACCGCGCCCTCCGCCCACAGTATAGAGGTAATATGGAGGATGGAGGGGGAGGGGGAGTGGGCAGTAATGGTTCTTCTAAAAAATAAAATGCATCCTGCAAAATGCTGTTTGGGCATGAATACTAAATGTACAGTGCACCTGAGTCATTGTGGAGATAAAAACCATGAAAATCACATTGATGTGATAGGAATCCATCGATATGACTAAATGTTTTAATAATATATCAGAGACAGTGAGTCATAGAAGAAAATGGTGTCCATGGCTTCACTGATGTTGGTGGAAAGGCCTCTCTGAACACAGCCCATGTTGATAATAATTTTCCCTTGATCAGCTAACAGGATTTCTTGGTTTGATCAAAGCAATCCACCTGCTTTACAGTAACTCTTTAGTGCTTCATCCAAATGTAATGAAATGTGGATCACTCATAGAGTTGATGCCTGGAAAAAGCCCCATCATTTTCTTGCAGTTTCATTAATGAGGGGAACTATGGCGAAGAAACAGTTAGGGGAGACCGGGGATGGTTTTCACACTTTTTACTCATGTATGAATTGCTCATCTTCAAAACAATTTTTTAACAGTAATTCTTATATTAAATGAAAGCTTAAGGTCTTGGCTTGAAATTGGTATCTTTTTTATTTTTAGAACTTATTCCAACAAGAAGTAATTCACTATGAAAGACAACCGACCCCATCACGGAGTCGGTTGTCACAGGGTATGGGGTTGGTTGTCACTATAGAGGTTCAATAGGGTTTCAGTGATAAATTTGAATTTTAAAAGAGGATGTGTAACTTTTTTGTTTTTTAAGCTAGACACACCAAATAAGTTTTGAAATAAACACGACTTCTATAATAGCGGTCATCAATGCCCCTTCTATTTAAACATTAAGACTGATGCAGGTGAACAGTTATCGGAATTATCTTCTTTAATGAGAGGTAAAATGAAACCATTTGCAGTGCTAAAAAAGTGACTAGTGTCACTCCAGGACTTTGGAATTATGATGTTCTGTGAAACTGCATATTGGAAAGCCAGACCACGGAGTTCTTTGGGTGCAAGACCGTAGAAGAAAGCTGGTTTTCTTGGTCATTGCTGAAAATTTGGCGATGTTTTTATGTAGCCAACTGGCACTGATGGAGTGCCCTGCCCTCTACGTCATCACTTTCTGGCACTAACAGGTCAATGTCCTGTTGTTAACATTTAAATCTTTAGCTGTGCTACGTATGCTCTTGCCTGCTAGCTTCACCTGCCTCACAGCCAAGAGCATAACATCTGCTGGCGTACTTCCCCTGTCTGTCTTTCTCTTGAAGTTCTTCACCATTTTACCAACAAAAAACACAAAAAATGTCACTGTCTGCATATCCTCAGCTAAAAAAAATAATTTCTCAAACTTGCGGGGTTGGTTGTTACATGTGACAACCAACCCCCCAAGCAATGAGACAACCATCCCCAACTGACCTCTTAACAAACATGTTAAGCTAGCTCAACACCATGTCACAGCGCCCTCTGGTGTGGCTGTAATAAGCACTGTGACAACCAACCCCAGTCTCCCTACTGCTTCAAAGTAAACACAAGAAACTTGTGCTACAAAAAATGGACCAGACTCAGTGACTAACTCCCTAAACTTAACAACAACCTCTCAACCTATGTATGTATGTATGCGCTAATTGGTGTGAGGCGCATCCAATCCTGCCGCCTCTCTCCACATACAACCCACTTAGAAGCCCTAATAATTACCTCCATCGCCATTGTGAATGCTAATGGAGAAATCGTACACCCTGCCATAACGCCTATTTCTAGCCTCTGCCAACCTGTTGTAAAGCCTGCTGTACTTAAGCATAGTATAATATCCTGGAAATATACCCTTACTAAATGAACAACTACTCCGGGCACTCTAAAATAATCAAACGCCTCGCAAATAAGGCTGTGTGGCACTGAACCAAATGCATTTGCTAAATCCAAAAATATTACATACAAGTCTCTTTTCTCAATCTTGGCTGCCTGAATCTGATGCCAAATCATGCTAGTGTGCTTTAAACACTCTGCGAAACCTGGTATTCCTGCCTTCTGTACTGCAGTATCTATTAAACTATTCCTTTCTAGGTAACTAGCTAATCTCCGTGCGACTACACTAAAGAAAATATTCCACACTACATTTAGGAGAGAGATCATCCGGAACTGACTCAGGTCTGAAAACTCCTTCTCCTTTGGAATAAGAACACCTCCTGCCCTACGCCATGCTCTGGGAATAAACTGTTTCTCCCAAACTATTCTTAATTGCCTCCACAAAAACCTTAGGATATCAGGTGCGCTTTTATAAACCTGGTAGGGGGCTCCATTTGGCCCTGGGGCCGAAGAAGCCTTTGCACACCTGACTACCTCCTCAACTTCCTTCCACCTAGGTGGTCTAACATCCATCTCCTGATCTATTTCCCCTAATGGTGGCATGTCAGGTGGAAGGCCTACTACTCTATTCTGCTCAAAATGTGATACGTATTTCTTAGATACTTTTCTACTTCTAACTTTGTTGCTTTAAGCTGCCCTCCCTTTTCCTGGTTAAACAACCCTTTAACAAACTTAAACGGATCCCTGTAAAACGCTGTCCTTACATATTCTTTCTTCTTTCTCTTTTTCCTAAGATATTCGGCCCTTCTGAGTACTGTTAGCCTGCTTCTCAATTCCTCTTGCAAAACATTAATTCCCTCCCTCTCTTCCCCTGTAGCTCTTTTCCACTGCTTTCTTAGTTGTCTTCTTTCCTTAACTAATTTCTCCATTTCTCTTTGCCGTCTAGACTTCATTAACTGTGCTCTTTCAATCCTCTTTCTGTCTTGCACCCCAAATCTTTCTACACCATAGGAGTAAATTATATCTCCCATCTTCTCTATTCTATCGCTTGCGTTTCCTCCTACTCTGCTTAAAAGTACTGACAAATCCCTGTTGACTGTCTCCCATTCTTTGCTATTAGCCCTAGGCCATTTAACTCTAGCTTTCTGCTCCATATTTCTCTCTTTGACTGGCCTGTTCACCTCAGTATCAGCTGCATCCCTTCTTATAACCTCCTGCTCCACCTCTGTAGCTGTGTTATTAATATCCTTCGAACTGTGGTTTTCTACCTGTCGCTGGATTTCATCCGACTTACTCATTTGACTTCTTAAAAAGTACTGATCGATGCGGCTACACTGCCCTTCCTTTCCCACACATCTCTTTCTTCCCTGATGCACTCTAAGGCCTCTAACTGACGTTACTTTCTGCCAGCCACAAGGACAAACCTGGAGCTTGTTTCCCTCTAGCCTACCATTTTTATTCTCTCCAGCCACGCTCACTTTGTCCTGAGAACTATTCTGCCCAGTTCTAGTCCTAGAGAATAGGTCCGTGCCCCTATCCTTCACTGAGTCACATATCCAACTCATAGTCTTGTCCGTTCCAGTGTCTCTTGCCATGTAATCTGCCTGTGAGTCATCTTCCACCCCTGCTCTCACTGACCCTTGGGGTATCTTCCTTATCTTACTTGTAGCTTATGCTGGTTGTAACAAAGCTGCTAGGCCTTGCCACTGCTACCATGGATTGCTAGCCCATGGCAGCACCTTTGGGGTCTTTGCCTCCTGTCAGCTGTCTGTCCAAGCTGTCACATGATCTTTCCCTTGTTGTCAGCTGCCCTATTCACAGCAGTCACTAGCTTTGCTAGTTTTGAATTCGAAGTAAACACAAGAAACTTGTGCTACAAAAAAATGGACCAGACTCAGTGACTAACTCCCTAAACTTAACAACAACCTTGCAACCTGCCCTACGTGCCCTAAAGATAACTATATCTAACTAGCCCAATGAGCAGTGATAACTAACATGTCTTTGGGGTCATCAGGTGGGAACCTCCTTTCACCGGTGTTTCGTCTAGTTGGTCCCACGACACCTCCAGGAGGCTAGACAGTGATCACTGGCGTCCCAGAGTCACCCCCCTAATGCCAGCTATCACCTCTCCTCACACCAAGACAATTATCTCCTTTACTTTGCCTATGCTACCACAAACGGCACTATCGTCAACTACTCCAACCTCTCACCAACTGCACCAGTATATAAAGTTGATATATAAAGTTGAAACTGTTGACTCTGAAAATCGATCCTATCGTTTGTTGTAGTAAATTTTACAGGACAAAATTAAAACCCAACCATTGCAGAAATAGAAACTATCTCCTTATGTATTAAAGTCACTAAACACCATCTGCAGTGATGTCAAACTGTGAGAAACTGCGGGAAATGAGCAGAGACTTGACATTTAATGGTGCCTTTCATTGCCACCACAAAGCAGGAGGGACACATTAATTAAAGTAAAGCAAATGTGATAATTAGCCACAAAAAAATGTAGTGACAAAACACAATTTTGACTCTTGTGGATTTATAACCAACATTTTACGTCACGAGCTTCTGTCTGCTTGAAATATATTTGTTTGGATTCTTCAAACAAATTCTTTTTATAGTTTGGAGTCATTAAAGGTCTGAAGAACAGGTTTAAATTAGTTGAGTGTCACTGATAGGTTCTTTTCACTACAGACATACATGTCATCATTAAAGCTGCATGGAGCAGGGAGTAAAGGTTGACTGAGCAGGACTCTTTTTCTGCTGGGTGCTGAGACTCCCCCTGAAGTAAAAGAAGGGTGAGACACATTTGAAAATAATACACACGGTGGAAACAGTAAGTGAACTCTTGAATTTAATAACTGGTTGAATCCTCTTTTGGCATCAAACATATCAACTGGCTCTTCCTGCTGATTAAACTGCTCACTGTTCAGAGGAAGCTTGGCTCATTCTTTGGACCATGAGCTGCTTCATTTCAGACATATTCTGAAGGCATCTGTTTCATTGGCATAAGACAAGAAGCAACATTCAAACCATATCAACACAACCTCTTGGTTTTTATTTCGGTTCCCCTGTTAAAGTGGACACACTGCTTGTGCTACTCACATCTCATCAGAGTGATAGAAATAAACAGAGTGGCGACACTCCCATAGGACTCCGTTGTATGCTTTCTTCCGGTCTACTTCCGGGGTATGTGGCCTCGTATATTTCCAAACATCACCTCCACGGCGTTAGACATCGTTCATTTGCATTGCTGACCTTCAAGTAACTTCTGAGGTAAGTTGATTAAATAGCTACCTCTTTTGAATTGTCAACTGTATATATTTTATCAGAGGTTCTTTATGATGCATATACTGATCTTTATTTGCATGTGCACAGCGTAATTATATATATTTTTATCTTGGCAGACGACCGATTGTCTGCTAGTTTGTTAGCGCGACTGCTAGCTGTGAAGGTATCTCCAGGGGTAAACTGATTAAATCACTACCTCTTTTTAATTGTCAACTCTCTTTATTATATCAGAGGTCCTTTATGATGCATATACTTATCTTTATTTGTATTTGTATATATATATACATATTATATGACACAGAGAGCTTTTTAACTTTACTTGAACTGTAAATTGTAAATCAATGCAGTAGATAATGTAATTTGCTGGCCCCTGACTGACTGGCCCTCGGCACACACATCCCTGGATCACCTGCCCCTGGTAAAGTGGCATCTTGATCGTTCTGTCTGTCATGTCCCTTTCCTTGCCCTTTTCAATTTCTCTCTCAATCTCTGTAACAATAACAAGGTAATCTAGCTGTTATATGTATTTTACCTTTACATTTGCACCTACTGTCATATCCAATGTAAGGATACACTACACTCCTATAGAAAAGAAATTAAAGCAGAACATTACTGTAACGTAATTCAAATCTGCCACAATCAGAAACCAATAAAATGTATATGTTCAACTACTAGCGATGGTTAATTAGATAGAAATTTGTATATTATCTAAATTTTGTATGCCAATCCCTGACCTCTTGTTTTTAAGTTGGATCTACTATATGAATAGCATAATAAACTCATTAGAAGTGTAGTCTATCCTTGAATTACTTGAAATGGGAAATATTGTTAGCTGCATACAAAAGTTTAATTTGGCGAAATATGTGTGGTCCATCGCATTTAGGATTGCTGGAGGCACCCTGACAGAAGGGGGTTTCCTCCTCTTCATCTTAGACCGATGAATGAATACTGTTGGTACAGCATCTGGCATCAACTTCAACTTTTCTCCTGTTTTTGTTGCAGTGAATTGGTCATCTTCAAAGTGTACCTGTTGGTAGGCTTGTAAGGTCAGTTTCCATGGCACTTCAAATATGATAAATGTCATAATTCTCTTCCCTTTGAAATGCTAGCAAGTGATGTCCCCTGTGAACTTTACTTACATGACATAGTTTTTTGTTGTTGCTGGCCCCTGTCATTTGCAGGTTTTGACGGCTGACCATTGCCATCCACCTTTTCCTGTGCTCATGGTCTTTGGGGAAGCCATACATGCAGTAACCCTTCTCGGACCAATTGGAGCATCCAAATGCTGCACAGCCAACCATGGTATGACCACTGATCTATAAAATGTTAGTTGTAACCATTGAACCATGACACAATTGAACATCATCTGTTCTCACCTATTTTGCTTCATCTGCTTTTTAGTGTCCAGGAAACAGAGGAAGAGGATGTCTCCACATGCACACTTGTTCTTGATGTTTCGTTGTTCTTGATGTTTTCACTCATTGTTTAATAAAAAAAATACTATTTCATTCATCCAAGTGTAATTAGTTGTTGTTCTGTAATATATTTGATATATATTTTCTGTATGGCTTAGTCTTAAAATTATAATGGTTGTGAAGAAGTTCTTTTATTCAAAGTCAAGGAGCACAGAGGACAAGGAGACACTGAGTTTTGGGAAGTCATTCTTGGACTTAATGAAAAAGAGAGAGACAGGCTGAGGAAAGACTGAGAGGCGAGAGCAGACAGAGAACAAATACATCGTGTGCAGTCCTGGAGAACATTTGTAGAAATAATATATGGGCCTAATTAAAGCAGAGTAGGACCACACATTGTAAAAAGTGTTGTTTTATCCCAGGATCTGGCTATAATCACAGTATCATGGTGACTCAGGCGGTGCAGTGGGTCATCCATTAATCAGTCGGTGATACGATAACTCCTCCAATCTTTCTTTGGGCAAATGTTGAACCCCAGTTTATTCTCAGTGTATCATTGGCGTATTGGGTGAATTTTGCTTGTAGATTAAAGAACTTTTAGTTCATAAGACTAGAAAAGTATTATTTACGTGCAGTTTAATGGCCCTGCATACTGTCTGATATAGTTGTTGTAGGCAGCACTAAAGACAGAAACAAACATATAATAAAGCCATACACACATAGTGGTGATAAATAAGTTCAAGAGTTCACCATATATTAAACTAGATTAATAATGTTCAGCCTATAATAATAATTTCACATTAATAACAATGCAAATCAAAATAATAACAGCAGTACAATGCATCAAATGTGAATAATATTCTACATGGTCTTTAACAAATACAATGAACTAATAAAATACAAGCAGCATGGGGGTGGTTTTATTAAATCATTTAATGTGCGAAGTGACAGTAATGACGGGATGTTATTGCCAAGGCCCTTTTAAATGTAAAAATGGATTCACCGGTCTTCACAGATCTGCAGATTGAAATTCTGACAAAAAAAGAAAACAGGGAAGTGGGGCTGTCATGACTGTATTGCTTTAGACATTAGATAATCTTCCCATTATTCTGTTATTGTTATATTCCTTTGTTTGAAAAACTGCCAAACAACTCTCAGTAAAATGTGGCAGCCAAAGATGGGACCAGGCAAACTTCCCAAACTGATGCTACTTACTCTGGGATATTGCCTCACACCATGGCGGATATATTAGTGGACTAGCCATCCTGATTGGAAAGCAAGTGCTTAATGGTTACTCATCTTAATTGAACTAAATCAGTTTTTGTTTGTGAAACTAATACTGCAACAGATATGACTGGTTTCTTTCTCCAATAATAGAGTTAGGGTTAAGATTAAAAAAAAAAAACTCACCAAAACAAAAACGTCCTGCGTTTAGAGAAAATTGGACCCACATGCAGCTGAATCTTTAGGTCACTCTAACCTGGTCAAGCCAAATGGAGACATTAACACATACTGAGTGTCACTTAGGGTCACCAGATGCCAGCATTTTCAGCAAGCACCATATTTCAAAGTGATCAAGGTTCTGATCATAATATCCAGGGAGAGTAAAGTTAGACAGCTTGAATCATTACCAAACATAACAGCTCAGTGCACATAACCATGGAAAGGCTGCTCATTAAACTGTGGCGTGCGTCATGGGGGGCACATTTTCAGTATATTGTGTGATTGTACTGTACAGCTGTAGGTCTGGATTTGAAAGCACTTCAGGCATTAAGATAAGCAATGGAGCAGTCATTAGCTATATTTGCAGTTCATATACACTAATATACTCTAGCAGGCATTATGGCGTCCTCCGTATCAGTGATGAGGGAGGATAATGAGGTAAAGACTTTGCTCTTACAGACTATATTGAAGGGGAAAGAAGATGCACAGACGGACTTGCTGTCCCTGGTGGCATATAAGCAAATGTATGTCTCTTTTGGCTCAAGTTATTTTCTCTCCTTCACAGACTTAATCACCCTGAATTTCTCTTCTTCACTTTCACTTTGTTATTCTCTTGTTCACACCCATTGATTTCCATTCTGTACTTCCAGTCCCTTTGCTGCTTTCTTGTTTTCTCTATGTGTTAAGCTGTGGGGTCTTTGGGCCTTGACACTCAAAGCTGTCCTCAGTGATGATGTGTGGCTTTTACTGATGAAAAGTTTTGCAGTTCTACGCAAATTCTGTTAAAAGCTTTATTTGATCATGGTGCAAACACGACAGCAAATAACTAGCTGACTGTGAACATGCACATATGCTCCATGGCAGTGTGGAAGAAAATGCCAACCAATTATTCTAGACAGCGCTTGGAATCCAAAAAAAGATGAAGAAATTTGAAGAGAAATTGAACTGAATGATTGAATTGCTGATTTCAAAACCTCAGCAACTAGTCAGAGCTTGTGTTATTGTTATTAATAAATTCAGTTTCGAGAAAGGGAGAGGGATTCAGAAAAAAGTACAAAATGATGAGAGAAAGAAGATGACTAGGGGGTAAGATGTTTTTTTGTGGTATAAATGCTCTGAAATTGAAAGGTAGTGTAGGAGAGAGGTGCTTGGAGCATCAAGGGAAGTGTGTTTGCAGCATAGGACTATTGCAACAAGACCATGTGATGGTTCAAGGCAAGTCTGAGTAAGCTTGGACCACTAACTTTCACAAGAAGGAAAGTTTCAAACCTCATGAGGTTTTTATCTGGGACCAGTAATGGTTTTGTAGGGTAGGAGGTTGATTTCTGGTTTTAAAAGACAGCAGATGCTAAGAAGCTAATACAGGAGAAATATGGTCACCTGTCCTAGTTCCTGTCAGTGCTCGAATTACAGCGTTTTTGATCAACTGGAGGATTCACACAGTTATTGACACACCCTGACAAAAAGGATTTGTTCATGGAAAAGGTATAAAACTATTTCTAAAGTTTTGAGTGTTCCCTGAGCACAGTGACACCAATCATTGCAGGCCCTCTATTTTTTTAGTCATACACCCACAGTTAGTAACTTGACAATGGAAATTCAGGGAGGTGACCAAGTAACCAGTGGTCACTGGTAACAGAACCTCAAGAAACTGCCATAGGGATAACCACTGAAGCAGCACTCCATTAATCAGGTCATTATGGACAGTGGATAGTGGATAGTCAGAGCTACTCTGAGTAAGCTCTTGGCACACTTTGAAAGCAGAGGATAAGTAAAAATAGATCCTTTGGCCAAATTGCCAAACATTCTGTCTGGCAAACACCAGGTACTGCCCATCACCTGGGTAATAACATCCATATGGTGAAGCATGGAGATGGCAGCATCATGCCATAGGGGTATTCCTCAACGCAGGGGCAGGGACATGGTCAGGATTGATTGAAAGATTAAATCTGCCAAATGAAAACCTTTACCAGATGCAAATGTCCTTGAGTGTCCCAGCCAGCCCAGACATAAACCCCATAGAACACCTGTGGAGATCTGCCAGAAATAACAGGATAAAATGCCCAAATCCAGTGTGTGCAAAGCTTGTAAGACTAACCTGAAAGTTGAAGTAGTGAATGAAAGATCAATATGTTCTAAAAACTTAGTTTGGCTTGTTATTATGGGTTACTGACTACATTGGTGGGAAAACCTGCTATTTTCACCTATTTCAAATGAAACTACAATGAAGTGTGCAAAACTAAGAGAGGTTAAGTAGTTTCTGAAGACACAGAGAAAAGTAAAAAGAAAAAAGATTTGATGTTATTTTCGGCATTCAAGTTCATACATCAAATCAATTTTAATTCTATATAGTGCGCACTAAGTCATAACAACAACAGGCACTTGTTACTGATTGCCATAGCCAATAAAGTTTTTTCTCAGAATGCACACAGTGCAGACTTTTGAAAGAGGATGTCATGTCCGGAAACTTTGTGTTGTCTTCTGTCAGTGTTGTCTCGTCCTTTTTTGTTTTATTTTGAAATTCCTACTATCCTGTTTCAGTTTGTTTGCCCTTCCTCTTGTGCCAGTCTGTCTGTCTTTTGTGTCAAGTTAGCTTTGTGATTTGTGTAGCTACCTTGTCTAGTTTTCTCCATGTATTATCTTGTGCCTTTTGTTGCTTCTTTGGCTGTTCATTTCGTACCAGCTTGTTTCCTCCAAGAGTGATTTTGAGTTGAACTTTGTAAATAAACATTTATTAAATTGCTACTTTGTCTCACAAGTCGTGCATTCGGGTTCAGATTCGTACTGTTCTGTCAGATAATTGGTTCAAAGTTTTTGTTTTTTTCTTCTCTATCTTTGCCTCTTATCTTTTCTCAGGGAAACAACTTATTTTTTACTTTGCCTTTCTGTATTGAACTTCTGAAACCTGAGGCAACCCTTCATTCAGCTTCTCTGCATTCTTTCTATACTAATTCTCTCTTGTCTTTGTCAGTGAACCAGTGGCTCCTGAAGTAGAAGATGAGGAGACATTGAGCTGCTGCACGGCAGGAGGAGAGGCAAGAAGCATTTGAGTTTATTTCACACTGCTGATCTAAGTTGAGCTGAATGAATGAGTGCTGGATTGAGCCTGCTGTTGAGCTGAGAGACAACTCGGATGGCAACATGAAAAGACTGATCTAAGCTCAACTGTCAAAACTTCTATTTGCTGTGTTTGCATCCTGCACATCCAGAAACCGAAGCACAGCTCATTCAGGCCAGCACAGTGAGAGAATCAGAGTCTGAGTCCGAAGTGTGACACAGACCATGAGGACTCTGATGTCTACATGGTATTGTTTTATTTTGTGTGAACTCACAAGGACTGGAGATGTAAAGACTTAATCATTTTCAGCTTTAACTGGCGTTCAGATGGATGGATGTTATCTAAAGACTACAGTACCTGCAGTTTGGCTGTGATCATCACCTGTTCCCATTTAAATCCTTACTGCAGGGCAATAATGAAAACAAGCATCCTCCAAATGGAGGAATTGCTACATTTCCACTGACAGTTTCACTCTGTCTGTTGATTGACAGCACAACACACAACTGTGTGAAGAAGTTACAATATAATATCTGACAAATAAAGATCTTATGGTTCTGGTATAAAATAGAAGATAAGTAAAGTGTGTGAACTTTAGATTATATAACTACTGAGTGAGGAAGATTCAAAAAGACAGAAATATTTTTAAGCCCTGAACAGATGGAGTCACTGGGAAGGAAGGTCACTCATTTTGCATGATTTTACTGTTTGACTCCTGTCTGCAAAGGCAATAGCTAACAGACACAACAAAAATAGTCAGTCAAGGTTTCCAAACCCTAAATTTTTAAAACTAATGACCACAATGACCATTTGCTCAACGATTTCCCAAAAGGTTAGCTTAGAAAAAGCAAGAACACTAATGAAAAAGTGTAAGGAACTCATAAAACAATGTGTTTGTCTGCTCTAATGGCAGCTGAAATAGCATCCCCAGCTAATCTGTTTGATTGACTGAGTTTTATTTACAGTGTCAGGGGCGCTGCTCTGCCCTCCAGCTAAGTACTTTATGATGTGAGGGTTCAGCTCATATTAGGAAAACACCATCTCATAACTGGACCTTCAACCCTGTTAGAACAAAACAACCTCCAAATTGAGTCAGAACCTCTATATCTTTATTTACGCACTACCAGTCAAACGTTTGGACACACTTTCTCATTCAAATGAATAGGAAAGTGTGTCCAAACTTTTGACTTCTAGTGTATATAGATGGTTTTACATGGTTCAGCTTTTAAAACAAATTAGCCTGAAACACTAAAAAATGAGCTAGAAGATGGAGCCAGGTCACAACCTACTCACAAAATTCTAGAGGAGGCATAGCTGTAGCTAGCCAGTCAACTCTGCCAGAAACAATTCAAGACTGAATTGACATTCAATTGAATTTAAACCTTTTTATGTTGCCTTTTTTTTTAAACACTACAAAAGAGAATGTGTGATTACTCTGTAAGCATTATCACAGAAAATGGCAGCATGGCACGATGTCGTACAAGAACAGAAAATTACAGTAAGACAGGTGCAGCAACAACAGTTTAAGAGTGTGTGGTAAATTGAGATAAAGTCAGAGATAAAGCAAAACTCAATTGATCTTCAAGTTCATGGGTGTAATTTTAAAATGACGTTTCTATGACTTGTAAAACTTCAGCTGTAGAGAAGTAAATCACATTGTTATTGATTACCTTATTAAAATCTTCAAATAGTGCCCAAATAAATCATCCAGTTTCCAACCAACCAAACAAACAAAAAAAAAGAAAACCTAAAAAAAAGAAAAGAAAATAATCAATTTTGCCGCTATATTGACTAATAGGTCTCAGATTAGAATATAAATCTTCATTGGTCCGCACACACAGACCTAACTATAATCTCAACCCAAACTGAGGGAACCCATATAAAATATCTGAGCATGAGACATTTTGGATTGGAGTGGGTAACAGTTGCTGTATTTTTGAAATGAGTGGCCTAAAGTATGGATTTTATGGATGGACATCATGGATTAACACTGGCCAGTATCTCATTTGACTGCTTTATACAGTTTTCTGTGATGTTGAATCTCATGGGGGAACAATGTATTTCAGTAGAACTCAAAATATAACTGTAATAAATAGATGGAACTGTAACAAGAGTGGACATCAGTGTGATCACATGTATCACAATAGAGAAATCCATAAGTTTTCCCTGAGATAGGTACCATTTAATGTATAGGTTTAATTTTTGTGACAAAAAATTATGTTGTAATTATATGCTTAAAAGTTTTTAAATGGTGAAGCTAACCCAGGAAAAGGTAAGTAAAAGACTACGAACAAAAACAATCCAACTTCAACCCCAGTAAACTTGGCTGAACTTCTGTTTAGGACATGCAGTCAAAATAATTGCATTTTCCAAATTTGGTTAAAGAGTAAAGATTTTATTCAAACTCTCAATAGATCCATTAGAATATTTGTTGCTTACAAATGAAGAAACAAATGGAAGTTAAACTGGGACTGAAGTGATTGTCTTTATAGCTGCCCATAAAAATAGAAAGAGTAAGTCTAGAAGGAAAAGAGGTATTGAACCACCTATTACAATTTAAGTTTATTGTCCTCTGAACGCCCAGGTTAATGTTTTATAAGAACAATGCAATATATTTAAAAAATATATACACTGGTTGTCCTCTGCTCCAGAGGTTCTGTGTTGCACAGCTTTTTTTTTTATGTCACTACGGAACACTGCACTAAGTTTCAGCATAAGTCACTACATTTCATTTGTGAACCACGTTCATGTTTCCGCATCAGTGATTCTGTCTAATGTATAATTTACCTCCATAAACTTTATCACACAGATGGGGTTTCTGTTTCTGTGCCATTAAATGTACTGACAAACAAGCCAGGACAATTATGCCTGAGGCATTTAAGAGCCTGAATATACTCTGTTGTTGAGAAATGTAGATAGGCTGTCAGGCTGGTTCATTATGTCAGTACATTAAATAATACACCCAACTTCATATACCATGTATTTTTGGGGACATGCATTTTGATGAAACATGCACAGCATAATCCATGCTAGGTTGGAAAGAACACCCTCTGCCCTTTTTTTTTTTTTTTACAGATTAGTGTGTTTTTTAGGGAAACGCAAAATTAAACAATTTTATTTTGTTTAGTGAGAATTTTAACCCTAACCATAGCCCCATTATCAAATTATAGATAATAGGGAAAGTGAAGGTACAGCTGTAGTAAAGGTTTCTGTTGTCAAGCTATACAAGGTTCCTGAAGGCAAATCTGTAAAACTAGCCATTACAGGCAGTTCCTAATTGGTCTCAAGTTCCAGTTACTGGTTAGCTACCTGATGTAGGGTGTGAAGAGTTATACTGAACATTTGTCTGGAATTTTCAACTGCAGCTCTGACATTTTATTTACCACCAGTGACATATGTTTTTCATGTAAGGGTTCGGGATAGCACATGATGAGAGTGTTAGTAGCTTCTAAATACAGGAACAAACACTTTGTGTCAGCGTGTTTTGGGGGAGGGAGAGCAATCAATGAGGACAAGGGTGAAGAGATCAGACAGACAAAGACAAATTTGTTTTCTTTTAAAATCTCCAGTTTCTCTGTAGAAATTGTAGGAAAAACCCAAAAGCATTTTACTCAAACTGAGACCGGTTTCTAAGGAACACTGATTTCATGTGTTGTCAGATTTCATCACAGCTTTAAAGCAGCGGTGATGTTACTCCAAACCTTCAACAATTATCATCAAGCAGAATTTCAACCAAGAAAGGCCTTGAACCCTGACCTTAAACACAGAGGATAGTCTGTGTTTAATTTCCTTTGCAATGGTGATAATCAAGTTTCTAACTCCAAAAACTCATGACAACAATGGACACTCACTCAATAACTTCCCAAATTGAGCCCTTCAACCACAAAGGGACTCAAACCCGCTACCTTTTAATCCCAAATCAGACAGCTTGTCACTTAAGCTACGTGGTTACTTAAGAGAGTGCGCTCAGTGCCACAGTATAGCCATCTAAGCTAAGTGGCCTACTGTGTAGATGTATTGCGAACAGCTTCTGTGGCGGAATATCAGCAAAAATTTGAAGAGGTAACATTCTGTATTGCATTGATTTCCCTAACACCTTTGCAGCAACGCCACCAAATTTTTGACAGCCAATCTTTCAAATTAATGGCACTGGAAGTTATCAAAGATCTTCCCAAGCTTCTTCCTTTAACAATAAAGGGACTTAAACCCTCAGCCTTCTCAGCCGAAGTCCAATGCCTTGTCCATTAGGCTACTTGGTCACGTGAATGTGTTACAGCTGTCAGGAAACTCACAGTTTCTGGCATTATTGTTCTATCTGGGCTAACAGACCTACTGTGTAAAATGGATGGAAAAAGGATGTGGAAAAGTTTAAGCACTTACCAAGCGTGCAATCAGCAGTGAAATTCTGTGTTATATTGGTTCCCAAAACACCTTTGCAGTGGTGGGAATCTAGTTTTCAGTCTTTGAAGCTAATGAAAACACACAGTTTTTTAAAACAATGACTCAAACCCTGAATCTTCTGTTCCAACATCAGATACCTTGTCCATTAGGCCACATGGCCACATGATGGCATTAAGGGCCTTCACACTTTCTGGCACTATTAGTAATGAATCAGCCTACTTTGTAAAATGTCTGCATGACAAACAGCTGCTGTGGAGGAACCTTCTGATCCAAAGTCAGAAGCCTTGTCCATTGGGCCATGTGGTCACAAGACTGATTAAGGGGCTCGCCTACCATCAACCACATCAGCACTGTGGTAACCACCAGGGGGTTCCTCCAAAGGATTATCACAATTGACTAGATGTAGCGAGAACTATAGACAAATTTTAAAAACACAAAGTGTCTCGTATCTTCTGATCCAAAGTCAGATGCCATGTGGTCACTTGATTCTGCTGTTGAAGGGGCCTTTGCTTTACTTTGACCCTTTTGTTAGTATAACCTGAAATGTTGGGAAGAGGGATGCCTGTAACTCCTTTCTGAGCCTATTGCCACTAAGCCCCAGATTTAAAAAAAAAAAAAAAAGTAGAAATGTCTGCAGACCAACAGAGAGCTCCACCACGGCTGTAGGACATCTGAAGGAGTTAGACTGTATTTGACCCAGATACTCTGTTAAAGAGTATGTTTTTTTTTTCCATGGACACAGCAAGCAACGTGATTTGTCTGCAAATTCAACCCACAAGGCATTCCTTATCAAATATTTATCCTCATTTTGGATTTAGAGCTGTAACTGTGAAGGAGTCTGTGAGTGCATGTACATAATGTGCCAGCTTGTTATCTTTACGTGTGTGTGTGTATCCACCAGCTTTCAGATGGACTGTATTTTGTCAGATTAAAGTAGGTCTGATGCAGAGTGTTAAGCAGCCTGCTGTCTGTTTTGGTTTCGCTGTCTATCACAATAGTAGCCATGGGAATATCACACACTGCTCTGCCCTCAAGTTAGAATCAAGCTCCTTCTCTGGTTAGTTCATTCTCTCTCTGCCTCCATCTCCCTAGCCCTCACTGTATCTGTATCTCTCACATCTCTTTCACACTTGGTTGCCTCCTGACTATGGATGATAAGCAATAATGTAGATGTCAATCTGTCTGCTGGGTCAGTCTATCATCGTTTGGGCTGGCTCCACTTAAACTTCATGCTACATGATACAGTGATATGTTGTTACCACCTGACTTAGTATTTTCCAATCAGGGACACCGCCAATAGATATATTATCATTTTAAAATGATTTTTTTTTTTAAACTCAAATTCACCAAGGTATTGCCTTAACACTGTGGTGTGTAAGCAGGAGACAAATGTTATGTTAGATGTGTATAGGTCAGTGAAGACATCGTGCATTGCACATCGGAGGGTGCAGCAAACAAGAGAATGTTAAAGCTTGGAGAGAGTGAGACTGCCAGAAGGGCTGTCCCTTCTCTAAGCCCCACTCACTGAGACAAGTAAGGACACCCCCCCCCCCCCCACAATAATAGCTTAATAATAGTCCTACATTGTTTTTGGAATTTTTGGAACGGTCCTTCCTGTTGACATGGCCACTTTCTCCTTCTTTGTAGTGAAAAAAACTGGACAGATAAAATAACTGTAAATACCCTCCGAAGACCCTGAATCTTCATATGAGGACTTTATATTTTGAGTTCTCTTCAATGCTAATGTCAAACAGTATGAGGTTCTTTGGACACCAGCAAGTATTGTTTCCACTGTTAAAATTGACGAACGTGCCGTGTCCGATAAAATAATATATTAAAACAGTTAAAACAGAAATAAAATGCCTAAAATAGCACCATAAAGGTGTAATAAAAACAACAGGGTTTAAGATCCACACTTAAAAGGCATAAAAGTCCAAGGCTTAAGTTGGAAAGAGGGGCCCTGTTTCCATCCGGTCTATTGCTCCGGCCCTGCAGCTCCATACTAGCTCCTCCTCGAGCGGCTGCTTTAATTATCGTTCTGTAGGGGATTGAACCGAGTCTTTGGCTGTGTCCGAAACCACCCCCTCACTCCCTACTCCCTATATAGGGAGATGAATGTAGTGGACTATACATTGAACTCATTCACAAAATGAACGATCGCTTTCGGACACTACTTTTGGCGCCGTTAATTGCGTCATCGCTGTCGCGCAATTAAAACATACCCACTAACGGCTAAAGACAGAAAAAAAACATCTGTTTAGCATTTTATTAAAGGCTTTTGATAATCTGATGTCCGACTATACTGTTTTGCACGATGCCAATGCTGTTTACATTCATGTAAACAGTACGTTTAATTGCCTTGTTTTTGAAATGTGCTATAAAATAAACTATTCTGTTCCGCTGGAATCGCCATTTTCGCCGCGAGCGCAATGCATCATGGGATATCTTACTTGGGTTAGTGACCATCGGCTATTCACTACTTTTCACAATGCATTGTGGGATACTTTCAGTGCACTACATTTTGTCGCAAAAGATTTCGGACACCACTAGAAAACGACGACGTCTGCTACCCCGCTTGTCGCCGCTCACTGCCGTCCCCCTCCGTGCTCACCTGTCTCTAATCAATAGATCCCCTGCGCCAATCGCGCACTGTGGGTGTGTCACAGTATCAGTGTCCAGGTGTTCCTCAGCAGTTCACTCTGATCCAGTCCATAACATAAAAACCAGTAAAACAACTATAAAACACAATCCATGCAATATATAAAACCAACAATACAGGCTTCAGTGTGACATTAACTTAATTTTGCTTAACCTAAACCTGTGAGCCACATTTGTTGACACTTTTGTCTGTCATCTTGTGGTCATCCAAGCACATTACAAGGATCAGCGTACAACAAAAATGGCCAACACTTCCCACCAACATGCATACCGTATAAAAGCTCGGCTCTCAGGAGGATGCATACTGTAACTACCTGAAACCTTTACACAGCTTACAATACAATACAATATGCTAAAAATGCATTGTTACAATTCTGAATTTATAAGTCTGGTAAAAGTCAATATACATATTTCTATAATGCATCATGATAGATGGGTTTATTTTTTGTCATTTGGTAACCCATTGTTAACATGAGTGAGGACCCAAATGCAGAACTCAGTAACAGGTGCAGTCTTAATACAAACAAAATAGTGGTGTGTTGCATATAAAGGGACAAGGGCAGAAGCAGGGAATTTATTTAGTGCCTATATTGTTTTATTGCTAGAGTTTATGATTGGTGGTTGGAGTACCTTTTTTTTTTCCTTCTGAGCACTGAGCACAAGTGACCTGAGAAGTTTGTGCAATTGTGGATTAATTCAAGAATTTGACTGTAAAATGTGATGGAGAGTCAAGCACCAGGAGTCAAACATCAGAGATGTAACTTTGAATAATCTGCTGTGATTTGAGCATGCGCCTGTTCTGGTTCTAGGATTATAGTAATTGGCTGAAACACTGGCCCTAGATGTAACCATTCACAGATGGTGAATAGTGAGTTCATTTAAGCTCTGAAACAAAAAAAAAAGAGTGAGGTTGATGAGACTGCAAAGGTAACCCTCTGGGTTATTATACCAAAACAATAAGGAGATAGATAAAGGAGTTGAGTTGTGGGTTTAGATCTGGGATTATTATGTTCTCTGGGATTTACATGACATCTTTTTCTATGAAGAGTATGAAAATATTGGTTGTGAATCATGACCACAGTTTTCCCCATCACCCTACTGTGTTTGCTTTAGACAACAACAGATGAAAAAAGATTTGATTTGTAGTTGGTTTCTCCCAATAACATATACATGGTGCAAATGAACAGGTTGCAGTAGACAATTTATGTAACTCCCATGGAGCAAATCTTATAAAATAGCAAGCCAAGTAACAAGTGTTCCCTTATGCAGCCCTTATGTCTGCGTGCCATGGGGAATCAACAGCCAGGCTGCAGCAGTGATTGTAGTTAGAGTGAGGCATCTGCAAGTATGTGCTTAACCATAATTTAGTCATACCAGGAGCCAGGCTGTGAAATCCTATGAAAAAATTTCCCAGAAGGAAGGTAGGTATTGTTTCAGCAGAACACTGATACCCCTGATTTTTGTAGAGCCTGTTCAACAGTTATGTATAGTACGGATGTCTTGTTCTATTCTGTCTCTCGTTTCTGTGCTGTTTTTGGTGTCTACTTCATCTTCCTTTTGCCTCTTCTTCCCTCTTTTGTAGATGTCTGATAAGTCTTTAGTGGCACTATGCATGGTACATGACTTGCACCAGGTTTAACCAAAATAACAGCATACGTTTTTACCTTTATATGATGAATTGTGGTGCCTCAACCAGTGCAGACTCTGCATTATTACAATGGAGAATTAAGTGCCACCAGAGCTGAACACATAATCCCTCCTCCATGTTTTCACAAAATAAGATCTGTGGATTCAGAGAAAACAAGGAGGTTTAATTACCATCACTGATTCACTAATGCTTGAAGGGGGCGTCAAAGTGTTTCACACACAAAAGTCCATTATCCACACATGGCCTGTATTTATAACAGAATAATCTATGTACCTTCCACAAAATGCAGACTGTAGAATCAGAGTCACCAAATGTGGTCCGACAAAGTGGCAATGAAGATTAAGGCAAAGGACAGACTCTTAGAAGAACGCATTGTTTATTTATGTTGTTGGCCAGTTTGCATGATATTGATGCAGTCTATCATTTGTAAATTGCAAACAAAGAGTAATTTACTAACTTGATTTTGATTCATTATGGGCAATCTGTTTATTGTTCTCTGGATTATGTTCTTCCCGTTTGAATAGCGTTTGGTGAAATACTTGAAAATTACAAAATGTAACTATCCAAACTGAAAATAACTTGACCCATTTCAGTTTGTTTAGGTGCAACATTTACATCATAAAATTAAAATCAGTCTGACTCTTTGACTGGATCATTGCTTCTTTACTTCCAAGTTTTCATCCGTTGACTATCATCGCAGCTTTTCTTGTGACGCCTGGAGTCAAATCTCTACAATCGGACACTCCTATTGGCTCAAGTAGTGATGTCTCAACCAGAGGCCTAGCTGTCATCCACTGGTAGAGCCAAAGTCTTTGGAATCAATCATGTGTTTTTCTTATCTATCTAAGAGTGAGGAGAAATTTAACTGGCAGCATGGCTGCTGATGTTTAGTGCTGCAAGATTGTTGTGGGTTATTTCCTGGGCCTGGGGTCTTTCTGTGTGGAGTTTGCATTCTCTCCCTGTGCTCGCATGGGTTTCCTCCGGATATTTCCGGTGGGTTTCCTCCCACCGTCCAAAGTCATGCACATCTAGATTGATTGCCCATAGGTCTGAGTGTGAGTGGTTGTTGGTCTCTGTCTGTCTCTGTATGTTGGCCCTGTGATGGACTGGTGACCTGTCCAGGGTCTACTCCACCCTAACCCGGAGTGAGCTGGGATTGGCTCCAGCACCCCCCAGGACCCAGAACTGGATAAGCAGTAGAAATTAAATATTGTAATGATAGAATAAACTCAAAGACTCAAAACCTAATCATTGGTGAGATGGGGATTGTTGTTGGCTTTTCCTCTCAGATAACAACTCTATTGTATGTTGCAGCTATGCTTATGCAGCATGTTCAGTTACACAGAGGTATTAGCCAGACAGAGTGCCTGGAAAAACTTCAAACGCACATGGGAAAGTTGAACAGTGTGACTGATGTAATTAACTCTCACAGTTATTTGTTCCAAATAATTAGTTTGGCTTCGATCGTAGCTGCTGTGGCAGCTGAGGCTGCAAGAGAGAAATGAAATCTCATTCTGCTTGCGTCATAATTGAAATGCAATGCAAAATTACAGTAAGGTTTGATTTGATTGATTTGATATTTGAAAGGAGGAAGAGGACAGACAACATGGTACTGTGGGAGAATTTACAGGTGAGACTGACATTGCACAGATAGAGTGCTATATCTTGTGCAGGTATGCATTTGTCATAAAGTATACACATCCTGTGGGAAAAAGGGAGATGGTTCTAGAACAACAGCCCTCACGCTGTCGTACACCAATCTGGGCTTTATGGCGCAGAGTGGCCAGAGAGAAGTCTATCTTCAGCTTATGAAAGCTGCTAGGAGTTCATAAAATGCACATTGAGGGCTTTCAGACTGTGAGGAACAAGATTAAATGGTCTGATGAAACCAGGAGTGAACTGTTTGGCCTCAATTCGGAGGAGGAGCCACGGCCGACACGGCTGGTCTCCTCTAGACCAGCCAAACCAGAAACGGCTCATCACCTCCCCAATACTATCCCGAATATGACGGTGGCAGGTTCAGCCTGTCAGCAGCAGGGATAGACAGGTCAGGGTTGAGGGAAAGCTGAACAGAGCAAAGTTATTGATGAAAAACTGAAAACATTCAGGACCCCAGACTGGGCCGAAACTTCACCTTCCAGCAAGACAATGAACCTGAGCTCATAGTACAGCACTCAGTTCCCACTACTCACTACCCAGGGACATTAATGCTGAGGAATAAACAGTGAGCTCATTTGTAAAATTGAAAAACACTTTAAGACACTATTTTCTTTCTCTTGTTTTTCTCTTTCAGTGTGATTGCAATGCTGATGATTTATATTGCTTGGTTCTTGACCACAGCTTTTGTACTTTTCACAATGTATTGTGGGATTTTATGAGTCCATGTACAGGGTATAATAATTAGAACTATATATTTCAACAGCACAACAAAATGGCAAACTCCCAATATAATCCACTATGAGTAGTTAGCCATATTTGACACAGCCAATGTCCTTAAATGGTCCAACCAGAGGCTTGACTTGAACCCAACTGAGCATTTTGGAGAGACATGAAGACAACTGTCCTCAACTTCCACATTTAACATGACAGCGCTTGAGAAAATCAGAGGAAAGAAGGTCAGAAAAGTCCCCAGGTCCAGATGTACAAAACTTGTCAAGAGGACTGTAATCACTGTCAAAGGTGCTTCAACTGAAAGGAAATATTGGATCTGAATAGCAACGTCAATGTGAGTTTTAAGTTTTTTCTTTTTAATACAGAATGCAGAAAGTTTGAACAGCCTCTATAAATATGAAATGGTTTTCCATCTGATTTTCTGTAGATCATCCAGGCCACCAGAAATGAAGGTATGCACCTGTCATATGTGGATATTTCTGTATTACTGTCAAACACATCTTGCACATCTTGCACATTTTGGTATTATGCACTGCATTGCAGGAAACAGACGGTGTCATACTGAGGTATAATACAGTTAACTCTAAAAAACGTGTGTAATAAACTGTAAACACCCACACTGTTTTGACTATGATCAATGTTTGCCCAAGCACTACATTACAGTTACAGCAGCAACATTCATGGATAAATAAACATGTTTTGGAGGTTTACTGCATACATTTATTTATTGAAAAAAATGATCATACTAATACTTTTTAACCAAATGGAAACCCGTGTTGATGTCAGCCTTCTTTTTTCTTTTTTTTTTTTTTTGAAACCAGAAAAAACAACATTTGGAGAAGGTGGACCTCAGAAGGTGTGAGGGGTGGCTCTGACCTTCTCTGCATGCTGATTGGTTCACAGGTTGCCACTGTCAATCATATGGTAGACCCTCTAATGCACACCCTGCTTTATGGTCTATTTTTCTCTAAGAGGGACCATGATTTAAAATAAGTCAAGTGAGAAGTAGGGCCATTTTCCAGTAAACTTCAATACAATATGACGTCTTCATCCCTGATTGTCATTAGATAGAAATCAGGTTTTAGGCTCTTCAGCATTGGCTTCACTTTGTGACCCAGACTCTACAGCCTTTTTATAAAACGTTTATGTTTCAACCAAGCCTGTGGGCAAAAGCACTTGATATTTGCAACATGGTGTGTTTGTTATATTTTCAATGCAGTTTTCCCTTTTGCACCAGATATGTGACACTTCTGTTTTTGTATGTGCAATTTTTAGGATTTGTGTGTAACAGTGTGATACCAGTTTTGAAAAAGTATAAGCGACCAAAAACCATTTCATCAAACCTTGAACACAGCACCTGCATCTGTATTCATGAAATATGTGTGAACACAATGGTAATTTACAAGGTGAGAGATGCTAATGTGTGTGGGGAAATCAAATCAATCATCTCAAATTTATTTATATATAATCATAACAAAGTTACATCAAGGCACTTTACATGTAGAGCAGGTTTAGACCAAACTCTTTATGGAGTTGTTAAAGAAACTCAACATATCCCTCCAAGAGCAAGCTCTTGGTGACAGTGGTAAGGAAAAACTTCCTTTAAGAGGCAGAAACCTCAGACAGAACCAGACTCAGGGAAGACAGCCATCTGCCTCGACTGGTTGGGGGGAGAGAGGGAGAGTTGGGGGGGGGGGCAGAGAGAGAAGCAGAGGCAGTTAGAGAGAGAGACACAGTGAGAGTGAGTGTAAAGGAGAGGAGGGGGGTACTCAGTAGAGGGATGGAGAGAAAACAAGAACAGGAGGAGAGAAGATGACATGGAAAATACAAACAAAACATACAGTGATGGACAATAACAAAGTAAATTTACATTAATACAGTTTTTGAGGCTCTGTACTTTACTTGAGTGATTTATTCTTTGGACACTTGTACTTTGTACTTTTGACTCCACTACATTTCTATGAAGTACTCGAGAATTCCATAAACTCCTTTCATCCGCATCTTTTACGTTCAAGTAGTGTTGCAGTAGCTGTCCCTTGCGCATGTGCCACTCAGTTTGGGTGATGAGTTTGCAGGTAACATTCACGTGGGAGAGGAAAGGTGATCCCCCGCAACTGTGCTCAGCAAGTCATGGCTTCGGCAGGCAATGGAGACGAAGCTGCTCCTGCTCTCTCTGATCATTGTTGGCCATACCTGAACTCCATGTTTGAACTCAGACCTAAAGAATGATTCACATTGTTTTAAATTTGTTATTTGTTAAATTTGGATTTGACATGTTGGCTTCCTTCCCAGCTGTGTCCAAACTGTCTCTCAAGTTTAACAGTGCCCTGTCTCTGCTGCCTGTGAAAGGCTTTTTAATACTGCAGGGTGCAGCTTGACTCCAAGATGGTGAAGAATTACTTCACAGAACTTTGAAAACAAGCTTCTGCTAAACCTAACAAGAACTTCTTCCAGTTTGAGCCATAAACTAGAAGGAAGAGTGAAGCGGAGGAGGGGGGAGAACGCGTAGAGAAATGCAGAGGAAGATGGAGGAGTACAATGACATTATAAATGTGTTGATTATCATTCACACAAAAAAAACACAATCATCTGTCTGCTAATAAAAGGATGAAGCATCAAGCACTCATCCTTGAAACTGTAATGCCGCTACACATTGGTTTGACAGTGATGTTTTCCCCCACGCCCATCAAGGACTGTTTTGGATTAAATGCCATTATTTTTGCTGTAGAAAGTAAAATAAATTCATTTGGATTTGATCACGGTGCAAGACAAATTCATGGTGGTACAAGAGGAAAAGTCTAAGGATTACCAGAGTTGTTGAGATTCATCAGTTGAAGAGCATCACTGTGTTTACAGACTTTCATCAGTGCAATAGTTGTTGAACCAACTGACCAATGCCAGCTGTGATCACTGTGGTCAAAAATATTGTAGCAACACTAGAACAGGTTGAATTGATTGAAATTTCTTTACAACATGAATACCTGGTGGTACAATGTTGGATCCTAACAGCAAGAATATTCTGTAATTGGATTCTGGATTTCTTGGACTTTGGGTCTCTTTGTATAGAGGTTGCATGTTCTGCTGTTCAAGTGTGGGTTTTTCTCCAGCTTCTCCAGATTACTGGCACAGTACAAAGACATGTGAGTTTAGGTTATTCATCCATCTTCTACCGCTTTTCCGTTTCCGGGTCACAGGGGGTTCTGGAGCCAATCCCAGCTCACATTGGGTGAGGGCGGGGCTCAACCTGGACAGGTCACCAGCCCATCACAGGGCCAACATACAGAGACAGACAGAGACCAACAACCACTCACACTCAGACCTACGGACAATCAATCTCGACGCATGACTTTGGACTGTGGGAGGAAACTGGGGGAAACCCATGCAGGCATGGAGAAAACACGCAAACTCCGCACAGAAAGACCCCAGGCCGGGAACCGAACCCACAACCTTCTTATTGTGGGACAACAGCACTAACCACTATGCCGCCATTATTTTTACTGTTGAGTGTGAATGTTTGTCTCTATATATTGGCTATGATGTAGACTGTCCACTTGTCCAGGGTGAGCCCCATCTTCAGCCAAGGGCTAGCCCGCTCATTACCCTAATGGATGGGTGTGTGGATGAATAATAACCTTTAATTATAAACAAAAGCAAAAGGCTCGGGACCCAAACCCACAACTTTATTACTGTGGAGCAACAGCGCTAACCACTATGTCGCCGTGCTATGTTGTTCTGTAACTAGCAGTTAACAGATGTGTTGCAAATTGTGCTGCTTTGTGCCAGGCCAGGCACTTCACTACAAATGACTTTGAATGCAGCATATTGGGTCTGTTAGATTGTATTCACCCATTTAGTTTGATCTGACATTCCTGTCTAGAGGACATTCTGAACTATTGGAACTTACTAATAAGAGCTAAGGACAGAAACCTGCAAAGACCCAGCGGGAGACTGCCACTCGGTTATACTGGGTCCTTCCGAGGCAATGGCACAAACCCATTATTTGCACACTATCTGTACAATGATACTACCAAGCATGCAGCACAGGCAGAACAACCTGTGCGGAAGAACATAATGTGCAGAGGAGTTTCCTCTTTCTCAGTCACATTAGCTGAATGATTCTACTTTCACCAAACTCTGCAGCTATAATGTAGCTGTAGTAAGTGGAAATGCTGGCATACCAATTAGCAAATGAAGAGCACATTCCTCTACCACAGCAAGCGGCAAAAATCAAATTTTAATTCATAGTAAATGATCTACATCTGCCCCAAAATTTAATGAGTTCTCGCTCAGCTCGAGCCAAGATCAGTGCAAACAGATTGAGACTTTTGTTTTATCATGCTGACCAACAGTATAATGTAGTTTGATAGTGAAGGAGGTATTTGGCCCTCTCTGCTCAAACCAAGGACAGGAGAGTTGTGCTGTGTTCAGAATTTCCTACAACATCCCCAACCCTGGATTCATGCTGTCATCATGGGTTAAAACAGAAAAGGACAATCCAACCTGAGATCTTTGTCTTGTTGAAAAGTGTAAAGTGGCCAGAGACAGAAATTTTAGTGTTCTTCTTTTCAGAATACAGAAAAGGAGATAAAGGATGAGAGACGTGGCAAAGGTCACAGGATAGACTCCAGAAGTTGCAGGTGGGAAGGTGACACGGACTCTAAACCCCACCAAGTATAGAACTAGCAAGACAAAGGCACATTTTCCCCACCACCACATTTGATGAAAGAAGAAAAAGTCACCATGCAGAGGAAGTACATTGGATGTGAATTATCGAACACTTTCCTACAGCAGTATGTCTATATGTTCACACCCCAAGAAGACTTTGAAAAAGGAAAAGGCCACATGAATATAAAGAATTATCTGTTTGATTTGAGTAGAGACCAACTAACTCATTTGGAAAACATTTACTGAGGTAATAAATCAAGTGAGAAGAGCCATTTTAACATATAATTCAATACCAGGGCAGCATGGCGGCATAGTGCTTGGTGCTGTTGTCCCACAATAAGAAGGTTGCAGGTTCGATTCCCGGCCTGGGGCCTTTCTGTAAGGAGTTTGCATGTTCTCCCCGTGTCTGTGTGGGTTTCCTCCAGGTACTTCGGTTTCCTCCCACCATCCAAAGACATCATGTTTGAGTTAACTGGTGACTCTAAATTGTCTGAGTGTGAGTGTGAGTGGTTGTCTGTCTCTGTGTGTTGGCCCTGTATGGACTGGTGACCTCTCCAGGGTGACCCCGCCCTCGCCCAGTGTGAGCTGAGATTGGCTCCAGCACCCCTGTGACCCCAGGTCGCAGGGGTGCTGGAAAACAAATGTGATGCCAGAAGCTCCTACTATTCAGCGCTGATAGAAGAAAACAAGAACAATCGCAGGTTTTTCTTCAGTACTGTAGCCAGGCTGACAAAGTCATAGCTCAGTGGAACCTTTGATTCCTTTAACTCTTATGTTGGACTGTTTTTAATAATAAAACTGTAACAATCAGAGCCAAAATTCAACAGCTCTTACCTACAACTGGCAGTAATCTACTATCAAATGTAGCATCTTCTGAGTATACTGTAACGTCTGCTTTGTATTTGGAAACTTTTTCACCTTTAAATCTCTCAGAGCTAGTTTCTATAGTCTCATCATCCAAACCATCAACCTCTTTTAGACCTGATACATAGCAGGCTATTTAAAGATGTCTTCCCAGTAATGAACACGTACATTCTGGATCTGATGTCGGCCCACCACTGTATATTTTCCGTATGTTTTGTTTGTATTTTCCTTGTCATCTTCTCTCCTCCTGTTCTTGTTCTCTCTTCATCCCTCCATCGAGTCCCCCCCTCCTCTCCTTCATGCTCGCTCTCACTGTGTCTCTCTCTCTCACTGCCTGGTTCAGCCTCATAAAGGAAGTTTTTCCTTCTTGGAGGGATATGTTGAGTCTCTTTAACAACTCCATAGAGTTGGGTCTAGACTTGCTCCATATGTAAAGTGCCTTTATGCAAACTTGTTATGATTCGGCGCTATATAAATAAATTTGATTTGATTTGATTTGCCTGATACCCTGACTGTAAAATAAACTTGTTACTTTTGTTCCACTTTGAGTTTGGTTCAAAAGGGACCTAGCATCTCAGAACAACATCACGTATTCTCCGCTTCATTTGATGCTGGTGGCTTTAACTGCAGGGGATTAGAATGTGTTTGGCTGGACTTGTTCAACCAGTTGAAAAAAAATAACAGCGGACATATACATCACGACTCTAGCTCACTGTGAGTATCGTAAATGCAGTCATATGGACTATATATTGCACTTTCATAGTCTTAACCATTCAAAGGTCTTCCAAAGGTCATGTTCATCAATGCAGACACAAATTCATAGAATGAGTTACTTCTGTATGACAGTCTCACAACCACAGATGGCTAAAGATAGGTAAAGGACATTTTGACATGTGTACTGGAGGCAGTGGGGATTAAACTACCAAAGAAAGACTTCTGAGACTGTGGTGGCAAGGAGGACAAGCTGATGTCCATCATGGATAACTCGGACTACCCTCTCCAGCCCACACTGGACTGACAGCAGAGCTCCTTGTCTAACAGGCTGTCATGGCTTCTGTGTCGTAGCAATAGATTCAAGAAAACTTTCCTTCCCCAAACCATAAGTCAAGAACACACAAGAATACAACCCTGCCAGACGCAGAGAGCTCTGAACTCTCTGTTGGATAGGTGTTTAATACCGCTGTCTTGTTTTGAATATCCCTGCACCTTCAAATATTGTTCTGTTTTCGGTTTATTTTTTCATTCAATTTTAACTTTATACCCTAAGCCTTTGAGAGCTTGTTTTTGCACTCTACTTTTATATTATATCATACTGTGCAGTGTTTTATATATTGTCTTTAATCTGGAAATATTCTGCACTCTTTCCTGTATTTAGACTCTATCCTGATAACTTGCTACTGTATGATAAGAATTTCCCAGTTTAGGATCTATAAGATAAATCTTTCTATCTATCTATCTATCTATCTCATAACGTTTTCTTCCCCTTTATTTTTTCTGTCTAATTTACTCAATCTGTAATATAAAAAAAAAATTAGCATGGGTCAACTGTCTTTTCCTACCATTATGAAATAAATGATCTGACATCTGCAGCACTGAAACATTTAAATCTGGACATTTTATAAATTAGAAAAATGCACAAACATATGACTTCCAAAATATGGATAAATATAAGTAACTAAATCATTCCAACATATTATAAATATCCCTGACTATAAAGACAGTCCACGTCAATGCATGAAGTCCCTCTAGAGAGGTTGGCAGCTGTCTTCACCATGAATATGATTTTGCTTTTGCCAAAAATAGTTAACAAAAGTGATTTTTTTTTCTATATTATAATGCTGCATTTAGATTTACATATAGGAGCTGCTTGTAAAAAGTCACTAATTATATTAGCAGTAGTCCATTGGGTTTAATATAATTACCCATAAATTGAAAAATAAATAGTAAGTGCAGACTTCATTGAAAATAATTTGCAACACTGTCTCAGAGATGAAATGGTCCAGGGAACGAGATGGCTCACTTTTAGGGAGGTTATAGCTATACAAATCATCCGTTGATTGCTAAAGAGCAATCGAGCCCCATTTTGAGACATTGCTGTGGCATTTGTCAGCCCTTAGGGGCCTTCTGAGAGCCTGGGGCCCAAAGCAGTTGCCTGCATTGCCTGTTAACAAGCTGCACCTCAGATGAGGTCTCTACAGTATTTTAGTTCTGGTGATCAATTCAGTGAGGGTTTCAGGTAATGTGATGTCTGGAGAGTTATCCTGTCACAAAAGAGTCAAGGGTAATGGTTTCTTACTAAAAACTTCGCAATTTGTTTTGCATCTCTTCCTGTTTGTCTCTTGTTTCCTTTTCTGACATTACTTCATGTTGCCTTAAATTACATCAACAGAATAGATACTAAACCTAGCTAACTATTAACACTAAAATAAAAAGATGCGACACAGTAGGATCATGCACATTTAATACTATCTATTGTATGAAAGGTCACTGTTATGGTTGTATTGAGAACATTAGCTTCTGTAGTATTTTTTGACACTACACTTCTTCAGGTTGCAGTGTCTATTTGTGTGAATATTTTTGCACATTCACAGGCTGTGTTTTAATTACTACTGCTGCTGGGAAATTAGGAATTTCCCAGCTTGGGATCAACAAAGTGAATGTATCTATCTATCTACAACCTCAGGTGGAGTGTGGTGATCACAGTATTTCTAAACTCTTGGTACTGTCCTGATGTTACTTGTGTAATATAACATTTTCTCTTTTGAAATGAGGTTATGTTTGAACTTTCATAAAAGTCTGTGAGATCACTGGAGTGGAAAGCTGAAACTCCTCTAATGATTTTTCATTTTAATTGAAAGCCTGTTCTTTGAAGCATGACTCTGAAAATTTCTATGATTTCCCCCCTTTTCTGATCTGTACCCTTAATAAGAGACAAATGGCCCTTTTTGCCTTTTGTAATTTGCTGTTACCTCTTTGATTTCCAGTTCTACGTCTAGTAAAATTAAAAAAAATTTCATCTAGAACCTGTTACCTATTTAGCAAAGGGCTTGTTTTACTCATACATTCATGTTCAGCGAAAAACCTGCCTGCTAAACGTTAATTATTATCACCTCAAGGGTTTTTATAAAAAATGTACACTGGCAGAAACATAAGGAATGAAACTCTAGACTAACACAGATTCTCATTCACTCATCTTCAACGGCTGATCCGTTTCCGGGTCGCGGGGGGTGCTCTAACCAATCCCAGCTCATACTGGGTGAGGGCGGGATCTCTCTGGACAGGTCACCAGTCCATCACAGGGCCAACACACAGAGACAGACAGAGACCAACAACCACTCACATTCACACTCAGACCTACGGACAATTTAGAGTCACCAGTCAACCCAAACATGATGTCTTTGGACGGTGAGAGGAAACCGGAGTACTGGGAGGAAACCCACACAGGCACGGGGAGAACATGCAAACTCCACACAGAAAGGACTCAGGCCCTGCGACCTTCTTGTTGTGGAGCAACAGCGTTCCATGTACGTTGTGGCTATCCGTCCTTTTATTTTGAGATTTCAAAATAAAAACAAAAAACAAAGTTTTTCTTTGGTAATACAAAACGAAATGTGAAAAACGGAAAATGGGTCATTATCCATTATCCATTCCCTGCTATCAGATTTAATTCTCTATTCTCTATTTCCCTAACTCTGATTTCTCTATTTCCTTTTAATTTCTGCTCTGTGTCCCGAAAGTTGTACCACTAGCGAGACAGCTAGAAAGGGGCGCGACATCAGAGTTTGTGCCGCTGGGCTCAGGTTTTCTTTCCCCTCTATTTTTAAAACTTTAAGGAATTGATATGGATGGTACTATTTTTGTACTCAAACCAGAGCCCGGCAGCGCAAACTTTCAAAATGTTTTCTGACGCCCTCTGGTGACGCACCCCTTTCTCACTGTCTCGCTCATGGTACAACTTCTGGGTCACAGGAAGAAACGGGTCACGAGAAACGGTTTATTTTTTGTTTTTATTTTGAAATCGCAAAATAAAAAAACAGATGGCCTTGACGTACACGGACCAACAGCACTATGCCGCCATGCTACCCACACAGATTCTCGTTTGATATAAAACTTCCTGGGACCTGAGAGGAAATGGTCAAAAACCATTTAATAAGGTTTTGAGACGTACCAAGTCCCAAGGGCTTTGACACAAAGACAGTTTTTGAGGAAGTGATGGTTGATTCTTAGGCCTTTAGCGAACAAACACGAAGAGCAAAGAGATAATATGAACTTTGTCCTTTTGAAAGATGGAAAAACCCTGCATTTTGAGAATTACATCATTCCTTTAGAAACTGATTTGTGACTTATCTTAAATCCAGTTCTCCTCGATAGATAGAAAGCATTGAAATGTGTCTGCTATGGAATCACCTCAGATATCTTGTTTTCCCAAACTTTTTGTTAAAAATACATCCTGGATAACTTCAGCTATGACAAAGAGAGCTCTAATCTATTGAAAGAAAACCTTGACATTTGGATTTTTTTCTATTATTTAGTAGCACTGGGTCATAATATGATCTGGACTTCCTCTACTCAAAGGGCCTTTCCTCTAACCAAAAGGTCCTTTCAGTTAGTGTGCTATATGACATGTGTCTAGTGAAGACAAAGAGCAGACTGCAATGTAAAATGTCAAGGTATCCCTTTGAGCATTAACTTAGCTATAAATGGACTGCTGTGGAGATTTTTTTTCTGCAGTGAATATCAATATAACCACAGCAATTTCTTCAATTTAGAAAATTAGTTCCATCGTTATTAATTGTTTTTATTAATTTGAACTCACTGTTATGGTTAGAAAAATATAACAATTTTTTTGTGTCATAGATAAATTATATAGCATAATTCACCATAGTCCTCATATTTAACCATTGTAAATATATGCAGTTTTTCTTTAGCTTGTATATCATTAGCATATGGTGCTTTATTCTCAGCAAACACATGAGTCGGCGCGTCTGCACAGGTGCTTATTCTTGCTGACTAGACTCCTGCTCAGATTTTGCATGTGTGAAGCTATGCTTACAGTTATATCTAAGTACACAATGGGTTTGCAGGGCTGGTAAAAAAATCCCTCACAAAACCATAGTTGGAATAATGCGTTCAGTGACAAACAGCAAATCATTTTTCATCTGAAAGTAAATGCCCTTTTCATCAATTAGCTTTTTTCTCTACTGAGTTGCCAATTAGTTTTGATTGAACAGTCGATGTTCATCTGAACCTTCACTTGTAGTTTTGAGCTCCAAGTGTAGTAAAGGAAATAATGAAATTGCAGATACAAGCAGTTAAAAAAAGGCTCAGCCTTAGAGGAGGAATGCTGATCTGGAGCCAGTTGCAGCAAGTGAGGTGGCATCTGATTTGCATGCTTCCTGGACACCGTACTTTGGAGGGTCTTTGGGAGGAGACTGTGGGCTGGACCCAGAATTTGCTGGAAGAATAATCCAGGAACCTTAGTCTGCTGCCATCTGGAAAAAAAGAAGAAAATGGATGGATGGATACAATAGTGTAGCTAATGATCCTGACATAGCTATTACTCTATACCACTACCACTACCCACTACCCACTAGCCAAGCAAGACTAATAGGCTCAAGAATTGAAGTAATACTCTGGTTTACACTTAGAAAAAACCAGAGGTAGATGTCAAATGAGAGTATTTAATTAAAAAAAATGGTCTGAATCAGAAAAAATTGTGCAAAGTTTATTGAATTTCATAATGAAAGATAAAAATGTTTCATATATGAGAATAATTAAGCCTACATCAGTATCCCAGATGCTTTTAGGAGGAAAAAAATAAGATAAACTGTGTTTCTGGCTTGAATTATTATCACCATTAAAGTGAAAAAGGGCTAAAGATGTTTCTGTGATATTTGTAAGCATTTATGTTCTTTGTAAATGTTTGTCAAACACTTACAGAAATATTCTCCACATTTATACAGCACATTTATCCTACACAACTGTATCTTATATTAATAAATGCTGTGAATTGTGAGTATTCTATCAGAAAATGTCATTTCTTTTTGCACGTGGAGAATATTCCTGCAGCAGATATATTTCAGAATGGATTTCACAGTTTTCAGACATCAAAAATTCATTAGATCATATGGGAACTGTATTTCTTTCTCCTACTGCAGAATTTTTATGTGCTACCCCGCCATATTATGAAATAATTGCCTCAATTGTAAGTAAATGCATTTGATTAAAAAAAAAAAAAAAATCAGGAAAAATATTCTGATATATTCAGGAGGTGATTTGTGCCACGATAGCAGGAGATGATACATTCTCACTGTGAGGAATATGAAAACAACCCAGACTCTGTGTAATTGTGTTATGTATCAACCCTCCTCTCCACAAGATCCTGGTGGGCCAAAGTATCTGCAGTCAATGACTCACTGAGAAGTTCAGGAGATCTTCAGACTTTATAGCACCTCATCCAGGGGGAGTGGGTCAAGACCTGGATTGTTGCCCCCTCCCCTCTCTCTGACACATTCAGGCACCGTGGAAACTGTGGATTAATACCAAGCAGTTTCAGTGGAACTGTTTTTATCAATCTTACTTTTTATTATTTGCCTGCTGATACAATAAAAAAAAGTCATCCTTAATTTTAATTACCATAATTTCTATAAAATATCAGATACACAGCATCATGGAGCTAGAGATAAGTTTACATTTTTCAAGTAAATGTTTGTATACATTTGAATCTATCTGTTTGGGTAATATTTTCCTGCATGATAAACTAATTCTGAGCTGATACAGAGAGACAGAGCTATAAGCGATCAGTGATGGTGGTTTGCTGCTCTCTGGTGGAAAATTTTAAAAGTCTTTGTAAATGGCTTTACTGATTCCAGGAAATATGTTCAGAGCAGATCTGGGTGAAATGCAATGGTAATCTGCATGTTGAGGGGCCATTGAACAGCAATCTCTACTGTTGTGTATGTGAGGGAATGTGGTGTTATAAATAAATCTAACTAAACTAAAAGAAAAAAAAACAGGTTAAATGAAGCGTACCCACTGCTTAGTACTTATGTTGATGTAACTTTGTTATGATTTGGGGCTTTATAAATAAATTTGATTTGATTGCATATGTATTTGCAGGTTGCCAAGTACCTGCACATGTAACATATTTCCATTAACTGCCATAGGGCTTCAGTTCCCCTCCAAGCAGAGAGCAACGAGTGCCATTGAAGCTCAGTGAGGCACAGTGAGTTAATGAGGCCGTTCGGTCCCTCATGCTAACACACAGCTCAGTCAGCTCAGATGCTTTGTTAGTTCACATTGAGTTTGAAAACTGTGGTGATGTGCCATTTGTAATCACTATCTGTAATACGCTGGTTTGTTTTGCACGAACACCAATAAAATGTTGAAACACATATTGAGTTTCCTCCACTCCTCTCCTCTGAAATTACAATCAAATGAAATGATCTAAAATTCACATACGAGTGTACTGTAGGTGAAAGGGTCTTTACAAAGCACTGTGTTGTGGTCTCCTTCATGTCTGTACAATGGCTGTAAGTCAAAATGCAACATTTCAGATGATGGTAATGATGTTTATGACTGAACAAAAACCCAAGTGAACTGACAACAAGCAGGAAAAGGCAGAGACAGATTATAGTGAATAGATGATGCTTTATTGTCATTTTGCAAATGCAAAAACAAACAAGCTAATTGAGCTACCAAACTAGAGCAGATCTTGGTCTGCAGATCTAAAGCAGCAACATAATAGATAAATAAATAAAAGCAACATCAATGTAAAAACTGACTTTGGTGCAGATAAGTCTTTGTTTATGTGTGTGTTGTGTTTGTTTCAGTCCTTGTTGTGTGTGTGTGTGTGTGCTTCCATACATGTCACTGCCTTGTGAGTGGGATGTGATGAAGGCCACGGCCCCGGCCCCGGGGGAAAAGCTTGTCAAATACAGGAAACACATGATTTTGTGCGCTTTGACTTGATTGAACTTTTTGATTGAAAGTGTCTGATCAAAGCAGTCAGCAACAACAAACGTCAGAGCACTGTTGGCAAAAAACTGAAACATACACTCCTATAGATTTGTCAATATCTCCCCAAAGCCTTTCAGTTAAATGACACTCAACTGAATGTCCGCTATTGTAATATTACTGTATTATTCAGCACTTCATTTCAAGTTAGCTCAAAAAAGTCAATGTTCGCTTCAATCATTTGTATCAATGTTTTTGATGCTTGTGTTATCCTCTTTAGACTTTTTCTGTCTTTGTCCCACAAACTCTAACTTTGTTTCTTTCACTGTTTCTGGAAATGCATTATAAATATTTCAGTATTATAGTACTTACTAAAGTAGTAATGGTATAAGTAGTAGTATTAATGCTCTTCTGTGCTGACCTTTGACCTCCTCTAGCTGTCAGCAGCTAAATGAGGTAAATGAACTAGGCAGTGAAGTAACACATAAAGTAAGTGAGCCATCATTAAACAGGAGGCACAGGTCCAGCACAATCTGTGTAAGTCTGAATGTGGGAGACAGACTGAAAAATATTTCATTACAATTATGGCTGAGCCACATAAAAACTTTTGTAAGCAAAATTTTGCATCTAAATACATTAGCACTTTTACGTAAGATGTAGTGAAGCTAATACATTATTAACTTGACCGATTGTAATGTTAATAAAATCCATGTGTCAGGTTAAGTGTGTACATTGTGCTTTTAAAATTTTTTTTTAAATCCAGGAAGATTCATGGGAAAAGTTGCGGAGTATTTTATTATCCATTGAGTCATAAATAAATAAAACCCTGGTTAAAATCTCACTCAATGAAATGTTGAAATGAATAAAATATTTCATTAAAACCTCTGATTGGCAGCTGATGACATATGAAGCTTGTTACAATATAGAACATATAATACAAATATATTTAAATATTCAAAACTGTCCCAAAACCTGGGACAGAACTGATAAAAGGAAAGCGTTGCAACAAAGACAGGTGACCTCTGCCACATAAAGAGTTTAACATCAGGCAGTGACTTTTTTATTGACGGTGTGGATGTTGGATGCTGGGAAAATGTCCAGAATGAATCTGATGAGGCACTGACTTTGTTCAATAATTATCATGGAAAATATTGAACACTAAAACAACTGAAATGTGAAGGGAGGCATTTCTCTGCACCCATCTGACCCAACTGCTGCTTTTAAATCAAGCCTATCCACTGCTTACTTTACTTTATTCATTTAATACAATATATTGTTGTGTTTGTTTCCATTCAGCTTCCACTTCACACTGTAAAAATAAAAATGTTTCACAGTCATTGCTTTATGATCACCTTTATTACAATTGTTGTTTCAGAATTGAATGTGAAATTATTGTGCAACAGGAAATTTAAGAAAAAAAAGGGAACATAAAGTCACATTTATATCCATAGCAGAAACAGATTTGTCTCACTAAGGGAACATGTCTCACACCAGTTAGCTCAGTGAGCTCGTCTTAAACAATGATGCATCTGTGACATTTCGATTTCACAGGAAAAATAATGCGCGCTCCTTTGTTTCTGCATAAATCTGTTTTTATTGCTTTTTAGCCTGAAAGGCATCAACTATAGTTTTACCGTGGATGCCACTGAAGATGTGAGATAGAAGAAAGCAGTGGCAATCACAGACAATGGGGGGCGGGGGCAGACAAAATCACCCATCATAAAACACATTAGTGGTGGAATTTACAGAGGTCCCTAAAATGTCTCACATGCATGATGGTTTAGCCAAGCAATAGTTCACTGTATACACATGTATTGTTGAGAGTTTAAAGAGGTTTGGAGTTTCTGTTATGAAACCTGCTAAGATACAGTCCCTAACCTGACACACCACACCAAGTCACTCCACACAATGACACTCCAAACCATTACACACTAACTTCTTCCTGTTTCTTCTTAGTCTGTGTTTGTCTCTCCTGTCCTCATTCTGCAGGTCCTGAATTGTCTCTGATCCATATTCCTGCTCAACACCTGCTGCTGCAATAGCTATTGGTTATCATTAACTGCCACTACTAATTATTATCACTTGTTATTTTTACAAATAATAATTAGTAAGGTAGCACAGGGTTTGGTTTGTTTCCTGGCCTGGGGCCTTTCTGTGCTGAGTTTGCATGTTTGCCCCAAGATTCGCTTGCGAGTGTTTCCTCCGGGTACTCCGGTTTCCTCCCACCGTCCAAAGACATCGTGTTTGGGTTAATTGGTGACTCTAAACTGCCCGTAGGTGAGTGTGAGTGGTTGTTGGTCTCTGTCTGTCTCTGTGTGTTGGCCCTGTGATGGACTGGTGACCTGTCCAGGGTGTACCCCGCCCTCACCCAGTGTTCCAGCACCCCCGCAACCCAGAAATGGATGAGCAGTAGAAGATGAATGTATGATATTTACTAATGCACATTTAGTGGCATCAGTCATTAATCCTTTGTACATCTGTATGTGCTTGCTTCTGTTTTTATTGTGTTTTCTTTCCTTCTCTCGCTCTCTCTCTCTCTCTCTCTTCTGGTTCTGCCCTTAAAGGAAATTTTCCCCTCCACTGTCGCCAAGCGCATGGAGGGATGTGTTGGTTCTCTTTTCAACGTTTTGATAAAGATTTAGACCAGACCTGTTATAGATGCCTTGAAGTTACTTTGTTATGATTAGGTGCTATTTGATTTGATCAGATTGGGGTATCCAAGGATTTGCCAGATTTGCCTCTCATTACTCTGAAGTAAGTTGGCAACACCTTCAGTCCACACATTTCAATGCTCTGTAATGATTAGCTTTGCGTGTGGAGTGCCCACTGTTGGACAAAGGGATGCAGTTTGTCCAAGTGTCCCATCCTGGGTCCTAACAATCCTGCCAGGAAGTCCACACCTCTGAAGACTGAAGTGTCTGTGGACATGCAGTGAGTCGTCCTGTAAGGAAAGCCAGACACAGGAAGTCATCTGCTCACAGGAGACTCAGCTGCTGTTGGTCCTGTTTTTAAGCAGCGCTAACTCTGTCTTCAGCCTCTCTGGTTATATCATGTCCTGCAGACAGCTGACCAGTTGTTCTGCCAACCTTGCATTTTGCTCAACCTTGATCCACTTTGTGTGGACTGGAGGTATGTCCTTGAGTGTCACATGCATGATTTCCTTTATCACAACTTTTTAACTCAATTTCTTTATAGCTAGTTGATATGTTTGCTTTTTCTTCAATCTTTCAGTGTGTCCTTGTGTTTTAACCATAAACCATAAATGTTTGCAATATTCAAATAGTTAGTTTTACCTATATCAAACAAGTTACTTGCAAAAGCAACAGTTGGGTTAGACGTATACAGGGAAACTTTTGTCTTCACATTTCAGTTGTTCAAAGACTAAAAATAATGATTTCAAACTTAGCTGAAGAATAATTCAGAGCCTAGGAGCTGTCGACAGGTAGGTCTGATTGCCACTGGTCTTACACCATGCTCATATTATGCTGACCAAAGTGCTCGACTTGGGCTGTGGGGTGCAGAAGATTGCAATGTATTCTGGTGCATGGCCATGAAAAGGTGAGCACCATTATTCTATAATAGTTTCTCAAATGAATGGGAAGCCAGTGGACACAACGTTTAAATATGTGTCACATAACATCAGTGTTTAAAGCCAAGTAGCAGCATTCTGAGCAATTTTTTTAACAATTAAAAGAGGCAATTTTCATTAATGAGGTGATAAAAATCTATAGTAGCATCTACATTTCATTCCCTTAAACAACAGATACAAATGAAAAATTTCTTAGGTTTCAAAATGCTCCAATTATATCCGTTTCCTGTACGAATCTCATTCACTCTCTGACTCAAGGTGTGCAATTCAGTCTTTCATTTATTGGCTGAAACTAGCGGATGCCACTTTCAGTAAGTTGTGTAGTCACTTAAATCTTTCATTGATTGGTTCACAAGTATAAAAAATATGAATAAAAGAAAAATGTAACATTTAATATATAGTAATATAGTAAATGTATAGTCATAGCTCTTATAGTTGCAATAAAATATTGATGGAAACTTGAAAATATTCAAAAAACATTTTTCAAGATTTGAAGATCTCTCCAGTCCAGTCAACTTGTGCCATCATGAGCAAGTTTGATTTTAGAGAGCACAGCTTCAGTGGGGAAATGACCGCATGGACTTCACAAGGGAATGGTTACTTCTATCTGCCAAACTTTGCATAGTCCATATAGTTTTATCTGAAAGATGATTGATTGTTGAGCTGTTGGCATTTTAAAAAATATTTAATTCGGTTAATTTGCTAAAATATAGCAAATAAAATGTTTTTATTAATTACCAAACTACAGTGTCCTGACACTCAATTAGTAAATTTAGCTTTATTAAAATTACACACCAATTGCAGTGTGAAAAAAATTGCCGATTTGCATTTACTTGTGGTATTATAGAACAGTCTCTGTGAGGGCAAGGGTTCCTGTCTTGGATTGACCCACACTAAGAAGCAGGACTAGATAAAATACCTTAATGGGGCCTGGGGGATTGTGCACAGCAACTGAAAGATGTCCTTGCTCAATACTTAAAATGAAAAAATAATGTTAATGATACTTTCTTATATTGCAGAGCCAACAAGCAAATATTGTACACATTATTTTCAATATAAATTTGAGTATTATATGAATTAAAACAGGAGTTTGCATGTTCTCCCTTTGCCTGCGTGGGTTTCCTTCGGGTACGCCGGTTTCCTCCCACCGTCCAAAGACATCATGTTTGGGTTAATTGGTGACTCTAAACTGTCTGTGGGTCTGAGTGTGAGTGTGAGTGGTCATTTGTCTCTGTGTGTCTCTATGTGTTGGCCCTGTGACCCCGCCCTCGCCCAGAGTGAGCTGGGGTTGGCTCCAGCACCCACTGCAACCCGGAAACGGAAGAGCGGTAGAAGATGGGTGGATGGATGGATCTGAACAATATGTGTTACAGCGTTTACTGAAAAAACTGCAGTGAACAGTTTATCTATCAATTAAGTCAAAAATGATCAGCAAGACATTTTAAAGGATGTGGATGAAGAGTTAGCCTGCTCTCATCAGCGTATCACCCTCCCATGCTGATCTAGTCCTTCAGTCCTGCTTTGTCAGCCATTTACAGTAAGAGGGGGTATATATATATATATATATATATATGTGTGTGTGTGTGTGTGTGTGTGTGCTTGCTTACACTTAATTTGTGGTTACAAAACTGACGCAATTCAGAGAAAAGGAAAGAATTAGCTTAATGTGAAGTAAGTAGATATTTATTTGCCGTGTTGAGAACTGTGTGATTTGAGTGTCTTTTTTGACTTGGCAGTGTTGTGTTAAAGCTCGGTTTTGAAATGGACCTAAAAATTGTGTGACAAATTGAAAATTTCTATAATAATGTCTATCCAATAGACTCTCAGACTAAAGGCCCCTTTATTTCCAAAAGAAGGTGAGAAAAATCCATTACCTGTGTGTGTACGTTCTTTGATGAGAAACCAGAGAATGAGGGAGAGCAACTCAAAGGTGAAAGGTTCACACGATAAAGAGGAGGCTCACAAGCGGAAGCAATGCAAAAAGTGAGACACACAACAGCTCCTGCACTGTCAAACACACAATGGCCCACTAACAGACCAGGTTCCCTCTCTTTACTCCCATGCCACTGCTGATCATGGTTGGTAACAACTGTTTGCACTTCACAAGCTCCAGGAGGTACGCCACCTGGAGCTGGAGAGAGAGCAACCCTCCAAGACAAGCCATGACACTAAGATCAGCCAAGACATATTTGTGATTTAAAGCTGTATTTAACCTAAAGATTGACTAATATGTTGGGCGCTTTAGTCAGGATCAACATCCTGTGAACGTAGCCAGCTCTTCAGAGAAAGTAAAGTAAATGTTCTTAGTTTCCATGCCAGCGAACATGGAGGTCAGTGTGGGATGGAAAAAAATGGTGAAGGTAAATGGCTTTAAGATATTTCTGCCTTCAGACCAAGAATGAAAGTTTGGTAATGAGGCAAAGACATCTTCTCATGCCACCTGCCACCTGCCATTTTTTTCAGTCTGAACATAATGGGAAGTCTCTGCTCAGGACCACTGGCTTTGTGGATAAAAATGAATTATTCAAAAGGTTGTTTTTTTTTTAAACTACGTTGCAATGCTTTGCACAGCTTAATGTTGTATATATGGCTTTACAGGACTTGGTGCCAATCTCATTTCTCATTTTTACCCCTTCACTACATACCACCTTGAAACAGAGGGGAAAGGGATGGGGGTGAAAATATTCAATCTAATAAGACACCAGCACTATAACATCATACGAAGGAAGGTTCATAAGTACCGTGAAGCCATTACAAAAAGCAAACTGACTTCCCACCTACTATCACCAGCCAATTTCCAGCTCAGTGACCTGCTCCCCTGCGACAATGGGCCCCTTCTTATCCCCAATCTTCATTATCTGCTAATGCATCTACTCAATGGGAGTCAAGAATACAACCAGGCACTTTGGAAAAAGTAATTATGGACTTCTTTTGTATGTGCATTACTTTTTCTGACTTAAGGAAATGTCAGTATTGACACTTTCGACTAGAGTGATACATTAAATTAAACAGAGATGGTGAAAAAAATTGTCCTCTATAAAGGTATTCGCAAGAAACCAGCTGGTTCTTGAGAAACAGCGTATAGCATGTAAGATGAGCAAAGCTTTGGCTTCTGGCAATTATTTTTAATTTGAAGTAAAATATCATTTAATTTCAGATCATAATTGCTTGAAGATGCGGTAGGAAGGTCATACGGTTCAAAAGCATTGCCAAATCAATCATGCAAGTCACAGAGCTGACTTGCTGTGGTGATCCCAAATAGAGAAAAAAGAAATACAATTTAACTGACTTTTTACACAGACTTATATACAGTTGTCTGTTTGTTATTATTTTGAATAACAAAATTCAACTTCAGACTTTTCTTTGCAGCTAGAACCACAGTGAAGCTTCAGCAGAGGCAGATGCAACTCTCCCTCCACAATTTCTCCCAGGGTTTTCCAGTTATTCTATCTATGCCTTACATGCACATTGAGTGACAGCAGAGAAGACAACAGGAGTTACCTGGAAAGATCAAAGAATAGGACAGGAAGGAATAATAATAATAATAATTTTGTAGCACTTTTACAAAAAACTAAATTTACATAGTGGTTCACATACAATTCCAATCGCATTCCCCCCAAGGTACAGCAATAAAAACCAATTACCAAGTGGAAAGTAATACATGCAAAAAACAACACAAATTAAAGCTGCAAGCAGCCCCCTGGTCTATTGTGTTATATCTTCAAACATTTTTGCCTGGGGTGGCATGCGTACAACATTTCTCAAGTGTCCATATGTGTGTGCTAGAGAACACCCACCCAATTATATGTTATATGGCGCTGTACAATGTTGAGAACACATCCTGTAAATATCATGTGAATTGGATTATATTTGCTTAATGAGGCTGATTTCTGTGTCCAATGGGACATACGCATATTGTGTCATCTCCACACCATACACATTTTGATGTGGAGAAAACACTACAAATGTCACGCAGATCAGATGATGTTTGTGTTATGAGGCTGACTTCCTGGGTCCATGAAGCTTTTTGCACATGTGGACGTGCTACATGTCTTTTTACATAACTTTTGAATGCAGGGCTTCACATTTTTAACATTCAAGGGGGCCCTGTTGAGCCATTTTGCAACGTCCAAGCCAAAGACCTACATCGGCTATTAGAAGGGGTCACTCCTTACATGTGTGTCAAGTTTCATGAGCACAAAAGCATCCCTTGCACGTCCAAATAACAATAATAATGCATGGTTAACAATGTGTCGGTTGCCATAGCAGCTACGTTTGGTGTAGGGTCATGGAATTCATAATTTAGCTTCATAAATATCTTACAATCTTACACAGTCTACCTATTGACATGAAATTTTAACACATGTACTCAGCTATAGAAAATCTGGGCTACTATAGGTATCCAATAATGGTTCAAGTCCAACTGCAATATCCAAAAATCCAAATTAGTTAGCAGTTTAAGCAAAAGAAAATGTACATGTACAAAATTCAAAACCTAAACTGTCCACTCATGATTATTATTATTATTATTATTAATAATAATAATAATAATAATAATAATAATAATAATATGAAATAATATTAGAATTTTTATAGCTATTGTCTGTGGTTGCATATCAAAACGTTGATACAATGTAGCATTGTTCTGATTCTGAATGAACATAGAAAAGAAAAAATTTTGCAAGACATTTTGCGGGTGTGTATGTGTGACTTTACTGAATCCATTCAGCCACGACAAATAGTGGCTTTGCACGACTAGGTAGACTGTTCAAACGCAGCACTCAGCACATCGCCTTCTACTACAGTCACTACAATTTAACACAGAGCTCTACAATCCAATGAGGGAAAAATTGAACTGTTTTGCATCAGGTTTTGGCCAGAAGTCTGAAGTAGTTTGATATGGCAAACATTGACTGGAGAAGTTATTGAGCACAAGTGTGGAAAAGTTAGCTACAGTTACACACACTCACACACTCACAGACACACAAACCCCTCTAACTCTCCACCCAAAAACACTATATTGACTAAATTTTCAGCTCTTCTCTTGGATGGGGTGATCTTGGTCATTTTTGATTAGGAATGAAATGATCCTACCGATGGGAGAAAATCTGAAGAATTTTTTGTTGTTGTAATATTTTTGACAATGCAAAATAAGCATCTGTGTGTTCTTTTAGGTTACAATACTATACTTAAAATTACTCTTATTGAGGGTTATCAAAAAATATACATATAATCTTTGCCTTCTGTTCTTGTTCATGTAAAGGCTAAATTGCAGAGTTTACAACATAATAATAATAATATAGCTGATAATTACTCTAATGCCGGTTGCATCATATTTGATACATGACTTTCCAAGACTTTTGTCTTAATAATACGATCAAAACTTTCATGAAAAATCCATCATAAAAAATCTAACATATGTTTAATGCCCTCTGGTGGATTATCTGCGAATTACAATCAAGCTTTTAAATGCCATCCAAAATTACTGCCTCCAGTTGTGAGTCTTTCAGCTTTGTTACTTATTCTATGGTTAAGTGGAGTTGAACATGATTAAACTGGTTATAACCATTTCTTTAAAAATTCCTGAGTTGTTTTTGTATGGCATTTCATGACATGTATTATCCCTATTACAATGGCTAATCCCTTATTCTTTAATCATTTTTACTTAATTAATGAAACTAAGTACAGATTGAAATGTTATATTACGATATGATACATTTCGAGTCAAGTTTAAGATATTTATACATAACTTACATTTCTGGAGTCTCATAATGGCATGGCTGTTGCAGTGTCTTATCTGTTAATAATCATCTTTTTCACTAGACTACCATCTCTGTGACAATCAATAACTATATTATATTGCTTTATTTATTTGTAGAAAAATTCAGAATAAACAATGATTTTTTGTGATTCTTCTTAGATGGTAAGAAGGTGCACTATTTAAAATGTTATCAGTATGATTATGGATTCGAGCACTTAGAGGAAGATAAAGATGAGGATGATGGTGAAGAACAGGAATTAATTTTTAATCCAATGCATAATGTGGGAAGTTCAGAAAGCAGGGATGGGCAAGACTTGAGAGATGAAACTGTCAACCAAACTAGTGCAGAAGTAGAAGACCCAATAACAACAACAACAACACCACTGAGCACAACAAAGCACTCAGCAAGAGGCAAAGAAAGGTGAGTACAGATATGAGAGAAGCAAAACATGAACATCCAGCTGTTGAATTTTGCAGGAGGCCTCTTAAGAAAGGTGTGAATGGACAACATTTATTTATTTCATACAGTTTGGTACTGATGAAACTACAGCAAACAAGCAAACTTGTATAGTGAACAGAAAGATGGACAGTCAGTGAACGCTACTACCAATGAAACTGATCAGGCCGTAGGAATGTATGTGCATATTGGGTTCAGTACAGAAGCCCAATGTACCATGGGAGTTGGAAACAAACCTTGCAGTTTTGTGATGTAATGTCTCCAGGCAGATTTTGGAAATTGCTGATACTGATTCACTTGTTTGTCTACGCAATGGAGATGTTTGCTGTTCTTTTTTACTACCTCAAGGCAAAATAAAAAAGTCGTAAAAGGTTTGAAAGAAAACAACTGTAACAAAGGAAATGTTCCAAATAAACATTGTTGTGGTCAATAGATGTCATTAATCCCTGATGAAAAAAATACAATACAAAAAATCTTGTATGATAATGATTTTGAAACATTCTTTGGTCGAAAGAGCCAATGAACACTTCCATTTCAAAAAAGAATGGTCTTTCCTGTGTCAGCCTTCAGGCTGTAGCTGGCTGTAGCATTAGATTCTTAGCTTTAATAGTAGTATCTGTAGTTAAGGTTTCATTTAAATTGTTCATCTGATGTTGTATTAGACATGATTTTTATGCCTAAAATGTTAATTACAATGATAATAAAAAATACATAAAGTTTTAAAACAATGTCTTCTTTTCCTCAGCTCATCAATTTAAAATTATTTGGCAATAGGCAAACTTCTTAAAAAACAAGATTTGTTTGTAACAGTAAGCATCAAGATTAATATCAATATTTTAAGATAAAGTTAATATTATGCATTAATACAAAGTCTGTGTTGATCAAAATGAGTCCTAAAGCAAGATAGCAACCCATGATGGGCCCTGGGCCTTCTCTCCTCAGTAATGGAGCATCTTCCCTTTCACAAGATTTTAACATTTAGATTTTTGATAACAAATTTGAAGTCTGTTGTGATTTAATTAAATCTACACACATTTCTGATGAGCATATGATATTAATTATATGTTTAAAAAAAAAGAAAGACACAGCTTACAACAGTTTACTCAATAAGACATATACATGTTGTCACTCATTTTAAACAACTTCTAGATATGTGGAAGTTGTACTCTATTTTTTTTTTTTTTGCGTTGTACATGGTGTGATATAATCAAGTAAGTCCTTGAATTTCAGGATGTTTAAACTAACAAATAGCGGGTTGGTTTTCTAATAAATTGAAATGTCATGTGTGGTCAGTTGATTGATGTACAGTTGCAGATTTCTTTGTGTAATTGTAAATAATAATAATAACAATAATAATAAGAAGAAGAAGAATAGTATTAGTAATAATACTTGCCAAACCAACTGTCCCCTAAACGTGAAAACCTTGAAATTAGCTGGCATCTTTCGGTTTAAGTGTCTGTTTCTTTTAACAAACAGTTCTTTTCAAAACAGGGACTGTGTCATTTTATACAGACGTAATGTTGAAGTCACTGTGCGTTCAACGCAACACGGGATTCATTAACATTAAATGAACATTAACACAGCGCTGTTTGGCTGACATTTGTCATTGCATTGTTTGGATCCAATGATGAGTGACTGAAATAATGAAAGGCGAAAGCGCCGAGAGGCTCTGTGATATGTTTTCATAAACAAAAATATTTGTAACTTTTACGATCGTCAGTGAACGCAACTCATCCCGCCGCGACGCGACCCGGAAGGAGTTCCGTTCAACTTCATATACCACAATTCCTTCCTTCGTCTTCCTCTTTCCCTTCTGCAGCCATGTCTAAGAGAGGTATGGAGATCCGGCTTGTAAAATCCATAATCATCTGCTGTTTTTATGCCACACCACATCTTCTAATGTTTCCGATGTGTGATCTGAGTGGGATAAACGTCAAATGTGTGAGATTAGTTTTCACCAAATGCAAACACTTGACATATTTTAACGATGAAATGTTTTCGCTAGCTAGTTGGTGGAAGCCATGTTTCGCTGTCAGCGCCATGGAAGCATGAAGTTCAAACTAGAGGCCCAAACTATGAGTTTACTCACCTCTGTTGGCTTCATACTGAGTTATTAGTACGCGTTTGATATTTAAATAATGAACACTCTGACCACTGTAACTCATTAGTGGAGAAACAGATGAAACTGTACCGAGCGGCTAGCAAAAGCTAATTTGTAGCACCCGTGTCGAGGTTTGTCTTGTGATCTTGGGGATTCTAGTTGTATTTGGTACTAACATGAAACGTTTGCTCCATGCTCTGTCGTTTTCCTGAGGTGAGCTTTCGTCAATGCACCCCGGCTGTATAGACCAGCCAGATAGAGGCAGCAACTACCGCTGAGTGAGCCGCAGTTTTTTCATGGTGTTATCAGTGATTTGAAGTACACAGCTTTGAACAAAAGATTAGATTTTTAAGTGTCTTTGAGTCTCAAACAGCACTTGCATGGTAGATATTACTGTACAAGCAGAAGGTAATTTGAAAGTACAAATGATGTACATTTGTGGCTCTTTAAGTGAATGAAATGGCTATGGTGTCAGGGCCATAAGGCTTGTTAATGAGCTCCTCAGTATTGAACGGTTTGAATTGCAGTGTAGTATGTCCTGAAACAAACCATTATAATTATAGCTCATACTTTGCAATGTATTAAGTATCATTGGGGAAACAAGTCTGATGGAATTTGTGTGTGCATCCCTCAAAATGTCTGTGACCAACTGATTGAGATACTGATTTTTCCACAGCCTCTTAGTGCTTATGGGTTTTTGGCTGTTTGTTTTCTGTGGCAGAGGCAGGTAGTAATAATGTATTTTCATGCTTTTGATAAATCCGTGTTGAATGGAAAAAACTGCTGTTATATGGATCAGTATTATGCACTTCTTGTCAAGGATTTCATGAACCTTACATCAACAATTCCTTCTACACTGACCACTGCATTAGAGCATTTACTTAGATGACATGTTGAGGTTCAGTCTAATGATGGCAGGAACAACCATCCTGAAGAAGCGGGTGTGGCAGGTGCACTGGAGTTACCCATGTTTGCACAGAACCTTTAAGACTTATTTCTGTAAATTTAGTAATTTGAAGTTTTTAGCCCCTTTCACATGGGGAGAAATGTCGCGTTTATCCTCACTAATAAAAAATTAAGGCTTAGACAAACACAAAAGCTTGCAATTTTATCTATAGGTGATTTTTTTACATAAAATTTAAAGCATGATTCTTTGCTTCTGAGGCAAATCACAGATCCATGGCATGATGTTTTCTACATATTTTAAATAATTGCTTGTTTCCTGTCTCTGCAGGACGTGGTGGTTCATCTGGAGCCAAGTTCCGCATCTCACTGGGTCTCCCAGTGGGTGCAGTCATTAACTGTGCTGACAACACAGGTAGGTGTCAACAGGAAATAATTTTATGTGAGAACAAATGAGATGTAATGTTACCACGAAGCTTCAGATGTGTTAGCTGCACCTTTGGACATGAGCTTCCTGCCAGTTAGCCAAGCTACTGCAACCTCTTAGCCAGCTCTTCGTTGTAGCTATCTATCCGTGTGTGTCAAACAAATAGGTAACTGGTATATCAGACAGTTGGGTTCGAGAACCCCTTTAATTTATACTAAATTACGCTTGTTTGTGTTGGTCCCCCTTCCAAAAGCACTTGCTTTGTCTGCTCAGTGGCTGGGTGAGTTGTCGTAGAAGGGAAGATTGAGCTCATCACTGTGGGTGAGATGGCAGCAACATGCTGTAGCTGACTGATCTCAATCAGTGATGAGACAAGATGAAGTGCTGCTGCTGTGGAGAGAATAGTTCTTTGTCTGCCATACTTACATGCTGTTTCTTTTTCCCACATTGGTGTTTTCCCTTGTCAGGAGCCAAGAACCTGTACATCATCTCTGTGAAGGGCATCAAGGGACGTCTGAACCGTCTGCCTGCAGCTGGAGTTGGTGACATGGTCATGGCCACAGTCAAAAAAGGCAAACCAGAACTCAGGAAGAAGGGTGAGTCCATCCTTGTGTTACACTGGTGTTCAGCTTGCTCATTAAACTATGAAAAAAAACACTTAAATGTGTACACGTTTGTACATGTGTGTTCCATTTGCATTGAAACAGATTGAAATCAACAAGGAAGAACAAAAACCCACTGTTGTGCCTTAACTGTCCCAGTAATCCGTGTGTTGTACTTATTAACTGGACTAATTTAATAATTGTTTATTCTTTACTATTAATATCACTATAATTGAGCTTCTGAACATTTGAATTATGGGATAAAGTATTTAAATTGAGATCATATTTGCTAAGTGACTTCAGACACACTTGAGCAGTGTAGAGGGACAGTCTGGTGTTGTCCAGCTGTCACCAAACATCATTTTCAACGTATGAGCTCCGAATGGATGTGAACTCGCGAGAGAGAAGCACATAAAATGAACCGTATTAATCTTAGTTTAGAACTCCCTGTGAGCAAAGTGTGCAGATGGAAAAGACAGTGAATCCGTCGGACAAGGAATGATGAATTAACTCCACCTCTCTCCTTCCACAGTGCATCCTGCGGTGGTGATACGGCAGCGGAAGTCGTATCGGCGAAAAGATGGTGTGTTCCTTTACTTTGAAGACAACGCGGGTGTCATAGTAAACAACAAAGGAGAAATGAAAGGTGGGGCTTGTTTGTATTCATCACCAGGTTCCTTCAGTCATGCTCACTTTACAAATGGCCTTAGATTTGATGTGAAGGATCATATTCCCCCTTCCAAAAGCACTTGCTTTGTCTGCTCAGTGGCTGGGTGAGTTGTCGTAGAAGGGAAGATTGAGCTCATCACTGTGGGTGAGACAGCAGCGACACTGTAGCTGACTGATCTCAATCAGTGATGAGACAGATTTAAAAGTCTAGTTCAGTGGCCCACTGAGGTTTTTGTCCAGATGGTCAGTCCCACTCTGACAGTCCATCTGTCAGTGGGCTTGATTGTGAGAGGGGAGTTGATTGTTGGTCATACTGTTACTGGGGAAACGCCTCATTGTGAGGAGATGGTGTTCTCTGTAGAGTCAAGACTGAAGTAACTTTGCCTTCCCTCTCTTATCTGCAGGTTCAGCCATCACAGGCCCAGTGGCCAAAGAGTGTGCAGACCTGTGGCCTAGGATTGCCTCAAATGCTGGCAGCATCGCCTGAGCTGGACGCCACACCTCTGTTCATTTTCAATAAAAACTGTTGTAAATGAAGCTGCAGGTCTCACTGTCTTCATTGAGGAAGAGAAAATGTTTAATTATAATATTAATGAGTGTGTGTGTGTGTATATATATATATATATATATGTATGTAAAGGGATCTTTTTAAGTTTCCACTGTGAGCCCATCATGTATTTGGATTGTACAGAGTTGAAGAACGTGTTTGACTTGGTTCATATACACATTTCAGTTAACATCTGATGCTCGTTTTATGGAAAAAAGTAAATATTGATATTGTTAGATATTTTCCTAATACACACAGTAATTTGTGAATTCTGCTCTATATGACTGTAAATATGCTACTAAAAGCATCTAGACAGATTGATCTACTTTACTGATGTCCAACTGGAAAAGTCTTTACAGCAGTTGGTTCAGAAATATAAACAACAAAAATAAAGATTGGATGAATGGCTTTTAATTTTAATAATGATATTAATAGATGATGAAACACAACAAAGATCACAAAATATGAAAATGGGCTTCGGTTTTACTTATAAAGTTATCCTGTTAAGATTTATAATTATTGCCAAGCTTGTGTTGCTTCCTGTACTTCCTCAGACCTGCCACGGAGTGGGGCAGTACAGGACTGTTTAGCTCCTAAACAAATGAACCACTTGGTCTGTCACCAGAGGAGAAGATACAGGGTGTTCAGACTGTGACAGGCTAACCACAGGGAGATGTCCTATACACCTGAGAGCCATTATATATGAGCCTATGAAGGAGATGAGGACATTTGGACAGAAAAGAGATGATGTTTGGACATTTGGAAAGCTGACATCTGTACAACCTATGAGGTTTGATGAAAGTCCTGTGTGAACACTGCAGGAACAGAGTAAAAAATCATTTAGCCACAGTCACAAAGTACATGGCAATACATTTATACAGTAGTAATGAACACTAACTGGCATGCACTCCCACATTACACACACACACACATATATATATGTATACACACACACACTACCAGTCAAAAGTTTGGACACACTTTCTCATTCAAATAAATTGGAAAGTGTGTCCAAACTTTTGACTGGTAGTGTATATATATAAAATCATGTGAATCATCAGTTTTTCTGCTTCCACAGTCACCCTCAGCACTGAATGTGTGTCTGGTCTACTTGGACGTGTCTGTCCTCTCTGTGGACAGATGGAAAGCACCATGGCTGCAGAGAGGAGCCAGGACACCACCTGCACACAACATTTGTTTACCTTCTGTCACTCTGTAGCACCAATACATTCATCAGAGCGGCAGGCTCAAAGTGGGACTGGAACACAAGAAAGAGCATCCCATAATCTCCATAGATACATCAGTGTGTGTGAAGCGACAAATTATGAGTGAAGACCAGCATCAGATGCTGAAAAAACTCTTAATTTGAGATTAATTTATTAACTGCCCCACTGTGTCTATTGTTACAAAATAAATAGTTTTGAAATATGAAGACATGAAATCAAAAATAATAGTCGAGCATTCATGTGAAATGTCACAACGTTCAGGCGTCGGTTCCACCACACTGGAACTATGAAGGCCAAGCTCCATCAGACTGAGCTACACTGTGGTCTGGCTCCTCTGTGGTCTCTGGAGTCAAGACAGTCTGAAGCATCTGGACTTATTTCAGTTTCTGGAGGATGTTCTTCCTCTGAATTTAAAGGCATTGTCAGTTCTAAAAGCTAATGGAGTCCAAGGTTTTGGAGCTCTGGTGGGGCTGTCGCGTGTGTCATTCTAACTATTCTGAACTTTAGCAGTTTTGTTAGTGTTAAAGGGACAGTGGGACCAAAAACCATGGGTCAAATTCAGCCCTTGTCCCATGTACGCCAAAAATAGTTCCAAATAGTGTGAGGTTTCATTTCTGAAAAAATGGTTAAGGATAAAGATAAAGAAGGGAATGTGAGAGAGGGAGAATCACAGTTTACATGCACCCACACTCTTTACCCACTGAGCCCAGCTGGTTTGCTAAGTTTCACTTTCCTCACCTTTTAAAATACACCATCACACCAATTTGTGCTTTAAGAACCAGGACAGGACAGTTAATATTATATAAAATAAAAAAGTTTATATTGCAGGTCTTCCCTTTATCTATGCCAGAAGTATAGATGGACAAGGCCAAGAAGCCTCTGCAACTTCAATTCATTATCTCTCACACTTATTCTGACTTTCTGGCTGTGAAATAGAAAGTGGGGTTTTTTTTTTCATGGTCACAACTGTCAAAAGGACGCTCTCCAGCTTTGTCCCACAGTCCAGACATGTCAGGTTAGTTGGTGGTTCTGAAGTGTCTCAAGGCGTGTATCTGAATGTGAATGTTCGTTTGTCCAGGGTTACTACCCCCCCCATCTCCCCCATTCCCCCCACCCCTCTAACAGCCAGGAGTGGCTCCGGCCCCCTGTGACATTAACTGAAATGGGGTTGCCCTCTGTGCAGTCCTCTCCTTCTATCACCTGAACTCTGATGAAAAAAAAACCAAGCTGCCAAAATCTCCAGTCACAGATTTTGCGTTAATATAATGATGAATCATGACAACAGAGAGCGTTCTGTGTTTAATGGCACTGCACATATGCTTTGCTGGCCAGCAATACTGAAGCTACTGCGCTTCATGACATCATTATATCGACACTGCATGGTCTAACAAGATACACACAAATACAAGTTAATGACACCAGCTGGACTATCATTGACTTAACTGACATTGATGAAGAGACTCTAAAAGGCTTTATTTTCAATGTTACACAACCTCCAGTCCTCACCAAGAGATCCACACTACGCGTTTAAATATGGTCTCAGTCTAAGCCATACTACTAACCATACTGATGATATCGGGTAGTAAAGACTGAACTAAGGGAAGCAGAGCTGCAAAACTCCAGACACATCTAAAAGAGCTGCAAATGTGGCTGCCAATTATAAGTTTATCAGAAACGATTACAACTGCCGCTGTTTGGGAGATGTTGAAGTGAAACAATGGGATTTAATTCCCTCCAAATGAGCATTATAAGCTGCATATATGGAAGTGTTTTATTGATTATATACCAATTTTGTTTGCGAACATAAGTTTTATCTCAATGCAGTAATGAACACTTGCATAAGCATTGGTTGTACTGTTGTTGCTTTTGGAGACTTGCAGCTATTTAGTGTTTACCTTTTAGCTTCATTTCAGATATAAAAAGTAAACATAGGGATCACAAAAGAAAAAAGAAAAGGCTGTGGAAGACCAGACACTTTACCTCTTACCGGATGGAACAATGGCCTAGCACAACCAGACTGCCATGCAGGTGTATTCTGTGGTGACTCGGCATTCAGCAGAAACAGAAAACATTTCAGGGGTTGGTTTCTAATCAGATGTGTCCAGGATGAGTGATGCAAATAATACAGGCCTGGTAAGAATAGGAAGAGTTAATTTCTACAAAATGAATTAACCCTCCAGTTCATGGTATCATACCCAGTCTGGGATTAAACGGTTTTCCCCCTCTGGCATTGTTTTCCTCGTCCCTTGGGGAGTCTGTGTGGACACCAGGGGTCGCGCTGAGATGGGGCCGCTGCTCACAGGTGGCGTAGGGGTGTGTGTGCCATGTCCCGTCCCGGTAGGTGCAGTAGCAAACCATTTGCTCATCAATGTCCACACGCTCTCCCGCTGGTATCACCCTGGTCCCAGCAAAGCAGTTAGGACCTAGAGGTTCAGAAAAGGCAGTGCAGTCTGTCTTGTGTCAAAGTCTGTTCCCTCCCTGCCTCCCTGCCAGGTGGGAAACCTAGCCGAGAGGTTTCAGTGTCTAAATTGAACCAAACTGCAATGGCAAAAATCAAAATAAGGTAAAAAATGTAAAAGGTAAACCAGAACAAACCAGGGTCCTGGGTGTTTTATGTTTGACCAAGCATTTTCCATCCACAACAATGTTCTACTCTGTTGTGGACTTTGTCATTGTCTGTTCCTCTGATAAAAAAAAGCCCTCAGGGTCAACTTCCATGTGCACAGACAGGGATGCTGTTATGAATTGAAAGAGGGATGACTGCAGCCACATTAGACTGTGACCTGAAGCCTCCGCTTCCACACTTCCAATTTGACGGAACAGAAAAAACAGATTGTCTTTTTCTGTCCAAATATTTATGTCAATATCATTCAGTCAATCATCTTCTACTCCTTATTTGTTTCCAGGTCGTGGGGGGTGCTTGAGCCAATAAATTTGCAAAAAATGTCAAAATTCAGTGTAACTTTGTTGGTCATTATGGAGTCTAATCCTTAACAGCTTTAACATTATCACCATCTCCCTAATATGTAGGTTCCCTGTTTGCCACAGTAGCAGTCCTGACCCTGGAGGGCCAGAATCCACTTTACCTCTGAGGGTGAGCTATGGTATCTGCACCAAGACTTTAGCAGCAGATTTTTTAAGTCACCAAAAGGTTGGACGCTGGATTGGATTGAGATCTGTGGAATTTGGAGCCAAGACAACACCTTGAACTGGTTGTTGTTTCTCAACCATTCCACACAGTCCTGCCTTCACTCCCCATAGCCATCAGTGAGCCTTGATCCAGGACCCAGTGGTTTAGTCGTTTTCCTTCCTTGGACCACTTTGGTAGGTCCTGACCACCACAGACCAGGATTATCCCGCAGAGCTGCAGTGTTGGAGATGATCTGACTCAGGGGTCTACACATAACAGTTTGGTTCTTGTCAAAGTTGCTAACACCCTCACACTTCACCTGCTACCTAATATATCCACCCACTAACAGGTGCCATGGTAACCAGATATGTCCACCCACTAAACGTGGCCATGGTAACCAGATAAAATCCACCCACTAACAGGAGCCATGGTAACTAGATAAATCCACCCACTAACAGGTGCCATATGGTAACCAGATAAATCCACCCACTTCCAGGTACCATGGTAACCAGACATATCCTACACACTGACAGGTGCCATGGTAACCAGATATGTTCCACCCACTGACAGGTAACAGGGAATACTCTCTGAGTGTCTCCATTGCTCAATATGTGCTCGCAAAGCAGTTTAATGTAGTTTGATTCGGATACTGACGAACATACAGCCTCAAATGTGAACAGCCTGTCTTTGATATTGCATTTGCATTTGTGCCCCTCATTCGCAGGTGGGACTCTTTTATTTGGCAGCGCCCCGTGAAACAATTACCAACGGCTCAGCAGGAGGACAGGAAGTGCTGTTGATCTGGTGCAGAGCTAACCGTTTTTGATAAAATACAGCTGACATGAGCGAATTTGGTAGGAGCAGGGGAAATAAAAAAAACAATGACGCAACAAACCAAACCATCTGTCCCCCTGCCTGTCCCGCTAAAATGGAAACTACTACTTAACAACAACTGCCAGAAATCAACCAAGTAACTGAGAATTATATAACATGTTTATGTTGATTTCCTTTAGGCATTATACAAATGTAATGTTCCTCATTCTTTAGCTGTTTTAGCTTTGCTTGTCCATTTAACATCTCTGAATTAGCCAGATCATACAGGAGTTATTATTATCCCTGTTATTCTGGCCTGACACACACACACACACACACAGACATAAATCCCTTCAATGATAGCAAGGGAGTTTAATGTCTGTGGCAGTGAAAACATGTATGACATAACAGCAATGGCTGGATAAGCTGCTTGCTGTGTGAGGTGACATAATTGGTGCTGCTTCACTATACAGGGATAGGCTGTCACAAAGATCCAAACACACATCCAAACACACAGAGTAAAAAAAGAGCTTGAATGTGGTTGTGTGCGTGTCTCTGTGTGTATGCGTGTGAGACTGAGAGAGATAGAGATAATCAGAGGACATCAGATGGAATATGACAGCAGTTGTTTGTGTTCCTACTACAAGCAGCACACATATTCTTACTGTAATCGTGGGGACTGATTGTCCCTAAGCTCTAACCCTGACCATCACAACTGAATGCCTACCTCTCAGACACACATATGGACACACCCACACATTTATATGAAATGAGTTGACGACACTTTATATCCAAATGGTCAAAGGTCAACATCTCTGTGACATCATAATGTTGTGAAGAAACACTTTCTATAGTTTTTCAACACTTCAGGAAGCGGAAAATTGTGACTTTTTCCAGCAACTTAGGTGGTTGATGGAGGAGGAGGAGGAGGAGAAGGATACAGGAGAAGATTTATATACAAACACAAAGTATTCTTCATGTTCAGTTATTTTCCATTTCTCTCGTTCATACCTTACAATATTAAATTAATACACTTTTTGCGGGGTCTCTTTCTGTACACCTTTGACATTCAGATAAGCATAATATATTTATCAGTCATTTAAAACACTTAAATGTGAGACTTAAAGTGAACCTAACCCAAACAGATCACACAAATTCCGCTAGAGTGAAAACTGACAAAGCAGGTATTGACGTTCGCTAAGCTAATTTGCGTTATTAGGAAATTAGGGTTTTCCCACCTACTGTTTAAATTTTGACTTACATATATCAGATTTTTCATTTATAATTTAGAATTAGAGAATAGTCAGTGAATAAAAAAGCACATATCCAAGCACTGACACAAAAACAAATATTAAAGTTTGCTTTCTAGCTTTGTTATTGACTGTGGGACATGTCGTGTTTGCAAAAGGCCTCTTAGACATCTTAGGAGTATTCCTGTGTTTAGTAACTTTTAATGAAATGACACCTTTAGCTTTCAGGTTTAATTTCCTATGCACAAATAGAAACCTTGGCTATACAGGAAAGATCTCTCTATATATATACATATATAAAAAGAAACGGTAAAAAAATATAAATTGTTTTCTATCATTAACAAATACATTGGGCATCCCAAAGTTTTCCATGGGGCAAAGAAGCAGTGGCTGAGACTCACCCGTTTTACAGATGGGGCAGCAGTGGTTGGGTTCATAGGTAGGGTTGACGCAGTGAGGGGCGGGGCAATCTGAAATGCTGCAGTACACCTCTCTGTTAGCCTCACAGCGACATCGCTCACATCTCGACAACTACAACACACAAACCATTCAAGTTTCACTGACTTTTAGTTTTTACCTTAATTTATTTGACCTATAAATATTGTTTCGTCACTTTAGCATTTTACAGCAGAGTAATGAAACTGGGGGCAGAGGGGGCGGGATCAAATCAGCTAAACTTCACTGATATCCCAGAAAAAATGTGACTAGACCTGTACACAGACACAGAAACAGTTCATTTGCATCCAGGGTTACTGGACAAGTTGAATGGAACTGAATGTTAAATACATTACATAAAACAGAGTTAATGCTTGTCCTCCCAATGATCAGTCCACACTGAGCTCATCCCTCAGGTTGACATGGGCTTTATTTGTTGACATGATGACACAACAGCACGGAAAACAACGAGGCTTCTAATAGACCTGGTTTACTACTCACCCCCAAACCCTCATATCCTCAAAAAGGATGGCCTGTCATTGTCAGATCTTTCTAAGGTAAACGTTAGCGCAGCCAGAAACTCAGAATGAGCGCTATGAGAATGAACCACAACAGTAGCTGTGAAACCAACACAATGAGCTGAAAGGCATGAAAGTCCACTGTGGACCTGAGTAACTGCAGAGTGGTGAGATAAGTCACTGTGGGCTACTTTCACAGTTGATATAGCAAAAATACTTTAACTGCCAATATCAAAACATCGACATTTTATACCATTCAGCTCATATAGTCTAAAGGTCTATCTAGGTTCAGGTGCAAGTCTAGGTTTAATACAGTGCTCAGTCCAAGGAGCAATCAGGACTTTGTGATGTCACAGCAAAGAAGTCACCGGCCTCAGTTCCGCCCCAAGCCCCGCCCAACTGGGGCCACCATCCAGCTTGGCAGGACTTTTGTGAAACAGTCACCAACCTCTTGTTCCTAGAGCTCCAAAGAGAGGAGCTCTAACCTCTCCTCTCAGCCACAGAGAGGAAATGTTAAACTGCATTGACACTGTGGCTGAACTTTTCAAAATGTGAAATGTGTCAATACACACTAAACATTATATTTTTTTGATTGGTTCTTATAGACAATGGGCAAAATGAAACCCTTTATTACACTAAAATGTGAAAAAGCTAAGCTTATGAGGTTTTCGTGTTAAAGCTGGTTTAAATGTATGCTGCAGGGCAAGAAATCTGGAAAACTTCCAAGTAAGGACTTCCAGGCTTCATGCAGGTGGAGAGAATTTCCCGGATCAGCTGATAGCTATCATAAACTACTAATGCTTCTTCCTAAAGAAGAAACAGAATACAGCAAACTAACTGGGCTTCTCATGCCCAGATTATGTTGAGCGCTGAAGGCAACAGGGAGTGAACACGGTGTTAACAGTTGGAAAAGGAAGAAAACACCCATAAACCACGAATGACCCTCTCTGGATGTTGTAATCTAAAGACCTGAAAACTTTAAGTGTCATTAAGTTGCCTCAACGGGTTAAATCGATCGGATCCATGAGCTCAAAGAAGCTTTCAGCGGGTCAGGGTGTGTGTGTGTGTGTGTCGGGGGTCGGATTTTTCCTCACCCTGAATTCCTCCAGGAGCCGGTACACCTTGCCCCCGTAGACGCAGACCCGGGACACGGCCTCGCACACCGGACAGCACTCCTTGTATCTGATCCGCGTGCACCGGGGGTGGATGCGGGGACACTTGGGTCGGACGCACACGGGACCGTCCACGGTGCACGTGCACGGGCACGCTGTGGGGCTCGGGTAGTACACCTCTCCGATGCCGTAGACGAACCCGTGGTCGTCGATGCACCACTTGCCCCGGTAGTCTCCGAACTCGTAATCCAAGTCGCTTTTGGATGAGTATTCCGCCGCGACGCGCGGCAAAAGGAGCGGCAGCAGCAGCAGCAGGTAGAGCTGGATGAGTGCGGCGGGGAGGCAGCTGGAAGCGGGGTACCGGGGGTGCCGGGGGCTCATGGTGGACAGGTTTCCCGCACATCCACACTGTCCGTCTGTTGATCTGTTGCGCTCCAGTGAGCGTCTCCTCCCACCAGGAGCGTCAGTGACGCGCGTTTAGGCGCGTCAGTCCGGAGTGTCCCTGAGACACTGCTCAGTTCATTTGTCCAACCATCCATTCATCTAGGCCACATTATGGAGCCAGCCAGGGAAGTCCAACACGTTTATAAACACAAAATAATGACTACTTCAGTGGAGCTATGTTATTTTATTTTGGTTGATTTGATTTAAATGCACTTTAGTTAGTTTAGTTTAGTTCAAGTCGATTTTAGTTCCTATTTCATTTTGGTTTAGATTGATTAACTTCAGTTTAGTTTGGTTTAGTTTTGTTTCTTGATAACAGAACTATTCATTTAGGTCTCCATACATCAAGTTGTGCTAATTCCATTTTTCCAAAAGCTTTTTGCTTCTTATTGTAATTTGTTGGGTAGTTTGATTATTTTCTTTTATTCCCTTTGAAAGTATAATGTATTCTGTATGGGACGCTGCATTTAGTTGAATTTAGTTTAGTCATTTGCACAGGAAAAGGGATTGCTGATTGTGACAGGACCTTAGCTGCTGAGGATGATGACGATGATGATGGACCAACTTTATGATAGGCGTCCTAAACTGATGCTTAATCCAATGTTAATGATAAATGATAATTATTCTGGTGTTCTGTGTGAAGGTGGCACTAACTTCATCACATCTTCTTTTAATTCTTTATTTCTTCCTCATCTTGTCAGGACTCCAGAAGCCAGTGTTAGCGCTCCCTGGTGGACACGAGTCCTAACACAGCACCAAGAGTTCCACTTTCCCAATTTAGTTGCATGTGGAATAAATTAATCTTGCACTTTTTAAATGTAAGAATTAAATAGCAGGTTTTAATGTGCTTTTATTTCTGCATTTACTTTTGTTAAGGTATTGATGTTTTATTTTTGATATCAGCATCACATCAAATCAAATCAAATCAAATCAAATCAAATTTATTTATCATTTATCATTCATCAAGGCACTTTACACATAGAGCAGGTCTAGGTCAAACTCTTTATGGAGTAGTTAAAGAGACTCAACATATCCCTCCAAGACGGAAAAAACTCCCTTTAAGAGGCAGAACTGGGCTCGGGGGGGGGTGTCAGCCATCTGCCTCTACTTGTTGTGTTGAGAGAGGGAGAGCTAGGGGGGGCAGAGAGAGAAGTAAAGGCAGTGAGAGAGACACACACAGTGAGCTCGAGCGTGAAGGAGAGGGGGGGGGACTCGATAGAGGGATGGAGAGAGAACAAGAACAGGAGGAGAGAGGACGACATGGAAAATACAAACAAAATATACAGAAAACATACAGTGATTGATGAAACCTGGTAGTTCTAAATGTGCACTAGTAAATATTAGCAGTTGGGGAGAAGAAGAGGTTACAATGGGAAGTGAATTGTAGTGTGTAATGATAACTAATGGTAACTCTTTCAGCAGCAGGTACTGAGGGAACATGGAGCAGAGATGATTCAGCACCTGTAGGACGGGGACAGGAAGAGAGAGGGCAGGAGGGACAAAACAGACTACAGGAAGAGACAAAGTTAGAGACATGTAATGTTGTAATGTACATGCATGGGGGAGAGAGAGAGCCACAGAGAGACAGAGAGGGGGAGAGGGACAGAGAGAGAGAAAAGGAGGGAGAGAGAGGTGCTCAGTGCATCCCCCAGAAGTGTAGGCCTATAGAAACATAACTAAAAAAGATAGTGATGAAACCTCAAATGTTTAAATACAAGCTCTGCCATAAAGGAAGGATTTAAGCCTGATCTGGAAAACTGCAACAGAGTCACCCCCTGGACCAATACTGGGAGTTGGTTCCATGGAAGAGGAGCCTGATAGCTGAAAGATCTGCCTCCTGATTTACTCCTGGAGACTCTAGGAACCACAAGTAAACCTCCATACAGAGAGGGAAGTGATCTCCTGGGACAATAAGGAACTCTGAGCTCTCTGAGATATGATGGAGCTTGGTCATTAAGACCTTTGTACGTTAGGAGAAGGATTTTAACTTCTATTCTGAATTTTACTGGGAGCCAATGCAGAGAAGCTAGCATAGGAGAAATCTGATCCCTTTTTCTAGTTCCTGTTAATATTCATGCAGCAGCATTCTGAATCAACTGAACGCTTTTCAGAGAATTGTTGGGACATCCTGATAGCACTGAAATACAGTGGTCTAGGTAAAAAAAATACAACAGCTATTTTTTTACTTCCTCTTGAGATATAATGTTTCTGATCTTCTAAATATTGTTTAGGCAAAAGAAGGCTGTTCTAGAGACCTGTTTTATATGAGGGACAAAGGACATGTCCTAATCAAAAATTACTCCAAAATCCTAATAGTGGAACTGGAGGCCAAACTAATGCCACACAGAGTGGTTACATGATCAGATAATACTTCTCTACGATGCCTAGGGCCAAGTACAGTTTTGTCTGAGTTCAGAAGTAAAAGGTTGCAGGTCATCAATATTGCCTAAGGGAAGCAAATGAAGCAGGGTGAAAAGGATTAGACCAAGAACAGAACCCTGTGGAACTCCATGATTAACTAAAGTGCGTGAGGAGGAACCATTGTAAACATATGCAAATTGACATCTGTCAGATAAATATGACTTGAACCAGTTTAGTGTGGCTCCTTTGATCCCAATTTCATTTATCAGTCTTTGTAATAGAATATTATGGTCAATGGTTCCATAAGCAGCATTAAGAGCTAACAGGACAAATATGGAGGCCAATCTGTTGTCTGAAGCCTTTAGAATGTACTTGGTAGCTTTTACCAGTGCTGTTTCTGTGCTATGATGGACTCTAAAACCTGACAAACTCTTCAAACAAGCCATTCCTATGCAGATGTTCACATAATTGGCTCACAACTGCTTTTGCAAGAATTTCTGAGATGACGGGGAGGTTAGGTTTTATGAGGAAGTTTAATCATAGCAATTTTAGAAGGCTGTGGTACATAACCAAGAGATGAATTCACACACGATTTAATGTATAAACACATTTCTATAGCTTGTTTGTTTTTCCGCTAGGATGTATTATATAGTCTTACAAATAGCTACAGTATATTGAATGCTATTTTTTCCCTGCTTTAGTTACAAAAATGTAAACAATTGGCATTTTGAAGTAATCATGTGCATACACATGATGAAATTATGAAATATGTTAGTTAAATTGATAATATTGGTTGATATTTCTTTTCACAGCTGTAATTATTCAAATTTGGACCCTGTAGGTCATTTAGCACTGTGCTTACATCTGCCTTATTATAACTTAAGGGTGTAAAATCAACCTCAAGCAAAAGTTTTGAAAAAAAGAAAAAAAAAAAAAAAGGTAAAAAACAAAACAAAAAAAACTTCAATGTAGCCACTGACTGAGAAATCACTTTTATTTGGATAGATAAGTTTGGACAGTACAAAAAAAAGATGCAAAAAACAGAGGCATATTACTAAAAACAGTCCCAATTCAAGTAAGAAAATAGTCCTTTAAAATGCATAAGTGTCCGAGGTTACATTTGGATGAGGGTAGCCTGTGCATTTTTCCGCTGAAGTTGTTGAACACTTGTGTTAACAGGAATATCCAGCCTAAAAAGGACCGATGTAAGCTCTTAGATAGATTAAACACCAGTTGGGCTCTTTCAACATAAATGCAATGAAAACAACCAACAAACAATCATGTCAATCATTTTATACTAAACAAAAGTTACTTTACCTTCCACAAATTCAGAGAAGCCCTGGACACCAGCCCGTCGCTTAATCTTTCTCTTCGCACTTCATAGGTCTTGTCCAACATTTAAACAAGAGCCTCAGCTCTTTGACTAAAGCTTCTTTGTTCAAATACTGACAGGTTGACAGTTAGCATTTAGTACAACATGCAGAGGAAGGGTGCACCAATTATTCAAATGCATCACTTCCACGATCACCAGAAGTGTCATCTGTGGCGAAAATGATACATGTTCAAATTGGCATCTGATTGGAATAGTACAAGTTGATTATATTTGTCTAAAAGGTTTCACTAGTCTTAAAAAAAACAAACAAAAAAAAAACAAAACCACACACACAAAGTGGAGCTAACAGCAGTTTTGAACATCAAAGGAAGTGAAGTAGAAAATTAAGGGCTTTTAAAAGGATGAAGGCAGAGGATGATGAGTCCTCTCATGCATTATTTACCTGTTATCACCAAACATTAAATATATATATGTATATATTTAAACCCGTTGAGTTGAGTCTTATTTCATAGAAGTAGGAGGGCTGATTTAAAGGTTTATACATACAGAAATTTCAGCCACTTCTAACAGTATGAAGCCTACACAGGATGTATGTATGTGTTTCCCTGCAAACATATCCTGGCAACGCTTCATCCTGTCGACGTTTATTTTGTGTCATAGACAAGTTCGTACCGTGGAAGACAGTACACACTGCTACACAACATCAGGGCCTTTTAAACAGCACTTACACACAGGATTACAGCTAGGATGGTATATCTAGGAAAACAAAAGAAGGCAGCTACTGATAATTTGAAGTGGTAAGGTGAAATAGTAAAGTGAATCTCTTTGGGTTTTTGGCTGCTGCCTGAAGGAGTTGTAGGTAGGTGAAGCTAGTTTAAAGGTGTGGCAGGTCATACAGCATTATCTGATAAGCCACTATGATGCCTCAATAGCACCACACAATGCCAGGCTCCCTATATTTAACTGTGCACTGTTAACTCGCGTGACCTTGGATTGCGGGAAGTGCATCTTCAACATTTTAAAGATGAAGAAAATAACCAGCGCTTTAAAAATGGAGAAAAAAATGGTTTGTGGCCCTGTGAAGAATCAGTTGTAAATGTGGCCCTGGAAAACTGGAAATGTATCTGAGGTAAGAGGTGGATTTTGGATGAAAAGCAGAAAGTGAAGAGTTAAGGTGAGATGCCCATGTGTGACGTTATTGCTAAACATTTGCGGTGTAATTCTAGGCCGTTTTCAATCTGTATGTGATGCTATAAGACGAAAGAAAAAAATGATAATTTCAATTATATAATTAGAAGAGTTCTTATAATGCGAAGAGAACAAACTAGGTCTGGTCAGCTTGTACTCTTTGGTGACATTTCAATGATGTCGCGTGGTTGTTATATTAAAGGAAAAAAAAAAAAAAACCACAACCAAATAAACAAAAACCTGAAGATCTAAGTCCAAATGTTTCTATTTGGTCCAGATGATGAAAATTCTACATACAGCAGCTCTTGTGTGAAATAAATGTTAAGTTACAAACAGACCCTCAACCATTCAGCACTGTTGTGCTAAAAGCAACACATAACTCCCGCTTGTTCCACAACAGCTGTTCACCCACGGGTGGGGAGCTGCAGCACAGGGAGGACATCTACAGCTACCACTTTGCATCTAAACACACCGACTATTACATATCATAATGTTGGCTGCTCTGGCTAGGGGGTAGTAGTGGTGGTGGGGGAGGGGCTGGTTCTTCTGAGGCAGGTGGAGGAGGAGGTGCTGTTGATACAACATTAGGATTAGCTACACTGGAAGTAGCTTCTGGGGTCGCTGGGGTGTCTGGGGCTGTTACTACCGGTGTGCTTTCTGAGGGTGGAGGGGGCATGCTGTTGCTGCTGCTGCTGCTGCTGCTGTCATCGCTCGGGGTGCTGCTGCTTGGAGTGCTGCTCTCCCTGGGGGGCTCAGGGGGAGGAGATGCTTTATCAGAGGCAGAAGCAGGAGGATCAGATGGAGGGAGTGCAGCAGGACTTGGGTCTGAGGAGGCCTCTGCAGGTGCTGCTTTATCTGGAGAGGGAATAAAGGATCGAGAGAGGTTTACTTTAAATGATAATGAAACATTCTGAAGAATAAGGTAAGCAGGTGGAGATGGTGACATTGTACATTTTTGTTATTGTCATCCTATCCTGTTAAAAAGGTAAAGTGATGTTCTGGTCTCTAAATGCTCTGACTGATCCAGCACCATTGTTGGTTCCTACTGCTGTCTTTAAGAAGCTCACTCAGACCCAGAAGTTCAGTATTTGGAGTTTTGGAAAACATGCTTGACTATTTGAGGGCCAATGAACATAGTGATCACATAGACCTTCTGCTAAGAGGACACTGCTTGTTGGACAAAGGCAAGATAAACTAGAGTGTGTGTTTGTGTTCATGTAAAGTATTAGCTGTCACTAAAGAACTGCCTCAAGACTGTTTATCCCAAATTCACACTTTTCCTCTGGAAATAAGTAAGAAGAGAAAACGTAGAATATTGATGTCATTATGCAGTCAGTTCCCGTTACACCAATATAAGATGTAATTACTGGAACTTTTATAAACAATAACTCTCATGATACGTAAACATTTAAATAATAAATAAATTAAACAATTAATAATAATAATGGAATTAAACATAACTAAGAGCAAATATGTGCAGAGAGAAGTCATCGCTGAAATGACTAAGTGAAATCTGAGTGCTTAACATGTCAATTAAAGCTTTGGATATTAAATCTTAAAACAAGTACCTGCTGTCACTGGCGGGGGCATGTCATCCTCCTTAGTCCCAGTAGTGGGATTAGCTGTGTTTTTAGCATTAGCACTGCTCTGCTCTGCAGCTTTGTTCCCAGCAGCCTCTTGCTGCTGCTGCACTGCCTGCTGAGCAGCTTTCTCTGCCTGCTCAGCCGCCTCGCGCTCCCTTTCCTCTGCTCTACGCCGGGCCGCCTCCTCAGCTGCAGCCATTTCTGCTGCAAGTTTCTCCATATCCACTTCCACCTTCTGGCTGCACAGCTGAAAACACAGGAAATACTGGATTTAGCATCATACAGATTCACATGTGTATTGAAATGAAACATACTATGATATATTTCCATTTACCTAAAGGACATTGTTGAAAATAAAATGTCAATGTCACTCAATAAAGACTGTTCACTGTAATGTGTGAAAGTAACTCAAAAAAAAAAAAGGAGAAATAAACGTTTTGTTTTTGTATGTTGCATGTTGTTGTGTGTTTTGCATTGCTCCAGAATGGACGTTGCAGCTTCTTAACTACAAAAAGCTGCGAGGGGTTAAATAAGGAGAATGCTTGCGATGCTCATGATACAGGAAAAAAGTCAGGTTCTCATCCATATGTGCATCTGTTTATATTTTTCTCGCAAACAATTGTAACATGGCCACAAGTTTACAAGACAAAAAAGGCCAGACAATGAAGAAGAGAGTGATGCGGTAAAGGTATGTTCCCCCAACTGACCCCTTCTCCATACTGCCATATGGTGCACAGGTGCAAATAACTGTAAGCCAACACTACCACTGTTCCCATGTGACGTGCAAGCTTCCAGGGTCAATACAGGGTGCAACAAAGACAATGCTTAGATAGCAATCGCAATGCACGGCATATGGCTCCAGCGGATGATTTGAAGGTTCTATCTTTAACTGATCTGGAGTTTTGCCCATTCTTTTGAACAGAAATGATGAAAAGATAAATCGACTCCAAAGCCTCTAATATTTACTGTCCAAGCCTTTCTGTCTTTATTCTGTATTTACAATACACTCAGACCTCTTTCTCCTCACTCAGAAAATACAGGATTGATGCAAGACTGTTTGGCTATACAAACAGCTGACAGCTAGGCCTCTGAATGAGTCACTCTGATTAGCTGTGACATCACCCACTGGAGCCAATAGGAGGGTCTGATGTAGGGAGGTGATTCCAGACATCACTAGCACAGATGAAGGATGAATATTGCCATTACCAAACAAAAATAAAGCAACAAAGATCCAGTTAAAGTGTCTGATCCCAATCTCACTTCTTGTAGTTCAGGAGATTAGTGACTAAATTAAATGTCACATATGAACAAGTCTAGCTCAAACCATGGCAAAGCAATGAGGCTCTAAAAATGATCTGAGATTTTGAAGTCTATACAGTTCTGTGGGCTTAAGATAGTTAAATTATTGATGATGCCTCCTTTTCACTACACACGCAGGTGTCTGTGAGAATGTGAATGAGCAGTACTATACCCGCTTCAGTTCAGTGTTGAAAGAGTCAGTGGTCTCCAGGAAGCGCCTCTTCTTGTCTTGGTGACGATCCTCAATCTGCAGAAGTTCAGCTTCCAGCTTCCTCTGAAAGTAACCAGACATACATGATGACGCAAGAGGAAAGAGAGGCCACAAAACATGGTGTCAACGAGGATTCCCTCTTGCTAGCCTACCTGGTGCACCATTAGAGACTGGACCTGCCTCTTGAGGACCTGCATGCGGGCCGTTGTGACCACAGAACGGACGTCAGGCACCACAATCTCACTGAGGATGTCGCTGATGAGTCGGTGGTTCCTCTGGAAGCGAGCAGCTGCAGTGTGCTTCACTGAAAATCCGTCATCATAGTCTAGGCAGAAGAAAAAAAAAAAAGAATAGGTGGGAATGTTAACAGGATACTAACCCATTATTAAAGATGTAATATCTTAACTGAGATTTTACAACTTGCCATCTGGATCCTCGGCAGGCTGAATGCTCATGTACGGCTCCCCTTTGTCCATACGACTCTGCCTCTGCCTGCTCTCCTCTTCCATCGCAGCTTCAGCCCGGTTCTTAGCATTGATGTAGGCCAGGTAGGCCGGGGAGTTGTGATAAGCCTTCAAGGAGTCATTATATTCAATCTGAAGAGAAAGACAGAGGAGGAGATAAACGATAGATAGATAAAGACAGTTCTCCAAAGGGACTTCCCTAAAGTCCTCAGACACCTTTCAATGCTTTTGTTTGATTTTTACTACAAGTGAACTTCTAATTGCCCCCATCAGGGTGGGTGTGTGAAGGGTGGTTTCCATTGTAATAGACCTCGATAGCCCCAAGTAAGTGTATTTTTCATACCAACACTATTTGAGCTTTCATAAATGTTTTTTCAGACCATGGCTTCTTGAAGACTAAAAGACAGTGGAACAGTGTGAAAATCCTGATCAGTGCAGACCTGCATCCCTTAGGTCCACTCACCTTCTCGGCCTCATACTCATTCAGGTAGTCTTGTTTCTCCTCATCAGTCAGGTCCCTCCACATTCCTCCAATAATCTTCCCAATCTCCCAGAGCTTCAGATCTGGGTTGGATGCTTTCACCTGGTCCCATACCTTACATACACACACAAACACAGGACACAAACACGTGGACAGCAGAAGAGATTCCCCCACACATGCGTGCGTACACATGCATGCGTACACACACACACACACACACACACACACACACACACACACACACACAAAGATAACACATGGTCACAACAGGCCAAGTGCAATTTAACAGTAAATAATGTCAAGATAAGATAGAGAAAGAACTAGAAGGAAGAAAAAGTGCACGGGATAGATAGTCTACTGGACAGGCTGATCTACTGGTAAAAAGCATCATGTAGTGCAAAAAGCAGATAGAATTGAAAGAAATACTTTTAAAAGGCAGAATTGCTGGTTTTACATTAACAAGAATTTTCAGAGTAGAGTTTGTCAGAATCACAGCTGTTAAACTAGATGCAGTGAAGTCAAATAGGGAAATAAAGGGGCAGGAGCAGCTCATGCTTGCACATGCTTGTTATTTATCTTTAGCACTGACAAACACTATTGTAAGCCAACTGGATAACAAAGTGGAAAGTCTCCACTAGATGGTTGAGGTGGTGGTGAGGCGTCATGGCTTGGCTGTCTCCCACCCTCAAACCGCTGCACCTTTTCAGGGGGATGGGAGGACAAGCAGTAAAAGCAGACACCGTGGATGGGTGTCTTACCTTCCTGCTTACCTTCCGGCTGTACCGCATGTAAGGCATCAGTGGCTTGTCTGGAGGCTTGGGAGGCTTTGGGACAGTGATGCCTGAGGAGTTCTGTAAGAGGAGGAGAGAAAAAGAGGAGAGTGGGGTAAAACAGGGGATAAAAGAATAAATGGGGATATAGGTGAATGAGAATCAAAAAAAGAAGAACAGAGGTTCAGAGAGGGGAGAGAAAGGAAATAAGTGTCAAACGTCCAGGTGATTGTTGTACACACAAACATGAGACAATTCATAATGAAGTGGCCTTGAATGTTTTCTAAAAACTAAATAAAAAGATAACTGACGCATGTCAAGGCATTTACTTGCATGAATAGATAGAAAGTCATTTCAGCAGCAAACGCTTGCATGGCTTAAAAACTGCTTGGTGATAAAATGATACACAATCACCAAGAACTGTAATCAATAACATAATAAACCCACACACAAAAATGTGTTGACGATTATCATGAGGAGTCAAACATCTGCACAAAATCAAGAAATCATGGCATGGTTCAGATATTTAAAACTGGGTAAACTTTAGCTCAATATTAATTACAGAGGCAGAAACATTTACTACGATTTGAACAGGTAGCATGGCTAACCCAGCAGTATGCAGACAGTCTGCAGTGTAAGCACCAGTAGCCAAGCCCTCAAACAGGCCTCTTGTGGCTTCAACCCTCAGCAATGGCCATGTCTGTACCTTGTTCTGTGTCAGCTCATACACAATCAGGGACAGAGCAAGTGCAAAGTCATATGTTTAAGCAAGACAAGATGTTAGTAAGAATGGTGGAAGGCTTGAAGGGCAAGAAGGGGCTCAGTAGATCTATATATGGCTGTTGATACTGTGGCAGGAAACATTGAATTTACATTGTCAAAACTGATCAATATGTAAAAAAAAACTAAAAAAAAACCCCAAAGCATTTGGCAATATTTTTGGCCACATCACCTGGCCTTGGCTTTAAGTAATTTAAACATGCTCCCAAGATGATTCAAAGCATTACAAAGGGAAAGAGTGTGGCTTCAGTGGGATGTTTTAAGTTCAGATTTAAAGACTAATTTCATGTTTTGTGGCCTGAGAATTGAAGAGAAGAATTTTATTGAAAATAAAAACAGGCATTTAATACCTGTTGGAGATTACTGCTTTAATTCTCCACTTCACCTAAAGAGGCATGAACACTGGAAAAACTACAGCCACTGGACAGATCAGTATCAGCTGACCAAAGCAAGGAGGGATTAATTTCAAGCAAATGTAATTAAAGCTGAGATCCACATCCTCTGACTCCTACAGATTTTTTTTTTTGCTGTGATCATTCCTCTGCTCCACACTGACGACTTACAGAGCTCTTCTGGGTGTAACTCGGTACAAGTGATGGATGGCAACATTAGAATAATAGAATTCAGCTGAAGCTAATGTGGGGCTGAAGCTGCCTGAATTAATCAAATCAAATGGGTCTTTTAGGACACATTTCCCTTGTTAATGTTGTCTTCTCCCACTAATCCTCAGCACAGGAACACTTCTTTAGGTAAACCAAACTCTGAAATGTGTCTTTGCCCCGAAGGCCTGTCAGTTTAGTTCAGAATTATTATTTTTATCATCACCATATTGTTATGAGCTGTACTCAAGTTTAAATTAAAGATCCACCAACTTGTTAAGAAATGTAAATTAATTTACTTAGAGGTGCTTTGGTGGCAAAGCTGACCACTCACCTCAATGAATATAAGTAGTTATCGTCATACACTAAGCCCAACTGTTGTGCACTTCGTACAATTTAGGAAATGATGAGCTGGTAGGGGCTTGAAAATTAGCCTTTAGATCTAAAAACCCAGATGCCCCAGAAAAAGAAGTTTATATTCCCCTACACCTGCTGTTGATTTCTGACTCCTGATCTGAATCTGTTACTGTCACCAACAGTATTATTATTAATCTTTATTTCCCAATCTTTGGCTTATCAGTCACCAAAATATCTTACCTCCATCTAAAAATAATTTAAAAAAATTTTAATAAACTTATGCTCTATCAATTTGATCAATACCTTTTTTTCATAATCTCACCAGCCTCTCTATAAGCCCCACAGGATGAGCCTTTGTAATTATGCTGCCTTTCCACTTTTAATATTTAGTCCACGACATTTGCTTACTTCTCCCCTCATGCTTATCCTAAACCCCATACCCTTCCTCCATCAATTCATTACCCTGCTGGAGCCTCCGGAGCTCCCTCCCAGCCGGAGGTTGTTGTAGGCCAGATGGCTGTAAGGGTTGTAGCCCACAAACCCAGGGGTGGAAGGCATTTGCTGATGGAAGACAAATGAGACAAAACACGAATGAGAAATGGCTCACAAACAAGAGGAGGAAGAGGGAGAAACATAAATAAGTGAAAAGGGAAGGGAAACATGAAAATATATGCTGGGTTTTTGATTGTTTTTTTGTTTGCAGCTAACCCCAACTTGTTTGTTTTCGATGACGGCAATTGAGCAGCTGGCTGGGCTTCATAATGGGAGCACTTATGGACCAGGACCATAGAACCTTGTATTTAACAATATGACCATAACACTGCACCTCAACTTTACATTATCTTTGTTGTATACTAGAGGTCGACCGATATTTGCCATTTCCTAATATATCGGCATCGGCCGATATCTGTGTTTGGTAGCACCGATTTAAAGTCAGGCACGTCTGTGGGCAGCCCCGTGTTATTAGTGCGGTGGAACATGCTGCACATGCAGAATGCAGATGCATGTTCTGTGTCAAGTGTCATATACATTTTCATTAAACCATACACAAATGTTGCTGGTTGCAGCACTACTATTATTTTTATTATATATATATATATTTTATATTTTTCAGTTAAATTGATTTTTATTTATGAAGTTGTATTTATTTTATTTAAATGCATATTTAAGTTTACAGTTATGTTCCAACAAATTTGAAAAATTCAGCCTGATAAATGCTCTAAAACTTTTATGTAATTGATTGACAGTTTTTTTATATTACCTGTTTTATATATTTAATACTTGGTCAGTTTATTGATTTGTTTGGTTAACTTTATGGTTCAAGTCAGTGATTAATAAATGATATGGAGTTAAGAAATGTTGTGCATCCACTTGTTATTGTGAGTTTGACATTTTAACATGCAAATAAAGTGAAAAACTTCTAGATATCGGCCCTAAAAATCAGGCAAAAATAAATAAATAAATAAAATCAGCAGCACATATTGGCCATCGGCTGACCCTGACCTCTAAATATCGGCACCGGTTATTGAAAAACCCATATCAGTCGATCTCTATTGTATACTGCTGAATGTTAGGAAATGAAAAGCTACGAAACATACATTTTTGATTCCTTCACTGTACAATCTACCAACATTAAAAATGATTTGAGGTCTTAAATCAGATTTCAAAGCAGCTTGTTCCTCATTACCGACAGTGTTTATAACAAAGACATGAGGCAAACTTGCCACGTTGCAAGAGCTTTGATAAGAGGTGGTATGGCAGGAGAAAACAAGAGCGAGAGCAATGATGGGGAGGTCCAACAAAATTTGTGCCAACTTGTATGCGTTTCAGACAGAAGAGATTCAACTAAGGAAATATAAAACATGAATAAAGAGCGAATCAGACTGTATGAAAGAAAGATAAAAAAATGAACCAAAAAGAGTCACTAACATGTACTACCAGTGAAATAACAGGACCCTTGGCTACAAAACGGTAAATAAAACGAGGACTGAGAAGTGTGCACTTACTGTTGTTGGGGCGGGGGGAGGGGGAGGGGCGTAGGATGGTCGTTCTGTGGGAGAAAGAAAAATAAGAAGCTTTAGTCAAATGTAACAAATACACACACACACAGAGCCTGCTGCCTGAATATTAGTGACATAAGATTATCAGAACAAAACAGATGTCACATCTAATCTCTTTTGTAAATGATTTGGATTCTCAATGAGCCAATTTGATCAGTCATTTTGTGAATTAAAAGTTTTATTTTGGAGATTTGGCTCATTCTCCAAGCAAGGTGTTTTTGGTTTAACATTACTGCACTATAGGTGACAACTTTGTGTCCTCTTAGCTGTTACAACAGCAGAAGGTGATAAAGTTAGCAGCTCTGTGTTGACATCGATGCTGATCAGAGCAAGCCCCGAATAAACACGATACTGTATGTCCACTGTAAAGGCATTTGGCCCAATTTGTAATGACCACTGAAGCCTTTTCCTTTGCAGACAGAACCCTGGTATCTGCAGGTCTTATGGTTTTTGTTTTATTTTTTTAACCAGTGGGAAAGAGGGATTGTAGTATTTGCTTTGTTTCTAGTCCAATTGCATTAAAAAACAAAGTATTTTTAGAAGTGATAATAGTACAAATGTGAATTTAGATGTTTTAACAAAAATGGAATTCATTTAAATTAGAAAATTTTAAAAAGTCCCTCACTCCTTTCAGTCTCTCTTTCAGCACATTCTGCCACTACAACAACCACAACTTGCATTGTTTTCCTCTTGTGAGCCTCTGTTTAACGTTGCAATTTATCAAGGTTAGCTCTAACAACTGTTTTTCTGCATTATAGTGCAGTTGAAAGTAAAGTTAACTTTCACAAGATGTAACAAGTTACTTAAAAGGGGATACAAACGATGAATGATAGCTAAGAGAAGCAGCGACTCTTGACTGGTGGTTATTTACTGATACATCGAGCTTTCGATACTCTCTTCAATATCATCAGAAAGTGCATTTTCGACACTACCAATAAGACCTTTATTATCTTACTTGACATCGTGGCTGCAGGCTGGAGTTAAGGGGAAGAAGGCATTCTCGTACTGGTAAACCTAAATCGGAATACGGAAAAGGGTAAATACATAAATAAACAGCATTCTTTCAACATCAACTACTCCGCGCTTGCTTGTTAGAAAAGGCAGAAAGAAGAAAGAAGAAGACTGACTACTGGTGCTAGCGTTAATAACAACAACGGCTGACGGGGCCTGGCATACCGGGCCTGGCCTATTAGCCGAAGCAGTTCACCGAAGACATTATTTGCCTTATAGTGGCACATACATCGACGTCTAATTCATTTTAAAGCATGAGCACACAAAGTACGTGTTTATTTAAAGAGACACTTCTGAAGTGTACAGCGCTTTCAGGATGTTTGTATAAACATCACTACTGAAGCTAAAGTGAGACACAATACCAGCTCCCGCTAGCTACACATAGGAAGGTTTTTACTATTGCAAGCTAAAACACCAAATACAAAGAAAACACAATTTGAGCGGTTTTGCATCAAAGTAAAAAAAAGTATTAAATATTATATCAAATTTTCAAATAAATATGCTAGAAACAACGAAAACGTACTTGCTCACTCGTCCTTTGTTCCCACTATGGGCCCCCGAGTCCGCCTTTCTCAGACAGTCCGGAAGTATTATCTTTGTTCCGGTGGAAAGGGCACTTCAGAATAAAAGTCAAATGTTGGTAAACGTCTGCAAGGGACTTCAACAGATGTTCATTTTCTACCAATAGGCAGTCTGAAGTACACCCCTCAGCTCTAACTAAATAAACATTAAGCCCATATTTTTAGGCCAAGATTATGTTGACTAGATAACTTGGTTTTAGGGAACAAATACAGATATGAACCAGTCATTGTTTGCTTTCCTTGGTTTCAAGCCTTACCCAATAACTTGTGCATGCCATGCCCCCTTGTGTCCAGTACATGGATTTAAGAGAGGCTGAGTTTTGGGAAATAATCCTCTTTTCTTTCAATACTTGTTTGGACAAACAAACAAGTTTTCTAATGTTTATATTGGACATTTAAGCCTGGCCTTAAATGTCCAATATAGTAGAATCAACTGGGGAACAACCTCAAGTACTTTGGTTTTCACTGAAGAAACATGACAACACGGAGCTCTGGCACCCACAACAGGATTTGGTGGCAACCAGTCTATGTGTTCTCATGAGATAGGTGGGGGAAGCATGGCACATACCCGAAGAAGATCCCGAGAAAGGATTTCAGTTGCTAATTTCAGTAAAACACTTTACAACAGCATCTTTCTTTCTCTCAAAAGTTCAAGATGAAATTCAAGATGGAAGTGTTTTTCTACCTTTTATGGTTGAATAAAACAGTTCTTTATCAAAGATACAATACATTAAGTTTTTGAGTAATGACCCCAAAACTTATTCTAAGGGGGCCATCGGGCCTCAATCAACTCCCCTTATTTATGATATAATAAGCCTGTGTGAGTATCAATACGAATCAATTGATCTTCCCATCCCTGTTTACCATTCTGATGCATTCTAGTGGCAGTGATTTAGCTCAGTCCTTCTGCATATTCAGCATTCATTTTATTTTCAGCCGAAAATCATTCTGATCAGTGATACAGAAAAAAGGCCAGTAAAGGCCTTCCCAGACAAGACTGTGATTATCTTTTTTTTTTACCTGTCCTGTTCATCAGCTGGGGCAGGCAGTACGAATGCTCCTGGTGCCTTGTGCTGAAACAGTTTTACTCTGTGAAGGAGTCTGTCCTACTCCTGTCGCCATTTGCGTTTAACTGTATTGGCAATGGTATTAGTTTTGCTGGTAAAGCTACCGGGCTGAGGCTCAGGAGTGGATAGAAAGAGAGAACAGGAACAGGATAGGGAAGACGGGGGGGGGGGGTACAAAAACAACAACAACAACAACAGCAGCAGCAACACTATTAACATGGGGAAGACAAGTACACAGAAACGACAACAACAGCAACAACAACAATATCAACATAAACCGTGGGTTTTCAGGGTTTTCCATGCAATATGAGTTGTGCACCTTGTATGTATGCGTGGGTATATGTGTAAGCTGTGGGTAGCTGACTGTAGCTGATGTGGGGGGCCGCAACAACATGCCCCCGGCCCGGGATAGCAGGCAGGTCAGGACCGAGCCACCAGGGCACCCAGCAACCCCCAGAGCACAGGCAGCTCAGCACCGAGGAGGCCGGCCCCCGCCCCAATATTATTAATATCACTTAAGAATTTGTATTGTTGTTTTGCTTATGGGTGATGTTAAAGATTAACAGAAATATGTTCTGCATCCCCTTTGTAAGTTTGTAAATTTGGGTGAAGTACCAAGGAACCAAACAATCTGATATTCACGAGATATAATCAATTTACATCATAAAATGTTTTCCTGTTAACGATTAATATCAAATTCAGTTGCTCCACAGCTCAACATATGGTAACCAGGACTACCACCTGATTTGATTACAAAAGGCAACAGGCCATGTATTTGCCATGGCGGGTCACATTTAACCATGTGATTGGATGGCTCCAAGCAGACTTTTGTAATTTCCGCAACTGCTCACAGTATGCCTTCTCAGCTGTAATAACAGGGGGATAGGTAGCCAGACGGAAGTGGATACGGGGATATACAGTAATCCCTCGCTATATCGCGGTTCACCTTTCGCGGTCTCAGTGCATCGCGGATTTTTAAAAATATTCAATGTATATTAATATCGCAGATCCCTCGGTACATCGCGGGTTTCTGCGGCATTTGGCTTAGCGTTTCAAGCACACACGTTGACTTTTCTAACGTGAACCAACTACTGGCTACAGGTAAGCTATTATATCAAGGGGGAGATTGCATTTCAACACTTTTGAACTTAGATGATTTTGTAAATTGTTTTGCTGCAAACCATGATAATCGCAGAATACAGTTGTTGTAAGATGAATGTGTGACAAATGAAATGAGTACAATGTTCTCATAATAGTTTTTGCCATGTTTGTTCATGTCTATATTGAAATTTAAATTAAATCAGACGTTGATTTAAATGAACCAGTATTTTTTTAGTATGTGTCTGTCTCTGTATTTTTGATGACACACTGATAGGCTGAGCTGAACATCTGCTCCTAGTAGTAGTAATAATCAGTAGTTTGGGACACTTGTATTATAGAGTGGAACAGAGTGCCTTATCATCACAGCTGAAATTCTGGGTAACTTCCCAGTAGCAGGCCCTACATACAACATATATACAACAGTCAGCAACAATCAATCAACTCAACTCTACACAGAGTTTAAAAACAAGCAGGAATATAAAAATAGAATAATAAACAATCTCTTAATTAGAAGAGTCTATATCGTAGTGCATTTGTGAATTTGTATAGTGTAAGCATATAGTGCCATATTTTCAACTTTTTTATGTTCCGGCAATAGTAATTTCTATGCCACCCCTAAATTATTTCAGGATCAGTCCTGGCCACCCCACTGAAAATTTTCTGGCTCCGCCACTGCTCATTATCCACCATGAGAGCACAGTCAGAGTTCTCTGGGTTTTAATGTGTGGTCAGGATGGAGTTGTAAGGCTCCACCAGAGCAGGGGACACCTGGGGAGCTGGGTACATGGATAATTCCAGCTTGGACTTCTTGCCATAGTCGACAGACAGACGCTCCATCAGCAGGGAGGTGAAATCAGAGCCAGTACCACCTCCAAAGCTGTGGAAAACCAGTGCACTGGTCGGCCTGAGGACAGATAAAAATACAAGAAATTCAGCAACATTTCTTTATTTAGATATGTGATTCTCAACCTTTTTGACTTGATGGATTAATTTTTATTCATGACATACTGATAGGAAATTACTTGAAAGTTCTGCACAAACAAACAAACAAAGTCACAATCAAATTTAAAGTTAATAAATAAAATGGAGGAGACCTTGCATAATGATCTGGTGTCCTCTGGTGGTGGAAAGGTAAACTGCAAAATTTGAATGAATGATGTACAATGGGGCTGTACAATATGTGGAGCATCATTCATTCATTCAAAAAAAAAAAATCAAATGTCAGCCCATTTTATTCAAGCTTTTCTCTGTAACTATGGTGTTTGTGATGTGTGGTGTTTTTTGCACCCCTCTGACAGGGAATACTCCGTCATCGTCATCTCTGACCATGCTCCTATCGTCTTGATCATGTCCCTTCCTGGCCTCCCACAAAGGAACAGACAGAGGCGATTTAATTCAACTTTATTGTCAGATGATAACTTCGTCAAATTTATGGAGAGGGAGATAGGCTTTTTTCTTACAGCTAATATGTCTCCAGACATTTCTAGTCTAATTGTATGGGACGCCCTCAAGGCCTACCTCTGGGGGAAAATCATTGCTTACACTACTTCATTGCTTGCAGTGCCATTAAAAGGCACTAAAGCAAAACAAAATATCTGTAGGATTCAATTTCATTGAAGGCCACATAACTACAGATCACTTGCTTATCAATCATGCATTCAGGGACTTCAACACCCATCTTTACACCTCAGACTCTCAGACTGACTATTATGCAACTGTTGACTTCCCCAGAACTTAAAACTCTGGGTAAATGGAGACCCGGTATGTTCGTTGTGTTCAGGTACCGCAACTCTAAAGCACATTTTGTCAGGTTGTGAGGTTAGTCTGTCACAAGGATGATATATGTGGCAACATAACCAAGTTTTAAAAAGCTTAGCTGCAGGCATTGAAGATATACGGAGGCAGGTAAATTTAGGAGGGTCTAAGACAAAGAGAGTTGCAATTCAGTTTGTTCAAGAGGGAGAGAAAGTTAATAAGACAGCAAGGAGGCAAGGTAGCTTAGAGAATGCTTGTGATTGGGAGATACAGGTGGATTTAGGAGGAAAGCTTGTTGTTCCCCAGGAAATAGCCTGTACAAAGCTAAGGCCTGATATTATTTGTGGTCTAGGAGTAGAATGAGAGTATATGGGTCTGTATCCCCACCCCATTTTTACTCGTGCAGTTGGTGAGAGGTCAGAGTGGTTGACGATAGTGCTGTTTGAGATAATTGTCTTGGTGTGAGGAGCGGTGATAGCTGGCATTAGGGGACGCCAGTGATCACTGTCTAGCCTCCTGAAGGTGTCGTGGGACCAAATAGACGAAACACTGTTGAAAGGAGGTTCCCACGTGATGACTCCAAAGACATGTTAGTTATCACTGCTCACTGGGCTAGTTAGATATAGTTATCTTTAGGGCACGTAGGGCAGGTCACAATTTTTGGTCCATTTTTTGTAGCACAAGTTTCTTGTGTTTACTTTGAATCCTGAGTGGCCTCAATATTCCTATGCTCTCACTAGACTTAAGGAAGGGATTAGAAGAGCCTATTTCCCAGGCAGAGATAGCTTCCGCCATCTCCTCAATGCAGTCGGTGCCCGGGCCCCGACGCCTTTCCAGCTGAATTTTTCAAGAGATTCTCTCTACTGCTTTCCCCATTGCTATACACGATTTTCTCTGATTCTTCCATGAATGGCTCTCTACCATCATCAGTTACTGAGGCCTGTATCACCCTTATCACCAGAAAATGTAAAGACCCAACTGACTGCGCCTTTTAGAGGCCTATTCCCCCCCTCAATACAGATGCTAAGATCTTAGCCAAGGTTTTAGCCAATAGATTAGAGAATGCTCGCCCCACAGTCATATCCCAAAATCAAACCGGTTTTATTAAAAACAGACAATCTTACTTCAACATAAGACAACTCTTTGACATTATTTACTCTGCCTCTGAAGACATCCCTGAGTATGTGGTTTTTCTCGATGCAGAGAAGGCATTCGACCGGGTCGAATGGGTATACCTTTTTGCTGTGCTGGACAACTTTGGGTTTGGCCCAAACTTTACCTCATGGATCAGACTACTATACTCTACTCTACTCACAGCCCACTGCTTCAATTCGTACTAATTCACAATGATCACGACCTTTAAGTCCCATGCTTTTTGATTTGGCCATTGAGCTGCTCGCCTCACCATTCCGTACCTGCAAAGACATATCTGGTATCTGGAGAGGTAACGTGGAGCATAAGATTTCACTCTATGCTGACCACCTCTTACTTTTTATCTCGTCCCCAACCATCTCATTGCCCCCTGCTTTGTCATTACTCAGTCAGTTTGGTAAACTTTCAGGCTACAAATTAAATCTCAACAAAAGTGAGTTCTTTCCCATTAATAATGCAGCACAAGCTTTAGACTACACCGATTTGCCCTTTAAAATCAACAACAAGAAGATTTCCTATTTGGGTATCTCAGTGACAAGGAAGTACAAAGACTTATTCCAAGAGAATTTTATCACACTGCTAAATCAAACTAAACAAAAATTAACACAGCGGTCACCCCTAGCAATGTCTCTTGTGGGATGTATCAACTCAGTCAAAATGATCGTCTTACAAATTTTTGTACCTTTTCCAGGCTTTACCACTATTTATCCACAGATCCTTTTTTCAACATTTTGATTCAATTATTTCCTCATACCTATGGCGGGGGAAACAACCACACCTAAACAAGTTCCACCTTCAAAAATTAAAGCTTCTAGGGGTCTGGCTCTCCCGAATCTACGTTTCTATTATTGGGCTGCTAACTTGCGGTGCCTTGCATTTTGGTCTTTCTGCTACAGCCAATCTGACTGTCCTGTACGGTGGCTGGGAGGTGCAAACCAACATTACAAAATCTGAAACACTTTTACAAACGCCGAGATAAATTTACATTTTGGAAAACAAATTAACAAAACGTGAAACACTTTTACAAACTCCGAGACAAATTTACAAGTCCCGAAACTAATTTACAAGTGCCAAAACAAACCAGAAAGGAAATGTCCCAACTTCTTTTTCTTCTTCTTCTTCTTCTTCTTCTTCTTTGAGGTTTTAAGGCAGCTGGCATCCTGTTAGTTGCATTACTGCCAACTACTGGAGGTAATTATATCTATTACTTAAATTCTCCTTAACAATCCTGTTCTTAAGAGAAATTCAAATAAATATCTCCGGCCTTGCCCTCTTTCACCACACTCAAGAATACTTTTAAGACCTGTCCCTATCAGTCCAAATTTTCCCATCCCTGTCATCATGTTCCGTCTTTCCTGGACATATCTCCTCCAATTAATAATAGCATGCTCTATTGTTTCAGCTTGTTGACAGATATCACACACACCAGTTGGATGTTTTCCAGTGATATAAGGTGTCCCGTTTAAATTACTTTATACAACAGGTAGTTCTGACCAAGTAATTAATTTGGACAAGAGACATTCCATGAGTGCTGATATAAAGTACAACAGCACTGGGACTGTTTCCAGACATTATCACTCTGCTATACAGGCGCTCTAATAACAGGGCACAGGTGAGATGCTTTATATAAACAACTTCAACTTCAACTTTATTATCCCAAAGGAAATTTGCTCCACAGCAGGTGTCAAGACATGGAGACATCCGGGGGACAAATGAAAAATCAAACAAATCAATACAAATGCTTCCATATCCATATCTGTAATGACTATTCAGCACTGCACTTATGCTTTTTTTGAAAATGTCAATAAAAAATATTTTGATATAAAAAAATAAAATAAATAACTAAACAAACAAAAAATATTGTTATCAGATACAATTAATGACATGTTCCTGTCTTCAGTAGGAAAGAAGTGATTCTGCCCTTGTGTCACTCCCCAGTTTCAGATCTCTTTGCCAAAAGTGTAGTGTCCACGGGCATAGTTGTTGGCAGCATCCTCCTTACCTGTGATCAGCTGTTCAGGATGGAACAGAGGCCGGTCCCAGTGCGCACCTTATCTGAAGAGACATTAAATCAAAATGACTCAAGGCTTTACTAACCAAATACCAAACTGCAACTATATGTAATCTATATATTCTACATGTAATCATGGGTTTACCAATAACAGTGGGCTCCAGGTCCGCTAAAACATCCCTGGCAGAATGCTTTCTGGTCCCAGACTCACTGAAGAATGTGTTGAAGGTATCATCCCCTCCTCTAATGGTCTTTTCACTGAGCATTTGAGCATCAGGTTGGATCCCATGCTCCAGACAGTAAAGCTCCCTATTCACCACGTGTTGAATGAGGATAAAGCATAAGGACAAGCTTTGTTATATGAAAAAAAAAAGTGACTAATTTACTCTGTTAATAGATAAAGAGAAACTAGCTATGGAAGACACCACAGACCTCAGTCTAGTACTTCAACAGATACTGGGAATCATTTTAATTTGGGAACCTATTTGGATTGTACTGTTTTAACTGGGGAGCTCACTCATTCAACTCACATCATCATTTCATGAATTACAATAAATGTGTCTTTGTGTCAATTGTTTGTATATTTAATACTCTCACCATTAAGAAACCCAGTTAAATGCCCTGCTAGAGAAATCAGTTTAATTTTCTGACCGTTCCAAGACTTTAATACTCTGACCATTAAAAAACATGGTTTAATACTCTGACCCTTATAAAAACCCGGTTTAATACTCATTACCAATAGTAAAAGCTGGTTTCTGACCAATAATAAAAGCTGATTCCTGAACGTTAGTAAAACTACTTTGTTACTCTGACCAAGTGAAAGTTCCGCTCAGTTATCTGACCCGTTAGCCAGATCTTCGGTGTTGCTAAATCTATTTATGTTTTGATAGCTAACACTAAAGCAGGTTAGTAAATTCACTGAAAACCAGACATGTCAAAGCTGTGTAAAAAAGCAATGAACATTATCCCATTTTCATCATAATTTGTCAAGGTTGTTAGGCAGGAAGAAATGGTCTCCCAATGTACTTTTTTACTAACTCGGATCTTCTCCCTCACTATTACAGAGAGTCCAGTGGGGCCTTTTACACAACGGGAAAATACTTGTTGGTCAAGTGCTAAAAGAACTCTGTCCCTATTGGTTGATAAAACCATTAATTATTTTACTTGTGAATATAACTACATTTTCTGACAATGGGAGAATTTTTCGAAATCATATGACTTTTGTTAGAATTGCCATTTATCAAAGTGCTAAATTATTAACTATAATAAACCCGCACTTCCAAGCTTTCGTGCATTTGAAAAATTATTTGATAGACTAGAAATGATCAGTGAAGTAACTACAACTTTATTTAATGTAATTTCATTCTTTTTATTTACTCTTTGAATACCTATCCAAGCTTCATGTACTCATTGTCCTTTTTAAGGCAATTTTAATCCGCCACACCATTGTTTATCTCACATTATCTTTTTGTTGCTATGTAGGCCTTCGTGTGACTGGGGTATCTTGATGTGGAAATGGAAGCCTTTAGTAATACTTTTACCAGTTTTTTCACATTTATATAGCAATGCAATGTAAAAAAAAAAATCATACATTTCTTTACATATGCAGCAGTGTCAACTACGATTAAGAGGGGAACACTTGGCACAAAAACTAGCAACTCAAGTTTAAGGATAAGAACATGCACTGGAATTACACATAATTATATTACTGGAATTGTGCATAGAGCAGCTAGAGTACAAGAACAGGCAAATGTTTGGTTCTTTGAAACTAATTTGAAGTTTGAATCTGAATGTTTCATTCAGAATAGAATAGAATAGAATAGAATGCCCTTTATTGTCATTATACAGCTGTACAATGAGATTGGAGAGTTTCTCCCTTTTCAGTGCAAAATAGGCATAATTATAAATATATATAACAAACATAAAAATAGAAGTATAAAAGTATAAAATAGAAGGCCAAAGGTAGTATAAAATAAGAAATTAAATAAAATATAAAATTTCGATGTGTAATTGAAATGTACAGATGTATTGTACAGGGTGTTTTGCTATTTACAGAATAAATAATAAATATATTGCACAGGTTGTTTATTAAATTGCACAGGTGAAAGTAAACAGTTTTTTGCATATTAAATGTTATATTAATGGGTTGGGTGGTTTTTTTTGTTTGTTTGTTTGTTTTTTGTTTGTTTTTTTTTTGCTGTGCAAATGGTGAATAAATAAAGAAATATGGAAAATGGCAATGACATATTGGTGATAGAAAGGGCCCTGCTATTACAGTTGTTTAATATGCAGTTATAAGTGATCTATGTTGAACATGTTCAGATATGATGGATAAGCTTGGATCTTGGCCAATATATTGTTTGCAGTTCTTTTTAATTTTCAAATATCAGTATCAGCCACACAAATGCACTTTGCTTTGAATATCATATCACTACTATGAAACCATACCTTAATGTCATGCATTCAGGCAGTGTTATTCAAGGCTTTTGTGATCCAGTGTATAGCAAAGATAACAAAAGTGAAATGTCTCAAAATTGTTTTGCAAAAGCAGAAAAGGTTTTTAGCCCTTTTTGAGAAAAATCTAGATTTCATCTTACAACCGTTTCATTGTAACTTTTATGTGAATTGTGAACCATAACACATGGAACAGACCAAGTATGTGCAGGACAGTATAGTCCAAAGTTCGTTCATACGTCACCTCTGCCATATAAAGTAATATACTTACAGACTGAAGTGTATGGAAATCTTTAGTCTTACAATAAAGAAAACTTCATTTAGATTTAATTGAGGACACTGATTGAGTTAGATGTCAACCAGAATGGGACCAATTTCCATTTAGCATACATTTTTTCGCAAGAGTTATTCTGAAATTTTATTTACACGTATTCATGTACAACAGGCCATTGAGTCCATTTTAGTTCAAAATAATCCAGACTTTAAATTTGAAAATAAGAGAAATATTATCATCTCTCTCCGACCATATGGTGAAAAATAATTACCTGATGTCATCAACACCATCATCAGTGACTTCTAAATTAAGGGGATAGTCTGTGTCTTCACAAAAAGACATCCTTTGACTTCCCCAGTACATCTTCCAATATAAATTCTGTAGTGAGTTATACATTTAGTCTGCTCCACGCTGGGTGTATCCTGCCTCCTGCACCTAAATGAAAGAATGGATTTGCAATTTACTGTGACAGAACGATGAGCAGGCCTTTGTGATGGTCCTTCCATGATGCAGCTTGGTTAAACCGATGCAAAAATGTGAGTAGGGTTGACTTCGAGAACATTTAGCCCTGCAAGAAAAAGGTCTGATGTACGAACTTTATCAAACAAACAAATTGATATTTGAACATTTTAGCTTTTCATCGGGAAGCAAACAAATATCCTAACTAAGCTAAGGTCTGTGACAATTCTGTATAACACAGACAGAAGGAATCTCAGTCTTTTCCTTTCATCCTTATTCCTTTAATTTTTAATAATTACAAAAGGAAAATTAATACATTTGCTGAAACCTATTGCTTTAGACAAACAAACAGTGTTAGACACCTGCTTGAAAAAAATGCCTTCCTCACATGATTAAAAAAAAAACAAAACAAAAACAAAAACAGAAGGAAATCCATTTTCTCCACTAAATTTAGGTTTGGCTCTGAAACTGAGAACTCATTAAAGGCATCATTCTTTTCATACGTTGAGTTCTCAGTTGTCTGCTGATGTAATGCCAAAGTATATAAACGTAATCAACAGCAACGCGGCAAGATTGTTAGATCATATAACAAAACGTGGCAACCTGCAAGAGCAATTATCTCATCAAAATTCATTAGGCTCTTAAAATAGATTATTGCCTTAAATCTAGTATATGGTAAATTACAGTCCTTTGTAATTATATGGGCTATTCACTTTGTGAACCAGCTTGTTCTTTGGTATTTTTTTGAGCAAAACCACAGAAATGCTTTGAGGTCTAAAATTTCAAAAACTCACCTCTGGTATCCAAATTTGAGTGCAATTCCCCATAATTATGTCAACCACTAACAGTATGTTTTGGGGGGAAAAATGCGGGTGGGATTGTGTGAGGCAAAAAAAGAAGAAAAAAAAAAAATTCCTGCCTGTGGCCCCTGAAGTCTCCACTCAGTTTAATGAGCTGTAAAAACAATACCATGATGTAGAGTCACTACATCCAGGTGTCTCAGAGCAAGTTGAGGGTGAGCAGATGGATTAATGTAGATGTGTGCAATGATGGGCTCATAAAGCTGATTTCAAACAGTGAGATAAAGGAAACACAGTGCAGTCTTAAATAAAAAGTGAAGGCTCACCAGAGAAGGATTATGGGGTGACAGAGTTATGAACTGCAGCGGGAAATGAAGGTCTGATACAGCAGATAGTAAACATTTAGAGGAAGACGGCACTGACTGCATCAGCTGTATCTGGTGATAGTTGACATTGACCAGAAATACAGAAGAATGTTCTTCTTATGTAATGGTAGAACAGTCTATGAAACCTCAACTCTCCAGACCCAAAGGCAGTAATGTTCAGCAGCTGTGCTCATGCTTCACATGTGCACAGATCTTGGCCCAGACTCCACTTGTTCTCTAGCTATATGTCCTGTATGAAAACAAAAGCAACCTGGGTCATAAAATAGTTAATCGGACTTACTTCACATACCTCTCTATCTTCTGCAAGGGTGTGATGATGTGTTTTTTTTTAATTATTATTATGACTAAGTTGTTGCTGTGTCTGTACAGCGGAGCAGTGGATGCAGGGGGTGGTTGAAGAAAAGGTTTTCTCCAATGTTTGCTTCTCATCAAGTATTTCATAGTTATGATCTCTAAAGACTTGAGAAAAAATAAATTGATCATTTCTAAGTTAATCGTTAATGGCTGGAACAAGAGGCTTGATGTAGCTTTAAGTTACAGTTTGACATTTTTTGGAAAACACCACACCCATTTTCTGGGAAAATAGATAAATAAATAATTGACCTTCTTCTAATTTTATGTTGAGCTAAGATAACCTACTGGGAGTGGACCCATCTCTGCAGGAAATCAAATGTCACACACTTTTTAGGTAATGAAGGAAACAACATGTCAACATTAAAGGAGCTATTAAAAAGTTTTGGTCTTGCTACATAGCCATCATTAACATTCACAGCTGTTATCAAGAGGCATCACTGTATTTACAAGAAGTTAGAATACAAAGATATATAATTATACATATAGTTTATACATATGCACACACACACACATAGGCATGATAGGCAATTCTGTGCACACATAAGAAGATCTCTCATCCATTGAGCTATGTGTGTATGTATGGAGGGTGTGATTTGAGCCCAATCACTGCAACACATACAAGTACGCTCGCACGCGCACACAGACACGCACCTCCACGTCTTCTTGAACCAGAGCTCTGGAGGTTCTAGCCCCCAATTTCCCATTAATATCCTGCATTCTTTTCTTTTCTTTTTTTTTTTTAATTTCTCACTCCCTCTCTTTCTTGCTGTCTATCGCTTTCTCTATCTCACCCTGTCCCTGTATCTCTCTCTTTCGCTCTCTCTCTCTCTTCCTCCCTCTGTCTATGTCTATGTCTCTCTGCCCTTGCAGCTGCAGCAGATAGGGGTATGAAGGAATTCCGCACAGCGGAAATACAGACCAGGGGGCAAACGAACAGGATTTTCCATGACTTTAGAAATAAACCCCTCCAGTCATTTCAGAATTACACGGTACACGTGCACGTTTTTGTTGGGTTTGTTTGTTTGTTTGTTTTGGTTTTTTGTTTATTTTTTGCCCAAAGCAGTTTTGATAACTGCACAATTTCCGTCTTTTATCCATGTTTTCGACCCCCCTGTTTTACTGTCAAATAAATGCACAGACAGTTTTTTGCCACAGCCTGTATGAAACAAGGAGGGCTTTATTAAGGAAACATCCTACAACTCACAGTGAGAGAGAGACACAGAGCGAGAAAGGGAGAGAGAGTGATTGTCTCAGGACTGTCCCCCTCCTCCTTCCTCAGTCTCCTCAGCGGACTGAAGGGACTGCAGAGAAGTGACCGAGGTGAGATCCATTCAGACACAAATGTCAGTTTCCAGCTGTTTTTGGTTGTTTGTTTTTTTTATTTATGATTTTTTTTTTATATCAGCATCGACACTCGGTTATACCACAAATATACAACGAGGCTAGTGCATGGAAACCTGCAACATACACGAGTTGTAATGTTGTCATTGCTGCAGCTCAAGCTTTTACTGATAAACCTGGACTTCTAAGATGAAATTAAAAATCCAATTTATTTGCTATTTAAATCAAGATAAATACATTAATGTGGAAAATTGATTTGTGTGTGAGTATCAGTAAGGGTTTGCATTAAAAGCAGTTATGTGATGTCCCTGGTCAGTGTGTAAGCCATATCACACACACTGAAAATCTGCACTGGAACATAAGTGACAGGAGAGAAAACATCATACAGACCAATGATAATATTTTCTCTGACTAAAGCAAAATGGCTGCTGTAAATGGGCATACATTGTGCTCATAAATGTACAGTTTACACATAAATACAGAAATAAATGAGAAATCCTAACAGCACTACTGTACAGCTATTTAAACTGAGAACAAATAGCAATGAGACATTGAATCCAAACTTCTCCCAGCAGCCAAATACATAGACTGAAAACAATTCATCTGTATGTTCTCTGCTCATTTTGCTCATTTCTGCACAAATATTAAGAATTAATTCAAACAAACAATACAGCAGCGGGTGCCACTGATGTCACGTCCTTTCTGAGCTCCTGTCAGTGAGAAGAGAAGCACATACTGGAGGAGTGATGCTGCCAAGAAATGTAGTTGATCCAAAGCTTTTTGCTCTCTTCACAATGGGAAAGTTTATAATAAATGTTCTTAACATTTTTAACATCTCTGTGTGCATGTGGTCATTGATGTAGTATCTATATCCCCTGCCCTGTCAGTAAGGATCCAGCTGTGCTGTGTAAACACAGCAGCAGACACTGTTCCTGAGAGACCAGCTGATCGCTGTAGTCTGGCAGACAGCCATAAACTTTCCACAGAAACATTCTCAGTTTGGCTCTTGTCTGCAAAAAGCCCCTCCATGGCCTTTTTGGGTTAAACACACCATTGTGAGAGAACAACCATCTTGAGCTGATTGTTGATGAACTATGGGCTGTGTGGACATTCAATTCTCTGGTCAATTACAATCCATATCGCCCCAACCTTCACTAATTTTTACAAACTTTCTAGGCTTTTTGGGACTTTAGCAAGTCTCAATTCAATCCACATTCAGTATTTTGTCTGGCTCATGGCTTTAGATTCTTCTTTCTCTTTTCCACTGCTCTGGGAATGACATCTAGTTCACCCAACAGTCATATTTTCTAAACAGCTGCTGAACAAATCATATTTGGCCATGTTACATAAATTGAATATTATGCTTCCACTGTGAGGGCAGCTGGCTTTTTCATTTTGATTTATGTGGACTAATGACATCAATACTGGTTATTAAATGTTGTAGAACACACTACCAAGTAGCATTCAGTAACCCAGAAGGTGCACACAGATCCTTTGCTTTGCTGTATTACTACTCAGATATGATGGGTCTGGGCTCTGGGTATGAGTCTGCAACTGAGCACTTTCTTCCCTTTACTTTTAACCTCCTAGTTAGCTACCTTCAAACTGAGAAGCAATATTTGATGAAGATTTGGATTGTAAATTCATGTCTACATTTATCTTTGCTGTTTTTGAGCATTCACTCTCTGAAGGGAATTGCCCATTTTAACATCAGGGCACACCTACATCTGTGCAAATACTCCACCAAACATGTTCCTGTACTGTACTATTTCGTGGCTGAATAACTGCTACAGTGCGGCCTTGCTGCTACCCAAGTTTATGGTGATTGGCTTAAAGAAATGAAAACAAGCCAGGGGTTTTTTCCCTGAAAACAGAATGATAATGTGTGCAACCAGGCCACTGTCCAACACCAACACTGTGGAGATAGCTCTGGCTATGTGAGACTATTGTATAACTGACCAAGATAAACTTGCAGATGGTCAAGTGGAATAAATGGCCAGGTCATCAGGATCCAGATCCAACAGCAGAAATACTTACAATGTTGGAAACTAAAGCAATGTAGAATTTCAAGGCTTTTCTGAACCATCTGATATTTTCCACTGCTGTTACTCGACAGGCGCAGCTATGTTGGGAGTCCTCATCATCCTGTCCCTTCCCTCTTTGGTGGCCCTTGTGCCTCCCCCGAGTGCTCCCCCTGCCCTCTGCAGGCAGTGCTGTGATGACCTTGAACCAGCAGAGGGCAGTGGGGCTCAGCCACCCATGGAAGGTTTCACCCATGTGCCAGAAGTCCGTACATACATCAACATGACCATCCTCAAAGGTAATCAGAGAACAATTCTGGCTGGTTTAGACTTATACGCACACTGGCTCTAACTGTTTCAAGCACATTTCAGCAAGAGTGTTCAGGTTTACTTTCCGCCAAGGTGTAAGAGGGTGATGGTAGGCTGTGTGTTTTTCTGAGCACACAGACTGGTAATTGGCTGATAACTTTTTTCATCATTTGGACAGGTTCAGCAACTTTGGCTCCCTCCCTCACTCCCCTGAAATAAAAAAAAAATTCTCCTCTCTTACTTGTCCATTTCATATATTTTTTGTATGTGACAATAAGAAAAAAGTGTTCAGCTCCCGTGCCTCCCAAGTACCCTGAGCGAAATTTTTTATTGTTTAAACAAAGTGTCAGGCCTAACAGTAAAAGTGGACTCCAAAAAACACGTTATTTTAATTTGATCTAAATCAGGGGGGAAATCAGACTTTGGTCATAAAGTTTCAACTTCTTTTCACCCTTTCTTCTTTCATTCTGTATGTAATTCTCTCTAATTATTCTGTGTAGGCGACAAAGGAGATCGTGGCGACAGAGGGACCCCAGGTAAAGTTGGACCTGAAGGTCCTCCAGGCTCAATGGGACCTACTGGCCCAAAAGGTGCAAAAGGCCAGGCAGGTCTCCCAGGGGACGCATGCAAAATCCAATACTCTGCCTTCTCTGTTGGCCGTCGCAAATCCCTCCACAGCCTAGAGTCTTACCAGGCACTGGTGTTTGACACAGTCTTCGTCAACCTTGATGGCCACTTTGACATGTTCAGTGGAAAGCTCCTCTGCCAAATCCCAGGGATCTACTTCTTCAATGTGAACATCCACACATGGAATTTCAAGGAGACATATTTACATATCATGCACAATGACAGAGAGCAGGCCATCGTGTATGCCCAGCCCAGCGACCGCTCCATCATGCAGAGTCAGAGCCTGATGTTACAGCTGGAGCTGAACGACGAGGTGTGGGTCCGACTGTACAAGAGGGAGAGGGAGAATGCAATTTACAGTGATGATGTAGATGTTTATATCACTTTTAATGGGTACTTGATCAAAGCCGGTGTGGAGGAATAAAGAATAAACAAAGGAAGACAAACTGAGGATGCGACTGTTGAGCTCAGTAATATGGAGAGCAAACAGCTCATTGCTTTAACTTTAATCTTTAGATAAAAAGATATTATGCATGCTCCTCCAGAGAGACAGAACCACAATTGTTGGAGAAAATTGAATACATTCATCATTCCAATCCAAGGACCAGAATCTGTGCATTCATTTTCTTAATATCTTTGATGTCAATACAACAACAAAAAATGCATTTGTCAATACTCAGCATAATAACAATATTGATTTAAAAAAAAGATAATTTCTCATGCATTGGTTTCTTTTAGTGACAGAAAATTCAAACCTAAACATAGTAAATATAGGCCATCTTTCGCCTATATTTAGTATTGTCAGTCTTTATGATGAACAAATGAAGTAAAGATTTATGTAGCATGTAATAAGAAGAAGTGAACCAAAACATTAGTCACATGAATCTTGTATGTGGTGCTAAAACATGGTGCTAAACTAACTTTAGATGCCAGCTTTGAGCCTGAGTGTCCCAACACAATGAGATTTCTTGCTTTGACCTGACTTTGATTGACTTGTCTTTTGGTACTTGTGTAGTTTGTGTTAAACAAGTTTGCCAAATATAGCTGATCATAATCCCTCTCCCGCTGCCTTCTAAATGTACTCTGTTCATATATTGGTCAGTGGGGTGTAGGACTGTTGTCGGCCATTTGAAAGTCAAAAGATATCTGGTAATTACCATAGTTCTGAGGGTCAGGACACAATGATATTTCACAAAACACAAAGTTTTTACCTTAGAATCTAGCAAACCAAATGTTGGGTAAAAAACAACCTCACTTAAACCTGCAGTGATTTATTTCCAGTCAGTTGTGGGCTGCAGGAAAGACTTACTCTGGTTACCTGGTGAATTATCACATATCCACTGTCTTTTTGTTCTGTTACTTTGCACCATCCCCAGAGAAAAATATCTGTCTCCTTTTAGAAGAACTACGTGCTGTGAAATGAAAATGAAAAATGACACTGGGTGAATTAAAGCACTTAAGCTGCTGGCTGTAAAAGCAAAATAATGAACTGACAGATGAGAGAGATTTTAGAGCTGAGGGGAACTCACATTAGTCATCTGATCAATAGATCAAGAGCAGCTTTATGTCCAACTGATCCACAGGAGGACAACGTTATGTGAGACCAAGAATAAATTCCCTTCATTCCCACCACTGTTAGTACCATTCAACCTTCAGTACACATGGATTTTAATACTGCTCAGGTATCCAACCAAGTAAAATAATAGTGTTGAATTCTTGAAAGAAAACAAATGGGTTTCTGTTGAAAAACTTTAAAACAACTTTAAAATAAAAAAGGTAAAGGACTAAGTAAACCACCACAACCACAAAACACAATGTATTTCCACAACAGCTAATCCTCCACTGCCTCACTGCTCATGACAGTGTTTGCTAAAATAGAATTTCAAAAAATGGGGGAAAAAATTACCTAGCTAACACTATTGTTTATTCACAGATGACATGATTTCATTATGAAAATTGGAAAAAAAAAGTAAAGTTTATTTTAAAAAGCTGGATAGTTGATTATCGCTGCTTTCATTCACCTTCAGTGTCTGTGCTACATTCATTAGCACATTTTTCACCTCAAGTAAAGGTTTAAAAATGTTGCACTTTGGATTAGGGGTAATCTGAAATTGTACAACAAAATTATTCTAGGCATCAATTTGATAAAATATCATAATATTTACAATTACAGGTGGGATATATAATTGTTTTCATTGTCCAAAAATAAATCAAGATAAATGTTTCTTAATATATTTAACTGGAAAATAATAGACATTTACACGTATATTTCACACTAACAAATGTATTAAAAGAAACTGTCCATCATTAAAACGCTGTTTGTGTTTTTTTGGGAGGGATCACGTGTGTCGTCATCTTTCGATTGGTGTGGAGCGGTGACGTAACAGAGGTTTCGCGCTCTTCTTCAGTGTTGAACAGAACAGCGAGTGAAACGGTTCTCATTTCTCCTGTTTTACTTGGAGGCAGTAAGACAGACCAACTTTTCCAACTTTTTATACATAAAATGTAAGTCCCTGCGACGATGTCTCGGTAAGTTCTCCCTTGTTGTTTTCCTCAGTTCAGGTAAAAACGGTGAGCCGTTCTGAAGATTTACTTACTGTCCCGTTTGATTTTGAGAATATCTGAGATAAATTTTCATAGCTATCTTTTAATGGGAGTAACTATTCATTTCAAATTATTAGCAGGCTCAAGCCGCTTTATATTTAACCTCATCTATTAGGGCATCTGACCTGTGTGTACTTTTTGTTTATGGACTGTGTCTCTGACTATGTACCAACATGTGAATATCCCATTTCAGTCCAACAAAGATCCAAGCTCCCGCTTTCCCAGACATACCCAAGTGGTATGGGATCACTGGTCCCATCAGGGAGGATCTGCCCAATGAAGCGGATTTGATCCAGACCCGAGAACCGATGGGCACTCTGAAGACATACAGTGAATTTGAGGATGACTCTGCGTTGTAGCACAGGTTTGACACAGTTTTAACTACCATATTATCTCTGCCTTATCGATATCAATATATTGAAGAGATAGCCCTGAAAAAAACATATTCATTGTTATAAATGTGTTTCAGGGAAAGGTTTAAATATTTATTTTATTTTATTTATTTTAATAAATGCTCTTTATGTTGTTATTTGCAGAGAGAATGTCGTGAATCGGCTGGAATCACTTTATGTGAAGTGGCTCAAAGAAATGTGTGAAGAGTTGGTCAGTAATTGTTGGTCAAACGTTCTTATCTCATGTGATACTTCAAAATACGATACTATTAACATCTCATTGCAAACAATGTTGGAGGCAGGGTCCTTTTGTTTGGCACCTATTATCTGGGAGTTCACTCAAAAGGTAATTAATAGGCTTTTCTCAAACCCAAGAGCATAGGACTGTGGCTCAGGTGATTCGTAATGCGTGACTACAATTTGATGAGTAAGTTAGTATGAGACTACTGCAGAATATATTTACCAGCCATCAATTTCATGGACCTGCAGCATAGGTACATTCATTGATGGGTTTCGTTGTGAAGATCATAGCCTCTTTAATTCTAAAGTTTCGTCTGGTATTAATCCATGTTGCTTTGGCAGGTGGTGACATTGATGCCCTTTGTTTTGGGCCTGGATTTCTTGAGAGAAAACACTTCTTCACCTCCTTCTATGAGAGGCTGAAAACCCAAAAGGAGGTCAAAGACATACAAGTTCATGATATCAGTGATTTATTGGGTACAAGTCAAAGGACATTTTTCTCCCTAGTACCAGTGACTGCTAATGTTGTTGTCCTTAGGCCATTGAAGAAACATTTCTCCCTGTCATCAAACTGTCCTACGATGGAATAATCGAATAATCTGGCTGGAAAAATAGGTTAAAACTTGACTGTCCAGAGTATTTACAATAAAAGTGATTTTTGCATGTGTCCAAATTGGTTTTGTGTGTCTGTAATTTCCAGCTTGACCTGGTCGTTGCCTGGGTAGTGCGGAAGTGTAATTCTGAAAATCTCAACCTTCTTGACAGCAAATTGCTACAGAGCATGGATGAACACTGTCAGAAGTCTCAGTGGTACACATTATTTTCAAGTGCAGAATAACTGAGAAATCCTGCGGTTCTACCTGACAGCTGCATACATTTATCTTCGGTGTATGACATTGTACAACTGTTTTTTTGTAGTTTGCACCTTTTTACTGTTTCTATATTAACCTTTCTTTTCAATCTCTTTTATAGGCTACAGAGTTACAGATGAAATCCTGAGACTTGTGCCAAACATGTTTACCTTCAGGGTCACATTGAGAGCCATCAGCTGTGGGCCGAACGTGATTGAAACGTTTCTAGTCACTCAAGAAGCTGTGAATATGTTTACAATGCTGTAATGCCTGACATGTCTGTGTTGGCTTTCATTCCAAGAAGCATTTGATGTCAGTGACTGTATCCAAAATCAATTTATTATTCACTCTGAGGTTGAATGTCAATTATCAGGGAGAAAGAGTCGATGAAGTTATTATCTTTATTCAACCAGGGTTCATGTTACTCACTGCTTTGTGGGTTTTTGTTTGGCCTGTTCATCTGTTTGATGATGCTCTCCTAAAAATGTTGTGTTCAGGGTTACCTGGTGGAGTCAAAAATCAGACTCCTGGTGGGGACTCTGGAGAGAAACATTCATGTGTCCCTGGATCATGTGAATCTGCAGTCCTTCCATGGCCCCAGAAGAGAAAATAACAAGTAAGGGTTTGATTTTAGGGTTATATTTGAACTGTTTTCATTCTATGTGTTTGCTCTCAGTTCAAAGTAAGACAGCATTAAATAGTCATTGGCCTGTATTCCTGTCTGTTTCAGAGAGGGAGTGAGCACAACGTGGCTGATTGGACTTTCTATGGTTCTAAATACAGACAGGTCTAAAAAACAGAAAATACACCTGGCCACTGATCTCCTTTCATTTACTGATACAAGTATGTTCTTTTGTTTGTTTGTTTGTTTTTTGTGGATAAATACTGTTGTGGTGATAAACTCTGACTGACATTTTATTTTGTGCCATTTCAGTCTACAGCATGGAAAAGAGCTGTAAGATTTATGAAGAGAGAATGATCATATCAGCCAAATACGGCAGCAGAGGAAATCTTTGCTGGGCAATGGCAAACGCAAGAGGGTTTTCAGTCCAAAACAGAGGTTTCCAGCCACCCACCAAATCTCACCATGTCACACAATGCCTGTCAGCATGGGTCAGTCAGGCAGACAGAGAAAAGACTTCCCTCAGTCTGAGACACAGCAAAGAGAATGAAAACTGACAAGGTTTGCGAAATCACCACAATCTCTTAAATTCTGGTTTTAAAAATGTCCTACATGTCATTTCCAGAAATGGCTCAGCTTTATCAGAAATTTGCCTGTTTGCTGAGTGTTAAATTAGAAATGGGTACTCTCCTAGATCTGAAGCCAAAGCCTAATTAGTTAAATCTCCATTTTTTAATCTTCGCAAAACCTCAATTGTAAAAATGATCAGTTGTGATCTTCCAGTGGGTTTTCATTGGACTGTTTGCTGGCCCAGACTCTCCATGTAATACCTGAGAACCGCACAGTGACAAGATTTCAGGTCTTAAATTGCTGTCCTCAGCCAAAAAATAGACATGTATATAATTTGTTTTTGAATTATTTATTATACTTGCAAATGAAAACATTTTTGTATTGATTTCCTCTGGAATGGTTGGTCTATTTGTATCCTGCAGTTTGCTTTATGCTAAGCTAAGTATAACAGCTGATGGCAATAACACCGTTTTTAACAAGTTGAGGGGAATCAATCCTCTTGTCTAACACAAAAATATCAATAAAACTAATCCTGGCACATGCCCAGGGTCTGTTTTAAGATATTAGGCAAAACCTACTGCAATAACTGAGTCTTTTTTTTTCATGAGAATGTTACAATAAAATACATTTACTATTCTGTGCAGGAACCAGATTAAAGCCACTTCGCCCTCCAGGACACCACATGGCTTCTGCTCTCTAAAATCAGAAACTTCATCAGAGGACTTGATGTCTGATAAGGAGCCCACCCAGGCTTCTACAACTGTCCCACTCAGTCAGAGTCTGCCCCACAGTCTGAGGCCACAAAGCCAAAAGAGACCTGCAACTCCTGAGCTGGAGATGCCCACCAAGAAATGCAAATATGACCTGGTATGTTAGCCTTGAAAGTCTCCTCTGTACACTATATTATTTAATTTAACTGTTAAACTTGTCAGCATGCTTTCAAATAAATAAAGTTCTACTATGAGATGAGTAAAGACATTCATGTTGTGACCTACCTCACTGTTCCTTCCTTGTCAGAGTCAGCCCACCGTCGAGCTCCCTGATCAGCTCCCGGCATCAACCAAGCCAGTGAAAAATGCCTTCAAATTACAACTGATCAGGTACAACACTGAATTATGAAGAGCCACCTCTCCTTAAATCCCTCTGGTATCTCCTGACACATAGGCTCATACAGCACACCTAATGTTGCAAAGGTGGACAGACAGAGCTGGATGAATGTTAACCATTAAACCACAAGAGGGCAGAGAAGTCTTTGTACTGGTCACACTGCATCTAAAACCATTAGATGAAGTAACTGAACACACTGCAGTGGTGACAGATGGACCTATTGCTTTTAATTTGCCTATAGTAGGGCTCTGCATCAGACACTCACAGAGATAACATCTCAGAGGAAGCTGTACAGGATACAACATTTTTTTAGAAAGAAGCTCACTTATATGGTCGATGGTAATAATTTCCTTCACTAAGCAGAATATTTCTGAGTACTGACATGTGGTTGGAAATACGATTCCACAGCTTAATACAATAAAAAGATCAAAGAATTTTTAATGCCCCTGAGCTATCATAGTTTTCTCATCAACTGAGAGGGTGAAATGGTTTCTGGAGGGCTGGAGGGAAAACAACAATTACATTTGACTTCTGATCAGTTTTCACCTTTTAAGTACACTGTATTCACTGTACAGTAACTTGAACTATTGTCATTTTTAAGACCTTACTTTTGTCAAGACAGATAAGAGCCTCAAGGAATTCAAAGCATTAATTATCCAACTTGTGATCACTGATGTCACCTTTTCAACTGAAGTTTCCCTTCAGTTGAAAAGGTGACATCAGTGATCACAAAGGCTTGAGATTTGGCAAGATAATACAAGATAATACAAACTTGATTGTATTCTGTTTATTTTTTCTGAAGGGGTTTTGTGACAGACAAGGAAGTCATTCTGAGGGAGTGGACTCAAACATGGCTTGATTATTGTTTTTCTGTTTGCATCCAAATTCAGTATGGCTCACGAGAGTGTGTATGTGTTGCTAAAAACGTTTTTCTGTGAACCCAGTAGGTGGTCTATTCATGAATAACATTACACGTCAGTATTTAATGGGGTAAGACATCTTCATCCCTTGCAGACCATGTTTATTGATATTTTCAAATTTATCTGAACGCACCTCACTACATAAAGTGAAGACTTTATAACATCTTACCGTATTGGAATAAATAATGTAATAATGAGTGTTGTCGGTGTTGTAGCAGCAGATGCGGATGCTTGCAGCTCCAGAGTCAGTCAAAGTTACTTGCAGAATGACGACAGTGAAGCACAAACAGCAAGAGAGAGAAAATACGAAGTTAATGTGTTGCAGCACTATGAAATAAATAAGGGAGGGAGAGGGTGAGAGAAAAGAACTATTCAGAGCCTCATCTGGTTCCACCAAACAGGAGCATGAAAACAACAGGATAGTACCATCAGTGTTAGATATTAATGTAATGTATTTGAAGGGCTATTGTGGATTTCATAAAGAGCCAATGTACATTGAAGCTAACACAGGAGAGGTGTGATCTATTTTCTGAATCCTGTCAGTACTTGCACTGCAGCTTTTTAAATCAGTTGGAGGCCAGAGGGGGCGGGTTATGTTGTGTTAAGTTGTCTGGCTCAGGAGGAGTGCCATGGCAGACAAACTTACTGGAATATGTGTCACTGCTTTCTCCCAGGAATTCAGCTTAATGCATTTAGCAAAGGTTTCTAACTATTTTGTCTGTACTTGAATTTGTTAGTAATCAGACTGGGTAATATACATGGACATATGATTTAAGACTGAAAGAACCATAAGCATACTAACTCAGTGTTGGTCATTGTTCTTGAACCCTATTCCTCACAGTTTCTCTTACAGGCGTAAATGACTCATTCACGGGACTGTGAGGAAAAACAAACTTAATGAGTCGTTTTTTTCCATTTATGTCTACTTAGTGTATTGAAAGCGAATAAAATTTCGAACATTGCAAACATTCTGTTATTGTGATTGTACTGATCAGGGGTGAATGAGTTGAGGAATGGCACACACTGGAAAACTGGACAATGTTCATTTCCTTTTTAAAAGAAAGCCTAAAGAATATGATAAATCATCCTGGCAGCTGTGAGTAAATTGAGCTACTTTTTCTCCAGTTAATCTTAATGGAAACATGATTAGTGCTCCAGCTGCAGTGCAGGTTTAAATTAATATGTCTCCTGCACAAGGTGGTTGTGGAGGTCTGACAAGCATACTAAGTATCAAAAAACGTTTTAAAAATTGAACAGGATCCAACTTTGTCAGTAATGATGAATGCAACAAGTGTTTGAGAGAGCCATATTTCAAAATATTTGATCTTCAATCTCCACACCACAAATTTCATTAGTTTCAGACTTATTGTATTCATTTAACAAAACAAGACACTGATGTAGCCTAAGGGCTTTGTTATCATTTCCTATTTTATTTTGAAACCTTCAATGTTGTGTGTTAGCTTTTGTACTTCCTATCCCTCTGTGTTTCCCACCTTCTCATTTGTTTGCTCTGGCGCGATTAGTCTCACCTGTTTCCAATTGTCCTTCTGCGTGTGTTTGATTTGGCTTTGTCAGTTTCCATGAGGTTTCCTGCTTTCTGTTCCATCAAGGCTGCTAGAGGAAAATACTGCTCATTTAGGTAAGTCATACCATTGGAAGTGGAGTTTTGTTTCATTCCTGTGGCTTTTTGATTCTGCTCAGAAAGTGTTAAGTCCTGCTGTTGGACTAACCTGCTCCATAACTTGGTGATTGTGCTTCAAAGTCTGACTGACATACAATGGTCAAAATTATCAACTGTGCAGCTGTCTGTTTCAAAGCACAGCATTCAACTCAATTTGAAATAAATCCAAACAAATTGTCTGACGCTTTCTTCCTAAAGCAGAAGAAAAAAAACTTCATATGTGCAGGTCCTGTTTAAGAATTATACAGACTAGAAGGATATAGTTATTTATGTGGATGTCTGAATAATGTTGGCAATGAATCATTTTACTTGACAGCGATATCCCCCAACTAATTGACTTGAGACTACAGAAAGTGATGTATAATTAAATAAGCCTTTGTGCATCTGACTCGAGCTCTGTGGAACTCTGAGGCACTGCAGTTAGACCATTGTTTAAATGCTCTACAAAGAGCTATCAGATCACCACACTGATATTTATCTGACGAAGGAAGCCACGTTTGTATTTTTTCAGCTGCTTATTGAGAAAGCTCTCCATCTCACATTGAGACCATTACTCTTTTGGTTTTACTTGATTATCCACAGTATTTTAAGGACGTAGTTTGTAAGTGAAACTTGCATACGACATGATCTTTTTAACAATCGACTGTTCTGGGCTGTTGATATAGTCAGTCTTGCTCATCGGGGGATCTGTTGGGTCTCTTTAAATAATTTTATAAAGAGTTTGGTCTAGACCTGCTCTATATGTAAAGTGCTTTGATGTAACTTTGTTATGATTTGGCGCTATACAAATAAATCTGATTTGATTTGATTTTGATTTGTATGTGCCCATGATGCAAACTTGTTTCTTAGCCATGTTGATGAAATACCCCCAGGCCTTCATGTCAATTCTGACTTAAGTGATCATTCTTCTTCATGGTGTTGAATGTGATTAATTCCTCTCCAAGCAATATCTGAATATATAATAATACAGCAGCTTAAGGTTAATTTTGTAACAGTATTATGTAATATGAATTGCATAGCTCTATTACACTAAATAAAACACTTTCCTCTCAGCTGAGGCAATTGGTGTGCACAAAGAGAGACTAACAAATCTTCCCTCACGCCCACAACCTTTATTTCTCTGGACCACTTGATGCATGACACAATAATATTAAAGAAACTGAATGAACATGTTGCATTTTTCCCAGGAATGGGAGTTTTACAAAAAAACATCTATTCACAAAATAGATTTTGGTGTTTGCCACTATTTGATAAGAAATGAAATGAGGTCAAAATGTAGGACACGGTTTGGTACTGCAGCTTCAACAAACATTTAAGCTGTAATGAAGTGGTGTTTGTCAGATCACTGAGGAAAAAAGTATGCATATCAGCAGCCAAACCCTCATTTTGAAGGCCCATTGTGACTGACCCCACCTTTACAAAACCAGGCTGTATGCAGTTATATTCTGCCAATAAATAATCTTTTTACCTTACAAAATTATTCAGTTTCATAGATTTGCTGTTTGCACTTTCAAATAAAAACACTAAAGAAAAGGGGAGGTAAGGACACGTAAGAAAATCCAATAACATAAAAATACAAAAGAGATATGAAAATACAGTACAACTTGACAAAAACAGTGTGGTGGATGACTGTTTTTTTGTTTGTTTGTTTTTTCTTATTCTTTGCATAAATCTGCATTTGTGATGATAACACACCTTTGGGAAAAAACAGCCACTGATGTTTGATAATTCGGTCCTTTTCTGTTCAGGTTTGAACTGAGAATTTCAAAAGTTTAAGATGAAAAATACAGAGTGTCATCTCACAAAACACCCAACACACACAGATCCAAAAGGCAGTGTGACAACACTGAGTAAATAGTGTGCAAACACATACATGTTAGTGACTTGCAGAACGGTGTGGCAGGAGCACGTCCTTGTTATCACGTACAGAGCACACAGTTATCCAATGTGGTAAATGACACACAGCAATCCACTGGACACAAGCACTTTAGAAAGAACACTGGCAGAGTCCTCACACATAATACAAAGTCCCAGAGAAGGTCAGACAGTCCTGGTGAAGGGATCTGTTATTTCCTAATTGGCCAAAACAATAATCACACAAGATAATAAAGGCCCAGTATATCAAATATACCTAGTTGTGGCTTCTTACTGTATTATGTTTTAAGTAAAAACGAAGTCCTCCTACAAAAATACTTTTTTGCTGTGTAAATGTACGCAACCAAAGGCACTATCTTCTCTTCCCACCAATATAAATCATATGACCCAATCCTTGCCCAGATTGTGTTGTGATTAATCCTGACTGTAACCAAAGGCCAACCTTTACCTACATAAATTCAGACTCATGTTGCACTGCCTTTACAGTTGTTTTTGAAAGGCTGACTGCAACAGAAGCTGTTGCGAGATGTTTTCACACAAGGCAGCAGCATTGTACATACTCAGTAACACTGTTGTCTTTGTGTTATCTGTTCAGCTCTTTGCTACAAAACACTGCACTCCAGGAAAATGCGGCCCTTAAAAATGTTTATCAATTTTGGGTGGGAGGGTGGTGGGCAGCAGCACTGCTGCAGTCTCCAGGGTTACGGTTGCAGTTTCCACATTAAAACACAAGGAAATACTGATAACAGTGACATGGAACCAACAAGCAAAAAAGAAAATGTTCCCTTTTAGAAAAGTGTTTTAAATAGATTTGTGCAAGTGCTTCTGAGATGAAGACCCCCCCCCCCCAAAAAAAAGCTCAAACTCCAGTTTTCTGCCTCAAAGACGAGCTGTGCTAGACGCAGCTCTTCAGTCCAGAGTTAACTGGAGTTGCTGTGCTTCTACATGATGAGGCTGAGATGGGGCTTTTGTAATCATGCTCTGAAACTGTGGAATGAAGCAAACTGCTAAGATACTATCAGAAATAACTGTTACTATACTTTAATGGACCTCCATGCAGAAACCCATATCAGGGCTGAGAAAGCAGGAGAGTATGTTGTTGAGGTGGAACTGTGTATTGTGTAACACATGAATATCTTCTGTGCATGAGGTATAAAAGAATTATGTTTGTGATTTTGGCACCTGTTATTAGGGTGTTCAATGAAAAATCCTGTTCATGCTTTACATAAACATAGCACTTCCACAATTTGAAATGAATTAGCTGACAACTCACAATGTAGTGCAACTATATTTAAACTGATTCAGTATCACCTTGTTTTCACTTACAGGGCCACATTTACGAAGCTACTGGGTGGCATTGGCCAAAAAACCAAAAAGGTTTTCTGAGTAAGCACAGCTTGGCATTGTGACATCACTTTGACAAGGTTTCACTACAAACATCCTGCTACAAAGCCTATGTGGTCACCACAGTTAGCTACAATGCAGCCGTGACATCACTAATCACAGGCGCGGAGTGACATCGACATTGGGAGTACGAGACACTTTCATGGAGTTTTAACGACTAACTGAATGTGCAACACATTATAGGGACACCTGATGACAGCACAATGCGTATCTGAACTTTTGCATTCTAAAGTGTGTGCACATTATCTTTGATTTAAATCAAATCAGTGATGGATAATAGCTGTCACCTGGCTTCACTTCATTAGATCAGTGGATGTCCTTAATGATATGCCCATTCAGTGTTGGAGTTCAGCATCATTTCATTCCTAAAAAACAAACAAAAAAAAAACCACACCAAAACATTTTGTGTTGCAGCGCCAGCTTAGCACAAACTGGAGTCACTCATTGAGGATGGACTCTGGTCTGTCGTAGCCAAAAAGCCTGAAGTCGGGTTCGTACAGCTTGTAGAGTTCTTTCCGTGCCTCCACAGGGACTGTGCTGAACCAGTCTGCCTCCCAGCTGCTGGCTGTGAGGTTCCTATGGGAGGTGGGGAACTCCACCACATTGTCCACCCGCAGCTGGCGGAGCAGGTGCTCAGCATCCTCTTCTGCTGTCTCCAAGTGACCCACAAAATCATACTGAATCTGGCATGGATGGCAGAGCCGATACACCTGCCGCCAATGTTCATTAAAGGGTATCTCCTTCTCTGTCTGAGGGTCTAGGAGGTACTGGATGAAATTAGAGAAGGAGGGATGGATGCCCACCGCAAATGCGTCATCCACAGAAGCAGGAGGGGTCGGCTGGTTGGCGTAGCGGCGCAGCATGACCTGTGCAAAACGTCGATAAAAGTCGTCGTTGCGCAGCTCAAATTTATTCCGGTAGGCAGAGATGAGACGCACAAAGGGGTCCCGCACAAAAAGAAACTTTGTGTACTTCTTCAGCTTTACCTTCAAAAATAACACATAACATGTTACCGTCACATATATACAGATGAAGCAACTGATCATAATAAAGCATCTAAGGAAAGGGCATGGCAGACACCAATGTGTTACTTAGAGAAACAAGGTTATGCAGTGCATTTTACTCTTGACCCTTCTGCATAGAGAGACAGACCTGAAATCAAGCTGGTTTTACCTTTTTACTGTAAGTGACCGCTGTATTAGGGTTTAGATGGCTCAGTGATAGAGAAAACAGTCACGGGCAAATCCACTAAAAGTCGTTTCAAAAAACTCCACTCAAAAGGCTCAGCATGCAGCATCAAACAAGCAAAACAGATTTTTAAGAAATGATTACAGCAGTGGATACATTTTATAGAATTGTCACATAAATATTTTAACAAACCTTCATGAGGTGCCTTGCAAACTTGCCGTAGCGTTTCCAGAACTTGTTGAATGTAAAGTGCATGCTGTTGTTGTGGACCAGGTCCCTGGGGATGGCCAGTGGGTCTCTCTGGGGAACACCGTCCTGCAGCAGACTCTCACTGAGAACTATCATGATCCGTTTCCAATTAGTGCAAGCCACCTGAGAGACACAAACTCAAGGATAAATATTTACAGAAAACCTAGTAGAAACCCCAAGGGCATAACATGCTCAGTATGTCTTTGAGTGGACAAAGACGAGTTCAGAGTCGGATTTTGTTGCATGAAAAAACCACAGCAGACCCCCCCCAGCTCTTGTTTGATGTAAGGACTTCAAATAAAGCAGTAGACAATAAAAGCATTGGCGTACCTTAGGGACATAGCAGTATATGATACCGTGCCTGTCATCCACGATGAGGTGGTCCAGCTCCTTGTTGGGAATGTCATCAAATGAGAGGTTTTTGCCAGGAAACACCACGCTGTCATTAGCACACATCTCCTGTAGTAACCGCCGGCGCTGCTCCTGGGTCGTCCATGCAAGGAAACGCACACAAATATATCATCAGCAACTATCTGACAAGTATAGTAAAACTATGAATCTGATCATATTTCTCATAATTTTTCTTATAATGCTCTAACAAATCAACACAGAATCACTCTTTCACTGTTGGTACGTATAAAAGTATTGGTACAGTTTACTCTCAGCTGTTGCACACATTTCAGCATAATCTGGTTAATTAAATCACTTCTCAGTATGAGGCTTGATTACATAAGCTCATCAAACTTGACAAAGATGCAACGACAATAACACCAGGCTATTGATTCAATCTTGTGATTGATCAGTGAACAAAGTCCTGGCACACAAATACAGCAAAGCTCTGCACGCCCGAAATGACAGGCCACTGAGAAGACAATCAAACACAGGTGGAGCATGGCTAAGGGCCATGGCTTTTTTTTCTTTGGTCCTTAAATAATTGCCAACTGAGATTATATCCTAGCAAAGATCTTAAGCAGCTGATGATATTCAACATTTTGTGGTTAAAATGTTGAATGATCTTGGTACAAACATTCTGGTATTAGCTAGAAAAAAAGCTACAATAATTCAGCTGAACGTGATTGAACGTTTTTCGAAAATCCATCAATATTACAAGGTGTAAAGCCTACTTCAATCTATAAACACAAATAACTTTGGCCTTGGTTGGCTCTCTAAAATTATATTTGTGCAAATCCTTCCAGTGTGAAAGTCAAGCGGCATTCATACCACCTGAATCAGAAGAGCAGCTGCTGTCAACTAATCAGCTTTTACATATGTGATTGTTATTGCTGTGGGCAAGTTCTCCCACAGTGAAGCCAATAACATTAACAATGGGTTTGTTCTGTTTAAATAATATGAGAACCCCTATGAAAGCAGCTGCAGGAACACTATTATTCACTTTATTCAGATGCAGCTGAGATTTTCCAACAATCCAAAAGGCTCTATTAACCATTTATTTCCACTACTACTACTTCTAGTGACAATAACAATAATCATTTCAAATATTAACCTGTCTCTCACGGAGCTCTGCTGCCACTGGAGTCAGGTGAATCTTCCACTCCCGTCGCGGTATATACCGCTCTTCTGCTTTCTCTGATTGGTTGCTTGTGTCAACGGGGACAGGGTCTGTCGGCTCTCCAGTTCCTGGTTCTAAGAACTGGTTTACGAAGGCATCAATGTCGGACAGAAAGGATGGTGTTCGGGAGGTTTGAGGCTTCTGCTGAGGAGGGTGGTGTGGGATTTTGGGGCCCGGCGAGACCGGAGTGTGCAAATACAGATGAGAGGCTCCAACATCATCCCAGTAGATGATGATGAGCAGGATCATGAAGACCGAGCCCAGCACGACAAAAATGCGGAACATCCTGGATGTTCCCATAATGACTTTTGCTTTGCTACAGTATCACCATAGCAACAGAATTATGACCATATAGGGCGTTTCTACAGCATCGCCATGGCAGCGGATTGGAATGGTTACCTGGATCTTTTTATTTGATCACCAGGGTTCTTGCTACAAGGTCACCATAGCAACAGAGTCAAGGTCCAGAAGCTCTCTCTCACCATGGCAAAAAATAAACGGCAGCTAGAGAGGAATCTGTGGTGTAGCTTATCATGATGCTGGTGCACTGCAGGAGTGTGCTGCTCATGAGTGTGACCGGCCATTCATGGATTAACGCTCACCTCTGCTCCACGCCTGCAGCACCCTGCACACAGACACAAAAGAGAGAGAAAAAGCCACCTTAATTCAGCTTTAGTTTAAGAAACACTCCTGTGCCTGGATTAGATTATATGCCTGTTTTAGCATCAGCTTCCACATTACTTTCTTTCAAGCACATGTGAAGTTGTAGAAACGACACACAGAGGCAGAGAATTTAACAGTATAGACAGTGTCAACTGTGCCAAGTCACACACATAAAAGCAAGTAAAATGTAAAATAAATAAATAATAGACCAAGGTGTGAAATAACACTGTGATTTATCTTTTATGTATTTGGGAGCATCCCTGGCTTTCTTCCCTTTTGAAATGCCTCCCTATTCACACACATATGTATCATAATACAGATTCAAGCTACAATCACTCACATGAGCCAAGATATACTTTCTCTGCTGTTACCAAACAGCCTGAAAACTAGAGCAAAGTGAGTGAGTCTCAGTTTAGTGGGTTTAATTCTCTAGCAAGGCATACATGAAATTTCTGCTTCACCTCTCAGAGCTGACCAAACTCCCACTCCAAACAGTAAAATCACAAGTGGTTGTCAAATATCTGCATGCCAAGGGGCATGCAAGTAGTGTTGTCCATTGCACAAAGGTACTGCTGTACCCACATCAGGCTTTCATAGATTGTGATACAGCTTTGACACACTTTAATTCTGAGCACCGCCAAAGTCATAAAAGCCCCCTATGTTACCAACCTTTGAAAGACGGCCAATAGCAAATATTTTACACACCTCACCAAGATACGTTCTGTGTGTACAAAACACACTGAAGCTCACTGTGCTCCTGCAGTCCACAAAATAGTGGACAGCCATGACTCTGTGGCTAGCAACAGAAAGATTCCCTGAAGTCGCCTAAAGGACAAATAGTGTGCACATGGCTTATCTCGGTCACTATTAAAGTTTGTTAATTACATTTTATCTTTGGCCTATGTTCTCCTTCCCCCTGAGATTAAAAGTCAAAGGGTTTCTCTTCTTCATTCCAACAGACTTCTAAAACTGGAGCTCTTGAGCAACAGTCCTCATATTAGTGTATTTCCTCTTTCCTCATGCCAAGAGGGCACCGTCAACATAGAAAAATCTTTCCCCTCCACCCCCCTTCCCTTCTCCACACTAACAAACTACCTTCTTAGAATGTACATCATATCAGATAGGCGGAAGCAAATATCAAAACTTGTGAGTGGTGGAATATTACAAAGCACAGCTGAAGATGTGTGTACACTATTTAAAAATCAAGATTTTTCATACAAAGCATATGATCTCACAAAGTGATGTATTGTCATGGGTTCAATAGTATGTAAAAGACAAAGATGTGTTATTTGACAGGCAAAATTAGCTCAAACTCCAACAATAATACATGCTATTTGCATCTGGTAAAATATAAAGCCAGTACTTAATTTTGACTCTCCTTCTGTATTTACTTTTTTCCATGGTTTAGGCGATGAAGCATGTGTAATTATTATATCATTTGAAAAATTGTTTAAAAAAAAAAAGTCCCAAATGTGATTTCTTGACTTGCCTGACATATTGTCATTATCAAAGAACGGAATGATTAATAATGAATCTAATATTTCATTATTGAGTCCATAAAAGCAGTTGTTTTGCCACCTCAAACGGCTGTGGGTACAAATTCCATTTTATTGATAAGAATGACCCCATGGTACTCTACTGGGAGAGGTCAGGTACTTTTGGCAGTTTCCATCATTATTTTGCTATCATCCTCCAAACCCTCCAGACAGCGGAGAGCCAGCTACACAAGGATGCTGCTCTGCTGCCGTTTTTATCCCAATTGTTATAAAAAAGACTGAAATGCGGATCAGCCCTTCAGATGCCTCAGTTCACGGTTTGTTCTCCTTGGTGCTCACATTGTTGGTGAGGCTCTTGACTCTTCATGGAGGGTCTTCAGAGCTCGTGTGTTTTAGTCCACGGCCACATTACCGCCGTGGAAATAACACACAGCTCCGTGAAGAAGCGGCCGGAGCACACCGGAGCCCACCGGAGCCCACACAGCGCCCGATAAATCAGACCGTCCCGTCCGCCGCTGATGCCAAACTGGACACAATGTAGGCTTTGAGGGCAGAGCAGGGACGGGCTGTTTCCTCTCAGCCTGTGGCCAGAGCCGGCGTTCCATTAGCTCGGACAAAACGAAGCGAAGGAAAAAAAAAACCCAAAGACAAGACAAAACAAAAACAAACAACAAAAAAATATATATACGGAGCGCCCCCCCCCCCCTCAACGGCCCCCGGTCTCATCCGCGTCAGCCAGCGCGCCTAGCTGTGTCTGGGTGGAAGTGGGGCTACGCTCCGGAGCGGAGCTGCGTGCAGAGGTGTAGCTGCTGCGGAGAGCGTAGAGCTCCCCCGGCTCCGAACAAAGGAGCAGCACCGCCTCACCTGGTCCGTGGAGCCCGCTGCCAGCGCCGCGTCAGCTGAACCTGCTTGCCCCGCGAGCCCCCCGTTTTATGTGAGGAGATGGAGCGGGAGCTCTGCAAACACCGCGAGACTTGGGAGGCTGAGGTTTCTGCAGAGGGAGCTCATGGGGGTGGGTGGGGGGGGGATCTCTTTTCTGGGTCAGCGCCAGCATAACATGTCTCTGTACCGTAGGATGATTTATGCAGACAGCCCAGAGCCCCTCTCCCTCCCTGTGCCCTCCCACCGGAGCAGTGTGCTGAAAATACCCCGCTGTACCTGCACAAAACAAATGTCACCCACACTGCAAAAACTAAAGCAAAGGAATGTCAATGAGGACATGTGGCTGTGGGGATCACGGTATGCTCCTGCAGCCTCGGGCCGATGCGGTTAAAATCCTGCTATATCTGATCTCTTTTCATCCTCTGTCATGAAACGTGGCAAGGAGCCCCCACAGAGCAGCTGATTCACTTTGCACACGCACTCTCACACACACACACACACACACACATGTCATCTGCTTTCAATCAGCATCATAACCTCCACCTCCTCAAACTCTTTATTTTACTCTCAGCGCTGTGTTCTCATGTATTTGCTTATTACAGCTGTGTACCCTGGCAATCATCTAGCTTTGATCTCACACACACACACACACACACACACACACTGAGCACCGACACATAAATACAAAGTATTAGCCCACATAGAAAACCTCAAGAGAAGGAAAACAGGATGCAGACACTATTTCTAATGTATTTTCTAGGCACTGGTGATGAAAATAGAAATGCAGGCTTGTCACAATATTAATATGTAGCCAATCAAACACAATAATGTAGCCGCAAGGGGGTACAAGCCAGTGCCTTATTGTGCCGGTCCCAAGCCCGGATAAATACAGAGGGTTGTGTCAGGAAGGGCATCCGACGTAAAACTTTTGCCAAATCAAACATGCGAATCGAATCAATGACAATTCCATACTGGATCGGTCGAGGCCCGGGTTAACAACGACCGCCATCGGTGCTGTTCACGTACAGGGTACCGGTGGAAATTGGACTACTGTTCGTCGAAGAAGTCGAAGAAGGAGAGGAGGAAGGTGTGTTCGTAGGAAGAGAGAGAAAAGGAACGGGAAGAGTCTAGGACTGAGAGTAGGGACTTTGAATGTTGGAACTATGACAGGGAAAGGTAGAGAGTTGGTTGACATGATGCAGAGGAGGAAGGTAGACATACTGTGTGTCCAGGAGACCAGGTGGAAAGGTAGCAAGGCTAGAAGTTTAGGAGCAGGGTTCAAGTTGTTCTATCATGGTGTAGATAGGAAGAGAAATGGAGTAGGAGTTATCTTGAAGGAGGAGTTTGTTAGGAATGTTCTGGAGGTTAAAAGAGTATCAGATAGAGTAATGAGTCTGAAGCTAGAAATCGAAGGTGTGATGTTCAATGTTGTTAGTGGGTATGCTCCACAGGTAGGATGTGAGCTGGAGGAGAAGGAGAAATTCTGGTTGGACCTTGATGAAGTGATGCAGAGCATCCCTAGAAGTGAGAGAGTTGTCATTGGTGCAGACTTCAATGGACACGTTGGTGCAGGAAACAGAGATGATGAGGAGGTGATGGGCAGGTTTGGTATCCAGGAGAGGAGCGCAGAAGGACAGATGGTGGTTGACTTTGCAAAAAGGATGGAAATGGCTGTAGTGAATACTTTCTTCCAGAAGAGGCAGGAACATAGGGTGACCTATAAGAGTGGAGGTAGGAGTACACAGGTAGACTACATCTTGTGTAGACGGTGTAATCTGAAGGAGATCAGTGACTGCAAAGTAGTGGTAGGTGAGAGTGTAGCCAGACAGCATAGGATGGTGGTGTGTAGGATTACTCTGTTGGTGAGTAAGATGAAGAGGGCAAAGACAGAGCAGAGGACTAAATGGTGGAAGCTGAAAAAGGAAGAGTGTTGTATGATTTTTAGGAAGGAGTTGAGACAGCCTCTGGATGGCCAGGAAGTGCTTCCAGTTGACTGGACAACTACAGCTAATGTGATCAGGGAGACAGGTAGGAGAGTATTTGGTGTGAATGAAAGTGGATAAGGAGACTTGGTGGTGGAAGGAGGAGTTGCAGGAGTGTATACAGAGAAAGAGGTTAGCTAAGAAGAAGTGGGACACTGAGAGGACTGAAGAGAGTAGACAGGAGTACAGGGAGATGCAGCGTAAGGTGAAAGTAGAGGTGGCAAAGGCCAAAGAAAGGGCTTACGATGACTTGTATGCTAGGTTGGACAGTAAGGAGGGAGAGACTGATCTATACAGGTTGGCAAGGCAGAGAGACAGAGATGGGAAGGACGTGCAGGCGGTTAGGGTGATTAAGGATAGAGATGAAAGTGCATTGACAGATGCCAATAGTGTGATGGGAAGATGGAAAGAGTACTTTGAAGAACTAATGAATGAGGAAAATGAGAGAGAACGAAGAGTAGAAGAGGTGACTGTTGTGGACCAGGAAGTAGCAAAGATTAGTAAGGATGAAGTGAGGAGGGCACTGAAGAGGATGAAGAGTGGAAAAGCACTCGGTCCTGATGATATACCTGTGGAGGTCTGGAAGTGTCTAGGAGAGGTAGCAGTAGAGTTTCTGACTGGGTTGTTCAACAGGATCTTAGATAGTGAGAAGATGCCTGAGGAATGGAGGAGAAGTGTGCTGGTGCCCATTTTTAAGAACAAGGGAGATGTACAGAGTTGTAGCAACTACAGAGGAATAAAGCTGATGAGCCATACAATGAAGTTATGGGAAAGAGTAGTTGAAGCTAGACTAAGGGCAGAAGTGAGCATTTGTGAGCAGCAGTATGGTTTCATGCCAAAAAAGAGTACTACAGATGCAGTATTTGCTTTGAGGATGTTGATAGAGAAGTACAGAGAAGGTCAGAGGGAGCTGCATTGTATCTTTGTAGATCTGGAGAAAGCTTATGACAGGGTGCCCAGAGAAGAACTGTGGTATTGTATGAGGAAGTCTGGAGTGGCAGAGAAGTATGTTAGAGCGGTGCAGGACATGTATGAGGACTGTAAGACAGTGGTGAGGTGTGCTGTAGGTGTGACAGAGGAGTTCAAGGTGGAGGTGGGACTGCATCAGGGATCAGCTCTGAGCCCCTTCTTGTTTGCTATGGTGATGGACAGGCGAGGTTAGAGGTTAGACAGGAATCTCCATGGACTATGATGTTTGCAGATGACATTGTGATCTGTAGTGAGAGCAGGGAACAGGTGGAGGAGAAGCTAGAGTGGTGGAGGTTTGCCCTGGAAAGGAGAGGAATGAAGGTTAGCCGCAGCAAGACGGAGTATATGTGTGTGAATGAGAGGGACCCAAGTGGAAGAGTGAGGTTACAGGGAGAAGAGATAAAGAAGGTGGAAGATTTTAAGTACTTAGGGTCAACAGTCCAGAGCAATGGAGAGTGTGGAAAAGAGGTGAAGAAGCGTGTGCAGGCAGGCTGGAACGGGTGGAGAAAAGTGTCAGGTGTGATGTGTGATAGAAGAGTTTCAGCTAAGATGAAAGGAAAGGTGTACAAAACTGTGGTGAGACCAGCGATGTTGTTTGGTCTAGAGACAGTGTCACTGAGGAAAAGACAGGAGGCAGAGCTGGAGGTAGCAGAGATGAAGATGCTGAGGTTCTCTTTGGGAGTGACCAGGTTGGATAGGGTCAGGAATGAGTACATCAGAGAGACAGCACATGTTAGAGGTTTTGGAGATAAAGTCAGAGAGGCCAGACTGAGATGGTTCGGACATGTCCAGAGGAGAGATAGTGAATATATTGGTAGAAGGATGCTGAGTTTTGAACTGCCAGGCAGGAGGCCTAGAGGAAGACCAAAGAGGAGGTTTATAGATGTAGTGAAAGAGGACATGAAGGTGGTTGGCGTGAGAGAAGAGGATGCAGAAGACAGGCTTAGATGGAGGCAACTGATTCGCTGTGGCGACCCCTGAAGGGAAAAGCCGAAAGGAGAAGAAGAAGAAGCCAATCAAACACAATCTTGCACGTTTTTTCTGAAGTTGATGTGTTGTACTTAACTCAAAATGACAGGCTTATAGCAGCCAACAGTGAAGCCGATTGGACATTTTTGGTTTCTTACATATGTGCCACAATATTAATGTACGTGAGACTGCTGCATATTGACATGCTCATGTCTCCTCTCACAGATGAGGAGATTTATCTAGCATCCCTACTCCAAATCCCCTTCTGGCCTGAACACTTTTGTCCAGATGACCCTTCTGTTTGACTTTGAAAAAAAAAAAAAATCACAACACTGATTTGTGATCTGGAAAAATAAAAGCAAGCAGACCCAGAGGAAGTTAACTCAGTCAATGATAAAGTTGCTGAGTAACCCATAATATGACACCAGGTTCAACATTCCTGTGTTTTCCACAGGAACGTTAAGTGTAATTATGTATAAGCATTGGTCATTTCTCACAAAGCGAGCGACTTTGATGATCTCCTGGTGTGACATACAGTAATAGCTGTCTGCAGCTTCAAACAGTATCGAATACATATCAGAAATGGGCCTAAAGCTAGACCACATGATACTAATGCTTCCAAAACACAGACTAAATCAAGTCAACAATGTAAATCTAATGTCAGCAGTTCCCAGGCCAGGACCCCAAAGTAATGCTCACAAGATGGTCACCAGTTAACACATTCTTTGAATGAACTGCTGACAGTATGTAGACATTTAGTCACACGTCGGTCACAGGGAATAATGACAGAGTAAAAATATTGATCGGACTTTTAAAACTCTTGTATTTTTATATGCCAGCTGCACTTGTCATTGCCCAGTGTGCAAATTTCTAATGTGCTCACTGAAATCATAACTGTTGGAAAATGTTTCCTTTTATAGACTTTATCGTTCTCCTATGCTAATGGTTTATATATTTCCCTCTCTATTTCTTCTATATTTTGACAAGAAAAATACAATAAATTTTCAAAAACCAAATCCGATGTAAATAAATAAATCTTTTACATATACGGCATATATTGTGTTCTGGTTTGACTGAAGTTTTTACAGTGTGAAAACCTGACTGTAGCCACTAGAGATCAGTGTAGTCTTGTTTGAAGAGGTAACAGACGGGACATAAAGACACATTTATCTTTTCAATCAGTTTATTTCTCTACGGGAAAGGTATACTTTTAAAAAATATATAATGCATTTATTTAAAGCCTAAAATTATTTGAGTGTCCATAATGGAGTCTGAGCATAATATTAGGTATATGCATAATAAAAACATGATGTACAGAGATACTTTTTGTTTTTGGTGCTCAGCTACATGTTTCTTTTCTTGTCCAGGCTGTTTTGCGTGTTTGTTTACAGGAGGTCCTGCTCCACCCAGATGGTCTTCTTCTGCTCGTCTAGTATTTTGTCTTTGATGACCCTGATAAGGTCGTCTGTTCCTGCCCAGGCCTCAGGCTCCAGGCTGGCATAGAGGCAGGGAAGGACCTCCAGCTCCTTCTCTTTCGCCCGGCACAACTTCACAAACTCCTCCTCCACCTCAAACTTCCTGTGTGGACAGGAAACAGGAAGGAAGCAGCACAGTGGTGGTGAGTGCGGTAATGTTTGGAGCCCAGTACCTGATGAGATCCTGTAGACACTCTGCAACAGGGTTCTGTGCGCTTTGTTGTAATTCTCAGAAAAATAAGACTGACAATACTGGGTTTAATTAGAGGTTATGCATGTAAAGACACAATCCACCAGAAATAATGCGTCTCTACTGGCATTGTCATCGACAGATCAGACTAAAATGTACCCAGAGAACATGTACTTTCACCTTTTCAGGCCGCTGTTGAAATACAGACCCATTTTCATTTCAAAAATAAATGCAATGGAAAAATCAAACTGAACCCTCACCTCCTGCCTGGAGTGAAAATCTCATGAAAGGATTGACGTGCTTGCATTTGGTAAAAGAGGTGTGGTCTGCAGCTGTGGGTAAACATGTGACAGTAACTGAGGTTTGGGTAACTTTACACTTACCGTAACTTCTTGACATTTTTCTCACAGATCTTGATATAGATGATTATCGGGTAGATTTCTCTCCGTAGCAGGTCTTTGACGCAGCTCAGCTCGGCCTCCAGCAGGCAGTGTCTGCCCTGGTGACGGGTGGAAAAATTTGCTTTACAGACAAATATATGTCTACTGTGTGTTGCAGACATGTTCATACATGAATGAGTAAATAGATGGCATACAGAACACCTCACATACTGTACTCTCTCTCACTCACTCAAAAAGTGCTTTTTAAGATGGCATTTTGTGTGATGATTAGATTTAAAAACGCACAGTTGTCATTTCTTACCTCTTCTGAGATTTTTTTTTTTTTATTTTTTTTTTTTTTGAAAGATCAAAACTTACACTCCTGTGGCAGTGGGGTGATAATTTGATTCATTGGAACAAAAACTAAAATGTAAATAAGGTGGTAAAATAGACTTTACTGGCAATAGTTAGGTGACAGTATTAATACTTGCCTTGTGCCAATTCTCAGCAAATATAATGCTAAGGCCAGCAGTCAGCCAGTCAGGTTAACTTAGCATCAAGACTTGAAACAGTCTCTAGTCCACATCCAAGCAACAGTAACTAATCCACCTGCCAGTACCTGTAAAGCTCACTAATTAAAACCAACCTTTGTAAAAACCTTTGGACACTTTTAACTGTAAATTTGCTTCTTATGCTAAGCTTGGCTGGCCAGCTGCTGGCACCAGAGACATGCAAATGCTTCTAATGCGACACTTTCGCAAAGAAACAAACAAATAAGCACATGAATGCATGTGCCTACACACAATTAACAGTTTACCTTAGCAGCAACAGCCTCGATGTTTTCTCGAGTGATGCATTCAAATGTGGCTTGTTTCTCTGTGTAGTGAACAAACGGCTCCACGTTCTGTTTGAGATGAAACTCCTCTTTGGACAGGATGTCTAATCAGCCAAAAAGAAAGTGAGAGGAAAAATCTTGTCAATTGTGAAAAATGTTAAGAAATCTTTTGCAATGAAAGACGAAAAATGGTGGTTTTATGTTAATGATCACCCCTGCACATTTAGCACAAGAGGAACAGAAACCCTTGAGGTTATTGCCCTGGGGAATCTCCACATAGTGAACATACTAATCTCTTGGTTTGCCAGATGTTTAACTCTGTCTGACCCTCCTCTCTCATGGGGACATTTGGTTTGTCATGAGAGGAGATTTGAGTCTTTGTGGGCTTGACTGTATAAATCTGTCGTAGTAATATCATGAAAAAATTTAGATCAAAACTCATCTTGTCATCATCAGCCTAATTATCGGCTTGGTGATCTTCCATCCTGCCACTTTGTCTCTCAGGTTACACTCTTTGACATTTATACTTCAGCACAGAACAATGCCTGACCTAAATCCCAATATTAACTGTGTTCTCTCTCCTCTGTCCTTCTGAAATGCTTGCTATCAACTATCTCTTCTATCTTTGTTTCACAATAGGTGAACATACTTGGGATATGTCAACAAGGTGAAGACATTAAGATGATGGTTCGCTTATTCACATCATACACTGACCTGGTTTGCAGATGTTGAAGTCCATAGCCCCCCCCATATTAAGTATTTTCTGGATAAGAGTTTTGGCCAGAGCAGCAGGAGTGAACAGGACTGGTCTTCTCCTTTGCGTCCTCTGGGGGGTGACGGGACTGTAGGGTATCAGGTTCAAACCCCTGCTAAGCTCATTGTCTGGATCAGCAGCATCTGTTTACAACCGACATATATGCAAAAAGAATGACGCATAATGATACAGCGAAGAACTGAAAGAAACATGATAGTTTAAAAAGGTAGATTTTAAATGATGTTATTTTAAATGATCAAAACATTTTAGATTTAGTTAAATTAATTGTTGTTAGTAAAAAGTTCGTCCTGTATAATTTTTTTCTACTTCAACAGTGAACACACTTCAGCTTTCACTTACTCCGAATGCTCAACAGTTTTAACTGATATTTCAACTTTACTCAGCACCTAACTTAAAATGAAAATCTGTCTTCTTTCATCAGCTGTGTTTTGAATTCTAATTCAACTTCTTTCAGTATTTGAGTGTCAACAACTCATTTCAATTTCAACTCATAGAAGCTCTAATTTCCAAATTTTAACAAGTGAAAAATGTTTCACCTTACAATGTTTCAGCTGTAATCTTTACCAGTTAACATGAACAATATATTTTCTTGCAGCTTTTTCTAGGTGTTTCTTGTGGTTTTGCACTGGTTTTATGGTGCTCTGCTTTGCCTCGTACCCACCCTCTGGTCTAAGTGTCTCAAAGCCTTGTCTGGGTAGTGTTGTGCTGCCGGAGTTGACAAGCCTAACACGTTCACTGCTGTTCATTCGCTTGTACTTGATATCCACCCTGCTGACAAACTGCACAGGGCAGCAGACAAACAAAAGCACCAGAGATTTAAAGCTTTGTTTAATGACACACATTCTGCAAATAATCCTTGGTCTATTTAGTATATAAAACAAATATAAATTAGGGCTGTCAAACGATTACAATTTTTAATCAGATTAATGTCATGGATTAATTTAGATTAATCACAATTAATATTCATTCATTATTAATTGTGTTTCATTTTGTGTGGGCAATATATAAATACTTAACATGTGTTTATTTAAATTGAAGAGCAGATGTAGTGTCCAGATTGCAATATATATATATATATACATGTCAACCACATCAGATTTAGAAACCACTTAGTAAACAAACAAATATCCACATTAAAGTAGCCCTCTTCATCTTTCAGCCTGCTGCTGAGACAGACTGACTTGTTTACTTGTTTATTACTTGCTTCTTAAGTACAGTGTTACCTGGAGTGGTGAGATATTTGTGAGCCAGCAGTGTCTGCTTTCCATGGGCTCCTGACCACTAGTGAGCGCCCATCACTACTGACCACCTCTCCAAGGGACAGTCCTGCATACTAATGCTTGGTGCTGCTCTGTACTGCCGGCTGCCATCTTGGACAGTGACGATTTTGAGACGCATTAATTTTGTAAAAAAATTTAAAGCAAATTAATTATGATAATGAATTAATCTGGATTAGCGCGTTAATTTTGACAGCCCTAATATAAATAGTATAATATAGAAAGTTCTGAGCGTGCAGGCTGTGGCACAGGTTCACCATTGACGTGCTGACCAAGTGGAGGCTTTACCTGTGTTTTTTAAATTACCTGTATTATCTGAGAGAGGAAGATGCTCGCTCTAGACAAGCGTGGGCTGGCTTTAGGATCAGGCATGGAACTGGCCTCTTCTGGCTGTAAATTGCTCTAAACAGGCGCAGGAATTATGCAAGAAAGTGAGCAGAAGCAGATAAATGACATTAACGGCAGAGAAATCACGAAGAATCATGTGATGAATAGATTCTTTTTCATCACCAGACTTAATGCAACAGCTCTGAAGTAAAGGGTTAGACTAAAGATGCTTGTATTGTCCTGTGGATACCTATAAACATACAGTATCTGTTTGGCTTGAACAGCACAATTGCTGGGGAAGCCTTTGTGCAGAACAAGTTACTCATTTATTATGGTCCTTGTTGGTGTCCAAAACCATTCCATCTTTGATTTATAGCGGCCTGTTTTGGCTTGTACACTATTTTTGCAAGCAGTCGCTCAGTGCAATGCACCACATTTGAGAGATATGAAACACAGCGTGAGGTTCACACCTTCTCCCCCTTGTCTAAACCCTTCCATCCAGAAGTCCTGAGAAATGAGAAGGTCTTGTTATAAAAGCCACAAAAACATGTTCCCTCGCCCACCTCACATCCTGCAAACACTTGCCAACTACCATACAAACCCTGCGCCCCAGGGGGATTGCGTCAGTATATTTATTTGCTGTGTTGGGTCTCTTTAAATCATTTTATAAAAAGTTTGGTCTAGACTTGCTCTATATGTAAAGTTCCTAGATATAACTTTGTTACGATTTGGCGCTATACAAATAAATCTGATTTGATTTGTTGATCACAGATTCAAATGTATGTGTATGATTAAAAGAAAATAGTTCCAAACATTTCTTACCCTACTGTTGCGGTGGCTTTCGTTTTCTTCTTTGCCCCCTCGACACACTAACTTCTGAATCTTCACTAGGAGTATCTGCTGGGCCCTACAATCGCACACATACACAAATTCTCATCAATTTGTCAAACATCATTTTGACAAAATTACAAAAGCAAACGCAACATGTATTATCAGTGAAGGGTCTGTCCGCCCTTCTCCCTGTCTCTCTTGTTATTTGTAAAGAGCGTCATTGTGTCTACATTTAGCTGCTTGTTCATCACCACTGTATCTTATTAAGTATCAGGATACACTGAAGCAGAACAGACTCATGGGGGTCAGTCACTTCCTGGTATAGGATGTGCTTTAGCATTGAAAGTTTTCTCTGCTGCGGAGTGTACATTCTTGCCAGGAATGGGTGGTGTTGAATTTCACCTGGCGAGAGTTTTGTCCATTGTTGCATCTCAGTGACACAAAAAAACTGACCTATCAATTAGTATCCAGCAGACTTTGACTACTGTAGTGCTCTGCTACCAAGTACTGAACAGGACCAGAGGGAGAGAGCATGGTACACATGTAAAGTACTGGCACAACTTTGTTAGTTGTTCTGAAGTACAAGACTAAAACCATGGGTAAGGCAGCTTTCAGCATTTATCTTTAGAGCTGTCTGTGAGAACGTATTAATATCTCAGTCTTAGGGTTAAATGCAAACCCAAAACATATCTCTTTTGTCTGATTTTTAAATTAATTGTCATTTTAAGTTGTTGTCATACACTCCCTAAGCAGTACAACATTTCCAGGCCAGACTGGAGACAACAATGAGTCGCTATTGGAAAGTGATGAGCTGGCCCTAGCTAGGTGATTCGCATTCTTCAGTAGGGAACAGAGACATTAGTGTGTTACGTTCCGCTGCTTCAGTGGAGACAGCTGTTGGCACGTAAAGGAAGTTTGATGCTGAAGTTTCTTTTACAGTGGCATGTGAACAGCTTTTAATGCTCAGCTATGCTCAGCTACCTATGTCGAAATTTTCAAACTTACAAATAGTCCCAGTAAATGCAGACAATAATTTCATCTAACTCTCATATGATATAATGCACAGTCTTTAATTTGTAACAGAAGTGCTCAGTACCGTGAGAAGCTTGGTAGGGTGCCACGTTCGCCCACATTGGAGTTGGTGTAGGGATCAACACGGGCGCACAGCCATTCACAACTTCCCATGTGCCTGGTGTCAAGGACGTGCACCACCTCATCACAACGCACACTCAAGGAGCAGTTGTCTGATTGGCCAGAGATGTTGAGGTTGACCCGTATGTAGAATGAGTCTCCAGAAGCCAGCGTTCCATCTGCTAGGTCCCTCTGAAGACGATGGTAGGCTGCAAAATGCACATGCTTACATTCATAATATGTCAATATAACACAAACAGATGCATGCATATACATGAACAGAACCTACAGTCATAGTTGGCTCGGTAGTGAAGCTGGACCGGTCCAGAGCAGTGCTGCAGCGTCCAAAGGGCTTCTTCTTGTGTGCTAGTATCCAATGAAACACTTTGGGTCTCCCCACGTATGCAACCCTCAAGCTGGTCAAACAGTCACAGTACGAGACAGGTGATTGAGATGATCACGTTTCTGGTGTATTATATTTCATTTTGACACCTGTAAATTAGTGCCACGCTTACAAACGGTGGTTATTACACAAAAAATCCTTTTTTTTGCCTGAAATTGTCACTGAACGCACCACAACCACTGCATTGATCTTTTTATTTTGTGCTGTAAATTAATTTCTTGAACCAAAATAAAATTCTTCTCAGCCTGTGTGGACCTGTGTTTAACCCATGCAGACAGCACAGCTCACATCACAGCAGGTGACTACGTACCAACAGCAGCTGATGACCCTCTCGCAGCCCAGCCTTATCAGCGATGGAACCCTGCTGGACAGCCGAGACGAAAATCCCACTTTCGTTGCCACCAACCAGGGTGATGTCCTTTAACAGATTTTCACCTAGCAACGACAGCTCCTGCACCAGCTTCAGGGATTTGCTGAGTCTCGGGACGGAGGACAGAGAAAGACGGAATGGCCTGCACACGAGCAAACATTTACACATAGTTGGCAGGTGTGACTTGCAAGGATTCATGTACATGGGGTATATGAGTATCTCTGCTGTACCTCTCCAAAGAGAGTTTCCTAAAGATATTTTTGACCTGCTCTAGGTCATAGGTGTCCATTCCTTCAGATGGATGGGAAGAAGAAGAAGAATGGACAGAGGGAGGACTACGCTCTTCATCCCCTGAGGAATGAAACAAAAATAGGCAAGAATGAGAAAGAGCAACCAAAACATAATTTTTGTGATTGTGCGATTTGTGTAAAAGTATACTTTACCATACTCCATTTCCATGTTGTCACTGTCAAAATCCAAGAAGCTAAAAGATACCAAACAGAATCCAGCCCAGTTATAAAAACAGGTTGAACTATCACCAATTAAATCTACACGGCTAACAAAAACCAATGTGTTAAACAGCATGTACGGTATGTGCTCTACTTTGATCAGCTGATAAAAGGCTGTGACTACCTGCGAAGTTGGAAGTCATGTTCCTTCTCTCTTTCTCTGCGATACAGTGATCCCGACTCAGGTGGTTCAGGGAGTATGGACAAGATGCTGTCATGACGGTACCGCAGCTGGAGCAAACAGGAGCTAACATTATTGACTCGGACCCTACTGCATAACTATTAACTACTTTAATACAGAAAAGATTTTTCTGCATTGACCTTACGTGGGCCTCACCATGTTTGGCCTCTCTCCGTGCTCCACCGTAGCGTAGGGAGTTTGTGCGGCAATGGGACATGAGGAGGAAAGTGGTGAAACTGGAGTGGGAGGGTATGAGGGGGAGGGAGGGAGAGAGTTGCTGTTGAAACGTGGGTTTGACATCTGAATGCTCAGGAAATCTCCTCCGTTGACTGAAAGTTTGAGACAAATGTGGACAAACTTGAAGAAAGGAAGTGACATTGTTAGGTTCGAATATATGAATGAAGATAGGGTGTTACCTGCAGGTTGAGTAGCCTCTGAGTTGACTTGACTTTCTTTGGGTACACAGACTGGAGACTTAACTCTGTTCTACAACATAAATCATTTATGCTTTTAAGTTAGTTTTATCATTATTTTGATAAATGGCTGAAAAAATAGTAAAGGGCCTTTTGACATTGTGGTCTTCGGTAATATTTACATTTATTACATTTATACACCAAAAGTTGGTGAATCCTTTTATTCCTATATTCTTGGAAAATGATGCTGTGTGTCATGTAGTTCTTCGCCAACCATGTCATGCATTAAAACCGTTTGAAGCACACCTACTCGTGGATTAAGCCTTACATATTAGACTGCAGGTCATTACATATATAATGACCATATGAAATCCCTCATATGGCGATATGTGGGATTTCAAACAAATAAAAAAAACTTTTTTTTAAATGACATACATTTCATCAGTAAGTAAAGAGACACTGTAAAGTAACACTGTAAACATGGGTAGGGTGCAGAGGCTGCTTACCACAGCTTTAAGGTTAAGTCTGCGTTTCAGGCGAGGCTCCTCAGGTAGGAACTTCTCCTCCGGCGACTCATCACTTGACCATTCTGATTGGCCGGGGAGAGGTTTAAACTCTTGAGAGATGATGGTTGGAGGTAGGTCCCTCTGCAGAGTATGCTAAAAAACCAAAACAAATAAAAAAAACAACTTATTGAAATAAGACATTCCAAAAGAGGAAAAGTCGGAGATGACCAGCTTTACACTTATTTACCGTGACATTTCTAACCTGATCCAAAGTGCTGTCCTTAGACAGCCGTCGTAGGCGAGACTCCAGGGTGACCAACTTGGCTTCTTTGCGTACCATCACAATATGGAGTTCATCGCTTTTCTCCTCCAGCTCTCTGATCTGTTTACGATATTTGTCTTTATCAATCAGGCTCTGGGAGAACTGGTGCTGGGCCTCGTCTCTGGACCGAAACGCCTGCAACAACGCAACAAATGAGCAACAACAAAATGCACATATTTTCCTTATTTGGGGTATATTGTTGCTTTTTAAAAATGCTAAAGTAATTATTATATATAATAGCTAATTATTATTATCAATATTTTTATCACACAGAAAAATATGAATGGTCATAATGTGCAGTTGCACCTGGTCCCTCTCCTTCTCCACCTCCTCCAGCTGTATGGTGATGGTGTCCATGCGGTTGTGATACATTTCACAGTCCTTCTGCAGCGTTGAACACTTCAGTTCTAGATCCTCCTTCTCCTCAAGGTACTGCATGTACACACACACACACATTCACACAAACACACATTATTTGGCAAAGAAAGGCAAAAGGGGGAAGAGAAACAAAGAAGGAAAGAAAGGAAAGAAATGCCTCACAAGGGGCTTTCTGTAAAGGGCGTGTTTTACATAGATGGTCTCATGGGCTTTAAGCTCTCTGGTCAAGGATTTATGTTTCTTGTGATTTTAAAAACCTGGCTTTCTTCCCAACATGGCTCTGCTTCACATTCATCCATGTGCACAAAATCATTTATTCAAACAAGGTTTCAAACAAGCAAGCGCTTTGTCATAACATTTGTCAAACTTCCACATATTACCCCAAATGTGAGCATGCAGACTACTTGTTTGCATATGTAAGTGCGTTCATGTTACCTTATCTCGTAGTTCCTCTGCCTGTCTGACTTCTTCATGTAAGTTGTAAAGTCGGTTGACAAGATCCTGTCTGTCTTCCAGTGCTTCCTGTCTGTCATGTTCCAAAATGTCAAGGATGGCCTTGTCTGATGCAGGCAGGGGACCAGGCTGCAAATAAGGGAAACTGAAATTACCCTCTTCAGTTTGTTTGCCTCTGTTAACTAGCCAAATTCAGAAAATATGTACACTATCTACCCTTCCTGATTTACAGCGGTGAATAATTTGAGACTTACAGCCAAACATATGTTTTGCCGGATTGCCCTTTGCCCACCAAATTCTCATCATCCTTGAAGCTAAGTTCATGTTTGTTTCAAATTTGAAAAAAATTCCATCAAGGCATTACTGAGAGGATTCCTTTACAAGAATAGGGCTGGATTTTGGATACAAACCTTGTTCAACCTTGCGGTGACTTGCTATTGAGATAAGCAAAACTTTATCTTAAGAGCAATGGTGCTCTTAAAAATTAGTTTAAGGGAGAACAAATATTGGACGCACAATTCTTAGCTACTAAGAAACACAACTTCAAACAAACGCTTACCTAAATAACGAGGACTGTCACATAGTTCCTTTCTATTCAGTACATTAATATCCATGTAAACACAAAGAACACAGAGCAGGACACAAACTGTGCATGTGTTTCAGACTGGTCGGACCTGTATGATGGACTGTAGCTCCTGTAGCTTGATCTTGAGCATCTCATTCTCTCTCTCCAGCTCAAAGATCTGCTCTCTCTTTGGCCGGTTCTCAATGTCGTTCTTCAACTTGAGACTCTGCCTCCTCTCCATCTTACACTCCTCCTCCACCTTGTTTAGCCTGTGCTTCAGCTGATCAATCTACACATACAAAAGGGAGGAAAGATGTCAATCCCCCCCACCCCATTTTTCCAAACTGTTTCCCAGAATGTTTGAAATGAGTCATCGTTTCCGTCAGTACCTCTAGTTGCAGGTCTCGGCTCCTCATCACTGCCATGTTTTTCTCCTCGCTCAGCGCGGCGTATCTCATGGCCAGTTTGTAGTTTTCATCCTTGACTCTTAGCAGCTCATCACTGTAGGTGTTCCTCTCTTCTTTCAACTTATTATATCCTGGAGAACCAGCAACAGTCAGTTCTTAGAAATCATTGCAAAATGTGTGAAATCTTATGCTGACCTTTAACTTATAACGTAATATAATATCTTGTACAAAGAATTTGACATGACATGTAAGTGCTATGTATGCTCTTTTAAATGTTGGGGAGTACAAATTTCCTACATTGCTTTGCACCTCACTAGATATTCTGAATTCAGAATTTCACTTGATTTTCGAGCTCTGTTTTTGAACAGAATTTATTTCGTGCTAGAGTTTACCACTAGTTATAGATGAATTTAAAATCTGAATTTGATGCAAACTTTCTCAAATCCTAACTGTGATAAAACTTTGCATTAAGAAGGCATAATCACTAAAATAAGATGTAAAAACGTACATTAGCTAAACTAACTAAACCTCTATTGACTTTTTTTGCTTTTGCTTATATTTTAACTGTTCATTCATGAAATAAATGCATATCTGCTGTTTTTCATGAATTCTTATGATTTAACAGAATATTCCATCCTGAGGAAACCAAACCAACACATAACATAATAAAGCTGAACATATTTGGAGGAACAGATCTGGTTTTCAGACCAGTCAGGAAATTCACAACAAAATAGTTGACATGGCATCTGCGCTAGATATTCCTCATTTGAATGTAAAGTGCAACCAGAGAAGTGTGGGTGTTATTGGGTGTTATTATTTATAGCATTTGTTTAAAACATGAAAGTGACTGCTGTGCCAGCTGCAGCCACTTACAGGACATGGTGACATATACCCTACTGCCCTGGTTTCATGAATATGCTTTGGTAGGCATTGTTATTGACAGTGGAGTATAAATAAATTTAACTGTGGTGCACCGAGCAGGGTAAACCAAGCACCTGTGGTGGGGCTTCACCGCACACAATTTGGATTTATTTCTCATCAATTTTAAACTAAGCATCACTCATTACTGTTTTTATATTTTTCTTTTTCTTGTGTGGGTAGAATTCAATGGAGCAACACTGATGCAGTCCCACATGTCACAGTCAAAAACATAGAGAATGCATTTTACTTTGTTGGAAAGCCTGGAGCTCCTGATTGGCAAGTCGTAGCTTTTTGTGCTCGTCCTCCAGCGTGCAGTTCTTCCTGCTGAGCTCCACCTGCTGCAGTGTCTTGGCTTTGAACTGCTGCTGCAGCTTCATCACTTCGTTCATGAGGAACTGTGTCAGGCCCTCGTGGCCTTCCTCCACTGCAGCAACACATCAGGCAGCAGGCACAGAAAAAAACAACAACAACAAATCACTGAATCTAATATATATTATAAAAGCCATTCTGTCTGCTAGACTGTGTTTTTAGTTTGATCCAATATGGATCAAATTTACAATATAACTGATTCAACCTGATAGAAACTGAACAAACCAGCTGAGCAAGATCTATGAGAAGTGTTGTAGACTGAGCTACAAAACCTGTTCAACAAATGGTAATAAATGTGTATCTTTTTCACTTAGCTTCATTAGTGAAGGTAGGTGTGTCTACAGCAATCACACTGGTATGACACAGACTTTGTTTGCAAATGCCCCAGTGTGGTTCAGAATAGTGTGTCTTATCCATTTAAACCCACGCTGGTTAAGCTGAGAGCAATGTGAAAAATAAAGCAGATTTGTCTGTCCAGGTATCTCACCTACGATGGTGGAGAAGCGTCGTGTTGGATCCTTCCCCGTGACCAGTTTGTAGAGGTCAGGGTAGTATAACTCAAGACTCTCCAGAAACGCCACATAACCCCGCTCTCCTTTGGTGTGGAGGATATCAAGTAGACGGCCTGATGGAAAAGTACACTTTAACCACAAAAAGCTCAACAGTGAAGAACATGATAAAGCACACCCTCATCCTTCTGCATACTTGTGCGGTTTGCTTTGGAGACCAGCAGCAAGGAGTTGAGAATCTCGTCCTCATCCTGTTCATCCAAGACTTTGCACTGGCGGAGGTACGGGGTGAGTTTAGACGGGGAGATGATGCAACACAGATCGTAGCGTTTGCTCTCCACATTCTCCCACAGCGCTTCCACCTCGTCAGACATCTCAAAGGTCCCATTCTCCATCTCTTACCACCTGAAAGGCAGTAAGATCCCCAGGGGCCTTTGGTTTATTCCGTGTGGATATTATGATTTTTTTGTCATTGTTGCATCCATAACTGAATCACTGCAAGGCACTATGGTGTTTATGTCTGTTAATGACTTACAATGCCCTTTACTCAAAAGGAGCAACATTACAAAGGTCAACTGGTGTAAACAAGGGACAAACTGACAGCAAAATGCGTGATCAAAGAAAGTAGATTGGGGTGTCAAATTATTGCGTTAATTGCGATTAATTGATTACAGTTATATTTAAAGAATTATGTATTTTAATCGAGTTACCTAATTTTTAATCTCTAACTTTACTGTTTCTGTATGCGAGTTGTCTTTTTATTAAAATCCATTTGTAAGCGTTGGGCTTCTTGTGCTTGAGTTGTTGGGGGTGGAAAACAACGGGCAGTCACACCCTGAAGTGGCCATTGATTGGCTGTCACCGTGTTTGGGCTTGTTTAGCATAAGCTGATAGGCTCCCATTGTAGTTGGGAGAGCATGGTGAGGAACAGTGAGGAGACGTGAAAATGGAGGAGCATGGTAGAGTTGTCGGTCCAATGAATGGGAAATTTACATTTCAAAAAAGCCATGACGGCACCATTGATAAAGGTAGAGTGATATGCCTAAAAACAATAAATAAATAATAAATTTAAAACAATAAATGACTTTATAAAGCCACTTTTTTTGGTATATATCAATCTTTTGATCTGCCACAATAATATAATGAATTTAAATGAAAATACCTCAAGTTAAGGGCTTTTCTCAGCAATTTTTAGGTGAGATTAAAAAAAGAGATTAATAAAATCAATTAATTACGGATCATAATTAATTTATATCTAATTTTTTTAATGTCTTGACAGCACTAAATATGATATTTTGGGGGGGTCCTGAGGAACCACAAGCTTGCAGACATCATGTTCTCTTCAATAAACAAGGTTAGCTGGCTGCAACAATAAAGGAGATACTAAATCCACAAAATGGCTCTGACGCACAATATTACAAATACCTGTTTTCAATCCCTTCCTCGCTTTATTTTTTGCCATGTTAGGCACGATTAGCTCTGAGGGCTATCCCCCTTTTTGCTTCAAAGTAAACCGTCACACGATTTAACAATGTGGTTTCAAAACATGCTCTGCAAGTAACATTGTACGTTTTCAGTTATTGCACACTTAATATTTGTAATAAACGTGAACTTGATCATGAAGCTCGTGATGGGACTGAAATAATTCAAAAACTATTTCATAGATTTCCATTCACCTTTATAGAAACACTCGTAGTGTCCACATGGTTAAACTTACATTTATTATCTCCTGACTTTTCTTCTTATTCCACAATAAAATTTCTTTTAACATACACATTTATTCCTCCAAAGGAAAATTAGAAACAGTAATAACTCTGGTGTTCCCTGATTTATGACCTGGACAAGTGGACAAGGTCTGTGGATAACATTTGTACTTGTTCTACTTGATGGCCGAATATGTTAAAATGAATGGCTGTTTATTTGCAGGTTACTCAAAAAAGTATTAAAGCAATTTGGAACAAATTTGACGAAGGGCTGGAGCATGGCCCGAGTAAGAACTCAGGAAACATATGACAACCTTATTCTAGGGATTTTTGACTTTTTTTTTTTTTCAATTTCTCAGGAGATAATATTTAAGGAAGAAAATCACAATAACATAATCTATGAGTTTTACAGCATCTAAATTAATCTAGACCCAGTGGAATAAAATGTTTAGTCTTGGTGAAAGTCCATGCTACCTAGCAGTCACCTTTAACCCGCTGAACATCAGCCTGTTAGGATTGTTATTATGAGCATGTTAGCATGGTGGCATTAGCATTTAATGTACACATACATCCATAATAACATCAGGTGAATAATGACTTCAGGGACTAGCAGTCTGCACAGGGTGTAAAGTAGGAAGTTGACTTCCACCTTCTGTGTACATTGGATGAACTCCCAGATTGGGTGGATGAATGAATAAATAACACAACTCGATTGCTATTACGTGATCATGTTTGTAGTAAAGCTGGCTAACTTCTTTTTACAATGTGCAATTTTTACCTTGTAGCACTTTGAGATTGCTTTTATGAAAAGTGCATTAGAAATTAAATGTATTATTATTATAATTATTAGAAGTGAGGTACCCTATGTGATATGATCACTCAGACTACTCTGCAATGGAGCCATATGCATCTTCACGAAGTACAACAAAGCAGAACCAGGGTGAGATTTTGCTCATGTGGGTCCCACACATTCTCCACTTCCTCTGTTTCCCTTATAAACACCTAAATTTTGATCAACTGACTTCTTTCCACTGGCCTTTCCTGTCTCTTTTTACTTTTCCAGAAACTTAGTTCTGTTCTCTTTATCGTCCTCTTACTCCCACCTGATTTCCTCTCTCCATCTGTTCAGTCTTTTTTCACACACAAACACACATGCTGGCCACACATCTCCACAATTTGCATGCTGTCTTCTTCGTAGGTGGTATCCTATAATCCTGCTTTGTGACTTGCACACTGCAGCTATGCAAATAAGGGCTATCTGAGGTCATTACTCATGTAAACACACACAATCAGTCACACTTTTGCATACAACTGTCGTCCGCACTATGCATGTAAAAGTTTCATGGAGCTCACACTTTCACACTTCAGACAAACACACAAACAAACACAAGTTTAACTGAGGAAAGCAGTTTGTCATTGCATCTCTTTTACTAAACTTCAGTCAGCTGATAGATTCACCTCCTTCCAGACTCTGTGAGCAAAAACTATGATAAGCTAAATTTCAAATGTAGAAGAAAATATCACACTCTGTTAACACATGAAGATATTATTTCTATCTTGAGTGTGCATGTACTGTCATGCTCACAGTAGATGATGAAACCACAAGTGCTCAGACTAACATATACCCATGCACTCATGCAGAAATACACAGTGCATGCAGAGGCACGTCAAACACACACATACGCACAGACCTCTTCAGTAACCACATACATGTTTCCTCTTCTCTCTTCTCTTATTTTGGAGTTCATTACCGAGAAAACTCATCCTTGCTTCCTCCTTTTTAAACCAGATGTGTGTAGTCGGTCTCTTCCTCTCTTCTCTTATTCTCTTTAAGTCCTCTCAGTCAGCTGCTTTTGTTTATAGTATTGTGGTTGGAGGAGTTGATTGACTTTTTTTAGAGGTGTGCATGTGTTCTCGAACTAAACCCTTGATTTTCCCTTTTTTTCACCTCTAACAAACAAACATGACTTTGTGCTGTCTTCTACTGAACACTAGTTGGTTCCATTACTATCCCACACCTGCAGACAGCTCCCTTGTACTGGACGTCCTTATTACTGGCCCACTACTGATAACACTGTTATTTTACTACATGCAGTGCAAAATCATACATATAATATGAATGCTGACTACATTTCAAATTCACTAATATGACTGTGCACCACTAATTACTGCAAAAGACGTTTAATTTGCGTACTTGCAACAAACAAGGTTAGAAAGTTATCGACTGACTTCAAAAGTCCTTCATTGGTTTTTACAGTTGCGTCTACGTCATCTTCTACCCCCTGAAATGATAGGTATGGACCAAGTGAGGGTCTGGACTTATTCATTTACAATTTCTGATTTCTCCAGCTATAGCAGCAAATACTGCAAATCAAAAAACATTGAAATACCACAATGTGTCATATCCTTGTCTTTGCACAGCTACAAAGACCACCAGAACAAATAGAAAGCAAACATGGAGGTGTTTTTATAATTTGATTCATTTTCATGTTTGCACCATTTAGCAAAATTATTTATGTGCCAAAAGTGCCAGTAAGCCAAAAATTCACATTGTGATTACTTCGGCAGATATTTAAATTAAGATGTGTGTTTTTATTTGTAATGACTGCTTTTGCATTTTATTGTTAATGAATTAATTTTGAAATTATGTGAAATTTGTTGGTTTCTCAAACCAAACCAAAACCATGATTTATAGGCTGGGGTGTCTGTGGAACCACAGTTCCACAGACACCCCAGCCATTGTTATGATGCTAACAATGCACAAGGTTTTCACAGTTACAAAAGAAAATAACGAATGTGCATATTACACTTATTGTGACATGTCGTACCGACAGAGATTACAGCTGCAGTTTTCCAATACAATTTTGGAAATTCAAATTGGAAAGCAGCAACTATAATAAAAAGCAGCACAACATTAAACGATCATGTGATGTGATGCAGTGTTGGTTTTGATGGTGCTGTACAGCTTACTTTGCATCCACACAGCAGCTGCATCCATATTTAATCAACTGTGGCTGTAGTCATGTCTTATAGGTTGCTAGTGTACATATACACTTTCATTACTTGCTTTATTATTATTTATACTACATTCTATCTCTTTGTTGTTTCCATTATTTTAGGTATTATATATATTATGTATTATATTTGCATTTCAGCCGTTGTAATAACTGTGACTATTTGCAGCCAAGTGCACTGGTCTATGGTTGGTTCAGTACTTTGTGCTGATATTAGAGCTACGGAGAAAATGTTGTTTACTTTCTTTGCACTCATCTTTGTTACTTGAGGGAAAGAATGAAAGATTAGTTCTTTTTTTAAACAGTTATGAATAGTTTGCAGCGAGACGAGATGTCGTTTGATTTTCATGATAATTTGGTCACTGAAAGCAAAGAGGCAGAGTGTGCAAGTGTGATACAGTTTTTTCTACAGTCATTCTGTTCATGTATCTCTGTTGCTATGATGTTAAACCTGAATGAAAACGGTCAAATATCATTCCATTTTCTTTTGTTTCCTCTGAAATGTACACAAACCACAATGCCAAATATGTATGAGTCTGTATTATGAAGTGTGACCCAGATTCAATTTACTCTCTGTCAACCACAGCTATATTCTGCTCACGCACAGACTCACAAACAGAATTGATGTCAGGGAGACCAACCTGTCCATCACAGTGGAAAAGAAATCTACTGGCAGTTGTGTGTGACTGACTCATAGACAGTATGTGAATGCAGATTACAGACAAGTGAATCCAGCATCAAACAGTGCTGCTTAGTCACTGAATTCATAGAAAATGTTTTGCTTTCCATTTAGTGGCTCATGTTGTTTATTTATATCGTGTTCCAGCACATAAGTGATGATGTTTTCTCTCTGTCTCTAAGACAGTTTTAAACAACTCCAATCAACTGGGGTCAAATTCAGTCATAAGGCTCAATGAAGGGCCTAGTCTAGGGCCATGCTGAGGGTGCTGGGCAGGGATTGGCTAGCTGATGGACAGATAGGATTGGTTCAGGTGTGCAGACCATCATAAAGGCTCCATTGTCTCTAAACTAACTGAAGCCTATGGGAATTTGATATCAGGGCTCCGTGTTCTCTGTCTCCTGCTTATACAATTTGCATGATTTTGAAAAAGAAGGGCACAGTGCCTGCAGTGAAAACCCATCTTATAGTTCACTTATAGAATAAAGTTGTCAGCTTGATGATTTATTTATTTTTTCAGTTTTGGCAATTTTTTGAGGTTACATCAGCATCAAAGGGTAATTTGAATTATACAATAATTGTATTAATTGTAGTATATATATGTAGTATATAAAGTTGATCCACATGAATTGGGCTGTGAGTTTTAACCTAACATGTAATGAAGGGGAGACATTAAAACCCCCCTCAGTAGAATGGGTAAAGATGGCATTAGTACAGCCTATCAACTGAGCTGTATGCAATAAAATCTCAGTGCACATGGAGCCTGTCTTTGTCTCCACCTGTAGCTGTCTCTACCTGTTGCTAGAAGACCACACATTTTTGATAATAACGAATAGATGACAGACGTTCAGCTATTGCGTTATCAAACATATCACTTTTTTTTCAAGCAGGCTGAGAGCGTGTCGATGAAAAGAAGACGGTGGCAAACCCATTGATATTGTCTCTAGGATTAAACTAAACAAATAAAAGCCATCATAAAAGCAGACAGTAGAACTGGTTTTAACTAAGTTTGAGGAGTAGTCCCCGGGTCCCCAGTCGCTTGTTTTGGACGTGCGCTACTGATTTGAAGGGTGATACCACAGCAGGTGGCTGGGAGGACTAACTCTAACACTTGTCCCCTTTTTTCCCCTCAAATTTGGACACTTTCACGAGTCCAGATACGGCAGCTTTATCATTATTATTATTATGGTCCAATGCCCACATTAGGCGCTCGGTCGACACATCCACGACCTCGCAGCAGAAGCGCGATCGGAGTCAGTAAGCCTACCTGAAATGCGGCCGATGAGTCGTCCGACAGGCGGAGAGCAGGCAGACTTCACCGAGGTGTGGTTGCCTCTCCTTTTCAGCTTTTCTTTCTCTCGTCTTTTCTTTTGTTCTCCTTTGAAAAAATCCCCAAACCCCGTCGTTTCAGTCCAAATCCCAGAGGCTCAGGTTGTGTCCATGAATCGGCTTTGACAGAGGCTGAGGGGCGCATGGGAACTGTCTGTGGCCCCGACCCACTGACTGAAACACCGACAGAGAGAGAGAGAGAGAGAGGCAGACAGAGAGCGGAGGCGGGCGATGGAAACAACAAGTTGACTGCACTGAGGTGAGGAGGAGACTTATTGCTCTGTGGCTGTCCCCAGGCAGGACTAATCACTTTGGCACAAAAGTTCATATTGGATGAATACACCTTTTCAGAGCCTCCTCAACTCAACTCACTTCTCAACGCGAGTTATATCAATGTAACAATCTAATAGTGAAGAAGTCTTTAATAGTCATCAATCATGATGACTGTTTTATGTGACTGATTCATTTATCTGAGGGTACTGTTGAAGTTTTCCTGCTTTACTTGAACAGAAACCTGAACACAGCCTCCACCACTGACAAAAATGGCAATGAATAAGTTTCACTCTTACCTAAATATCATTTCGGTTCTGATAGTCGTGCACTTTTACTCTCATGTAGCTTATTTAATAATGTGGGTTGACAAAAAAACTTGACTTTTTCTTTCCTCTACTAAATAACAGCACGGTGATTCAGATTCAATTCATTCATTCATCTTCAACCGCTTATCCATTTCCAGGTCGTGGGGGTGCTGGAGCCAATCCCAGCTCACACTGGGTGAGGGCGGGGTACACCGGCCACCATTCCATCACAGGGCCAACACACAGAGGCAGACAGAGATGTCCACCAAACCACTCACACTCACACTCAGACCTGCGGACAATTCAGAGTCATCAACCCACACATGCATGTCTTTGGACGGTGGGAGGAAACCAGAGTACCTGAAGGAAAGCATGCAAACTCCACACAGAAACTGAGAACTGAACCTTATTATTATGAGGCAACAGTGCTAACCAGTATGCCACCATGCTGCCCTCCATTAATTAATTCACTATGCATTTTTACTAGAATGGATACAATTAAGGTTTTATGTGAATTTGATTTGAAATGTTTGAAGACAAACTCTATAGGCACTGTAGGGGAGTGACAGGGGTCTTGTCCCTGTTCGGGCATCACTGTGAGGGCCGGGTCACCATGACCCATACTGGCGCCGAACAAGTCAGAGCAACAAATAAGGAAATCTCTGGAGTTTCGGTAAGAGAAAAGTGCACCCCACACACACACTCACATAGTGTTGCGTAACCAACATGGTTGAAGTTGAAGATAAGTGAATTTGAGAAATGTTTCCCCCTTCCATGGAAGCTAGGATTGCCAAAAGGTCTGGTAAACAGGATGAGGGCTATCCACCCAATACACACACATAGACTGTCTTTAGTATAAAAAGACATGTCACGTTCTGTAATGTGAAATTTGTCTCTGACTACATTGTTAGTATGGCCGCTGTGACTAAAGATTCTCTCTTTTGATCCACCTCTTTCTGCCACAACAGCACCAACACCTAAATTGCAAAAAGCCCTTTTTAATTGCAATATGTAGCAATTCTTTTTTTTTACTCCCAGTTTGTAAGCAAATATTTTTTGGGACAGGCTCACCAGCACATTAGGCGTACATATGAATACATTCCAGTATTCGTAAGATAACTAGGCTCGACCAGATGGACACCATATAAATCCTCAAAGTCTAATGCTGAGGGACAAGAACTTAAACAATTTGGAGAAGCATTTAAAGAAACACCAAAATCAAGGAATATGGCTAAAACTTATTTTAGATTTTGTCATCCCAGGATGTGTAAGTGGAGTGAGCAGATAGGATAATGGAGGAGTGTGTACAATATCATCAAAGTAAGAAAATCACTATCAAAGGGAATCTATTAAAAGAGAAATAGAAAGTGTGCGCGTGTCCTGGTTGTTACTTCGTATAAACATCAAGAAAAGTTTACAGTTGAAAGTAACAAGGGTGAATTGTGATCGTGGGGTTTGAATGAATTAATTAATGAATAAATCATCAAATGAGAATGCAGGGCCAGATGTGCTTATAGAAATATTGATGTCACTGTACAGATTATGCATGAAGCTGAATGCAAGTGGGATTCTTATGAATGCAAAATTAAGAATAAAGCAACACCTTCAAGGAACATATCTTGATTTCATATGCATATGGCATGGGAAATGTATGTGTAACATTGATCTACACAAAATTAAGGCATAAATAGAAGAGAAAAGGAAGTTTTTATTATGCTCTGCAAACATCACTCTTATATATGATCACCACAGAAATCTGAGGAAGGAAGAACAGGGCAAGTTATTTATTGATACATTTAAACGGAAGTGTTCATTAAGCCACACTGAGAGTGTGAGACATGTTCCTCTGCAGTGTGTGCAATTTTATATTCTTATACTTTTGGGCCAAAAGGGACATTCTTATTACTTCAGTCTGATGACCATAGTCAGTTTAGATGACCACGAGGAAACCAATAAAGAGAACAAGACCACTGTATTGCACCAGTCCCACCTTCAGCCCACAACAAGAAGAAAAAGGAGAAGAAGAAGCGGAACTTTATAAAGCAGTTTAGGGTTGGCTTCCCCGGCGAATAAATAAGAAGAAGAAAGCGAAAAGGGCGGAACTACGGGGCGGGTCGAGGAAGGAGGAAGTGCGTTCAAAGTAAAGGAAACGAGAGCGGCAGGATTGAAAATTGTTTACTCTGAATATCGTATCATGTCTACTGACTCCGAGGAAGATAGTGGGAATGAAATGGAGTGGATGGAAGCCCAGTCGCTGAGATTTAACAGGGCCTATAGAGAAAGACAAGAAAGAGGAATAAGTTGGGCAGAAGGGAGTGAGTCCATGCATAGCGCTGTCAAAAGAAACAGGATAAGCCCGAGTAAGCAAAGGCAGATTGGGCAAGCAAAGCTAAATGAGTGGAAAGTAATCACTGAGCCAATAGAGATGGTCGGCACTATCACCCGATTAAACTTACAAGAGACTGAGGAAGAAATCGGAAGAATCAAGCTGGCCAGATAAGAGTGTTCATTAATGCAGTTAGCCGCTTCACGGTTTGTTCAGACTTCACAGTGGGGGGTGTTGATGTACAGTTTTGTTGGGTGCCAGCACATGAAGGGGTGAAAGGGAAGGAGGTTGCTGATAAACTAGCAAAAGGGGCGTTAGGAAAGAATACAAGAGTCCAAGCTCCTTTTGGGATAGGTGAGGGGAAAGCCATAATTAAGAAGAAGAAAGGAATGGAAATATGGCAGAAAAGATGGGAAGAAGATCATAAAGGACGATGCCTGTACAAAATTCACAAATAAGTGATAACAAAGAACTATAAAGAAAGAAAGAGAATAGAGGAAATCATCATCATGAGACTCAGGGTAGGACACAGGACTAAATGACACAATGTATATATTGGGGAAAAGGAACAATGATACTTGCGAGAGATGTGGAGTAAAAGAAAATGTTGAACATATTGCATTGTGTCAAGTATAGTTCAGAGAGGGAGCTGTTTCAGGAGGCAGTGAGAGTGGAGCCTGGTAGGACTGTTGGGGACAGAGGGAGCAGCAGAGGGGGTAAGAGCTGTTAGCAAGGCGTTTTCCTTGATAGCACAGGGTTGATAGGCAGATTATGGGAAACAATGAGCAGTTTACATAATGGTACACACTCTTCTACAGTAGGTGGCGGTATGCACATAATATATATTTGCAATCCACCAATAAATGCAAAAGAAAGAAAGGATGAAAGGGGACGGAACTGAAGTCATGTCATATGATTGCAGTCAGGACCGAATGGGTGGCTGGACTGTTTACCTTCCTCTGCGGGCATATTCAGCAGAGCAATGTCCGGCTCCCTCTCTCAACATGTACTCTCACGGGTCAGAGAGTTTAATTAAGCAAGCAAGGTAAGATAACAGTAACGGAGAAGTTTTTCTGTCGTCGTCAGCGCTTCTCGTATGTTACTTCTTCCTCTGTTATGCTAATGCGGCTAAAGCCATTTAGCCCCCCCGATGCGTGCCAGTGTGTTAAGTTCATTTATTTTAACAGTCCTTTAGCACGAGTGGGAAAGCTAACTCTGTTCTCCGAGGATTATGTTTGTTACGTTTGACTTTTAACCAAAAATATTGGTGTGTTATTAAATAATGCCTCGGTTAATACCATGTCAGTCGTTTAGGTAGTAAAATATTTTTAGCTTTCAGTCAAAGGACGTTGCAGAGACAAAAACTGTGCGTCATTTCCCCCCAGAGAGATTCAAGAGTCTGAGCTGCAGAGGTTTTATGGCAGATTGGTGAAGCTGCTCCAAGGGAAGGAGTTTGGTCGTGAGACCATCGACTCACTGCAGAGGCTCCAACTCATACTCTCTGCCACCAAGTACACCAGGACGTAAGAGCTTCAGCCTGCATCTCTCGGTTTACATCCACGATTCACTGTCTGTTCACACTTGCGTTAAATCTGCACATTTCAGACATGTTTGTGATCCAACTCATTTCCTCTCCCTCATTCTGTCTCCTTCTCTTAACTCCTCCAACTCCAGGGGATCGACAACTTAACCACACGGCAGCATTATTTCAATTTCACACAACATTTCAATATGTTTCTAATGACAAAAAGTATCTGACCATGGGCTCATAGATTCCAATAACTTTGCTCTTCCGACACTATGCAACTGTTTCCTAACCAGTCCGATAGTCTATGCATAGTATTTTGTGCTTTGTACAGTATGCTGAGTTATGTATTCTCTGTCATTGACCAAAGGTTGCCTGCCGAGCTGCAGAAGAAGCTTTTCTCTCTCCTGTCCTCACCGGTGGAGCAACTACAGGTGCTGAGCTCAGCCGTGCTCAGAGAGACACTGCCTCCCTCTGGAAAGGAACTGAACTACAAAGAAAACATCGGTCAACTTAACACTCACACTGCTGCGCTGCTACTCTCACAGGTGTGTTCATTTAATTCATTATTTCGAAATGTATCTAACATTGTGAGAGGGTTAACGTGACTAATGAACTTTTGGCCCAGACAATAGAGTGTGAATATTGGGGAAAATTTGTAGGTGAAAGATAACTATAAGGTGTAAGCATAGAAAGTAGTTTATTTTCACTGATTTCAGCAAAAAGTAGCATATCAACTTGTGAAGCAGCTTGTTATTTTAATTTCTTAACCTAAGCACCATCTTTCAAATACTTTGACCCTACAGGCTGGATCCAGGGCTGATCTGTCATCTCTCTGCACCCAGCTCCTTCGCAGCCTTGAGAGCCGTCAATCAGAAGGGCCGGTTCATTCCCTCACACACACGCTGCCGATCCTCAACACGGTCCTCACACACAGCCCTGAGTGCCTCTCTGAAGGTAATGGGGAAACAATCAGACCCAAGCTTCTCTGCAAATTTAAATCAGTGATCCAGCGATGCTCCAGTTTTTGTTTAGCGAAGATGTGTGTACTCAAAGAAGAAGTTTTCACATTCACTCTTCTCTGCACCACTTGCCACAGATCATTTGACCCTCCTGAGTAAAAAGCTTGTTGATTGGCTGCGTTATGCAAGCATTACTCAAGGAGGTGGGGCCTCCTCTGGAGGATTCTTCATAGGACCCAGGTCACGTCAGGTAAGTAATTTACACAAATTTTAACAACTGTCTGGGTGTAAAAAGCTCTGACTTCTCATAAGTATCCCCTTTGTGTGTTTTCTAACAGCCAGTACCTATAGCAGAGCTGGATGGGACAGTCTCTGGAGATTTCTTCACTGTGTTGTGTGTGGGCCAAGGCTTTACTGAGGACCAGTGGATGAATGTTTACTCCTTCTCTATGCTGCACCATTGGCTTCTTACCTACCACTCTGTTTCCAGTGGCAACGCCACAGCTGATATTGGTATGACTCTGATACAAACCACAACCTTTTTTCCTTTCAACGCAGGAGATGCTCATTACATTATGTTCTAGCTGCAGAGAACAAATACGTTAGCCTCTAAGAAGCAGCTGCGAAGGCTGTAAGAAATTTGTATCACTCGGGTCGGTTGACTTCATTTGTGTTTTCATCATCTTCAGCAAACAGGCTACAGCTCAGCCTCTCCCTCTCACACTCCCACTCCTTTCTTAATGGTAAGATTTGTCAGGTCGTGGACCTTCCCTGCATGTGCGTCCATCTCTGAAGCTGTAACTCCTACATCTTCTGTTTACTTTGGGGCTGGTGCAGGTCATCTCACTCCCTGATATGATCATGATTCCCAACTATCTTTGATTTAACAAATAATTTCTAACTCGAAATCTTAATGTATATCTTGCTAACTACACTTTCACTGGTGTGTGCCTTTTACATAACTGCAAAAGTTCTGATGACTCTGTAAACACCACATGACAGTGGTGACTAACTACTCAAACTGCAACAGCTATCAGAATGACAAAACTATACTAAACATACTACATGTGGCATGTGGTGTTTATAAGGTGTGTATCAAACAGAACTTGTTTTTCCTTTTTACTTCCTTGATTGAATGTTTTATCTTCAGACCAACTTTGATCAATTTACAAAGGATACTGTATGTAATCCATAAGGATATGATTTTTACTCTTTGGGAAAATTATGATCTGGTTATTGTTCCACTTTTGTTCAGTGCTCTTTTATCTTTGATTTCTAAAGGGATGATTGCTTCATGGATGAATGTTATTGACTCTTCTGACAATCTGAATCCAAACTCTTGCTTAGTCTTAAAGTCTTAACGTAAAGGTGCCCTACATAATTTTCTCAAACACATAGTTTCCATTTGCTTTCACAGTTACTTACCACTCTCATCATGTGGATCAATGAGGTCAAAGAGCCCTGTTGGACGTACCCACAACCCCACACCTTTTTTTTTTTTTTTTTTTTTTTTTTGAAAACTTGAAACTTAAATTTTTTGTACAACGCTGTTTACCATCTTTGAATTACTCGATGTGATGCCACCACCTGTTGATCAGTACAGTGTGAAACAATTAGGAAAAAACTGCAAGCTTGTCTAAGTGCACAGGCACGTGTACACATAGAGCCTTTAAAAAAAAAAAAAAAAGAACTGTAAATCTCTTTCCAAATTTCCAAACTTTTTCAAAACAATAGTACATAAGCTTTGATTAAATTAATTGTAACACAAAACCTTTCACAAAATTTTGTGGTTGTTGGCCATTTTACTACACTAATGCTGTTCATGTGGGCTTTTATCATACTCCATCATTTATTCAAAGAGGTTTTGAGCCATGACTTTTTAATCCTCACTTCTCATGTCTCAGATGACCGGTCGGAGGTGGAGGGATCAGTGGTTTCTATGGTTTCAGCAACTTCTTCCTCCAGCCGATTGCTGCCTCCAAAGGAGCGTTTGAGGGAGAAAGCGTTCCAGTACTGCCTACGCCTCATCGAGCAGAGCGATCGCAGTGAGTGCATTTATGTTAGATAAGCAGTTAATTTACGCAGGATGTGAATCAATAACTTGTACAAATATTAAGATTGTTTGTCATCAAGTGTTCTGATTCTTTTCTAATGGTATGTTATACAATGTGTAATTGATATTTTGGTGTGCATTCATATCTTTGTCTCAGTGGCGCAAAAAAGGACAGATGCAGAGCTGCAGAAGGCGGTGAGCTCTTTTGTACATGCAGTAAATCAGTGCAGTCATACACAAAGCAGGACGGTGTTATTTAGTTGTTCAGTTTCTGCTTCCACAAGTCCAGCGTGTCTTCTTAGTCTTTTTTGATGTATGTTTACTTAGCACTCATTAAGCTTATTCACGCAGTGAGTTTATGCTCAGGGTCTGTTCCCACTTCCACTACATATACATGTAAGGGTTATTGTTTTTGGTCCTTAGAATGATCAAAATTGTGTAGTGTGTAAGGAGAAAAACAACTCAATCTGTAAATTAAGTACATCTTGGTTTCTCTGTTTCACTTCTTCTGTTATTCATTTACTCTTTCACACCACACCTACACATAAAAGAGCCAAATACATATATGGAGAGTTGGGAAAATAAATATTCAGTAAGAAAGGTTAGGACAGGCAGCAAGGAGGACAAGAAGGAAGGAAGGAACAGAAAAGAAAGCAAATCACAGAGAACACTTATTTCCAATCACTGCTGTTAATTTGATTTTATACTGGTGTCCATCTGTCCCATTTCCTTTCCTAGTGCCTAGTGGAGGCAGTGTGCATCCTGAACACCGTATGTGTAGAGGAGGTCTCACTAGTCTACCGAACATTCCCATGTGTTAAGGCACTCTTTGGTCGGCTCAACTCAGACCTGACATTTGCCAGAGTCCTGCTTCCTGTAGCACAATTCTACCTCAACCATGGTATGTACCTGCATAAACACACACTGATACTAAACCTCACATCCCTCTCTCTTTTTTCAGATCACATGTTCATATTAATAAGTTCTCAAGTATACTGTTCAGTTACTTGCCTTGTAGTGTTTAGTGGGAGGCGACTTGACATCTTATCTAGTATGAAGACGTTCAGTTCAGAGCTGAAGAAGCCTTTTGAATGAGAGGCAAAATGTCTTCATACTAGATAAGTCCAGTTGCTTCGCTCTAAACACTACAAGACTAAGATGACCTGGATGACTGAGAACCTTCACAGACATGTTCACTTACTTTATTTGCTTCATTTTTTAAACAGTTAAATTTGTACTTGATGTGTTTAGGTGAGATGGTAGCAGTGGACTGTGAGAGTGTGTGGAAGCTGGTGTTTGGCCGGTTCCCTGCTGAGCTGTACAATGACCCCTTTTTGGCTCATGAGCTTCTACGCTTCCTACGACTGAACCTCCAGTCTCTGCAGCTTCGAGTTCCTCAGTACAGTCGCTCCTTCCCAAACCTGCTGAAGGTAAAATCAGAGAAACTCTTCCTTATCCGGCTAAACTAATGAAGAATGCATGTTACACAAAGTGTGGGAGGCACAAGGTTTCTTCTTACAGTCAATCTCTGTTGCTGCAGTTCTTGGCATGGGACAGCCCAGCGGTGGTGGATGACTTTGTGGATCTGCTGCCCTCTCTGGTGACCACAGATACTGCAGTGGAGCTGCTCCATACACTGCTGGACCTGCCCTGCCTCTCTGCCACACTGGTCTTACAGCTCAGGTGCACACACAGACGCAACTGAGCAAAACTGTCAAAACAGTCAAACAACCTGATTTAGTTGATCAGATTGTGCATGAAATTTTATATTTCACTGGTTACGTATGTGTGTGTGTGTGTGTATGCGCGCGTGCGCTTTTGTACTGCAGGTCAACATGCTCACCCATCTCTGAGGCAGGTGGGCGGGCCCTCCACTCTCTGGATGCATTTCGAAGCACCAAGTTTAGAGGGCTTTTCCTCTACCTGCTTCGAACAGAAGCAGGATCAGGTAACTACAGTCACACAACGGAAAGGAATAGTTTGACATTTTGTCAAAACTGCTTATTCACTGTCTGGCCAACATTTGTGTAGTCCATCTAACTATGAAAACAGTAATACATCTAATTTCTGTTTTAATCTGTGATCTATTGCCGTAGAACAGGGGTGTCAGAGATATGTTCTTCCTTTTCTTTATATAGCACGAAATCATAACAAACTTACATCAAGGCACTTTACATATAGAGCAGGCCTAGACCAAATTCTTTATAAAATTATTTGGCACCCAGGCGGGTCCATTCCGGCCCACGGGATGAATTTGCAAATACATAACACAGCACTGAGTGCGCGATGTGTAATAAGTGTCTAATATATATATATATATGTATATGTGTGTGTGTGTGTGTGTGTGTGTGTGTGTGTGTGTGTAATATTATGTACAACTGATTACATGGGCAAGTGTCATTTGTTTCTTCCAAGCTTGTCAGGACTGTTCCTCAGTTTTTGGTTTTGGGAAATTTAATTTGGCTTATATTTTGGAAATGTGATTAAAAAAACATTGTGCTTTCTTCACTCTCCACAGGTGACACAATAGACAGACTGAGCATGCTCCATGAGCTGCTAGCCGAGGCAGCTGACTGGCCAAGAGTTGTTCACTGTGCACAAACAGTCCCTGTGATGTTACACATTTTTTTTAACACAATCATTACGGTGAAGAGATTAAAATGTTCTTTACAAAATTTGACCATGACACACATATTCCAAGTTCAGTTAGTACATTAACATCAACATGTTTAGTTTTAGAAACTGTATCTTGTATGCATCTTGTTTATAGGTAGCTGATGAGAAGCTGTTAGCCAGTTTGATTCTGGTGATGCTGGAGAGAAGCACCCTCCTGCTCAACCTTCCCACATACATCAAAGAGATACACAGGTAAACCTTTACACAAACTGGAGCTACAGTATTCCTCTGCTGTTGAAGGGTTTCTGATAGTTTCATGCCATGCCATTTCCTCACTCTCTCCATCTTTTTCTCTCTCTTTCTCTGTCTGTTCAGGGTGTTCAGCTGCCACCTGCTCCGGCTGTGTAAGCTCCACCCCTGTCTGGTAGTGGACCAGTCTCACGAGCTACTGGAGTTTGCTGGAACCACAGCAAATGTCTACAGCAAGGAAGAAATATACACACATGTGGTAATGGCACTTTGTTTGTGCGTGTCTTGTGTATTTAAGACCCTGCTTCTCATCCCAGAGCTTCTCCTATCTTTCCCTCTGTATTGAAATGTGGCTAAAGGATCACATTCAAATAATTTAATAACCAAAGCCAGGCTTTTTTTGGCTCTCAGGTTTGGGTGCTAGGAGAGTACCTCTCTGCGTCATGTGACTCTCGCTGCTCTGTGAAGCTCATCACTTCCTGTTTTGAGTCACTGGAGGCGGTGCTATTTGAAATAACTTCATCTACCCCGCCACCTGGAACAGTTTGCCCCGCCCCAAGAGTCATCACCACTCTAATGAGTGCTCTCGCTAAACTGGCATCACGGTCACACGACCTCATCCCCAGGTGACTGACCGACATACACATGAAAGTTCTAATTTCTTTCATAGAGACATGTGTATATTTGTGTTTTTCTGTGTTTTGTGTATTGTAGAGTGTCTCTGTTCCTGTCCAAGCTAAGAACGGTAACCAGAGGGGGATCAGTGGCCTGGTGCTCAGATGAGGAGGACGTTGTTGCCATAGTAACACGAGGGGAAGAGCTGTGGTTGCTGCTGAAGACCCCTGGTGTGGCTCAGAGTGTCCTGACTCCACCTCCACATGTCACCACACCACAGTGGCATAGAGACACCAACATGTCCATGCCACTGCAATTGCGAACCCTCACCAGCCTCACACACTCACAGTGACACACATTCACAACGACAGAAACATCGTCATCTTTCATTGGCACTTGGACATAAAAAAAAAGTCCTTGTGAAATGGGTATCATAATGAATCTTGTTTGAATTTGCCCATTATTTTTGAAAATAAATGTTTTTTGACTGAAATGTGATATTATGCAATAAATAAAAAATTCACGAAACACACAGACACCCCCAGTGCAATATAGTGTCTCTTCTTTAATATAGTGATTTCAGAGAGATAAACTATTTTTAAAAAATAGATCTTCTGATTAAAAACAGAGAGGGAAAAAAAAGAAATGTTCATTCCTGAGTTAAGTGCTCTGTTTTCTAAATGTTAAAACAGAGTTGAAAAAAAGGTTGTTTCCCTACTAAAGGTTAGGTAAGATTTCAAAGTGACCTTGATTTAGTTTAAATTTCAAATCTATGAAAATAAAAATGCTAATTTGCTTTTATAATTAACATTTATTTAATCCCAATATACTATTTCTTTCGTATGCTACTTAAATTGTCACTGTTGTTCATTGAAATGCTTCCGGATAAGAGCACATCACTACCAATAGTGGTCCTTTGGACAAATGCATACAGCCTTGTTCTTTGTGAATTTAACATTTGATCCACTTTATAGCCATCAGTGTTGTGATAATCTCAGATTTTTCATCTTAAAATCGCATTACAGGAATGCATTACCCTAACCCAACTGATGATATACATAAACTAGAACAGTCACAGGCCTGCTGTCTTTAACTAATCAGTCGACTTAGACTCAACAGAAAGATAGTCAACCTGTTTTAGTTGTAAAGTGACAGCGTTAACTGATCAGTTTGTCAATCAGATATTACGTGTTACCCTTCAATTTGTCAATACACTACATAATAGTTGACTCCTCCATTGGTAGTTGAAGACCAGGACACCAAAGAATACAGTACAGCATGAATTAAAGTAAGAGTTAACAGGGGGTGGGGTACACCCTGGACAGGTCACCAGTCCATCACAGGGCCGACACATAGAGACCAACAACGACTCACACTCAGACCTACGGACAATTAACCTAAACATGCATGTCTTTGGACGGTGGGAGGATACCGGAGTACCCAGAGGAAACCCACGCAGCCACAGGGAGAACATGCAAACTCCACATGGAAAGGCCCATGGCCGGGAACCGAACCAGCGGGGCAACAGCGCTAACCACTATGCTGCTGTGCTGCTGTGACACTGAGTTGCACAATTTAATTCAGTTTTGGCCCCACTTCAAAGGAATGTATGACTAGGTTTTGGCACATCACTTCTGGTTGGGTTGGTCAAAGAGGGTGGAGTTCAGGTTAGCTCAGAAGGTCTTGTCAAAGACACCACTTAATAACAGGATATTGACATTTTGACTAAGAATATTATTATCTTTCTTGTAAAGAGTTAGATGAGAAGATTGATACCGTCTTATCATTGCACAGTAAGCTAGTCCTTCTTCTTAGCACAGCAGCAGTAACTTGTTTTCAGTTTTGTGATGGACACATATCTTTTTGACTAACTTTTCAACAAAAACATGAGATAACAGCTCAGAGATTGAGTTCAGCTGTTAACAAATTCTGTACTCAGCGAAGCTAACAGGCGGTTGGCCGTAGCTTCTTCTTCAGCGTACAGATGTGATAGTGGCATCAATCTAGAAAACATATAAACGAATTTCCCAAAATGTGACACTATCTATTCATCTCAGCAATGATTTTAAAACTTCCTGGTACACATGTGTTTCTTTACCTAAACGTCACCAATGAGATACATTTGGATTCATATCCAGGGCTGTAATTCAAAAATATTCTCTTTCTCTATAGATTGGCATCTATGTGGTGAATTAGACCAGTGTTATTTGCATGTCTTTGTGACAATAACATCACATATCTGTATATAGTTTGTCCACTATGTAGCATCATCATACCTTCTTATCAGTCATTACACATTTGCTCTAATCGCTAGCTGCAGCTATGTGATTAGGCCAGCCACTGGCTGGTAACCGACAATAAAAGGAGTTTGGTCCCACCAAGGGAGGATTTTCTCTCATCCATAACGGTCATATCAGCACCATTTCTCTGCATATATCTTCAAACATCAGGTCAGCTCTTTTCAAAGCACGCTGATCTCATGACTAAAATTATCTCCACCCTGTGAGCCATGTGATTTTTGTTGAAATCAGCTGGTCACCTCGCTGTCTGTAGTGGTGGCCCAGGCACGTACAAGTACCTCCAAATGGCATAATAATGTATGCCCGCTCCAGCGGCAACAAAAAGATGCCAGATGGCATGAGCAAAAGGCACCAGGCCGTCGCTCTTGAAGAAGATCACACCCACAACATAGAAGACACCTCCGACTGCCAGTTCACACACACCAGCACGCTCCACCTGTAAAACATCAGAAGAGTCCGTAACCAAAGGGTTCAGATAAATCATGTCCAGATTATAAAATAAGATAAAATGAAAAATATATATATATATTTCAAGATGCTTTAAAAAAGAAAAAGCTATTGATGAGAATGTATTTTCTGTGGTCAAAGTGACCTTTGGCCCTTGATCACCAAACTCTGGTCGACTCTTCCCTGAGTGTAAGTCACTGATAAACTTGAAGGTTCACAGGGCCAAAACTCATTTGCAAGGTCACCTTGAGTTTGAACTTTGACCTTTGACAAACAAAATCAAATGAACATCTGTCCCAAATTGAAAGTAAATCCCTCACAATGTTACTTAGATATCTATCTGTAGCCACAGCAACATTCATTCATTTGTAGCCATGTTTTGGTTGGTCTGTTTTGTATTTAAATATATTTGTAAGCAACCATCAGAAAAAGGCTACGACCCAACCAATCAGAATATAGCCAAAAAGAGATCAACCATTCAAAATGCTGAAATACTTTGGTTTAGCTGGTATAATTTCACTACTAAGGCTGAGATACAATGCAATAGTTATAGAAAAAAAATAGCACTCAAAAAAGTACAAAGTGACAAATTTACTACATGATTGTGCAAATTATTAAAATGTATATCTAGTGGGGGCATAAATGTAACAAATTTCTTGGTAATCCATTTTGTCACAATATTTCTCTTAATACCTCTCAAGTGTAAACCCCTTACTGCGGTCATCAGCAGGATTTATCCTTTGAGGACTATAAATGAAATAAATAATAACACGTTTATCACATTTCATGGCAATGAATCATTGTTGGGATATATCAATCTGAACGTGCTGGCCGAAAAAACCACAACACAAGCAAAGACAGTGTGTGGCATCTGAAGGAAGTTTGAAGTTTCTGTGAGTTGAATTTTGTAAAATACTCAAATGGAAATAAGTGACTCAGCAGAGCTGAGGGAGTCCTTCTACATACACTTTGGAAAATGTGAATTTTGTTAACTAGTTGCAATTTCTAGGAAATTGGCCGAAACAAACAAAACGTCTGACTTGGCTCTATATATTCTGTCTGGATCTCACCAGAGTCGATCAACACTGGAGATTGTGATTGTTCTTACCATGGACAAGATGACCAGAGCAGGAACAGCCCCCATGGCCACATATCCCAACAATTCTACCAGCTTGTACCTGCAGGTAGAAAACTGGGACATGAGAAGATAATACCTCCAGTTCTCTATGCAGTTGTTTCAGCTTCAAAGAGCATTCCAGAGTTTGCTGTCAACACTTACGGATGGCAGTTTGGGTAAAGGTTACTTTAATTAACCCAGGACATAGAGGAGAGAGACAGAGGGAGACAGCATTACCTCTCATGGAAAAAGAAGACATACATGGATCCTATACAAGCCATGACCCAGATCAGCCAGCGCATGTGGCAGGCCCAGGGCCCCAGTTCCCTCAGCATCAACCTAGGCAAACACAATCACATACATACTTATTCACGATGACCTTCTTCACCAGTATAGTTGTCCATTAGATGGTGCATAATTAAGTGGCCACACCATGGAGAGTAGGAGGCAGCGATGAAGAAGTAAATAGCCATTCTGTCGCACATGTGGAAACGCTGCTCCAGCTTTCTACACCGAGACAAAGAGAAGATGGCAAAACAGCTCATTTCTAGAACATGATAAACTTTATTCAGTTTGGGAAAATCCTCTGTTTATCAGCCATAACTATGGAGACATGCCATGTGCAGACTGTGAACATACTTATCAGCCAAGAAATTAAACCACCTAAGAGGTAAAGTAGCACTTTAAGTTTTGAGAAGGGCAATTCTGGTTGTTAAAACCATAGACATATATACGTAGACGCCGCACTGAACGCTGAGCTGTACGTCAACATCACTGCCATATTGGATGAGGCAAGCATCGGAGCAGAGAAAATGCCTCATTACTGTGCTGCATGGGATTGTTGCAAATGTTGTACACCCCAAACCAAATCTGAGGGAAGTACCTTTCACAGGTAAGACTTAAAAATTACTTTTGATAGTATTTGGCCCATAGACTGCATTATTTGGCCATTTTAACATAGTTTTGAGAGCATAATTTGCCGATGTTGTGGAAACGTATTCCCGCGCAATTACTCATTCATTCTTTTCATACATTTATTTAGATTTATTCTGCTCATGGTAGTACACATTTTCATCAAAACATATACAGTTAATAATTTAACAATTCAGTTTACACATCCATAGTAGGAAAGGAACAGGACGAAGAACAATCTTGTATGTTACCCCTTATTCATAACATAAACAATTAATTATCGTGGTCCAACCCGCCTTCAAATGATGAAGTCTTCATTCTTATTTTATTATTTTGCCCAAAACATTTTTGTTAGATTGTTGTTAATTGCTTGGTTAACTTTTGTCATACTACATAGGTTTCCCAAAGACAGCAACAGGAGGAAACAGTGGGAAGTAGCTCTCTGGAGGGATGGGTTCAATGCAAGCTTGTCCTCCATGCTCTGCAGTGAGCATTTCAAGCTGGAGGACTTCGACAGAACAGGGCAGACAGTCAGGATGAGAGATGGAGTGATCCCTTCTGTCTGCAGTTTCCCAGCTCACCTCCAAAGGGTATGTATATCACTTTAGGCAGAGGGGATTAAATAAATAGATGCCATACTATGCTGTTTTTTTTTTCTGAGCGTGAATAAATTAATTAGGTATTTTGTGTATGTGTGTGCGTGTGTGTATATAGTGTACATAGTCTGTGTGTATGTATGTATGTGTGTGTGTGTATGTCTGTTGTACATTGTGTATTGTGTGTGAAAAATTACTATCATTTGTTAACTGAAAAATGGCTAAAATAGGCATATGTAATTTTGTTACCTGAAAAATTGTAACATTTTGTAATTTGTTGTCTGAAAAATTCACAAAAACATGTTATTTTGTTGTCTGAAAAATGGCTAAAATATGTGATTCTGTTACCTGGAAAAAATGACAAAAATGTGTTTTCTTGCCTGAAAAATAGACCAAAAATAAATAAATAAAAGTGAGAAGATGTGATTCTTTATTTTTAAGCCACACTCGATTCCTATTCCAATATATAGCCTATATATGTGTGTGTGTGTGTGTGTGTGTGATCAATAAAGTTCTTATTTTAGTCATCTGAGAAGATTAAATAAATTTTTTTTGGTCCCTAACTGTTTGTCAAGTATAGTAGTGCATGTGTGAATGAATAAATGAGAGGCATTAACGTAAATTTCTTTGTAGAAAGGCGCTTTATGAAATGAAGTCCATTTACTTGTATTAGTTTACAGTGCAGCCTTGCCTCATCCAATATGGCAGCGACGTTGACATATCGCAGCAGCGGCCAAACCCGCTCCATGCAGCATCTACGTATATATGTCTATGGTTAAAACCAGACTCAAATTCAAACCGATCCTGACCATGTCCTTCAACATATCACACAGTGTTTGTTGTGTCTATTTGGACTATCGTGTGTGTCAAAGGCCAGAGGAGGAGTAAGAGGAGGGATTTGTTTTCACTTCTTCAAATATGTCAATAAAATCTGCTTGTGTCATAATAATCATTGAAACTGAATTTTACACTAAATGAAAAGAGCTTGAGGTTATGCAAGAAGGAAACCTTTATTCAATCCATTAAATGTATGACTAATTTAGTTTGATTTAATTATTGAGTCAATGCCAGTCTGTATTTTCCCAATTTTTCAAGGTTGTTGTAAAAACATGCAACGGACAGGCTGGATCATGATCATGAGCCCATTTATGAGCATACTGTTAAAAATACACCCAACTTATAAATATGATGACGTGTGAGAGAACTTCAGGCTTGAGGGAACCCATTATCATCTTTTGGTGCCAATTTCCTAATGAACTTTTTTCAATTGAGAAGTAAATTCCTGGTTCAATAAGTAAAACAATAAGGACACTTCAAAATAACAATATAAAAAAATTAAGATGTGTATCTATGCAAATGTAGTGTGTTCAGTGTGAAGAGAACCTGCAACCCATGTGGCTCAGCTAACTCAGGCTAACATGTTGTTATCATATGGAGTCAGAACAGTCTCATAATGAATGAACTCTCGCGGGGCTTTTCACGAATGCACATGCTTTATTTCGTAGTTGTATTTCGGACTAACAAATGCGCACAATTTGTTTCACAAATACACACGCTTTGGTTCACAAATATAATTTGTATGCAAACTTGTAATTTAAATTCGAAAAGGCACGTGCTGTGCTTCACAAATGTAATTTTGAGGCAAATTTGTAATATAAATTCACGGAGCATACGAATTGCTGAATGTGCATTTATGAAATCTGTACGTTGAATTTTGAGACTGATCTGACATTGCAGGTCAACCAACGTCACCATTGGCTGATAAAGCTGTCAATCAAATGTATGTTTCTGATTGACGGATTCATCAACCAATCAGGTGTGTTTGCTTCCAGCCAATCATATGGCTCCTTACATTTCCAAATTTAAGTTACAGGTTTGCATACAAATTATATTTATGAACCAAAGTGTGTGTATTTGCGAAACAAATTGTGTGCATTCGTGAGTCCGAAATACAACTACGAAACAAAGCATGTGCATTGGTGAAAAGCCCCGCGAGAGTTCATTCATTATGAGACTTTTCTGATATTGATTTCTTATGCTTGGATGAAGTTATCTTAAGTTGAGACTGTGATATGACTATTCATGTGATTGCAGTTATATTTACATTTACATTTATTAATTAGACGTCTTTCAAGGGCGTCACTAAAGCTACAGGGCAGTTAGAAAGCTTGAAGAAGTACTAAGCATTACATGGATAAGGGCAGTGAGATCAAATTAATTAGTGCAGTGAAAGTGCTAGTGGAGCCCTTGGGACAGAGCTGCTCCAATAGAATCTGGGGGAACCACAGCCAAGAGCAGTCTGAACTGTGGGTGCCTCATGTGCCTGGACCAAGCCCCGGATGGTAAGGTCTGGTTTTTATTTGATGTTGTACTGATCACAGTGGCACAAGAAAACAGGAAACAGTTGCAGTGTATTTTCCCCAGATGAGCCAAATCAGACAGATGTCTGAGGTCATTTGTTCCATAAGCTTCTGTGTTTTAAAGTTGTTGGACTAGTAATGGACTATTTGCTTCCTACTTGATTTATTGTGATTAGAGCTAAAATATGTCGGTTATCTATTATGTTGCTATTAGCTTTATTTATTATTATTATTATTTATTATATTACTTTATTTATGACATTTATTGGTGTAGACTGTTTTAAACAAAATTTCCCCTGATGGACAACTATTTTATAATCTGATTTAATTTAAGTAATCACGGTGGCATAGTGCTTAGCACTGTTGCCTCACAATAAGAAGTTTGCAGGTTTGGTTCCCAGCCTGGGGCCTTTCTGTGTGGAGTTTGCATGTTCTCCCCGTGCCTTGCTCTGGGTACTCCGGTTTCCACCCACCATCCAAAGACATCATGTTTGGGTTAATTGGTAACTCTAAGTTGTCCGTAGGGTTGTTTTTCTCTGTGTGTTGGCCCTGTGAGGGTGTACCCCGCCCTCACCCAGTGTGAGTTGGGATTGGCTCCAGCACCCCCACGACCCGGAAACAGATAAGTGGTTGAAGATGAATGAATAATCTAATCTATATTTTCATGTATAAATACAGGTAACTCGTGATTTAATTATATTTTTGAACAACATAGCACTCTAACATAAATTTAATGGTAAAAAAAACATATTATAGAACAAGGAATGTGAGGAGAGAGGGAATAAGGGAATAAGACATTGAGAGGTCTGTTTTAATATACTCCATTTGACTCTCCTTGTGAGAGTGACCCGTTTTCAGAGTATGTGAAATATTGCCACATCTGTTGTTTGGTCTCTGGCCTTCTGGCTCTGTCATAATTAGAAAACTGTATGTCTGAGTGTGATGTAAAAGTCTACACAGAAGGATATGTATGCACATCTGCAATATCCCTAATAGCATTTTCTGTTACAAGCACACACAGACCGGAGGTGGCTGACTTTCCATGCAGCGGTGTGGAAGAGTGTTGAGGTGATGAACAAGCCGGTGAGACCACTCCCATACAGCCAGGCAGCAACGCGATGCCACGGGTCCCCAGACAAGAAGTAGAGCACCGACCCACCCACCAGACTTGGAAGGATCCACAACTAGAACAGATTAGATAAGCACAAAACCATCACACACATGTCATATCACTGTGACCATTTCAAATGTGTATCCACTATAGCCTTTTCAATCATACATTACATACTGTTGACAAATTATTTCAAGTCAGCAAATACTCAACACAATTCAAATTACAAAAAAAAACAAAAAACTCTGGTATTCGCAAATACTTGGCCTGAGGCATTCTCTAGACATTTAATACGTGCGTAGTCCAAGGGTTCCTCCACATTCCTTCTTTGCTGCTTCATGTTCGCATTATAGAAACCAAAACTATTTTAGTTGGTCCCGTTGGAAAACTATTGTAAATGTTGCTATTCCATGAAACATAGCTGCAAGAATTTAGCTATTATACTTATCAACAATAATCTCATGTCTGTGCAGTAAAACATCCCAAGCATCTGTTTAGTTTAGTTTATCTGAGTTTAGGACTGGAAAAGACTGGAAATTGTAAATAGCTGGCCTAAAGTCCTAAAGTTACTAAAGGGACTAGTGTTTGTTATTATTAGTATGCAAAAGGTAACAGTGTAATTCATCCCATAGAGTGCAAATACATATTTAGGTTTCCTAAATATACTAAATAAACTAACCCTAAATGCCTAATCCTAATCCTAATTCCTGTTATGACAAGCCTGGTGTCTATCTGACAGTATCTTGCCTATGTTTGGTTCCATGCTGATGACGTTTAAGAGATTGTGCACACTGCCTTGCAAAATGTCACCTCAGCAGACAACACAGCAGCAGTGAGCGAATCAGCTGTGAATCAGCGAATCAATGGACATGTATCATAAATAGGACTGACTATAAAAAGCAGCGCTCTGTGTGAGGCTTTACAGTCATTATGGCCATGTCATTTGACTCACTCTGTTTCATTCACTCTCTGTCTTGCTCTCACACAGGCAGGAGCATGCAGAGATTACAGCAGATTAGAGAAAGCTACAGACTGAATCACAGATTATCACCCACAGTCTCCATCGCACAGCCAAAAATCCTCCCCACTCTAACTCTTTTCTCGCAATCCTCCCCATCTTTTTCATTCGCTTCTCTTAAGGACACGGGGAGTGTGGGCTAGAGTGAGGCAAACAACCAAAATAGGTGCCACATTTTCTCTGAAAGTGTGTTTATGCGTTTGTCTTTGGCAATTTGTTTTACTCACCCCATGTGTGGCACAGTTTGCAGCATGTTCATATTCAGTGGGCTGATATCTCTTACTGGCTGGCACCCTGCAATTCATGAACCTCAGGAAGGAAGGAACAAAAAATAAAAGAAAGAAACAAAGAAAGAAAGAAAGAATACAGAAAAAAGAAAAAGAAAAAGGTGATGAATGTAGACCTGGAGGAAAGGCTAGGTACTGTTTTATTAGTTAATAAGTTGTGTGCTGACACCCATGAAGGCCAATAGTCCGTGTGTGTGCATGTTGTGTGTGTGTGTGTGTGTGTGTGTGTGTGTGAGATGGTCATTCTTGGGGGATTTACAGGTCTCTAATCCACATCACGTTGTCTGAATTTTAGTGTTCCTCATCGTTACTTGGGCACCTGTCTGCGTTGCTATGGTCACCAGTGATGTCACTGTCTGTACTACCACAATAGGATACCTCAGACGACTAAACATTAACTACATTTGTATTATTTGTCACATTGCCACATAGTTTAAGAAGGTTATTACATATATTCATTTGTGTGTGTGTGTGTGTGTGTGTGTGTGTGTGTACATGCACAAGTGTTGTGTATGCTATTTAATCAGCAGTAAATCTCTAAATCCCGGTTTACAGGAAAAAAACACATCTGGAGTTGTTACGAAACCACATTTTATACATCAAGATGAACACACACACACACACACTAATTTGAATTTAGTTCCTCATGCAGGGCCACAGGTGTGCCTTTGTCAGTCAGCTGTGTTATTTGTTTACACATTTAAACTCACACACACAAAAACATTGCTTTTTGTTGTAACGGTCTATTAATTCTGCACGGAGAGGAGTGTGGTCAGGAGAAAGTGAAGCAGAGGAGAGATGTGTTAGGGGTTAGAGACGAAGGAAGGTAATCAGGCTGCTCCTTGGCTTGAATTACAGCACCACGACTTTTTTTACAATCCAGTTAAGGTTTATTAAACACTATATTACCTAAAGCCACCCTTGGGAGTTTTTTTTTTTGCAATTGCATTTCTACAATTGCATTTCTAACGTCTGAGTTAGGTTTTACACTCTTCACATAGCACAACAGCAGTCAATGTCAACTAAAACTGTGGATCTCTGTCATTGCTTTGACAGGCCCAGAGATGTGGTGTCAGGTGAGACAAGCCATGGCTTATCAATCAAAGACTCTGATCTGAGAGTGCAACAACATGTGCAACACTTGCCAAAAGGTAATGTGTGCATTGTACAGGAATGTCTGCACATTTCAATAATACTGCAAAGAGCATTTTTGTGTAATTGCTTTACAAATTGTGCTTTAAGACCCCAAGTGGGTTCTCTCCCAGGAGGAAGGATTTTTACTGCAGAGTGGTGTTTGATATGGTCACAATAAAATGTATCATAAGGCTTGAAGGCATACAGGACAGAGTTGTTGGCAAATAAAACATTTGGAGTTCTTTGAGGTGTAACATTACAGATACTGTGAGAGAAGCCAACAGGCATCAAATCAGGATGACGAAACTGTACGCTGCCTTCCTTGTGATTATCTGAAGGAGTTCAGATATTAATGTGTTCAGTTAAAGATGCCTCAGAATGGTATGATTTTGAATGAAACCAAATGCACACACAGCCTTACTGTTGTGTGTGATGTTAACTAATGTTCTGGCAAGAGTTTTATGTTTCTGTGCACATATATTTTAGAGAGCAATGGATCTCGAATCTGGGATATCACTATGAAAGGCAGTCTTTGCTGGTGAGGAAAAAATGGGATTGGAAATATAATATTTTTCTCTGCCAAATTTAGTTTGACTTCTTCATGGACCTTGAATTCTGAGATTTATAGATGTCCATCTCCAGAACAGGAAGCTCCTTTTGGAAGACCCAATTCTTCTGCTTTTGCTTTGACTTGTGAGCTGGAAGCAGGAGGATGTTTGTCATCAGGTTGGTGCTTCAGATGCTCCACCTACTATTTAAATACTCTCATGTAGTCTTTCTGAAAGTTTTAAGGCCTACTCCATTTTCTCCTTAACAGCCTCCCACTCTGCCTTCAACCACTCTGTCTTTGACTCTTGCAGAGCACAGCCTTTTCTGGTTCTTGTTCAAAGATGTGAAGTTTTCCAATCTGAATCTCTGGTTTGCATTCAAGGACCATGGTTTTCTCTTTTTACAAACATTGGAGTGTTGTCGGGGTAACGCTGTGTCCATGTCCTTCTTAAGATCCCTTTTTGGGGGGACCTGCAGCTTCTCAAAGGAATTATTGCAAGTTCACAATTTTCTCCAGTAGCACAGGCTTTACAGGGGAACTGCGCCTTTTGTAGAACGCCTCACACTTGCTAATAAATCAGAGAAAAGTGACATCTACTTTAACCAGAGAACAAAGCACTGAATTTCTAGTGTATGACACTGTCTTAAAGTTACTGTATGACCGCAACATTATTAAAAAATGTGGAGTATGTGAGAAAAATTATATAGTAAGGGACTTATATATTGATTTTGACCCAGGGCCACAAGACAAGGCCATGGTATTAGATAATAATATCATGTCATTAAAAATAATGCAGCACCTGCCAGCACTGAAATTTTACATTAGTGGCCTGAATTTCTGTCTACATTTAACCAAATTTCCAAAACCAATTGCCATCCACTAAACCTGAGACCTCTGGAGTCTGAGGCAAATGCCAGATTTACCAATTTGGTAATCCAATTTAGGTCAATCACCTAAATTCATCTGCATCATCTTCCAAATCTTGCATCTACTGACATCTACAGTATTTACAGTCTCTTAGTTTGCTATCACGTGAATCACACAAAATTCTGCAAATACTGATATTGGTTTCATATGAACTATAGAAGAAATGGATTTTATATATTGATAGGCCTAATGAAATGTCCTGGTTGTCTGTCTCTCATATGTACATTATATAGAGAAAAGTTTAAATTAACAAGGAATATGTGGAAATTCTGAATAAATTCGTAAAATAATTCTATAGATTACAAAATACATTATCATCCTTTCACCCCAAGCTCAATCATCACAGCTGAATGTCTTACCTCAAGCCAAACTCACTCTGCATCTAAATCTAACCCTAAATCTAAATCTAAGTCTAAAACCCTGAAGTTTTCAAAATGTCCTTAATCTCCAAAATTGTAGATTAGTTATTTTTAAAGTCTAAAATTAAAATTGACAGTAGCAAAAAATAGAAGAACAAGAGAGAAAGAAGGTTAGAGTGTGTGTGCACTCACCACCAGAACCCTCATAACAGGAATGTCGGTGTGTTTTCCTGTTGTGAGTCAGGTTGGAAGTGCGAGGCATCAGAGTTCTCAAAAGCACAAAACACCTCCCTGTCATATGTACTTTCTCTCTCACTTAACAACAAGGAATCCCAGGAACTATAGATTCTGAGAAAATATTTAGCAAGACAACATTTGATTATTGTATGGCTGCCATTCCTCCTTTTCTCCCTGGTGCATAATGAAAGAACAGTATTTTTCTGAGCACTACTGGAGTGTTGCAGAGCTATCAATGAACCTGAACGTGGCTCTCTAATGTTCTTTAATCAGTTATGACAGAACCCTGTGTCTGTAGGTTTGTGTGTGAGTGAGTGTGTGTGTGTGTGTAATGAGCTGAAAGGAAGGGAGAGGGATTCACAGGCTCTGATCAGAGAGGACATTGTTGTCACCACACTATTCTCTTTCGTTTCTCTCTTTCTGCTACTTTCACACACTTTTTCTCCTTCTAGTTACATGTTGTACATGTGTATGCTTATATGTTTTTACCTCATGTAGCTCTTTTACCTCATAAGTGTTTAGTTGTAAAACCCAATTACAGGGCATACCATGCATTAATAGGATCGGTTGCATTTAAGAGGATCAGAAACATTGGATCTTGTGAGGAAACTGTACATTATAGGAATGTGTACGTGTGTGTGTGTGTGTGTGTGTGTGTGCATATTTAAATACACCCTGTAACTTCAGGACTATTCCTTTTCCAGCAAAGATCAAGTTCATCTCCTCTGGGATTCCAACTCTGTTTCTCACGATGATCAAAATCTGCCACCCACACACACAAACAGTCCATGACACACACAGATACAAACAAAGCGATGAATGGTCTGAGAAAGAATTCGATTTGATATACTATTCACTGCAGAGGTAGCTCCCAACCTCTGTACCCCAACAACCTTATTCAACAAGCTCAAGAACACTTTTAGCGAACAATTTCATGAACTTTGTTTTGTTTTTTCGTGTCCTATGTGGTTATGTTCCTGCCTAATTTTTGTGTATATTCCTGTTCATTTGGTTTAGATAGCTGTTAACTCCTTATTATTTCAGATGTTTATCTGTTATGTGAATCTATTTTACTGTTAAGAAGTTTCATTCATCACTTTTAGCTAATGCTGTTTTGTTTTTTTGCTAAAAAAAAAAATTGTTTATCCATTACTTTAAGCAGTTTTAACAATTTATTAAGTAAAACATGAGCGTTTAGCCAATTATTTCATGTAGTTGTCTGTTATCTTAGCCATTTTTGATGCTAACAAGTAGTTCGTTACCCATTAGAGACTTCAGTATTTACTAGGCTATTTTGATGAGCTAGCCATGATTTAAGCTACCAAATTTTAGCCGTTTATCCACTACTCTTTGATATTATAATTGTTTATTCATTGCTGTCAACTATTGTTAGTTAATTGATTAATATTTTTATCCATTGGGATACTTTTAACTGTCTTCATTTGTTAGCAGGTTTTTATACACCGACCTACAACACACAAATAGCATCAAGGTTTGGGAAACTTTTTTCCTCAACAGAAATAAAACCAGTGCATGTTTTATCAATAAATCGTTTTGGGTTGTTTTGTTTGTTTGTTTGTTTGTTTGTTTTTTTTTTGTTTTTTGTTTTTTTAGTTATTCAGAAATACTTTTACAGTAAAAAAAACTAAACTGACTCTGAAAGCACACAATAAGAACCAGATGGAGAGGTATATAAAATAAAGTAGTTGAATGTAGTTGGTCAGCTCTTTTTAGTCTTTAGCCACGAGGATGGCAACTTAAACACGCACACACAAACACAAATTAACCTGTAACTCCTTCTTGCCGCTTTGCCAGTGCGTCACTAAGCATGGATGCCCGGTGTCTGTCCCTGTGGAGACATGAGGACATTTGCCGCTCTGCTTTGCGTCTCTGTAACACTTACCTGCCAAACTTCGTCCTCTTCAGGTCCATTTCGTGCGTCAGTCGCGTGCGCTCAACGCGGCGGCGCGCTCGCGCTCTATCTTCTAACTGCAGCACGCGAGCGTCGTCCACTCCTATGGGTTTCCCATTCCGGATGTCCCACCGCCGCACGTCCAAGCATAAACACATAGGTCCGCGGCGGACGACCTGCCGAGTCGGGCCAACTATTCAACAACAACAACAACAGTTGGGCGGCTTTTGACCGAAGAGCCGGGGCTTCTCCTGGACATCAGACCGCGAGCCATCCAGGGGAACGGAGGCGGAGCGCACCGCAGCTCGCAGCCAGCGGGCGACCGTGCGGAGTTTTGTTCCGATTCTCTGATGTGTTTGCGGGATGTTCCGCGGGACTGAGCTTGTAACCCCTCCTCTGCCCCCCCTTCCCGGCTGCTGATAGCACAGCAGCAAACAGCGAGTCCTCCCCGAAACACCACAACTCTTTCCGAGCTCACATTATTTACACTTTCAACTGGCGTGTGTTGTGTGAACAGTTAGGTTGTGTTATGGAGGACACGTGAATGGTACATGCAGGAAATGGAGAAGTTGTAAAGCTGCTTTCAATATTCAGAGGCGAAAGAAAACATGGATGGCTGTAACTGTGACGGGTGAGCAGTCTGACAGAGGACCACAGACCATCAAGTTCAACACACAAACACCTCCCCATTTCACTCAACACCAATCCTCAAATCAGATCACACTAATATACAATACAAAAGCTTTATGTAAGAAAATTAGTACAATTATTCATGCAAAAATAGTGCCTGGTCTGATATTATTATTACATGATATTGTCAAAAGATTAAGACAAATGCACCCGACTGTAAGCAGTATTTTACTTTAATCATTGCAATTAAAGTACAGTACAGCAATATTTCCTAAATTTTAAGTGAGTCCGTGACATTAATTTAAAGATCTGTGTTGCCTTGATTTGTGTCACATACAAGCCTGTTATTCTCTGTGTGTGGCTACTCTTCATCTTGCCGGGTCACTCATTCTTCTCTTCCTTTCTGCACATGCACATGCACACAAACAAACTGGATGGAAAATTAAATATTGTCCAACAATAACCAGGAGCCCTTTGTGGCCGTGTGCAGCAGCTGCATGAAACAGATACATTATACAAACAGACATTAGAACAAGTTCCCACTATTTCATCAGAACATGTTACACATTTACTACTGCAGCTGTGTTTAGAGATAACTTTCAAATATTAATGGCAGTGGCCAGGTGAGCATATGTGTACAGGTAAATAATACTGTTAAATATACACTTTTAATACACCTTACACTAGGTGTCTGTGTGTCTTTAAGTAATCTAGTAATCTAAGCGTAAATCAACTGCTAAAGGGCATAATACAGACTATTATAGCATGTTATCATTGTTATCATCATGAGAGTAAATATAAACTTATGCCACATCATTAATAGCAGGTTATGACGCCTTGCCATCGTTTTTCCCATTCCTCATTTTTGTCTCTGTGTGTACGTTTGTTTTGAAGCTGTGGCCTGTGTAAACCAAAGGCCAGGACACTGTGTTGGCCCTCTGCCTGTACTGACAGACCTCTAGAGGAGAAGCAGCCACTCGGGCCCTGAAAACACTACACTGGTCCAAAGGACACATCTGACACATAATCATGGGGACCTGGGAGCAAACAAAGCTCCTAAATGTTCAGATGGAAAATTATCCCTTAGTGGAGGGGGGGTGGATGGAACCACTGAGATACTTTTACAGATGAAATTTGAAAATAAATGTACCAACAATGTAAATGTTCATCATGGTGGATTCATTTATTCTTAGTGTCATTTTTTTTGGTTTGTTGCTTTTTTCCTGCCCCTTTTCTACTTATGCCACGTAGCTGACTATATAGTCTACATCCTTCTTTTGTTCTCTGAGATCTGTACACAGCAGCTTTCTAGAGTGTCTCAGTAAGCCACTTCTTAACTGCCATTATATCCATTCAGTAATTTGTATTCGTCACAATCACACTATAACATGCTCAGACTTACACCTGAAACTGCCCTGAAACTAATACATGCACACAAGATGTGTGACTCACATCCCAAATTACTCTCGCTATTTCCTTTTCATCCCACGCCCCAAATTTTGTCACTCCATTTATTATTTCATAGGTTGCCAAGTTCATCCTCATATCTAACCCACGTCAATGAGATGATAATAATTTCTGGTACATGAAAAACAAGGATGTTAAAATTATTAAATGGGGTTCAAAAAGCTGACATAAATCAAATTCAGGAGATTAAGTGGTCTTCTTCATTTAACCTGAATTAGATAGTAATTTTAGTCATACTTTTTAGTCTATAAGTATATGCAATAGACAAATAAAATCTGATACATGGTCAATACTGTATATTGATATGCTGTGCATGAAAATTAGTTTTTTTATATATTGTATGTACTAATATGTATTGTAAAATTCACATATTAATAATGAATAATTCACATAATTCCGTGGTTGTATGAATGTATCATTGTTTAATATATATATGCGTATGCAATTTAAGCATGTTATTGACTAATAGGCTCAGCCCTGAAAGTGCACACAAATACTTTCACTAATAAAATAATAAACTTTTACTAATACCTCCTACACTGCTGCTGGACTGCATTATCCAGTGTATGCTCAATAAATGCAATATCTTATCTGGCATATATTGAAAAAACAGAATGATCTTAAACTCAATGTGAATGTCTGCCATTCATTTCAAATGGTTTTTGCGTGCGATGCCAGGAGGGGGCGCGTGTCGGGTGAACTCGCAGTAGTATCCGTGCCGCGGACAGTTTCCAGGAGGCAGATGTCAGCTTCTGCCTGTTCTCTTCCGTGGAGCCATCAGAAACAGAAACTCCTGCTCGGATCAGATGACATCTTGCGTGTTTACCGTCACCGGGGCAGCGCGCGGAGCAAAAACCGTGCTGGCTCTTTAACGGCGCCTCACGCTGCGCTAGGAGCATGCGCAGTAAGGGAGAGCAGCAGCCTGTATGAAAAACAACAACAATCACTACAGCAGGGCCAAAGAGGAGAGATGGCCCCGTGAAGCCCGGCACCGTAGGCACTATCCAGCCACTACCCAGCCCAGCAGCTGCTGTTTCTACCGGAGCTTTATATGTCCATGGTGCCGAACCCATGAACCTGGCTAGTCAGAGCGGGGACGCTGGCGGTAGCCAGCTCCTCTTCGCCAACTTTAACCAGGACAACACGTAAGGCAGGGCCGGGGGAGAGAGGCTGGGGATCCGATGGCCTGTGCTGTCAAGCTAGCTGACGGCAGCTAGCTCAGTGTGGACTTGTGTGGGTGTCTCAAAGAGTGACAGTGCTCGATGTGAAAAGGCCTGGATGTGGTTTCTTACATTAGGACCGGCTGCCATGACTCTCCAATGTTAGCTAGCTAATGGAAATATCCAGACGTGTTTTATTCCAGGCGTCACGGCCGTAGCTCTGTAGCTAACGTGATGCTGAGCTGTACGAGGCTAACTTTAGCCACAATGCACATGTAAGTTAGGTGTCATGTAACTTCTCAGATGACAGAGGTAAACACAGTTCACGTTCATTTGTTAATTGCACATTGACTTGCCTGAAGTAAAACAAATTTTAGTTTGGTTTGGGCAGAAGCTGTGTTTGCGGTCTGACGCCACAGTAGGACAGTTTGACAGTGGTCTAACAGTCTCAAACTGGGCCGTCGTTTTTCTTTAGAAAGGCTGGAGCAACACATGTACAGATACCTTGTTATCCATGGACGACTATTCCGGTATTGTAGACCGGTTTTAGACCACCGAGGCCTGGTGCTATTGCAAAACATCGTGTGACGGCACAGAAATAACAGTCTGGTCCACAGTGTCTGTCAATAATGACGTTTTAATCCATCAGTGTCTGTGTGTATGGATGTCGTATCTCGCTTTAATGCTAGACCAGCTGTGCTGCTGTGTCTCTTTGTGTTATTTGAACAGGTCCTTAGCTGTTGGCACCAAATCAGGATACAAGTTTTTCTCCCTGTCCTCTGTGGACAAATTGGAACAGATATATGAATGTAGTAAGTATTTCCTACCAACTAAATGTACACCCTGAGCAGAACAACTCTACAACATTTGTATGTTAAAACATTATATTGCTTGGTCATGTGTTTGAGTTATGGTGTGTAATGCATGTTGTCTAGACAGAATGTAACCAATGCCCCATTAAAGTACTGCTCTTACTTTAAATATTAATAAAGTTTGTCAGCACTTTCCCCCTACTCTTTAACATAAAGCCTCCTCCAAATAATTGGATTTATATACACTATTGGAAGTTATGGACTACATCATATCATGCACCCATATATGGCAAATTAACATGTAATTTTTAGTATGTCTTGCTGTATTTGAATAGTCAATGCAAAGTAGGAGGTAGCAGCCTCAAGATGAGGATGGCATGTAATCATTCTAGCAAATAAGTGTCATGATTTAATCTTATTTATTATGCCAGGTTCTGTTCTGCACTGTCAATAAACCTGAACTCTAAACAGTTTAAAATGACTACCACAAGAAACAGAGAAAGGCTGTTATTAAAAGATGAGAGATATGAAGTGATTAAATCTCTGTGTGTGTTTGTCTGTGTGTGTCTGCAGCGGACACAGAGGATGTGTGTATTGTGGAGCGTCTGTTTTCCAGCAGTTTGGTGGCCATTGTCAGCCTAAAGGCCCCCAGGAAGCTCAAAGTCTGTCACTTCAAGAAGGGAACTGAGATCTGCAACTACTCTTATTCCAACACCATACTGGCTGTTAAACTCAATAGACAGGTAGGAAGACAAGGGCCAAGAAATGCCTGTATGTCTCACCACAGGCATGTCTTCACCAATCGTCAGAAAACTGCTTTGCTAACCAAGCAGTTCAGTAAAATGTCTAAGTAGCGTTTGTTTGTGTGATGTTGTTGATGTTGTGTAGAGGCTGATTGTGTGTCTGGAGGAGTCGCTGTACATTCACAATATTAGAGACATGAAAGTGCTGCACACTATCAGAGAGACTCCACCCAACCCTTCAGGTAAGTCTGAGCAAACAGCATCGACTGTCCCATGTGTTGTGTTCATGTGGGGGATGGGGCCCAAACATTGGAATACAGGGGAAGAGATTTTCCCAGTATGATATATGTACTCAAAGATAAATCAGGAAAGGTGCCTCCTTCAGGTTTTACAGGTTTGTGGTTTCCCTTTCATTTTTACTTTATTTCCACTTAATTGTGTTTTTTGACAGCCTGCTCATCATTATTTTTGATTGGATGCCGCTGCCCAAAAGGCTGAGGCCCTCTCACTGTTAACTGAGGTCAAATCTAACACAGAACAAGGGAGAGAGAGACCAATGCTGCCAGGCCCTTTATAATTCTTAGGGTTATTCCAGGCGTGCAAATTTTACAGAATTTGTTCTCAGTTTAATATATTTTCAAGTTCAGATTAGTGCTTCTGCTCTAATCTGCTTTGTCCTTGATTAATTAGTTTCTACATGTGAACATATTTTTCCAGGTTTATGTTCCCTTTCCATCAGCAATGATAACTGTTACTTGGCGTACCCCGGGAGTGCTACAATAGGAGAAGTTCAAGTGTTTGACACAGTCAACCTGGTAGGTAAACGCAATTAAAGCGTTCTACTTTAAACAAAACCCCAGTTTTACATATTTCTTTCTCCTTTTTTTGTCATTTTACATTTTCATGTGTGGCTGAGGAATTCTTTCCAATGTTTCTTGTATAGTGACTAGTGAACTTCACATTGTAAAAGAGCCTGAGCTAAATCTTATTCATTGAGACTCTATTTCTCTTTATTCTGTCTGGCAGAACAAAATAACACATTTCTAACTAGGCTGTTTATTTCTTTTCCAGCGGGCGGCTAATATGATTCCGGCTCACGACAGCCCCTTAGCAGCTCTGGCTTTCGATGCCAGTGGAACTAAACTGGCCACAGCCTCAGAGAAGGTAGGATAGTTGCTGTGTGGCGCACTGGCCTGTTATCTATGTGACTTAATATGTGATTTTTTTTTTTTTGTTTTCTCCCTGAATGAATGTTACTTTTAAACTCTTTTGTATGTTGTGTGTTTCACTTCCTCCTAGGGCACAGTTATTCGTGTCTTCTCAATCCCAGAGGGACAGAAGCTCTTTGAGTTTCGGCGAGGAGTCAAGAGGTAGAAAATATTTGCTGGTGATGGTTCTGGTTTTTCGAGATCAGAGCAGTTTCACTGTGATGGACTAGCGTGTTTCTGTATCTGTCTGTGCATGAATTGGCATGTACTCTTTGTAGTGCTGGGCCGTATACCGGTTTGTACCAAAAACCGGTTTTTATATTTGTTATTATATGAATTTTTCATATACTGGCAACACCAGTTTAAATAGCCTAAACATGTCTGGAACGCAGCGCATTGGTAAATTGTTTCATAGGGGACCGTTTTCATTGCTGCGCCGCTAAATAAGCATTGAACAGAGTGGAAATAATAGTGGAGTTGCTGAACGTGGTGGACATAGAATAGGGTAGATAGGGTAGATAGAAAGAGTAGACGCCGCATCGACTGCTACTGCCTATTTGCGCTGACGAGCCGTGGGGCCGCCATCTTGGACCGGTCACCCACTACACTCTGTAATCTGTTTGGCAGGCGCAATGAACTGCTAGCGCATTTAATCAATCATAACTTGCTGAATACTAAACTGATATTCACGCGTTTTTTTTTTGTTTGTTTGTTTTGTTTTAGGCTATTAATACTTGACCACAATAGTCATGACCGTGGATTGGAATAGGCTTTCTTAGCCAATATGCAGTAAATCTTCTCTATATCAGTGGAAAATGTGGTCAACACTGAATCATGCATGAAAAAAAAAAATACAGTGAAACCGGAGTAATTCTGAAAAATACCGTGATACAGAATTTGGTCATACCGCCCAGCTCTAACTCTATGTCTGTTTGTGTTTTGTTCCTCATATTTTAGGTGTGTGAGCATTTGTTCATTGGCATTCAGTATGGAAGGCCTGTACCTTTCAGCCTCAAGTAACACAGAGACGGTCCACATCTTCAAATTAGAAACGCAGAAGGAGAAGTATGTGTATGTATCTCTTTGTTTTTCTCCTTTTACACCAGATAAAAAAAAAACATCTTATGCAATGCCTTGGCTGGGTTTTTTTTACCAATCAATATTTACATTAGAGAGATGGGTCTTGCAATTTCTTTGTGTGTGTGTGTGTGTGCATGTGCATGCATGCATATAGGCCTGCAGAGGAACCCACCACATGGGGAGGCTATCTGGGTAAGGTCCTGATGGCATCGACCACCTACCTGCCTTCCCAGGTGACAGAAATGTTCACACAGGGGCGAGCCTTTGCCACTGTACGTCTCCCCTTCTGCGGACACAAGAACATCTGCGCCTTAGCTGTGTGAGTTCCAGTCTGCCATCTGGGACACATTTATATGTGCAGATGTCATGAAAATTAGTGTTGCAGTTCTTCGTCAGTTTGTTTGGTACTTCTGTTTATCACCTGATATATAAAGTTGATTTGGTGTTAATCTATTAAGTATTAATATTAAAAATATGTAAAAATATAAAAATTGTGACAACACTCATTTTTCATTTTGAATTTGGTTGTTGTAATCTTTCAATTTCTGTGTTATATATTTTTTTATCCTTTTCTGTAAGATGTCGTTAATTTTTGTTTTTACTGTTTTTTAAATTAGGATTCAGAAGATTCCCAGGTTGTTGGTTGCAGCAGCTGATGGTTACCTGTATCTGTACAACTTGGATCCACAAGAAGGCGGGGAATGTACACTAATGAAGCAGCACAGGTGACCAACACGCACATACACATACAAATGTACAGAAAGAGTTTTACTTTGAGTTTCTTTTACTGAACTCTGCTTGTCGCTGTCTGCAGGTTGGATGGCAGTGCTGATCCACCCAATGAGATCCTTGAACAGGCATCACATGACCGTCCACTTGTGGCACAAACCTATAGTGCTGCTGTCACTAAAGGTAAGTCGTGCAAGTGCAGCTGTGAAGTCAATTATTTTGTTTTGCTTCCTCCAAAATTTAATGTTTTCTTCTTTCAATATTTGACCTTTGACCTTGTGTTTCCAAGGTTACTGTGAAGAGCAGGGTGCCGTGGGAGGGGCAGGCCTAGAAGATGACCTCAATGACTTGCGCTTAGAGGAAGAGAACGAGCAACCGCCACTCATCCTTGAAACTGACTGACTTAATTAGCGGCTGCATCCACCAATCAGAGGGCTCCTCTGGTGCTGCTATGAACATGTGACACAAGGGGGGCAGGGGCAGGAGCAGGATTAAAGAACAGGGGGTGTTTTTAAATACTCAAAATGTTTAAGAGCCTGTCTGTCAGTCTGTGGGTTGTTTGTCCACATCCATGTCTGTGTTTTCCACCCTCCTTCCCTCCTTCACTTCCTTTTCCCTCAGTTTTGCCTGCGCAGGCCAGACTGAAGCTTTGCATGTACATGTGCCAACTGCTAAAAACATGCTCCAATGTGAAAATGAGTATCTGTGTGTGTGTAATTGACATTTGATCCAAAAAATGTAGCTGTGTCTCCAATTAAGACGCACACACAGAAAAAAGCACTGTGTAAAATGAAAGTGATTGTGTAAGTGCCTCTCTGCCCGAGTCATGGTTTCTCCTGTCCGAGAGAGGGATCTCTTTGCATTGGCTCAATAAAATCTATTTTCAGTTGTTTGATCTTAATAGAAGGTGTGTACTCTCTTTACTAACCTCCTCCTCTCACATCCAGTCACACACTTTCCTGTCAATTGTGGCATTAATTGAATTTACTCCTAAATGAAGGATTTGGAACCTTTTGGCACGAGGCAGAGGTGTTTGTGAGTAAGAGTGTGTGTTTGCGTGCTCATGCTGAGACTTCATTTGTGTGTGTTTGCTGGGCATGTACATTAGCTAAACAATAAGCAATTAGCATCCACTTGTCCGCACTCACTTTTACCTCATCCAAGCAGAGGCTTGGTGGACCCCCACCCCTCCTCCTCAGGCCCACAGTCATTGGTTGATTTTAAACTCTGATTATTAATAACCTTTTTTAAATCACCATAACCAATCATAAACAATGATGTGTCATGCGTATGAAAACATGCATGGTGGTGTTGATGTGCTACTGTGTCCATAAATCAAAGATATTTTGGTGGTGACGATCCATTAGAGTCAGGCAGCAGGTCGGGGGAGAAAGGCAGTGATTAGTCTTCAGTGACAGTCTCCTCCTCTTCCTCATCCAACTCTATCTCTTCTCTGTACATAAATAGATGTGGCAAGATATCAGTGTACCATAATATCAGGTTAGGACTTGAAGACTCTGGGATGGTGAGGGTCTGGCTATTGAGTAATAATATTGATTATAATTTGATCGGGAGCTCAGGCTGAGCTGCATCAACTGCTCCAGGATGCTGCATGATTTTTAATCCTTTGGTGTCTGAAGCCACTAAAAGAAGGACTGGCCTAGGGAGTTTGGAGTGTCCAACATTTTCTAATGATTTTGTATAAAATGTGAAACATTCATCTGAAACTAAAATGAAAATAAATTCCATGTTGATGTACGAGATAGGTGCCTTTTGTTCTTGATGCATTGTAAGATTTTAGATTGGTGTTACATAGTGTCACACTTTCTGTTAATAGAACAGGTTCATTTCTCTTGATGAACTTTACAGAGAGAATACTGACAACAACAATAGTTAAATTAACAATATGATCAAATGAAAAATATGTCAAACAAAAAAACCCTTTTAGCATTGAAATCAAATTGTGAATGAGTTATTTTATTGTCACTTCAGAGACCCTGTGTAATCTTCAGTGTCAAAATTGATAGTGATTAAAGTTTACCGGATGTCTGCTGTAGTATATACTGCTGAAGCCCAATGGAAACTGAAATAAGTTACAGTGGCTGCTGCAAGCTGGACTGTACTTTTTTGGCTGCAATATTCTGCCAATGCCATTAAATTTGATATTAGCAAACAGTTGCTTAAGTACGCGTTTTTGCTATCATAATCATAAAACAGTTAGTTTGTAACTTTTCTGTCTGCTGTTTGGTTTCAGGACAGCAAGCCCCCTGTGTATTTACCAAGAAGTTTAGGTGACCCTAAGCTTTAGTTTCTAGGCAACAAAACCAAACCAATGAAACTAAAAAAAAAAAAAAAAGAAAGAAAATATTAATAATAAAAAAAACCTTCACAATTAAGAGTAGCTGGCGTATTGGATGATAACTTTTTACATTTGTAACAACACGTGACGATTTTGACATTAAACTGATACATTTGTTCTGTTTGTTAATCCAGCAGTTATGATTGGCGCAGCTTTAATCCAGGTGTAATCCCTGCATCAGTTGATTATATCCTTTAATAAATTAGAAATTAACTACATTATTATGAATCAGGTTGGGAAAAACATAAGAGCTGCTATAGTATAATTTTTCTTATTTCTCTCTAGTTGACGAATAATGAAACAACACCGTCACTTGCTTGTAGTTTATTAAGACACACACAAGCAGCAGCATCAAACACAGGTGGGCTCTCTATCGTTGAAATGAAAGCACAGCTTTACCCACTCCCCCCTCCGGTCCGAGGACACTGACTGAGGTGATGCAAGTGACACAGACACACACTGGACAACAAATTGACAAACATACACACTTAAATTGGGCTCAAAAAACAACTAACAGGCCCATGAGACCAGAGGTCAGACAACCAAACCTCCAATCCTTACAGGTACATATGAAAAGTTTGGATGTACATTGAAAGACAATAGACAGTCAAAGCAATAGTGTTCAGGCTAACATGGACAAAATTAAGCAATGTGACCAATCCTATGACTACACAGATTAAGACTATTGGTGATGTTAAAGACTCATTTAATCATTTAAGACTTTCTAAAGAGCTCTGTGTGAACTTTTTAAGACTTTTTTCAGGGTGCCTGTGCTCACACTCCCTCAGTGAAGTATCCTCTGGAGGGCTGAATGGGTGTTTGTTACTCTGTGGAAGCAAACAAAAAGAAAAAAGAAAACCAAAGATGATAGAGATATAAGTGTAAAATCACAAACTAAGCAGCTGTGTGTGTAAAGGCCCACCTGCTAACAAAGCATTTGATCTTTTCTATCCGTCCTGTCCTCCACTGGTGGGCTTGGTGACCTGGACAATCTCCACTGAGGTGAAGCCCTTAGTGGTTGAGGCTCTGTTCCTGGTCCTCATTTTATTTAGGGCCATCTCTGCCATTTCTGCACGCTCCTCAGCATCATCAAGCTCATGGACCGTCTTTCTGTACTTAGACAGGCTGCTGTTGGCTTGCTCCTCCTACAGTGACACAGACAAGAAGTTTGTCTTTGTATAGTTGTGTGAAATTCACTTTTGTTGAGGAGGGCTTCTTCTTGAGTATGTCTGCTTTTGAGGACTTTAATAAAGACACTGTCCTAATTTTTTGATCTATTCAAGGCTCTATTGGGATTCATGAAGCATTAATTAAAACTGACACAATTCACAAGAACTGTTAGATATTTCTGGTTATTCAATTTCTGGCCATTTTGAATAGACATGAGAGAGGTAGCAAAAATCTTATCTAACTCCAGAAGGCCAATAACTGAGTCACAATATCCAGTACCAGTCAAAAATTTGGACAGACTCCCATTCAAATTAATAGGAAAGTGTGTCCAAACTTTTGACTGGTACTATACGCCTTGTAACTGTTTAAGAAAGGTGCCAATTCAACCTGGTGGTCACTTAAGAGGATGTGTTCTTTGGTGGCATTGAGCTCTATTGGTACATCCCTGACTGATATAAAAAGAGGAGAGTTTAAGTTTTAGTTCAGTGGAAATTTATTTGTAAAAGAAGCTGCTAGTCTAACTAATTGTTACCAGGAAAACAAAGTTCAGTGTTATTGCATCTACTCACAGCATCCTCTATCTGCCGTTTGTAGGACTTGAGCTTGTTCTGAAGTTTCTCCACCAGCTCTTGCATGCGCTCATTGGTCTTGTGATCCTCCTCTGTCTGGAAGATCAACTCCTTGACTCGGCGCTCGCCCTTACGAAGGTTTTTCACTGTCTCCACGTGGCGCTTCTGCTCCTGATCCAGCTCGTTCTCCAACTCCTTGATCTAGCAAAATAATCCAAATATGTGGATGAATGGCCTGGCCCTCATGTGTTGTCTGTATTGCTACCATCCCTCAATAGATCCAAATCCTTACCCTGGTTTCCAGTTTCTGGATGGTGCGTTTTCCAGCCTTCAATGCCTGCTGCTCAGCTTCCTCCAACTTCAGTGTGAGATCTCTGAGGTTCTGCTCCTGGTTCCTCTTGACCTTCTCTAGATGAGCACTCCGGTCCTGCTCCTGCCGCAGCTCCTCACACAGGCGTGTTGCCTGGATGGAGAGGCACATGTCAAGGCACCTTTCCTTTTGGATTTAGTGTCTCAAACAAAACAGGTCAAACCATCAATTCAAACTATTTTTTTATTACATGTTTCAGGCTTTTCCATCACATTTGCTGAGTGTTAGAACTTTCTATATGTTTTGTGTGTGTGTGTGTGTGTAATCAGGTCACATACGTCAATTACAGCCTTTTTGGCTCTCTCTTCAGCAGCACGAAACTCTGAGATTAGCTCCTCATTCTCACTGGACAGTCGGGCGAGGTCAGCCTCCAGCTTTCTCTTCAGGATAATCAGACTCTGGTTCTAGAAAAAAACAACAGGAATGTTGAACAAAACTGGAGAAAATGAGGTTAAAGGTCAAGGAATGAATCAAAAATAAAAGCATAAATATCAACTGTTAAAATGATCATCTGTGTGTATGTATGTGCCTCTGGAGCCGTCCTGTGCAGTCATGTACCTGCATGTGGATCTCACTGAACCTCTCTGTGGTGTCGACCAGCTCCTGCTCTATTTGTTTTCGAGCCCTTTCGGACGCCTCAAGGCCCCCCCTCAGCTCCTCCATCTCCCCCTGCATGAGACTCAGACGGCGCTCCTGGAGGCTGTACTTCTCCCTCAGCTCTTCCTGCTGACGGGCATCCTCATCCATCTGCACCTGCAGATCCTGGATTAGAGAAAGGAGACAGGACACAAGGATTATTGCTTTTATATTCCTTTTTACTTTGATATTTTTCCAAGCAGTTGCACATTCAGCCTCCCGATGATTAAATATAACCCCTACTTTAATCTGCTGTTGCAGTTTCTTGAGGGTTTTGACAAGCTCAGCGTTGTTCCTGTTTGCATGTTCCAGTTGAATCTCCATCTCATTCAGGTCTCCCTCCATCTTCTTCTTCATCCTAAGAGCCTCAGCACGACCTTTGGCCTCTGCCTCCAGAGTGGCCTGCAGTGACTCCACAGCACGAACATGGTTCTTCCTGAACAACACATATGTACAGGTTGTAGTTTAGGAGTAATGGTTATAAATAGTAGCTAATGCTGGCTAGTTATTATTGAGGATACAAATGTAAAACAAGTGTGGGAGTTGTTTATTTCATTATATGTTACACTTCTCTGGGTTTTTTTATCAGGTTTCGATATCCATAAGAAGATATATTTTTGGTTTTAAAAACTAAAAATCATCTTAACATTGTTTTACATCTCCTCCTTCAGGCCTTTCTCTGGAGCACTGGCGAAGAATAGAAGTAAAGAAATCAGACAGCGCTGAGCTTTCCTCTGTCTGACTCTAAGTGATCAAGAAAAATTATAGATAAACACTCCTGCCAGGTGGTTAGTCAAGGTATACCAAGCTGGCGGTTTGGTTGAGAGTGATGATGGGATAGAGATTTTTGACTTCCCAAAGTAAGCTTTGAACTTTTCACAGTATTAATATAGAACCTAGACTAGTTTTATAACCACAAAAGTTGTCTTAAGTTATACAGCACACACCCTTCAATATCTGCCATTTTCCATTTTCACTACTAAAAACACTGCAACACAGATCGTTATGTGTGGGCATAGTTCACAGATGTGTGTTCTGTCATGTGGCAGTGAGTCAAACCTGGTGACTTCAAACTCCTCCTCCTTCTCATGGATTCTGCGGTCGATGTCAGCTTTTACTTGAGCCAGCTCCAGCTGTACACGAACCAGCTTACCTTCCTCCACCTGCACACATGCATGAGCACACACACACACACACACCACATTTTGACAAATGACCCTAAGAATGTATGCAAATATCCCATTTGCTCCAACATCATACAAGTATTCCACAGACAGCTCCCACAATAAGAGTGAGCACTCTGCACCTCTAGTGAAGATTCGGCTTCCTCCAGAGCCAGCTGCAGCTCCTCCTTCTCCACCTCCAGTTTCTTCTTGGCCTTCTGCAGCTCGTGGACGCTTCGACCTCCTTCTCCAAGCTGGTCAACCAGCTCCTTGATCTCCTCTGTGAGAAGAGAAGGTAGATGTTACCAGACACATGTATTCAATTGGATTCTTATGGGGCTAGCATCTATTCTCTCATTGTGAGCTTCTGTACCTGAGAGGGTTTTATTCTCCTTGCGGACAGTCTCTATCTGATCCAGGCTCTCTTCGTAGGCCGTCTTCAGCTTGTAGAGTTCTGTCATGTAGGAACGACTCTCTTTCTGACTGTTGTCCAGTTCCAGTTGCAGCTCCTCATTCTTCTGGCTCCACTCAGCTGCCAGCTTGTCAAAAACTCGTTGTTTCTTATCCAGAGCTGCAGCTGCCGCATTGGACTATTCACACAAACACAGACAAAAGCATATCCTCACTCAAAAAACATGCTTTTCTGATCAGTGCATTTATAGAATGCATGATACAACTTACAGCTAAGGAATGACTTATTTATTTAAATTGATCTTTTCTTCACTGACTTACTGTTACGTATCTGTTCGTAAACTGTGAATTGTTAAGAAAGAACAATAGTGTTTTGCGAGTAGGATACAAAGATTGACCAATTTCACGTTTATGTGAGTGCGTACCTTTTCCAGGTCTATGGTGAGGTCCTCCACCTCTCCTTGCAGCCTCTGCTTAACCTTCTCCAAGCTGGCAGCTCTGGCTTGGGCCGCCTCCGCCACCTCCTCAGCCTCCTGGAGACGTACTGCCAGTTTGCGCCTGGATGTGAGTGGGTGGATGGGAAAGAGGAAGGAGACAAATGTAGGATTAAATTAACAAGTATCAACAAAAGATTGTTTGTGTTTTAAATGAGATTTACCAGTTCATTTGCACATAAGAATGGTACGAAAAACATTGGCTTCCCTTTTATTTATGGCAGTATTTAAATTTTCTTTTGTTAATTTTAACGTACTTAGTCTCCTCCAGCTCCTCTGTGCGGTGGATGGCGTCTGTCTCATATTTGCTCCTCCAGGAGGTGACGTCAGCGTTCAGCTTGGACACAAGGCGCTGCAGTTCCCCACGGGCTTCAGACTCCTCCTCCAGCTGCTCTTTCAGCAGGGAGAGGTCATGGCGGGCATTGGTCAGGGCCACCACTGCTGTGTTACGCCCCTATAGAAAGGGAGAGAGGGCCTAGTTGTCAGTTTTATCAGATGGTTGACAATCATTTTATAGGCAAGTTTTAACGGCAACAAAATGAAAAATATAGAGGAAAGACAGTCACCTAAAGGTCAAGGAAAGAGCTGACACTCGAAACTCAGAAACAACTGGAAAAGTGTCACTGTCTGAACTGGGCAGGTCTCAGCACATTTCCTCTACATGAAGGTTAAACAGATATGTGTGTTTGTTTGTTTGTGGTGTTGTGTTGTTTGTTGTTAATTGTACCTTGTTCTCTTCATCCACCTGCCTCTTGAGCTCATCAATCTGCAGGGTGAGGGAGGCCTTCAGCCTGGTCACCTGGGTTAACTTACTTTGCACATCCTCCAACTCACGGCTCAGATCATTATTCTCCGCTACACAAACAAAAAAAAAAAAACAAAGGATAGGAAACAAAACTATACTCAACTCCGAGGAGCTGTGTTCTATGTGTTTGTGTGTTCCCACCCGTCAGATGGATTTTGGCTGTGCTGAGCTCAGTCTGATTGCGTTCCATCTCAGCCAGGCGAGCGCTGGCTTCTGCCAGGTTGTCCTCCAGCTTGTGGGCGTGGGCCTCCGAATTCATCTATATAGAGATATCCAGACAAGCAAACACAGAAGTGTATCTGAGTTTACATTCTTGTATGTTTTTTTCTCCTGGAATTAATCAAAAAACTCCACACCTTTGCTTTCTGGGTGGCCTCCATGGTGACATTGAGATCTTCGATTTCAGCCTTCATGCTCTGTTTGTCCTTCTCCAGTTTGACTTTCAGTCTGGTAAGGTTCTCCAGCTGCTCCCCCAGCTCTGCCATCGCATCTGAGTGCTTCTTCCTCAGTGCTGCAGCTGTGGCCTCTGATTGGAGTGCTGCCTCCTCCAGCTCCCGCCTCAGCTTCAACAGGTCTGCCTCACGCTTCCTGTTCTGCTCAATCTGAAGCACACAGGAGGTTGTGGAGGTCAGGAGGGCAGAGATCACAGTGGAGTTCAATGATACCTTCTGGCTGATTGACAGCTGTCGGACACACTCACCTGGGCGACAGTGGCTCCTCCCGCCTCCTCCAGCCGATCACTGAGATCCTCCAGATCTCGAGACAGCTCTGACCTCTGCTTCTCAACCTATCAGAGAACAAAAGGGGTACCAACTTTACTCGCTAATGACATGTAAACATGTAATGTTTACACTGGACAAAATAGAAATAAATGACTGTATAGTTGCCAGTCATGTGTGAAGTTTGAAATATTGCGCATGGCTGAAACTCCGGATGAAGCTAGTGAAGATAACATCTGTACCTTGGCTCTCATGGATCGCTCAGCTTCTAGCTCCTCTTCCAGCTCCTCAATGCGGCCCTGAAAAAGAAATAGATGAACTTGTGCTTCAGTGTCCTGTTTATTTCTTCAACTCATTTCGTCCCCATTTTCAGCATTAATCAAGTTGATGAACCAATTAACCAACAGACTATAAGAATAATTCCAAATATAACTTGACATTTCAGGTTAAACATTGTCGCTATTCAAGTCAAAGGTTCTCCTGAGCTGCTGCAGATAAAAACCTGTGGGCACTTGCGTGTATAACAACAAACCTGGTGCTCTTTTAGCTTGCGGCTGAGCATGGAGCTGAGAGCTTGTTCATCCTCCAGCTTTGAGTTCATGTTGTTGATCTCAAAATCTCTCCTAGATGTAGACAACCACAAAGAGGAAGGATCAGGAGCCACTGGCAGCGCCAATGTTAAAATGAGAAAGAGGTTTTTACAACAATACTAAGTTGAACTACGGTTTGCCAAGTGTATTTCTGTATCTGGTTGTGAGGAGTGCCCCCTCACTTCTTGATGACCTCCTCCAGGTCAAGCTTTGCGTTCTCCATCTCATTCAGGTTCTCTATTGTCATCTTCAGGTCTCCCTCTGCCTTCCTCCTCGCTTTTTCCACCTCTGCCCTGATCCTCTTCTCCTGCTCCCAACTGTCCTCCAGCTACACACACACACAAAGACACAAACATGTATAAACTCTTTTGTACATGATTAAGTTTCTAATGCTGAATATATCTTATCAGGTCTTTCTATGAAGGTCAAGAGTCTTGCACCTCATTCACATGGTTGTTGAGCTTGCTGTTGGTCTTGGTTAGATGGTTAACTTTGTCCTCTTCTGTTTGGAGGTCCTCCACAGTTTTCTGAATACATTTCAAAATCAATTGGTGACTATTTAATCCATACGCATACATTTTATATTCTGAAATATCTGAATGAATGTGTTTTCCTGTTTATTTGTGTGTTTGTCGACCTGTTGCAGTTCCTCCAGCAACCTCTTCTCCTTCTGTAGCTTGGCAATATGGTCATCCCTTTGGCTGAGGTCTCCTGTCAGACTCCGCACCTTGAAATCCAGACCCTAAAAAAAAGAAAAAGAGTTCAGCAGTAAACTTTAAATATTACACATAATATCCTGGCTTTTTGTTCATCACTCCAAATGGTTCCAAATCTACAACTAGAGATGATTAGTGAAAATATATCTCCACTGCTGCTATTCTTCTTTTCTCCTCTCCTCAGCCCATCCACCTCCCCTTTACCTGCTTTTCCTTCTCAGTCTTGCTCAGAGTGGACTCCAGAGACTCCAGGTCTCTCTTCAGTTCAGTCAATTCCCCCTCCAGTTGCCTCCTCTGGCCATGGAGGGAGGCAGTGTTGCCCTCTTCCTCCTCCAGACGCTCACGCAGATCCTAAGTTCATAATTTTATTAAAATATAAGACAGATTCCTCTATCTTTGTATTCAATACATGCAACAAAGGTAAGTTTTTTTATATAGCAACATTCTGACTCAAAGAGCTTTAGAGGCTTGGGAATACATTAAAAATAGAACATTACGATGACATAAAAATAGCATTTAAAACAATAAAAACAAGGATCAAGGACATAAAAAAGTAGGAGACGTAGGACACAATTTAAGAAGAAAGATAAACAACAGGTAGTACACAAGATGAAAAAAATATGTGATTTATGGGTACTGCAGAAAATAGTAAAGTTTTAAGCTTGGTTTTAATGAGCTGACAATTTCTACAGATCTCAGATTTCCGAAGGTTTCTTCCACAGGTGAAGATCAGAAAAACTAAAATCTTTGTCCTTTTGCTTAGTTTTGATTTTGGGAACACTGAGTGAATCTGTCCCAGATAACCTTAGGGGTCAAGACATTTCATATCATAAAAGTAGATCAGATTTGTGTTTTGGCTCTGACTCATTCAGTGCTATGGACAGGCAGTAAGTTTTTAGAAGCCAGTTCAGTGATTTCATCAGTACATTTACCACTCTAATCTACTCCAAGAACTGCAACTTTGGTGCGAGCTATAAACAATAGAGAACAAATGTTGTCATTAATCACTTAAAAGCAGTGGAGAGTAAATGTTCTATGTAATGTTGATATTTTATGCTAGTTATTTGTTCTCATTGTTTAATCACTGCATCATCACTACCCTCCATTTTCTATTAACTAATCAAGAGGTAAATTACCTGGACGGACTCCTCCAGCTGGACCTTTTGGTGCATCAGCTGTGTGCAGCGCTCCTCAGCATCCCCCAGCGTGTCCTGTTCCTACAGTAACAGGAGATAAAGTTTGTATATGTGAGTGAGCTGTTTTTTTCAGATGCAAAGGCAGAGAAATCTCTGGATGAAGGATAGTTTATGTGCATCATCTGCACACTAACTCGATAATGAAAGAATTTCCAGAGAGATACCGTAAATGATCACTCCAAGAGTGTTTTCCTATAAAGTAAACTGTGTGCAGATGTGCACTTACTGCAGCCAGCATCAAGGCCAGGTCATTCTTCTCCTGTGACAGAGTGACCATCCGTCCCTCAAGATCTTTGATCTTGCCCTCCAGCTCCTTGACCTTATCTTCTGCCACCCTGAGCTCTTCCTCCTTGGCTTTGAAGATCTCCTCCTGACGGGCGACCATCAGTAGGGGCTTCACCTGAGGGAGCCACAAGGCAGGACGTGCCATGATGATGAAGGTGGTCTTGATGAAGATAACTTATTTTTGGTTATGAGGAGAAAAATATGTATTTTACCTTCGTGTAGAGTTTCCACCAGCCCCAGAAGCGTAACTGAAGGAACTTCCTCACATTTCGCTGGATGGCTATCAGTGCAATTCTACATGACATGCATATATGAACAAACACTGTTGGTATCTACAAATTTTGAATAAAAAATCTGCTTTGCCTTCACACAGACACACTCACCTCCTGTCCACCATCTTCTTAAACTCAATCCTCATTAGCGTTCCTCTGAGTTGAGCCTGCAGCATGGTTATGATCTTTGCCAGCCGCTCATCACGCATGTCCTCCAACTTTGCCAGGACGCCTGCACGGAAAAACACCTGAGGAGGAGGAAACACAAGCAGGTGAGAGAGGGAGAAAGGTAGTAGGAAAGGGAAAATCAGGATCCTTCCAAAATGTAAAATTGCAATATAATACATTTATTAATATACAGTGGAGTCCAAATGTCTGAGACCAATTTCCTTTACTTATCTATTAATGTGTGTCATCTGTTTAGAAAGCCTTGGTAGACTTGATTTGACTGTGTAATGATACTTTATAGTACATACCGCCAGTGGGGGATGATTTAGTCAAATAAAGTTGATTTACAAGACTATAAAAATACCAGACTGTAGAAAGAAAAAGTTCTGCATTAAAACATTTAAATAAAATAAGATATGATCCAAAATGTATTTCTACTTAATTGGAAATAATTAATATATGAAATAAAAATGTACCCTAAGTTTCAAAAGTAAGACTAGTCTTCATGAAAAATGGCTGTCACTTTGCATATATAACTGGATCATTATTATTCATGCATAACACAATGCAACCAGTCAAGGTCACATTTAACTGCAGCTTTTTTAAATTGTTGGAAGTACTTAAACAAATTACCTCATTACTTCACTTTCCACCCCTGGATATCATTGCAAGCAGTAGTGTGCTAATTTGTATATATACGGCTGATGACGTACCTTGGTGTGACCAATGCGGTACTCCATATTATCCAGACCAATAGCGCTCAGGATGAGCTCAGATGCCTTCTTGTTGTCGACAAATCCCTTAGGAATGACATTGGGGTTCAGAATATAGTACCTAGATTTCAAGCGCAAGAGAAGAAAATGTTGAATCGAAAACTATGCAGGCAGAAAAAGATTCTGATTTGAAAAAAAAAAAAAAAAAATGATTTGGGAGAAGTTAATAGAACTGTAAATGGAGAATAAAAATTAAAAAATATATGTATGTTTACTGGAATGAAAGTATGTGCAAATGTACAAATTTTAGCATGTGTACTTTTAACAAATGGAGATGTACATTGGATTAATTGAGATCAATACACAAGTGATGGAGGGGTCAGACCTCTGCTTGAATTCTGGGTACTGTAGTCTGTTGGGGAAACCTTTCCTGCAGATGCGGATGCCCTCTAGCACACCATTGCAGGCTAACTGATGAAGGATCAGATGATTATCTGTGACACCTTTATAAAATGGAAGAGAAGGAAGGTGATTGTCAAAGTTTCTACAAAGAATACATTTCGAACTACTTCACATTGCAGGAGTGGAGCTCTGCTCCTTTGAGCACTAGGGGGGGCTGTGTGAAAGGGGTCCAGATGTTTTAAAAGCTTGAACATAAGGAAACACAGGTGATGTTACAGATGACTTGTTGATGTATTTTATTATTTTACTTTGTAAATGTTTAACTTTGGGGGAATACATGGACCATGAAGTGACTCTGGAGAACAAGCTGGGAATGCAAACTTCCCAATCAAGAAATAAAGGACAAAGTTACTAAATACACTTTTTACTTTGTGTGTGTGTGTGTGTGTGTGTGTGTGTGTGTGTGTGTGTGTGTGTGTGTGTGCATTTGTCCTCATAGCTTAACACAGCAAGATGTGTCCATTTTTATGAGACTGATTTACTTTTCATCTTGCAGCTAAACATTTTATTATTTTGATGTGTGTCTATGACCATCATCAGCCCTCATATTCACTTTCTACTTGGCAATGTGCCAGAAATATAGTAACTAGCTTCCCCTCCCAGTAAATCAAGCATCAAACACACTTTTGACCCACTGACCTGACTTCTTGAACTCGTTTGGCACAATGCAGCGGACAAAGTGGGGAGCAGTGCTTCGCAGAGTGCTCATCAGCTTGTTCAGTTGTTCCTGTTGAGTGTGAATAGTTAAAGGACCCCTGTGAGTTGGTTCATATGTAGGTTTACAGATGTGTTTGTTTGTAGATCAAATATTGTGGTTATTGAGTTTGTTCCTTACTCTAATTCTGGTTAGGCCTCAAATTAAGTTTCATGATGAGGGTGGACAGAGATTATTTCAGACCAATATTCTCTTTTGGGAAACAGGATTATTGACTGTGGCACAGTCACATGTGCACATGTGTAAACGTAACAACATCCTGGTGTGTCTGTTACCCTATAGAAGTTGGAGACGGTTTGGAAGGAAGATCCCTTCTTCTGCTTCTTGGATCCTGCAGCGCCCTCCTCCTCTTTGAAGAGCAGAGCCAGCAAGGGCATGGAGGACTTCTGGAAGAGTCCTACAACAGTCTCATTCAGAGGGTCTTTGTTCTTCTCCAGCCAACCACCAATGTTGTAACCCACCTGTGAAAGGTACAAACAGGTTAATTGAACCCATGTCTGCTTTAATGTTACATGTCTTAAAATTCATTGTAATAACTTTATTGACAGAGTAGATACACTTGGTCAGCAATACACTATCAGAGACACCTCTACACTTCCAGCACCCACATGCACCAGCCCCTAACATCTATCCATAAATCAAATATAACAATTCATACTCACAGTGCCAGCATAGTGCACCAGTTCAAAGTGGGCTTCAGCTCCTTTCTTCCCCCCTTTTGGCTTAAGGAAGTTGGAGGACTTGCCCAGGTGGTTGTCATACAGAGCTGCTTTGAAAGTAGCATCAGTTGCCTTTGGAAACACACACTGCTCCTCCAGAATGGAGAAAACCCCCATAGGCTGGAAAAGAGACAGAAAACAATTGAGATGTATGTAATAAAGAGTAGACTCTATACTCCCATAGTTGTGTACCTGATCTCTGCTGTGTATTTTTGAGCACATTTACCTTCTCCAGTAGGTCAATACAGGCCTGCAGGTCCAAGCCAAAGTCAATGAAGACCCAGTCAATGCCCTCCTTCTTGTACTCTTCTTGCTCCAGCACAAACATGTGGTGGTTGAAGAACTGTTGCAGCTTTTCATTGGTGAAGTTGATGCACAATTGCTCGAAGCTGTTTAACTGCAGACAAAAGAAAGGTTTGGTTCATGAGATGAAATAACTTCAAATGCAATCCAACACCCAATCCATCTGCATCTCACCTCAAATATCTCAAACCCAGCAATGTCCAGCACTCCTATGAAATACTGCCTCTGCATCTTGGTGTCCAGGGTCTTATTGATCCGGGTCACCATCCACTTGAACATGCGGTCATAGATGGCTTTTGCCAGAGCACCGATGGAGTAGACACATTGGTCCTGGTTCTGACCTGAGTTCAAATATTGAACAGTGGGTAAGTGCATTGTCTCTGCTTATTGTGTGTTCATTGCTTTCAAGACATTTTTCCTCAACCAAAAAAATGTCCCTGTAATACCTTTGGTCACAAACTCATTGCCAACCTTGACCCTGGGGCGCGTAATGCCCTTCTGCAGCTCCCCAGAGTTGATTGCCATGAGATGAGCGACTTTGTCAGCCACTTTAGGAAGGGAATGAGTGAGGGGACAAGGAATTAATGAAATTATAATATTGTAATCATAGTTACTAAAATAAATAATGCAGCCACAATGCGGTACACAAATAAGGCATAGATTAATGGAAGGAATAAACAGTAGTTCTGGGACCCCAGAATGAAAGGGGGGTAAAAGGAGGTGAAAAGAAAGAACTAAGCCAAATGGACAGAGTAAAAAGGGGAACAAGCAAGAGAGAGGAAAGTGGGCTTTTTATACCCTCAGTGGAATCCACATCCGCCTGCTCCTCTCTGGGTTTCTGTTTGAACTTCATGTTGCCAAAGTGCATTATGCCTCCGGTCAGCTTGTAGATGCTCATCTTCTCCTCAGGAGTGAAGCCCAGGACATCAAAGGCTTCCTGTGTGCAAAAAGATGCAACAGCACCATCAACAGGCCAATGAATTTACCTGACAAGATTTCTAATTGATGGATGCAAATAAGTTTTTTCATTTTTTTCTTACTGGTCTGATTTACAGTCAAAGCACAGCCAGAAAAACTCACACAAATAAGCTATGAATGCAAACATGAGAGAGAGCAGTGTTCACTCACATCAGTGAGCAGTAGCTCCTCTCCATCATCCATGTTGTCCACCACAGTGACTCCCTGACAGACCCACACATACTGTTTGGGGTCAGGACTCAACAGCAGAGCGCCTGGGAAACATATTTAACAATCATTTATCTCCTTGAAAGCAAATCTCAGTGTTTAATTGTGGTTCATTATTAGTAAAAGAAAGTACCACAGCTATCTCAGATGAAGACGGATATCCTGTCATACAGCAGAAATTATTTTCATATTGATTTTATAATGGATATCATGCAACTCGATTATATGAATAACTAATATTCTTTGGACATTTTTTAAAATTACTTATTTGAATTTGGTGAAGGTTGAATTTATTACTGGCAACAATATTCGATTGTGTTTATCCCATTAGTTTTAAACTGTTTCTGCCAAATATTTGTCACTAACAACATAACCATTTAGCCCTCCTTGCTAATTTAAGCTAAAAATTAACTACTATATGCTACTTTGTGATATTTCACCATATGTCCTTTGCTTTTAGCTATATATCTTAACTGTGCTTTAACTGTTTATCATTTATTTTTAACTATTTCCCCTATGTATTAGCTCTTTTTGGTTTAACGATTTGTTTATATTTTATCTCAATTCAAACATTGGCTCCACAGCTTTTAGCAATTTCACAGTTTGCCATTGTCTCTAACAATGTAGCTCAACTTCTGATTCAAATTTCAATGGTTATCTTTTAGCTATTTCCATCATTTAGCCTTTTAGCTAACTATTTCAAATGCTGTTTCATTATTTGAAATAATATTTTATCCAACTGTTTTATACTCAGCAACAGTGTATTTAACACCTTTAGGGACAGCCATGTCTGTCTTCTTCTTTAACAAGTCATATCATCTATCAATAGTGACAAATTATCCCTCGTGCTACAAACAGGAAGAACATTTTTAATCACTCTTCAAATAAGGTATCTCCATCAGAGAAAAAGATCCCCCTATTTCTGATAACATTTACATGAATTCAAAATGAACCAGTGACAGTGCTGTCAGCTTTATGTCTCTCACCCATAAGTTCTGGCTTTCTTCCAGAGAGGAGCTGGTAAAAGATGTGGTATCCTCTCTCAGCAGCCTGCTGGGAAATCACTCTTGATTTCTCTAGCAGATCTGATGCACAAACACACATGTGCATAAGGACATAAAAGGCATCACAGCAGACACATCCATACAATTTATAAAAATCCACTTAGCTTAATAATTCACCTGTCACAGCTGATTTCTTAACAAAATTGTGTCTATATGTGGTTAAACATAGAACATATAAGCAAAGAATGACAGTGTTTACCAATTCTGGTAAATTCTGGCCAAAAGTGATAAAACAATAAATAAAATCCTCTCACAAGTCTCAATATCGGCACCAGCCAGTTTAGCTGTTGGCCCAAAGTGGATGCGAATGAACTTTCCCTGAAACACAGACCGACACATAAATGTCATTTTTCAGTGATTTGATGATTATACGGTTGTGTTTGCAAGTTTGAATGTTTGTGTCCTCCAATGGTGAAAAACATGATTAATTTTTAATATGTGTCCTTACGAAACGTGAGGAATTGTTGTTCCTGATTGTCTTAGCGTTACCAAATGCCTCCAGCACTGGATTAGCTTGAATGATCTGATCCTCAAGAGACCCCTGGGAGGAGAAGACAGGAGAGGTCAGGAGCGATATTGATATGCTTTATGTCAGACTAGAACAGCAGACAGTGAAATCGTGTCTATGCACAAATACACTTGCCTTGGAGTCTGACAGTTTGCTCCCAGAGGCTCCAACATTGGCAAAGTATTGAATGACCTTCTTAGTGTTCTCAGTCTTACCAGCACCAGATTCTCCACTGGAGGACAAACACACCGTTAAGGAATTAAAAATAGTGAGAGTATCCAGACTACATGTTATATACAATTTCTGGAAAGCACTTTGTGTGAAAACCAAAAATTTGTTGTCCTTACGTGATCAGCATAGACTGGTTTTCATGCTCTGCAACATCAGGACATAAAGGAAATAGTAGAGGAAAGAAACGGAGTGAGCGTGTGTAAGACAAGCATAATTACTGCTGATATCCCTCTGAGCAGATCAGAGGACTGCTTATGTTCCCTGTCAGCGGTACCAACAACACAGACACCTGTCAGCCCTCCCCTGATACCACATAAGGACTGCAAAGTATTTGTGTATTCCCTGAACAAATCATCACACGCCACAGTGATTATACATCTCCAACAACTGCCCCACTCCCTCTTTCCACATATAACTGTATAATGACTTTCAAGCAACTCATCTCATGAGGGGTATCCCAGATTACTACATACCACTTGCATGCTTAGATCCTTTCTTTGCCAACTTGCCTTCCCACCACTCACCCATCATTGACCTATGATGATTAAAATGTCTTCCTCCTTTTTATTCTATAAAAGCCCTCCTCAGTGTCTTTCTCCTCATTGCTCCACACGCAGCCATTCATTCTCCCCATCACCCACTCCTCACCCATCATCATTTCGTGGTAAGCATTGTCAGAGATGGAGAAGAGGTGAGGAGGAACCTCGTTGCGTTTTTTCCCCTTGTATATCTGGGCCACTTTTGCGCCGTAGATGGGCAGCCATTTGTATGGGTTAATCGTCACACAGAAGAGCCCTGAGTAGGTCTGGAAGAAATGAAGAAGAATGAAGGATGCAGCAAGGAAATAAAGACAACAAATTTTCACATATCTGCTTCATAGACACCCTTAGTCTCCCTCTTCAGCATGCTGACTATCCCATCTCTTGTGTATTTAGAAAGAGAAATGTTAATGCACCTCAGAGAAAAGTCCTGATATCTATCACAGTTGAGGAGATATTTTGAGTGATGGAGTGTTACAATTTATACTTTGTTAATTCAGCTATCTTCTTTTTTGGAGGGGAGCTCTAAAAATCTCTGCTAGGACTCGCTCCAGCCCCCCACCAACCCTGATGGATAAGCAGAATATATAATGGATGGATAGATATACACATTAAGTATTTAATTTCCACAGATTGGGGGGATTTGTAAGAGAGAAATTTTAAAATGAAAGGTCAAAATCCTATATGTAGAGGCTGGAATATCCTTCCACACTTTCAGTCCATTATTTCAAACCATCCATAGATTGGGCCAAACCCAGAAACCATAAAAAAAATAAATTTCACACAAACTACAAAGGGATTTCAGTTTTTTCATATAATTTCCAACCAGAAACTGAGATTACCCAGATAACATTGCAATGATATCATTCGGGACATTTTCTCAGATGTGACAAAGCTTCTTCAGAGACAGAGAAGACAAGCCATGACTGTGTTCACAGGCTGAGACAGAATAGATTGATATTTATGTGTAAAACAGAAGAATGCCCCACAGAAAACATAGCTAACTCAAATCAGCTTTTGCTTGCTGTGCACTAAAGGAACTAGGTTCCCTCTGCTGTCAGTAACGTGCTTACATAGATCCTCATGTTAACGTAGCGGCTGCGTAGGTTTTCCATGACACTGGCCTCGTTAAGGAAAGTGAGGTTGGACATGTCACTGGCTTGGTAGAATTTAGGAGGGTTCATCTGCTGAATGTCATCTTTCTTCACTGTTACAGTCTGATCAGAAAAGATAATCAAGTAGTCCATATTTTAATCATGATTATTATGATCATTCACTTATGATTAACATCTAGGGCAAAATGCTCAGGTTCAATTTTGTTCTTACAGTGTTTTTGGTGGTCTTAATGGTGACTTTGTCCCCATCTTCAGACTGAATCTCCCCAGCAATAAAAGCCTCCTTCTCGTCTTTGACCCAGCAGGAGGTCTTGATGTCATATGGCTTATTCATAGCATCCAGCCGCTCCTTCTCTGAAGGAACCAGGAATGGCATGGGGTCCACATCGTCCCCACACTCTCCTTTATATGCACCTGGCATGCCTGCTGCTGCTGCCACCAACACACACCAACTGAACAGTTCACTTACCAACTGGCTGCTGCACAGAGAGGCTGAGATAATAATAAAAAATAAATAAAACAGCAAGAAAAAGTAAAGTTGCTCTAAGAAGTGAGAAGGACAGTGGTTGTCGGTTCAGCAGGGTGATACTCACCAATGCAGGAGGCAGGAGCACGTTTTGGAGGAGTATGGGTGCGTGTGCTGAAGCCATATTATATATCAAGCCTTCTCCTTCCAGATATGGTCACAACTCTAAAACCAGCCATCACCCTGAGGTCTCATCCCTCCGATCTTTCTGGCAGCACAGGATCTGGGAATTCTTCAATCTGCCTTCTTCCATTTAGGGTTTCCCTTGAAAGCCATTAGTCACAGGGAAATCATATCCTTTCTTCACCCCATCACTCCATCGCTCCGCTCTTCCACACCTCAATTTCATCCCATCGTGCCTCTGCTCTTGACCACCAGTTGTCATTTTTTGTGTACCCAATGGGATTCAGGTGAGTAAAGCATCTTACATTACGGTTTATCTCTTGAAGTCTTTTAGTGTAATCTTAATCTAAACCTCAGTGGACTGCCTAATATTAGTATATTGCTGAACAAATCAGTATGTCATATGTTGGCCATGTTTCATGACAGCAGAGCAGAAGATGTGTATAATAATCTGTTGACATAATCCCCCATAAACTGCAGAGAAGAGGGTAAAAACAGAGTTACACTAAAGGCCAGCTATGAGACAGCTGAATCTTGTTTAGCCAAAGTTCATACACACAAAGAATATTATTGCTTGATGAATATACATTCATTTCTTTAATTTCTGTCTCAGCTTTTCTCTCTTGGTGTCTCTTTGCACCTCAAACAGAGAAGTTTAAAGAGGAGATGTTTCTTTGGTGGAACTGTAAGCTTCAGATATTTGTGAGGGGTCACAAGCCAGAATGTTTTGGAAATACCAATTGAAGCTTTACATAGTCTTGTATTTTAAAAGATTATGTTGTGTTGTTTATCATATAAAATACAAATCAATAAATAATTATTAACCTCTTCAGTGGAGCAAATATAGTAGAGAAATCAGGTGACAAAACTGTAAATTAGAGTAAAAATTAGGCATTAGAATAAGCTGTAGTTGAATACAGTCTTGCGTATTCGTCTTGATCCATCAAGAGAGAAGTTTTCTCAGAACTGAAGCAGCTGTTGCTTCTGTTCCCCAGAGGAGGCACTGATGAACACAGGCTGGCACCAATCAAACACAAACACAGAGAGGGAGAATCAACCTCAAGAGAGTTGATAGTCTGACAACAGTTTGAATCCAAAGCTTTTTACATTTCACAAATTTTAAACACAAATTTTACAGTGTATGAAATATCTCCCATGTTCTCTTTCTCATCTCCTCTTCCTATCGCTCTTGTATCCTAATGTAATGGTATTTTTGTCCTTGTTTTGTGTTTTCTTCTTCTTTTTGAAAATGCGAAAATTCTGTGTTACCTGTGTGTGTGTGTGTGTGTTCCCACAGCTATAACTAACTTTGTCTCTATGTCTCTAAGTAGTTGTGAGCACATTCAGCTGGTCCCAGAGGTTCTTTGAATAACACACACACACCATAGGCATGTTGTCATACACACATAAATGTGGACACACACACACACATAATCACATAATCATACCAGCAGCTGTACATGACTGACAAATTAATTTGTGTGTGCGTGTGTGTGTGGTGGCACTACCATCTGTGGAGTGTTGACATAGTTAAACATATAAATACATACAAAGACAAGTTGGAATTGGATAGACGTAGTGCAGAAACAATGAACATCTAGACTCAGACACACTGACGTAAAAGAATAGATATAAAGGTCAAAACTGGGCACTTATGTTTGTGAGACTAAGTGTATATTTGTGAGCCTTGTCTAGTGTCTGACAAGCTGTTTCACTGCTTATGAGGATTTACTGTGCCCTGTAAACAGGCTGCTGAGAGGGTCCATTGTTCTAGTAGCTAATACATCCGTTGTGCAGCTAAACCCAGTGCTGTTTAAGAGCCAAAATCCCTGCAGCCATTATCCCCATCAACCCAACTCTCCCTCAGCCAGAGTCTACCAGTGTTAAAGCCAACCACATGCTATATTTCACATTCCTGAAAGTTTCTAGAGCATGTTAGAAAAAAATGTGTATTTACTTCTGAGTTCACATCAGCAAGTCAAACATTGTGACAACAGGTAAACCAGGGGACCACACAACCTGTGCTACTAGGTTGACCATGCTGTCATGCACTGCTGTTAGTCTCTGCTCCCATTGGCTGAGACTTTATTTCTGATTATTGGCCACTTGGACAAATCAGCACAGCTCAGTGAGGCGAGTAATCCATTTTCCCACACTGACTTTAGATAAGACATATATTAAGTACTTGAACTCCTCCTGGGTACAGTAGAATTGTTTAAAAACATTTAAAGGATATTCTTTAACATTCAAAGATAATTCCACACACACAGGTACTACCAACTACAATTGTATTGTACATTGTAGAATATCATGTGGAAGTGGAGTGTAAAAGTTTAAGTCAGTGAAGTGCTCACAGAAAATATTATTTTTGTCACTACATGTCCAGGAGCTGCAGGTAGTCTCTTTAAGTTATCGTGAGACTGGGAGGAAGCAGAAAACAGAAATTCTCGTTTAAACAGCTGTGTATGGTTGTTTAAATTGGAGAGGATAGTTAAAAGGTAAACCTGCTGAAAATTTGTGAGCGAATATGTACATGCCAATGAAGCAAAGTGCATTAATGATAATTGTTTTCTTACCCCCATTGCTCTGTTGAATTTATCAACTGTAATATAAATATGATTCTATTTCAAATCAAATCAAATCAGGTTTATTTATATAGCGCCAAATCATAACAAAGTTTCCTTCATAAAAATGGAAAAGACGTTGTCAAGTATTGTCACTAAGCAAAATAAATGGATCTTTCTTTCTCAATCTAATGTAGGATGAAGAATCTAAAATAAAAGTAAAACCTGAGGTCTGAGTCCTCCTTCACGGGCACGCCCACGCTTACCAAACGCGAGCACGTAACGTTATACCCGTTAAGATCATGACGTCAGTACGTGCTTGAGCCTGCCCGAAAATGTTCTCCCGTGTTGTTGGGTTTCGGAGGAGCGCAGGACTTTACCCTGAAATAATACATTTTTACCCGTGAGGAAAACAAAAACAAACCGCATGATTTTAAACTGAAGTTATTTGCGCCCCCATTAAGTGGTGAAACTGTGTTTTTGGGAGACTCCAACGGGAAGTTTTCGTGATCGTTTTTCCCGAAGTGATGTCGAATCCTGGGACTCGGAGGAACGGGTCCAGCATCAAAATCCGATTGACAGGTAAAAATTGAAATCGAAAGAACGCGCTTACGGTGCATGTTTTAAATGTGGCTCAAATGTCTCGCCATGTAAGCATTTGTCTGAAGTGTTGAATGAGCATACCTAACAAGACGTCGCGAAGTGTCTTTGGGGCTCTCGGCTCTGCCTTTTGCCCAAACATCCGGTTTTTGTGTGGCACATACAGAAGCACAAGTGCTAGCTTGTTAGCTGAGATGCTACATAAAATACCGAAAGGACACAGCAGAAGCAGTTCACTGATCTGTGGGTCCCACGGCTCACACGTCCTAATGGCCAGCTGCTTTAGGGCTACTAAAAACACAAACGCTTGAAAGCCGTGTTCAAAAACTTTACCAGACGCTAGCACTTGCCTCTTAGCCGGTTAGCGTAAGCTAATAGTAACATTGTAGTTAATGTTGACCGCTAACGCTGGCTAGCTAACGTTACACCCAGTTTTTGTGCTGACCACCAGGCGAACCCATCTTCTGACCTGAATGCGACGACCTCTGTATTAAAGATGAAGGCTGATGTCGAGCAGCAGCCTCTCTGAAAATTGATCTGTCGGTAGATTTGACACGTTAGCCTAGTTTACCCATGAGTATTGATTGGCATTTTGCTGCTGTGTCAGCTGCAGCTAGACAAATGTCTGACTTACTGAACTTGTCCTTCCCCAGAGAAGAGAGACATTTGCCCCTTTAAGTTCAGTGTAGGCAGCTCAAACATTTGTGCACCTTTTCGGATCAGAGTTTCCTCTCCAGGGCACACTGGAGTGTCTCTTTCTCTCTCCCTCTCTATATCACGCTCTCACTCAAACGCACAGCTGTAACAATAGGTTTTTACTGTAGCAGATGTGACCCCACTGGGCACCCAGGGGCCTCTATTCAAATGGAAATGGCCACTCTGTGCCCCTGGGCATAGCCTTGTCCTTCTCCCGAATCAAACTTGACTAAACAATAGAATTTTCTTGCTGGTTGATATGATGATTGAATGAACCAGGGTAAAAGAGGCACACTGAGTGTACTATCATGGTAGCTGATTTTCGGGTAAAGTGATGTCCCATTTGCTGTTGAAGTGCTTCTAAAAATGTCCAGGATGTGCTGTATTTTTCAACTCTGTTCCTCATTTTGTGAAACTGAATTTCAAGGGAGCAGTGGAGGCATAATTTTTGAGAAATGATTTACTGTAATATTTTGTCTCTGTTGATTCATTTAATTCGAAGTTTGTACTCAAAAGTATTGCATACAGTTGTCTGCCATCAGCAATAGATCTTGATCTGACTCAAGTTCTCTAAGATGACAGAAACCTTCTCAAAAAACATTGCCTATAAAACTCTGCTAGAGGAGTAAGGAAATCTGTGAGAAACGGCAGGGAACAAAATCAGACATTGATTCATTAAATGAGTTAGTAAATCTTTAAGTAAAACTGGCAAAACCTACTGGTTCCAGCTTCTCAAATGTAAATAATTTCTGTTTTACTTGATTTTATTTCAATTAACAGACTGCTAATCTCTGCGTTTTTGACTATTGGCTGGGCAAGAGAAGATTTTTGAAGATGTCACCATTGGCTCTGGAAATGTGTAGTGGGCAATTTCAGAATTTGACAAAATTTTGTAAACAACGTAATTGATAAAGAAAGTAGAAAAAAAAGACATTCAACCGCTTTTTGGAGGAATAACCAGATACATTAATAATGCTCTAATCCATCGGGATTATAATGCACTGTGTGGGTCTTGTGAGTGTAAACCAGTTCATCTTTATTTCAGTTTAGATGCTAACAGAGGTTATTGCCCTTCACTGTGTCCCGCCTCCACAGGTATGAGAGGAATTCTAATTGGGTGAGGAATGTGCGATGAGCCAATGGGAGCACAATGCTGCCTGGCTAGCCTGTACTCTGTTTAGTCTGTCAGAGAGAGGGGTTGTTTGGCCTACATCAGAAAGGCCTGTCTGTCTGTGGCAGGGACACAAACAAAGACCAAAGTTTGACTTCAGTTCACATTTCAGTGATTGGGTTGTGTTTATATAGATGTGCTCTTGCCAACTTAGAGGTGATTGTTGTGTCTTTCTGTCCCTGTCACCAGTTTTCAGGGATAAGCTTAAAATAGCTGAAGGAGAAGCACTCTGGGTATAAGAAAGATGTCACAAAATCCTAAGGTAATGCAGTTTAGTGGTATGTGATTTGACAGTATTAGACTTTGTGGGGAAACATGCAGAAATTTACATCTTGTTCAGCAGAGTGTATAACAACTTAACACCTCGGCCAGCGAGAAATATTTGATTGGCTTCTTAGTTGTTTTTAAATGCATAAATGTGTGTGTTCATCACACATACACATCAGACCTTAACTCTAGCCCAATCAAAAGACAGAAAACCTTAAGTGATACCTAACCCCATCATTGTTATGATTTTTGATTTTGATTTATGATTCTGAAATGCATATCTTGAATGCCAGGACACAATCAGAACAGTGTTGATTGCAGGGAAAAGATGGTCAAAAAGTAGGAACATGTTTTTCTGTTTCAAAACAAACAGTCTTTATAAAATACTGTTGAATTAATCAAAGGGATCACAGACCCCTGAAATAAGCAAGGGAGTTATCGTAATCTTGTTAATTTGCTTACAGAAGCAACACGTGCTGCTGGGTTTTTGGTGTCAGATTGCCGGATTGAACACCGTCTTGTCTAAGTACCAACACAAGACAATGTCAGGAAAGCAGGCGATGCTTATAATAGGGAGAAGGAGAGAACTGGAAAGAAGGACAAAATGGGCAATAACTAAAGGGAAAGAGTGGAAAAAATAAAAGATTAAGTAGAAAATAATTAGTTGTAACCTCACATAGGCCAGACTACTTCTCTTGTAAATCTCTTTGTGTATTTGAAAACAAATTTGCTGTGCCTGTGCAGATTTATGCATTGATCAGTTTTTAATTGTTCTGATCATTGATTTAATTTATTTAATCATTCTTATTTTGAGTGTAGCATCATGACATCTTTAAGCAACCTACAGGAGCCTTATCTGTCATTTAAGAAGTTTTAAATTAACTCCTTAGTCTCTAGAGTTTTATAGTTCTTGTCACTTGCCTGAAGAATATTGTTGTTTTCTTCCTAGTTAAGGTGCAAGAGGAGAGCAAGCTCACAAACTCTTGAAATCTTTTTGAGAATGTTGATTGTGCTACAAACGTGCTGTGACTTCTTATTCCTCAAGGAGCTGCTTGCCTGGTACAGAAGTAGCTCAGTTCTTCATCATTTCCCTTGAACTGTTTCTGCTTGTTCCCTCGAGATTGGATGAATAGAAATCATCCCCCTGCTTCCACTTCCCCCATTTTTTTTCCCTGAGAGGACATAAATGCCAAAAAAGAAAGCAGCAATGGGGGGAAAAGAGGACAAGCTGAGCTGTAGCTGTGTGTGTCTTTACCAGCCATGACCTTGACAGAATGAGGAATTTCCTGAGATCCAGAGAATGGGTCCGTCAGTGCCACAGAGGAGCTGGTCAAGAGGTGAAAAAAGGAGGGATGGATTGAAATTAGGGGTGTCTTTTTCCTCTGGCAGACACTAAAAGGAAGAGGGGAGGAGAGGACAGCAGTGACAGTCTTCTCCTGATAAACCAGAAAAGGAGACAAGAGGGTTTGTCTCTGTCATGGTTTCTTTCATCCTGTCTGTGTAGAAGATATGAGGTCTCGATGAGGAATGTATGAGTCAGGAGACGGAATAGAGAGGGTTGAGGAAGAGGGAAGGATATCCTGCAGCCATTCTCCATGGGTTAATCACAGGAAATAGACTAGGCCACACCAGACACATGTACTCCACCACAGTAACCACATCCCAACCCGACCAACTGACTAACTTCCTAGATGACTATCTGGACCAAACCAGATCATGCCAGATTTTAATTGGATCTCAAAGCTATGATAACAGTGTAGGTGGTGTAGCAAGTCATTTAACACCAGTGTGTATAGAGCATTGGATTGCTTTTTTCCCCCGAGCCAAGACGGCCGCACAGTTCTGCATATCTGAAACGGTGCCAGTATCATCATTGTTCAGATCACAGGTTACATTTAAGACTTCAATTAACGATTATTGTCTTCATTAATTAATTTAAAGACATTTTTTTTATTAATCTGCTAACAATTTCATCTGAAAAGATAATTGTTAATTATAATTATAATCTTCCACTGCCTGAGGTGGCATATTCATATAGTCTGCCTTGTTCTTTGAACAGCATAAAATCCAAAGATATTCAATTTACAGTTACATTGAACTGAGAAATCTTTGGTTGAAAAGTTATTTATTAGATTATTTATTTATGTATTTATTTATTTTTTATTTGAGTAATTGATTAGTCGACAATTTTTTTCAACTGTGATTATTATTATTAGAATTAATATTTTTATTTGTTTATTTATTTAATCTTATCTAGATATATACAGCAGGAAACTGAACCCTCAGAAATTCAAAGGAATTTTTGGGGAGACACGTTGCACACTACAAGCCCCCATCTTTCCCTAACCCTAATGACTGACTCACTGGTTAGGTCTGCTTTGATTTGTTCTCCTCTTCTCCTGAAATAGCAGCCCACAAAACAGTGTAGTTCATGTATTTAAGTTAGCTGTTGTGTGGTGTTAAGGGAATTCAATTGCTCTCTCCCACAGTGGCTGGTAGGTTTAAGATTCTGACAACATTGCTGGTTTCACAAATCAGCCTTTTTTGTTGTTGTTGTTTTTGATTTTTTTTTTTTTTTTTTTTTTTTTTAGAAATGGTAACATATAAAGCTTGTTCATGTTTATGTACATTTTTTGAACACATTCAGTTTCCAGTAAAGGGCAAATATGCAAACAATCCTAATGGAACATTTCGACCTACAATGTAAATATTATTGTAGGTTTTACGTCACCTTGTGTTGCAATCACTTTTTGAGTGCATGACATCACCCTTGAAAACAAACAAGCAGCTTGTTTTTATTCAATGGGTGCACTGCCCTGTAATCAGGACTTATGTTTGTGACAAACTGGGCATGAGTATGTTTCTAAAAATTTGTATATTGTAGATCAGTTTGTGCTTCTCTAATGTTACAACAGAGCTAACCCACATATGCCAGCTGTAAGACCACAGAAGCTATCAGGCAGACACATACATGGGCACAATGAATTAAACTCTAAGCCGGGATTTAAAAATTCCGAGAGTCTTCATCAGTGGGATTGTCCAAGTCCACAGAATGATGTGGCTGAGAAGCCATTCTGTCTAACCCTAACTGTGGGTGGCGTGCGTCTGTGCAATGGTCCTAACTAGCCTATGCTACTGCTCACTCTGTTTGCATGTCACATAAGTTTTCCTGCTCATTACCATTCCCTGGTATTCATATTTTACCCTAACCAAGTCTTCCTCAGATTTTTTCATCTGCATCAGCATCCATTTGAGGCTGCCTACACACTGCCATCATTTACACACTTGTGTCTCTGTGGCATTTTGTTCATAATGATTATTTGTTTTGCAGTATTATGTGCCAAGAACCTTGCAAAGAAAGACTTCTTTCGTAAGTACCTCTATTGTGGTTATATTCATGTGCAAGAATCTGAAAGTATGATAATTGGTGAACTTGGTGAGATGATGCTTTCCATAAGGATCTGTTTGTGTCCCATGAAAAGCAGCACAGCAACTAATTTCCTATGGTTGTCTTATGCATTCCCACCATGCCGTCACAGTAGGGAGGTTAACTGTTGATCTGTGATAGCGGTATAACAACCTTGGCTGCTGCATACACTGCCGTGATGATCGACCCACAATCAGACTTTAGTTCAGGTTCTCAAAGTTTTATGTCAGCATATTCATGGTGATGGTGAGTTGTGTCCACCTAATACTGCCAGGATCAAGATCTTCTCCCGCTATCTTTCCCAACAATCATTATCCTATGATGAAACTGTGCACTCCAGATATTGTTCATATCTCTGTCAATATGTGAGATATATATATATATGAATATGTTATGAATGGGTCAAAGGACTATGCACTGTATGCCAGTCTCAGAAAGATACTGACTAGAGTAAAATTCAGCAGAGTGTAATTATTATCTTCTCTGTGTAATTTAGTGGCTGCAAATGAGTAATTTGAGATCTGTCCAAACAGGCCTGCCTGATCCATTTGCCAAAGTTGTGGTGGATGGATCAGGTCAATGCCACTCAACAGACACAGTTAAGAGCACACTGGACCCCAAATGGAATCAGCACTATGACCTGTGAGTCTTTTACCCCACACTCACAACCTATCTACTGGTTATTGCTGATTTTGTCTGACATATTAGATTCTGTTACAGATGTTTAGCCATATTTTATACATAAATCCATGTTTGCAGGTGTGTTGATTTAATAAATGGGCTTAAATTTCTTCAGTGCATTACTTTCAAATTAAATATATAAGAGTGTAATGATGTCTCTGCTTCAGCTACATTGGAAAGACAGACTCCATCACCATCAGTATATGGAACCACAAAAAGATCCATAAACGACAAGGGGCAGGTTTCCTAGGCTGCATACGACTTCTTTCCAATGCCATCAGCAGGCTAAAAGACACAGGATGTGAGTTTGTCTGTCTTTTTGGTACAGCTTTCTGATTCTATATAGGATTTCATCCTTACAGGCTCCCATACATTGCCAATAGTCCAGTGTGTTACACTGCAGTTACATTTGGTTTTGATGCATTTCTTTTCCCCTTTATTTTCAGACCAGCGCCTAGATCTATGTAAGCTAAACCCCTCGGACAGCGATGCAGTGCGGGGGCAGATAGTAGGTAAGGCTGGAGACACAGAAACGGTATTGCTGTCCCTCTGTTGGTATCAATTTGTCTCACTCATTTAAAATTTGCCCTGCCCACAATCATATTGTCATCACTCTGACCCTCACCACCTGTTTGTTTCCAGTGAGTTTGCAGACACGAGACCGTATTGGCAGCGGAGGGCCTGTGGTCGATTGCAGAGGACTATTGGAAAACGATGGGTGAGTGTGTACTGTTTTTCTGTTTAAAAACCAAAACAAAAATATATATAAATTTCAGCTTAGAATTATCTAAGTAGTAAAAATCTATCCCTGAGAAATGAATCACTGTTCTTCAAAAAGAACCCACAAGTAGCCTCAAAATCTCAATGGCTGTTGACAGTCCTACAGACATTTTTTCTGTGCCATAAAGTATTATGTAATTCAAGGACAAATGTCAGTTGCAGGTTAGTCATGGTCTGACAGCTGCAAATTCTGTTATTCAATAAAATTATGATGTTGTGCAGAAGTCCTTCATCAGTCTGAGATCCCATGTTTTGTCATTTAAACTATAATCATCATTTATTTGTTTGAATGGGCTCAAAATAAAAAGTAGTTCGCGCATCATGTGATTCCTGTAACACAGAAAACAAGACTTCAGTGCTGTGTGTGTGTGTGTGTGTGTGTGTGTGTGTTTGCACGTGTGCACATGTATGTAGGCCTGTGTTTGAGGGATGTTTCAGTGAAGAGCCGCTTCCGTACTCCGACTCCACTGGTGCAGCAGGGGGTGGGAACTGTCGGCTTGACTCGCCCAATCAGGAAAGCCGTCTTCAGACTCAGCGAATCAGAGGGCAAGACTCCAGAGGCCATGGACACACCCCTCAGAACAGACCTCACGGGCACCAACCACCTGACCTACCAGAGGGATACGGTTAGTCAAATGCCAAATGTTGCTGTTACACTTAATAATTATTAGACCCAAATATCTTGTGTCACATTTAGGAAGTTATTTAACACCTTTCTCCGCTTTCTTTTTTATAACAGAGCAGCGAACAACAGTACAGGGCCAGGTGTACTTCCTTCACACACAGACAGGAGTCAGCACCTGGCATGACCCTCGGATACCGCGGTATGAATATACCCACTTTTACTTAGGTCTACTCCAAACGTAGCCTGAAATGAGATGGCCCTGAATAAACCCTGCTGGGAAACAAGGTCACTGCAGCAACTGCATTTACTAGCATCTTTGCAATCTTATGTCATATGAAGTGCTATTCTTTCTTTATGACTGAATATTTAAATACAAATTCAAGAAAGACATGGATTACGTTATCCAAATTTTATTTTATGCATCACTGGTCTCTAGAAGAGCAGAAATGTTTAAAGCTGTCCCCCGGTACATGAACACCCTCTTTCTGTTGTTTGTCTTTAGCCTAAAAAAATGGAAATGCATGTTGTCTTTTTGTTCTGCACTAATTACACAAACAGATGAAGGGAGATTTTTCAGGTTATTTCCTTGGGCCTCCTGAGCCTGGGTACGGGTCAGCATCATGGTTTAAGAACAATACAGTTTGTAGGATTTGGAGTGTTGGCAAGGACTGTGGTTGAGAGTGCAGCAGTTTGAGTCTGATCACTTGTCACTGATGCAGGGACCTGGCCAGTGTGAGCTGCGAGGAACTTGGTCCATTGCCAGTGGGCTGGGAGGTCCGAAGCACAGTCTCTGGCCGTATCTATTTTGTGGACCACAACAACCGAACCACACAGTTCACAGACCCACGATTACACACCATTATCAGGTACACGCATGCAGAAAGAATCACATAATTATCATATGTACTCCAGCATGAACCTTGGTATACACCTGTGAGCAGACATCTCTGACACAAAAAGGGGTTTCAGGACCTAATCTAATCTGGGACCACCATAATGCCAAACTCAGACTGGATCTGAACATAACCTACTAACAGTCATCAGCTCTCTTAATAATGCGTGTGATTTACAAAAATATGGGTTCACAACAGATTAAGCTGCTCCTGGCAAATACACAATGTGTAATCCAGTCTGCTCTTTTTCTTTTTTTTTCTTCAACTTCTTCTTCTTTCTGTCAACTCATCTACTGCCTGGCAATCTTCACTCTCGTCATGCCCCCCCCCAACTTCTCTCCTTGTCGCCATCTCCAGTCAGCAATCCCAAGTGAAGGAGTCCTCACAAGTCCCCCAGATGGATGTGGGGGGTGAGGAGGGGGGAGGTGGAGGGGTGGGCAGTGGCGGAGGGGGAGGGGGAGACGGAGATGTGGCAGCACGCTATGAGAGAGACTTGGTCCATAAATTGAAGCTACTCCGACACGAGCTTTCCTTGCAGCAGCCTCAAGCAGGACACTGTCGCATAGAGGTGTCCCGAGAGGAGATCTTTGAGGTGGGTGCAGGTGTGCAGCCACAAAGGAATTAAAGAAAAAGCTGTTTGAAAAAAATGCCACTCCATATCTCTCTGCTCTCTTCTTGCATGCAGTCTGTCTCACACACACATGCAGACAGATTAGGCAGTTGTATGAATGCAGTCTGCAGAGGACATAGATACTGTGAAAGTTTCCATTTATGCAAACACATCCACACTCCTCCTGACTCCTACATCAGTAACAACAAACCATTATTTAAGGGTCTGAGCCCTGTAGAAAAGCAAAAGGCAGTACTGATTGTGCCTATTCATACACAGTAGAGTAGAACATCACTAAGAAAAGGGGATGTGTTGTGGATGCCTTATTGTTTCCTTTGGTTCTGCTGATGTATACAATGTTGTGTTATGGCATAGGAGTCTTATCGGCAGATAATGAAGATGAGGCCCAAAGACTTGAAGAAGCGTTTGATGGTGAAGTTCAGGGGAGAGGAGGGTCTGGATTATGGCGGTGTGGCCAGGTAATTGAGAGTAGTAATTGAAGTTTGAATAAAGTTTATTTTTACCAGATTATGTGATTATCACACATTTGTTAACCTTGTGGTGTCTTTAGGGAGTGGCTGTACCTGCTGTGTCATGAAATGTTGAATCCTTATTACGGACTGTTCCAGTACTCCACTGACAACATATACACACTACAAATCAACCCCGACTCCTCCATTAACCCTGTGAGTTCACACCAACACACGTCACAGCTGACATAAATAAGATGACTGTCTGACCCTGTGTCTCCTGTTGTTCCATTTTCTTGCAGGACCACTTGTCATATTTCCACTTTGTTGGTCGTGTTATGGGCCTTGCAGTTTTCCATGGTCACTACATCAATGGGAGCTTCACTCTGCCCTTCTACAAACAGCTGCTAGGCAAACCCATCCAGCTCAATGACTTGGAGACAACTGACCCTGAATTGCACAAGAGCCTTGTCTGGATATTGTGAGCATTTCCACCTAAATATGTTTCTATCATCAGCAGGTTGCTATTCCAGTGTTATTTACTCACATTTTCTCTATGCAGAGAGAACGACATCACTTCAGTCCTTGACCACACATTCTGCGTGGAGCACAATGCCTTTGGAAAGTTTTTACAACATGAGCTCAAACCTAATGGGCGTAATATCCCTGTCACTGAGGAGAACAAGAAAGAATATGTAAGGTAAAGACAAAGAGACAATTATTTTCAATCTTTTGTGTGGGTATTGGCCAGAGCAGGCCCTAGAGAGAAACAAGACCTGTTGTGTACAATACTTTTGCTAGTTTATCCCATTATATTTATTTGACTTGTTTGTTTGTGTTTCCATTTTTCAGACTTTATGTGAACTGGAGGTTTATGCGAGGAATTGAAGCCCAATTTCTGGCACTACAGAAGGGATTCAGCGAGCTTATCCCTCAGCACCACCTTAAACCTTTTGACCATAAAGAACTAGAGGTAAGGGTGCTGACTGTACATAATGACCATAAACAATATTTCATCACAGCACTGTAATTTTAGCACAGGTACAGAGAAAAGCAGTAATTTAAAAAAAAAAAAAAAAAACCTACCTAAATATCATCAGATTTTTTTGTGTGTGTGTCTCTTTTTATTTTGTTGGCCATATTTACCTCTTCTGAATCTCTTCCCCTCTCTCTTGTCCAGTTGATCATCGGTGGACTGGGAAAGATTGACCTTGCAGACTGGAAGACAAACACCCGTCTGAAGCATTGCACAAGTGAAAGCAATGTGGTGCGGTGGTTCTGGCAGGCGGTGGAGGCCTTCACCGAAGAAAGGAGAGGACGTCTGCTGCAGTTTGTCACAGGCTCCACCAGGGTCCCACTGCAGGGTTTCAAGGCACTGCAGGGTTGGTCATGCACTGGCTCAGAAAACATACACATGGATTCTACACATATTTTATTTGATTTTCGCATTCTACTTCTGTCTTTGCAATCATAATTGTATAAGAGACCTTTTACATAGATATGCAGAGTAATAAAAAACACAATGCATGAAAGTCAGAAAAAATCCCATTGTAATGAGATGTATTTTGTCCAATAAGCAGTCCAAAGATACCGATTAACTTTCTATCGATCAATAGCTAATTGATTAATGATCAATTGTTGCAGCTGTAGATTTAGAAATAGCTTGTTGCAATATCAGTCAGTTATGTTTGAGTACCTGCTGATAATGACTCCTTATCTAATATTTATATGATTCTACCTTTGGATGTCTGTTCAGCTAAAACACATCTCTGTGTTAGAAAACTCCACATAAATTAACGATTTAACAATCACAAGTTTCATCTGATGGATTCAGATACTAGTTTGCATAGTTTTTTGGTTTTTTTGGGGGGTATAAATCACTGGAGGCATGTCAGTGTTGTTAGAGGCGGTTTTAGTCGGGGTTGAGTAGCTTCTTCTCTTGCCCAAAACAAAACTGAGATTCTGATGTAAACACCAGCTGTACTTAGTTAAAATGCCTTTACAAACTAGTGAAAGGACGTGATTAAACCATTGTCAGCTCATTCTTTTATCAGAAACATTGTTGTTTTAAATACTGAATAATAATCTGTGTACCAGAATAGAGCAGTGATAACTAGAATGTATGTGTGTAAGGCTCTACAGGTTCTGCAGGACCAAGGCTGTTCACCATCCATTTGATAGATGCCAACACCGACAACCTGCCCAAGGCTCACACATGGTAAGGACACACAAGAAAAAAAAAAAAAATCATTTCTCACAGTGTCAAGCTCAGAGTCACTGATTAATCCTCTGTCTCTAGTTTCAACAGGATAGACATCCCTCCCTACGAGTCTTACGAGAAACTTTACGAGAAACTGCTGACAGCTGTGGAGGAGACCTGTGGCTTCGCTGTGGAGTGATGAATCCACAACCAGAACCAACATACAAAGTCACACTTGTGTTTGCATAAAACTATTTGACATTTGACATGTACACACACACACCTCAGCAAAATATCACATATACAGGATACAGAGCGGCCAAGCTTCACAAGAACACACACACTCTCTTGCAACCTCCTCACAACCAAACTTTTGGGTGGTGGAGGGAGCACAGCAGGAGAGGAAAGAAAAAAAAAAAAAGTATTTTAAAAATTTTTCTGAAGTTTTGAAGAAGCATTTTTATCCTTCAGTTTTAACAAGCTATGATGTCATTCTTCAGAATGTGTAACCACAAGACTCCAGTCCTGCTCGAGTCTCCGGACAGAATCAGCCACTCACAAATGAGCCTGCGAACAAACACATTGAAGTCACATGTGTGAAGATCAAGGTGGAGACTGGTTGTCTTTCTGTCTGACAAGCTGATTGACTGACTAGTAACATGCTTCATGTTTAACCACTGTCGTGTATCAGAATGTGCGTATGTGAGAAAGGTGGGAATTGTGTTTTAAGTGTGTCTGTGTCTGTCTGGGTGTGTGTGTGTGTGTGTGTGTGTGTGTGTGTGCGCGCGCGCGCGTGCGTGCATGCGTGCGTTAGGGTGGGTGTGTGTGTCTCAGTTGCGCTGTTTAAAAAAAAAAAAAAAAAAAAAAAAAAAAGATCAAATGAGCCTGCTCCTCTATTTGGTGACTCTTTGTTTCTTCCATTTGTATCTGCAACCACTCTGATCCACTCTGATATTTTATTATTTATTACTAAGTGATTACCGACCAAGCTGCTATGTGCCCTGCAAAGGGCCTACACTAATTTCTTCATTACCCCCTCTATCAGAGTTGAAGGGTCAGTTAACTTGCAATTTCAAGTAATCCACAAAGTGGGTTTTATTGAATTTCGTTACATTTTTTTAACATTCATATTACTGCAGTGAAATACTCTTGTCAGAGTATGGAACATGTTAGTGTGTTTGGTGTTTTTTAAATACCATGTTACATTTATTGAAGTGAAAGGGATTGACTCTCCCAGGCCTAACTTTAAAGTCTAACTCTACTGACGTTATGGAGAGGAACAAGGGCATGACCTGGATATTTTTCAAAATGAGCCACAATGGTTGGTAGGGAGTCAACTTCAGGAATTCTTTGGTTGTATTTGACATGTATAATAAAATCTCACAAGCTTTTCATACATGTTTTATCATCCATTTCACCAACTTTTTTTTATTCCTTTGGGGCCCTGATTGTTTCTCTGCCTGTCTTTTTTTTGCCAATAGCCTGAAGTTTGAAAAAGTAGTCAGCACCCTCAAGACCACCATGAAAGAACGTCTCTTTACGGTCATTAATTTTTCATAGAAGTGAATGAAATCAAAAACCTACATGTTGAGCGAATATTGTGGAAAACGTTGGGATCTGTTGTAGATTGAAGACTGTTAAGCAGTATTTCAATCTGCATTTTCTAGGTATGAGTTCACTGTGTAATGGATGCAAGAGTATTGTAACTTACTATGTACTAAACATTTATGAAAAAACACAATGTAAATAAGATTATATTAAAAGAAATTAAATTGAGAATACATACCTTGTGTAACGTGCATTATTTTCCTTCCTATGTGAATAGCTGGATGAACACTGGCCTATGAAAATTAATCACCTAATCAATGAATTCCCTTTAACTACATTATCTCAAAATATCCTCCATTTCTGCTCTCCATAAAGAGCAGATCTTGAAATGGTTTGTTGTTGGGTTGGGGTTTTTTTTGGGGGGGGGGGGGGGGTGGTTAGTCTGATGTAGATGACATTTATTCAAAATATAGCAAGTATCTGAACAAACAGCTGAGTGGATCGGACTGATCGGTCTGAATACACACCAATCACCGACTAACATCTCCTGAAACACCTGCTTATGTATCCCAAGGCCCCTCCTGTCTTCTCTGAGGCCACAACCTGTTCTTTTAACCCTTCAATGTCCTCACTAAGAAAAAAAGCAATGGAAAAATTATTTCCTTGCATTTTTTATTTCCTTGGGGCAATAATAACAAAATAATTTTTTTTTTAAAGTTTTTAAAATATAGGCCTCTACCAAACAGTTGAGATGAAACTTCATGGTAAATGTATTAAAATACATACAAATACCAAAATGTGCTCTACCAAATGGTTGAACAGAACATTAAAGGGTTAAAATTCCAGTTTGAGCTGGTTTGCCACCCAGATTTGTAACTTTCCATGACTGTGCAACTTCTGCACCTGTTTTTGTTATACTTAGCGCTTATCAGTTATTGGTATTACCCTTACCAATCGTCATCAGCAGATGTACTCCCCAAATGCTTACCACTCATCTGTGCTTACCAAATCATCAGCAGTGGTACTCCCCAGTTATCTGTACTTACCAAATCATGAGCAGACCTCTGCTCCAGCTGTGGGTTGTAGCCTCTTTGAATCTGCCAGTGTATGTTTCCAGTGTAAAGATACAACATAGTACTTGTGCTTTAACATGCAATACAATGTGCAGGACGCCATCTGACTAAAACATTCCCACAACAAATGTTAATTGTTTAAATTGCATGGACTGAATAGCTGACTTGACATGATTGATGCTGCAATAGTTACCTTTAGTTATCATTACGCACTACTACTCACTTCCCATCATAACCTCTTTGTCTCCCCTACTGCTAATGTTTATTCAAACCTAAATCTATCAGAGGTTTGTATGCATTTATATTTTGGGCACATTTAATTTGAGAGGCTTCTATGTCTTTATGATTTTGGTAAAATGAATTACAATGATAGTAGAACAATTAGTTGAAAGAATTGGGGTCTCTTCCAGAAGGCAAATATACAAACTGACTCCTCATAAACCATCATCAACAGACCACCGATTAGAACAATTGAAAGTTATACTTCAACATGTTGAATGCATAATAACAGTTTGAAACTGTCTGCAGCCTATATTTCCTTTTAAAGCAGTCTAGTTAGTGTAGTTTTTTAAGGGCTTTCATCTGCACTTTAAACCTGACTCATTATCATCATATGATGTGGCAGCTCTGATAAGGCTGCTCAGTCACTGAGGCCACTCACAACACCAGAGATTTCACTTTTTCACTGATTATTAAATACACAGTTTAGATATACAACATTATATATACATTTATAATACATGTTTTAATGCAGACAAACTGGCTGATAGCTAACTCCAGCTCCCCTTTCTTGACTTGAGGGGCGGTGCAGACAGAGACCTGTTTCCTCATGTAGTTACCATGGTAACGGACTCCGAGTAGAGGAGTTTCTAACCCCGGTTTTCTTTCATCTCAGGTATTGAGACTGAGTTTTCACACAAACCCGCTTTCTGGATCACACCCATGACCACACCCAACGTCTCCGGGTTTCCTGTGTTCTGAATGAACACCGTCTACTTACCTTCCCTGGACCAACCCCTGAATCCTATTACAATTCCGAAGGGGACTCTCGCCGATCAAACCACATTTCCCAGAAGGCAACGGGCTTACGGGGCGAAAGGCAGTGTACGCGTGACGTCCGACTGTTCTTGTTTTGGCAGTTTGTTTCGATATTCAGGGATTGTCAGTCCACCAAGCAGGCGTTTTGGACTGTTTAAACAACGCAGAGCTGCGGTATTGTTTATCTCTGATTGTGCGTTTTTCATCCACACGCCTTCGAATTTACATGTTTGGTTTTCAGCTATGTTATGGGCAGAAATCGTGGCAAAACTGCGCTAACTACTTGCCATACTGGCTAGCTAGCCAGCTCAGCTAATTAACGTTAGCTTAGCTGTGTGTGCGATCGATTGTTGGTCTGACATGTTTTCATTTTCATAACAGCATTTTTAAACTTCAAGCCAATATTACAGTGTTCAGGTTAATGTTAAGACGATGAATAAAACGCAAATTAAAATAGCTACAATTACTATACTGTCAACTACTCGAAATGTTAGCATCTAACGTTACTATTTGATAAGATACAAGATTTGCATTGATGTCCAGTTTGATTTTATTTAGGTTGTTTAGTGCTGGGTGAACAAATCAAGATACGAAAAAGCCAGTATTAAAAATAATCCTCTCCGATTATTTGGGTCAACGCATCAAATCAATTTTAAGTTCGCTAGCTGTTGATATTTGAAAAGTGACAAACTCCCCTCATCCTCCTCCAAAAGCTTTACATTTCAGATTTTTAATAGGCTTCCTTTTCAGACAAGTTCTCCTTTGCTGTTATTGAATAGCTCATGTTAGGGTAACAGAATATGAGTGGTCATATTATGTACGGTGAAAGGGTGGAGTGCTGTCTACTTCAAAGTTTGTCAAATGTTCTGACGAGTCATACACCTTAAAGTGAAAGCATGTCTTAGTATTTTAGGGGATTACCATTAACATTATCATAATACTGTGTGTGTGTGTGTGTGTGTGTGTGTGTGTGTGGATTAGATGGTACTGATTGAGCAGTGACTGTGTGTGTGGGCAGTTATAGGGAGCTGCTGATTTTCACAATGGCAGATGGAGGCAGTGATGATGATGTTATTCACCTGGCAAGTTTCAATGTCCATCGCAGCCAAGGTGAGACTAACCTTCATGTCTTCATTTGAACATATGTCAACTCAGTAATCACATCATCAGTCTTTCTTCCTTTCATTGCCAGGTTGTGACAAACACTACAATATGTACTAGTGGATTTATTTAGTAGCACGGCATCTCACAACATGCTACACATGCCCTGTAGTTTTTGGAAAGTGCTGATTTGATTCTGTTGTCATATGTGCCTCAGTAGACACAAAAGTAGTCCCTTATCTTGGTTCTTGGCGGTGAATATGTTCAAAGTTGGCATGCAACATCAGAGATTGAAGAGAATATGAGCATAGGCAAAACGCAAAGCATCATATTTATAAAGTTGTTTTAGAATGTTTCACAACCAAAATGCTGTTGATTCAAACTGCAAAATGTATACGAAACAAGCATCTTAAATACCATTACCACTTCAGTGATCCATTGGTCTGATTTTGGACTGGTCACAGACATACACACAGTAAACATTCTTGAATATTCTGCCTTTTTTTCGTTTTGTTTTGTTTCTTTTTAGATGAAACAGATTTGTTTCAAAATCACATTTTTTTCTGCCCCTGCATCATGACACTGATCACAGTTCTGAAGCTGTTTTCTGAAACCATACATAGCTTCTAAATTTTCAGGATGGGCTGCATGTAGAGGACTGTTTTCCTTACTCAGCTTAATGTACTGTAATGAGGGTAAATATAAATACCTGCAACATGGCTCCTAGCATGTTCTTTCTCGATGGTGGTGCACACTTTGTCCCTTAATGACATAAATATTCACAAATGATAATAATATTTTATCCATCCTCATATTAACTGTGCCACGTTGCTGTTTAGGCTCCTGTGCCCGTCAGAGGGAGCTCATTACTATTTCTGATGACTCTGATGAAGAGCCTGTGACTCTGGTACCTGGCAGTCCTGTTTTAGTCCCAGATGATGCAGATGATGACGACATAAGCATACTAGAGGTGACCAGAGCGGTCTTAATACATTTCTTTTCTGCAGATAAAATAGACCTATTTTTTAAATACTTTTATCATTATTTGACTTCAATAATTTGATATGCAGATGTTACAACAGAAAAAGTATCTTTGTTTCCTTTAATCCATTATTTTGTCCCTTTTGCTTCCTGTATTCTCTTGCAGCCACTAACTCCTTCACGCAGACATGTGATTCGCCCAGCAGCAAAATGGAGTGGCACATCTCATAACCTTATCCAAGTTGCAACGTCCGGGCTTCCTACAGGGGACCCCAGCTCTGCCCCCTCTACCTCCAGAGATCCCAACACTAACTCATCAATAAGACCCACCATACGAGCACAGACACCAGCGCAGTCCAGCACTTCTGCAGCCTCACAGTCTCAAGCTGGCTCTTCTTCATACGCACTGCGTCAGCCAAAACTCACCCCAGTATCACAGCAACAGGAAGGTACGTCAACACATAGAAAAGTGGAGGTCCATGCAGTTTCTTCTGTCCAAATTCCATCTACCTCCACACATACCAAGGCTAACACCATTTCATCCAGATCACCCATACGAATACATATTCTGCCTAAGACCAGCAAATCTGGACTGAAAAAAACACAGGCTTGCTCTTCAGCAAAAATACAGATGGAGACCCAGGCGGGTACATCTGCCAGTGCCACACGCAATCCTTGTGCAGTTGCAGGAGGTGCATCTAGTTCTTCAGCAAAGACTCAAGAGCAGGCAAGTACAAGTACTCATTCACAAGACAATCCTCAGGCTAGTACTTCTGCACAGTCTCACACATGGACACAGCTTCAGCCTGGTACATCAACAAAAACTGCAGCCATACAGACAGACATCACCAAGAGGAATGAGGTGAAACTTGTTTGTCCACAACAGCCCAGTATCAAAGCCTCTGCTTTGGTAACCCAACCACAGCTGCAGCCTAGGACGCAGAAAGTGCTACAGCATGTGTCACTTCATCGAATGCAAGGCAATCTCATTCAGATTGAGCCACAACCACTGGCTCAGGCCCCTGCCCAGCCACCAGTCCAGGCAGCACAAGCCCCTCAGGTGATACCAGTGATCCCCCCTGCTGTGCTAGTAGCTGCAGCTCCAGAGAGATTAGGACCTCCAGAGGCAGGTCACCGGATCATCCTGGGGAGCCAGGCACCAGGGGAGGCTATTCCCAATCCTCTTCATCAAGCTGGTGGAGTGGGTCTCCCGTCCCATGGTCTGAACAGCAGGGTGGCTACCGTGAACTCCAACCCCCCTGTACCTCCAGCCCTAGTCCTTCCAAATGGAGGAGAGGCTCGTCTCATTGTGGCTCCAAATCCAGAGAGGGTTGTTCCAGCCCTTGGTCTGGTTGCAGTCCCTCCTGCACCAGAGGACATTCCACAAATAGAGGATGCAAGGCCTGGTCCCTCTGCTCCACGAGAGAGACCAGACCAGCATCCCCACATCAGACACCTCATCACTGTTGTTGTAAGTACCTTATCTAATGTACGCTCAAAGTGCACTGCATCTTAACAGAGAATCAACTTAGTTAATGTCAAATTCGCTGACTTTAGTAGTTATGTGACAATGCCTCTCAACCCCAATTCCCCCTTTATCCTGCCAACTCTTTGTGTATTCTCCACAGTTGGACCTATTCCCAGATGTCCAGGAATCCTATGTAGCAGAACTAATCCAAAAGAATAATGTGAACGACTTGAATGTGTAAGAAGCATCCACTATTTTTTTCCAGTGTTTAATTTGGTGCTAATATAAGTAATTCAGCTGTTATTAATTAAATAGTTATTAAATAGTCCAACGCCAGTCGCATTGATGGAAATCAAACATCCTCCATCACTGGTCTGGTGATACCTTGTATTTGTACGTGTGCCTTATATTGTTTGTCTGTATTAATGTCCTGTCCATGAACATGTATCACTGGTACTAAATGTTTTTGTTATAGAATGAAATTACATCAGAATGAGATAAGATTATTAGATATGACATAACAAACTTTATAAAGTGTAATGTGTGCACATTTACTATTGTAACTTAAAAAAAAAACTTTAAGCAGTTTAGTCACTTAAATATGATAATTTGTGGGTTTGTAAACTCAACTGTGACAGTAAACTGATCATTTGAGATGATCAGACTTTAATGTCAGTGTATTCTCTGGCAAACAGTTATTAGAATTTTTCACTTTAGAAAGCATCTGTAATTTCCAAAAGTGCTTTATGATAATGAAAGTGCCTAAACTTAAGATTTTAACTGAAAATGTTTTCTGGTGATAAGAGGCAAACTATATGCCATTGTAAAGTCTGATATTTGTCCTTTTTCATCATCAATTGCAAAGAAATGGATCAGGCATACATGCCATGAAAAAAATTATTTGGGTTACATTATCAAATATGTATGCTTGAATTAGTTTTGTTTTGGTTGACAAATGATGAATGACTGGTTTAATAGACCTATATTCAAATCTTGAATTGAAACCATCTGTATAAATTAGAGTGTATTACCAGGACAAGATATTTTGTTTGTGTGTCCGTGCCTAATGCAAACCTATTTACGTGCATCTCCTCTCTGTGCTTCCAGTATCTGTAACCTGCTGTTGGAGAACCAAGAGTATCCTAGGAGGGAGACTGCAGCAGCCACAGCAGCTCCGACCAGCATCCTACTGGAGTCTGCAGACACCCAGACAGAGGTGAGTTAGTCCTTTACACCAACATGAGTAGAGAGCCTGTCAAAGTGTTACTCATAAGTGCAGTTCCTCTGCAAAACAGCAGCATATTTGGACAGTCAAATTGTGGTTCAGGGTAGCCTTTAACATCCTTGACTGCACAACAACCAGTTACATCATGAAAAATAATTGAGACATTGTTCCTCATTATGTAGCTCTGTCAATCACACTTAGCAAACATATTTTTTCTAATGAACCATTTGTTGATATCTAACCCTAACCATGACCTTAACCCTGTGAAAAGTGGAGGAGCCTGTTCATAAATTGCCTTGAATTGTAAATTGAAAACTTCAAACTTCAAACTTCATTATGAGGTAGCAAAGAAATGAAACAGCAAGTGTAAAATTTACAGGTCGCTACACCCACTTACTGAATGAAAACTTTCAGAAACAAACAGCAATCCCACCTCAGGTTCTCTGACAAAACAGCAAAGCCTAGAGATATCTAGGTCTCTTCGATCTAAGCCTGATTATTCTGCCTCTCTCTCCCACTCTCTCTCTCTTTCTTACCCTACAGTCAGGAAAAAGCCTTGTGTTAAAAACATTAGTGATAATTCTAATTTTAAAATGCATGAAGGGGATTTGGGATTCTGAGGGTCTAGGTATCATTGTTAATACTGTAATGGATCTTTTCAGGTGACCGAGGACCTGTTTGACTACGCCAAGCTGGGCACAGTGGGACCTGAGGCAATGATGCAGGCTGCTGATTTGCTCATGGCAGATTTTAGGATGCTCAGCTGTCAGGACATCAAATGGGCCCTTAATGCTCTGAAGGGACACTATGCAATCACACGCAAGGTATGTGTGGCTTAATAATGCAATTTGTAACTCAACAATGCAGCTGCAATTCTCCCCATTTTCTACTTTGTTGCCCTCTTTTACAGCTGCCTTTTTAGCACTTCCTTACATTCTCTCCCCTTCTGCTCTCCAAGGCCTTATGTGAAGCTCTGAAGAAGTGGCAAGATTCAGGCGACCCCTCAGGAAAGAGACGGCGGAGCAGAGCTTCCTCTGAGCGCTGCTACATTGATTTCCACTTTGAGCACGGTGAGCGAGCATTCCTTCTTCTCTCTCTATGCACTCTTCTGCTTGAAATCAAGTCATTGTTTGCTGAAGAAACCATTACTCTTTCATTCCGTCACCAGGTTCAACAAAGTTGGACAAGAGGATGAATTTCCTGGAGAATGACCGTCGCTACTGCCGGACATACAGTAATCTGGAAGCTTCTGTGCAGAAGGAGCTGTCTTTCTACCAGCAGAAAGCCAAGGAATGGGCAGAGGTACTACGCAGACAGACACACACACACACAGACCAAGTTCTGGTGTTTAGATAATTAAATGATAATGTCATGATGTTTCTCAGTCTCTAACAGATACACATACTTGCAAACTTTATCAACTTCATGGTGTTTTCTTCAGTCGCTTACCAGTTATTATTTTGCTCTTTCACCATTATAAACCTACTGTTAGTAAAATTGAGTTGAACTGATAGAGTGATAGACCAATATGGTTTTTTCAGGGCCGATACCGATACCGATTATTAGTAGTCAAGGTGGCCGATAACTGATATTTGGAGCCGATATTAATTTGCAGTAAAAGGGAAAATATTGGCGTCAAAATTTTAAATAATACAAACTCCAACAATTAACTTTTTTTAAATGCCTTTAAGCATATGTTTATTAAACAGCTCATCAGATTTCTAACATGTTAAAGTTTTTTTTTGTTTGTTTTGTTTTGTTTTTTTTAATCTTAGACAATAGACATCTTCTGTTTTAAAATTCTAACAAAAAGTGCAGGGAGCTCCCAGGCTCAGCACCATGTCTTATAAAGTTAAATGAAAGCTTAAACAAATAAATCGCTCCCTAAAGTTTTCTACAGTAAATAAAGTTTTTCAAAATTTCAATATAACTGATGCGAAAGATCCGGGTATTTTTATGCCCGCCATGACACCCGGAAAATGAACTTTTTTGGCATCATGCGCCACTGAGCAACGTCTGTAGGAATGAACGGGCCCCGCCTCCGACGCTGTATCCAGTTCTCTTTATACATCCATGTTTGAAACATATATCTGCTCTCTGGACCTTCTCCGCCGTGTGTGTGAGCACAGTGCATGCAAAGCTTTCACTGCTGATAGGCTGTTACCCGTGTCGTGGCTCTGCGTGTAACTAATCAGATGGTGCTGTGGGTGGGACAATGCTGAAGACAGAGTAGTGACAGCAGACAGAGAGGCGCAGCTGCATCAGAGCCAAAATAATCAAGTTTTAAATTGATCTCTTATCGGCCATTGGATTTAAAAAAAAAAAGGCAGATGCTGATATCCATCAAAATGCCGAATATCGGCGCCGATAATCGGTCGATCCCTAGTACAAACTCATCTTGGTAGATTCATGATGTTGGAAAGGTGTATCAAATAAGACAGAATACTCATAAAACATCTATAGTATAATTTAATAAAAAGGTAAGCTGAACATATTAAAATACACAAAATGCCACACGAGCTGAAAACAGAATTGTTCAGAGAGCATTTTCTGGGAAAGTTGATCTCCAATGTCGTACAGTGCCTTTTATTTCATAAATTGAGGAGAGCAATTGCAGGAAACCGTTCAGCGGTTTAGGCTTACTCATTTCCTCTTCTGCATTTGTTTCATCTATAGTCTGCTGACTAAAATAATTAAAGATATAGTCTATGAAAAGAAATCATCTCTAATGCATAAATGTAGGCTTCTACAAATGTTGCTTTGCATAAATTATCGTGTCACCTCTGTAAACGTCTTCACGTCAAAGTCAAGATCGACGCCAAATTAGACACCGTCCAACCATTTTAGTCTAATGGGCTTCGCCTTTTATTGCATGCCTTTCTTTTAATATTAGTCTGAGTGTCTTTTTTTCACAGTAGTGAATGAGCAGACATTTGAGGAGACACTCACTTAATTGACCTTCTCTCCTGCCTCTCACTCTCTCTCCTTAAAGCATGAGGACTTTCTGCTGGCTCTGCAGGTCAATGAAGATGAGTATAAGAAGGTATGAAGCACTCCACATACACCTCACACAAAACGACTAGACGTTTACAAAGATTTAAACTGTAGGTGCTGTACATACTAAAAAACACTGGCATTACAGTCCTTTCTTCAGTCAAACCTCATCTGCTTGTTTTGTCTATAAATGGCTTCTCCATGAAGTATCATAAAAATGTAATTTACCATGATACACAAAAGTTTTATGGTGTAATTTAAGTCAAATGGCTCAATATAATTGTTGGCTTTGAAGTGTCTGAAAACTAATTTACTAGACTTATTACTGCCATACTACCACCTCTCATTAATTTATAAAACAGCTTCCCGACAGCAGCAGAAAAGATCTAAACAGGAACGCTATGCAAAAATGTGACTATGTGTCATTGCTTTTCCAGGACGGCCAGCTGATTGAGTGCGGCTGCTGCTATGGGGAGTTTGCATTTGAGAAGATGACGCAGTGCTCAGACGGTCACCTGTTCTGTAAAGAGTGCCTGGTCAAATATGCTCAGGAGGCAGTGTTTGGCTCCGGAAAGGTAAACACACTCACAAACAATTTAACCCACATAATGTGAATCGGTCCTTGCTAATGCTGTAGTTAAAAAAAAATTCAAGCATTGGTTTCAAAGCAGCACATCACAGCTTGTTACACACAGTTTTCTGCTATTATGCTCTGTATGGTAGAATCATTTTTTTCCTTATCATATTAATAAATGTGTTCTACCAAATTAAAGTGTGCAGGGGACATAATTTCTACTAAACTGTCAGTACATTGTGGGATCATCTTAACCCTGCAGTGAAATTAAAGGAATAATTTCTCAGTGTATAACACTAGAGGTGGTAGTACACAATTTCTAATAAAAAATTACAGGAAAAAAAAAAACCAATACAATATAAGTAATTAAAAGCATAGACAGACCTGGTTCAAGGACGTGTGAATTTCCCAGAGTTTATAAACACTGATTTAATTTAATCAAATCCAACAAAACAATCATAATCATGTAATAATCATCTCTCAACATCTGGTTAATCCTCATGAGACTGTATTTCAAGGCAGTGTTTTAGATCTCCCCATATTAAATACTGTCTATCCAGTTTTGTTTGTTTTTTCAATTACATATATGATGATAAAAAAAAAATCCAAGTGTGCTGTTTTTTCTAATAATCTGGTACTTCCATTGTGTGTGACTGAGAACATCTGAAGGTGTCTTGTGAATGTACTTGTGCATTTCTGATTGTGTGTGTGTGGTTCTGATGCAGTCGGAGCTGAGCTGCATGGAGGCGGGTTGCCCGTGCTCCTACCCAGTGTGTGAGCTGGAAAAGGTCCTACCAGAAAACATACTGTGTAAATATTATGAGAGGCAAGCAGAGGAGGCAGTCGCTGCCACCTGTGCTGATGAATTAGTGCGGTAAGTGAATGAGCTAGTGTTTGCACCTTCATTTTCAGAAGAACCTGTAATTTCAGCTTTATAGAAATTTTCATTTCAATCATTTTCTTAAACATTTTCCACCATTATCGACCCAAAACAATGAATCAACAAGGAAAGAAAATAAATGACAAATGAATTGATACATTTATTAATATAAATAATAAATAGTTAAAGGTCTGATCATTTATGAGTGGTTGCAAACAGTAAGTTATCAGGGTTCAGAAATAACACTTCTTTGTTTTGACTCAGTTGGATCTCTTAGATCGTTTGTGTCTCATATACACAACTGTATCACTCATTCATCATCATTTCCTCTCACCTTCATTCCTCTTTCCTCTCTGGTCTTTGCAGGTGTCCATTTTGCAACTTCCCAGCCTTGTTGGACAAAGACATGTCTCTTTTTAGCTGTCCCAACCCTCGGTGCCGCAAGGTCAGTCCAGTTCTTTATTTTTTTAGTTTGTGAAGCACTTTGTGGGTCTGTTAAAATGCTGGTTTCTTTCCACTACAGGCTATTATGTTAAAGGAATACTCAAGGCAACACAGTAAAGACATCCCCTGGTGTAATCATATATGGCCATTTGTCAGAGTTAATTATACTCTACAAAAGAGAGAGTTGGCTGGGTTTTGTTTTCAGAAGGAATAATAAATAATTTTGAATAGTTCAGTCAACGGTCAAAGTAAAACCTAAAAGCACTATGTGCAGCGTCCGTTTCAGAGCAGCCTGGAGAACAAACAGAAGGCAAATTAAATGGGAAAGAAGATATTGATGAACAGTGTTTGATGGTGAAACGGTTCCGTCTGCGAGGTCGCCACCTCTGTCTGCTTATCTTTAGGCCACCTCCCTCTTGTCTGAGGAATGCAGGGGAAGTTGATGCTTTGTGTCTGCTGCAGCGATCACATGGATTCCAGTTGAAAATCTCCATTATTTTTCCTAAATATTTGCACACAAACTCGCATAAACACACACCTACGGTTTTATTCTCACACACAAACCACACATGCACATCTCTCCTCTTTTTCTTGTCTTTGTTTTGTTTTTCAATTCTGTTCAGATGTCTCACTCTCTTCTGCCGCAACACTATCGCTCTATGGCTCAACCTCACTATCACTACCTTCCCAAAACAAGGGAGAGAAATGGGGTTATATAAAATTGTGTCTGTCTGCACTGTATGTCTACTCCGCACTTTGTCATTAGGTGAGGCTTTGTGTAACTTTTTAAGGTAGATAAGGCTTATATTGTTTGTTATATTGCATTATTCAAACTAGTGCTGGAATATTGCTCATTGAGCAAAGTAAATCATTCATTAAGCAGATTTTTATCTTCACTCTGTTCTTCTGTAATTGTTAGTTGAATCTTTTTTGAATTTTGAAATCTCAGTTGGACCAAATGAAGTGAAAGTCAGTCCAGTTAACTTTTGACTTGTCAATAAATCAGTAATGAAATAAATGTTTTTCCCATCGACAGTGGTGCAGAAAAAAAATCTACAAAATTGCAATATAAAGGGCATCAGCAACAGACTTTCCTCAGTCATGATGTTACACACTGAAGAAGGGCTGGTTGCTGGTAGAACAAAGGGGAACTCAGAAAAGGCAGTTTGAGTAATGGTACTTTGAGAGTTGACTGCCTTTTAATATTCCTCACTTTAGAGCAGAACCCACACTGAGACAAAAATGCTGTGATCTTGGATCCTCAAGAGGGGGTGTTTATTACTGCCACTGTGCTGCTGTCATACTGTATTTAACATTTAGTATATTCCCCCAGCAGGAAACTTACCAGGGGATGAAATACCTGTTGGGCAACTTGCGGACCAAAATTCTGTTTCAGCTAAAGGAAGCAGAGACTAGACTTATTTTATGTACAATCGTTCAATTTGTTTAAAATTGTTTTTCAGGAATTCGCCTGGAAAGGTTTGCAGGTCTGACTTTTACTAACTGGTCAAAAACAGTGTCCTAAGAAACTACAAGTTGATAGCTCTGTGAGTCACCAGTATAATATAAGGTAGAGGGGTGACCTTTTTTTTTTAAATTATTGTTATTATTTACTCACATTAAAAATTTAGTTTTTAATGTGGTAAGTTTCCTGCTGGGGGGATATAATAAATGTTAAATACATTAAAAACTTTGTTTTCAATGAGAGAAAAACCAAGTAGGAGTATTAAATGACATAGAATTTTATACACCAGGCTCGAAAGGGTGATAAAACCCTGCTTCATGTTGAAACTAGTTGTACTGGGAATCTAAAGCCACAGTCTATCCAGTACTTGCTAAGCCTGTTGGTATTTACTGTTATATTTGCATTTGTTTCTCATGAGGTAATAAACTGTAATCTGACTATGACTGTGCCCAGGCTTCACTAGCTCCATGTAACTTGCAGAGAATTTCTGTTAACAGCTTGCTCCGTGTTGTCTCTATTGCCTCTTTGGGAGGTGATAAGTGAGGGCAAGGCTGTATATTGTACTTATAAGCTTTTTTTTTTTTTTTTAAATAGATAGACAAACCTCTGCGGTTAAATAAATGCTAAAGCACAGTGCAGATCTAGTAGTCATTGTTAACCTTGCATTTCTGTCCATTCAACAGTAGGTGGAGCCAGAGAATCACAGTAGCTGAGGTTTGATTGCATCGCTACATCCTATTACATCCTCATACTCACCCTAAGAAAAAAAATTAAGCCAGACATGCTCCAGATATCTTTCGCTTGTGTGGATATAATGGAGTAACCAGCAGCTGCAGATGTAGGTCAGCTATGAGTGGTCAGTATTTCTGCTCTCTGTTCTTTGCTCATTTAATGTGTGTAAGAATCAAGATCTCACATCTTCATTCAGTCTTTTTTATCAGGAGAGAATGCGTTTCCACCCTGTGTGCCCAAAACCAACCAGCAAATCCAGATATTACATGTTACAAGTGTGTAATTATTACACACTTTTGGCTTTAGTATGCGTGTTGCATTTTCCTTTTATTAGTTTATTTGGGCCCCTGGTTCCCATCAGCATAAGCCTGGCTGAAGACGGTTGTTTTGCAGTGGTCCCCTCACCCCATACAATCCATGAAACAGGGAGGGGCTTCATTATGTAACTGACACACTTCCATGGGCCCACCCGTCCTCTTACACGCTGTGGCCTCATTGGTCGACCACACTTCCCACTCTCCTCGTAATGGTTTCTTACTGGTTGGACACACTTCCTCCTCTGTTTCAAAGGTGGTTCATAAGTTTGACCCAGATTCTGCTCCCTCTCTTTTCTTTCTCCTGCTGCTCTTCCCTGACTCCATCTGACCTGCACACACACATGCACACTCCGCACACTATTGGATGCTAATGTATTCCACATGTGGTTATGAGGACATTTGGACAGGCTTGTTTCTGGCCTGGTTATGATTATTTCATGAAATTGGAGGATTGTAATATGTAGGACGCTGAATGGCCGCTTCGATGCAAACAAGAGCTTAAACTGTGCTTAAACTAAAAAAAGCATCTTTTATCACACAGCCCTGTTAGGTATACATCTCTTCTCTTCCTTTCTGCCCTGTGAGCTACACTCAGATTAGATTGCAGAAAAACCCATCTCCCCACAAAAAAACACACACACTTACACACCTACAGACGCACTGGATGCAAGTCCCCCCAATCAGAGGCTTTGCAGACAGCCTGCACTGCCATATAAGGGCTGCTGCAGCCTGCAGCACAGCAGCAGAGATAGAAAAAGAGAAGGATCCAGAGGAGGTGAGGTGAGAATGGAGGAGGGAGATACTGGCTGGGGGAAGAAGGAAGGAGGGTAGGACCCAAGAGGAAGGAATGTAGTGAATAGAGATGGAGGACAAGTTGGAGCATGGGAGGAGTGCGTATAGAGGAAGGAATGGAGGGACTGAAGAAACTGAACATGCACCTTTCCTCCAGATTCCAGTGGCTGCCATTGCTGTCTTTTGCATATAAAATAAAACGTGTATGTGCACGCCTGTGTGTTAGTTTAACTTTTATGACATTTCAGTCACACTTATATATATATTTAAACGAAACACTTAGGGACAGGGTAAACACACCCTGCACAACGGTAGACTGCAACATCACAGCCTGTATTTTTAGCCACGCTATAAGAACTCTGGTGTGTTCCTGCTTTTCAACAGCTTGCCAAACAGATACCACATGCAAACACGCGCTCAACGTCTCTCCTGCTATCTCCCCTCTCAGTCTTTAGTTTACCACTAGGGGGTGATCTCTCACCACTCTCCTTCCCTCCTCTCTCCGTCTCCCCGTCTCACTGTCTGCCTCCTCTGTCTGTCTTTGTGTGATCTGGCTTTTGCTGACAGTCCTTTACCTCTCTGGAAAACCATACACACTCCTATGTCTCCATCCACCTATCTGCTTGGACACTGTCTTATAAGGCTGAAAATCAATAAAAAATGATAATGCTGTTGGTCTAAGCTTTATCTGTTCTGTTTTTAATGAACTCTACCCTCGCTTGAAGCTTCTAAACCGATTTCACAGTTTCTTTCTCAAAGTCTTTACAGCGTCCAAATCTAAACTGTTCCAAATGCCAGTGAAAACACTGTTGTTGTTGTTTTTTTTCCCCCAACCTCTGACTGACCTTGTACACCCACAGCTGTCAAAGTGAATGCTGTGAGATCTACAAGCTTGTGTTAGCAGAAAGGCATAAAAGATAAAAAACACACACACACAAACATATTTAGGGAGGTCATCAGATGTAAAGTGTGTGTTTCTGTCAAAGGCTGAGGGTCAAAATGGAGGTTGTCATGGAGAAATGGATCATACTGTCCTGCATTAGCTGTCATCTGCCACAATCTTGAATATTACATGAACGGTTCAAATATTTATGGTGACACCACTTAGCTAAGGGTTAGCAAAGGAGGCAACCCTCAGCTGACGTGTGTGTGAATGTGATGCTGTCTGGCCCTTCTGCTGAACGTCTTGGGGCCGACTCAACAAAGGAGGTTGGAGAAGATGGAGTTGCTGTTTCTAGGCAACCAAGCAGTCAGTGGCGAGTAAATCGCACTCTCACTGCAGACACGCTCGCATTTGCAGGGAGAGCCACACCTTGATGTGTCTGTGCAAGTCCGAGTCCCTGCAGTGGCAGCACCAGCAGCATATAGAGCAGGCATAGTCGAGGAATATTGTGACTGCAAGTTCCTCTTATTCAGCAGTAACTGCACTGATGTCGGAAGAACAGTTAGGCTGGTGGATGGCTGTGCAAATGTAGTAAAATTTCTTGCTATTTGTCAATAAATGCTGCTTCTTTCGTTTTCTCATTTCTGCTCTGACCTTCCTCTACCTCAATCTTTTTTCAGATTATTCACTATATTTATCTTTTTTAAAGGAGAGCTGTAGAAAGTGCCATGTCCAGTGGAAGCAGCATGTAGGGAAGACGTGTGAGCAGGTCCTAGAGAGGGATGAAATCCGCATGAGGGTGCTTTTGTAAGTATCTCACATTCGACTCATCAAAGCAGCACTGTTAGACATGCCTTCTGTTTGAAATGAGCTTTTTGCTATTTTAAGAGGTAATTTTTTTAAAGAGCTCAATAAGGTGGCATAATGTCAGAACACCACATATATTTCAAACATTGATGACTTAGTTGCTTCTTTGTCTTTCACCACCTTTTGAAATGCACACCAGCCCTTAAAAAATAATGTGATCTTTCCCTTTGTCCCCAGCTAGCCCGTCTTTTACTGGTGATTTTTCCACTGTTACCTCATTTTCTGTGTTAATTTTATGCCTTCTCTGGGATATCCCTCCTGTCCATATTTCTCGACTGCGGGGTCACGTTCTGATTTTTGTCAAACAGAAAGTAGGAAGAGGTCCATGATCACGTTTGTACAAATAACCTTTCACGGTCCAAACAGGACAATTGTCTTGTATCCATGAATATTTGGACTCTTTGGGCCCTGCTCAGTTCTCCATTATCCAACTGTCCACCCCTGACTCTTCATTCAGAGAGGATGCTGGGTAAACAGCTCAGTTTCCCGGACAGCCCTCCCGGAAGTGGAAGGGCCAGCTGCTTCCCTTGGCCCAGCAGGCCCATCGGCGGCACTTCCTGTTTTGAGTTGTTCACATATCTTCTTACTTCCTGGTGCTGAAAGAGCCAGGAAGTGGCCTGGTGGACAGATCAGTGGATTTGGGTCTGAGCAGGACAGGCCTGATGATTATAACAGGACAAAACTAAAAGAATTCCAGTGGCAAAACTACTCCACTCTGCATGTAGGGGTTTGGTCTCACATATCCATATATAATGGAATTATGTCCCTCTGTGGTCATATGTCAACCTTTTCATATGGCAAAGGTATAAACATAAGTCTAATATTACCTTTATATAAATCTAACTTTGTTCTGTAGTAGCACCTGAAGAATGAATTACAGATTTATCTGTCTGAATAAAGAACCCTAAATTAATGGTTGTTACTTAGAGGAAAGGAAACTGAAATACTGTGCATTATTTAAAAAAAATAAATAAATAAATACGTAATGAATTTACAAAAAAATGTTGTTCAAAAGTTTGTGTTTAGACTCTTGATGTGAGAATTTGACAGTTAAAGACATGAAAAATTTTGTTTTGTCTGTATCACCCTCTCAAGAGTTGTAGAGCAGTCAGTGCAGCCATGAGCAGTAGCTGATGTGTTTATATACAGTACAGTACTTCTGGGATCTTTGTTACTTAGGTCATGGTGACTGTATGATTAAGCAATAGTCAACACAATGTGAAGATATTTCACTTTTCATACTGTTGTTTTGACCCTGAAAAAAAACACCTCTGGGTAATGACCTCTGGTTAATCTGTAAAGGTAAATACTAAACATGAATCTACGCCAGAGACAAAATAAGTAATTTCATATCAAGATCTGAAACACACCAGGAAAACTCTGTCCTTGAGATACTCAGGGGGAAAATCATTTGACTTTCTGTCATTTGGAGTTGTGCTTTGTCATCCCTGTTAGTCTCCTTCTTTGTTCATGTCAGAAGAGAAATTCTTCCTCCACCTCTAATCTTTTTTCTATGTTCTTCTTATATGTTTTCTTTCATTCCAAACTTTTAACTGTGTCTGTCTGTTGTCCGTGTGCTACAGTGAGGAGCGTATGACAGCAGCTCGGGTGAGGAAGTGCATCAAGTGCGGAACGGGCCTGGTCAAGTCGGAGGGCTGCAACCGGATGTCGTGCCGCTGCGGCAGCTTCATGTGCTACCTCTGCCGAGAGCCCATCACTGGCTACAACCACTTCTGCCAACATGCCCGCTCTCCCGGCGCGCCCTGTCGTCACTGCCGCAAGTGTTCCCTTTGGACCGACCCCACGGTAACTTTCCCAACATGTTTTTCCTGCCCCCAATGTGTTTTCTTCTTTGGTCATTTGCTTATTCTTTCATCCATAATTCAGCAATTTGCTACTCAGTGCTTCAGTCTTGTGCACACACTCCCACAATGACTTTCACCAATTCTCCTCAAACTTTGAACCTGAGCATCTGACTCCATGGCAGCACCCCATGACCTGGCCTCAGTGTCACTGGCAGCCAGAAGCAGCAATTAGTCCCTGAGAAGTTAATGAGCTGGAGCTGCTCCAGCTCTGCAGAGGCACCAGAGCCAGCCAAGAACTAGTCCAGGAAGCATTGCCAAGAAAGGAGGGTAGGAGAAAAGGGTCAGCATTATTTCAGTCAAAGGTTTTCCTTGTCAGACTTTGAGGTGAAGAACGAACCAGCTCTGCACCTGAGGCTCACTGGTTTTACTGTGTACTAATTCAGTACAGCAACACTGTAAATGAGGACCTCATGAATGACCGGAGACATCTCAGTCCAAACTGGTTGCACAATAGGAGTATCAACAGTATCGCTAATAACTAATTATTATGCAATATCTTGCAAAGGTTTTCCTGTTGTTCCTGTGAAGTACAACTGTGTAAAGACATTAAAGTTGCCATTTGAGTTAATTATCTGTCTAACGCTCCTTTGTGTTTGTGTTTCTGCAGCAAGACGACGAACGAATCATCCAGGAGATCCAGAAAGAAGGCGAGGCGGAGCTGAATAAGAAATGCTCAGGTCAGTGCAGCAGTCGCAAACTTTTTACCTCACTCTGATAACTATTTGAAACGATTAATTATTCGACAGTGTTTGTGTCCCATTCATCACCCCACCCACCCCCCGTTTTTACACTGATCTACAAAGATGGTGAATTATGTTCCCTGGCAGAGAAATGTTGCAGTGCAGCAACATTACTCTTCCTCTCTGCTGCTTCCTCTTCATCCTTTTAACCATTATTTATTCACACAACCTGTCTGTTTACAGCATAAACTGGCACCAGTTGCAGGGGTGCTTCCTGTGTTTGGTTTAACTGAATGTGTTTGTGTGAAGTGTGTGAGGCAGATGAGTGTTTGAGGCGTTAGCCTCCAGGGACGTCTCTCTCAACCAGAATCAGAGACGGGGCAATAACCTCCCTCTTTTTTGTTCTTCTCAGATAATTCGGGGAAGAGGGTTGGTCCTCCTCCTGAGCCCATTACTGACGTAAAACGGCAGCGTGTGGGTCCACCACCCGAAAACCTGGCCAACCCGAACCTCCTGGCCCCTCCACACCACCTAGCCCCTCCTCATCCTCAGGCGGTACAAGCCCCCCTGTTCGTCCCTCCACGTGCCCGATACCCTCCGGTTCCTCCCCAGGGCAGGATGTACCACCAGGTGATTGTGCCCAGGCTGCCCCCAGCACCATACGTTCCACCCTTGCAGCACCTGCCCCCACTGAACAATAACAACAACAATAACAACAACCACCACCACCATCATCACCAGAACCCCCCCCTCAACCTGCCCATGCATTATGGTCCCCCACACCGCTATTACAGACGCTTCTAACACACAATGACAAGTGTGTGATAATCCTGGTGCATCATCATGTGCATTATCTTTTTCTATTTGTTCACTCCATCCAGTTCAGACCTTCGGCTTGACATTGTTGTTTTCCTGGGTTTAAATAGTAAAACACACTGAAATTATTGGAAAATTCATCTGTAGAATGACCCTCTCATGCATTTGGACAGTTTTTCTGCTTAAATTTTGTTGTTTCCAGTTTATACGGTTTTTAAAAAAGAAAAGAAAAAAAAGCATTCCTTTCTTCCATATAGTTTGTGTATTTTTTGTGCTTTCTAATAAAGCACTCTATTCACATCATCTTACGGTTCTGCTTCTCACAAGTTGTTTCGATGGTTTTGCCTCGTTATAAAAACCCTTGCCTGTCGTTCTTTCAGACCACAGAGTCCATCTCTGCTTCTCTTCTTCTCTCCCTCACCTCATGCAAAAAAGGGGCTGACTCATGATAACTCAGCCCCTAAGCTATGTACCAATCACATGACAGAGAGGGTGATTTCCACCAATCATAGCGTAGAGACTGCCGGGCTTTGTGATGTTACGGAGAGGGGACTTCTTTGTTCAGCCAAGTGTGCTGTGAATGTGACAAATCATTTTGTTGTACACATATGCATACACACTTTCAGTCACGATGTAGACTATAAAAGGAGCAGAGCGAACCCCCACTTTAGCCTGGGGGCCCTAATGGTATTAGTCATGGGTGGAATGAGACAGACTGTGTTTGTGTGGGAGCCAGAATGAGACTCTAATCACATCCAGCATCTTGTAACATTAGCCAAGCCATCATGAATGAAATAGTCAATATTGTATTTAACAAAAGATACATAATGGCATGTAGAGGCCCCTACAGAGTCCTGAAGAACATGACTGGTAGTTTTAGGAGTTCATAACTGCGTACAGCTGGTATTTTGGGGCAAACCCTCCAGTAGTTAGAAATATTTTATTCACAACCATAAATATCAACCATGTGGTGGTGCTAGAAAAGTTTCTGTGGTTCATCCAGTGGGGGCCACATGAGCGCCCGTGACAAATTGTTAGATTGACTGAGGTGGTAGACCGACCAATACACGGACTATACTTCCTATAATGCAGCGGATTTCTTTGTGATTGAAGCTTTCAGTGTATAGGCTCTAATAGTCCTCACTAAATCTGAGGACAAACTGGGGAGTAGGGAGTAATTTCAGATGCAGCCTAAACTTGACCTCTGTCCTCACTCATGGGTATATGAGCATGTGAGTCATGCGATTGCTGTAAACATGGCGGCTGCAGTGCTGAGTATTTACCCTGACCTCAGACCTCCATTACATTCTGCCTGACTGTCACTGCTGCTTTTCTGATGGCGAGAAGAGCACAAAGTCTGAATCCCTGACAACAATCACACCTTCTTTAAAAGAAATCCTCCCTGCCGTGTTTCATTCTTTGTCCTTCAGGACACCCCAGGGCCCAGCTGATGAGTGTGTGGGTCATGGATTACTTTGGGCTGGTATTACAAAGTCTTATCTGCTAACGACTCATTCAATTCAAAGAATAAAAAGCTGGTTAAACTGACATGAGAGGCTCAATAAGTGAAATTTATGGCAACGCGGTGCTGTCGCTCACATGTGAAAATACACTGCAGGGATGGTGTGTGGAAAAATCCTTTCACTTTGCATTTTACAGTCTCATAATCTCATCTGGCACGGGAAGGAACAACAAATGCTTAAACACACAATGTTTTACAATCAGACCATTAAAGCTACCTGATTTGTCAAGTATTGGATTTGCAGGATTATCCAAAAACTGACATTCAACTTTTTTCCTTTTTCTTTTTTCAATGTATACCATCAACTCCTGGCTCAGGATGTCTTATTTTTAGTCTACTCAGCAATAAGTGAAGTTGTTTTTAATGTTTCCTAAATATCCTGAACTTTCCTTATCTGCTTTGAGGTAAATCATACAACAGTTAGTATCATAACGATGTCAACGGTCCCCATTCAAACCACCGAACACAAACTATCAGCCCCTTCACTGAATGGCATCCGTGGACCTGACGCTCTGATTACACGCCATCGTTTGTCTGTAGTCCTGAGAATATGAACCACACATGACCTGCATATCTCCTGTCACACCTGATCTGGACAAACACGGCCCGTGCTGCAGCTTCCTGTCAGTCTGAATTCATCTTCCTGTGAGAGCAAATGTGACACAGACTGTACAATAAGCTCCATAATCTTTGCATTATTTTCAATGACCTACACAAGCTTCACACCCTGAGAGTCGACCTTTGTCTGGTGTGTTGTGAATGTGTGTAGATGTGTATTAAAGCCCTCTGGGGCCTCGTCCACAGGGACCACTGGTGTCTGGCAGCATTCGCTCCCCAGACAGTTTTTGCTGCTCCATCTGCACTGGCATTGTTTGTGCCTGTTATTGTTTGTGTGTATCCTTAATGAGAGTGTCTATTTTTAACGAGTGTGTGTTTTTACAGTTGTGTGGCTGTTTTCGCAGCATTTAAAGGAATCCTGCTGACTTAATCCCTATGATTCCCTGACTTTTCCTCTCACTCAACCTAGAGGTTGATTTTTCTGATCCTGAACCTGCTTCAGATATTCATGGTTCCCTGATGATGAACCTTAATCATGTTTGATACCCCTTGACTCATCCAGAGTTACCAGTAAGTCAGGTAGACAAACATTCATCTTCCCCAGATGCTGAATCCTCTCTATTTTTCCTCATCCAACATGGACCTGATGATTGTGGTTTCGAATTAAATGTCTTATAAATTTGGGTGAAGAGCTGATGTCAGGATGATTTGTAGCATCTGCCTGGAGTTTCCTCTAATTCTGTCGTCATATGACAAACAAATGACATCAGTCTCAGCTTTACTTTGTGTTTCCAATGAGCAAACATTGGCATGCTTCCACACAAAATCATGACGGTGAACACTAAGAATTTTGTCATTATGGCCATTTTAGCTGTAGAACAGTCTGATTCCATCTCTAGTAGAAATAGGTTGTTGTCAATTCATTTTTTAAGACAGACATTTTAGTACTCATCTTTTAAAGTCCACTGTACATGTAAAACTATGCTAGAAGTGCCCTCTCTGTCTCCAGTGGCTGAACTCTCATAGTAAGTCAACAGCTATTCATCCTGTACAGACCCATGTTAGCCCTTCACATCCCCTAAAGAGATTACTGGCTGACCCAGTGACCTGCTGACTGGCTGACTGGCTGAGTGATGGAAAAACACCGGTGGATGTAGATTTGATTAGACCAGAGAGAGCTGGCGGCCAGATGAGAGGTGGAGAAGGCAGCACACACACACACACACACACACATCTGCAGTGGAGGACATGGGAGGACTGTAGGAGGAGGGAGGGTTTGCAGTAGCTCAGCTCAGTTTGGCCCTGGCGCCATTTCCTCAATGATGAGCTTTTTTCTGATCAAAGGCAGACCCCCTCCTCCTGCTGCTCCGCCTGCTCCCCAAGGATCTTCATCCAAACTGCTTAAGCTCAGTGAATTGCCCCCACAAACAAACCACACACACACACACACACACACACACACACACACACACAGGCCTTCTCTGGGCCTCAGTCAGCCTGGCTTTTGGATGTAATGAGGGTTTTTGACACTTCTGGCCCTGACAACGCCTCATCATTTTGATTCAGACCTCTCAGTTTCTTGCAGCGGGTGTTTCCATAGTAACAAGGCGATTGGTCAGGGTGCATGGGGACTCTGACATGGGTAGAGATGGCAGCCATTTTGCACAGTTTCTCCTCCCCCCTTCACTCCCCCCACATCCATTCCTCCCTCCCTCCCTTGCCTCACTCGGTTCAGTTGATCTGTGCATGAGAAACAGACCCAACCAGCTGGCTCTGCCTGCAGTCTGGCACTTTACCCATAAACCACTGCACCCATTTCTGGGATTTGGGTCATATTTTTTAGTGACTCATCTTTTCAGCAAAATCATTCAGGGGAGGGAGGAGTAAAAGCAGGGTTGGGAAAGAAAGAGGTGGAAAATTCAAAAAGTGTGTGAGGTAAGGAGGGAGTGATGGCAGCAAGAGAGATGGAGGGGGGATTAGGTGGGGCAGGGAGAAGAGGCAGCGGAGGGGAGCAGATTAGATGGAGGGAGGTGTGTGTTTGTTTTGCCATGTTGGGTGTTCCTCTGGGATCTGCAAGTCTGATGGGGGAAATGGATTAGAGACCTGCACTGGAGGCTCTATCATTACATTACCATCCTGAAGGGTGTTCATGTGTGCGTGTGTGTGAATCTTCAGGGTGGGGGGGAGGGGTTGCCCTTTCCCTGCACTGGAATAGATGTTTCAACACAAAGGCTCCATTCAGGAGACAGGAAAAAGTGTGTGTTTCCACATATGTAAGTCTAAGTGGGACAGCAAATGGAGCTGCTGAGGTCAGAAACTTGTTTGAAGGACTATGATTATATGAAATGAGCAATGGTTTACACAACTGTGCAGGTCAAACCAGCGTTTTGAAGGTACGAAACCAAGCAAAAACAAACTCCCGGAGCAGGTTTAAGGGAGCAGAGATTCAGGTGCCCGGCACTTTTAAACTGAGCTTTATGTCAGATTGAACTGAACATTAAAATCTCCTGAATAACTAAATATGTTGACTTCAAGGAAAATAAACGCAATGTTCTAACTGTTGACTAAAATGTTCAGCTTTAGCTCAGCAATCTTAACAGTGCGCATGGAGCTGCAGTAACAATGATACTCTGCATGGTTTGGATAGTCCAGGTTTCTTTGTGCTCAGAATCTCTAAAGCCAAAACTATGTGAGAACAATAGCATCAGGAAATCATTATGCTGCTAAAATTAGCATGTGTGATTATAATTAACTTACTAGCAGCATATAACAGCATTCCATCCAAGGCCATGTTAAAACATACAATTTAGAAATACAAACAATAAAACCATAAAGTTAATTTGTGTCTTGCTGGGTCATACATTTTTACATAAAAATAACTGGATCTACACTGTGCTAAAATCAATCCTGTTTGTATGAATGCATTAACTTATTTAGGCTTTTTGTACAATATTAAAAACATTTTTTAAAAACAATTCTTAAAATGAGGCTAAATTTAAATTGGAGAGATTGACAACACCATCCCAAGTTAGCTACAGCAGATTAAGCCCAGCTAAAATTCACTCAGATCAAGGAAAAACAGTCCAAAGTATTTAATTATTTTAAGAAAAAAAATAAAAATAAAAAAAATCTGGATTTAAATGAATAAATAACAGACGTGTAGCATTCCAAATCCCAGTTTTATTGGTCGTTGGATTTCAGGTGAACCAATGGCACAAGAGAGATTAATTCCACAATATTGAAAAAAAATTATACAAAATAATACAAAAGGAAGTTCCAGTTATACAAAGCAAAGATGTGGACTTCAATCCTTTTTTACCCCCAATCTTATTTTCTTACTGCCCAAAAACTCAAAAGTAAGGCACAGTCATTACCACATGTTTACCCTTCCACATCCGTTTGTCTAAGCCTTGGTCTCGGTTACCTTGGAGATGCTGGTTTCTCATTTTTGTTTGAGATTCTCAGCCCTTTCTGCAAGAGATGGTCAGTCAAAACTTCAGAAGAGAAGTTGGACGGACTTGTTTTAGTGTTGGCTACAATCACGTTTCCTTTCATGGGGCTGCAATGATTGGTTTTCCACAGAATGATGATGATTATGATGATGGGTGGATAAGCCCAATAATTCAAGGCCACGTGCCAATGTAATCTGAAAAAAAAAACAATCATACGTAAACCACTGCTGCTTAATGCATTATGAGGAAAGCAGGAAAGTTGAGAATCAAAGGGCAGAATCCATGGCAGCAATGTGCTACACAACTGCAATAACAGTTCAATAGACGATAAATTCAGGGTCAGCATCTTTTTGTTTTCTTTTTACTCATCCCTTCCCAACTACACTGACGAGCCAGGAACATAAAACATCCAACAAAAACAAATAAAATTTGGTCAAATCTCATGGTGACAACTGCTCAAAGAAGAATCAAAATGAAAAGGACACTCGCAGGCCTGTCTGCTGGTCCACACAGTGTGTGAGAAAGTCTACAGGTAGTAATATTTCTTCTATTATGGGTTGTTAGTTATTAGCACCAGGTTCCAGTTGTGTTGGTTGTGTGTGAGATGATAGTTTATTAATCCAGTATCAAATGTTTGGTCTGAGATAAAGGCTGAGGTTTAAGTTTGGTTGAGGGATTCAAAAAGCAGCTTTTCAAAAAGGATTTAGAAATCATTTTACTCTCGTTGTTTGGCTACCTTTACCTTTCCATGATAATGTCTGTGCCTTGGACATAGAAAAAAAAGAAACAAATCGAACTGTGTCAGCAAGTGTATGCGTTTTTATCCCCCCCGTAAGAAATGAGTGCAGTAAACATACGTGACTGCACTATATTTATTTTATTCATTTTCTGTTATACTGTTCTCGGAACAATAGGCTTTTCTTGTGCAGGAGAAAAGGTGGGTAAGTGTTTGAACTTTCTACATCCTGTTTGGGCCAGGAGATGGACTCCCCGCCACCCAGAGAACAACACAGGAAAGCTGGTTTACATTTCAATATCTTACAGTTGAGATGGGGGGGGTGTACACCCATCAGTTACATCATGTTTGATATCTTTATAATCATAAGATCTACTCCAGTTATATCACACACAGGCATCGAGGCCTGCTCATGGAAATAAACATACTCGGCCTGGTCTGACAGAAAATCCGTATCCACATGACCTAATCTGCACAAAAACACCACCCCCAGTGTCTGCACATCCAGCTACCAGGAGGCATCTGAAGCAGATTGAACCCAGGAGTGAGCCCGTTTTGGGAGATTAGATCAGGTAGAAACAGCTCTACCAGACCAGATGTGATGCCATAAATACTGCCACCATACGCTGCTCACACAGACAATAGAGACAGGTGGGGGGGCTCTGTAAATGTGGCTCTGCTCTACTCTTGGGGGGGGGGGGGTGGCCTAATCGTGCGGCAAGAGAGAGTGAGTGACAGGTTGAGCAGCGAACCAGATCGGAGCAGAAAAAGTGAAAGTGCACAGCCCCATGGTAACTATGGCAACAGATAAAGGTCGGCGCTGCAGAGCAGAGCTGGGAAAGGGAGGAAGGAAGGATAAAAGGAAAGGGAGGCAGGAGATGCAGAGAGAGATGTGTCTCCCTCCTTCTACCCATCCTGTTCTCTCTGTGCAGTTTATCAACAAATAAAGTCAAAGTACAGGAACTAACATGAGGAATGGAGGGGGAGGGATGGGGGGGCGGGGTGGATAGGTAGACATGTGGACATTTAGTGCTGCCATGCTGCGTCGCCACACTTCACTCATTCACCAGCATTACAGCAGTGGGCGACCACAACCCCGTTGCTGTGGTTTACCAAGCTTCCCTCAGTACTCCCAGAGTGTGGCGGTCTCCAGGTCGTCAGCGTTGGCCTTCAGCACGCCAGCGTGGTCACCACGCAGGTACTTGCCGTCTGCAGCGTGGCGGACTGCCAGCTTGTTGTAGTCACAGAACTCAAAGAGGAAGTCGACAGGCGTGTCACTGCTGCTCACCACAGACTGCTCATTTCCAACCATCCAATATTTACCTGTGGAGTCTGCAGCGGGATGAGGAGGAGGGGAAAGGGATTACAGGGGGGAAAGAATGAGTGTAATTGAGGTTTTGCATGTGGAGAAGGTGGGGGAAGGGTGTGAAAATGGAGGAAGGAACAAAAGATTTAGCTTTAATTTGGCTCGTTTGAATTGTATAATGCAAGAACTGTGAAATTAACCACATGAAATCCCCTTTTTTTGGCACCAACGCATGATTAATGAGTAAATCCATAATGAGAGTCCCTAAAAGAATACATGATTTAATCCTTTGTAAGCCTGCTGGAGGCCCCTCCACTCTCATTACACTGTAGTGGAGCTGGTCTATGGCTGGTCATTTCAGTGAGCGCGTCCTCTCTGGATTGAACGGAGACAGAAACTGACCTTGCAGGCTGTAGGCTCCATCTCTGAACTCCAGGGTGAAGTAGTCATAAGAGGAGCGGTTGGAGTCCAGCGTGCCCGTCACCTTCCTGCAACCAATGAAGCCATGCTCCCCACGCAGCACAATGATCGGGCGGTTAATCAGTTTCATGATGAACTCCTCAGTCTCACCTTGGGGCAGATAAAGGATGAAATATGTTTATTACAGTTAAACACCAAGAGAAACTTGTGGATTTTGGTTATTTATGTGTGCATCTTAAAAAAAAAAAAAAAAAAAAAAAAAGAACATAACCAAAGTGTTACAACGAAAAGGGCAGAGGTCAAAGGGAGTCCTGACAACTGCACAGAGCCATTTCAAAAAACATCTGAAGGTTTTAAATGCAGTGCATCAGGCACAATTTCAAAACACATCAACGCATGTGGTTTGATTTTTGCTGGCAAAATTTTTCTCATCTTTTGCACAGTTGGCAAAAACCATGTCAGTTGTGTTTTGACATTTTGCGGTGACAATGCAGGCTCCTCAGTAACTCGACTCAGGTTTTCTCAACATGTATCCAGTCACCTTGACCAGCTTTAAATACACACTCAATGAAAACAAGATTCCTACAAAGCTAAATCCCTATGGAGAAGACAGCTACGCTTGGCTGTTACGAAACAAACCCTCAGAAGCGTTGAAGCCTTTGAAGACCAGAAACAACTGAAACAGCCATGATTGAATCAGTTACTGTTCTGAAATTCCTGCCTGTCATGGTGAAAAGTAAATCAGTTGAACGGCCAAATCAACTAATCACACAGACCTGCAGAGTCCATGGTGGCTGCTAACTGGCCGTTTTTCTTGGCTGCAACATATTTCCCATTAGCAGCCCGGAGAGTCAGCCTCTTCCCACGCCACTCAGTGTCAAAGTAGCAATTAGCTGACCTGCGGATAGAGAAAGTGAAGGCGTGAGCAGTAAGGACAATTAAACTTACATGGCAACTAAGCATCCAGTCGCACCCTTGAACGAGTGTCAGGTGTAAACAGATATTCACATTTAGATCTCCTGTTGCTCTGAAAACTAAACCCTGTTATTTTATTGAGGGCTTAAGTCCTTGTTGGGTAACTGGATATGCAGGCTCAGGGTAAAGGGATAAACTTGTGCTCTTTGATTAATTTGAATCAAGTAGCCGTTTAAATCCTTTGCTTGGCAGTGAGGCGTTTTATTTTCTAGCGTAGCTTCAATCTTGATGGATCTAAACTAAATGTTTTCTTTGTTACTTTCCATGAGAGAAGCTCTGAAACATTCTCCACAATGTTTTCCTACAACCACATGACAAGACTTTTTAAATAACATTTTTGTGGTTTAATCTGTGAGGAGGGAACCGGGTCAAAGCTCAAGAATGTGAAGAAGGAATTTGGTGAACATCTTGCAAAGTGCTGTTTAGTGTCGACGACCCTTTCAGCTCCGTCTTATCTTAGAAAGAGGGTTGTGGGCTACCATGTTAACATAGTTCTTCCAACCTTACAGTGGAACAGGTTATTGCTGTGTTCTGTATCACACCTCTACAGTTTGAAAAAGCTGCAAGTGTGCAGTTATGAAGCAGTTTTGAGCATCAAACTTGTTACACCAAAAAAACAAAAAACAAAACAAAAAAAAAACAACCAACCAAAATTTTAAACAATGTCTTGCACAAATACAGGAAACGAGTATTATGCAATCACAACGTAACGATAACCAGAGTATTCTCATAACACTGCTTCTGCTTCTAACTCCTGGAACTGTCACCAGCCTCTCAAGGAAGTGATCCAGGAGCACAGGGTCAAAGGTCAAAAGGTCAGGGGTTAATAGTCAACACTAAGTGTAGAACCACTGCACATGAATTTGACTTATTCTTCACAGGTTGAGATTTCACACAAATGCACTTTATCTGCCACAACATGCTACAGCCATGACATGAAATTATTCACACTCCACGCACTCAATTCCTAAATCATGCTACAGCTCAAATTGCAGAACAGTATCAAATTTTCCATATTCTCTCTCACACACACACACACACACACACACAGTGCTGTGTTACATATATTAAACCCCCCTTACTTGGTGGAGGCGGTGCACTGCAGACCGCCATTAGCAGTGAGGGTCCAGTATTTCCCTGCAGCAGTTCGAAACGCACACTTCCTGTTTTCACGGCAAATCTCCACCTGGAACACTTCCTGGTCACTCTCCTCATCCTGATTGGCTGACAGATCCATACCTGGGTAGTTGGAGAGCAGAGGTTCATTTCAATGGCCACAGAAGACGACCTTGAAAAGCCCATTCACATGAAAATACCCACATGCATCATCTACTTGGGATCTCACACACACACACACACACACACACACACACACACACACACACACACACACACACACACACACACACACACACACACACACACACACACACACACACAAGTCGTGGCATGGATGGACCCATAAACACAGAGCTGAGAGAACAAGAAGAGAGATGGACTGTCTGCTAGGTAAATGGTTGCAGAGTAAGAGAGAGAGGCAGATGGTGAGAAAGAAAGATGTGTTTGAGGAAACAAACCAACTCATGCTCTCTATCCATCTCTGTTTTCATCTGTGACACCCTCCCCCTCCTCCATCTGATATTTTCCATGTTTCTTGCTCTCTTACAGCCTCGCTGACTCCACTGGTCACACTGAAGATATAGATGGAAAAGCCTAAAATAATAAATCTTTACTAAAAAACATCAAGTGTTTGATAGATAGCATGAGCCTATAAAGATGCACCTAATGTTCCAATGGTAATAGTGTTCCCACCACCTTAATTTGACAATTCTCCAGATTAACATTGTACTTCAATAATATTTCCAGTTTCATTTCTTGTATTTTTATTGTTGCAGCAGAATGAGAGGTACTGTATTTTTTGTCATTATTAAACATTCCTCTGCCTTGTCCAAACCTAGTGCCTACATTACCCACAATGCACACTTCAATTTGAAAAATGTTGATTCAATTCAATACAGTTGTATAGTTTTTACATTTTGGGTTTAGCAGTTTTTCTCAGTTAACCAATGGGCCTGGAGGAAATATTGACAATTGAGGTTTTTTTTTTAATACTTAAAAAGTCAAGCATACAGTTCAGCCCCTTTCAGTCCCTGCTTTTCCCTTCACACAATAATCCCATTACAGGCTGAACACTGTTTGTGACCAACAAAAGTAAAACACTTGGTTAATATAGACTGTTATATAGACTAAATAAGCCTATGTTGCCATTAAAAGTATTGCATAAGGTGTTAGTTGCTCAGGAAATTAGTGCTCATATTTTGTGCCTAGAAAAAAAAAAAAAAAAAAAAAAAAAAAAGGAACACATTTCTCCTCTCGAGTGCCCGCTAAAGTCATCTTGGGAACTCTGGCCTCTGCAGACAGATTGAGTTTCTGCAGAAATATGTGAGGAAATGTATGAGTACACACACACACACACACACACACACACACACACACACACACACACACACACACACACACACACACACACACACACACACACACACACACACACACACACACACACACGATTCAGGGGGGAAAATATAACCGACCGTAATGGGAACCACATGTTGGGGGTGGGTCAAAGAAGATAAAATGTAAGTGGCTGCAACAGATTAGAGTTTTAAGGAACACAGAGGAGAAAAAAAAAAAAAAAAAAAATCAAGGGGACAGGAGGGTTAGACTGAGCTCGACTGCATCATCACTCACATCGCTGAACTGTCCTCTAATCCTCGCTGCCTCCACTTCAGCCAACACATAGTCAGTACAGTAGCACAGTTAACACCATTTATTACTGTAGTGGAGTGGAGGGAGAATAAACATCTGCTGGAGACTTCTACCCACGAGGAGTTACTGACTCACCTACAGTGTGAATTGGCTCATCCCAAAAAGCAACTAAATCCAGGAAAATCTATGGCATTTAATCTATTCCACACGAGAATGATATGAAGGGAAGAGTGTTGCCAGTAAAGTCAATCTGGGACTAAAATATACAGATTATGAAAAGACCAAGAGCAATTTAGTTTTATTCTGATTATTCTTCAATTTTATGATGATTTTGACTTTTTTTCAGTTTTACAATAGCCAAGGCTGCATAAAAACAGCAGTTTCTGTTCCATTAATTCAAAAAAATAGTATAACATTCAAAAAAAACTGATCTGGTGCTGAGCTTCATCTGTCACAAGGTCTGAATACTTCTTGTTCTCAATAATGCATCTATACTCAACACTCAGCATTTCAAACTGCCAAATTTTAAAAATGCTGAATATGGAAGTGAGCTCAGTGTAAAAATATGAAGGAACTACAAAGCAAAAACATTTTCTGTGTTTATATTATAAAATACAAAAAGGTAGTAAATTTTACTATAAGAAAAAACACCAGAAATTTAACCCACTTTTCAGGCTGCACTGCAAAGCTGCGCAACACTGGTCACTTCACTTCTGAGATGGTTTGAGTAAATTATTCCAGAGAAATTTGAATTCATGCAAGTGAGATATTTAGGTGCTATCAAAGGGGTTTTCATGGTTGTGAATAACATTTACAAACCTGAACGTTTTGGAGGGAATGATACAGTATTTGGCTCGTTGCTCTGCTCTTCTGTTGCTGTAGAGAGTTTGTGTCATCTTTTCACACGTACACACACCTTGAAACTGGTCACAAGTGATCACAAGGACACAACAGTGGTGGGTACACAGACAAAGTAAAAATACAAGCGTGACAAGACAAAACACTCGTCCCGAGGCCTTTGGCCCTCCAGCTGTGACTCAGAGAGAGGCCAAGGCTGAATGTCATGTGTGGGATGACGTTCTGTGTGAGTTTATTTTATATCTAGATACCTCTATTCGCCTCAGTCTTGGAAGCTTACGGGCTGAACTTCAAAGTTACGAAGAGGGTCTAAACTCAGCATCCCACATCAGTAAGCCACACCAAAAGAAGTGACCACACATGCAGAGTTGTCCCAAACCACGATGAATGAAGGGCCAACAAACAAACTCATGCCCTTGAAAACAACCCCTCGATCTTTTTGCCCACCCCGCCCACCACATTCAGCCTGATGGCAGCAGGCACAGATTGTTGGCCTCACTTAGTGTGAGCCAGCACCAGAGGCCTGCTGTGAGCACACGCAATTGTATCAAATGCAATTGTGTGTCTGTGTTTGTGTGTGTGGCCCCTATTGTTCAGCAGGACTGACTGAGGAGGCGACCAGCTGGAGCACAAACAGCAAACCAGAACATTGGCCTTTGTTCAGATCCAAACACACACACACACAAGCCTACCAGCCAAGCACTGTCCTGACTGAAACACCACCGCTGGTATAGCATGCACAAACTAGAAAACAACCAAATACAAAACCAGAAACTTAAAAATTAGGTCAGATACAGCACTGAGCCTCAGGATGACCCACATGTTTTGTTAACTGATTCAAAGCCCATTTTTCTGCTTAATGTGTCACCAAAATCAACTGAAGTACAGTCAAACTGGGAGTTAAAGGGCATTAATGTGGAGACACACCCAGAGCAGAATGACGCACTGGAGACCAGCTGAAGACTAACCTATAATAAAGTAGACAAAGAAGAGCGGCTCCTTGCAGCCAACGTGAGGCAGCTCCTCTCGCACATCAACATACACAATTGGACACTGAAGACACACAAACATACTGTCTGTAGACACATCAGAGACATCAGCATGGACGCTGTCACAACCAGTAAATAATACCAATGATGCATTAATTGATAGCTTTGGTTCCACTTTTTCATTTTGGTGAGCCCTGCAGGATCTCTCTCTCTCTCTCTCTCTCTCTCTCTCTCTCTCTCTCTCTCTCTCTCTCTCTCTCTCTCTCTCTCTCTCTCTCTCTCTCTCTCTCTCACACACTCTCTCTCTCTCTCTCTCACACACACTCTCTCTCACACACTCTCTCTCTCTCTCTCTCTCACACACACTCTCTCTCTCACACACACTCTCTCTCTCACACACACACACACACACACACACACACCAAGGTCGGAGCTGTACGTCTCATTTCCTGCCAGTGGGGGGGATGAAGGACACAGAAAAGGGTGTCAGGGCTGAATCATAGCCAGACAACAACATGGAGCCACATTTTGTCTGCTTTTGTGTCCAACATAAGATGTACAACTAGATTGTAATTCTGATTTGACATGACTGATTTTCAACCTTTATTTCTTTTTTTTCTTTTTTTCTTTTTTTTTTTAAACAGTCAGCACAAAAAAAAAAAAATATCAGGCCAACCACAACCAGAGAGGCAGTTTGAGTTGAGTTACCAATTACAATCCAATGTTTCCACACGTGATATTCTAATTTTATCCTTATCCTATTCTAATTCCATATCCATATGCTAAATATAATGCTTGTTAGCTTAGCATAAAGACTGAAAACAGGGAAAACAGCTGGCCTGGTTCTGTGTAAAGGTAACAAGGTTAGCCTTAAAAAGGTGACTAATCAAAGTAAAGCTTGTCTTTAACTACACAAAAATCCTAATGTAGGAACAATGTATTGTGCATTTTAGAGGTTTTTCCTGTTAGACCATTTTTGTTAATGACCCTCTACACAGCAAAACCTCAAGAAGTCTGTGTTAATGGTCAGAAGCAGTGCAGCACACAAGCCCAAGTAAAACCCCAGTTAATGCTGTTACAGAGGGAGAGCATGCAGCCATTCCCATCCATTTCAAGTCTTTATGCTAAGCGAAGCTAACACCTGTAGCTTTATACTGAAAGGACAGTTATGAAAGTGGATTCAATTTTCTCATTTAAACTAATTACAAAAATTTACATTGAAAATCAAATGTGTAAATGTTTGCTCAAGGCTTTTCAGAGTTGATTGGCATTAAGAACATTTTTGTGAAGCTTGGTCATGTTTTATACAACTTGCAGGAAGCTTCATGCCTTCAAACCAAGTCTTATAAATCCCATTTTTAATAAAAACCAGAGGCTTAGTCACAGGAGAGAAGCCAGAGCCAGAGAACACTGAAGGGCTCACTGCCATATTGTCAGATGCTAACAGAAATGTTTGGAAATCAGCTGAGTAATTTTCCAACATAAACACAACCTGGTCCCAACAAGAATCACACTCCAAATAAACAAATAAGCTACAGAAAAGAACAATTACACCTGCACTATTCACATCTCCACTACAGGCACCTTGCCATGGAGTCACGACAGCATCAGCTAAGAAGAGCAGTCAGCACGTGGTGGTCACAGCAGGAGCCAACAGGATGTGATGGGCTCTCATCCATTTAGCTGAGGACAAACTGATAGCCAGGCTTCACTCACACATCCACCACAATTTAGGAGCAGAACAGGCCACATAATGGGCCACTGAGCTCCCGGCAAACTGACTGATAATAGCGTCTCAGTTCATGTGAGAGGTCATTTAACAGTCTCTCAGTGAACAGGGATGAGGAGAGTGGATCTTTTGAGCAGAAGCAAACTGCAACATCAGGTCAAATTAGTAAGAAACAGAAGGATTGCCCTGATTTAATCTCATTTGTCAGATGGAAGATTAAACTCATGTCTGGTGACTTACTAAATGAAAAAACCGATACATTTCAAACATTAAGTATATACTAACTTTCATGAAATTAAACAGATTGGCCATTAAGTCAGAGTATCCCATTCCAAGCAACTAGGTCCAATGAAAAGAAAAATAAATAAATAAATAAAAAACTAAACTCCCTGGTGAAGCTTTTTCAGTTAATGTTCAGGAATCAGAAAAGTTCGAAAGCAATAAAAACAGATGTTGCTGAAAGAACTAATGGCAGTGCAAAGCTAAAAGTGTCTGGCAAAAATCAAAGTTAGTGCTCAAAAAATAAAAAAAATTCCTTGTGAGTTCCTTGAAACTAGCTAAATGTAATGAGCTTTTAACATTAGAGGCACTTTTGTCTTGTTTTCAATATTAACCTCAATGTAGGCCAGCGTAACCCACAAGAGGTGGCTTCATAGAGGCCATTAGGATGGCCTTAAAGTATAAAATTGTAGCACATTTTTTTTGGAGTTCTGGCAATGATCCCCATCTTTTCAGGTAATATTTTATAACCCATCCCCATTGATGAGATGAGGGGATGCACGAATCCATAGCTGCAGCCACCACCAGTTAAAAAAAAAAAACAAAAAAAAAACAGTGCAGTCAAACCAACCCAGAAAGTTATTTTGCATCTCTAAAATAAACTTGAAGAGAAAATGAACCAATAATTATGAAGGACGAAAAGTAAAAAATGTACTTTATTTTTTCATACTACTCTTGCTTAAAGTAAAAATGTAAACACCTAAACTGCATTTAAAGTGTCCAAATACACAAATTTAATCAACAATTAAAAGGAGGGACACAATCAGGCGTTTTCTTTGGGCAGCACAGCTTCCAGACTGATCCATTTGAGTTTGCACACGTCAAAAACCTTCCTTCAGGCTGCTAATGGAAGCCAGCCGACTTCAACCACCATCTTGGCTCATGTCCTCCCAGGCAAATACCCCTTGTTGAGAGACGCTACAAGCATCTGTCAGGTTCAAAAACATCTGGAATTGGTTTAATTCCACTCAAAATTTAATCCACATCACAATAATCCAGTTGTTGGTGGATCTTCTTCAGAAGATTTAGAGTTCCTCATTATGGACAGATTTGAGCTGGGGGTTATGCAGACAGTGCAGGGAGGACCATGGGGTCATCATCCCCATGAGAGCATCCAACCTACTCTACAGACCTTGAGAAAGTGATTAGAGCAGTAACAGGAGCTCTGTTGCTCAGATGCAACTTTTTTACCCATAAAAAATTGCAACTCTATAAAAACAAGGTATAATTTGATTTACTAGTCTGATTCCTATGGTTAAAATCTACAATATAAAACTTACTGCCATGAAAAATAAGATGGTACCATCATCTTAGTTGACTCAGATGAGTCAAACTAAATGTCACTGAATGAATGTAACCAGAGATTATTTTTTTATAGTGACATTGACACCAAAACACTCGCAAAGAGTTGCCCTGGGAGTTTTCCCCCACTACTAGCATTTGTACAAGTGGGTCCCTGTCGTATTCGTGTCATGCTCACAACAGCAGAGTAATGGGATGTGCTGTCTTGGTTTTGTGCTCTACAGTTGCGGCAACAACGAGCTCAGAGAGGCAGCGCTGTTCCAACAAAAGGACAAAAGATCACAAGCTAGTGAACATGGTTGTAAATAATATTCAACTTAGACATTTATTTTAAAGACAATTTAGCTTGGCAAATGGTTCCAAGGGAGAGACATTTATTCTACATGTTCAAATGTCAAATAGATAGTGATTGGTGTGACTGGTGGGAAACTCAATGTAAACAGTGCTCAATATTTGTTTACCAAAAAACAACCCACAGAGCACCTTTAATCAGTAACATGATGGCCAATGGTCCTACAGAGTAATACACAACACCAACACCTTTCTTGCTTATTAGATCCATGCAGCTTTACCTCTGACCCCACATGTTGACACAGTTCACTAAAGGGGCTCTTATCGTTATAAAATAAAGCATTTCCACATTTAACATTAGTTGAATTAAGGTAACATGATGGAGAATGAGCAGCTGCATTGCTACTTTGGGAGAAGTTAAGGCAGAAACTAATTATTCCATTTAAGATGCTAGAACACCTTTCTAATGGGACTTTTTATTTGTCTGTACAGAAGTAAATGCTAAATGCATTATTTTACTCTATGTAGTGATACATGGTGTAAGTGTTTAATAATTAAGTTTGTGTGAGCAAGAAGCTGCTTTAACTGAACCGCATTCTGTGATACAAAGCCATAACCTCATTAAGAAAAACGGAATAGGCAGCAATGCGTTTGTTACGCGGAGATTAGAAACATTTAATTTGTGCTCTCATACATGTCATCTAATATAATCTTAATGCATTTGTTTAAAACTGCCAGCTTTTCAAAAATGTCTCCATGTCATGAATGTTTTTATGCAACAGCCACCTTAAAACTGTCCTCCATTTTGTGTCAAAGACTGAGCAGCACTTTGAGAGGGGAAGGACAGAAAAATGGACAAATATAGTAGCTAAACAAAGCAAACTGTACCAGGTTATGGAGGGGAGGTGAGAAGAAAATCCAAGGATGGGTAAATCCCAGTATCATCCAATATGGCACAGTGCCATAGTCTTACCTTTGATTCATGCTCACTCAGACCTCAATTTTAATTCACTTCAGTATCTTTCATGGTAAAAATTCAAGGGTGTTTAGAAAATTACAGCCTTTCATTTGGACACCTATCAATTGCTCAGCATGAGGGATGCCACTGGTAATGACCTCATACTCGGCAGCCTAGGCTGAAGGCCGGCATTGCAGGGAGCAGTGGGGGAGGAGGCTGAGTGACTAAAGGGAGAGTGGGGGAGAGGAAGGGATAAGGAAATGGTGAGAAATGTTGAAAAGAAGAAGGGATGAACAATGAGAGAGGAGGTGAAAGGAAGTGACAGGGAGGAAGAAGTGGAAAAATTTAAGCAGGGGTGGGGATAGAAAGGAAGGAAGAAGGCAAGAGGGACAAGCTTGTATCTCTGCCCACTTGAACAGCTGAAAACCCAGACACACATGGACGGAATCCTCTCTCTCTCACACACACACACACACACACACACACACACACACACAATAACAAAAGGTAGAAATAATCACATCAGGCATGGGTTTGCCTGGAGAGGGCTACAACTAATTATTGATACAAAAGAAAAAAAACCAAGAAGAGGCCTGAATCTGTCTGAACTGCTTTCAAACCCTCAAAAGGCCCAAACCTCAGTTTTGCAACCATGTGATTATAGAGCTACAGGAAAAAAGGGGTTTTAGTTTTGGATTGCAAGTTCATCCGGGCCTGTGATTAAAATTAAGATGACTCAGTTTCTGTTCAATGCAACCATGGTGTCAATGGCGATGGCTCATGTCTCCCATTTTAAATGAAGGTTCTGCCCAGTCAGAGCACCAGTGTTTGTTCTGTGTGAGGTGAATATTATTCTCTCATTTCATGTAGTGGTGACAATAGTTTTGCTGTCTTGTTGCCTCCATGCATTTGTTCTGCCTTTTGCCAGTTCAGGCTCTTGCCAGTTTAAAGCCATTTTACATTTGAATGCTGGCACGCGTGTACATGGAGCTGTGTGTGTTAATGGGGTTCAGGACTGAGTTTGGCCCTGTTCAAGGTAGTTGTCTGTAAAACTCATTAGGAAGACATCAGGTCATGTGGGTGTTACTAAGTTATCAGCTCTTATGTTTACATGAGTGTAGAGGGGTGAGTTGGGGCAGACATCTTCATCCTGTGATGATGATGAGCCTCTGTGACCCACATGTGACAGGCCTTCAGTTTGATGGACTCTGGGAAAACAAGCCATTGTTCAGTATGTACAAACACATGAAGGCCTGTTGTGTGTAAATATATAGGCCATCACTGTCCTGGCTGTGAGTGTGTGTGTGATTGTCTGTGTGTTGCGGGGGAGACATTCCATCACTTTAACCCTCACTTCACCAAGGGATGAGACACCAACACCAACACTTTTGACCCCCGCACCCACCTTGCCGGGTGGAGACGTTCCTCTCGTTGGCCGCGGTGAGCACGACCTGAGGGTGACTCTGCTCCAGCACGAACAGCTCGTCCTTGCCCACGCGCGCGCTCTTGCCGGACTTCATGGTCCCGGAGGGCCCGGAGGGAGCCAGGTACCTGCCGCTACAGTCCCTGAAGGCCACCTTACCGGAGCGGAACTCCAGCGTGTATCCTGTGCTCTTGTCCGTGGTGGCAACCAGCGCGCCGTCGTTCCTGAGGAACCGGTTGTCGGAGGTCTGCAGGTGGTAGCGCTGCTCGCGGAACACCAGCGTGATCATGGAGTCCACCCCCCACGGGACGTCCCGGTCGATGGCGATCTCGTCCACCTTGTCGCTCAGGTGCGCGTACCGCTTGCGCGTCAAGCTGAAGATGTTCACCTGCGGATGCATGGCGATGTGCACGCTCCATTTCTCCGCCACAGAGGCGGTCTGGGCGAAGCAGATGATCCGGTCCTCGGTGCCACCCAGGTAGCGGCCGTGCGGTTCGGACTGCAGGGACCAGCGGCCGTCATCATGGGCGGTGATGATGAACCGGCACTCGGGGCCCGGGGTCTCGCTGTCTCCGGTCACGTTGCCGTCCTTATCGGCGGCGATGTACCGGCCCAGATGGGACTTAAGGAGGAACACGTTTCCGCTGGAGTCGTCGCCGCTCTGCTCCAGAGTCCAGATCTGCTTCTTCTTCATGCTCGTGGCGGAGGCGTTGATTTTGAAGCCGAAGGTCTCCGCCGTCAGGTATTTGTTCCCGCAGTTGATGAGGCCGAACTGGATCTGCAGCATATCGCTGGTTCCGTTAGACGCGCCGTTAGTGGTCATGGTCGGTATGGATGACCGGGCCGGTTCTGTGAGAGCCTGGGGGGGTGGGGGGTGGTTCTGCCAGTGACTGAGCTCGCGGCTGAAAGGGTGTGATGCTGTGCTGCCTCGCGTGCTTCTCTTTGTTTGGGGAGTGTGTGTATGTGTGTGTGTGGCTGAGTGGGAGTCTGTGAGCGCGCGCCGCTGGTTCTCTGTGCTCTGCCTGTCTCAGCAGCGCGATCCCGCTGCCACAGCTGCAGCCTATATAACCATCAGTGACGCTACAGGCCACGCCCCCTCAGATGGACAGAGATGTGGGAGTTGTAGTGAAATTACAGACAGAACCGGGCCTAACTTGGACCAATCGAGCTGACTCGGACTGAGAGGGGACAAACAGTGTGTGAGCAGAAATTTGAAGAAGACCTGCCGCAAGATCAGGAGGGAGACAGTTGAAGAGCCCCCTGGACCCCGAGGGACATTTAGGGAATCAGTTTTTTGTGTATGTCCACATCATATCACTCTCAGATCTGTGTCTCGGATTCACTGATCAGATGGACTCAGCATTCAAATCATGAGAACGGGTTGTGTTCGTTCAGATACAAAGCTCCATTCATTGCCTGAGCACATCAGAGGGCAGGAAAGGCCCCGTAAACAAAGAGGCCAAACAGATCATGGTGGCAGCTCCTCAGTCACTGCACAATCATGAATATGCACCAAACACACACATGCAGATATGTATATCTAAGTGTGGATCTATTTGTCTTTGTTTTTGATCAAAAGACACATGCAAAGGTCAAAGCTGAGTAGCTTGTGGCTTCATTTCCCTCCCAGTGTCATGACAGGAGTGTTGTTGATGCAGCTGAGCTGTCCCTGTGCCTTAGGCAAAGTGATGGATGGACCTGGGAGCTGTTTTTCCCTACATCTCTTTTACAAACCACATATTAGTTTGGCTCTGTCACTATGCCAAGAACTCTTTAAGACCTCAGCCTCAAACTTCAGTTGAACACATTTAAGTTACAGAACAGGCTTTAGCAAGTATCCATCCATAATGCAGAAGCACCCTTAAGCAAAGCATTAAAGCATGGTGAGCTCTGACCTTTGGCCTTTCTAGTTATATGAGTGAATGTAGACAGACTGAAGATCAAAATGTATTTTATTGTTATTCTGAGCATTTGACATTTTTACATTTGTTCAATCTGGTAGAGTAACGAGGATTTGAGAAGGGAAATTAATTGTTGTTGTGTCATACATACAACCACGATAGTAATAGAAAGTAGATATGGACTGCATACATTATCACTACACTATAATAAAGAACACAAATAATAGAAAACCATCTTCACAGTTAATTAGCCATTCATTGGAAAATTATAAATTAAGACTGAGGAAATGAGAGTAAGTGTTTTTTTCAGACTTTTGAGATAAAGTGAGAATGTTCAAAAGCAACAAAGGCAATAATATGGACAGCAGAATATTTCAGTTTTGTCAAGACACTTAAAAAAAATTGTTAAGTAAAACATAAAAGAAACCATGCCATTACCAGTGTTAAGGGGGCAGTACGGCAGCATAGTGGTCAGCACTGTTGCCTCACAACAAGAAGGTCGTGGGTTCGGTTCCTTTCTGTGTGGAATTTGCATGTTCTCTTTGCATGGGTACTCTGGTTTCCTCCCACCATCCAAAGACATGCATGTCTAGGTTAACTGATTCTAAATTGTCCATAGGTCTGAATGTGAGTGTGAGTGGTCATTGGTCTCTGTCTGTGTCTGTGTGTTGGCCCTGTGATGGACTGGCAACCTGTCCAGGGTGACCCCACCCTCACCCAGAGTGAGCTGGGATTGGCTCCAGCACCCCCCATGACCTGGAAACAGATAAACAGTACAAGATGGCCAGAATAAGAATGTGTCATAGCCTCTGCCTGCTGGTATGTGTGTGTGTAACCCTTTTTGTAGGTGTGTGCAGGATTGAGGCCAGGTGTGCAGGAGTCAGGTCCCACTCCCCTCAGCTGCAACTCATCCCTAATCACCAGGGTTCCATTTATACCCTGCTCTAACGCAACATGTGCAGTCCTGATCTCCATTTTTGCCTTCGTTACAAGCTGTTTTCCTTGGCCTGACTTCTCCTACCTGCCCTCCTGTGATCTCTGCCTGGACCATGCTCCCCATCAATCCTGCTCCCGATCACTGCTGCTCAGCCTGCCTCCGTATCCAGTCCCTCCTTGTTCATACTTCCCTTTCCCCCTCCACAATATACTCTAAACTGCACATTTGTGTGTGAGTGTGGTTCTGGGTCACAGCAGTATCTCAGAATTCATCCTGGTCGGTTTGCAAATGGAAAGTAATCTGACCCCAGAGAATAATCTAATTGCTGGTAATCTTCCCCTGACCCTCCCTCTCTCTCCGCAGCAGTCTGGGTGAGCCTAACGTTCAAACAAATCAAATGTCAGTGTAATTTCAGCTCCTGGATCACAGTCTAATGAAATCACCAGACTGATTCAGATTTTTTTGCCTGCACATGTTTTGCAATGTTTCATTTTAATATCTTAACCTGTAAAAAGAGTAGGAGTAGCATTGCACATGTAGCTGCTCCCTGCAGTAGAGATATAACCCCAAGCCTTTGTGATCAAACAGCTTCCTCTAGTTGAATTATTTAATATAGAAAAATATTTAAGAGAAAATGACACTTTCAACCCGCAAGTCCACATAAACCGTAAATGTTCCTTTGGTACAGTGAGGCTGTCTTCACTTGGCCTGATATTTAGGTTATATGACATACATACATAACAAGAGCTGCTAATATCAAAGATATATGCACACCTGCTTTGTTTGAAACATTAATGTAATAAAAGGACACACTCATGTTTTAGGATTCTTACCGTTTTTTGAGATGAGGTCTCTTTGCCTATGTCTTTGCCTTTGTCTATGTCTCTTTGTGTGCAAAAAAGCACGCAAAGAGACATACAGTTGAACCAAAAGCCCAAAAGATGTATAACATCAATGTTACATTTTATTTATCATTTTTATTTTGGAAGAAAAGAGCACAGGCTGTAAAATTTTAATATTGTTGTTGTTGGAGGAGCTGCTGCAGCTATTATACTATGCCACATCAAACAGAGGATAGAGCAAACTCATCTGGTTGATTTTTTTTTTTTTTTATGTAAATATCTTGGAAATGTACCTCCTTTTAAAACCAAAGCTTTAGTTTTGGTGCTGAATAAAGAAACATGATGCAATATTCATACAGAGCCAGGCGAGCAGGATCGCTCTTTCTTTATGCTAAGATAATGTACGCTAACCTGCTGCAGACTTCGTGTTGAACAAAAAAGTCTTCTTGTCTAAGTCTTCATACCATAAATAAATACCTAAAAGTCTAACTACTTCCTTGAATAAATTGCTAAAGGCATCCAGCTTAGAGACAGTGGTCAATGTCTGTGTAGCAGACCTTAATATGATCTGACCACATACAGTCTGATCTGATCAACAGCGCGGGTATAGCAGCATTTACAAGCTCTCGCTCATAAGTGCAAATCTCCATATCTTTGTATGCCAACTACGGCAGATTCAGATGAATAATTGATTCAGATTCTTTTTTCTGACGAACAGACAGTGGTCAATCCTCACAGTTTGAGGTTAGGTAATGACATCCTCATCATCAATGTCCTCATGACGATCATCTGACAGTTTGTTTCAAACATGGTCACATTTAGGAGGATAAATGAGCAGGAGTCTGATAAGTGTCAGAGCGAGATGACTGATTTATTTAGTAGCGTTGTCTTCACATGGAAAACAAAGATATATACAGTGCTGCACTTCATTATAAATATCAGTTATCACGTGGCACAGATCGTGAAGGCTGTTTCCAATAACAGTGTTGGTTGCATGAGGATTTAAACAATGTGCACTGACATCAGAATCCCAGCTTCTTTTTATTTAGTTTTAACTAACTTGATTGCCGAGCTTTGGCAGATCTGAGGTATCCATTTTTTTCTGGGCCCATTGCTCACTATCCATGTTGTAACTGAAATGCTTTGTCACAAGTTTCTGATTTGTGAATAGTATTGATGTCTTCACATCGTAATTATATTGAATTCACAATCATTTCCAACTTGACTCTCCCTTAAAGAAGAGGAGCCTGGAGGAATAGCAAATACATAATATAAGATACACACCTCATGATAGCCATGCAGTTTGACATAATTAAACACACATTTGAAGTATTAATATGAAGGACATTCTTGCCTCTTTTGCCTCCTCCAAGTTGGAATGACTTTGATTGTAGATTATAACTGTCTTCAGTTCAGCAGGTGATTGATCTGTTATAGAACTATTGTTCACAGCACTCCTCAGACACGGTAATCAGAACAAATGTGCAACTGATCTCTCAGGCAGATGTGAGAAAATCTGCAGCTAAAAGATGCTCAGTTCAATTTGAAAATCTAGTTTGGAAGAGGTGTACACACGTACTTAATTTCTGTGCTCACACAGGCCTAGCTTTGTGTGTGTATGTGTGTGTTTGTGTTTGTGTAGGTACATTTTCTTTCACTCTTTATCCATCTTTCACTCCAGATGGTTGCCTTTATTGTTGCTAATGTAAGTTAATTTGTGATATGGAGGGAGACGCTCAGTCATGCCAAGCACACGTGAATAAAAACACACCGCCACACACACAGACAGGCAGACACCTTCTATCTCTCTCTCGCTCATTCTCAGTCTCTCTCTCTGGTTTTGACCCAGATATGTGATTAAATTGATGTGATTAACATATATTGGTGGTTACACTACACTTCATCCAAACACAAACCAACACACAAACACAGGCCACTTGGGAGATCTCACCCCAGGAGTCTCTTAGGGAAGTGGGGAGGGACAGAGAGGGAAACTATCTTTGTTCTCAAGTCAAGCTTTAAGAGGGGTTGTTACGGAGACCAGGCTCAAATCTGTCGGTTGATGAAGGGCAGGCTGTCTGCTGCAGTGAGCGCGTGCACACACAAGCACACACTGACACACTGACACACTTGCTACACTCCCAACACTGCAGCACTGCGTCAGCAGATGCACAGCTAACCAATCAATGGCTTTTTTTAATACACACCTCTGAGCCAAAACCAATCACAAAGTCTTTGTCACCCCTGCATTATAACATCCACCAACCAGGGAACATCTTTCCAGATGTGTCTGGAGAACGTGGCCAACCAGAGGCCTGTATGGGAGAAGTTATTATTGAAATGGAATCTTTTCAAAGGTGTCTGAGTCTGATTAATTTCATTGTAACAAATTATTTCATTCTCAGTTATTCTTGCAGCTTTAAGTGAATTTTGATGTAAATGTAACAAGATGCATGTGTGAAAGAAAGACAGTGAGATGGTTGTTGACCTGTCTTTACTGTGTCAGTCGTTTCTATTTGGAGTCCAATGTACAGAAACAATATTGTGGGGTGTTCAGATGCAGGCGCTTTGGCTGGTTCCGGCTGGAGATACACCTCAGAATGATTACGAAAAACATGTGTGATCTATGAGATATCTGCCAATCTCCCATATTGACCTATATTTTACTACCAACAATGGGCAGCTAAATGGATGCAACTCGATCTGCAGTGGCTGAGCTCAGCGAGTCTTTCAGATGAGATGGTTCAGTATGTGAGTGAGGTCATCAGACATTATGTCCCACTTTGGTCATGCAATAAATCACATGAATCTCTGTCATGAATACATTTCCATTAAAGCATGAAATTCAAACTATGTTCATTGTCATTTTCGTAATGGTACGTGTCCTAAGAGACCCCTCCCCATCCTGGTTCTCCTCCTTTTTTCTGGTTAGTTGAGTACTTTATTAAAGGGTGGATTGTATGGCACTTTGTGGGTACATTCCTGGGCCTCAGAAGATGAACCTTACTGATATAGGGGTCCTTTTATTGTTCGTCCAGTTTGTACCTGAGGTGGATATTTGTGGCTTTGAGTGAAATGTCTCAAAAACCATTGGCTTGAGGTTGAACTGCAATCATTTTGGTCATCCCTTATCTTTCCATCCAATGCCATCCTGAGGGCAACACTAAATTTTATTGAACAACTTAAGATCAAATTCCTCTAAAATGTACTTCATCTCTGAGTTCCAGTCATCCTAATCTGTACTGACTGACTGAAATGAGATGGTCAACATGGTAAATATAAACCAGCCACCATGTAAGCATGGTCATTATAAGCAGACTGGGGCTATTTTATCCAGCCAAAGCACCAGTGTGCAGAGCTAGAGCCTTGTAGAACTGCCAGTGGCCACTCCTTACTAGGAATTACTATGAGCTTTATCTACTAAATAAAGGGGACGTATTAATCCACCTTATTATTATATTAAATCTTATTATCTTAATAACATGGATACTGATGATGTTTCTTAGTGGGCAGAGGGAAGTGCAACTGCTATGAAAACATTTTTCAAACTAGCACCAACATATTGCAGAAAGTGTGAATTAAGTGTGTGAGCTGTGAGTGCTGGTGTCTCTTGCAGTCATTAAGGAATGTGTGTGTTTGCCTGTGAGTGTGTGTGCGCACAGCTGCAGCCCAACCAATGGCCTCCACCCCACCAACAAAGAGCTGGAAGCTGGAGCCACTCGGGAAACACCCCCCCCCCCCACACACACACACACACACACACACAGCAGTTGGGTCAAAGGGCAGTAGTGTTTATGTGTGTGTGTGTGTGTGTGTGCGCTTTGGGGGTACCTCCAGTTTCTCCACCCTCATATTGTCATGGTAACAGCAAAGCAGTTGAGCCAAGATCAGCAGAGCAGTTCTTTAGCTTCTCCCTCTGTTTAACACATTATGAAGTGTGTATGATCATATGTGTGTAGCTCTGTGTGCATGTGTATGTGTGTGTGTGTCTGAGACTCAAAGATATAGGTCAGTCGAGAGAGACAGAGTAATGAGGCATGAGCCAGCACTGCAGGGTGTGTGCATGTTTTTACGTTGGTATGTGGCGTGTGTGTCTGTGTATGGGGTGTGTGTGTGTGTGTGATAGCATAACAGTCAGCTTTGTGTGCAGCTGTCGCATCATCTCATCTCATTTTCTCCTCCCCATCCCCCACAGCTGACACACTGACTTTTGTAGAAGATGAAATGATGATATGCTTCTCAAGGTCATGAGAATCCACCACACTGTCTTTTTGTCTTTTGCCTGTACGTGTACTTGTGTGTGTGTGTGCACACTTGAATTGACTGAGTGAGCTAATTGGCACCTACTGCACTGACTACAGGGAAACTTGATCAGGACGCCACTAAAAATACCTCTTCCTGTCTCTCAGCAAGGGTCTGTGACATCACATCCTGCTCTCATGAATGAACAGTGTTTCTACGGTAAGTAGCCTGAATATCCCTCCTTCCTGGCTGATTTCCTTTCTGTTCTTAACACCACGGACCACATCTTTGATCCTTGTGGCAGTAAACAGCTGCTGTGTAAAACTTTAAATTCTCTCCATCCAAAAATGGAGAGAATTCCCTTTGCCTGTCTGGTGTTTGGTGATTGGCAGATTGTGTGCATTGAAGTTTTAAAGTTGTTGTAAACTGAGCCAACAAACACAATAAAACTGGGGATTATAAAATTAAACCAATCATCTGAAAGACAATAAAACTACCCCCCGACTCTCCACTTTCCCTCGGCTGTTCACAGAGGAAACACCTTCACATATTACAGATATATAGAAATATATATATGTACAGATCTTATACTCATTTGGCACATTGTTCCCATAAAAATATTCACAAGAGCAGTTTTTGTTGCACACTGTTGTGTTGCCAAAAAGCACACAATCATTTTCTGATCACAACATCAAGTTTTGATAATCTTCGAACTTTAAATTCTTGAGAGATTTCAGCTACCTGTTCAGTGGTTGTATGAACTCTGTATGCACAGTTACAACAGCCTGCCAACAATATCTTTTGGCAGATCATGGCTTTAATGCACCAGGTTGTATCCAGCAACATTACAGCTGCACCTTGCATGTTGCTACGGGGTTAGTGATATATTTAACTACATCTAACTATATTTTAGTTTAAATTACATTATATAGAATGATATGACATGACATTAGTTTATACATAATAATCAATAGAATTACTTATGACTAATATCATTTATACTGTACCTATAACATCTACATTTGTATCATTTATATTTACTCTCACTGATGTCACAGTTTCCACAGATTTCTGTCATTTTTTGCCCATTTTATATGTGTTCTAGTGTAATGTATATATTATACAATAATTTTGATGTATTTTTCCTAGTTTGTTTTTAATTGTTTGATTGTTTGATGATTTAAATTATACATGAGATATGTATTTCATTTTTTTGACAATAGTGTGTGTGTGTGTGTGTGTGTGTGTCAGGCCTCCTTCTTCAGTCCCTCTCTCAGTCTGAAGGAGCTCTATTGCTCCACCCACTGGCAGCTGCAGCAAACTACAGAAGTCACAGCCTCCACCTACTTATGAATCAATTTCACGGTCACACCCACAGAGCTGCACTGAGAGCACATGTGTATCCACAAGGAACTGACACACACACACACACACACACACACACACACACACACACACAGAGGGTACATTTGTGTGAGCTGGCAGGTGTTCCTGGTCAGTGCCACTGCTTTCCTGTTGTATCCCCTGGGTTCCCCTCTTCCTTTCCCTTTGACCCCCACCCCTCTTTCTTTCTCTATCTATCTATCTATCTATCTATCTATCTATCTATCTATCTATCTATCTATCACTTGTCTCTCAGAAGCTTTTCATCTCTTTCTCTTCATGTGCAATAAGGGATTTTATGCTAATCATATGCCCTTGCAACAAAGACCCCCCTTTACAGAGCCTCTCTGGACACACACACACACACACACCAGCTGTTCTCTGCTGGCTTCTTATTACACAGATCTCTGGTTCTTTTTGTTTTACGCACACACACACACACACACACACACACACACACACAAAAACACAAATTTTTTTCAAGGAAAGCAAGAATGAACACAGACTCAAGTGCCAAGTGAGCTCAGCATGACTTTTTGTAAAGATGAGGGCTGACATGACACGGACTTGTAAGATTTGACTGATTTGACTGTAATTTATTTATTTATTTATCTTTCCTCCGTGGTTTCAATCTCCTGATGTGAATAATTGATGATGGGGAATTGATAATGGAAGAGAGCATGAGTGTGACACACACACACAGGGGTATCGTCAACATCTGGCACAGATGGTTATTTTACGCACACACCCACTGGTCAGCCATATTTGTGGGCCAAGCCAGGGGCCCAATGGCTTCAGCATGACAGTACCACACATAGAGGACAAGGTAAGCCTTTACAAGTAAACTGTTTACCTTTGACCTTTAATGTATGTTTAATAAGCTTTAATGTGCTCTTTATTTATCCTCTCATCAATCAGCCCCTTCTACTAAATGTCCAGTGTGTTGGCAACTGATAAGGGATTTCTGTAAAATTTTCTCTTTAAATATGATATAAACTGTAGTTTTCCACTAAAAAAGAAACTAAAACCAACAAAACTGGCAAAACCTGACATAGAGATCACTGAGTGTTCCAAAAAGTGGCTGTTCCTGCTGTTTGCTGTTGGAATTGCCCAGGGATAGGCTTCAGGACCAACAGCAGGTGTAGAGACCTGGAGGAAAACTATTTATTATATGTTTATGTATGATATAATATAACCCAAATCTCTGCCCTACATTCCATAGAATTTCCGGGGTGTTGTACCAGTGTAGTAGACATAAAGGAGGTGTAGGCTTTAAGTTCTCTGGAGCTGAACACAAGTATTAATATTTGATGCTGTTTATGCCTGTTTTTACAGATAATAACCTTCTCAATAAAGGCTTTTGACCCTTAATTATTTCAGAGTTACAAAACTGCAGCCAAAATGAAAATGTACATAAAGTCCCCTGACACAAAGTGAAACATTCAGGGGAAGGATGTTGTCTGGGGAATTTTCCCAGTTTAAGTTTTACTTTTAATCATTTATGCAAACAGCATTCCCCCTTCACTCCCTTTCCATATTTTATTTCGGTAAAGACACAATTGTGTTCTTCAGGATTTACCGCCACATGTCTGAACAGGACATTTACTGCACTTTAATGCCAGTCAGCTCGATGATACCAGTTTATACATGATGTGATATCTTGTGAAATTAGGTCACTGTAAAAAGGGTGAATTAAAGCCAAGACCCACAGACACTCAATATGTTCCTCTCCCCCTCAAACACAATGTGGTCTCTGCTCTTAAAACACACACACAGACAAATGAACCACAGATACAAGCAAATTCTTCTACATGGAAAAAAAAACAATGTGACCCAGTTATCCGTACGTTACCAAAGAAACTTAGGAAAACAAGACAGAATTGGGTCTGCTGCTTACTTGTCACCCACTTTCTGTTCTCTCCCTCTCCCTCTTTCAAGCACACACACACACACATACATAGAAAGTCTCTCAGGGTGTCTCCTATCCCTTATGTAACAGCTTGGTAGTATGTTCCAGGTTATCAGCTTACAATCAGATGTGCCAAGAAAGGCATAGTTCCCCCTCTCTCAGTTCCCCATCTATCTGTCTTCTCCCTCATCTTCCGCTTCATCTTCTCACTCTATTATCTGATCAGCCGTTTGTTGCACAGGGGAGTGTGTGAAACAGCAGGGTGGACAGTGGAGGGATGGCTCAAATAAACAGACTTTGTACAGCTAGAGAAAGAAAACTGACTGGAGGAAGGGAAGTGGACGGAAGGCTGAAAGGAGGTTTGAGAGAGAAGGAGTATGCAGAGGCAGTGAATGCTTCCTTTTTTATTACAGGTCTGTTACCAGAGTCTCCTTATAGGGTAATGAGCCCAGGTGTTACCTGCAGCCCTCAGCCAATGACTGTGAAGCAAGTTATCTACCTGCAGAAGTCTAATTTCTCCCTCCCTTGTTCTATCCACTGAGCCCATATACAGACACGTGGCATACACACACAAAAACACAAACACACACACTTATTATTTTCATATCAGAGTCCTTTTTGCACAGATAGAGGGGACCGGTGCAACTGAACGTTTCATAAAGAAACTATACAGATACTTACTCTATTGTTACTCTAGTATTACTCTATTGCTCCCAGAACATCAGCACAGTCACAGCTAACGTTGTGTATCTTGGTTGCGCAGGATCAAGCGACACAGATGTGCATATGTACACTAGTATCCATGTGTATGGATGCCCATTTTACACAACAGTGCAAGAAAAGTGCTGTGCCTCTTGACCTATATTTGAAAGTGTGATTGTATCCCACTGCTGAGGGAATTCCACATGATTAATCATAACACACACATCATGCACAGAAACACAGGAACACACAGACAAAAACACACACATAAAGTACCCATTAATACAGGCTCATTCATGCCCACATATAAAAATTCCCTCAATGCTTCTGATTTTCCCTCCCTGTCTCCTCTCTCAATGTATGATACCTTGAGCCCGCTCTTTAAAGCAGCTGTTTCGATTTTAACAGCTTGGCAGGAAGCGAATATGTGAACACAGTAAATGGACAAACTGGAGTGCAATTAGGCCACATCTTTGTGTAAATGGTCAATGTAACAATGCAGAGGAAGAGAGGAAGGTTGGAGAGAGGGAGGGATAGAGGGAAGAAGGGAGGGGTGCTTTATTTGGACATGCTGCCAAACAGGCTTGTTAACTTCGACACACACACACAGATGGTGCAGTTAACTGCCATGCCAGAGAAACATACCAGTCAAGCAAATGAATGAATGGATGGAGTTCATCAGATAGAGGAGAGAAAAGAGGGAGAGAAGAGGGGGAATCCAGCCTGGTGCTTGTTCTTACATTACATCACCTCCTCTTGTTTTCTCTGGGATGTGTGTGTCGGCTTGGTGGAGCGGGGGGGTGAAGTGGGATCTCAGCTGTGAGATTGGGGAGTAAAGGTTCTGGCTTGGCGGGGAAAGAAAGGAAGGGGAGGGAGATAGGTGGTGATGTGGGAGAGAGCAAAGCCTGAGTTGGAAAAGGATCCTGAATGAATCCAGCTTGTGCTTTTTCCTCATTCTCAGCTGCACTTGGTTTTCCTGCATTTATTCTCTCATATTCCTCCATCCGCCTTCTTCCTCTGTGTCTCCTTTCCTCATGCAGGTACTTTTCCCAACTGCTGGTGAAGTGGTGAGGGTGAACCATTGAGCCAAATCTGTGGTGGTAGATCACGACCAGAGAAACTAACTGCCCGGAGATGACTGAGGCCTGAATTAGAATCTGTTTATTCATTTCCTGTGGTAAAGTAGGGCACAGCACATTCCTCAGATGATGCAGGGACAAGGGTCAGAGAATAATCAGACTAGTTCCATTCCAAATTGTATGTCTGTCTACTACAACTACAAATCTGGTTTTGTCAAGTGAGAAAACTTCAGGGAAAAAAGTCAAATTAAAAGTCATTCATATGGCTTTGCCCATAAATATATGACATGTTCTTCCCTGCTTCATACCCCCCCCCCCCCAGCCCTACAAATGCTGGTGAAATTGGTTCAATACTATTTGGCAGAGGTGATAATGCACCAGTTGAGAAGACATGGGTGTAGCAACAGAGTGTGTGAGGAAATCTGTACTCGAGGGCTAATGTTGGGGGTTACATCCATCCTAGCAGTTAAATAAGGCTGCACGATGCTACAGCAGTGTTTCAATTCATCAAAACCACATATGCTCACCATGGCACCGAAGGAAAGGTGAGGGGATCTTGCCAAAGGCCTTCATTCTCAAGACAACAGGAATGGAAATTGTTGCTGAAATATTTATCTTTGGCCCAAAGGGATGGACAGACCTGTATTTCCATCCCTGAAGTCACAGCATGGCAAAAAAAAAAAAAAAAGATTTGTCATTGTCCATTATGGAAAAACCAGAAATGGTATGCTGATGACAGCTAAACAGCCTCCCCAAGCTGTTGCCCAAAATTTCCTGTCTTCTTGATGACTAACACACACACTGACAGAACCCCAGATAAAAAGAAAGATGGTTCATGCAGCTTCACGTTGACCAGATATGGCTTCCACCGCTCCACCAATGCCAGCATCTGAACTAATGCAATGGTGGTGTCTGTGTCAATACCTGTCAAATGTTGACCTTATATGGTCCCCTATAGTGAATAAAAAGGAAGTTGCTTTGTGTTGGAGTAAGAAAAAGCGAGACAGTTTTGTGGTTTCAGTAGATGGTTGGAAGCTGTAGGAGGCAGCATAGAGCAGGATCTGCTGCAGCCCACACAGCAGCTTCAGCTTTAGGAAGTGGTTTAAGAGCTGATTTCATTTCTACATAATCACACATACACACATATGTAGCACTGTTTTATGCTTGCACATAGTTCAACGACACATCTCTGAATTCACCTTGATATGAAATATTGTCTGACAACCAACACACATTCTGACTTACAGGCCGCAAACTGAGGTACACATCATATCACACAAACAGACACACAACAAACAGAGAGAAGGAAACTGGAATGTCCTCCTCTGCAGTTTCCAGTTACTGAAACATGACTGAAAGAGAAGTGAAATCTCTGTGTGTTGAATTCCCCTATAATCACACACACACACACACACACACACATATACACAAGAAAGAGACACACAGTCATAGGAAGACACATGCAGTTTACGAACAGGCGCAAGGATACTTTGTACACATCACTGTTAACACATCATTAAAAGGAAGTTCTGTAGGTACTTTCAAATTTGGGCCACACACCTAATGAGACAAACACACACACAAAAAGACAAAAAGACACACACATAATTTCACAGTCCTTAGGGGGTGAAGCTGATTTCCTTGAGACAGTATCCCATGTGACCACTCTTGCATTCCTCAGATTGTTGTCATGTGACAAACTTAAAGATCTCCTTTTATGGAGGTCAGCATTAACAGGAGGGTGTGGCCTCACTAATACACACCCAGGTCAACAAGGAAGCACACAAACACACACACAATCATAAATAAAGAATGCCCACGATTGCACACCGTAACATCTCACACACTCCTGCCAACTCAAATACAAACATATACCCTGTGAGATAGACAGAGAGGGGAGGGAATTGTGAAATCAAACTAGAAGCACTTCACAGGTACAACCAGTCTCCACCAGGCTCTCAGTAATATGTGACAAATCCTGCTTCAATTATTACACTGTATCTGCTTTTTTCCTCCATACTCCATTCATCAACATTCCCCCATTTACAATGGTCTGTTTTGACCAGATGGGATCTCTCCAGCGTACTCTGCTTGTGCTGTGTGTTATCTTCAGAGCTGGGTGTGTCTGGAGCCCTTACACATCCACACATCTGAATAACTCGATAAAATGTTCGGGTGAAAGAGCCAAAACATGTATTTATTGTCCTGACAGTGTTTAGATTTACTGTTACATACTGCAAATGGCCAAATGTACATTTATGAGCTCTTACAATATATCAAATCTTAAGACCTTAGTGTCAACAATGGCAGTCAGTACTTATAGGTTGTCTTTGTGTTGATGCATTTAGAAAGCTTCATTACTCAAGTCACAGGCCCGAGGCTTCTTTGTCAGTTTTAACATACCTGTGGCCTACACTTCTGAAACTACAATCTTTTACATTCTTTGACATTTTTGTGTTTATCAGCAAGCTAACGTCAGCTGGAGTTTACTGCCAAATACAGGGCTCTCCCTCGAATGCCTGGCACTACAGTCATTACATCATACTGTACTCATATCAACAGTCCAATGTAGCAGCACAGCTCCAAGTGGATTTGGTTCCGCCATCAGCTGTAAAGTAAAGCTAGTGTGCTGCCCTAAGCTGAAAGATTGCTGCCATGAGTAATTAAGAGGCTTCCACTTACACACATTGAACAGACTTATGGGCAAAGAACAGGTATTACCGATATGTCGACTCATGTTTTTGAATGTGCTAACAGGGAAGCCATGCTAAGTCAGAAGGAAGAGGAGGAAAACAGCAGGCGAGGAGAAGAAAAGAGTGTGTTATATGAAGTTTGCAAAGGGGAAGGAGAGCAGAAAAATCTGTCAATCATGAAGGGATGACATGTTATGAACTGAGGAGAAGAATTGGAGAAGGATCGGAGGGAAGGTGTGGCACTTATTCTGTATTGGCAGCAGAATATGCTGCCGGTCTCTGAGAGCCGGCTTTCCACTTCTTCTTTACCCCATTTCCTGCCTCTGCTGCTGCCCTATGTCCTTATATGGCAGCCACCGGCAGCCAATCAACACAGACCAGGCAGCTCATTCAAACGGCTAGAGTGAGAGCAGAGAAGGGTGGGAACTGCAAACAGAAATGAACAGCACCGCACCATACAAAACAATATGGTTCACGAGCACACACATATATACACAATCTGCCTGCTGGCCTGAAACAAAAAAGAGGTGTTACAATACAACAAAGCAAAGCAATGCATGCAAACTTTACTCAGCATTTCAGGGGCATTGGGTGCAAGCCGCTGAAGCACAGAATTGAAATTGTTGTTTGTTGGAAATGGAGAAGGTGGGCTCAGTTTAATTTTACTGAGTGGTTTTACTCTTGATTGATGTTTGATGGAAATACAAGAAAACAAGAAGTAAATAACAGAGAGATATGAAGAGATACTAAGAGACTGAGGAAACGAGAGAAAACTATGAGGCATGTTATGTTACATAAGGAATGTACAAACAGAGCTGACTGCCAAGGACTACAGACCAAAGTGCACAGGCGTGTGTAGGTGGCTGACCTCTCTCACTGCACAGCTGTGGGGGCAGTGATGGAATAAGGGAAATCAGGAAGTAAGAGCAGGGCTACCACCAGTCAAGAGGCTTACAAATCCCAAACAAGCCAATCAAAAGGCTGGAAGCATGTGAAATGAGCCAATCTGAGCCAAGGAGTCCTCCCACTAACCAGGGACAGATGGCGGAGGATAGATAAGCCTCCCTGGATTCACGACCATGCGGGCAGTGGGGGGAGAGAATTAGAAGTGTGTGTGTGTATGTGCATCGCTGGGACTTTAAATCTTCTCTGACTTCCCTTCTCTGAGCAGTATAGATGAAGATTTACTTTAAATGGTACCTGCTTTTTGCATAAACCCCATGCAAAAACACATACTCACATTCTCTTCTGTAAAGTTTCCTTTTATTCCCTTTATAATTGTGCATACACAACATCTCACATGACATACACAACCGGATGTCTCCAAATACTGATTTGAGTTCCGCTCTGACATTTCTCCAGAAAAAGGTACTGGAGACCCAGTGCCTGTTTTGTGAGACAGCTGAATAAAACTTCACAGCCTTAATAGGCACCTCGATCTCTACATTGGGCCAATAGGAGGCCCGGGAACCAAGAGGAAGTAAGGTTGGTGCACAGGAAGAGGAATAGTAAGAAGAAGAGTGGACAGAGGGCCTGGTGTATGTTCATGAGGAACAAAAACACTCAAAGAAGCCACAGCCTCGGGCGCTGCGTGTGGTTATTACGTTATAGTTGACCCATTATAGAGAAACTCGCTTTGTGTGCAAAAACTCGGGAAAAAATTGGATTATGCAGTTCAAGCTCTTGATCAGATTTAGTCATAATTATCACCCAATTTTCAAAGAACTGGGAGATTCTCCAAGGCAGCATTACACTTTAATCGATTATTATTAGCCATAGACTTTCTGCTTTAGTTTGAAGCCGGCAAGAACAAATCACATTTGTTCTAGAACTCCAGGACAGTTGCTGGAGTGAAACCAGAATGAGCTATGACAGAATTCAAAGAGGAGATGCCAAACCTGTAAAACAACACCATGTGTTTTGTAATCTGAACTAACCGTTTTATCTTTGTGAATGAATTTGTCCCTCGCTGATAAAAAAGGCAAGAGAGTTAGACGAGTTTCAGAGACAGCAGGTTTGGTAAATGACAAAAGATACCGGTCAGGATGCCATGATGGGGTGTGGCCAGTTAAGTGTGCATCAGTAAGAAGTGGGGGGTTGAAGTTAACGATCCATTTGGGCCGTAAATGGGAAGCTAATCCAATCGGAGCATGAATAAGCCAGCTGGCAGGCACAACACACACACAAATACACACAGCTGGTATCTGGCTCATGCCTTGGAGTCAGACTATCACCACGGTGACCCATGGATCAATGACGCTGCAGACAACCAATCCTTTGGCTGTGTCACAAGAGGGGGGGGGGGAGGGGTGGAGCGATGGGAGGGAGGCAGGAAGGGGGTGAGGGGACAGTGAATAGGGCTTCCCTCTCTGAAACTGATGGCAAACAATTGGTCAGCCAGTCACTTTCAACAGACTGCAAAGACAAGTGAGACAGAGAGGGTGTGAGGAGGGAGCAGAGGACGAACATGCCTCCTTAGCGAGGTGGGGGGATGGATGAATGAGGAGAGTCTGCTGACAGACAAAATTTTGACTTCAGCATATCAAAACCTAATTTGAAAAGGAAAGTCCAACACCTCGGGATGTGTTTCGTAACACCGGAAATGTTGTCAACAGCTAGCCTTTCCCTTACCTGGCAGATCCTAACAAGATATGCCTACCAGCAACTGTAAAAGAAGACATGGCCATTGCTAATTCAATTTGTGCTTAAGTTGGTTTTTAGCTTTTTCAAATTAAGGTTTATGTTCAAATTGAGCTATGATAAGTAGCTAGTTAGCTTAACAAAAATGATCCAGTCTGGCCAAATCAGGTTACATGGTTTGATTTTCAATCAGTCAATCCATCCTTCTAAAAAATATCATTTGTTTTTGCTATTTTACAAAAGGTTCTGTGTCTATTTTTGTTGAAGGGGCCTTTGGACAGTCAAGCTACTCAGTCTTTATGCTCAATAAGCTAAGCTAAGCTATCCAAACACTCTCCTGGCCTTACTTTTATATCTAACATACAAAAATTAGGGTGGTATCAATCTTCTATGTCAGACTACTCCTTCCAACACCTTAACCGTTAATGTAAAGGAGGAAATCCCAACATTACTGTATTCAGCTTGACCTCACGTGATCATACAGACCATTACACATGTCAAGCAATGCACTGAAGCAAGAATGAAACACCTGTGGATGACAGAAGTGATACCTTTCCAAGATGTAATGAAATATTTCTTATCCTCCTTCGTTTCTCTTTTCCTTCTTCAGAGCCTCCCCCTTTACTCCATCAGTCCAATCTAATGGGTTGTATCCCTCTTATTGTTTCCCACCCCTGTTTGACATCCTAATATCCAGACCGGAGCTTTCAACCTCACTCAAGGCTAATTGCAGCTAATGTTTTTGTATTGAACTGCAGTCTCACAGTCTAGTAGATGTTATAGATATTTAAATTTGTGTGTGTGCGTGTGTGTGCGTGTGTCTGTGTTTCTGTGCGTGGATAAAAGGAATAGTAATAATTTCCATTTCCTAAACCCCTATGGCCAGTCTAACACATTGGTTTCAGGCCTTTCATGGTTCCTCTCCCCACCCCGAAAGACCTGAGCCCACATATTCACCAAAATGCCCTTGTTTTTGTCTTCAAGTTTATCTAAGAGAAACTTGCAGCATCTTTACTCATTAGAGGAACAGGAAGCCATGGTGGGAGGGGTGTAGTAATATGGGGAGTGAACAGACTGTTTCTTCTGTGATGCTGGCTGGTTGGTTGCCTTATTTGAAGTGAAAACTCTGAGCTGGTGACGTTACACAAGTGTGTCACAACAGTTTCAATTCAGCAGTAAACACTGACACGACACAGGCACACATACATGGTCAAATGGAACACGCATGAACACTTAGAGAGTATGTTTGAGTGTGTTAGTCGGTCACTGAAATGGGAATTTGATTCTTTATAAGTCAAAATAGTGGGAGGTGGTGTATCAACAAAGATTCAAGCATGTTTTCATAACCTTAACACACCATCCACGTGAAGCTTACCACAGAGTTAATACACCTACTCACACTGTCATAAAAGATAATGTTTGGTTATGATTGGCTGTTGACATTTAAGGTTCTTTGACCTTCACACATACATGGGTACAAACACAAATGCTGCAGTAGTGGATGAGTTACTAATTGACATATCACATGGCCACAGTTATGCCTGACTTCAGCAGGCAAGAAGCAAAATGTGAGTTTGATGACTTGTTGCTCACTTTTGTGATATAAATAAATCCTGCTGCAGGCACCAAGGATATGATATGTATATTTGTAAGCTTCAGAGGTTTATGAAGTCTAAAGATAAAATCAATGGGATTTCCCCATCCATGTAAGAAGTACCTTACTTACAGGCTTATGTATTTTATGACATAATATTCCAGGTGGAGCCCGCAGCCTCCTACATGCCATAAACGAAAAAGATGAGCAGCAACCATAAGCATGAAAAAGCACCAGCTGAACAATTCACCTGGCTGAAAATCTTTGTCCCACCTGACTCTGACATCATATTTGCTGCCACTAGTGGCTGCACAGTCAAGCTGCTGAACATCCATTTTGTTGAAACATATTTATAGGATGTTTTTTGATAAATGAAAAAGGACTTTTTCTGTGAAATTACAGTAATTACCAGCAGCTCCCCAACTTTCCCTGACACTAAATGACAGCTTTAAGCTCAGAGCTTTCCCTTGTTGCACTAGTTAAAGTATCACTTAGTTTGACAAGTGGTCTATTTAGGCAACCACTACTCATAGTAATAGTACACAACACCTCAAGAGTATTTGTATAAAGTCCTGTCTGGAAGAAAAACTTTTCCAAAAATTCATTAGGTAGCTTTATTGCAAAAAGGACCTTGGTAGCCTGCCTTTGGTTCACAGGGTCTGCATTTCATTGGCACCTAAGGTGTAAATACACACACACACACACACTGTTATGATACATGAGAGGAGTCTTCCCAGAACACTTTCCAAGCACTTGGCTAGTAGAAATTCCAACTGAAGAGTGTTGACAACACACCACTTAACCCGGAGACCTCTTACTTGCTACCACGCAGCCGTTCAAAAATACACATCCAAAGATCTGCTGTCCTAAAATGGCTGACAATTAATTGAACGCATTCATTCATTCATTCATCTTCAACCGCTTATCCGTTTCCAGGTCGCGGGTAATTGAACACAGTGATACATATATCTAATTCCACTTTGTATTCAGGAGTGACTGAAGAACAATGTCATACCATCAAAATGTTTTTAAATCAAAGTTGCCTGGCTAGAACAATGACTCACTCATCCATTTACGTGCAAGCATATAGACACACACACATACACAGAATAGAGGCACTCCCTTTCGGCAGGGTTGAATATTTCCCAGCCAACCCCTGTTTATGCCAGCAAAGCGTCAACATGGCGGAACAATCCTCTCAGCTGGTTTATGTTCAAATCCCTGTTAACAGTGTCAGCCTGACCCACCTTTTTTCAATCCTTCATCACCTAAATGCAACTTTAGCCTCAATGAAACAAACATTACTGAAAACACAAGTTTCAGGCCAACAAGTTGTACAAGGATAGACAAGGACTGGGGTCTGATCCTTAACAATGGGACTTAAGGCCTGTAAATCAGTAAGTGGGTCCAGTAGACCTTTGATCACCTCAAACACACTTCCTTTCATCTAGAAACCTTCTAACAGCATTTGTGTGAGTCTGCACTGTCTTTCACAAGAGTTAAAGCTATGACACAATACTGATGAATTGACAAGTCCAATCTTGCTTATTCCCTTCTATTAAAGTTTAAAATTGGCATTTGGAAATAGGCAAGTTGTGAGTAACAGAATCTGTAACAGGGAAGTTACTCAAGTCATTTTCATCTTTATGAAAAGAGCACTTTTTGACACTGCAGTGGAGACTGAAAGTAACTAATTTAAAAGGGTCTTATGAGCCATGTGCTGTTGACAATAATGTAAGTATTAAAGCCAATTTAACAGCATGAATGAAGAAAAGAAATAGAAGACAAGACCAAAAATAAAAAATAAAAAAAACATAAAAAAACAACAACACATATACAAGATTTGATAGAGGTGACAGAGAAGATGGGGAAGTGGTAAAGGAGGAAGATAAGAACTTGCTGCATGTCTCAGTAGCCACAGCTTTGAAGGGAAACTAACGCCACCCAGCCATTCTATAAAGGAATATATATTCATAATTTAAGAACAAAAAGTAAATAAAAGTGTATGCCTTATGTGATATATGACAGAGCAAATTGACAAGGGAACGGAAGAGAGTGGGATGAAAATAAGGGGAGTGGAGGAAATGGGAATAAAAGAAAATTTCCTGAAAGTAGAATGTTATAATTTCTGATAACACCATGGCCTGATTGTCTGTGGAACTTAAATATGATGAATCAGGAATCATAGCAGCCTGCCAAGGCCTTCAGATTTCCGCCTGAGAATGTGTCACATTGGCCTCATCAGTCAGGCAGAGGGAGAAAGGCCCCAAAATTATGCTGTATAAATCTGAGCATTGCTTTGTATGTTTTTTTAATTGATAAAGGTTAATTAGGTTGAATAAAGGGAGTCATTTTCAAGCACTTCCTGCTTCACAGGGACTAAAATGACATGCAATACCAATGTAGCCTACATGGTTGAAAGGAAACCATAACTGAAAACCTCTTGGTTGGTACTTTCACTCAGCATTTATTTTGGGGTGTCTTTTCACCTCACTGTTATTTTTCTTTTACCACTAGTACAGTGAAAACACTGTTAAAATGTGAACGCTAACATATCCCATCGTCTCCATGAATGACACACCTTTGTCAAACTGTCATACATCAGGCAGGGAGAGAGAGAGAGAGAGAGAGAGAGAGACAGCAAGCAACCAGTGACAGGATATTTAGGTGGAGCCCAACACCATGCAGTCAGTGAGCACAAATACTTGATCAATAAATAAATGATCAGTAAGCATTGGCAGAATATGGGGATGAGGTGGCCTACATAAGTAGATGGTCATTGCCTGGTCTTTGGAGGGCAGTTCCACCACCCTGTGTGTTATGTCATGTGTTTGACCTGGTGATGCAGGGCAGTGACTCCCAGTGAGCTTACAGCTGCTTTTCAAAGTGTACGGCGACATCCCCTCATCACCTCCACACTGTGCATTGTCTAAAAAAATCAGATAGTGTCAGAGGAATGTAAAGAGCAGCACTTGGAGTAAGGACAGCCTTTGAACAAAAGTCTTGGGTCTTTGCAGCCTTCAAAGGGAGGAGACCAATGAGCTGAGCTCTTGCAGTTATCGTGTAAGTTTGTGCCTCCAAAGTGCTAAAAGCAGGTGCAGGGGAGATATTTTCACACTTTAAGTTTAACTTCACGTTTATACACAATTAACCTTGTGTTTAAAACAGTGTATGAAGAGATTAGGGTTTACTAGGCCTCACATCATCAATCCCTTCCCTCTTATTTTCTCCAATCCTTTGCTATTATCGCGTCTCTCCCTCTCTCTCTCCCTCAAATCGCGAGCTCACAGTGCACCAGAGTGTGCACGCGACGTGCCCCAGTGCATGACGCTGGACCAATCAGAGGGCGCCATTCCGAAAGTTTACCTTTTATGGCTAGAGCCGGGCAGCTGACGCGGTATAAAAGACATGCGCCCACAGCTAACGGGTACACTCTGAGCGCCGTCACACACAGCTTGTGCGGGATATCATTTGCCTGAAACCGGTTCCCTTAAAGCAAAAAGCCCCCCCACCCAAAGGTAAGGCGATGAGATTTTTATTTGACGATTTCGACCTTTAAAACAGAATTAACCAAGTAAACAGCAAGTTAATTTAAAAAAACAAAAACATTTGTTTGTTAAATTTGCGGTTTTTGGCTATAAAAGATGTCAGGGACCACGAGGTTCTTTGTCCTGTCAATCACCAGACCTACTGCTAATGTATCTTTAAATATAAAATCATAAGACTGCATGGAAAGCACTTTCAATGTTTTGGTTTCTCTTTAAAATGAACAGTGGATTTGGCCAGAGACCGCCACACTAGTACTAAGGTGGCTCACAGGTGCTTTTGGATGTAGCCGGCATATGGGAAATGGTTCTGAGTAAATTATCTTTCTTAAAATGGGCTTGTCATTTTGCTGTTGTGTAACATTCCCGTTCTTCAGTGCTGGTTTTATCTTCCCCCATTAGGATAGTTTGAAAGGGGCTTAAGACTTCAGGTTGTCTGGATCCAGGCTGCTCCCTTTGTGCGACCGATGCGGCGGGGTGTGACCTACTTTAGCATATTAGCCTAGCCACATCATGCAACTCCGCCCTTCACGCTTGCGAGTGGTAAATTCACTCAGGATGAGTTTTTTTGTTTTTTTTTTTCCAGCGAGATTTGTATACGCTCAAGATGCTTTTAAATTTCAAATTATCACCTAATTAAAAACGAGAAGGACCATTGTCAGTAAGACCCTGAAGAATATAAGGCCTGTAAAAAGCCCAAATTGATCAGTGCCTGAAAGTAATACACCCATTTCACCATTACTAGTGTTTTGCCAACTTGAACACGACAAATTAAGGAAATTGCGCGAGCTAGGTCGCACACTTGGTTAAAGGCGTGGCTTTCAGGAAATGGAGCATCAGTCAAGGACTTGAGATCATTCATGACTTAACATAAGTTCATTATGTAACATGATTTCTATTTAACAGCCAGCGTCAAAGGCCTCAAGGCCGATGTCCAATTAATTTAAGAGTCTTAATAGTGCGCGTGGTCCAGTATCAGATGGCCAATGCACAGTAAATGGTGAATGGCATGACGTAGTGATATTGAAGCAGAGGTTTCTGCTGTGGTATTAAAGCCGGTGTGATTGAGCAATAGGGGAAGTAGACTGTAGTGAACCGGAGGGAGTGGTATCGCAACGCCTTTTTTTTTTTTTTTTTTTTCTTTCTCTCCTTCCTCCCTCTGCTGTGCTCTGGCCGCGCGCCACGGCGCCGGTAGCCGCAAAGCTGCTGAAAACCGAAGCATGTCCTTATATGGTAATAACAGAACGCAGCGCTACTTCCTTTTGTCTGCCCCGGCGGAATGTGGCGCACTAGCTCCACCCAACGGCTGACGTCGTCCACTGCATCCTACGCGTTAACAGGAAGTGAAAGCTCGGAACGATTACGGAGCTGCTCGGTGTCGGACCTGGACTTGACGTCTCTTCTCTCCGTTTTGTCTCCACAGTTCAGCCATGGAAGATGAAATCGCCGCACTGGTTGTTGACAACGGATCCGGTATGTGCAAAGCCGGATTTGCCGGAGACGACGCCCCTCGTGCTGTCTTCCCCTCCATCGTCGGTCGCCCCAGGCATCAGGTGAGGGCGTGATCTCAACAGGATAAAGCAAAATACATGCTTTGAAAAGCATTTAAACATCTTAAACGTTTCAGATTATTTTAAATTCAAATTCCTTAATTTGAACTCATGAAATCAGTACACATTGCCTTCAGTGAAGACCCCAATTAAATTAAGACATATTTGAATGTTTAGCACGTGTTCTGTAAATTGATAAAGCTCTCTGATCTTGTGTTCAGGGAGTGATGGTGGGTATGGGCCAGAAGGACAGCTACGTTGGTGATGAAGCCCAGAGCAAGAGAGGTATCCTGACCCTGAAGTACCCCATTGAGCATGGTATTGTGACCAACTGGGATGACATGGAGAAGATCTGGCATCACACCTTCTACAATGAGCTGAGAGTTGCCCCTGAGGAGCACCCTGTCCTGCTCACAGAGGCCCCTCTGAACCCCAAAGCCAACAGGGAGAAGATGACCCAGGTACACACCCTTGATAAACAAAGATGAACACCTTCAGTTTAGCCAGATAGTACATTTAAGAAATTGTAAAAAATGTGTTACCTCATTTCTTGGTTTCCTTTTCCATCCCATTTTCACTTGCTCCCCCCCTACTCCAGGACCTCTCTCCTTTAAGATGGTCTATCATCAACAGGTCTCTCTTGACTGTGTGCTTTTTATCTGCACTTGTCTACATTGTGTAGCTGAGTCAGTAGATCAACACTTAAATTGTCATCTGACATGCACAAGTGTGAAGGAATGTTGACTTTCTGCACCTTTTCTACTAACTTCAGTCTAAGCCTCACTCTGTTGCATGTAGTGGGTGCAGTGGCCACAAAGCTTAACATTTGCTGTGAAAAATACTAAGTGTTATATTCCTTTACAGATCATGTTCGAGACCTTCAACACCCCCGCCATGTACGTTGCCATCCAGGCTGTGTTGTCCCTGTATGCCTCTGGTCGTACCACTGGTATTGTCATGGACTCCGGTGATGGTGTGACCCACACAGTGCCCATCTATGAGGGCTATGCCCTGCCCCACGCCATCCTGCGTCTGGACTTGGCCGGCCGCGACCTCACAGACTACCTCATGAAGATCCTGACAGAGCGTGGCTACTCCTTCACCACCACAGCCGAGAGGGAAATTGTGCGTGACATCAAGGAGAAGCTGTGCTACGTCGCCCTGGATTTTGAGCAGGAGATGGGTACTGCTGCTTCTTCTTCCTCCCTGGAGAAGAGCTATGAGCTGCCTGACGGACAGGTCATCACCATCGGCAATGAGAGGTTCCGTTGCCCCGAGGCCCTCTTCCAGCCATCCTTCCTCGGTGAGTTTCCCAACTCAAACTCAACATGCATCACATACTAAAACAACCAGCCTTCTGTGGCTCTGCTCCCTTCAACCTGGTGACAAGTGTCTTGTCTCTGTTCACAGGTATGGAGTCCTGTGGAATCCACGAGACCACCTACAACAGCATCATGAAATGCGACGTCGACATCCGTAAGGACCTGTACGCCAACACTGTGCTGTCTGGAGGTACCACCATGTACCCTGGCATTGCTGACAGGATGCAGAAGGAGATCACAGCCCTGGCCCCATCCACCATGAAGATCAAGGTGAGCTGACATGTTGCAAGACTGACAGAGTTGCATGACAGTACAGATGCATTTGTAAATGTTATGGGTTCTTTTTGCAGATCATTGCCCCACCAGAGCGTAAATACTCTGTCTGGATCGGAGGCTCCATCCTGGCTTCCCTGTCCACCTTCCAGCAGATGTGGATCAGCAAGCAGGAGTATGATGAGTCCGGCCCCTCCATTGTCCACCGCAAATGCTTCTAAACAGACTGTTCCTCCTCCCCCTCCCCAACCGAATGCCCAGCAACTTCAGCTCTGTGCAAAACAACCACACCACATTTCTCATACACACTCAGGCGCAGAGCCTAGATGACCAACTCATTGGCATGGCTTCAGTTATTTTTGGCGCTTGACTCAGGATTTAAAAAAAACTGGAACGATGAAGGAGACAGTAATGTTTGGCTAGGTTTAAGAAAAAAAGCACCCCAGGGTTCTGCAGTTGCATCTGGGGACTTAAAAAAATGTACATTTTGTTGTTTTCTTTGAGTCATTCCAAATGTTTGTTAACTGCATTGTTCAGACACATGGTTCCAAATGTTAACTGCATTGTTCAGACACGTATTCGCCTCTGTGAAGGCTGCCCAGTGGTTGGCGCATACTTAAACATGGTTGTAGTATCGCTTGTATGTAAATTTATGTCTGGGTTTTTTGTACTTTCAGCCTTAAAAAAATATCTTGGTCCTGTTTATTTTTATTTTTTTTTATTTTATTTTTTTTTGTTATGCAAAACCCAATCGTGACCTCTTCTTCCTGCTGTTGGAGGTTTCATCCCCGGGGTGGTGGGGCAAGGGGTCTCGAAGTGATGGGGTAACATGGGGTGCCAGACTGGTGGGGCCAACCTGTACACTGACTAAACAATCCCAATAAAGTGCACATGTGTTCCGACATGATGTTTGACTCTTGTCTTCAGTGTTCCACTGAAATGTAAGAATCTTGGCCCTCTTATGCAAAAACACTTCATGGTGCAAGACACTCCAGGGGTAAGTTATCAGTTTTGCTTTGGAGTTCAGACTGAATTGTGGGGGGGGGAACTTGAGCCTTTAATCCTAGCAGTAATCTGCAAAAATGAAACCTAAATGTACACCTAAATTTGTTTCTCACAACTCCCTTTAGAATCTAATTTTGAAAAAAACAATATAAATGGAACTGTTCATGATAATGCCTCTGCTGCTTAATCTTCTGACCTGTTGCATGACTATTTCCATAGACCATTAACTGAGTTGAAATTGCAGCACTCATTCACACATCTGAACCACTATCAGACATTTGTGACAAGATCTGGGTTACATCAGTTATAAATGTTATTCCATAGAACAGGTATTTCAAAATCTGACTTCCACTCTCTTGTGTTAGAGCAGTGGGGATGTTTGTGGTTTGTTTTTTGTTTTTTTTTGTTTTTTTTAAGGTAAAACCTTAACTTGCACAGAGTTTATCAAAGCTCTAATGCAGTAGCGTAACCTTCAAGGTACTATTGTTCCCAAGGGGCAATTTGTTGTACAGCCAACAGAGCCAACTATAAGTACAACAGGAAGCAATCACACAACCTCATGACAATAAAAGCAATACAGCCAGAATGCCAGGTATGGCCATTTAAAAAGCCAATAACAGCAGGAACAAATTAGTTTTTTAGTATGTCCTGTGACTTGGCAGAATGTAGCTGCGGTCTCGGGAGTAATGTGAAGTTGCTGTTCAAGGGGTGGCTGAGATCATACAGGATGAGTTGAGCCTTTTTGACAGATTTAATCTAGATCTTAATGATCATTCAGGGCAATGCCTGCTATTTTACTGCACACTCTCACAATGGCTTGCAGTCTGTTTTTGCTCTTAACAATCAGCAACCTACACTAGCAGATAAATGAAAAATAATGGGTTTTGATGGGCTACAAAACTGAATGCAGTTTTTCATTTTGTATAAAAGTGTAAAATGAAGATTCATATAGATTATATTTGGTAATTTCTTTACATACAATGCAAAATCCCAGTATTCTTTATTACAAAGGAATACAGTCCCCTATACAAGCAGCAAAACGTCAATCTTTGAATAGATGTGGTTTGTGCAGTCTTTGTACAAATTTGTCATCACCATGGCAGAACCATCACCAAGTCTTACCTGCATTTGGCCAATTCTCAGCATTCCTGCTGCAGTGTTGCCTAGTGTTCAGCTGACTGGGAGTCAAATTGAGGAAAGTAAGGTCAAAAGAGACCCTGAGCAAGTCAGTCACACATGATGAAGTTCAGATCTCAGAGTCAGATCTCAGAGTAGTCACCTCATGAGACATGTGCTTCATGCTCTTTTTGTGTCATTATTAGATCATGGGATGTTTGCTAGTTAGAAATTACTTTTACAGTCCTGCATCTCCACTCCATTACTCTGCTCTTAAAAAGTTTGCTTTTGTACAGGCCTTTGACTGACCTTTTCCAAAGGCTATTTCCATTCCGCCTTTGTATTCATGCTCTGTTTGATTGTTGTTTTGATTGTGTTGGAAAGTGATTTCTCATCTGTGAAAGGTGCTCTACAAATGAACTTTACCAACTCACTAGCATTCTTGGATTTTTTTTTCCACTTGTAGTTGCTGCTCGAAGAAATTTCTCATTGTAAATTCAAAGTAGTTACACAGTTCAGACAGGAGATGGCGATAAATGCCTGTTTTTATTATCTGCTCACAGTCAGAAGTGAGTCTCTCTGAGTGTCATTATGTTTTAATTCGCTCTGCTTTTCTGAACATTTACTGACAGTAAAGCTTGTGCGAAGAGCTTAATAAGCCATCTAATAAGCCAGAAGCCATTTGATTTGTGTTCATTTCTTTTGTTAAACGATAAGGTTACATTTTTGATTAAGTGGCTACTACTGGTACTGGGGCCTTTTTGTGTGGAGTTTGCATGTTCTCTTGCTTGGGGGTGCAAGAGACAGCATGCTTAATCCAGCAGTATGGGTAAAAAATGGAGCTTGCCAGTTCTAATTGTGTTTTATTCCAGTTTTGCAAGAAAAGGGGAAATAGATCTTCTGCTGATACGGGCACATTTCCTGTCCACATCAAAAGACAGGGCTGTACATTTGCATAGTACAGAGATATAAGCCAGTAAGATGGATGGTGGATGGTGCAGCCCCACCCTCAGATTCTATGCATCACATCCTGTTTCTGTGTTTGACACACCAGATCCAGCACAAGCCAAAGACATTAGTCTGACTATCCCACTTTCATGCAGTATCCTGGGCTGCAAGTAGGCACCTCATGATATATGACGATCCAGGGGGGCCAGGCACCTGCATACAGAAGTGTGTGTTTGCATTGCAATGAATTCATGTATGCCACCATTAAACTGGGCTACATGATAACATCCACCTACATGCACATACACACTGAAGATGAAGCATATTTGATATTGGAAATTTATTCTATCTTACTGCAGCCCCCCACCACCACCCTGTGATTCTGCTGAGACTGCTTCACTCTGATATCCTTTTACTGCCACGCCAGCAAAACACTCACTGCCAGGGAAACAGTGCTGGGCGTGTGTGTGTGTGTGTGCACTTATCTGTATGTGGGAGCAAGTGTATTCCTCTGTGCTACTTGAGGTTATTGTGCTTGTGTGTTGCCTTTGCAGGTTTGAGCACTGCAGGTGTTTGTGAATGAGCCACTCCAGTTACTCAGTTCAAAAATGTCTGTAACAGCACAATGTCTTCCCTTGAGAGAGGACACAGAGAGAGACCAATTTGTTAGAAAATTAGGCTTACTGTGTTTCTCCATTTACTTCAGCTGTGGAGCCTCCAGCAGCCCCATTGGTCAGGGAGCTGATCCACCCTGCAGGTCTCATCTCTGTCCAGCAGATGGGGCCGCTCTGCTACAAGAGTTCGGCATATAAAGTGGGTGAAAGGCAAATATAAAAACTACCACAGCTGACACAAGCAGGCCAACAAAGAATAATTGATTATATTCACACATAGTTTTGTGTCCTCTTTTTGCATGCCTCAGAGTGATTTGCGGGTGACAAGTTTACTGAGGGTAATGCACAGCCTCAGCACCAATGATTTTTGTGTGTTCACTGACATGAGGCCACAAATGTTGGTCATATGCAGTCTGCTCCATCTGTTTTTACAAATCTCAGTCAATCAACCCATCCCAGAGAGTTTTTGTGTGAAGAGGAATGGAGGCCCATGCAGGAATTTCCTTTTTCTTGAGGTTTCAGTGGCCCTGACACATCACCACTGCTCCTTTTTGTTGTTGTTTGTTTGTTTGTTTGTGTTTTCATTCAGCAGCATTGTCTGTCTGTTGCATCAATGTTTTCTTAAGGTTGTGTCAAAGCTAGGTGCTTTTTGATTTTCCAAAGGAAAAAAAAAAAGTCAATTCTAATTTCTTTAGTTCTTTAACAGGACCTTATATAAGTACAGTGGCTGCTGTGATTTCTATCATTTCTATGATTTCTACCATATATCCTGTATAATTTCTACTATATAACTGTTGCTCTTTAATTTGGTTTGATATGGTTGAAATATTGTTCAATTTATTCCATTTTCTCTTGATTTTGATCGTCTTTTTCAGTTTTGCATGTGGGATCAATCAGTCATGCCTCATTTACTCTATGCACATGTCTCTCACTGATTTCTAAATGTTGCTCAATCAACTGAAGCTACTAGCAATAACCAGAAATTGCATCAGCCAATGATAAAACCATGAAAACGTAATATGCGTGGCTTCTAGATTTTCTTCAAGTATTCATATCATCTGACAACACCACATTCAGCTATATGCTGACTCTCAGAGTAGAGTGCCTGGGTGTTTGTCCTCCAGCAGAAAGCTTTCCCCCACCCTCTCCAGTGGTCCACCATAAAACCCTGCAAGGCACTGCGTGATGATTGACAGGATCCCCATGTGGGCTGTGTGTGTCTGTGTGTGTGCGTGCCCAAGTGGGGGTTGAATGTGCGTATGCTTGGTGATGTCTCAGACTCAGTGCCATGTTTCTTACATTTGTCTGTTTTTCTGTGCACATGTATATTTCAGCCCAACAGATAACATGACATTGCAATTAGTTCTCTTCAAAATCACATTGTGGATTTGTCATGCTGCAGTGCAGCAGTGCCTGTTTCAACAACACTACAGTGCTTCTGGGGAGCATTAGGTAAGGTATGATGAATGATTCAGCCCTATGGACAGGCAGTGTGCGTGAACTGGTGTGTATTCGAGAATGAAGCTGGGAGGGGGCACATAAAATAGCTGGAAATAAAATAGTTGTTATTTATTGCAGTGTCTCATTTGTCATTTATGGAATATTGTGGAAAATATGTAATTGGGAACATAGCCATGCATTCAAGCTTTATTAGCTCCCCCAGAGTGAGGTGAGATGTACTTATGAAAGCACTGTTATTGATGGGTGGGTGCTTATGCAGGAGGACATCCTCCTGGATTTATTTATTTATGTATTTTGCCTCCAGAGAGGAATGCAACCCCCAGCTGAATTAATGAGTGCAGCCTCTGTGCTCTGTCCCCTGTGGGTTAATGCAGCCACATGCCCGGAGAAAATCTGATAGTCTGGCCGCCAAATCAAATCATTTACCTGATCCTTCAGCTGATGGGACAGAATTAACCTGAGCCCCAGTGATCATATTTTAGCAGCAAAACAACTAGAGGTTCATGTTAGACATGGTGTTCAAACAAAAATAAGAGACAAACAAGAAGGGTGAGAAACAAAACCCAACTTACCTAAAATATAGTTGAGGATAACAAATGGTCATATTGTGCATTGGTTCACAGGATAAAAATAATGTCAGTGGAGTGAAAAATCGGCTGTGTTATTATATTGACTCAGCAGGATTTTATGTAATAAATCATGGATTTCAGTACTTTTCCACTGCAGCCTCCCATACAGGAGAAGCTTGGACCATCCACAAAGAACCCAGTTGGTGTATAGGCTATAAAAAAAAACATAATCTACCAAATGGTCCCATCTGTTCCTGTAGTTAAGCATCACTGTGAGAAGCTATAACCTAGAAATAAACAGATAGAAGATAGGTCTGTTATAGCCATTAAATTGAAGGTGAGAACCAGGATAAAAAACACACATTGTTCTCCTAATGAACTGGCTGCTGTTATCTATGTGGACAGTGGTTTGACAAATCTTGAATCAGTCTTCATTAGGTTTATTTTGGCTCACAGGGTGGTGGATTGGAGATCATTTTAGCAACATCTCAGGCCACAATAATTTAGGACTGATACATTCAGCAATACATGATTTCAGTTTTTGGTGGAAAGAATAAAAATTGAGATGTTATATAAATCGGAGATCACATACAATAAGACTGCACTTATGTTAATGTATTGTGCACATTGTTGGCTGACAGAACCGTGACTGAGCTGTTTTGGGTGTTTTTTTGTGTGTGTTTTTTTTTTTTTTAAGAAAACTGCACCTATGGACCCCCACAGCATCTGACGGGAAAAACAACAACCAGTGGATGAAACCTGCCTCGTGCTCTCTGGGTGGAAACAGAGCGACAATTGTGCCTTAATCTGAGAGCAGTCTGAAGTCCCAGTCAGAGCGATGTGAAGACGGTCTGTGACGGGACCCCGCTCTGATCCCCGCCCGGCTGCCTAATGCCTTTCGTGGGAACCATCAGGGGTGAGAGGCGCTGCAAGCAGCCGGCTCAGCGGGATTAGGGCGTCCTCTTTCTCCTCGGCTCGGTGTTAAGGACGTCCTAGAGGATTACAACAAAATAACGACGAACAAACAAACAAAACAAAAAAAACCCCAAAAACCGGGGGGTTCCGTAGCCTCACGAGAACACCGTACGAACATGGTGGAGGCCCTTTCCTCTGCCGCCGCTGGCAGCCAGTGTCCGAGCGCGCCCAGTTCCTCCGCCGCTCTGGGTGATTGGGCTCGGTGGAAGCGCTTCCCTGCCCCTAACGGAGGGACGCCTTGAAACCGACACACTGTCAGGAGGAGGAGGGGCTCCTGACGGGAGAGGAGGGGGGTGAAACGGGTAACTTGAAACCGCCTGTGTTTTTTTTGTTTTTTTTTTATCTACATTTTTTGTAACTATGTAAGTCACACACTCCCAAGGAGTTGACAACCTGCAGCCACGGCACCGGGTACAAGACGGGACAACCTGAGAGTGAGTTAGGAGCCCAGATCACACTGAAGGCCGATCCTTTAGCATAATACTACGATGTGAGCACGACCCTTTGCCCTCCTCTTCTCATGCTAATCTGAGCGTCCCTGGCTCGGACCAGGGGACGTCCATCTCTATCTACAGGCCACTCTGTGCATTTGCATGCCGGGAGCCGCTGAAGGGGAAATGTGTGTGGGGAATTCGAAATTCGGTGCTCATGAAGGCGACGACAAGGACCGATCAGGGCTGGACATGTGGATGCCAGGGTTGGAGCCCGGCCGTCCTCTGGCTGCACACTCAGGCTAGAGCGGTGACACTTAAACAATGAGGGTTACACTAGAAATACATCTCAAATAAAGATGTGACATTAGGCGCTGGGCCTCCCTAAATCGTCTCTCCGGCTTTCTTATTAATGTGATTGACTCTTACATATGAAGCAAACGATGGGCTATTTCGTCCATTTATTGTAAGAAATTAAGATTAGGTTAGCCAGGCCTAAATATATCTTGACTTTTAATAGGTCTTATATGTTTCAGTCTTCGTTTATACCCCTAATAACTTACCCAGGCTATTATGAGTTGTCCATGCTAAAGCAATTCGGCAACAACTACCAATCTAAATTATCAAATAATGAATTGGGGCGCAGTTGTGAAATTGATATTTCAATCTTTAGATTTTCTGATGTTTCAGATCGCATTTCTTTTCCTTTGGAGGGAGCAGCTGGAGTGGAAAGACATGTACTGCCTTCGGTAATTATCCACCGCAGCCTGGTGAGAACAAGTAAACTCACACTACATTAAAAACTAGTGCAATATTTCTGAGGGGCAACAACGCCCCCTCACTTTCCGCTTCCCAATCATGTGCGTCTGTCATAATAACCGTGGAAATGGATGGGTGGGGGTGCGGGGGTCGCCTTGAAACTGGCCCCCACCACCATCCACACTACAGACTGCCGAAGAAGAAGAAGCAGGAGCCCACCGCTTGTTTTGATCGCTCAGTCTTGAAGGGAGAGGGGACCTTGAAATGGCTCAACCTCCTTGCTCCATAATTGGTTTTATAGTGCTGGCGAGTGGCCAGTTGTTTTTTTTTCTCTCTTCAAACACTAGGGACTTTTGATTGACAGTCGCTGCAGCCAATCAGAGGGCAGCGGTTTAGAGCCGTACGGGGCTGGCCTGGGGTTGGGTGGTGGCGAAGGAGAGGGGCGGGGCCTGCAAAACAATGCTGTGTTTCATTGCTGAGGAGTTTACGGACGCGTCGGGGGCTTTCTCTCCCATAAGCTATCCCCCAGTTTACCTTCGGACGAGCCTGTAATGGACTACTCCAGTTCTCCCAGCAACCAGGACCGATTTTGAGAAACGTTTGCATTTTTAGCTCCTTCCTCCCCCCCAGACTTTCTGAATTCAAGTAAGCGCTCGGCATGTTTTTTTTTTTTTTTTTTTTGCTTTAGTTTAGTTTTTCTCTCCAGCTTAATGCCACGGTGCTCGGTGTTTTTAAAACACAATTTGGGTTGTAAATGTGGAGCGAAAGGGCGCGGAGGTTGGCACACGACATTTTTGATATTTTTTGGGGTGGGGGGAGCTGTTGTAGGTTTGGAAACGTAACTTTCGAGACGTTCCGTCGGAGAAAGTTTGGTGTGGCATTAATGGAACCGTGAAAAAGTTTGAAACGTGGCTGAAGAGCCGAGCCCCTGCGCTGCCGAGCCGCATGGAGCACCACCGAGGGAAACACCGTCCTAACCGGAGTCTCCGTTACACAGCCCACAGCAACATTTGTGTCCGCTGTGTTTTTGTAAAGGGGGAAAAAGGTTAATTGTGATTTCTGAACGAGCTTTTCTTCAGATCCCCCCTGCCTGCATATCAAGAGTCATTGCTGTAATCTGTTTACTTGCAGCCTTTTGAAGGTTAACGAGACCTTCGCCTCTTTTGGTTTTGAAGAATAATTAATTTAACTAACGAAACAAACTGCTGTTTATATTTTTTGGCTACAGTGTGAAAAAAACGGCTAGCCTAGCATCCACAAGACTCAAAAAAATATATCTCCGCGTTGCCTGCCGATAAAGTCGCGATGACTTCTTGTTCTAAGTCAACTAACTTTTATTCTATTTTATTTATTTTAATGCCACACTCGAAGTTTTTTTTCCAAGATTGCATTTCACAAGCTGAATTTTTCCAAAACAACTAAAATCGACATTTAACAAATTTGAGAAGCATTGCTCGGGTCAAAATTCAATTATCGTCAATTAATGGTGTAAAAACAGTATTGTAAGTTAATACCGATTCAAACCGGGATCTGGATGATAGTCCGGTTTCTAAGGTTTTGGTTTTTAAACTGTGCCGAAGTGTTGTTTACGGGCTCGGTTTTGATTTCTCTCCCCGGGCAGCACCCATAGCCAGTTGCGAAGTAGCCCGGACTATATTTGCATCTATGGGCAACAAAACACCACCAACTTGGCTGATTAATGATGCAGGCTTTTGCAACCTTATTTATTTTTAACCCATTTGAAATTTATATTTGATGCGGCTCCAGTATTTATGGTGTATTGGTTTACAGGGCGAGCCGACCCATAGCCAACATTGCTGGTTTACCGTTTGAGGACAGCTGGGTAATCGGAAAAGGTAGAAGAGGCTGTTAAAATTCGCATTTGCCTGTTTCCATCGGACGGTCGCACGGTGTTTTCACGGACGGGACAGAGCAGCCGGCCGCCCTGCTCCTGGTTGTGTTTCCCTGGGAAGCGGAGCCCCGGAGCGGCTGCCTGCTCGGCGAAGAGCTGCCAGTCAAACATTAGATAACAATATTTTGGATATAAATTAAAGCTGCATAAAGATCTGCAGTTGGGAATCACCAGCTGCAATTCATATGGCTTTAATGTCGACCAGCCCGTACTCGGCGTTTAGTTTTTGAAGTGGTTTTCCAAACTGCGTCATTGCACGTATGGGCCGCCTGTTCGCTGAAAAGAGGAGAAATCCTAAAACTACCAGTTCAAACACAGGTTTCCTCAGTCTGATCATAGATTGTAAATCAAGCAGTTTTCTTGTTGTATCTTATAGGTCAGCAGGATGGCTGAAAAGGAGCTCGAATCGCCTGGAAAAATAAAGACATTATTATAGCCAGAATTGTCTTTTTCGGAATAGGGGGCCTATCCGAACGGGCAATTTCTTTATACAACTTTCCCTCTGTGGATAATGGATGGCAGAGATTTTGGACCTCCTCGATCCGTCCACGTACCACCTCCGTTGTTGGCGGGGCTCGCAATGGAGTCTCACCGACTCGGAGCAGCAGCAGCAGCCGGGAGGATCCCTCCCTCGCCTGGTCACTTGGGCGCGAGTCATCCGCCGCCTCTCCACTCTGGAAAATTCTTGCCATCGGCCATTAACCTACATTCACACCACAGTAAGTATAACGCTCATAGATTGCTTTACCCCAACTGCTAAATAAAGACACAACCATCAATTTGTCAAATATTAACTTGATATAAAACTGCGCAAAAAATGCGCATAGTTGGTGGCAGTATGTGCGGTCATTATTTTGATGTGGCTACGGTGTTTAGTGCCAAGTGATACTGCTTTCACAAGGAGGAGTGGCTCCTATAAAGCTGTGACAAGTTTCAGATATGAAAACATGGCATCATGTGAAGGATTCTCAGTATTAGCAGTGGGCAACGCATCAGCGGAAAATTACTTGGCAGGTTCCGACACACAGATCATCGGTTTTTAAGGCACAACAGGGCTGACTGTTGAACGTTGTGTGGTGTGGATGTTGTTGCAGCAGTGTGCAGGTCAGGGTGCAATGGTTTTGGATTGCATATGGACTATTAGACCCTCATTGCTGTTGGAGCAGATGCAGGCTGTGTTTGCATGCGGGTGTCAGTGTTTTTTGGGGATGGGGGGTGGTGAAGTAGGGACCTTACTGGGATGACATATCGGGAATGGGGGGGGGGGGTTACTTGAGTGTTTGTATGGGTGACAAATGCCTGTGGTTCAGACTCCAGTATGTGGCGTGAAAGCCACTCTACCGGAACAGTTGGTAAATGGCTGATGCTCCCTTTTTCTTGTATTTGTAACAATTCAGTTGGGCATAACCACTGTGTGTGTGTGTGTGTGTTCAAAAGAGCATGTTAGGTGAAAACTGGATGGTTTGATATGTGTCCTTTAAAGAAAAGGTGTGGCATTAAGCACACAGAGCACACAGATAAAGCTCCCATGTGTTTGTTTAGATCACTCTCTACCGGCCTTGTGTATGTGTATGTACAGTCAGTATTACCCTACTGCAGTCAGTAGATCATCTACAGTGTATGTAATCCCCCACTGAGCTGGTGATTTTCCCTTTACTTTCGCAGCCCGCACACTGATCTATGTTCCAGCCAGTAGTAATGTAAGCCTTGAAATAACATTGTGCAAAAACAAAAGATAACATTGCATATTTGCATACAGTTTTGCGGTCAGCTAGTCAGAGGGAAAGTCAGAATGTTCATGTAAAGGTTCAAACCATATGTTTTGCTTGTCTGATGTGTCCTTTGGATAATGGAAAATCTGTCAGACACTCTCAATGAGTTACTTGGATCCGCTGTGAAGTCTTGTTGCTGGCGACAGAGATTCAATTACAGCTGCACTGGTTTCTTTTCAGGGGTAAACCCCAATGATATAGATAATAATATTCCAGTTGAGCTGTGCTCCTCGCTTTCATCGCTGAGCGTGGGTACAATGCAGCACTTGTCATTTGGAACGCCAGCTACTAGAGGTCTAGTAAAGTCAGGCAGAGCTGGCAGGGTAGGGCTCTGATGAAGTGTTAATTTGACACACCGACACCCTCAACTCACGCACGCACACAAAAGCTGTCAGAGATGAAATCAATTCGCAGCAGGGAGTGTTAGGGTGATTGACGGGTGTATCGCAGCAAAGAGATGTGCTGGGGCGCAGCTTATTGCAGCTAGTCGTTCAGATTTTCTGCCTTCAGAATAACTTGGGAATGTTTTCCGGTGAAATGATCACATATTTGCATTTGCAGGAAAAAGCCCAGCAAAACAGCCTTTGTTGGTTAAAAAAGCCTCTTTGCAGCAGCGGCCTGTTTCAGCTGGGATGATGTTCCTCCATTTCCCCTCCTGTGGCTCTGAAACGAGCTGAAAACTGCTTGTGGTGTGTGTGCAGATGTGCTTGTGTGGAACAACTTGCTGTGCAGCCGGAGGGAGGGGCTGTGAAGTGGAATTGACCCAACCGCTGTTCCAGCCCAGATTGGAAGTTTAAACACTCCTTTAAAACAGGATACATTTTATTCTGCCCACACACTGACCTTCTCACTCCCTGACTCTCATCTCCCCTACGCACACTGGCAGCCTCCGCCCACTAAAACACACCACTGTACGACGCAGGTCATTTAGCTTTATGGAGCTCCTCCATATCAAATCCCCACACATTACATTATCAAATCCGATTGAGATGTAGGTCCCATGCTTGTAATAACACTGCACAGCCCTGTTACATAATAATTACCCGGTAATTGCAAATGTTCATAATGTTCCCATTTAATTGCAGTAAGCAGCATGAATCCAGCTCTCAAGCAGCCAGTGTGCAATCAGAGGAGCCAAGGCCGCCCTGCTTCTGTTTTTGTTTACATGTGTTTCATGGAATTCAAGACACTTTTTTTTTGCACTGTTGCATTTGGCTGAGCTTTTGATAGCAGGGTTGACTGTTTATGGCTGCCAACGCGCATCTATTTCCCAGTAGTCTCCCCTAATTTCTTTTTTAAGTTCAGTTTTAACATGATTTCCACCTAACTTACAGGACTAGAGTGTCACCTTCTTTTCTGAGCCTCCAGGTTGTCAGATGTGTGGGAGAGGAGGGTTTGTTTTAGATGCATTGTGACTGTGCAAATAGTTTATTGACACTTGTGCCGCTTGTTCACTCAGCAGCAAGAGGGGCCCTCTGTAAAGACACCAGCAGCAAGTCCCCTTTTCGTACTACCTATTCCTCTGTATTCACAGGTCTTGTCTATGTGTGTCAAGGTCTTAGTCAATGTTTATAAATGTAAAATGGCTGAAAATGGTTCTGTTTACTGGAGATGAGGATGCCTCCATCACCAGATTGAGGCCATCTGTCCTTTTCATCCCCTTCCCTCCATGTTGCATCCAAGAGCAGTGGAGGTGAGATCTGCTGAAATTATGACTGCACTGACGAGATGAGGCTACACATGACTTTATTCTCCAAAACTATAGTCTATCTGTCAGACTTTGATATGGTTGCACACCTTTTTTTTTTGTTTGTTTTTGTTTAACCACCTTTCCTGCTAAGAAGCCTTTTGTACTGACTATGACAGTCAAACTGCGTGTAACATATTTTTCCTTGGATTTCTCGGTTCTCATCTCCTTAGCAAACAAAGCAATGTTAGAGAAGCTGCAGGAAAAATAAAGTACATAATTTCCTGTCCTGTTCGGCACTTTTTTCCCAGGTGTTGAGAGCAGAAATTGTTGAAGTAGCGTGCATGAACACAGAGGCTATTGTTATTCGATACAGTGGCAGATGAGTACTCTAAGTGTGTAGACGCTGAACTGATAATTTCAGATGTACAGATTGGAACAAATGCAAGCTGGGCTGAATGAGACATTAAGGGCAGCGCCCCTCATTTGTGAGACTTGAGGGATAACACGTCTGAACCAGCAACCCAACTTTTCTTTTTGCCCACATATAAATATGCGCACACATTTTATTGGTAGCAAGGGAGGAGCAGGTGATGGCAGTGAAGCAGATGTAGGTGTGTTGAGTGCAGAGGAGAATAGGGAATAGATTGAGATAAGAACTACTCAAGGCAAATGGAACAGGAGAAATAAAGAGGCAGAATCCCTAAGGTGGGCAGCAGTACTTTGTTTTGAAGGATAAGAGCATAAGTTGTCATTGGTTTATGTGTGTGATTGTTGCTTTAGGTTAGAGGATTGAGAACTTGTGTATGGGAACAGGAGCATGTGATTGTGCTTAGTGCAGTTAGAGCTGGGGTTTCCCCCTGGGACTCGGCAGAGAAGGGGGAAGAGATTTATTCTGACCACAACACTTTCATACATGGTTAGATAAATGTTGTGGCCCTTCAAATGTTCTCTCTTTCAGTCTCTTATACACAGGTACAGGAGAGTAACTATAATTCAGCTTGCAGGGCAGGCCGTGCCTGTCTTGCCCGATACCAATTTGTCTTCCATACTACCTGGTTTGTGTGTCTGTTTACGTTAAAATTAATGTGGTGAGTGTGTGTTAATGTGTATTCAAGACACAGACTCCTACATGGGTGTGGGTGTGTGTGTGAGAGAAGATATGACTCAGACATGTCCCCTCTCAGATTAATTGAAATTTTCAGGAGAGAAAACAGGCTCCTTAAGAGAAAGCACAAGGCACTGCTGGCCCACTACAATAAACCTGTCAGAGGGAGAAAAATGACACATTCACACAGACACGCACACACACAGACAGACACATGCATACAACACACACAGCTGTCAAACATAAGAGTGACAGACCTGTGTGTGTGTGTGTGTGTGTGTGTGTGTGTGTGTGTGTGTGTGTGTGTAGGTGTGTGAGTGTGAGTGTGTGTGTGTGAGAGAGAGAGAGAGAGAGAGAGAGAGAGAGAGAAAACAAACGTGCTGTGGCATGTTGAAATACCCAAAGCATTAGCTAAGTTGTTCACTCTGCCAGAACCCTGCCCATAACTCAAACAACACCCTCCGATACACAGAGGTCACACACTGGGTTATGTCTGTCAGTTTGGCTGCATGTTGAGTTTCTACATGTCCCGTTACATAAGAAGTAGAATATTCCCTCCAGGAAAACTAGGTAAAATTGTAAATGAGCAGCAGGGTTAAAGAGACACACAGATCAGGTTTGACATGTGAGAAAAGAAACATGTGACTGCTGACTGGTTGGGTTTTTCAGTTGTCTGAGGCACCATGATGACCTCCATCTCTGACCATTAACCATCCTTTTGTTGAAATCATCCTGAGACTAAGTGAACCAAATAATTTGCACACATTTGGCACCAACAGCCCTCAGCTAGTTTCAATTGGTTAATCCTTCTTTCCTTACTCTTTGTCACTGGCAGTCATCCTTTCTTCGAATCAGATAATTTCCTCTCAGTTTGTTTACTTTATGATACAGGATACACCCTAAGTCGGCCAGCCATGCCTCACAGGTGTAAAATATATTGATAAGATAAGATGAGATAAGATAAACTTTATTAATCCCGCATTGGGGAAATTTACTGTCACAGCAGCTCCACAGTACGACAGATATGAAAAAGAGCGCAAAGAAAATAGATAAAATATAAAAGACATAACATAAATACACTATATACATAAATACACTGTATACATTTCATATTTCTCTATGTTACAGAACGAGTGTGTGTCGTTCATTGGATCTGTGTAAGTATGCAACTGTGCATACCACTGTCTGTGTGTGACACAGCATGATTTTGTGTGCGTGAGAGCAAGTCTGTTGTGAGAATGTTCCCATTTGCTGCTATCAAGGTGTGTTTCAAAATAACTACTGCAGACTTAACAGGAGATTTGGGTGCAGCAGTATGGCACAGAGAAGCTCACACACATGGGCTTTATCCAACTGCCAGGGCAACTGACAACACAAAATTTCGGAGCAGTAATATGACTCTAACTTAGTGTCTTTTCTGGCTGGTCTAGCTGTAATGGCTGAATTCCATTTAGCTGCTTCAGTGTCAAAGGCCTGGTATTGTAAACCGTGACTCACTCTACAGGTCTTGAATTTCGCTGCAGGACTGTGAGAAGTGCGCTGCTTTTTTCTTCTTTTTTTCATTTGTGTCCCGCAAATTAAGTACCCATAAAGCAGGACTTTCCTGCAGGGAATTACTGCGATGTTTTACTATAACCAGTGTTAATGCCAAACCGACTGGCTGGATCGCTCTTGGAGTCCAGACAGTCTTTCTTAGAGCAGTGTCTTCCCCCAGCTCCAGCTCCTTCCAGCCTCGCCCTCCCATCTCCTCCGCCTCATGTGGCTTTCTGCGGTTCAGCTCTGTCCATAACCAAATTAACCAAGCTTTAAAAAAAAAATATATATATATATATACTTAAACGCTGTATCCAGATATAATACTCATTCAACAAAGTATCCATAATAAAAGCCCCCCCATACATACACAGCAGTGTCATTGCTGCAGCAGGCCCCCAGCCTCTCCCTCTCCCTCCCTCTCTGACAGTTAGCTGTCAGTCCTGACACTGTAGTTTTTAGGCAACAACGTTATTATTGATGCCGCTTTATAAAGTTAATAGACAATGTCGACCTGATAAACTTATGTTAATGTTTGTGACTGATAAGTGTTATTTCCTCTTAAAGTCTCAGAGTGAAGCAGAGAAAAACCAACCTACAACTTTCTGTAAGTGATTAGTTAACTAGCATTTTGTGGTTCCGTCAAGAAGAAATATTACATGTTCAATTAAAAATAGTTAATTTTGCAGTTTTAATGTTAATAAAATGCCTTTTACTTTTTTGTCATTTCTTTGTCCCCATGATATCAAAAATGGTATCAGCTATTGAATGTTTTCATGGGTATCAATATTAGTAATAGTTGATTAATTGGAAAGCTGCATGTGCTATTTATTTTAAAATGCTGTGTGTATGTGTATAGATTGATAAAGTCAGATGAATCAGATGATCTGATTAAAATTACATTTTAACAATCCCCCCATGAGAGGCATACAAGGGGGGAATTTCCCATCATTTTACAAAATTAATTCAAAGCACCACTGTAAATGCACCTTTCATACCTTTCAATATATCTGCTGTGCAAAAGGACCGCAATAATTCATAAACCTTGGGAAAAAATTTAAGTGATATTGACATTTCACCATATTCTGTTTTCCCCCCTACTCAGTTAATAGTTGACTACTTGATTGATGAGAGGATAATGCTAAACATTTGCTAGTTCCAGCTCCACAAAAGTGGCAATTTAATGCTCAGTGAAAATAATCTGCAGATGTCCAGGAGGGGAATATGCCATGACTCTTCTCCAAAAGTTGCACATTGGTCTGGTCCATGACTATTATTAAACCACATAGCTTATCTACATCATAATCACCCACTAAAAACTTTATACCACCATCAGTTCTCATTATTGCCACAAATACAGAACACAAATGTATTCTAACACTAGCAAAAATAACTATCTATTAATAATGCATGACTAAAAATATACATGCAATGCTGTAGGAAATTCACTAACTGTAGTGAGATGAGACTGTATTACAATAAAAGTCAGTGACCAAAATGTGTGCTTTAAACAATTTTATGTATATACATATATAAAATTGTGTGTGTGTGTTTGTTTATGTTTATATATATTAGTTTATTCATTCATCTTCAACCGCTTATCTGTTTCCGGGTCACGGAGGTGCTGGAGCCAATCCCAGCTCACACTGGGTGAGGGCAGGGCTCAACCTGGACAGGTCGCCAGTCCATCTCAGGGCCAACAGACAGAGACAAACAACACTCACACTCAGACCTACGGACAATTTACAGTCACCAGTTAACCCAAACATGATGTCCTTGGATGGTGGGCGGAAAGCGGAGTACCTAAGGGAAACCCACACAGGCACGGGTAGAACATGCAAACTCCGCACAGAAAAGCCCCACGCCCCAGGCGACCTTCTTATTGTGGGGGAACAGCACTAACCACTATGCCACCGTGCTGCCCTATATTGGCTTTTTTTATATATATATATAGGCACTTGTAGTTGCATTATACATGTCTTCTCCACAAGTTACTTTGCAACACATCACCAGAATATAGACCAGATAGATGAAATGAAAACGACATAGCTCTGCAAGTAAGAGTGTTTTGCCAACAAAGTTCCTTTAACATTCAGTGCTTAGAATACATGTTAATCTATTGTGCAATTTCTTTATAACTAAACAGTACTACAAAAGAGGAGATCTATCCAGCATTAACTCACTGCAGTGAGACTCAAAGTTGACATGTTGTAGCTTGAACTCGTCACAGGGCAAAGGCTTTTGTGAGTGAAGTTGAAACAGTTTATGTTCAGCTTGAGCTCACAAACAAAACAGTTTCTTCTGAACGCAGGGAAACCAGACTTGTACATTTTGAAATCATTAACACACTTTAAACCACATGGTCACAGCCTGAATTAGCATGCACACAAAGACCGACGCAGTGTCTGTGCCAGACATCCTTTCACCTCTTTCTTGTATATGTGTGGAACCTTCTCCCTGCTTTACAGTCAGGATTAATGATTACCAGTGTCAGTGTGCCAGTTAACTGGGATAGAGAAGGGTTGCACAGTAGATTTTTACTGTTTGAATGTTTTTCTTGCATGGAATAAAAACCAGAGATCAATAGAGATTCCCCCCCCAGCTAACCCAGCTCTGAGTACCACTGATGGGTAACAGATGGGTTCACGCAGTGTGTAAGTGTATGTATGTGTGTGCGTGCGTGCATGGCACACATTTGAACCAGGTTTTTTTCTTTTCTCCCTACTGTACTTTTTTGTACTTTTTTGTGCTTTTGTGTTTGTGTGGTTTATTGCTTTTAAATTCTATTGTGTTTCAGGCCATTTTACACATTGTAGGTCTATATGTAATCAAGAATTTTCACAGATTTTCCACTTGTGGGTGTGTGAAGGTGTGTGTGTGCATGTGTATGTATTTGTGTGCGTCTGCGTAGACATGTCTATCAAGAATCGATCTCAAGCAGACCTCCTCCTCTTTGATATTGAGATGCGTTTCTTACAGGGATCTGAAAGTAGAAACTCAGAACATGTTGGGAGTCAGAGAGCTTGTTTCTTGGCAACTCACTTATCCCAATATGGAAAACTAACTGTCATCTGAAGTAGGAGCCAAATGGTGTGTGAGTGTGTGTATCAGTGTGTATGTGTGTGTGTGTGTGTGTGTGTGTAGGGTGAGAAAATGGTATGCAGTTGTGGAGAAAGAGAAAGGAAGGAAGGAAGGAAAGGGCAGAGAGAAACAGAGAGGGAGGTAACGAAAGAGTAATTTCAAAACATTTAAAAAACATTTCCCTCTCAGCTACCATTTGGATGTTGTTTCTGGAACGAGGAGGGCAAATGTTTTCTCTCACTCTACCCCTCCTCTTTTTCCTCCCTTAGACTATTTGGGGGGGTTGGGAATTGTCTTTTTTTCCCTGATCACTGACAAGGAACACAACTGTGGAGTGTGTGTGTTCACTCTACACACATGGATAAAGGGCCTGTAGGCGTGCCTGTGATATTGAGATTGATCTATACTCTAGTGCATACTGGGCATCTGTGCCTCTGTGCGCGTGTGTGTATGCATGCATGTATGAGTGCATGTATGTATGTGTGTGTATGTTAGAGAAACCTTGGTGATTGGCCTGGAGGAATGCAAAGTGCTGACATCCTACCAGGACCTCAACATCCCTGACAGGTGGTGGTTGTGAATGTGTTCAGTGTGCATGCGCATGTGTGTGTTTATAAAGCGGGTATGTGAACGTCTCGTTCCTCACACGCACACCAGGTAACAATTAGAAAAATAGGTGAGAATAATTTGTTAGAACAACATTGTTGGCATGTAGCCTGACACACATGGGCACACTGGAGGGAAAGGTAGCAGTGAAAAAGGCTCTCTTTGTGTTTGTTCACGTAAAATTATATAATTTATGTGATCAAATTACAAACAGTCATGAGCTGCTGGAAGTGAATCATACTTTCCCCTCATATGCTGCATGACTAACAACTGGCAAATGACTTTTTATAGTCACACAGATGAATAGCCAGCCTCTGCCATCAGATATTTAACTTGGGAATCATTACATGCTTTTAACAGAACACAATTTAATGTAAAGGCTGAAAAAATTATGTAGTACTCTGTCTGTAGATATTATGGAAGTGTCTATCTTTTTAATTTGATTTGCATTAGCTTTTGATGCTTATTTTTTCAGCAGCTGCTCAACATGTTTACACTGTGTAAGGACCTCTCTATCTAGGACATTTAATGCTTAGTGTCATACACAGGAGGGATTCTAAGGAAACGATGCAGCCTGTAATCCAGCCTGGCTGTTTGTAATTTTATCTCATTGATATCACCATCACCACCTACCCCTCACTCTTTTACAGTGCTATGGAGCTGTATTAAGTTACTGCAAATGCAAACCAAACATTTCCTACTGCAGCTGCTTCACATTAAAAGCATTCGACAAGCATGGGGAGGCTTTTATTATGTGGTGGTCACAGGAAATGTGGTGAATTTATCACTGTGGTTAGGACTGGCAGCAATCTTTCCTCTAATATGTTTTTTAATTTTTTCAAGAAAGGAGTACGACAAACAGGAGGACTATTTGCAGCCACTGTGGGTTGTTAGATGGAGTTTGAAAACCTATTTGCAGTGTGGAATAGGGCTTGGCAATATGGCTAAAAAAATCCCACATCAGATTTTTTTCGCACCACACTCGATTCACGCTTATGATCGATTTTTGTTCCTTCCCAAAACCAGACTACAAATGACAAAAAGTGTTCAAACAAGTGTTGCTTTTTTTGTATGTTTTGATTTTCCCTTCTAGAATTAGAACAAATTCCCTTGGGGTTAAATTGTCAAAGGGTCAAAAGTTCTTCTATCACATTTTTTCTCACAAATTGTGATTGAGTCAGGTGCCATTTTGCTCCATTTGGAGCTGCAATATGTACCTGTCCAAGATGGCAGACACAGCTGTGCATCACTGTGCATCTTACATCATGAAAAGCTCAGCCTACCCTGAACTGTAAGAGCCCAAAGCAAGCATCAGCGGTGGGAATTAAAGAGAAAACCAATTTTCAATTAAAACAAATCATCCTAAACTAGAAATTTGAATTAATTGACAAATTGATTTATCGCCCAGCCCCATGGAATCAGGTCACAGATTACTCATGTCATGATGGAGAAAGCTGAAGTTTTTTTTTTAAACAACCTGAGTGTGTTTGAATATATTGTAAACATAAGCATATGTTGCTCGCACTTCTGACATTGTAATATGTGAAGTTGTCTCTGTTTGGAAGCAAAACATAGTCACTGTGCTGGTCCTGACTGCTGCTGACAAGGGGGGTGTTTTTCAGCAGAGTTAACGCACTGGGACTAACTGAAGATTAATCACAGGCTCTGTGTGTCAGTAGTGGGGGGCAGTTGGTGTTAGGGCTGGGGCTGGTTCAGCATATTTTTATAGAGTACGTATGCATGTGTCAATTCATAAATGCTTGTTTGTGTGTGTGATTGTATGTGTATGTGTCTTTTTGCACGCAAGTCGTTGATGTGTGTGTGCATGTTTGTTGCAGTGTTTGACTCATAGGGCATTCACTGCAAAGCTACATGGAACTGTTTGCACATGTTAGTGATCATAACATGATGCTCTGCAGCCACTTAAGCTACACACACAGGTCCCGAGTAAACACACACAGATGCGCACACGTATAACCAAACATGGAGGGACTTGAATATATCTGAGTCTAATAGCTTTATGGTGTGTAAGGATCCACCTACACAGTATTTTTCAAACAAGGTGAGTAAAGGCACGCTGCATTGCTCCCGAATGCCGTGCGGCTTGGTTTGTGATTAATTGGAAAGCTGCATGTGCTGTTTATTTTAAAATGCTGTGTGTGTATGTGTGTGTGTGTGTGTGTGTGTGTGTGTGTGTGTGTGTGTGTGTGTGTGTGTGTGTGTGTGTGTGTGTAGCTGCTGACGGACTGTGGTTTTAATGTACTGATTTAGATGCAGGAGAAACTCGGCAAACACAGCAAGTCTCTCAGATTCCCACAGGACTAATACAGAAACACACACACACTCAGGCCCTTCCCCCTCGCCCTTATACAGATAGCACCCTTTCCCCTACACACATGGTTAGTTTTATCAGGGTAATGGCTGTGCAGCGCGTTCAGTAATGGCCTGGGTGGAGGAACCTCAGCTAAACATGAAACCTTTTCCAGTTCTTAGAAGGTTGTGATTGGAAGAGGCAGTAATGGTTCAAAGGTTCAAAGTTTACTAATGGTCAATGGGGCACACAGGCTGGGAATGGAGTCTAGTAAAAACAAGTCTAATAAAACACAATCGATGCTGGTATCATGTTAAGATATGAAATATTTTATGAGCAATCACTCTTTCAATGTTAAAGTGATGGACCTGGTTTTAATGGTGAGGTGTGTGGCCTCGTCATGCTTTGCGAACAAACCTATCATGGTATGCAGAATGGATTATTTTTTTTGCTTGGATGAATCGTTGCTCTAGAAAATAATTTATTTATCCAAAAAATTTAGTGCCAACCAGCCATCACTTGAAAGACTGACAATGTGTAAAAAAAAAAAAAAAAAAAAAAAAAAAATTCAAATTGAATACAACTTCCCATCAATCATGTGGCATTATTATTATGGTTTTTTTTAATTACTATTATTAGTTGGAGTGCCTGTGGTTGCTTTAAGGGTCAAGATTCCACAATCTGGTGGAAATTCCTCAAAAGCAGTCATAGATATGTTTGACCCTAAATCAATAGCAAAATTATTTAACAGCTACTTCAGTCATGCACTCTTTATATTTGGAAAAGCAAAATTTTCAATTAATTGATACATTTTTTAAAGGCCTGGGATTTTCAAAGTGTTCAGTAGTATCTAAATTTTAGGGATGAAATGTGTAGATGTAGCAAGTATGATGCATTATAAAACTAAACTGAGTGGGTGAGGTTCAGCATTGTCGTATCATCCACACTGCCAGTGGACTAACCTTAGTTTGACAGGTGGAGTCATGTGACTGAACATGAGGTATAATTTTTTTCTAAGGGGACAGGTTATGTACGCACTCACAGCATTAACTGAGAAATCATCATGAACAGATCTAAATCATCAGTGTTTTGTTTTTGTGTTTTTGTGGGGGGGTTTTTTTTTATGTCTGTTTTTGGTTTTCGGTGCATTGCTTGGCCACATCACTGGTACTGGTTATCTGATTCTGCACTCACTTTCATGAGCCTGTATCTTCCAAAGCGTTGAATAAACCCTCCCGTGTGTGATCTTAACACCCTGAATATTATATGTTGGTAATTTAGTTATATACCAAATTTTATGTGAAACAAGAAATGATCTTTAGAGGTAGTTTTGTGACCTTATTGAAGTGGAAACTAAATTTACAGTGACTGCATAGGCTGTTGAAGTATTCGGCACAGTCTGTGGAAAGACTGGATTTAAACTTTGGAAGTAATTTATCTGTGCAGAAAGTGTCTGTCAGAAACATAACTTTGAACATACCATACTATAATGTGATCCAAACATGGTGCATCATGAAGTAAAGCTTAAATGATCACTCAATTATCTCATCAGTCAACAGAAAAGTGATCTGCACGTATTTAAATTTGTATTGGATTTTTTAAATATATATCTGGGTACTGGACTTTTAGTCTGACATTTGAAGTTGTTACTTTTAGCTTTGAGAAGTTGTGATATTCACTCGTTACAATTTTTTTGACATTGTATAGACCAAAGTTTAAACAATGGTAACAAAATGTTACTGTGTCCCCAGTACCAAGTGCTGAGGTGACTAAAGAGGATAAATGATGTTCCCCTTACCCCTTGGTTACATGGGCCATGAATACACAGAGGCGTGGCGACGAGCTACCATTCATTTTCAATGACAGTTGACAACAGGCGACAAGTGGAAGCAGGTGGGCCACACATCGCCGGATGGGCGGGGAAAAAAATAGAAAAGCTTTCTATTTTATGCAAGTCTTGGGCGACAAAACCAGGTGATTTTTTTAGAATAGCCAATCCGAGTGAAGAAGGCGTGGCGATCGCGAAGTTCAGAAAAGAATTCAACATGGCGGACAATGTGGACTCGACACAGGTTAGATGTGTCAGAATGGAACGCCCACCAGGCAATAATCGCCCAGGGATCAAATCGCCTTGTCACCGTGCATGTGACCATAGGGTTAGTCCAGTTTCAACAATAAGATCATACCCTGTTTTTGATTTAAATGACTTTCATTTACAGTCCAAAAATAAAGAAACACACCAGACCAGTACACTTCCATGGATTTTAAACCACCACTGTAAGTAGAGGGGACGATTCTGGCCAATAGTTGTCAATTTTTTGTGGTAGTACTGCAATCCATAATGTGAATTGCAATCTTTATACCGTCTCCACTCACCTCGTTATTGTGAAAGTCATGACAGGAACTGTCATGACTTGTACACATTTCCCTGGAGACAGGTCTCACATCCAATAGACAGATTGTAACCAACAGCATTGTGGGTAATGAAAAGGGCCTTAGATTGCAGGTGGTGATGGTGGCTCTTGGTCCGTGCAGGTGGAAAATTGGCATATGATCAGCAGTGGCAGTACCTTTTAAAATGAGATATTAAAAGATGCTACCTTCCCTTTGAGAGGAAATATGTATTATTTATCTGAAAAGTAAATCAAAAGCTAAAGTAAGGTCATCTGTGTTTTGTTTTTGGTTTCTTTTTTGGTATTATTTTTTGAACTTTTGAATAGATTGTAGGGTGACAATAGATTTGTTAGATTAATTGGAGGTAGATGAATCCTGAAGAGGTGACATCCCAGCACAGTGACAGACACCGCGTGGTTCCTCTGCTGCTGTGATTGTGGGTGAGTTGGTGGTTACATTAACTGCGTTTTTCCTCAGAGTGCAGTCTGTCTATGGTCTGTCTTGCTGAAATTGAGTGTATGCAATATAATGGTGGCTCGGTAATAATGTGATTAAAACAGATTTCTCCAGTGTAGGAACATCAACGTGTATTGATTGTGCTCTACACACTCAGAGGAAAAGTACAGAACGTACAGTGTAGATTGATTATTGGTTTTGTTCTTAGGGTATGAGGGTGACTGACCGTCTTTGTTTGTTTTTTTTTTCCCAGGTGATGCCTTCCCATCAGGCTCCAGTCCCTTCCTCTCAGGTTATCCAGGCCCCTCCCCCTTGACCTCTGACCCAGCATACAGATCAGGCAATCCCAGCAGTCTGCAGATGGCTCAACTCTGGGCATCACACGCTCATGAGGGTAAATTCGCCTCAATAAATATTTGCACTATCCCCCCTTCTGCTAGAAGCGTCTGTCCTCTTTTTCTCTATCGGTGCATAACTCAAATGCCCCAAGACACTTATTTGACATCATATTTTCATCACATTTCTCCTAGTCCACTCTTGTCCAATGCCCAGGAGGCCTGTCCTTCTTCTGCTCCTCATTGCTTACACCAGTGGGATCCTGTTCCATTTCTGTCTCTTTGCTGGTAGCTCCGCTCCTGGCTTTGTCCTAAATGCGTTCTGTGTCCTATGTCCACAGCCATTCTCTTACTTTTGCCGGTCATACATTACTGTAATCTATCTTCCCCTCTTGTTCTTATTTTGAGTTTCCTGTCCACTATGCACTTTGTCAGTAGCTCTTCTGGCCCACTTTTCTGTATCTCTTTCCTAACCTGGCTTATGAACGCAGTTTTAGATACACAGAGGTGTGAGGGTACGTGCACTCATACACGTGCAGGGTTTAAAGTTCTCCAGTACTGTGCAAGGCTTTTTTTTTTTTTTAGATTAGATATTAATACACCTGTTAAAATGATCTCTTAGATTAATATACCTAATAAAAATACCTTTTAGGTTAGATATTAATACACCAAATAAAATTATTTTTGTGCATTTTACAGCAAGATTGTGGTTGTGTGTCTTTGCTCGTATGCAGCTATAAGTAACTTTATACCTTGTATGAATACAATAATTAAATTATTTGAACATCCTCTGGCTGTTTATTAATGCCTTCAAACGTGCTATTTTGGAAAAACCTCACAATGAAGGGGCTGCTTTTGGCTCATTTGATAAAAGTTGGTTTATTATGCTGCATAGGTTGTGCTGTTGTCATCTTACAAAAAATACTTTAACAATATATAAAGTTTTTACCAGCCCAATCAGTGTCTTTGCTGCTCCTCTGTATGCCTGCCATTCAGGACAGCCATGAGAGCATGCTGCATGCATGTTTTGGAATATGTAATATGCCCTCTCTTTGGACCACTCTGTCCTCTCTGTCTCTGAACTCTTTTCAAGGCCTGGCTCAGTAACTGATTGAATCTCTCATCCCTCCTCATTTCCTCATGCCCTTTTGTGTCTCCTTATCAAATCTCACTGGAGTAGGTCAGATAGGAGGAACTACACTTCACAGTGCGCTTTGGCAAGGCAAAAGGAGGCAGACAAATGAGTTCTTTTTAGGATTTATTTTAAAGTTGATTGTATCGCCTGTGTGACACATCTTGTTCAGTGTTTTCCAAACACAGCCAATCAGATAGTGTTTGATTAATGTCCAGATTTTGCCTTGATCCCTCTTTCTCCAATTCAGGGACAGTTCAAGAGGGCAGCACTGTTACCTAACTGTAGCTATTGCAAATGGTGCAAACTCCACGTAAAACTGTGCATTATCTGTTATTGTTTTGTGCTAAGCTAAACTAATTGAATTCTGGCTGTAGATTTAAATCTCTTTTAAAAATAAAATAGGTGTGTTTGTCAAAGTGTGGAAGTAGACCTTTTAACGCTGCATTATATGCACATCTCTTCACTAACGATGGACTCTCACAGGTCACAGAATATAAATCTAGACACCTGTTGTTGAAGGAAAAAATTCCAACCAAAAATAGTATGAAAAACGTATAAGAGGGTCAGATCAGTATTTGGCTCATTGGCCCTGTTTGATGTTACAATCACCCTAAGAAGGCAAGCAGAAGGGATGGATGCACTTTTGAACTTGACTTCAAGCTTAGCCTGAATTGAAGTCAAATATCTAAAGAAGTGAAAACCTCCTGCTGGCTGAAGCAGCCACAGGCTCCACTCACTGATATGAATAAAACCCTTCACAGCCTAAGAGAGCTTCTTAATACCTGGAGGCTGCTTTAATAGCAGCTAAAGTTGTTTAAAGCTGGAGACGTTTCCGGGCAGCAGTTACAAGGCAGACTTTGGATAGGCCTGGGATGCACCATAGCTGCAGAGGAACCCATATCAAAGCTGTTAGAGATCAAGGCTAGCTGTTAACTGTGGTTAAAGGAAGCTTTGAAAGAAACCCAACCTGAATTCCTTTACCCCCATCACATCATTCCTCTTATATTTCTGTCTCCCTATTCCTTCCTTAAACCACTTACAACCCCACCACCTGCCTCTTTTGCCTTCTCCATTTCTCCCTCTCAAAACATACCAATTTATACCCGACTCTTGTCCCCACCGCTTCATGGTGGAACAGCAGCAGTGTCTTTGATACTTCTTGGAATGGCCAAAGTGTTAAAACAGAGAATGTGTCACCCTCTCTAGGTGGCAGTCTTTTCTTGCTTTTTTTTTTTTTTTAAATTTACTTATTTATTTTGCTTTTGGCCTAACATGACACCAGCCAGTGTCAGAGTTGCAGTTAGAGCATTACATTAGAGAGTAAGGCTTTGTCTATATTAAGATCTGGTCTCTGAGAGCAGCAGCTGGCTGACAGACAGACTGTTGCCCAACACCAACCACAGACTAACCTGATTAACAAGATGAGTCGCTGCAGGTGACGATAACCTCTTTCCTAAACAGTTAAGTCAGGTAGGAAAGTTTGCTACGATTGAAAAGTGGCCAAATCTGGTGATGTGTAAACAAGTCTGAAGTGAAATTGAGATCGATTAATTGAAAAATTATTCAGCATGTTGTTATTTTCAAAGCATAAGAAAAAAAGGTCACTAGTTCCACTTTTTATTTTCACTTTGATGTTGAATATATTCAGGATGTTTTATACAGCAAATGATTTAGAAAATAATTAGTAGGTTAAATGATAATGAGCGTAGGGCAATCAATCTGCCCATGGTGGAAAAGTCAATAATGACGTCACTGTGGATTCATCTTGTAGGTGTGCTGATGTGAAGTGATGTAATGATCTGAAATAAACTCTGGCATTTCCAGATTAATTGTTTTGTCAGAATAATACAAGTTTTAATGATATTTAACATGGAAGAATTTAAATTACAGACTGATTGAAACAATGTATCAAATATCAAATTAGTTGCAGATAAATTTTTTGCCAATTAAATAAATGATTAATCGACTATTCATTGCAGTTCTAAAAAGTCAGTCAGTCTTTGTTAGTAGCTTGGGTCGTCCTAGTTCTCATAACCTAAGGAGGCCTTAATATTTACACTACTGATGTATTTTTGTTTAATCTGCAGTGTTTGACATATTTTTGTTGGTGTCTACAGGCTACCCTCCACTGCCAAGTAGCCTCTACTCCAGCCCCTATCTGTCCCTGGGGCACCTTGATCCTCCCTCGCTCTCGCAGCACCCTCTCTACGACTCACATAAAGGTCAGTCACTGTCATTGCCAACTTTCATGAAGACAAATGGCGGTATTTAAAGTACAGATTCTCTTATATCCCGTGATGGATCAGTAGCTGAAGGGTTTGTGCTAAGACATTGCTTTTAATTTAGTGGTGTACTGTTTTTTGTGAAACTGGGTCAATCCTCCAGCCAGAAACAGGCCAACAGGTGGACCGGTTCTGGCCCAGTTACTCTGTATAACATGTGGAATGTTTTTCTTTCTACCTTTTTGATATGCCTTATCTGCTGCGGGTTTTACATTGTTTTCTCAAGACATTTATTTATCGTAGTCCTCTCTGCCTCTGTGCTGCAGTGTGTGTTTGTATTTTTAGACACATGTATTCTTCTATGTTGCAGATGGTTTTTACTTGCCAGCCTCCATGAGCCAGTCGCCTATCCATCCTCTTTCTGCACCGCCGCCCGCGCCCTCCAGCTCAACACCCCCACAGAGGATGTCCCGGGATTGCGGAAGGGACCGGGCCTACCGGGGGGAGAGGGATAGGGACAGGGATAGGGAGCGAGAGCGAGAGCGGTCAAGAGAGGAACAGCGGCCACACAGCGTGGTAGACCTGACGCAAGATGGGAGGAGTGAGGATGACCGCCGGGCAAGAAGCGGAGACCGGGAACGAGAGAAAGACAGGGACACGGAAAGAGACAGAGACAGTTACTCTTTCCATCCTCACCTCCACCAGCACAAATCACACTCTCAGCCTTCCATTGTAGAGGCTAGGTCCCGACCGTCACCTCCACAAGCCGCCCTCCCTCCAGGTGGGGGCACAGGCAGGTTCCATGGACCAGAAACTGACAGAGGGGGTCGGGATGAAGAGGGTGGTCCTCGACCCCTTCACCACCACAACTCTAACATTAACTCCAACAACTCAAACTCTCAATCAGACAGACAGAGGAGGAATGACTCTGTAGCCACGACAGCTGGGACCCTCCATATATCTTATGTCCTTCCCCCAGCGCTCCAGCCTTCTGTGGCTGGTCCAACCCATCCTTCTGCGCCTAGAGAGCTCATCAGAGAGCAACGAGTCAGTGCCCCAACATATGTGCCTTCTGTGGAGGTTTATGACGAGCGGGCTGGCCCAATCCAGATCGCCTCACAGGCCCGTGACAACAAACACAGTGATAAACACAGAGACAGAGAACGAGAACGAGAACGGGAGAGAGACAGAGAACGAGAACGGGAGAGAGACAGAGAACGAGAACGGGAGAGAGACAGAGAACGAGAACAGGAGAGAGACAGAGAACGAGAACGGGAGAGAGAGAGAGAACGAGAACGGGAGAGAGACAGAGAACGAGAACGGGAGAGAGAGAGGGAGAGCCACAGGTTTCCTGAGAGGAGCCTGATGGATCATCCTCGACTCTCCCAATCTAGCGATTCAAGCAATCAGAGAGAGGAAGGATCTGTCATTTGTTCCAATGGTTCAATTGGTAAACGAGGCCAGGAAATATCATACCCTTCCAGTCATTCAAGGTTCAGCCCAGAAACCAGGGACATCTCTAAACACTCAATCCGATTGAGTATAGAGCGGGCAGGGGCAGAGCCTAAGTGGAATAATATCAGCCCATTGGCCAACTATGCCACAACTCATATGGCTGCTCTGGCAGCCCAACATGGACACTCAATTTCCTCACCCCACAGCCAGCCAACACACACACAATTGTCCCATTCCCCTCACACAACACACCGGCCCAACAACAACCCACACTCCCACTGCCATTCCCCGCAGTCTCACCCCTCCCAACATGGACATGGGCGTGCAGGTGAAGAGGGGTGTCAGAGGCGCTACCTGGACCCGACGGCCCTCTATCGACCTGGGGGTACACTGGTGGGAGGGTCCAGTGGGGGAGAGCGAGGTGGGGGAACCAGCTCTGAAACCACAGAAGTTTCAGCCATGCAGAGCCTAATTAAATACAGTGGAAACTTTGGTGCTGAAGGCCCTGGGTCTTCCAGGCACGCTTCAGATGGAAGGGGGCCCTTTGGTGGTCTGGGTAACATTGGCATGGAGGCTGAAAGAGAGAGAGACAGGGAAAAAGAAAGGGAGCGGGAGAGGGAGAGAGAGAGGGAGAGGTTCGCAGTGGGATCAGTTGGTTCAGGGGCATTGAGGGTTCCTCCACAGCTGAAGAGAGAACAGGAGCGGCCAGACAGCGCTCGCTCATTTGGTCGGGAGGGAGAGGGCGAGGTGCGTCACCCTCCTGTTGGCATTGCTGTAGCTGTGGCCCGGCAGAGAGACAGTGGGAGCACCAGTAAACCAACCAGTGGACCTTCAGACACACAGAGACCACTGCTGCAAACAACTATTAAAGGTAAGCATTCTTTCATGAGCGATAGACCTGGCAAACTCAAGTGCACATTCTGCAACACATTCAACCATACAATATGTTTTCTTGCATGCGAATGGCAAGGAAGTGGCAGGGAAGTGGCAAAGAAGTTTTTCCTTGCCACTGTCGCCGAGTGCTTGCTCATCGGGGGATCTGTTGGGTCTCTTTAAATAATTTTATAAAGAGTTTGGTCTAGACCTGCTCTATATGTAAAGTGCCTTCATGTAACTTTGTTATGATTTGGCGCTATACAAATAAATCTGATTTGATTTGATTAAAGCTACAAATGAACCTGAATACTTAATAATTCCTGCAGTGATGATCTTTGAACCAACCAATACTGTATCCACTATATGGTTGAAGTACCAGAAGGAGTCAGGTGATGATGTTCACAGCTGATCACCCAATTCATTTTATGTTTGAAGGTTCTGGCAAATTAAATCAAGTTTAGGCTTACTTAATATATTTCAAACATTTACCAAACGCAATATTTCCTGCTTCTGCTTTTGAATCTGATGTTGCTGCTTTCACACTCATACTACAGGGAACATAGATCCCTTAGTTAAACGAACCAAGAACAAATGATTCCTCATTTTGGCTTGCATGAATAATGGAGAAGTCATTTTCTTTCAGATTAAAGTCATATTTCCTCAACCCCTGTTTGACTTTGAGCTGCTCATCCCTGTAACGTGACTGGAATTGTTAAAACAACTTTTTGCCAATTATGTCATGGGTCGCATTTTGTTGAAATGCTCTTTTTGGCATGTCACTCGGCACTCTGTGCTGCATAGCAATTCCTACCATAATGTGCTCTATTCTTGGTCAAGGTCACTCAGTGACAGTGCACCCTCTCCATCTCTGTCTTTCCCCTTGTTTCTGTTTCTCTCAACTCCATGTTTTTCTCTATCCTCCCACAGTCCAGCCTCTCTCTCCCTCTCTGCCTCTTTCTCTTTTCTTTATGTTGAATGCCTCCCTCCTTCCCCACCCTTCCTTCCTCTTTGAGAAGGTCTTTGTAGAGGCGCTCCCTCCTTGTCCCACCTCAGGCCCCCTTTCTCTTTCTCCACTCTATTCTTCAGCCCCACCTCCACCCTCTCTGCATTAAACATGTCATTACAGAGTGCAGCTAAAAGCTGAAAACAAGCCCTGAATTACAATAAGACCATGGATGCGTTGCTAAGCAATGGATCAGTCTTGAGAATGACAGACAGCATGTGCGTGTGAGAGTTTTTAGTCTATATGAGGAACGGTTTGTTTGCAGGATACTGTAGATGTGTGTGTGTGTGTGTGTGTGTGTGTGTGTGTGTGTGTGTGTGTGTGTGTGTGCGCGTGTGCGTGTGCGTGCGCATGTCTGTTTGCTAGTCTGTGCATGCGTGCGTGTGCATGCACATGCATCCCTGTTAGAGGGTTGAGCAGAGTGATTGGTTTAGTAGCATCAGTCCTTCACGCTGGGGAGTGCTCTAAATAAACAGCATAGGATTTAAACTGAAAACACAAATATATAGTGAGTGGAATGAGGAGGAGGATAGGCCTACAATAAGAGATGGACTGATGGATGTCGATCAATAAGTTGATAGATGAGAAGAAAGCAGTATGACTGGAAGCAAAGAAGTTTAGAGAATTTGAGATGGAGGGAAGACCAGTGATAGAACAGTGGGGGGAAAGAGGGGGCGTGCAGTGCTAATCGCTAGCTTTCTGATGCAGGGAGGATAGCAGGTGGGACAGGTTCCCTGTAACCTTGGTAACAGTCTTGAAACCTTTCCTGTGGAGTATGTCAGGAATTGTTAAAGTCTTTTGTCCCTTTAGAGTCTGCACACACACATATGCACACTTCTAGAGCAGAACTGAAGGTTTTAGCAAACTCATATGAATCCTTTCTACTGCTCAGGGACCTTCAGTCAGCATTGATGCGATGGAAGACGGTTAAAGGGAGCGAGTGCGAGGAGGAGAACCTCATGTTTATTCTGGATGTCTTGGTTGAGTGCTCCTGCTATCATTCGTCTTCTTTTTTTCTTGCTCTCCATCTCTGTCATTTACCACTGGCCCTCTTAGTAAGCAGGATGGGTTTAAGACTGACCGTGTGTATAGTAAGGCAGTTGAAGATATGTTCATACATCTCCTGTGGCATTAGGCTAATAACTGATAAGAGCTGTCACTCCATTTGTGTACGTGTGTGTGTTTGAACTAGATGTGTACTTCTGCTCTTTGTGTTCAGACTTTGGCCCAACATCATATTTTTAGCCTCTCCTCTCTTTTTGACATGATATGTCATATCAGTGTTACAGAACTGGTGTCACCTTGTCTTCTCCCCCTCCCCCCTCCCATTTCTCTCTTTCTCTTCCCCCCGCATATCTTTTTACCTCTCTGTTATCTGATATATTTTCGTTCTTACTGCGTATTAATTTCTTCATTGTATATGACACACAGAATTGTGGATTAAGCATTCAAGGAGTCTCAAGATGCAGCCACCAAAAGCAACCTTAACCAATAATACCTCAACTGTCTTAGATGAGGAGCGGGGGGAGGAGCGTGCTCGACACCATGATGACAGACTGCTGGCCGGACGACTAGAGCGCGAGCAAGAAAAAGTGCTCAGGTGAGGGAGTGTGATCTCGCCGTTAAGTTTTTCCATTGAGCCAAATAAGAGGTAGCAAACATCAAAAACCTATCCTTTTGGTAACTTAAGAGAGCAACAGGTAAATGAAAATGCATCCTGTTTCCTCACAGAGAGTCCAAAGAGCTGGCAGAGTTCACTCAGATGCACCCAACCCCCTTGTCCAGCAGCCTGGCACCCAGTATGATGACATCCAGCCTCATGACCCCCAACCTTATGGTGACAGGAGGGGCTGCACTGGCAGGGGCAGGACGTTGGCCTCCAGACCCATCAACTCTGACCTCTCACCCTTGGATACCCCGACCCGGTGCCCCCCCAGTCTGGCTCTCCAGCACACCATATAGTATGTGGCCAAACACTGAAGACACTTGCTAACTGTGACAAGCCCATGTTTAGATGTTCCCAAAATTGCTTTTCACATTCCTGATGAAACATGTGTGGTGTATTTAGTGAGTCCAAAAATGTAAAACAGGATGGAAGTTGTTAGATGTGCTTAAGAGCTAAAATGAGTCATTAATGAGTTGGTCAACAAATGGTCAGATAATTGATCTGCATATTTTTTTTGGGGGGGGGGCTTTCAATTGCCAAGTGACAGAGAAGTGGACAGGAAACAGGGAAAGAGAGCAGGAAATGTCCTGCAGCAGAGGTCCGAGGCTGGAATCGAACCCAGGATGATACAATACCTGGCATGCACACTAGCCACTGAATCAGCCGTGCTTCCCATTTGCATCAAATTTCGTTAAAGTCACTTTAAAGAAATATGCCAAATGTTAGAGTTTCTTGGATCAAAGTGACCTGGATATCTGTGTTTTGACTTCTGCTTTGATAAATCAGGTAATAAGGTATATTTAAGTCCAATGTGCGGCATGCTTTATGCTTTTATTACAACTTCGAATGATTGGCTCAGTGTTTTCATCAAAGCCGTCACTGAGCAGAAACATGTAGTTTCCTTATGTAAAAGAATTTAGTTTCTCCTGTTGGAGATGAATGACACCAAGGTAAACTTCCAGATGTGGACAGGGACATAGCACAAAACATAAAGCATTAATAGGACAGTAGTTCTCAACGTACACATTCTTCAGAAGACATCTGAGTCTTTACTTATCCAATGTCATGCTGATAAAGGGCTTGCTAAGTTCTGTTTGTGAATCTGAGCCTCTTCTGATTGGCGCAGCAGAAAGGGTGGTGTCTGTTGAATAGCCACCCAGTAACAGCCTCCAAGGGTCAAGTGCCAGAGACATTTCCGATCTTTGCAGGACAGTCCAGACTTCCTCCTCCACACTTGTTGTCCAGAAATAACAGCATCAGGACATACATACTTGCATACTTTCATGAGCTTGCACAATACCATCTTAGAGCACCCACACACAAACACACACGCACGCACGCACAGATATGCATGCACACACACGGAGCTCCCCAAGGGCCATCTCTGTCTAGACACTGAGGGTGAGAAGGACAAAATCCTCTCAAAAGCAGCTAAATTCAGCATGTGCTCTCATATGAAACTCCATTATGTTTTCACTTTAGGTATAAATACTAGATGAAGAATGACGCTGAGTAAAGGTTCATTTTAGCTTGGCTGAGAGATTTTTTTTTATTTTATTTTTTTTATTTTCACCTTCTCTGTCTCTGACTTTCCTTCTCTCTCTCTTCCCTTTTGTCCCATTCAGGCCTCGGTCCCTCCTCGCTCCACCAAACTCTCCCCCCAGGTTACCCACCATCTCTGCCTGGCTCTTTACCCCCTTCCTACCAGTTTGCCAGGGATCCACAGTCTGGACAGCTCATAGTTATCCCTACTGAACACCTGCCTCACTATGGTATACACACATACATGTGAAATTGGAAAAATGTGCAAATGATGATGGTCTGACAATTTTGTCACTTATCAAATTGCATATTAGCAAAAATAAATGAGTACCACATTCATCTTGAGCAAGATGTTGGTATCGGTAAATACTGTAAACAATTAGTCTTCATCGTGATTCACTTCACTGCTCTGCAGGAGGTGATGTACTGGAGCGTGGAGCCCCGGTGTGGTCAGGGGTTTACGGTACAGGCAGCTCGCTGCAGCACGCGGCCCAGCTCCAGCTCCTCTCCCAGCAACAGATGCTCCGCCAACAGGAGTTGCTCATGATCCAGCAGCACACAGCACAGGTCCTGGAACTGCAGAGAAATGCACAGCTTGTTGTAAGTGAACTTTCTGTTGCATAGCACACAATCTTTTCAACACCTACATAGCTCAAACCCTCTACTGAAAGATATTTACATATATATGCTCCCACAAAACACAACACATAGTTTCTTAATACTTTCTTCTTTGTCTGTGGCTTTCAGCCCAAAATTGTACCTTTTTAAAATCAGATTACAACATGTAGTTTTGTTTTTAAAAAAGAATCATGAATAAATGAGATGTTATTTAAACACGATCAATTAATCCATGTGTTTCTCACCATTTTTAGCCATTTTTAGGGTTAAGACACATTTGATGCCCTTAAGTGTATTTACAGGAGGAGAATAACAGGGCCATGGAGATCTAAACAGTGGAAGCACACAGTGACATTTTTAACTTTAAGCAGTCACACATCATACAAATACTTTGCACATACTGTATATCATACTATATACAGACCTCTGTCACCTCCTGTGTTCCAGGAGCGTTTGAAAGCCAGCGAGCATCGGCTAGAGATAGAAGACAAAACAGACAAGCGGAACACTGACCCAAAACCCAGACCCTCCTCAATATCTTCCCCATCTCCTTCACCTGTTCTGCATCCCCGCAAACTTCCCCCTCCCTCTTGCTCGCCAACCCCATCCACGTCTTCCCTCACCCCACTTCCACCACTCCCCTCGCCAGTGACCACCCTCAAGTCTGAGGAAGGGGGTCAAAGAGCATTGGCACACCCACCTACACCTCTGCCTCACCCGCCCTCACCCCGCTCAGCATCTCCACCCCCATCCTCTCCACGGCGTCCTAAACAAGAAGCAGCTGAGGATGGTGAGGTGGGACGGATAGAGCAGACGGAAGGACAGAAGCCGGCCCCTGGACCCTTTCAGGGCATTTACTCTGGTGAGTCTGTGGGAGTTAGATATTTGAAAGTCCAGTGATCAATTGCTCCGCCTTCATTTTGTAACTAAGTTATTGATGCGTGAATTGAACCTTAAAAACTCTGTTTCATTCTGTCAGTGGATGTTTATGAGATTTCAGGTTTCACCTGCTGTAGGATTTTGGCTGTTTCACTGGATTCACATAAAATTGGATGAATCGGACGAAGATATTAGTGTTGTGATTGACTGAGGAATGTTTGAACAGTTGATAAATTAGCCCTGAATATATTGTTGTATTAACTTATACAAGACTCAGACCTCTGTTTTTTTTTTTCCCAGATCTGCCTCCAGGTTACCCTTACCAGTCCATCACTGCCCCATTTGGCTCTCCATACCCCCCTTATCACATCCCAGCACCCACAGGCATAGACACAGAACTTGTCCCACCACACTGTTCCCGCTCGCCACCTTCAGCTGCTACTTTGCCCTCAGCACACCTCCATTCAAGGCTCTTGGACACAGACGTCAAGCCACAGAAACTAGAGCCATCAAAAACAGCATCTTTCTTCAAGCAGGAACCTGATGTGGAGCAGCCTGAGCTAGGCATTATCCGAGAACCTCTGGGTCCGCTTCGCCAGAGCTGCAGCCCTGTTCAAGTCATCCAAGGTAGAGAGACAGACACAGACACCCTGAAGCCCCAGTCCCACTCCCAGTCCCAGCCTCAGCCACCTCCTCTTCATGTCCCCAGTCCTCCACCACAGCAGGGTGAAAGACTGGAAGAAGTCAGAGAGGGAGACAAGGAAGGAGGTCAAATCAAAATGGAAATGTCATCTTACTCATGCCAGGCAACATATCCTCTAACCACCTCACTAACAGAAGCGGAGCCTAAACCAAATGCCATCAGGGAACCAGAGCGAACACGATATCCACTGTGCATCACTGTGGAGTCTGACAGCCAGGAATCTTCTCAGAAGTGTGTGTCATTAGAGCAAAGCAGCACAGTGTGTGAACAAAAACAGCTGCACACGCCTATCAACTCACAGACTCCCAGTAAGAAAGAAAGTGTTAATGAAACACCGGTTTATGCTCCCCCCACCTCCGAATCTCCACCTCCACCGGTCATCAGTCCTGAGGATCCCATGGCAGGGATGCTTGCCCTGCTGACAGCCAGTGAGATGGCCACCCAGGCCAGACCCAGCACCCCACCTGCCCCAATACTCATACCACAAACAGAAAGCTCTCCTGTTGGTGAAGATTGCAGCAGCGCAGGGCCTCTGGAGATGGTGGCACTAGAAGGGATGGCCCTGCTCAGCCAGATGGCCCAAAGAGAGATGGAGCACATCAGCCAGGGGCAGGGTAAGTAGATATGAGAAAATAGTGGGATGATGGTTGACAGAATTAAAGAGGAAAGTGAGTAAAAAATTGAAGTTGAAAAAAACAAGGTATGATACAATGTTTGCTGCTCCATCCCATCCAGATCTAACATTGGAGGGTCTGGACTGTCTTCTTGAAGCAAGCAGACAGATCCTCTTGGAAGCCATTGACAAACAGTCCCACATTGATCTGCCCCGGATGCTGGATCCCACCAAGAAGTACAGCTGGAGGCAGAGGAAGGAGGAGCCAGTAAGATGAAGAAAAAATTCATGGTCTCCAAGAGTTGATCGTTTGTGAAATTTTGTTACAGTGTTGTCTTTTTTCCCCTCTTTGCAGCTGTATAGTAAAATGTCTGTGGACATGTTGGATGCAGTGGAAGTGGAATATCGTGTTCAGCTGGCTGAGCTGCAGAAGACGTATAAGGAGAAGCAGAGGGAGCTGAGCAAGCTACAGAGACGCCGGGACAAGCAGTGAGTGCTATTGAATAAAGCTTGTACACATATTGTTATAACCACACTCTAAAGAAATTAATCACACTGTTACTGTTATTACACACTGGCACACACCTGCAGAAAAAAAGCTCCCACATCTCCAGCCTAGACAAACATGGATAACCCTTTTACGTTTTTCAGTGAGCGGCAGCAACAGGAAGACGAGAGGCGCAGTCTTACCAGGCGAGGCAGGGGACGGCCCAGGAAGAGAAAACATTTGGTCACACCTCCCAAACTGGACAACAGACCTGGAAAGTGAGTGATGATTTGCAGTTCAGCCAATTTTCACCCCTTTTTTTCAGGGTTTTCTTGGATACATATTGAGGTTTTGGCTTCATACTCTCGCTTCATGTCTCAGGGTGGGGAGGACAATGCAATACTCTGAGGACTCTGAAGGTGGGGAAGGACAGAGGAAGAGGTTCAGGGTGTCCAGAGATGAGGAGGAGACGGAGGCGGGAAGTGGGGGAGCGAAGGTGAAAAAGAAGAAAAAAAAGAAGAAGAACTGGAATGATCATGAGCCCTCCACTAGTCATGCTCTGGAGGTAAGCCACTTGGAGGATCATGTTTTGAGTTCAATTCAGCAGTGTAAGGTGATTATTCTGATATATGGTGTCATTGGTGTTTTTGATTTGTTTCTGTGTGCTTTCAGGTTTTGAAGGCAAAGCGCGGCCATGTGTGTGAGCAGGAGCAGCTGGCATCAGACCTTGACAGAGCTCTGTCATTGTCGCAGCTCAGCTCACTCGGCACATCCCACAGACTTACCTCCAACACCAAATTAGACAAGCCTAAGGGCAAGTCTGCGGACAGTCGGATGAAGGAACGTGCCATCCATTCCACTACCAAAGGAGGGAAACACAAAATGGCTGCCAAAGCTTCCACTTCAGAGACCATGCAGAAGGTGAAAGGTCAGAAGAAGACATCTTTGTTCTCTCCTGTGAGATCAGAGCTCAGCAGCTGCTCCAACAGTGAGTACCTGAGGACAAACAATCTGGCAATAATGGTGTGAGGTAGAATTGAGTCCAAGCTTTCTTTTCAAACAAGACCACCAAAAACACTTTTTAGAAGCACATTACAGACAGACATTTACATTTAAAATGATAAGTCTAGTGGTTTTGCGCTGGTAATAGTAGTTTGACAGAAACATCTTAAAGTCCTCTAACTAGTTTTCCCAAACTAGTTACAATTGAACAATTTTTATTCTCATGGACATTAAATTCCATTAAGAGTCTCTTATAAGTATTGTGAGTAGCAGAGGTGGGTGGCACGTTACATTATGAGGAAAACAAATGTACTGTGGTGTATTTTGAGTGAACATTGTGGTAGTCTGCTGTCATTACTACCTAAAGAGAAGCAAATGTGAATTAGTTTTCCACTGAAAATAGCTAAAAGAAATGCTACATTCAACATTAAGAAAACCCCCAGACTACATCATTTACAAAGGGATATCTTCCACCCACTCAGTACTTACAATTAAACTAACAATTTTATTTCATTTTCGATCGTCAGGTCTTCTTCTAACTGGCACTTGCGGATGACTCATGGGCTAAAAGACAGTTTTCTTCATCTCAACCCTTTTTAATGTGCCTCTTATTCTTCACACCCACTTTTTCCTGTTGTGCAGCCATTGTGTGGTAGTGGTAGAAAATCTACCACTGGTCAGTTGGTAACAATTCAGGCCCCACAGGTCATGTAGTTATGTGAAGAAATGTGACAAAATGTGGTATTAATTCAAGTGCAATTAGCAGGATGGTCTTGATGTTGTGGATCAGCAGAAATCACCTTTCTGTCTCTTTGTTTTTTTATTCCTGTGACCTCATGAATCATTAATCACACTTTCTCCGCACCAGACTCTGATTCAGAGGAGCACAATTCTGCTCGAGGGGGCTGGCCCCCTCTCTCAGGAACGCGTTCCCATGGCAACCTGACCAGGAAGAGGCGGTCTGCGTCATCGCCAACATCCCTGCTGTCCAGTCAGAAGTCTGAGAAGAAGAAACACAAGCACTTATCACTGCTCCTGGAGGAAGCAGGCCTCAGCTCCTCTGACGACTCCTTTGACCAAGGTTACTGACCAAATCTTACAGCCCCTAGCCCCTCGATGTTGAGTCAGACAATACTGTGTCTTTTAGCCTCGTCACAGCTCGTGTCTTTGTTTGCTTTTTGCTAAGGCCGCTGTTTTCAGACTGCTTTAGCTTGACGATCTCTACCTCTATTGCTGCTGGCTTCTCTGAAAAGTTGCCTTTTTTTAAGAAGAGTTTACCTATTTCGATGGTGTTTTTTATTGCCTGGATTGCAAACCGTTTTTGGAGCATTTGTACATTTGAAAAATTGTGTGAACTGTGAGATTTTGTTGTATTGCAGTTTGGTACCTATAAGCTTTATTAAAGGTGTTGATTTGATTGGTACAGAAAGCGAAGCGCTGTGGTCCTTGTGTCTGCTTCATCTGTCTGTCCGTCTCTGTGAGTCTGTCCAGCTGCCACTGCACCTCACACATCCTTTAGCGCTCTGTTCGTCAAATATCCCTTAAGTTCTGCTGGAAAAGGTTTGGAAAAACTTTTCTATGTAGAAGACTAATTCAGAGCACACAGAGCTGAATCTGATTGGACAGGGACAATTTTTCCTGGTTGCAAATAAAGAGAACTTTGAAGCTAGTTGGCTGATTTTCTATTTTGTTGAAACGGTTAGCTACAGTTACCAGACTAAATGTTTATTGATGATGTGGCCTTGTGTTCGACGATGTGGGGGACGTAAATGGACCAATACCAATTTGTATTAGATGTTGGGGATATTTGGACAATAGAGCTCCTCCTCTGTCTACTAAACCTTCAAATAACCCTTTTCCCTTTTATGTTGCTCTCTCAGACACCTTGCTCTGTCCTCTCACCTTTCCCTCCTCACCTCTGAACCCACCCCTTCCCCCTTCGTCCTACCCATGATGCTTTGAGTGTCTCTCAGCCTGTTCCATGTGCTTGTGCTGCTGCTGCTGCGACATTACAGAAGCTTGGCAAGGACTAGCACAGCCTTGAGCCTGTGCTACCTCGCTGCGGCTTGTCTACGCTGTGGCTAAAGCTTTGCTTAAGCTAGACTGTGCTAAATCCAGCCTACGCTACTGCTGGGCTGTGCTCTCATCGCCGCGTTGCCCCGCCCTGCCTGAGGCCACACCCCTGTCACCTGCTCTGTAAGTAGGAAGTGCCCCTCCCTGTATTTATTTTTTTCTTATTCACCGCTAACATGGACTATGCTGAAATTGAACTACACATAGAGAACATTAACTTTTACCTTAATCTTTTCTTGGGGTTTTTACTTTCTTTTTTGTATGTTTTTTTTGTTTACTCTCACAAATTACAGCTCTTTAATGGGAACTATGGTTACTCCCACTTAGGTTTAAAGGTTAAAGGTTTAACCATGGTTACTCAAACTTCATATGAAGATTATACCAAGGGGCCTCACAGGGCTGTCCTCTCAGTGCCTGCTTGTTGCATCTTCTGCTTGCTACTGTTGCCATGGTAGATTCACAGTACAACGTGCAACGAAATTCAACTCTCCAAATTTCTCAATCTTAAAAAAACTAATTAATCGATAATAATAGACAGTTCATTATGGTTTTCAGGAGTAACTCAACATAGTTTCACTGATTTCCATCTCAGTGATGTATGAGTACACTCCTGTGCACTGTGACATCACTGTAGGGTGGGTTCAGAGGTTAAAAAAGCTTGAGAAAATCTTGTACTGTGCATCTACCTTCAATGTTAACACTCTAACCCCTGAGGAAACTTTCTCCTGCTCATCTGTTGCTGTGGACCTAACTGATAACTTCCAGCAACACACAGTTAACATACAGTATCCTACAGTCTATATACACCCAAGTGGCAGTTTATTAGGAACACTTGACTAATACAGTCTGAAACAAAAGTCCTGCAACAAATCCTCCCTTCATTGAAGATATAATGTTTAGTTTTTGTTGAGGCTATGTTAAAAAATGTGTATTGATCTGTATGATCATTTTGGAGGCTGCAATCTGTGCTGCTGTTGAGCATTTTACTATACACAGAGGATGTAGTCTGGATTTACCACCTCTTAAACACAAAAACTAAACAGTGACATTTCAATGAAGATTTTGTTTACCTGCATTAGTTTAAAGTAGATGTTCACAAAAAAAACCCAAAACTGACCACTGAGTGTATACATCTCTGTGTGTGTGTGTGTGTGTGTGTGTGTGTGTGTGTGTGTGTGTGTGTGTGTGTGTGTGTGTGTGTGTGTATGTGTGTGTGTTTGCGCGCTGCCTTTGTGTGCCTGTTAAACTAGGAGAAAAAGAAGTGCAGTTTCACCTCTCTCTGAAGGGTTTTTAAATACAGTAATAAATGTTGTCTGAGTCAGAGTCCCAGTTCACAGCTGTTGACTGTGTATGCGGCTCACATGCATGTGGTAAATGGCAGTGTTTCCTGCTGTATCTTGCTTACACAGCATAACAGTGTGAAGAAAGGCTGCAGTGGTTTGGACAGTCTCTTTTCTGTCTCACTGGTGCTTCTGTTCAGCATATGATGTAATTTGTGTGTTCGTCTGTGCCTCAGATATCTCTCTGTGATTGTGTTACTATAATATCGAGATTGCTGCATTCTGTTCGCACAGGGCTTAGTTCAGTCTCTGTCTAAGAAAAATTGTATCTTCATTGTTTTTCCTCTGGTAATTCATCTTCTATGGTGCACTCTTTGTATCCATCGTCAGTTGAAACAATTGCAAGTTGACCTTAGGCCCACGGCAATGTTTCAGCCACATTCCCCGGTGAAAATCTTTTCTTTCAAACAGAAACCTCAGCAGACGATGACGATGACAACGAGGAGTCCGACTCGGATGATGGCGGGTGTGAGGAGAGCGGCCTGGGTCTACTGGCCAGGTTTGCAGCAAGCGCACTGCCTGTCAGCTCGGCCCCTTTGAATCTCCTCCATGACAGCAAACACCACAGCAGGCAGAACACTCTGGGTAAAAACAGACACAAATGAGTTGTGTGTGCAACTGAGCATCAAAGCAGAGTTTGTGCCGAAAAAACAAAGTTTGGAATGATCTTTTCTGGAAAGTAACAAGAAAACATGAGAAAGAACAGTCATGTTCTTTAATTATGTTGTAAAACCAAGTCACAGTATGAACTTCTGTTTTTTTGGGAATTTTTTGTGTGTGTGGGGTTTTTTTTTTTTGTTGTTTGTTTGTTGCCTTTCTTATTTTTTTTCTCTTGTGTGTGTGTGTGTGTGTGCGTGCGCGTGGTTGACCAGGTTCACCGCCCAACCATTCGTTCAGGATTATGTTATTGATTCATGATTAAATATTCATTCATTTGTAATTGTCACATCAGGGCCCATGCAATGATTCAGTCTTGAATTATGTATTAGTTTCAAATTGATCAATAGTCCTATTCACTGTGATATTGATTTTAAAAAATTTAACACCTTATTTCATTACTGGCTGTGTGTTTATGAAAGTTGAGTTTTAACTGTAGGGTGTGTGTGTGTGTGTCATTGTGTTTGTTAGAAAGTAGAAATATGATTACTAAAAGGTGAGTGTTTACAACATGTGACCCTCTGTCCTCTGTCAGGTTCTTCAGAATGCGAGTGGTCAGATTCAGGTTCAGACTTGAGACTGAGGAAATTTCCCTCCCTGCTGCACGGCAAACGCTCTGCCCCAGAGCTCCCCCTGTTGCCCCCAGCAACACGCCGCACTGACCAGTCCAGCCCCACCAAGCGAGATGAGTCACTGCCAATCAAACGCAAGCCTCTGCCCAAACCACGCCCCTCACCACGGTCACCACGGCGGTTCAGCTTCGAACTCTCCACCAGCCCTGGGTTTGGAGGCTTCAGTGAAGACGAGGGCTGGAACCGACGGCGCAGTGAGAGGATCTTCCTCCATGATGCCACAACCAGCCAGATGCCTGTGCCAGCCCCAGCCTCCACCAGTCAGAGCTCCTCCTCCAGCTCAGCTCCTCCTCTCACCCAGAAACCCACCTCCAGACCCAAACCCTCTCTGCCCAGCAGAGAGGCTAAAGATGTGGTGAAAGTATGTGAATAATTCCTAAGTTTTGTTGTTTCACTAACTGAGATGAGCCTTAAAAAAAAGACATGCAAGCCTTTGTTTTCCCTCTCTCATTTCTCATCTTCCTTGTCTTTCCTGTTACTGTTTCACTCTTTTGCTCCGCCTTCAAAGTCTGGGACCCTCACATCCTTTTGTCCCTTGACACATGTGTTTGTGTGTGTGCGTGTGTGCGTGCATGCATGGCGGTGTGAGAAAGACATCGTGTTTTAGTGTATGTCAGAGTGCCAGAAGGGTTTCCCAGTACTTCAGTCACTGCAGCAATCCCCTGCTGTCTGTCATGTTGCTGACAAGAAAGGACAACTGCAGGCAGCCTGGCACAATCCTACCCTCAGTGTGTGTGTGTGTGTGTGTGTATAAATCTGTCCCTAGTCCCTTCTTTCATTCATATACATATTTTAACTATGTGTGTGTTGTGACTTTTAAAAACCAGAAAAAGAAGCTAAAGGACTCTTCTCTTCCTGTGAGTCCATCCACTCTGAGCAGTCCAATCACAGACAGCCCTGTACCTTTGAGCCTCAGCCCGCCTCGCAAGAGCCAACCAAAAGCCAAGACCAAGGCCAGAGAGGTCAGTCATTATGGATGTGAACTTAATTATCTTTGAAAGGACAAAAAACCCAGGCACATTTATCTATTAGGCCTAAATGAAAACACTTACTTTTTTTTGTTTTGATTATTGTGCAAGCATTGGAATAATTGGTTTCAAGAGATCAACTGTCTCATTGTGTTCTAATTAACACTGTTTTGTTCTTGTCTTAGAAAAAGAAAAGTAAAGCTCTGGTTTCATGTGATTTCTGCCAAAAATTTTGTTCTGCTCTCCATCTGCCAGTTTGTTTAGGAAATGCTAAAGGCAGCTGAAATGTGTGCAGGGCTCTGTGTGCAGGGCTCTGTGTGCTGGTGAAACAGTAGTGAGTGATTGTCTGTAATGTAACAGCATAAGTGTTGTAATATGTTACCACTCCTGTTTAATATGTTGTGAGTTAATATGTCATGTGTGGGCCTGGTACTTTGGCGAGCTGCCACAATTTCATTTTAAATTGGTGTTTAGGAGGAGCTTACAGAAAGACACGATTCTTTCAATTAATTCACATTCATCATTTCCATTGTTGAATATCATTTTGATTCATATGAGGCATGTTTTGTTGAGTTGTATGTTTCTGTCCAGCCCTCCAGGGGGGCAGTGAGTCGGCTGATGGAGAGCATGGCAGCAGATGAGGACTTTGAGCCTAACCAGGACAGCAGCTTCAGTGAAGACGAACTCCTCCCAGCGCGGAGCAACAGCATATCAGAGCGGTCCTCCACACCTGGTCAGTACACACACACACACTGTAGGAAAGTGCTTATCCACAAAACAACCACACACATTAATTGAAAAAAATGCTTATTTATTGCATGCATTGTTGTGTTCAGCTCCAGTGCAGTGTGTTTTGGATAAGGATTCTCTGGTGGATGGGCTCAGAGTTTTGATCCCAATGGACGACCAACTACTGTACGCCGGGCATGTGAACACTGTACACTCCCCTGACATGTGAGTGCACGTAGAGTGATGTGTTATCTTTAAAGAGAGCATCATAATTGATGGTGCAGCCTATAATGGAGGAAACACACGTCTCAGTTTGCCCCAGTTTTTTGCCTTTAAGGTTTGTCATTGATTTGAAAAGAAGCACAGTGACCTCTTTAAGAGTCCTGTTCATTTTCATATGAAGAACAAATGATTTCAAAGGTCACTCAGGAGTTCATGTAGAAGAGCCCTCTGTTCTCCTAAGGATAGTTTGAAACTGTTGGAAATTAGTTTTTCTCCTTCCTGTTAGATGAGATGCACACATACAATTCCAGCAGTTGGTTAGCGTAGCATAAAGAATGCTTTATTTAAAAGCAAACAAAACGAAGGCCTGTTCAGACAGGACTGATATTCCAGGTGCTAGTTCTGCTCCATGCCAGACAGCATTTTACGAGAGACAAGGCTCTGTTGTCATTATTTGTGAACGACAGTACATTCCCTGGCCTGTTACATATCAGAATCAAGATAAACACTCACTGTGGGGCGAAGCAACCATTTACGCCTCAGTGAAAACCGATGTGACCAAATACTGTCAAAAAAGATCTAGCCCCTGCATACTGACCCCAACCTTTTGACTCTGACCCTCCTGGGGTGATTCCTCCCTGTAGATACAGCGTTGTGGTGGAGGGGGAGAGAGGGAACCGACCACACATCTACTGCTTGGAACAACTGCTACAGGAAGCTGTGAGTAAACTAGACATATCTGACCTATGGCCCTCCTTCACCTCTATATCTAGAGGTGTTACCATGATATACCACTTTGAGCAGTTAGAAAAGTGCCATATACACGTGTTGACATTTAAAAGTTCTCTGTTCTGTACGTGCAGATCATTGATGTGAAGCCTCCATCTGTGCGCTATCTCCCAGAGGGCACCCGCATCGCTGCCTACTGGAGCCAGCAATACCGCTGCCTGTACCCCGGCACTGTTGTCAACGGTACAACAGCAGCAGCACTCAAACACCCACTGCTTACATTATTTAATTGATAATCCACTTACATAGGCAATTTAATTGTAGCTGGCAGCACAAACAAATGTAAAAGAATGCTCCTTCAGTGTATGATACAGCAGTCTATTATTTTGAAGAGTCGGATGATTATGGAAACATAACTGGCCTGGGCTCTGTTCTTACTGTACACATTTTATTCACTGAACTCTCCAGTAATGAACACAATTGATTGGGTGTGACAGATATACAAATGAAACACTGATCTGACAGCAGCAATTTTTTTGTTTTTGTTTGTTTGGTTTTTTGGTTTTTTTTTTGTTTGTATGTTTTCTTGTTTTTGGATTTATTGGCAAAAAATGTGTCAAAATCAGACATTCACTTTGGACTGTTATTTTTCCTCATAACAGGAAGTTCAGATATTGACGAGAATGACGATCTGATCACTGTGGAGTTTGATGATGGTGATACAGGCCGCATCCCCCTCTCACACATCAGACTGCTGCCACCAGATTACAAGATCCATTGTGAGTACAAACACACACACATTTTCTCTCATGGCACCTTCATATAAAGTCATATGTGTAGAGTTTATTTTTGGGTTGAATCAAGCTGAATATGTGTTTGTGTTCCTGTCTATGACCTCGCCAATCTGCATTTGTCTGTGTCAATGTGTTAAGAAATAAAAAGTTATTACTAAAAAGCTGCTACTAATTCTAAGATAGGCCTATTCCATTGCACTACACTCTCAAAGGTGTGTGTATGTTTGTGTTTCAGCAGGAGAACACAAGTAGGAACACAAGTTACTGTCATCTTGAGTGTTCACATCAAATATAGTGAGGCAAATTAAGCTTCCAAAAAGAGTAACAGCAGAAAGCCCTTTACAAAAGAAAACTTTTTTTTCTTTCTTTTTTATTGATTTCAGTACCTTAAAAAAAATTTTAGATTGAAATCAAGGTTCTTTTCTCGAGATAAACCCTCTGGCTCTTTGACTATGTCCAGGTGCTGAGCCATCACCTGCGCTGCTTGTGGCCAGCTGCTCCAGGAGGAGAGTTCGCAAATGCAGCAAAGAGGGTAAAGAAGCAGGAACAAAGTCAGAGGACACTGCTCCAAAGATTAAGGGAAAACCTGGTCGCAAACCCAAACCCAAACCAGGTGAGCCATCAAACTTATTTTCTTTTGCTTTCCACACTCGTAGGTAAGGACTTACCTATGTCCTTTCCTTCCCTTTCCATGTCTCACTTTATTTACCTGATTAAGTCCACTTAAGCAAACATTACCATTTGTTGTTGTGTATTTGAGAAATTTGATTTAAAATGAAATTCTTGAAGACACAAGATGTTTATTTGCATTCCAGCATTTTTATAGAGCCTTATAGTGATAATCATTGTCCACTGAACGAACCTCCTACTTAACAAAGCTAATAGACGGACCAATGAACGTCTTTGCTCTCACTTTGTTGGTTCAATGGGGCTTGAAGGTTGAGTTTAGTATCATAAACACTCAGTCATTACTAACTCACCAACCCATTGTGTATCCTTTCGATAGACACATTCAGAGTCATACTGCACATTTGTGAACTGTATCAGTGGAACACCACGTACCACAGAAATGGCTGACCATAAGTGTCAGATCTGTGAGAATTATTGAAGAAAGAATTTCGAATGTTTCCCACAGGAAGTAAAATTATGGTAGGGGGCTGCTTAACGTAAAACTAATCCAATGTGCATTAAGCACTGCCATCACTTTTCCCTTTATTTGCCTTTTTACTTCTTTGAGTAATTCCATGGGACACGTAAAGGACATCTACTCACACACTGGAGCCAAATGTGTGATAAAAAAGAGATGGATTTCACAGTTCAGTGCTCATCATGGAAGCGCAGTGTGTTTCTCTCTTGAGTGCTTTACTTATTCACTGATGGCAGATAGACATTTACTTCATTTGTGGTGATGATTAGGAATAATCATAGAATTGACCTCCATGTGGCTTGTTGCAGTCCTTACTTTACCATTAAAGAGTCAAACTCAAAAATACTGCTGTCATGGTCGTCTTTTGATGATTCTTTTTTTAAAACAACAGAACCAACAAAAATAGCTCAACACTCAAGAGGTCTTTCATCAGACTTTTCTAACTTAACAATGGCTGTCATTGCGGATATCAGTTTAGTAAACCTGCTCAAACGGCCTCATAAACTCTTTTAATCTGGCTGTAATACATGGCATGTAGCACGATTTGCTGACACTGCCATTGTTTCAACTGGATAAGCAGTTTTTAAATGCAATCTTTCCATTTCAGAATTGTTTCCTTGCTGATTTGTCTTCCAATCTCAGTATATGAGGCTGCAAAACCACAAAAAAAAAACCCATGAGGCACCATGAAAATGTCAGCATATCCAGTGTAAACCCCTTACAGAGTAGTTTGGCGCTGTAACACACAAAAATTAATTTTTCCCTGTTTTTCTTTTTTTTCTTCCCCACAGAAACCTCCATGAACTCAGACAGTCGGGAGAAAAATGATCCTCCACCTTCCTCCGTCCAGCCTGCAGAAAGACCACAGGCCCCAACTAAACCTGCCCAGGACAGGACCTCCTCAATCCAGAAGGCAGGACAAGAGAAGCCCCGTCCTGCATCTCGACCAATAATGGGAACACAAACAAAACCAGGCCGCAAAAGCTCAACCACATCGCCTACAAGTAGTCCTATCCTTCCCACACCCGGGGCCAGAAAGACCAGCTCAGCCCAGCCTTCTGTGTCTAAACCTGCCCATACTCTCCCCCCTTCCCTCTATCCCTCCACCTATGGAAAAGTCCTGACTGTGGATCTGTACAGTGAGCCCAATCTCAACTCATACAACAGCCAGCGCAGAGAAAGAGAGAATACCAGTAGCGTCAGTCCTACCACTAATAGACCTATGGCCAGACCCATGACAACATCTGCAGCACCCAAGCCCAGTGCTTCATCCACACCCAGGCCCACTTCGGCCACCACACCCAAAACGAAGACCTCCTCAGACCATCACAGCAGCTCCAGAACCAGCCTCAGCTCTGGGCTCGTGTCCAACTCCATTTCCAGGTTATCAACAGGCAAACCCAGCTCCTCACTCACTCCTAGACCTTCGTCATCACCATCATTATCATCATCAGCTGCACCCAGACCCAAACTAAAGATTCCTTCTGATCAGCTATCCTCCAGACCTAGTTCCAGCTCCATCTCCAGGTCCAAACCCAGCCCAGGGCAAAGTGATGGGGGATCTGTGGTGAGACGCAAGTCCCTGTCAGCAGAGCCCCTTGTGAAGCTGGACCATGAAGGTGTTACTTCACCCAAAACCAAGAAAACCAAGGCTTTAATGTTGCTAGAGGGTCGAGGAGTCAGACGAGACCACACCCCCATCACCACAGCCTCTGCTAATCAAAAAATGCTAAAAGCTAAGATGCGAGCTCCTGAGAGAGAAACTAACCTGCCAGAGAAAGATGCCACTTACAAGGCACCCATGCTGGCCAAGGAAAAGACAGATAGCCGTGGAAGTGTTGGTAGAGGACAGGAGATGGACACCAGAGAGGAGAAGGTTAAAAAAGAGGAGAGGAAGGAAGTGGAGAAAAGAGAGGAGAGGAAGATGAAAGAGGAATCTCAGAGCAGCAGCAGCTCAGAGTCAGAGGAGGAAGCTGAGAAAGGGAAAATGAAGAAGAAATGCACCTCAAGCTGCTCTTCCTCCTCTTCATCCTGCTCTGGTTCTTCCTCATCTTCCTCATCATCTTCATCCTCATCATCCTCCTCTTCCACTGACGACTCGTCCTGCAGCTCAGATGAGGAAAGGACCCCTACACCTCCACCAGTTCCTGTCTCCCCGCCTCTGGCTCAGGACAAACCAAAAGAAGAGAAGAAAGAAGAAGGGGAGGAAGAAGATGTGAAGAAAGACACAGAGGTAAAAGTGGAGGAGGAAGAACTATCACCACCCTCAGAATCTCCCTCGCCGCCAACTTCTCCAACTCCTGCTGCTGCCCCCACTAAATCTGGTAAACCAGCCACCGGGAAGGGCTCTGGACAAAGAGGTCGTCCTCCAAAACCAAAGCCCAGTGGAGGAGAGGGGAAAGTGGGGAGACCAAAGCGGAGAGAGGGGGTTCACCTCCCCACCACCAAGGAGCTGGCTAAACGTCAGAGGCTACCCAGTGTAGAGAACAGGCCCAAAATTTCTGCTTTTCTTCCAGCCAGACAGCTCTGGAAGTGGTTTGGGAAACCCACACAGGTGAGGCAAGACAGGGAAATGTTTAGAGAAATTAATTGTTATTGCTTTAAAGACACATGGTACTCACCAGCATATCATTCCTTTCAGTTTGTGACCAGTTTGTCCTCTTATTATCCTTTCTAGAGACGCGGCATGAAGGGCAAGGCCAAGAAGCTTTTCTATAAGGCCATTGTCCGCGGCCGAGAGATGATCCGAATCGGGGACTGTGCCGTCTTCCTGTCTGCTGGCCGGCCCAATCTGCCCTTCATTGGCCGCATCCAGAGCATGTGGGAGTCCTGGGGCAGCAACATGGTGGTCAGGGTCAACTGGTTCTATCATCCAGAGGAGACGAACCCTGGAAAGAAACTGACGGACAAGAAGGTAGTAGAGTTTTTATTCACAAAGGTAAAGCTGTGAAGTGAATGAATAATGATACTAAAAAAATGATACAATTGAAAAAGGAAACAAAAACACAAGTATGTCTGAGTCTCAGGTTGAGGTTTTATTTCTAAATTTAAGTCTGGGTTCCTCTACAGAACTGGGATCAGATCTGTGGCCAGTCTTTACCAGCAGCTCTGCACTCTTCTATCCAGAGGAAAGACTTCATGGAGGTATGGATAACTGCTTATTTTACCTTTTTATTCTCAGTTCTGCTCCTCGGGCTTTGTACTTTTCCCTTAACTTTCCTTCACTTGTTTAGGCATTTATTGTTTTCCATAATTCATAACAATTAAAAAAAAATGTGTTAATTTGTTCTATTTATCTTTCACTAACTTATTTCATTTTTTAACACTGTCACTGGGGTTTGGGGATTTTTCCAATTTTCAAGAGGACTAAGTAGCTTTTAAAACATACATTGTAAGAACTGATACCAGACTACCCTAGCCCGTTCACATGTGAATCAAAATTGCTTACACTGGACACAAACTAAAAAGTTTTCTCTATATATTATGTTCCAGTTTTCCTCCAGGCTTGTCTCTTTGTCAGATGGCACGCATCTATTTTTTAATCCTGGATTGTGGGGAAAACACACATTTTTTTTTTGTACCTACATTAGACATATAACTACATGGGTCCGTGCAGGTCATACTGAATATCCACATACTGTCCTATAGACTTCCGTAGCATCAGTGTATGAAGTCTTGTGATATTAGCAAAGCATTATTAGTTAGTAACATAACACCAGCAACATTTACTAGCTTCATTTTTTTTGACAATATGAGAAATGAGTCAACCATACACAACTAAATAAAATATATAGCATGAACATCTGTTGCACTCCTTGGTGAGGATGAGAAACATTGACTTGAAGATAGAAAGATACTTGAACTTACAAATAAACTAGCAACTTTGTGTTGTGTTTGTTTTATGGGCAAACATGTGCTACCTGTTTGCTAAATGTAACCTGCTAACCTAAGTGGCCTTTTTGCTTTTTTCAACTGATTGGAGATTATAGAAAATGTATAAAGACTTATCTTTCTTTTTACACTTTAATTATTTTAATTATTTAATTATTTAATTTAATTAAAACAATTATATTAATAAATTGTTACTTTAAAATGTAAAGTATTACGTATTGAGAGCTATTTGTGATTTGATGACATTTTGTGTTGTCTACAATACTTCATGTGTGTCTCCGTTGCAGCGCGCTCTCTACCAGTCATCTCACAGTGACGAGAATGACGTGCAGACGGTCAGCCACAAGTGCCTGGTGGTCAGTGTGGATGAGTACGAGCAGATGACTCACACGCGTCGCTATGCCGACAGCGAAGATCTCTACTACCTGGCTGGCACCTATGAACCCACCACTGGCATGATCTTCAACACCGACGGAGTCCCAGTCATCTGCTGAAACACAAAATCGCCTGGAGTGTTCTGAAACCAAATTTTGACCTGATTTTGGCCGTCACGAGGAGCCAAACCAAACCCGTGGTCTTACCAAGTCTAATCACTGATCTTCTCCCATGATGGATCTTTTCTGCCACCGTGATTCAATGAACTTAACTCCTTATAGCATGATACACTTCAGACTGTCATGAACAGCTACTACTTCTATTACTACTACTACTACTACCACTACTACTACTACTACAGAGACAGGAGACACTACAGACAGTATTATAAAAAGGAACAAGTCTCCCAGAACATTTGCACACACAGACTCCATTAACACAGACCGTTTTGCTTATTGTGTTCCTTAGGGAGTTTCTGAACACAGAGTGCTTCAGTCTTCTTTTACATGTAAATATACCCACATAAACACAGACTTATGTTCACATGCACGGACATGTAAATATTCACCCCCATGTAACACAAACACATATACAGCTATATAGAGGAAAATATGAGTGTTTTATTTTCATGTAATAGATTTATGTCAGAGTACTTTTTTCTAAAGAGGTAAACAGTCAAGAAGCTTTAATGAACTGTGAATGATGATACAGAGAGAGACCTGTGTCTGTCCATCCGTCCTCCCTGCCCCAACAGGACGAACAGACAGACGCACACGCCAGTGGTGTGATGTTGTGATTATGATGTTGCCGTGGTGATGTTAACAGTCATGTTACAGTCATATAAATGTATCTATAGAACAGCAGGAGCGACAGACAGATGCAAAACGAGAAAGAGAGGCACAGAAAGAGAGAGGTGGAGACTCCCTCCCTTTGCTGTCCAACAGAGAGCACTTAAAAAAACACTTGAGAGTCTAGCCTCCTTTAATTTAACCCTTTCAATTCCCCTTGACAATCCTGACTTGGGCAGACAACTGCTAGTGTGCTACTAAATCTTTTGACTCCCTCAGAGACTCAGGCTAAAGAGAGGAAGGAACTGTGTACAAATAAAAGCACTTCCCATTTTCATCTTGAGTTCCTTATATCAAAGGGAAAATCCACCCAGAAACACTTTAAGCACTATGATATAAAAACAGCAGCCGTTGTATGTAACTTGTGTTTTGTTGTTTTTACCATTTTACACTGTGGTTGAGCAACAACACTGAAAGAAATTGATCCTTAAAGAGGAGCCAGTTTCTTGGCAGCCTGAAGATGTGGTGCATTCAGGCCTGTCTGGAGGGGAGGGGGTGTTGAAAAGCATTCTGGGAAATGTAGGACACTCCATTTTTGAACCAAGCAAAATGGGTAACCAAGTGACTTACAAAGTAACTCCACGAATGCACTAAACAAGACAAGCTGGTATATGAACCGTGCAGGAGCCCAAGAGGGTGGATTTTTCCTTTTTAAGGTGTGTCCAGGGTTGCAAATACTGCAGTCAGACCAAGATGCAGCAAGGTCAGAGCCCTTATATACTGTATGAAGATGCTGACACTGATCAAATCAACATAATTCAATTTTTAAAACTCATTTTCCACAGTTTGGTTTCATTAATCAGATTGGCTGCAGCATTTGCAACCTCTAAATGTCCTGTGTTCTATGTATTGTTTATTTTGCCTCTGCTGTTATATGGGTGTCCATCTTAACCTCTTATCACATTTAGCCCTCCAAGCTATTTTCGTTGACATGAGTGCACTTTGAATGAGCTTGGCTGCAGAGGAGACTGTGTGACTGGGAGTCAGGTATGTCTTCCCAGAGTATTTGCTAAACCCCCTCCCACTGCTCTCACTGCCTCTCTTCTGCCTGCCAGTGATATGCCCCTTCATCCTTACTCACAGACAGAAACACACACAACCACATCCCTTTTACACGTTGTTCTTTTTGGCTCTCTTAGCTGCTTATGAATTTTTTCAATGTGCCTAGTTTAAACGTTTTTGAGTGAGACTGTTGAATGTCGCGCTCAGGGTTGTGAGCGTTTGGGTGGCCTTACTCTCCTAGGCCTTATGATGATGATTCACCAAATCTCACTTAGGTCCCGCCCACTACACCCACCTTTATCCTCGGCTCCTGAGGTGCTGTGGAGAAATCAGATTGGGATTTTTTCCAGTCTGCTGATGTTGGGAAACATCTCCTTCTTTGTGATTCGTAGTTTAAACAACCCTCCGTTCCTGAGCTATTAACCCACTTAGTTACACTATTGTGTATGGAGAGTGTATCAGATATATCAATATCTATGTACAGTATGCAGTATACTGTATATACAGTGTATATCTGTAATTATCATGTTAATTTTCTTCTATGTTTCGTACCATGTTGCCCTCTCTGCTTTACAGCAGAGTTTGAAGATTGTCTTGTTGATATTCAATAGGTTTAATATTTTCTACTATCTTGATGTGTTTTGATTTTCTCTGGATTTGTCTGATTTTATTGTAGGCCAAGTCATATTTTTACTCACGCTGCATTGACTGCGTGACATGTAGAGGACAACCCAAGATGTTTGTGTGTCATTTCCCCAATAAATAACAAAAGATGTCTGCCAGTGTAGCAGCATTTCAGTGCACATTTAAATCCAGACGTGATAGCCACCCCGTAAGGATAAGGTTGGTTTTGCTGCTAGTTTGTTGGTATCGAAAGTGGCTTTACAGGTACAGAGTGACTCTATGTGCTGTTTTCTGAGATTACTCGATCAATTAATGCCAGAATATTTTATCTGCTCTAGCCCCAGCTGCTCCTTTAGCTGCTGCTCTGATATACAGCTCCTTCTGAGACCAGACAGAAGATCAGTGGTTGAAACTTAGATGACAAATGTTCAAAAGTTTTGAGTGACCGTCGGCCAAGCTGGATTTCTGATTGGTACCTCAACTGTGGGAATGCGATGGATACACAGGTTGTTAATTGTGTTTGCAGAGTGAACAAGTTAAAGTGCTCCGTTCTGAATCTTTGTTTATCCCTGGAGCTAACGCACTTTTTTCTGAATATATGCGTGTGTGAAAGAGAGAGAGGGAGGTTGATAAGACATCACACTCTTATCCCATTATATTGCCACATATACACACATTAACACCTTTGCATCCCTATAAGGTGTGTGTTATTACCTACCAATCTCTATTTGCCCACCTCCATCCACAGCCCAGCCTAGGGCCTTCAAACAGGGTCCAACACAAACACACACACACACACACACACACACCATCACTTATTCCCCACATTGCTTTCATTTTCTTTTGGTGTCATATGTTTTCAGAGTCTGACTTTATATGTTCTTTCCATCGCGATTCGTGTGTTTAAATTTGGTTTTGGTCTTTATATTTTTTGTTTTTTTTTCCTCTGATTCATTTCTTTTTCAATTGTTTTTCTTTTCTTCGCATGTTTCTGTAATCCTGCCCCCCCCCCCCCCCCTTGCTTCCCCTCTCTGAATAATCGTCCACGCCTCTCAAGCAATACTGCTGACAGGCACAGGGAGATAGCTGCTAGAGAGAGAAAGAGAGAGTGAGAGAGAGAGAGATTAATGGAATAGAGGGCAAAAGAGAGAATGGGAGAGAGAGAGAGAGGTGGACTGGAGGCTGGTTCTTCGTCTGCTGTTCCTTCAGTATCGTTATCGTCCTGTTACAGAAAAAAATGATTATTTTGAAAATAAATAGAAAAATCATCTAAGTTTTGTAAATGATCCTTCGCTGTCGAGGGGAAAAAAGCTATCAGAATATACTTTGTACACATGTTTAATCTTGTAAAAATGCAAAAGAATACATTTTAGAGAAAAATCTGAAACCGGATATATTCTGTCGCCCTATACTGTATGTGTAAGGAAAAATGGTTTTTGTTTGTTTTTTTTTTTATTTTATTTTATTTTACAAACAGCAACCATGTTTATCAGTGTTTCTTTTAAATTGTTTTAGTATCTCAATATTTTATAGTTAATCAATAAACACATGGAACTGTACTTTGGCTGTGCTGTGACTCCGGCGCAAAAACAATGTGTTTTAATTCTTTGAGCTCTTTTCTGATGTCCCTCTCTTTGGCTGGTTTTGCTTACTTCAGAAATTTGCAAGAAATATGAAACAGCGTTGTTTCACTTTTGAGTAAACAAACACTCAAAGATGACACCTTGACAAACTATCTGAAAGATATTTTAGAGAAATATTCTTATTTGCCTTGTTACAGAGAGTTATAAGACAAGATTGACAATTTTATCTCTGTAGTATAAAATATGCCCACCAGCAGCTAGTTGGCTTAGCTTAGTATAGAAACTAGAAAAAAGGAAGCAGCAGCTATCCAACAATCTTTTAAAGTTTCCACTTTTTTGTACTTCCATTTGCATCCAGACACCAGTCTATAAGATAATATGGCTGATAAATTACAATGATTCACAGTAAATATTCAGGTAAATGCACTTCATCTTGAATCTTTTTCTCTGTAGTTTCCAGTGTTACCAGAGGAGACAGATCTCCCACCATAATGAGCTCCTGTCATTTTTTTTTTTTTTTTTTCTTGACTGCCTGGTTTCAGTTTGTGTGGCCTGGCCCTTTAATCAACAGTGGACTCTATCATGCCTCCATTTTGGCAGCCCAGTAATGAAGCTGCTGGTTGTGATAAAATGGAGGAAAGTTCAGCTTCCTCAGCTGAGCTGCAGAGCTGACCGCAGGAGACACATTTTCCAGCACTCACTGTTCAGGACTGTGCCCTCAAAAAGCAGGCGAGGGTGTGTGTGTGTGTGTGTGTGTGTGTGTGTGTGTGTGTGTGTGTGTGTCTCTGAATGCCTGTGTGTCCACGTGTAATTAAATCTTTGCTGACATGAACTGACTGTGTGTTCCTGTTTCATGGTGAGAGCAGCAGTCAGGGGTTCAGCCACCTCTCTGTTTCCCCCAAAGGACCAACATCAGCAACATCAGAACCTGCTGGGAGCTTCCTCTGTCGCATGCACAGACACACACATAAAGTACACTAGCACAGAAAGGTGTCCACACATCCAAACACACACACTCTCCATCCTACCTCAGCAGCACTCCACACACCCTCTTATGGGTGTGTCGGCATGCAGGCTTCTGAATGGCCAACATCCCCTTGAAGCGAGACGTGCTATTGGCTGAGTCTTTATTACAGTTTGAACACAAGGAGAGAGAGCCAAGACGCAAATATGTGTGTGTGTGTGTGTGCACGCTTGTGTGTGTCCTTGTGCAAGTGTGTGCACTCATTACTGTTAAAGCCCCCCCCCAACTCATTCTTTCTCCTCAGCTCTTCCAGGAAGTAGTGAATGTGTGTCTGTGTGTGTGTATGGTGCACACCGGTTTCCCAGGAGACAGGTGTCTGAGTGAGGGGGCGTTCAAACACACACTGAGCACCAACAATATGAAAGGCTTGTTATTCAGACGAGCCTGTTCACTAACTGTCAGAACTGTGTTTGTCCTTCAAGTCTGTTTGTTAAGAAGAAAAAAGTTTTTTACTGTTTGTTTCCAACACTACTTTAATTTCTCCTCCTCGTCTTTTTCTTCTTCTTCTCTGCTCTGTCCCACTCATTACTTTACTTGTGTTATTTCCATCTGGCTTTTCCTCTAACTGGATATGTAGCGGCTCGCTCTCATACACGTCAAACTAGAGCTTTAGGTTTCTGAAAAAGGTCACACTGTTATGAAACTGAACATCTTGAATCCAGATGTCAGTTCAGCAGTTTAGTAGAGCCATTTTCTGAAGGTCACACAATCTGCTCACTAGCACCTCTAAAAACTAATAAATTAACACATTATATCCTATTATACCAACAATGTTTGGTTTTGCTGGGGTTTCTAGTTGAACTATTTGTGGAAAAAGAACAAAAACATTGATACCACTCCAAAACCACACTAAGGTGTGGACTAAAATGTCAAGAGACAGTTAGCATAGCTAAACTAGAATCAGGTGGAAACAGTTAACTGGGCTTGCCACAGTGCAACAATCTGCCTGTCAGCGCTAATAAAGCCAATTTCAAAGTTGTGTTTGTTTGTGGAATCTAATTATAAACCAAAGTAGAAAAACACAAAACAACACAACACAACATTACATGAGCTCATTAAGTGACATTTCTGATGTTACAATGAAATAGTTATTATTTTCCACACCCTTCATTTGTATAATATATATTTTTGTGTCTCTGTGTCTCTCTCTCTTTCTGTTTCTCTCCCCCTTGGTCTCTCTCTCTATCTCTCGCTCTGTGTCTGTGTGTGTGCTTTATTTTGTTTGGCCTTTTGATCTCTTTGTCTTTCTCTGCACTCGGTCTCTTGTTCTTTTGCCTCTTGTGATAAATTTGAATCTGACAATGACAACTGAGCTTTACAAATATTAGTTCAGAGTGTGATCCCACATGGAAGTAAGTGTGTGTGTGTGTGTGTGTGTGTGTGATGTACTGCATATCAATTAGATATCTATTATTCATGCTGACAACGTAATGAATGAAACATCACAGTCTTTGTATTTCAGACATGTTTACTTGTCATTCTCTCTCTCTCTCTCTCTCACACACACACACACAGCTGCTGTTGTGAGTATTTAGACAGTAGTGACAGTGTGAATGAAATCCTATTGTAGCTGTGAAGACAAGGTGATGCCCAGTGAATACTTGACAGCTGAATCCAGCTCCAGACTAGCAGCTTGTCCCGATGAAGGAGTAAGGGCTTAATTTCTACTGAGGATGAGGGGGGAGTGATGAAGTCCCTCTTAACAGTGTCCTCTGGCTGTCCAGCTGCCAAAGTCCATAAGGATGGAGTTTATAACACTGTTGATCTCATTCATTCATCTTCTACTGCTTATCTGTTTCCAGGTCGCGGGGGGTGCTAGAGCCAATCCCACCTTGGACAGGTCACCAGTCCATCACAAGGCCAACACACAGAGACAGACAGACCAACAACCACTCACACTCACACTCAGACCTACAGACAATTTAGAGTCATCAATTAACCCAAACATGATGTCTTTGGATGGTGGGAGGAAACCGGAGTACTCGTAGTAAGCCCACACAAGCACGTGGAGAACATGCAAACTCCGCACAGAAAGGCCCCAGGCCGGGAACCGAACCTGCGACCTTCTTGTTGTGGGGCAACAGCACTAACCACTATGTGCACTTGATTTAGAGTCAGGGAAGTGTCCTTTCACTGGTTTTGGCTTTCAGGCTGCACCTGATGATTGTTGAAGATTGCTGGTCTGACAGGACCACTGGGCATAGGGTCTGCATATATTTTCATTGAACTTTTATGTGATCCTGTTTTTATAAAGTTACAAGTGGTACTCCAAAACATAGTGATTTCAAGGAAGCAGCCTGAAAATCTTTTATTCCATGATCCTCATCAGTCCATCAGTAAACCACATCTCAGTGTTTTTTTTTTGTTTGTTTAGGTTTTTTTTTCAATGGCTGTTTGGGAAAATATGCTTTATTTATTTTTGCCAATGAAATATATGATTTAAAAAAAAAACAGAAAATCAAATGTGCATTTAGAAAACACAGCTAAAACAGTACCAGACACAAATAAATCAGTCCTTAGTCAGTTAGCGGGCTGGAGAAAGCCACGCCAGCCAAGTTGTATTAATGACATTGAAAATGATCATTATTGTAGCAGGAACTGACATATTGTCTTTGGACAAGTGGAATTTAAAAAGTTAATTTCCTGAAATCGCTTTTAAATGGCTTTACATTACATTAAATGTATTAAATTGTAAATGAATTCATTAGATTTCAGGGTAGTAACGAACAAATAGATGGACGTTCAAAGAACAAATTGAGTTTGTTGTTGCTGTTGTCCGTCCTCAAATTTTAAAGTTTTTGTCTAGGTCGAAGCCTTTTTTTGGTAAGTTTACACTAAAGACACAAAAATAAAGTGTCAGACTACTCGAGGACGATCAAGGCTGCCACCTGTAGGAGAACACCTAGACTTCTATTCATGTTTTTTTTTTTTACCTTGTTATATTGAGAAACTGTTTTATTGTCCTCCATCCATCCATCCATGAGTCTGAGTGAATCTGTGTATTTTGTCGCTTACTGTCTCTCTTTCTTGCCAATCCCTTCTTCTCAGATTTTCTCTCTTTTCTCCCTTCTCATCCATCACCCCTTCCTCCTCTCTCTCCTTGTCCCCCCAAACCTCCTTGTTTCAGCCATTTTTCTTCATCTTCTGTTCCCTCCCCTGCCCTCTTCTTCCTCATTCTCCTTGTTGATGCCCTCACATTTTTCTTTCTCTTCTATCGTCCTCTTTGTCTCCACTGCCCTCTCTCTGTGTTGCTCCACCATTTGTCTTATGTCTCTTCCTCTGTCACATTCACTGCATATAACCTGTATTTGTCTTTCTCTTTCTTCTTCATTCTATTAATTTACCTTTGCTCTTCAGCTACGACAAGTCAGTTTTATTTGTTCAGTTCCAATATCTTCCCTGACCTTCAGGGCATTAGTTTTAAAGTTCATTAAAGTAAAGGATGTGGCTAAACATGGTACATCAATAAGTATTGGAATTCTAGCAGCATTTCTCACCTGTGTCTTTCCCATTGTCAAAAAGTAATCTTTATTCACACTGTGTATAACGTTTTCCCTTTTATTTATTTTTGGCAGAGATGAACATCTTACAAATATCTATATTTTATTTAATATGTCCCAAATGTTTTTTAGCCCTACATCTACATGAAATGATAAATGTATATCCTACTTCTGTCTTTGAATAGGGCTGATTCTCCCCACAGACACAATAAAGAAGAAGAGCAGCACTATTTAATGACCTCAAAACACCACTTGTAGCATTTTAACGTTCATATATGGCCATTATTCATTTAATTTTACATAAGATTAATGCTGCAGTTTACAATTTAGGGCACCATGTTACTGATTTGTCACACACAAAAAAAGGAAAGAGGTTGCCATGTGTCCAAGTGTCTCGCAAAAAGAGATCTTTATAAAAACAATAGGTAAACAGATAAAGCTCATAAACGACGTAAAGAAGTCAGTGGGCTTATGAAGTTAATCTTGTTCATTTTATAAAGAGTAGAAGAGAATTTTCAGGAAAGCTGCACTGATGTTGACCAGAATTCATCCTCCCATTGAGATGGTGGCAGCATTTACACACTGAGAGCAGCACAGACGGCTGGACCTCAGTCCCCTGTACTCTTTTACCCTTCCACTCTCTTTCTACTCTCTTGTACTTCATCTTCCCCTTACTCCTCCTCCTCCTCCTCCTCTCTACAGTATGTGGAGCAGAATGACTAATGATCAGTTGCTCTGTCACACACCAGAGACTTTCTTTCCCTGCAGCTACATCCAAAATTAGCAAGCTCACACACACATACTCACATCAGCGTGCACAGACATAAAAACCTAGATATTCATAGTGTATGTGTGCACACACACACACAGAACAAGACAAAACACTCTGACCTCTGTAACACCATCAAAGCAGAAACTCTAAAGGTGAATATGGTCTATTTTGGGTTTGTGTGACGTGAGTATGAGACACTGTCCTGCTGCAAAAGTCAAAAGTAAAAAAAAGAAAGAAGAAGAAGCAGAACTTCCTTTTGAAAGATTTAATCCTATCTAAGAAAAAACCTTCATCTGTCTCAAAAACTCCCCTCACTGGGGCACATTTGGAGGTGACGTGCTCATCCTGAACTGTCCTCCATGCTGTTCTCTGAGCAGCAGTGCTGTCTGCTGGACAAAAGCAGCAACTGCAGCCAAACTTCAGGGGAAAAGATGCTTGTTGTCATCAGACTAAGGATGTCCAATTTCTTATCCCTTTGTATCTTTTTGCGACAACCTGCTCATTGATTGCTGTTTTGTAATTCAAGACATGCAGCAAACTTACCATCAGACCAGATCAAACTTGTTACTGATGTTTCAGATTTCACAGAAACTCAGATACTCAGATATATAAATCATAAGAAGATAAAACAACTGATATACTTCCACATCTGGGCAGAACCTGTTATCTTCAGGTATTGACTGACAGTCAGAAGTTTTGTTTTGTGTCTTGAATTACAAAACAGCAATCAATGAGCAGGTTGTCGCAAAAGGATACAAAGGGATAAGAAATTGAACATCTAGTAGTCTGATGACAACAAGCATCTTCTCCCCTGAAGTTTGGCTGCAGTTGCTGCTTTTGTAATTGAAGACACAAAACAAAACTGTACTTGTGTGTGCCAGAATTGGTCCAACTGTGAAAGTGGTATTGTACAGTCACGGTGTGTATGGGCCAGATTCGGGCTGTGGCTCTGTGTGTATACTGGGCCAGAAGAAAACAGCATGTGGCCCAAATATGTGCTGACTTTGTTTTGCTCTCTGGAGCTGTTGTGGTGCTGAGCTGTTCTGTTCACAGCTGTTTAGACAGGAAAAAATTCAGACTGACTAAATGTGGTGGCTTCCTGTTTTGACACACAAAGAGAAGCTCTGATCTAAACCATGATATGTAAAAATAAACATTTTTTCCTTCCAGCAGCTGAAATACTGACGACACAGGAATGAAGCAACAAACTAAGATGTAAATGATTTTTAATTAAGCGTTGCTGATGGTACAACGTTTGGCACAGACAAAGTCCATTATCTTAAACTGAAGTCATGTAGATTATGTACAACAAAGTAAAATGTCAGTTCATATTATTTGACTGTTTGACAATGCAGCAAGTTTTACAGCAAGATGTTAGTTGCATTTGTTAGGCTAAGCAATGAATATTGTTTTTAGACAGAGAAGGGTATGTACTTTTCTTTAGACGCTGAGATGAATGGCAATAATTTGCATCCAGACCTGGTTCACCTCATGAGAAAATTTCTCTCCCATATGGCACGATAGTCAAAAGAATTAGGACAATGAGCTAAATTCAGCCTGACTGCTGTGTATGTGGATTTTGTATTAAGAGCTTAATAGAGACCCAACAGCTATACAATGATGTCACTAGCAGAAAGGCCGACTTCAACTCACTGCACCCAATTCTTAGTTTGAATCACTTAAACTCTTAAACTATACTTTTGTCATGAATATCACCTGCAAAATATCTTATGTTACAGTGGCTATATACATATAAACAGCATAGCAACTATATGCAACTCCGTTCTTTGAACACAATACTGATATTTCACAGTGTATAGTCTAAATTAGTCAGCATGAGGTGGTTCCTGCAGTAATTCTTTGCTGTGACTGGTGACAAAATGTATGCCATTACAAGCTAATGTGGCGGAAGTATAAAAACTGAAACAGGAAGGCAAACTGACAAATACAAGACTACAGGGATGAGCTAAAACGGGGAATTTTAAGTTATTTACAACGTTTAAGAAGAACAGAATACTTAATTTCCAATGAGGGGAAAGGCCTCACCTAATGACTATATTTCCTCTCTTCTTTGCACTCCTTGCAATCTGTAAATTTTGGTGATCTCATTTTATTGAAGCCCATTTTTCTTTTAAAGTCATTATAAAAACATATGTATTAAAGTGTCAGGTAATACAAAAGATGTCATGTGAAATCATGAATTATTCATTGCCTTTGAACAAAAATCAAGAGTGTTCATATAGTAGATTATTAATAAGATTTGAAATTGGCTGTTGTAAACAAAGTGTCATTTTCTTCTCTGAGCAGTTTACGGTTTGAACTGGTTGTGGCTACGGAAAATTTCTCTGCTGGTTTCAAGAAAAGTACAGTGATAAAATTCTTTTCATGGTGGGATCTCCCTTTTTTTTTTCAAAATCTCCCTGTAGTTTCAGCCACAGATCAAGAGAAATGGGAGTAAAGAGACTTTCCATGTCCTTTAATGATACATCTGACCAAAAATAACTAAGAACACCATCAAAACCAGCAGCTCACTGAGAGCAGAAAGGCCCTGGGCAGTGTGGCGCCATCAGCACAGTGGGACATACATGAAGTAATGAGGTTATATCCCAAATGGCACCCTACCAGTCTTCAAACAGCACCATTCCAGCCATCACCTACATAATGCAGTGCACTTGGTGGCCTTCTACACTTAGGCCTGTTTTCTCCATAATGTATAAATGCTGAACTCTGCTGATCCTCTTATCACTGGAAAACTTAGCAAATCCAATATAAGATATGGAGAAACTAAGAAGCTGGAGAGCTGTTTTTCAAAAAAAAAAAAAAAAATTGAAATAAAGGAATTAGGGCCTTCCTGCATCACCTCTGCCTAAATACAGCTACAAAAAATATGAATCTGATAGTTTTGAGAGGATAAACTGGATAAAATAAAAGCTCTTCACTGCCTCAAATGTATTTTGTTCTGTATATTTACAGCTTTACATTCACATTGATCAGAAACAGGCGAACTGTTTGGCACTAACTGTTATTTACCCCATAATATCCCACATCATTACACGGACGTCAAACACAGACACAGTTCAGAGGAACAAAGTCGGGGCTCAGAGAAAATTCATAGCGACATTTCAGTCTCTTCTCAGCCATCACAGGCTGTGAATCTCACTTAACCGACTGGAGTCTCTCACTTTCCTTTTTTATTAGAGTACCAGGGATGAGCAGCTGCTGATGACAACACTGATAAACATAATCACACCATTTAATAATAGTTATTTTTCAGATATACAGTAACATATGGCTGATAATGGTTTGTCAGATTAGACAAAAAAAGCCTAATGAGACAAAATGGATGGCCTGATGTGTTGATGTCAGTCTATAAAAACTTAACTCAAAGAAAAAGAGCTTTCGGTGTTGACGGTGTGGCATGCCTATGACTTAAGAGAGAGACTATAACTCCCTTATTTGGGGCCTTTTGTGTGTTTTTCCTGCCACTGGACATGATGTTTTTGCAGGAGTGGCTGGTGGTGAGAGCTGGCTGTTGTCTCTGTAATACATGAACATGAACTGGTCCTCTGAGCAGCTACAGTGAGTCTCTATCAGAGAGTGATGAGACAGGCCAGGGCTGGCTGCTGAGTATGTTGACCTCAGTAGTGGAAAAGAGGCATGAATTGAATTTTGTGTTTCTTTCCTCTGCTGAAGACAACTCTTAGTGAGGTAAAAGGCTGAGGTTTAGAACTCGCAACATTTTTTCTGACCTGGTAGGTAAACAGCTGTTAATGGTAATGGCTATGTAGTGAAAGCAAAGCTCTTTTGAATACATAGTAGAATAAAAATAAATTTTTACAAGGTTAAACTCACTGTCACTGAGTTAACAGGTCATTTATCACTTGCTTATATGAAATTCCCTTTTATTTTTTTGACCATAAAATCTTTCCCATGACTCATTTTGAACTCAGGGGTGTTCACATACATTGAATAAAGTGTGTGTTTATTGAGTGAGCCAAAACTTTGCTGGTATTGTCGTAACTTTACTGATCTGGGTCTGATTCAGATTGTACTCAGATAAGCAAAACAATACTGAAACTAAAAACCCCCTTGGCGTCAAGGTATTTAGTTTTATTTTATTTATTCAAATCCAAGGGATATTACCATCAAGTGACTATGGCTGTGAAATATAGCAATATTTTCATTCCCCAGATACTCCAGTGCAGGAGTCCTGCTCAGCGTTAAAGTGGTAAAGGAGCAAGCAGCTGCAACAGCTGATCCAGAACAATCCACACTGACATCAGCTCTGTGTTGAACAGCAACAGTTCAGAGAAATCATGAAATGTAATATATATGACCAGAGACACAAGGTCTCTATGAAAACTGAGTTGTTCAGTCCCTGCTGAAAAATATCACCTGACTCTGCTCTGTACAAATGTCAGTCAATCTGTTCACACACACACACACACACACACACACACAGACAATAATTACACTGTGAGTAATTCAAAGGGCTGACAGCTGTCACTGGAATACCAGGCTAGAGAATGAGCTAGTAGAGAAATCTGCTACATTTTCAATGTTAAATATTTTTTCCTTCAGTGCTGGACTTTTTGTCTCTTATGCCTCTTGTTTTATTTTGACAGTGATTCAGACAAAAGTAAATGTATCAGACATCTATCAGTCTGTGCTACTTCTTCTTCCTGCATCGTATGGTTATTAATGGCTGCAGCTATGTGTAGATGTAGGTGTATTTACGTCCAAGTCTTTGGATGTATGTTTCCATCGTGTGTAGACATTCAGTATCCTGTACCATTGGCAGTGGTGTGTACATTGAGCCCAGAGAAGTGTGTTCCTGTCCCTGGAGCTGTGAAGCTGTAAGCTGCATACGCCACAGCGGAGCCCACCATCAAGCCGGTCATATAGGAGACTGTCATGGTGTTCCCTGAAGAGAGAGTCAGAGGCTGAGTGTGGAGCAGATACAGAGAGAACAGGTAACAGGCTTCTCCACAGTAACTTCCTGTCCCTATCCCATAGTAAGGTGCCACTTTACAATCACTTAACAGGATTGTAACTATTGATTATTTTCAACCAAATCATGTCTAATTTTAATTTAACTTAGATCATTTACATTTGTATGTAAGCACTGGAAAATTGTGAAAAATGAAGACAAAGATAAGAAATCATGGAATCGTGAGCTGATCTGATGAACATATCACTACAAAAACTCAAAGATTTTCACTTTTCAATGATATAAAGCAGCGGAAAGCAACAAATCCCAACTCTGGAGAACCTGAAACTACAAAACATTTGTTTTTGTTACCAATAAATGATGTAAAAGCTGAAGAGCTTTTCTTTTGCTCACATAAGCAATTCAGTAGGTTTTTTTTTTGTGTTTTTTTTTTTTTTACTAGATTCATACTGAAATGAGAGTGAAAAAAGTTTATAAAAGCTAACATTTATAAACTATTTCTCAATTCAGTGATCAACCATTGAGGTGAACAGCTCACCTGCCAGCTCTCTCTGTTCTGGAGGCACTTTTCCCGCAGCCTGAATCATCGGCACAGACCCAAAGTATCCATTGGTGACTCCCATGAGCAGGGAGAAGAGACAGGGCCAAGCAGGATGAGACAGGGTGGGTGCGTTGGCAGGGTACACACACATGACGAAGAGGGGGATGAAGACCACCCTGAGGCAGGAGAAGAACAGCAGGCGGCCTCCAGACCAGTCATACGGCAGCGCTGCCAAGATCTGAGGAGCAGGGGATATTTCAGTGATGCTGGAGGGACTACAAGCTGCCAAGGATCCTCACCTCACTGAGAGGCCAGAGAGCATAACAGATGAATCAAAAATGCTCTCTACTCTATTCCCTCTTCTCTATTCTAGTCTGTTCAATTCCTCTATCTTATCATGAATTTTTTTTTTTTTTTTTTTTACCTCTAAGCTTCCTTTATTTCCCTTTCAAAGTGTGAAATTCTCTTCTCCTTATCTTTTTTCCCTCCATTACAGCAAAAGCAAATTTTTCGTGAGGACAAAGTCAAATCACATGACCCAAACAACTTTTACTCAATCAGTTTTTTTGCCTTCAAAGTCAAAATTATGTCTTAAAGACATCAGATAAGGTTTCATTTCTGAGCCTTACACTCAGGTTTAATATATGGGGCGACTCCTTCAACGATTTCACAAGATTAACTTCAGCGTTAAAGCGTGATGGTGTCCCCTCAGGCTGCTCTCTGGAGCAGAGGAGCTTAAAAAATACAATTAAATCCCTGAATCTCTAGAAGGGGATCAGGAATAGTAAATGGGCAATTACATGTTTTCCGGCACTAACCGATATTTGATTGGATTTTATATGTGAGACCATCATACTGCACACAGACTACGCAGTTGCCACAGTATATAAAAGTATTATACCTAACTGCGCCCATAAAGTGACACAACAAACCATCTGGCACCGCAACTGCAAATCTGTTGTGATTTTTCTGCAAAGATGGACCAGAGTTTGGTCTGAAAGTATGAATGCTTCAGTAAAAGAACAGACCTCGCAAACTAGGTTTATAATAACAGAGTGGAAAATTGTATTCCACTTTACAGTAACAATTTTTATGCCACAAGGGGGCAGCAGACACACTTTGGAAACACTATTCTGTAAATTGATACATTAAATTCCCCTGCCCATTACATACTATCCATCTTACAGAAGTTATTATGAAAATGTAAAACAATCAAACAATTAGTATGTAGTGTGTCTTTTGCATTGTGTGACATGATATGGGTGTGAATGAGGAGGAAAGTTTCACGCAAGAGAAGGAGAGGCACAGAGGATGTTGCAGCTCTGCCTCCAGGTAGCTGAGGTGTATTTGTAGTATAATTATAAGTATTTTTCTACACTCAAATTTCCTGTTTTCATTTGTGTAAACTACATAATCTCTCTCGGTTAGTGTTTATATTCTGCATCGGGGCGTGACATGGTGTGGAAGTTGGGACTAGATCAAGACAGCCTTTCCAGGATAGACCAAATAAATCTCCAGCTGGATATAAGGATATAAATATTTGATTACGATTCAAGGGCTTTATGAAATTTCAGGTGTAACCATGATACTGTGTTTTTATTGCATGATTAGAAATGGTCTGATGGTTACCAAGAAAATCTAATCAGGAAAACATTGTTAAAGATCATAAGAACTAGCCTCTCATAGCCCTTGATTGAAAAAAGGATTCACCACTCCATCCCTGAATGCTCCCCAAACAAGATTGTTGATTTGGAACCAAAAGTTGAAAATATGAATGGCATTTTTAATGAGAAAATGTCAGAGGCCATTACAACTAATACATACAAAGATGACCATTCAGTTGTCTTCACATTTCTGTTCACCAGACAAAACTGAGTCATTCATTCTCATTTAGCTCTATTTTTGGTCTTAGTGATCAAATTGTAAAACAATTAGTTAAAATGTGCAGCTAGAAGTTAATTTTGTCTTTAAAACAACATTTTAAATTTTAATATATGAATATGTAACTATCAGCCTCCTGTTCCCAAAACCAAAAGTCCCTCCTTATCTCTCCTCTGACAGACAATTATAATACTGAGCTTTGTTCTGCAACTGCAGCGCCAGACGCAGGCACTTTTTAAACTGTAATTAAAAATACCTCTTTCCTGACTGAAATCACATTCCATCCTTACATAGCCAAACTACTGGGAATTAAAATATTCCAAACTATACAATCAGTGTTAAAGCCATTACATCACTAACACAACTAAAACAGAACACAAAGAGAGAGGAAAGAGTTGAAACATGCTCCTAATATTTTAAAGAACTGTAAATCTCATAATCATAAAGCTCATTGGTACAGATTTTTAAAGGTCCATCACACCCGCACACTGAAAACTGGAGTGGATAAGAGCTTTGGTCTTTTGTTGTGTGGAGCTGGACTGAGACTTGCATGGAAACACTGGACTCCATGTACTAATGAGAATGATCAGTAATGTGTCTAAGAAAACCATCTGAAAATGGTAAATGATCATGTTAATGTGTTTATGAATTAAAAGTAAACCATATTGATATATTGAAAGCTGATTAAGCATTATTTTCATTTCATTTGCTGTTTTTTCCCACAGTGTCTCCTTCTTATGTTTTTTAATCATTGAAATTTACTTAACAAATAAATAAAATATTTAAAATTGCACCTCACCTTGCCAACAAAGTCTGACATGTTGAAAGTGGCCATGATGAGGATGGGGAGCCATTCCCCAAGGGTGGGGTTTCGTATCTCTGACTCCAGTCCGGGGAACAGACACAGAGTGATGCTGTAGGTCACTGCTATAGACAGCATGTAGGCCCAGATCACACGTGACACCACATAACGATGCAAGATCATGTCTGTTTGGAGAAGACGCACAAACACAGGACCAAAAAAATGTAAACCTGACATTCTCAAGTGAGCAAGCAAACTCACTAAGAACACAGTCCTCCCAGAAATTACCAGGAGATATTTGAATTTCAAATCCATCTGTGAGAGTCAAAGGCTAATAGAGCAATGAGTACAGGTGATTAAAGTGAGAGTACCGCGGACACCAGGCCAGCTCCTCCTTATCTTGGCTTTTGGGGCATCAAACCGCACATAGGTACCACCCACAAAGTCCTCAGCGCCTTCTTCTGTCGAGGCCGGCCCTGTCCCACCGTTTCCCTGGAAACACGCATTATGTGAAAGATCAAATGATGAACTATCAAACCACAAGGGGAACATCACAATCTTGTTGTTCATATAATTGGTGCGCTTTCAAGACTTTTTCAAGAGCATTACACAAACACTTTAGGAAAACATTATACATAAATAAATATCTCTTTGTGCTTTGAACTTGGTCTTTTTACTTCTTTTCATTGATAATGGCTCCCTGGCTGCATGACATCAGCTTTTTATGGTAGCGGCTATTAGAGGACATTTGTGAGTAGCTGCAGGTTGATGTAATGATGTCAAAGAGAATGCAGGAAGGACTGCAAATAAGACCAGGACCCACACACACATCCTCGTCATCAAATTATATATCTCCATAGTGCACATCACAGAAGCGTGCACAAGCACACACACAAGGAGAGAGCGAGATAGCAAGTGAGAGAGACAGAGAAAGGTCCATTAGTTGATTAGTAGGACTTGCAGGCCAGAGGGCAGCACTCTATTTGATTATCCCGTAATATAGAGCGCTGCCTTGGTTTCCCCCAGCAACCATAGTAAAGAGCAGCCTAAATCAGCCCCCAGATGCAGAAAACATCACTGTCACACACTTTAACACATTCACACACACACAGTGCTGTAAAACACAGGGCATCCCTCACACACATGTATTTGCTATTGCGAACAACACAAATATGCACACATAAAAACTCTGAGGTCATCTGTTTTCCTGTGAAGGCTCTGAACACAGACATTCACACAAACACAAACACATACACACACAGAAAGCCAGACACAAACACACTACAAAGAGGATTTTCCTCATTTCTTCATGTCTCTGTCAAGGCTAGTGTCCTGCTCTGTCCTCCCCCTCCCTTGCTGTTTATTTCAGTTTCGCCATTTTTTTTTTTGTCATGATCCCTACCTTTTCCTCCTCTTGGCAGGCTGTCCCCCCCTACACTTGCACCCCACCCCCTGCATTTTCTTGCCCCTATTTGCCTCAAGATTTTTCTTCCAACACTTTCATACACACACATGCACACTACTCAAAGAAATTGAGTTGTATGACAGCACTGTCAGGAGGCCTGACCTCTCACTCCTCTCTGAGTCCAGAAACAGTTGTTGTTGAAACATTTTCGAAGGATTTGATGAATCAAATATTAGTTGGTCTACAGGGAGTGTGAGAGTCAGTCTCTCAGAAAGCCACTACTGTAAAATATACGTTTTAACATAACAAACTGCCAGTGCTATTCATCTTCATCTTTAACAGCACAGAGTTGTAGCACTAGCATAAAGAATTTCACATGATATGGACACTTTTTTGTTCCATATTGGTAATTCTTAAAGGCACGACTTTGTGTGGCCATTTGAAGACACTGACAAGAGTCAGATAAAGTGGGATAAGAAATGAACAGAGAAACAAGGTAAGGACCTACAGCCAAGCTACTGGTTCGGTGAGCCTGTACTTATTATTGAGAGGTAAATGTGAAAAAATTTTTAAAATTCCATGAAAAACATCTGACCAGATGTTTCAATGTATTTGAATTTATACTTATGAAGCATATACATAACACAACTATAGAACCTACACATCATTATATTTACTACAGGGATACACCATACAAACACACACTATGGCCAAAAAAGTGTCCACAGACTTACAAATCTTACTTCCTCTGCAGTGACGTCAAGGTGAACCCTGTATCCAGTCCCGTTGTCGCGGGGGTCATGCCCTTTCCTCGGGCCTCTAGCCTGGGCGTGGTTGGTGTAGTAGCGGACGAATCGAGAGCGCCGTACCAGCAGGTGAAGTAGGAAGCACAGCATCTCCATGCTGATGGAGACAAGGAAGAAGATGAGCGTGTTCCTCCTCTCGTCGGTGATCAGCAGCTTGGTGAAGATCCGAGACAGGGAGATGATCACCCCAGCCGTGCCTGGAGAGGTAGGATCGAAACAAGGCAACCAATGAGAATGGAAAAAAAAACACTGAGGAAGGACATCTTTGTCTGTATGAAGGAACTCACTTTCTCCAGTCATCACTCCCTGGGTGTACCTCTTGGGCAGCATCCCCATGTAACCATAGAAACTGGACTGCTGCACTGGGGACAGAGGAGGAAGTGGTTACCAGAGCAAATAGTGTCCTAGCAGTCACCACTGTCACAAGTCTTTATTTAAAGGTACTGCTTCCTCAACCTCCTCTCATCACCTGACAGAGGCTGCTCTGAGTTCTGGATCTGCATTAATTAAACTGTTATTTCTGTTGGCTGAAAGGCTCCACGTTCACACAACAAGGAAAATGGCTGCGTGTATGAAAGGCTTGAGCAGCAGCTGATGACTAAAACCACTGATGCGTATGTGTTTGTGCTGACACAACGGCTTGTTCATTGGACAACATACATACATTTACATTTTACTGCATATGTATACATACACTACAGGAAGGGGGCACAATATAATAAATACATTTAAATTTGTATAATCCAGAATCATAGCCCCAGATTAAGTCTGAATAAACAGTTGCTCATTTCAGTCCACAGTTCATTCCTCTTTTAGTTTGGTTTTAGTCTCCACGAGTGAAACATTCACCACTGTAGTTATTAAATGCTCTATTGTTTCCATGAAGCATACAGAGCAACATAAAAATTAATTAAGATTTGTGTTTCTGCCCACCTGATGAATATAAGTCCAAGATCCCCCCCACCCCACCCCACACACACACACACACACACACACACACACCCCACCACCCGTTTCACTTTGTTTTTGTTTCCATAAATTCCTGAGGGAAATATTGAGCTCTTTAGCTGCTCCATATTCAACTATGTTCACTAGCTGGTGCTTGGCAAGTGGAGCAAAGTTGGTTTTGAAAAACTTTTATCTGCTGACAACAGCTGTCTGCATAATGGGTGTGTGAGTGAACCAAAAAAATATCATTGTTGTGGGTAAAACCAAAATGAGCTAAAATACGCAGCAGGAGTGCTGATTAGTAAAGAAAGCTCTGTAGGGCACTGTCTTCCACAGTAAAGCAGTAGTACCTGTACATCCAAAGGCTACCACTCCCACCGAAACAAGGTTGACGATATAAGCCTGTCTGGTCGTGAACTTTGCCAGCCAGACATCAAACACACTGACGAAGACCAGCGGCCCCAGAGCTAAGATGTAACCTGAAGTTAGGGAGACAGGCAGACAATGAGAACATCTTTGAACTTGGCTATGTTGTGATTGGACTAAACACATATTGGACCACACCAATGTTTGAACACTCTCACTTTCAAGTGAAGTCTGATCCTGAGTTATTATCTCCAGAGACAAGCTTTTGTGCAGACAACATACACATCTCCTCAAGGATGCAAGAGCGGAGCTATTTTAAGCTGCAGAGGGTTGAGTGGTGTCACCTTGCTCTTACATACACTACGTATGTGCAGAGATTGGGAGAGGTTGTTCAAAAATAATTCGTTATATGTGACTCACCCTTTTACAAACCTCAGTGCAAACTTACATGTGAATGGTTTACTTCAGTAGCATTATGAATTGTTCTGATAGTCGGGGGGAAAAAAAGGACGATGTAAGATCTTGAAAGAGATTCCCTTGTGCCAAAGTCTTTGACAAAGTTTGTTTGAAACAGTTTAGAGCTAAAACACACAGGAGGATTATTGCAGTATTTTTCCCCCTCTTTATACTGTCTTCTCATTTTATCTGTGTGTAGCTGTGATAAGCCTTAAGATTCCCAGAGGCTCATTAATAAAAGACAAGCAGTCTAAGTTCCTATGATGAGGGGTATTTCACAATTATAGACTTGTCTGTCCCTGTCTGACTTACCCACAGTAATTCTGGTGTGCATGCTGAGTCTCTCCACCAGTACGTTGTTGAGGATGACGGCCAACAGGGCTACCAGGATGTATGTCAGACTCATGTCAAACACTATGGATGTTCCTGAAACATGAAAAAGAAGCCATCACTCCTGGGAGTTGGATGGAAATGTGTACTCTCCACATGGGCACTGTACTACTCATGTATCCTTTTTTTTTTTTTTTTTTTGGTTTATTTGTGCTCATGCATATTTATACCTTTGAATTTGTCGTGCAGGTAGTCCACGTCAGTTATGAAACTGTTGTAGGGAAGCAGGAAACCCACTCCAGCCAATAGCATTGCAAAGTAGATGCCATGGTAACGGTCGTCAGGGATCGGCTCCTCAAAGTCTGGGATGGGAATGAGGGAGTCAAGGGTTAGAGAATTAAAAGGGTATGAAATAATGCTCAAACAGTGGGGATAAAAATGATGACAAAACATCCAAATTAAGTCTGAAGCCACAGCACTCTATCTTCATTAAAGCTAATCAGGATGAATGCTGATAGAGCAGAGCAGAGCCAAAGCTGCTGCTCTGCTGATAGAGCGGCTAATGCTGTGGAGGACTTTGTTCCTGTTGAGTTGGTTAAAGACTGATCACAGAAACTTAGCTAGCTGCACAAACAGTCTCAGTCAAAATCAAAACTTTTGTGTTTTGCAACTTCGTGGTTGAAGTGAGATGTTCTTTATATAACAGTTTAGAATCCATCCCTAATCCTGTGACCCTGCTATTAATGGCTCCAAATGATTTTGGAGTATTTTGATTTTCCAGCAGACTGAAGGAAAAGTTTTGCCACATCTTTATAATTTATCATTATGAAAACTGAGATCGCTAAATTATTTAGTTCATCATCCAATGATGGTTGTTGGTCTGCAAAGATTTTGCGAAAGCTCAGGATTACCTTATAGATAATTAACTGTTTTAATGGCCATATTTGCATTTCTGCTGTATTTTTTGTTTGACACAAAGGATGTGAAAACAGTCCAGGCTTGTTCATTATGAAGCAAACTGTGTAGTTAGCATGAGCAGAGATACATTGTCATCATGGCTGCACACACAGAGGAACCCCCCCGGAAAGTCAAACCTCATTAACAGAAAATCCATTGACTGGCTTGACAGCTCAGGAACCAACACAATGGGACTACTTCAAGATGGATTTTTACTTCCTAATGTTCATGTTTAGGGTTTACTGGTTTTGTAATTACTATCCCAAACAATCTAAGACCTAGTTTCTGGAAATATTCCTGGTTATGGATTACAATAAAACACTTTTCAAACTTCACTCAGCTAAGAGCTTGCTAAAAGTGGATGGCAAGACATGACAAACAATGGAGAGAAATCAACCTGAGTGCTTCTATGCAAGATATAAAGTGCAGCAAAACCACACAGGAAAACATAAAGACACTTGGATCACAGCTCATCATAGCTGACACAGCTTAAACGTTTCACTGTATGGGTTGCATTTGAATTCATTCAAACAGATTACGTGGTAGTTCAGACATTAATGAAAGTTGTATTTGTACCTACTTATGTAACTCATAACTTTTGCTCAAGGAAGATATGAAATAATGTGTAGAATTAGCATTAGAAAAGTTTCCTTGCTCTGCCAAAATGGGTCAGACTACTGTACGTTGATCTAAAATATGAATTTAATGACAGTTTCTTTTTTTCTTTAATGGAAAGGTGGACTCATACTCTCTCTATTTTGCCTGTTGCAGACTGAAGTATAGTGACTGACAGGTACAATAGAAGCGAGACAGGCAAAGGATCAGGAGACAAGGGGGGGTCTGTCAATCTAAGGCCCTCAGCATGTGGCCTTGGTCACTTCTGATCTGATTAATGTACCCTGTCTAACCTGAGTAACCAGGCAACACAGCAATTATTCTGTTAACAGGCCTTCCGACAGCGTTTACATGCACATCCTTTTTACTTCCCATCACTGCTTTTATTCTTTCTGGCCTCCAACATCAGCTGCAAACACTACAAAGGCCCGGAGCTTTCACATTCATTTGGGCCGCACTTATTAGTCATTCAAAATGTAAAAATTAAACACAAATTTTCTTTTATGGCAGCAACAGGAGTTTCGGCTGTTTGAGAAATGTTTACAGAACTTGCTGTTACTAACCTGAGATGTCAGAATAAAACTGGCAAAAATGGAATCACACATGGGACCAAACAACACCAGTCCAGTCACTGGTAGGGATATTACACACTAAACTTCACAAGAGGGTGATCATAACCAAACAATTTTAAAATGAATTATTGATATGATATCAATAATACATATACTATATCAGACGGCAGCTGTTGGGCCTTTTGTTTACCAGTTCACCTGGTTGCCTTTTATAGTTCTTTCTGCATGTCTTTGTAGTTTGTACATGAGAATGATTACAGACTCTCTTCCTGCCTACAATGCATTTGAGTCAAATTAAATAATCCAAAATAAGCAATAAAAACACAATAAATTGAATAAATTGTGTTTTGAAATTTCTGTGATTATTGTGATAAAATCATTAGTGTGAGTTCCTGTGATGTGTAGTGGAAATATTATTTTATGCGTACAGATAATGCAGTAATCTACCCTCAGTCCTCGTCAACCAGAAATTCACACTCTCAGGGGAGCAAGCCGTATTTCTTCCTGTTGGTAATTAGGAACACATTTGTCTTATTTGTTAACAAAAAGTATATTTCTCTATTATCTTATCTTGGAAAAAAAGCCATTTTGAACTTATTGGAAACCAGTGAAATAACAGCGTCCTATCCGTGTATCTGAACACACTTTGTTCATCCTGGTGTTATAGAGTAGAAGGATATTCATGTTGTTCTGCTTTTTCACTCTGACAAGTTATTGTTGTTGTTGAACACACACACACACACACACACACGTACACACATAAACACACTAAGACAGTTAGTCAGAAGAGAAAGTCCCTCACCAGGCTCGGACAGAGCCAGCACTCCTCGCTCCGGGGCATCTTTATTGATCTCCTCCTCCTCCAGCTGGTACGAATCGAAGCTGTAGCTCTGCACCACGCTGCTCTCTCTTCCCTCTTTCCAGCTCTCCCTCCCCACATCCCTCCATCCAGCTCTTCCTCCATCCCGCCACACATCCCTCTCTTCGGGTGTCTGGGCCGGCGTGGGCCTCCGGCGCTCTGCTCCCACCGTACCCATCTCCCCACTTAAAGTATGCACACACACACACACACACACTCAACACTCTCTTGTTCTACAAGCTACACCCTTTGAGGAGTGTGCATGTTAAACACAATCCCAGTGGTACACCCTGGAAGAAAGGCAGGAGACCTTCAGATGATGGAGGATCTGCAGGAGGAAACAACAGGAAACAGAAGCAGACACAGAATTAAAATGTAAAAAAAATGCAACAGAGAAATAAATAAAAGAATTTCAGTCAGTGTCTTAGTGAAAGTGACAAGACACATGGTTAGACGCCCCAAAGAAACGCATTTCATTGCTGTCTGTGTGTTTCTGTGGGCGGAATATTAAGTGGGAAAAACAAAGTGACAGAGGATGCATGACTGGGTGGCAGCCAAGGTCAGCAAAACACAGCTCTGAATTCAATGAACAGGTTTTTCATTATTCTATTATTGTACAGCACAATGGAGAAAACCAATTATACAATTAATTGATCATAGGTTCATTATTAATTGATTAATTATTTCTTTAAATCACATATAGGAAAAATATCTTCTGTGGTTCCGGCATCTTTAATGGGATATTTCTCTGTGTCATATCATTATGGAGGTTGAATATTTTGAACTTTTCAAATCCAGATCCTGTAGTCTGTGACAGCCTTTCACCACTGTTTTCTCCCATTTAAAGTCCACACCAGTTTATTAATGAAATAACTGTCAAATCAATGACTGCCTCTGTGTGTTCATTAATAGATTAATGGAATTAGTCGATCAAATCAGTTTATTCTGTCAGATCAACCAACACCACCTTCAACACACTCAACACCAACAACCAACGCCCCAAGATATTTCATTATAGTAATGAGACAAAAGCTGCAAATCCAACAAATGCAGAGGACATTTTACTGTGACACTTGAAACATTTGTGACAGCAATCAATGATTCATAGAAATTGTTATGATAAATGCAAGGAACGTGTGCAATCTATTAATTGTGATATGCTCACATACTATGAGGCACATTTGACAGTGGAATGAAAAATAGAGCAGCCTGCTCCCCCTCCACCCCGTGTTTACATTCAAACACTTATCACCAGGTGTCCCACCTGTCATTACAGCAGCTCAAACATGGCTGAATAGCCTGCTTTCATTCAACCCTGTCAGCAGGGAACTGTTGAGGGAAATTATACTGCTCCGCGCAAGATCAATCTAAACAGGTATTGACATTGTTCCATATGCAAACATATGCACACAAAAAACGCAACAAAGCTCATCTACTGTGTTCACCTGGTGGTTACACAAAGACTTGGGAACATTCACAATTGTCCCATCAGCCCTGTGGCGACTCACCTCTGGTGCCCTAAGTGTTAGAGTTCATCTCTGGCAAACCAAATGAAGCAGTACAGCTGCTTTTTGTTGTTGTTTTTAGGGAGAGATCCTATTTTAAACCACCTAGCTGCCTAGAAACTGGCAGGATCCGATGATGTAAGAAGATTATCATCTCCGTTATGTGGGCTCATCCTGGCCTCCAAAGAAACAGGGAAACAGGTGATTCAATAGAGGACTCCCTCTCCTGGACATGAAAGCACTTGTTCCACGGAGGTTTTAAACCTAATAATGATCCCAAATCACTGGCCATGAGAGACATGTTTTACAGAGTTTCCCTTTCCAGGCTTGTGGCGGCGCTCTCAGCCTTATCCTCTAAATCAAAAGGCTCCATCCAGCGACTGTAACTGATTTGCAGTCTCATGTCACGCTGCAGTTTCTACTCTTTATACCTCATATTAAAAAATAACAAACCAAGACTGAGCAACATCACGAAAGCAGCTGAAATGAAGCAGCTCACCTGGCCCGGAGAGAAATCAGCGTTTTATAAATGCACCAAATCCACACCAATTAACCGTGCGTGGACATGAAAGATTGGAATGAATCAAAGCGGGGGGAAAGGCGAGGGTGATAAACAGACGATCATCCCATTTGTTCTTCTCCTCCGTCTCATCCATACAACCATCCTGGCCGAGTCCAGGCAGGTTGATGTGTCGCCCTCAGATCCAAGCGCGTTTTCTTTTTCTGTCCGCCGCGTTCACCCTTCAACGAAGAAACAATAACACACAAACAACAGGTTCTTAATGGCCCCGTTACCTCCACAGTGTCTCTTGTGTCCGTTTCCCCTGGCTTTGCAGAAGCGGAGACCTTCCCCCTCCAGGATCCTCTAGGTGGTCTCTGCCGGTCGGACCTGGTCCCTCCTCAGCCCGTCTCCATCAGACACAAGGGATGCCCCGGTGCCGTACTGCGTGCGCTCCTGAACGCACCATCCGGCAGCAGAGAAGGGGAGCGTGGATGGATGGGTGAGGAGAGGAGGAGGAGGAGGAGGAGGACGTGTTCGTCTCTCATAATCAGTCACAAGCCGAGTGGAGAATGAGAGCATCCAAATGCAAACAACTTTTTCCCCCATGCAGAATAAATGTATGCATTGCACTGGAGGAAATGAACGAGTACATGAAGCTTGCAATGATCAGCAGCTGTATAATTCAGCCTACACGGCAGACAGAAACTTTACTCTTGGCTTTTTTTTAAAAGGTTATTCAAAAGCCACAGCAATAAGTCCGATAGAAATATTGTCACAATGGCACAAAAGATTTTTAAATATGACATAAAAGCATAATAGGTTGCTTAAAATTCACAAATTTCACAGATGAGTTTATAAATCCCAGGAGGGGCGTCCAGAACTATTAAAACCTGTGATTTTTCATTACAGATTCTGTCTTGCCCTCTCTTCATTTTCTAGATTAAGTTTTTGCCCCGTTTATTTGGCTTTGTAACTATGTGAAATACATGTGTGCTGCCATATAGCACAAAGATAATGAAAACAGGGGATGAATAAAAAGAACAATAGAGCTGAAATCATTATGTCTTTTTCTCGAGGAATCTCTTTTTAGACACACACATTTGCTCCTACACACAGACACAATGCTGGCACTGGAGCCTCTCTGTGATTGACAGTTTTATCAGTTCACTTCAATATGCTAATACTTCATTATTGGCAGGGCCTCCATCATATTGCACACCCCCACTGCTGCCATGGAGTAAAAAAAAAAGCCAGTTAAATGGTTTGTGTGTGTTGGTGCAGCTGAACGGACTCTGCCGCAGCTACATTGCAGGTTGTGGGTTTGAATCCCCCGCTTGTATTGTTACCGAGCTCATATCCTGTGACAAAAAAGATACAGAATAATATCTGACTCTGTTCGGTGGTGAATACTCGTTGCATTTACAAATAATGTCATGCTGATCCTGTAAAGATTATGTATAGCATGTTCCCTTTGATAGTCTGCATTCTTATTTCTGATTACGTCAGTTTCCTATGCATCTTGGCAGATATTGTTCAAGGCTAAAGGAATACAGTGAGGTCTACCATGATGGAGGAAGATACACAAAAGAAAAACTGCTTAGGTGTGAACGTGCAGCAATAGAAAAGATGTGACATGACTCATTAAGTAGACGGGTCTTGCTGTATGTATTAAATAGTTAAGTACTTAAGTTATGACAGAATATGCAAGACTTTCATGAATCCTTTAGCTGTACCATTTATCCTTTGAGAGGCAATCCCAGCTGTCATTGGGTGAAAGGCTGAGCACACCACGGGCAGGTCCCAAGTCTATCAGAGCTGACACAGACTAATGACTGACACTCATATTCACCTCTATGATTAATCCAGACTTGCCAGTTAAGCAACCTGCATGTCTTTGGACTGTGGGAGGCAGACGAGGCACCCCCAGCTGGACTGGCATTTGAGTGCGGAGCCTATAAGCTGTGAAACAAGCGCTTAACCATTGGACTACCATGCCATGTATGCAAAGAGTTTTTATTTTTTCAAATGTAAATTGTAATTATCAGTTTTTGATCACTTCATGCTGAATTGATCAAATCTTCCACAGTCCTGGATTCAAACCATAATGAGATTCATCAGCCACAACGACAGAATGATTTACCGAACACAATGACAATGTACACAGCATTGCACAGATACAAAACATCTGACATATTAGTGAAGCAAAGGACAAAGCCAAACTCCTGAACCAATGCCTTGTTAGTTTATAGACTCGGAAACAGAAATGAAAAAAAAAATTTGTATAAAAGCTTAATGTATGAATCAGTGAGCTCTTGAGGTGCCGGTACGATGATTTATATGGGCAGAGCTTTGCTGGCTCTCTCTCTTGATTCCAGGTTTTATGCTAAGCTAAGCTAAAATGTGTTGGCTGTAGCTTTATATTTACTCTCCAAATGTGATGGCAATCTCTTTAATAAATCATATAAATCTAAAAGGGAATTGGGTTATTTCAACTACTTCTTAGGGAAGCTTTTATTTCAATTTACTTTTTAATCCCACAGGAAATTGATCATAATTTGCAGTAACAGTGAAAAAGACTACAGCACTGAGAAATGTAGAAAAAACACTGTGTAGTGTTAGGACACTGAAACAACACTTATTTTAACTGTCTGTCTTTCACTTTAACTGTCTGTCTCTGTTATGATTGAGTTCACTGGTTTCTGTCTGTGTGTTTGTCTGTCATGCTGCTTCTCTCATTCTCAATTTTGCTGTATCCCTGCAACTATCTCCCTCCCTCTCTGTCTCTCTCTCACTCAGTCTCTCTTCCACGCTCTCTCTCTCTCTCTCTCTCTTTCTGCCTGTCTGTGGCTGTTTCACTCTCTGAGCTTGGGGGGAAGACACAGCTCTGGATTTATGCTGTGTGTTGAATAGTAATGTTGTTTTAGCCTAAAGCAATCTGTCCAGAAAAGAATGAGTTACTGTCTACTCGATTGTGTGTGTGTGTGTGTGTGTGTGTGTGTCTCTCATAAATATTTTTTCTCAGCAGCTTTCTGTTATGAATGTGTAAAAAGGTCAGACCATGTTACAGCTCCTTCGCTCAGTGGATTTATTTTTCTGTCCGACCAATATCCTGTGGGACTGTACTGACTGAAGTGTCTGTAAGTCCATAACACTACCTCACAGCTGTGTGTGTGTCCATCCCTCCATCCACTCAACCATCCCTCCTGCCAGCCTGGTAAAGATGCTGAGCCTCAACAGCGTCTATATTTAGCTGCTGGTTCAATCAGTGACGGCAGAGCCACAGCGCCATGACTCTGCATACTGATAGTACTACTGCCTTTCACTACCCCCACTCACATTTGGAGAAAAAGACAGACAATGACAGAGACAGGAATGTAAGGAGAATGGTGGGCCTATGTGTAAATGAAGATGGGAATGAGCATGAGAAATACATACCAGGAGGAAGAAAAGGAGGAGGTAACGATGTTCAAGGCAGGTGAAGAAGAATGGGAATGAAAGAAAGAGACAGGTGCAACTGCAGAGGGAGAGAGATCGAGGGATGGGGACAGATGGAGAGAGGAGGGGAATGAGAGCGAGACAGAGGGGGAAGAAAAAGAAACAGGAGATAGAGAGTTCACACAGAAGGAGATTATGATAATGGGATTGAAGAGTGAATGAAGACAGTGAAAAATAAAAAGTGAGAGAGGGGAGAATAGCTGAAGCATCGAAGAAACGAGAAACAGAGAGAAATAAGTTCCTTGAAGATGGAGGAACCAGAGGAAGAGAAACAATGAGAGGTACGAGGGGAGAGGAGAGGAAAAAGGAGATCAAACAAGAGCAGGCAGGGGAAGCTGTAATAGTCTGCAGGGTTTGCTTTAGCAAAGAGCACAGTGTACTCCACTGGTATGCAATGCTGTTGTGTGGATTTGAAGGAAAATGAAAGTAGAGAGACAGAGAAGACAGAAAGGAGTCAGGAACAAGTACAGAGGACGAAAGAGGCCGAGCGAGTCTATTGAGTCTACTGAGAGTCTGTTGACATGTGACAAAGAGAGAGGGATGGGTTTTCTAGCAGAACTGTGGACCATGAAGAGAGCAGGGCAGCTTCACTGTGTTTTGCTGTTCAACAAAATTGTGATTTTCTGCTTTATTACAGAACTTATTTTGATGGTTGTCACCAAACATGGTGCCTTCAAAGAATTCAAGGAACACTTTGTAATTTTGGGAACTATGTTTATTCACTGGATTTTTTTAAAGTTATTTTGCTGTTGCTTTGTTGAACTTCATGACATAATATGCCAGTACTAACATGCAACATGATGCTGGGGGCTGAACTCCAAAAAGAGCCAAATGCTGTAGCTTAATAATGTTAGTGCTCTACAGACAGATCTGCAGTTTCTGCTACATGTGACACTTTCTGTATCTCTGAGACTTTTCTCTGCAACTCAACATTTGATTCCATATATTTATGGAAGCATTCCTCTGGTAACCGTATTATAGAACAGTTTTATTTCATAGTGCCATTTTTTCTGTCCGATCAGATATTTGATCAGATTAGTGTGTCTCTCTTGCTCTCGCTCTCTCCCTCCCTCTCTCCTTCCCTCTCTCCCTCTCTCTCTCTCTCTCAACCCAACCGGTCGAGGCAGATGGCCGCCCCCCCTGAGTCTGGTTCTGCCCGAGGTTTCTGCCTCTTAAAGGAAGTTTTTCCTTGCCGCTGTTGCCGAGTGCTTGCTCATCGGGGATCTGTTGGGTCTCTTTAAATAATTTTATAAAGAGTTTGGTCTAGACCTGCTCTATATGTAAAGTGCCTTGATGTAACTTTGTTATGATTTGGCGCTATACAAATAAATCTGATTTGATTTGATTTGATTTGATTAGAGGAAAACATTTAGAAAGGAAAAATAACACAAACTGAAACGGAGTAACTAGTGAATCATCATTACTTTTCCTGTCCCGCTCAGCTTTTGTCTCATTTTGAAGCCAGATATGATAGACAGACACATAGTCACCGAATTGTATTTCTCCTTCACAACAGAAATCTCCAGTTCTTTTTATCAAACACAAGCAAGCACAATAACACATAAACACACACTTGTGTGCTTCTTATTTCTGTAAGCCACGCAGACATTAGTGCAGTCACATGAACTCTCATTGCTCTCACATGCACAAATTACCCCCATTTGTTTTTCTCTTGGGATGAATTCGCAGAAAAATACAAACACGCTCTGGTGTACACACACTCCCAATCTAAGAAGCTGTGAATAACAAGAAAGTGCCGTCAGCACTTGGAAGCACTCACATTAAATCCTTTCTATTGTTATGTTTGGCTGAGATTTGTAGTGGAATTACATGGCAACACACGACACAGCAAACATCTGTCTGTGTCTGTGTGACAGATACAGACACAGACAGCTGCATGCACACTATACCTCACCTCAGGTTAAATATTATGAAAAGGTAAATGAGCTACAACTTGATAGTCACCTGTCCATCCATCCTCGTGACCAGGACAGACACAAGGAAGAGGAAACATGCAGTTCACTGAGAGGAGGAGAATGAGGAGAAGGAAACAACCTTCATGACAAGGAGCAAGTAAAGAGAGAAAAGAAGGAGAGAGGCCAAAGGAGAAGATGTTGAGAAGATAGGGGTAGAGAAGTTGATTTAGGATGAAAAGTGTGACAGATACAAACTGGGAAAAGAGATATCTTTGGCAAGGGTAAGAAAAAAGTAGTGATTATAAAGGAAAACTCACAGCCTTAAGAGCAAAATGATTTCTGATGTGGTGTGCAAAAGATGGATGAACAGGGAGTGACTGGAAAGGTGGCTGCTTAAAGGTCATGTGTTTTTTAGAGCTGTATGCACAGACATAGGCTCAATCCCATTTTCCTTTCTTTTCTTTATCCTTCATCTCATTTCATCATTCTGCCAGTTTCTCCTTTTGTACTTGCAGTCTTCATCTTTTTTCTTCCTTCATCCTCTTTCATCCCTGTCTGTCCTCAGCCGAGCTGTCCATTCTTCGCACCACCAGCTCTAGCCTGCTCCCTCCCTCTATCTCACTCCATCAGCTTCAAAGAGCTGTCTCCATGGCAGACCTCGGGGCACCTGCCTTTTGAGATGGAATAAAATCATCCGTCCCCTAGTGCTTTTGTGTGTGTGTGTGTGTGTGTGTGTGTAGCTGGTACAGACTCCTCAGAAGTACACTGGGGCACTAGGTGGTGTTGTGGCAAACAAACAAAACCAATAAACAAGCAGGTGAACCTGGACCGCAGGGTCATTCCTATTCCTGCGTGTACTTGTCTAAATGAGATTTGTTGCAGTGATTTTGGTAACCTTTACGACCCAAATGAAATATGTGTGCAGGTTAAGCTATATGTGTGTGTCTATGTTCCCATCTATCTCAGCATGGTTTTTCAGTGTCAGTCTACCATTGTGTATGTATATTGCTGTGTGTTTGTATCTGCGTGTGTGTGTCTGTAGGTAGGAAGAAATTAATTCAGGAATCTGCTACTGGAGGCGTGCGTGGAGGGGCAGGCGTTGGATTTTCTGCTATTTAATCATCATTTTTTGTAATTTTACAAAACGGAAAAAAGTGGTAGAAATCTGATGATAATAAATAAATAGTATATTTTTTTCAAATCGATTTGATGCTTTCTGTGTATTTTGGGCCCCAATGTGTTAATACAGTAGGTTAAAGTGAGAAAATATTTATCAGATCATATAGATGAAGTTTTACTGAAAAAAAAGATACCAAGCATGAGTATATTAAACATTTTTTATGTGGTATATAAAGGCACATTATAAGTATTCAAAAACAGCCCATTGGCTCAGACCTCTAAGGGATAAACAAGGGAAGGTAGAAAAATGAAATTGAAAAAAAGGATATCTAAATTAATATATAAAACTAAATTTTGCCAAAAAATACGTACAACCAAAATTAGGCAATTGATTTACACATTGTGACAATAACATCCTTTCCCCATTAAAGTGAAGATTACATTAAAGAGACCCCTTGTAACCCTGCAAGTCCTAATCAAAGAAGGAGGTGTCAGGGGAAAAGACTTCAAGCCCCCTTCCTCCTGAAATCTATCTGCCGGAAAGGTTAAAACAATCTGTAGTCAATATCTGTCCAATTCAAACATAATGAACGATCATCTTACATTTAATGGAAAAACCACAGAAGTCCTCAAATTTACCAATGAATTAAAAAACTCCAGTCTTGCGCTGGAGAAATTAACATACAGTGTCAAATGTGAGCCTAAAGGCTTATAATATAAGCTCTGGTCTACGATTATAGAGAAAACAGTAAATAAAAGCTTAATGTAAATGTACCACATGTTAGGTTTGTTTTCATTATCAAGATAAAAAGCTCAAAACTGCAGTTGTCATGAAACAGAGCTGGCTAAATTGCAACTGATTCTCTGAAGATTTGTCTCCACTAAATTATTGATTACAGCCATTCTAAATTATATTCTATTTAAAAGCTTTGTAATAAAAACTTTTCAAACATTTTTATTATCAGCTATAAAAGAAGCCATTTTCTGGTTAATGTAGTGTCATTTAAGAGACATTTAAGAGACTTGGTGGACTCATCTTTCAAAAGCTTTATTTTTCTTTTCCTTTTTGCTCTCACCTTGAGACATAGATGAAAATACATACATACGGAATAAAAACAAGAGAAGAGAAGAGAAGAGAAGAGAAATTTGGGTCAACATGCAGTTTAAGGAAGCTGAAGTACTAAAGTACTAAACTTGGTAAAGATTCATCCATGTTCAATATACACACACTCATACACACAATGTATTCATGAAGCCACCTACAGGAAGGAGAAGAGAGTGGGGGGGGCACAGTGGGTGTTGGACATCTGTATATGTCGTCAGTCTAATGAAAGTCATTAGAGGGAAGCAGGAAAATCAGTTAAATTAAGGAAAGAAGTTGCTACTCAGCCTTGGATGAAGGCCAAAATCACTACTACACTCTATAATTCACTGTGTGTGTGTGTATATGTGTGTTTCAGAGAGAGACAGATGAAATAGAGAGCAGTGTATTGATCGGTGGGTGTGCTCAGAACTGGCCTGATCTACCACTGCTCCACCTCTGCCATTCACACACAAACACAAACACCAACTTGAGTAAGATCTGAAATATCTTAGTTTTTTGTGGTTTTTTTTTTTTTTTTGGTCAAACGTCTCTCTGAGGAATCAGATTATGTTATGTTCCCTTTTTGACTCTACCCAACAACAAAAACAAACAGTATTAGATTCAGTATTGGTTTAGTCAATTAATTTATGATTTCCTCCTGTTAATGTTGGAAAGCTTTAGATAGAAGTGATGCCTCAGGTAAAGGCTGATAAATTATATGGCAATGTATTAATGCATTAAAATCTTCCTCTGATGGAGTGAATATTTACTGTGGAAACTGAGCTTTTTTAACAAAAAGCTACATTAAGGCTGTGGTTGCCAAGCTTATTGTCTGTGTGTGTGTGTGTGTGTGTCTTTCATAAATATTTTTTGCAATTAGCGATTATTCTCTATATGGATAATTTTTTCCAATATTTTGTAAATTATTTAGTTTATAAAATGACAGAAAACAGTTTAATGCATTTGTGAAAGAGAAAGATTTTCTGCATTTTCCCTTTAAAATTTGTACATTTGTAAATATTTTTAAATGACCAATGCTTGCAGAGTAATTGTCTGTCATTTGACAAATTTAATTGTTGTTTTAGGTCTCAGTTTATTGAAATAGGCTTATATTATCCAGTGATTTTGAGAAAGTGGAGATTAGAGGACTGTTAGACGAATAAACACCAGATTTAGAGCAGCAAATGTCTTTTTTATGCTTCCCTATCGTATCTGAAGGCTTTGGGGCTGTATTAAGAATATATATAGAAGAAAAGAAAGGTCTGATGGATGCATCAGTTATTTTGAATTTTAAAAAATTATAAATAATCTAATACATTTTTTAATTAACATTACATTATTACTGTCTAGAGAGCTCCCAAGCACACCCAACAATTAGCCCTCAAATAAATGGTTCCCAATCATTTTCACATTTATCTTGTTTTCCCTCAGTACACAATTGACATTTTCTAATAGGAGAGTTAATGTGTTTGTCCAGCCCATTGTTTAATGCACAGTCTGGTAGACTTTTTCCAAAACAGCGCAATCAGGCTTTTTTAGCATAAAGGAAAAGAACATTTATCATTTTTCCCATCTGATACAATTCTCCTGAAAACACGTCCATTATTTTACAAAAACACAAAATCTATTTAATGTTGGTTTTTTTTTTTGTTGTTGTTTTGTTTGTTTGTTTTTACTTAACAGCAAATGTAACTGAAAACCCTTTGTATCCCGTCATTGCCTGGTCTCGTTTCTTCTGCTGCCCTCTGGCGAATGGATTTAAAAACTACACCTTCTCCCATAATGCACTTCTCGTTTTATTCCCATCAACCTTTGCTGCTGCGAACTCTTTGCACCAGTCAAGATGGCGGACAGACCAGGTAACTGAACGTGTCCTCTGCTAAAATTAACCCTGAAGTGTGTCTGTTGTGTGTCTGTTTGTCGGTTCTGGTCCCTGTCTATGGAGGCTGCAGGTGTTTCTGTGTCGGACGGACTGTCAGAGAGTCCGCCGGAGTGTCAGTCTGACTGAAGGCCGCACTCGGTCCTGCTGGTCCCGTCAAGGACTTTAGGTGTCATTGGCAGAGATACAGTTCAAATTAACGTTTGCTCTATGGAATTCTCGTGTTTGGTGACAATAAACGTCTGATTTGATGTAGCTTGTCTGACATTGTGAGACTTTAGCTGCTGTTGTGTATTTAAACCGTGTGACCGTCTCTGTCGGCTTACCCGCTCAGGAGCCCTTAAACCTGGTGACGAGCACAAACGGGTTTCTTCCGTTAATATCAACCTTCAAACAAAATAAACCGTAAAAAACAAACAATGAATGGCAACTATTTGCTTCAGATTTGATTTGAAACGGCGGGTAAATAATATGCAATTCATTACAGCTGTAATTTAGTTTGGATGGATGAAGTGGACTAAAGATGGAAAATTACTTGAGAAAGCAGAGTCGGTAAATCAGTGTTAGCATGCAAGTGAGCCGTAGTTGCACATTAATCAGCAGATGTAGACTGAAAACCCCCTTGTTGAAAGTGTTGACTTATTCACAGAATCAGGTGCCGTAATCAGCATTTATTGTCAGGTTTAGTTGTCGATAATTTGACTGTAAATGTCAGAAATATTGTCCAAAAAATATTCGTCAATGAATCCAAGGTGACAGTCCTCACATTTCCTTTTTCCGTCAGGGTGAGATTACAAAACCCAACGATAGGTCTAACATAAAACCAAGAAAATAAAACAAAGATACTAAAACCAGCTATTGCTTGAAAATAATTACAAGGAGTGAGTTGTTGAGGACTTTATGTTGACAAATGAATTAGCCTCGTTTTAGCCTTTTTGCCCTCAAGCTAAACATAAAGTAGTCCTCTCTCTTAGAGAGCAAATATACACCGATTGTAGCCAATTAAAGGGACATAAGCTTGAGTCAAGCCTGAAGATCTGTGCTGTTCATCTAATGTCTCATGTTAGCAGCAGAATTAGCACACTATCAGAGCTACAACAAGTTTTGTTCTCAATGGATAACGTGTGATATGTGTCTTGTTGGTGCTGTCTCCATCTATGACCAGTTCCCCTTGGTGAGAAACGGCTGATGGATGTGAAGCTGGGAGAACTGGGAAGCTGGCTTGGAACGCGAGACTTCACTCCCAATGGGATCATCTCAGCTGTCCGCAGGGGTGAGGAAACATGTCTTGAGTCCGCCTTTCTATATAATTAAAAAAAAGAAGCATCTGTGAGTACTTGGCTTCAGTTTCAATTACAAAATAGGAGTGGAGTTTGCAGAAATAAGGGGCATGTGAGTCCTGACATTTCCCGTATGAAGCATTTCGCACTAAAAGTAGGTGCTTTAAGTCTCCTGGAAGTTGGAGACGGTACAGAATCTCCGAAATCTTTATGGTTTTGCAATATTTAGATTCTCCAGATTCTCCAACATTGTTTCAGCGCTTTACAAAACTTCATTAAAATGGCCTGTTTATCAGATGACCTGATTAAGATCCGATCAGTGGCCCAAATACAATAACAATCTGTATCGTAGAAATAAAGGTTGGTGATGAACTCTTGCATTAGTGAAACAGATCAATCACCTATAATCACTTTGCATATCTGAGCAGCCTAATTCATGAAAAATGTCTGTGTAAAAGAAACCCAGAAATACCTAAGCAAGGGGAAGTTTACAGATGCCACGATTAATAAGGGATTCAACCTAATTAATTAAAAATCCCAAGTAAAGATTTTTCTTTCAGCTGTTGAAAATTGCCCATTTTCAGCCAGTTTCTTTAAAATCACATAATTTTGCTGCTCACCTGTCATTCATACTGTTTTCTTCTGGCCTCCCTCTCTTGCAGGCCATGACGGATACTACAACAAATACATTAATGTAAAGAAGGGAGGCATTGGTGGTATAGCTATGCTGTTGGCTGGCTACGTGGTCCTTAGCTACGTGTGGGAATACAACCACATCAGTAAGAAATGAATACACTTGTTTTTTTTATTGTCCTACCTTCTGATAAACTTGTTTTCTAGGAGTAAATGTTGCTTCTTTACATTTGATCTTGCACTCCTGTTTTTGGTCTACAGTTCTCGACTGATAGTAAAAAAATAAATTAGGTCCTTCAACTCTATTTCTCTCATCCTTTTCCAGAACATGATCGCTGGAGGAAGTACCACTAAGCCTCTCTGGCAGCCATCAGGGGTTGAATTTGGATCGCTTCGTGCCCCCTGTTCTTTCTATCCTCAGCTCTGTTGTGTTAATGTGACTGTTGTGACCAATAAACAATATAAAGGTTTAAAGCTGTACATCATGCTTGTGTCTATATCTACAGCTGTGAATAGTTAAAACATAAAATTCTTCTCAACTCCCAGGAACGCTATGTGAACACTTTCTAAATGCCAGCTCTCTCTTAGTACTGAATGTGACATGAATGTAAGTACAACAGGTGAATCTGTATCAAGAACATTTATTTGAACACACTGTACACATTGTAAGAATATGTTCAGACTCTGTCTATGACTGCCAAAACAATGACATTTACCTTCTGGAACAGTTTGCGCGAGTGCACTACACCCCACACACAAGTAAAATTTTAATGACCTGTTTTCTGATCTAATAACAAAACCTCCACCTGTAACTAATTTAAATTAAACCCAGGACTTTAAATGCTAAAAATCACATACAGTTGAAAATATTGTGTTTAGCAAATAGTGTGATGCAGGATAAATTTAGGCTCTGAAAACTTCCAGTCGCACAAACAGCATTAACTGACATTCTTGCTGGTATTAATCATATTCCCGTTTTGTTTTTATTTACATTGTTAGACAGATGTTTGTAAAAATTGACAGGCTGGTCTGGTATCACGTGCAGTCACATGACCCAAGGAAACAGTTGTTACAGTACTACACCTCCGGAGATACTTCCTGCAGGCTGGATCCTGGGTGCGATGTCTATTTAAAAATGCCTACTTGTTCAGAATTGAGTCCTTCAACCACAGACACACAGTTGTGATCTCAGTCTTTTCTGTTCCTTACTGACATTTTCACGTATCCAGTTTGTAGGACGTGAAAAAGTTTTTGTCGTACTTCACCCCGTGGAGCAGAGGGGCTTCCTCTCATGTCCTCTGCTCACAGCAGGTGTTGGTGGTGAGTTACAGCAATGTGGTGTTAGGACCTGAGGCTGAAGGTCACTGTCCACTCAGGAAGGCAAGATGGCCTTTGGTGCACTTGTTGGCATAGTGGCCTTTCTCACCACACTGCAGACACAGGGAAGGCAAAAAGGATGAAAACATTTTTCTTCACATGATTAACATTATTATTATTATTATTAAAAGAGCACATTTAGAAATGGCAGTTGTCAAAAGTAGTGTGTGTGTAGAAATAATCAGGAGAGAGTAACCATAATTGGATGTACAAATGTGGTGCACCACTAAAGCAGTAGTTCAACAAAAAACATTTAAATCTTAAGGTATTCCGTCTGCTGTTCAACTTCAAAACAAAATCAGCCAATCAGTACGTTTAAAGATCACTTATTAGTACATGCATTTGAAAGTGTAAGCTTACATTAACAAATGAAATGTGTGATGTGTATCTATTCGTCTAACTTGTGGCGAGAAGGCAAGGAAATGTAATTACCAAGATGTCAAACTCCTTTAAAAGTATCTACCTTGATGTTTAGAGACTTCAAAAATACAAGGCTACATTAGCAGACAATTATTAAGATGGTTCACCTTATAGCAAGTGACCTGGTCCAATGGACGAGGTCCTCTGTTGGCGGTCAAGTTATTTTGCTGAACACCACCCATTCCCATGTTGTTCTGTGGCCGCTGGCTTGGACTGGAGTTGGTTAACTGGATTAGAGAGAGTGATGAGCGGCCAATGGTAGGCACAGGCTGCAGCAGAAAACAAGAATTAATTTAGACCAGAATGAATGAGATAAATATAAACATTATCTATCAAAAGACGTGTCCTCACCTTTGTCTGGTTCTGGGTCTGCTGTGGTAGAGGAGGTTGTTCAGAAGCTCCCATGGGTAACTCAAAACGAGGGCTGCACAAGAACATAACCATGTTAGAGCTATGCAACTGTAAGGTGAAGTTTATCCTTTCGTATTATGAAAATTTTACTTAATGACATAGTTGTCCAGTTATTACAGCAGAAAGAGAGATGATGCATGGTCAAATAAAGAGGATAACATACTGCATGAATTTACAGGATTTTCCCTCTGGACAGAAGCCCACCAGGTAATTCACACAGATCACCCTTCTTGTATGTCTGTGTCTGCAGTCAGGACCTGAGATGGGAAGGCAGACAAAGAGTGGGGAACAGAAATATAATAACATAAATAGAAAAACAAAACGTAGAGAGGCAGTTTTGTTGTATTGAAAATGCCAGTTAAACTGTGTATAATCAGAGCGTTCTGGGACCTACCGTGTTTGCAGAAGCCTCTGTCATACCAGGGACAGTCTTTGATCTTGGATTCTGGATCGATGTGCAAGAAGGGACATTCCTTGTTGCTACATTCACCTGTAACGATCAACACGCAAATAAATACAGAGGAAGGAATACATCAAGAGACACCAAGCGAACTAGGTCATTGAACTCATCTGTTAATTTTTTAGATATTCAACGAACCAAACTTGGAGTAGAAGTAGCATTCAGGCATCTTGGTCATGTCGTATTCATGGAGAAACTCGCACTGGTCTCCCTTCTTACACAGTCCTCGGAGCCAGTGCTTACACACCACCGTCTTTTCCCCACTGATATGACGGAATGGACACATGCCGCCTGAGGGCAGAAACAAAAAAACAAAAAAAACATTCAACAGAGACAACTGAAACTAGTTCCCTGATTCATTCATTACTGTGAAGTAATGCTAAGGTGTATGTGGTGCTCAGATCAACTACAAGATTACAAAAGAGATAAGTATCTTTACTTTCACATACATAGACCTGAGAAGCTTGACATCCCGACATCTTGCACATGCATCTAATAAGATGGGTGACCAGATGTATCACATCTATTTGATGGTCTCCTGTTACTGCTGATTTAAAGCTACCCACCAAAAGCAGCCCCAATAAATGCTTCTGACCAACAGTTTCATACCAAATAAAATTAACGCTTAAATCACATTTTAATGGTTTCTATTCAAATTTGCCTGCAACTATTAATTCCACTGTCCTGTTAAGTCCTCATTGCATGTTAAAGGTAGATCTCAGCTTATTTTCACTAAGAAGTGACACTTGCTTTGAACAGGTTAGTGGCTCCTGACAGAGAGGTTCTGATGAAAAGGTATTGTGTTATGAGAACTTTTAGGTCACTGATTTTCTTGAGCTTGATAGATACTAGAGGCCCACAGCGTGTTCTTCAACATTGATCATCATTTTGTTTGGTTTTCTGTTTCTCATGAATGCCCCAACTTTATGAAAGTGAAACAGTAAAATACTTGAGTATCCCTTAATATCGGTAATTTGTCATTCCTGATTTCTCATTGTCTTTTTTATTATATTTTATTATGGTATGGATGGGTGTTTGGTCATGAGCATTGTGGAGCGGAGTGCGTGTGTGTGTGTTTATTTATTTATTATGTTGCTGAAGGGATTGCCCCGGACAAAGTTTCATTGTAGAACACACAATGAATAAAGGATCTGTCTATCTTCAGGTGTTCTCAGCCTGTGAAACTACATTACGTACAGAACAAAGTCATGCAGAGCTAAAATCTCTGTGGAAAATGTTGTCTTGTTTTACATTTACCTTTTAGACAAGCTGCTCTCATGAAGAACTCGCACACCGCAGAGCCGGATTCTGCATAAAGACACATTACAACCTGAGTAATGACAACAGACTGAGAAAACAAACGGTGTAAGCCGTTAGAGTTCCTGAAAGCGGCTAAGGACAAGCTAACATCCGAGCACTTACTGTCCATGCCGGGGAAGGGCAGCGGCTGAGCTCCGAGCTGTTGCTCCACAGCGATCTCCAGGTCGAACTTGATGTGATCCACGTTAGCCAATATCTCCTGCATGTCTGCATGTGTTTGTTTTCTGCGCCGCGATCAGAGAAATGTCACGCTTGCAGTAGCTAGCTTAAAGTTGTGGTAGTTAGCTAGCTAGACTTCTTCATCAGCCAGCTAAAGTGGCTAACGATGCTAGCGGAGCTAACCGACAGCAACCAGCAAGCCCCAGATCTGAAACCACAGCAGCTGCTGCTCCTGTGCAGCTGTAAGGTGCTCCTGATGAAAGTCCAGGACTCTGGTCTGTGTTGAACTTTGTGATTGTCACAGAGCTGCTTTCTACTTTCAACAGTTGCTGTGAGGCGCGCAGACTGACCTCTGACCTCTGTACTGACGTAACGAGGCTCGACCAAACGATCACAGAGGTGTCTCACCCGTTCACTGCTCATTAGTGAGATCGTGTCCGTCTATCTGCTAAAATAAATCACTTTCCCCAATAACAATAACCTCATATTACTAAAGATAAATGCAACTTTTCAGGGAGCAACCCCGTCAGACCGATTGAAAAAGCAAAAAAAAAAAAAAAAAACAACACATCCCTTCTCATTTTTTGAATATACTGAAAGAAATGTTCTGCTATATTTTCCATTAAAATTTGCATTTCAACTGCATTCTATATGCATTTTGACTGTCGATATAAATCTTCAAATGTTTGTTATGTGATTTTATGAGTACACCGGCGGAGAAATAATTTGTTCAATAGCAGAAGACCTTCATGCAATTAGTCTTGTCTATTGTACTGAACAATGAGGCTGCAGCAGTTTTTTTATTTGTTCTATTGATTCGACATTCATTTTTTTTCTGACAATCGATTGTCTGGGATAGGCAATTTCACTAACTATATATATTTATACTTTTTTAAAGGGTTTTCTATGATTCGATTGTCTGTAGCGGCCCTGTGCAGCATTTACTTTAGCCGTTTCATTTGGAGGTTTATATTTATACACTGTGCTGACCTGCTGCTGATTGTCAAACTGGGTCTGAACAAATCATATTTGACTTACACATTTTAATAAGCATCCAAAGTGAATTAAAACTATGTAGGCCAATGATAAATATCAAATAAGAAATAAATTATTTTATTAACTCATATGGTTAAATAATTTTTCATGTTTTGTTGGTGGATGCAGGATGGCTTCTCTGAGAACATAGCTTCAGTTGGTGACAATAGTTGTGACATGATTCATTCATTCATCTTCTGCTGCTTATCTTTTCCCAGGTCGTGAGTGATGCTGGAGCCAATGCCAGCTCACATTGGGCGAGGGCAGAGTACACCCTGGACAGGTCGCCAGTCCATCGCAGGGCCTAGCTGTGACATAACAAACTCCATAAGGCTAATTTTAAAGCCGAATTTCTGCATACCAGCTGTGTATATAGTATTCCCAGTGGACTGAGCACTTTGATACTTTCAAAGTATTAATATAATAGCTAGATGTGCTTTATAATGAAAAACACATAGAAATATTCCTTTATACGATATGGGACCTATAAAAGTATTGAAAATTGATCATGCTTGGAGGCTGTTGTTTCATTCATCATGGTTAGTTTAATTGAGTTAAAAAAATTATTTTTATTATCCATCAAACTTTATTGCATTAGTATGGTTCAAGATATAGGATGCTTATGTACGAAACTAGTAGTCATGCTTTGTGCTGGAAACAATCTGCTATAAAACTGGAATTTTAAATATAACTAAAGAAATCAAGCTTTCTGAAAAATGTAAGCTTAACTTTAATAGTAACTGAGACTAAGTCTACAGCGCAGGACAAAACATTATCTGAATAATTAAGACTAGTCTGAAGAGGGACACATTCAACAGGCATACGCTCAAATATATACATGAAACAAGACTCCATCAAGATTGGCATTATGTTTCTATCATAATTCCAGAGGGCCTCGGTGTCTGAACTGTTCCTCTCTACAATTCAGGTAGGCCAGGCATTGGGAACTGACCAGCAAAAGCCTCCACCTCTGCTCTAATCTCTGTTACGCGTTGCTGGAACTTCTCTCCCTGGGACAGAGCTTGAATGAACTCCTTCAGAGTGGCCTTAGGATCCAGACTCCTATGCACCTCCAAGGTCAACTCAATACCTGCAGGCACAGAAATTTCATTTCTGTAAAAGCATGTTCCTTTTTATTTTGGGGGGGGGGGTGTCATCATTTTGTTTGGTGGTCGTAATATCCAGTTCAACTAAATCTATTATAGTTACCTCTGTGAATGAACCCAGCGACTTTCTTGAAGTCCTCCTCCACCAAGCCTCTGGAGGTCAGAGCTGGAGAGCCAAACCTTAGACCACTTGGGCGCATAGCACTCTTATCCCCTAAGCAAACAGACATATGTGGAAAATTAAGAATGGCATTCACAAATGGCTCATAATCTCATGTAAACAATGCTGTATGTATAATTGTCTGGGTAATTGTCATAAGCAGACACACACACTACCTGGGCAGGTGTTCTTATTGCAAGCAATGGCACAGGCCTCCAGAACCTTCTCAGCACGGCCTCCATCAGTTCCCTTGCTGCGCAGGTCCAGCAGGATCAGATGGTTCTCAGAGCCGCCTACACAGGAATAGGCAAAAAACATTAGGACACAACGTATCACATAAAGCTTTCAATGATCTGCTGTCAGAGACCACACAAAAGACAGGTGAGGCAGGAGAATTATTTTCAAAGGAAATGAGGCAGACTGAATGCATCAAAGAGAAAACACTTTTGTAATTATAAGTATGACTTCAAGGGCATAATAATTACTAGATAGCATATTGTAATTACAAGACAGCCAACAATGGTCTTCATCTCATAATTATGAGAGACTTGCTGCATAATTCGAAGGAAAATGATCTCACAGGATTTATTGCTGATCACTGTTGAAGTTATCAGTCTGATCTGGGACCTGTAAACTCCTACAGAAACAATGAAACTAAAATGCCTATGAAACTGCCATATTATTTGTAAGTCATGGTTACATTAGCCATCACAATCTAAGGAGAAAGATAGTCTTTGTTATTGTCCAATTTTACTTATTCTTTGACAGATGCAATGTAAAATACAACTATGGATTGGCCACGTTTTTGTCAGTAAAGAGGCTCCATGTCTCTTACCTGTGACAATTTTGTAGCCGTAGTCAATAAGCGCAGCAGACAGAGCTTTACAGTTAGCAAGAACCTGCATCTGGTAGGCTTTGAACTCCATTGTCATGGCTTGTTTGAGAGCTACAGCAACACCTGAGGACAGGCAGCCACAGACAGACATAAGATTGATGCTGACATACCTGCCATGGCTGTTGATAGAAAACTCATAAAGTCAAAAACAAAAAAATGATAATAGAAGCGTACCTGCAATGGCATGGTTGTGTGGTCCTCCCTGCAGCCCAGGAAACACAGCTTGATTGATCAAAGACTCCAAGTTGTACAAAGTCTCCTTCCCCTTAGCATCCACACTGCGCACACCTGGAGGAGGGAAGCAAAGACAAACAGGAGAAAAATTTGATATATGGCAGGCACAAGCACAGCCAGGATAAAGTACGATAAAGTCTAGGACGTCACAATTACATGGCATGAGTACTAACCACTCGACCACCTGCACTGCTAAGGGTCAGTATGTTTTGACAAGGGTCAATTCAATTTGTACCTTTCCTGTAGAATACAACTCCAGCACGGCAGCCACGCAGGGTTTTGTGTGTTGTTGTGGAAACAATGTCACAGTACTCAAAGGGTGACGGCACCACTCCGGCAGCCACAAGACCGCTGATGTGAGCCATATCTGCCATCAGATATGCACTGTTCTCATTAGCAATCTGCTTCATGCGGGCGTAGTCAAGGTTGCGGGAATAGCAGCTTGTTCCTGGAGAGGAAAACAATAAAGATATTAATATGATATTTTTCATCTTCTTTGGATTAATAACACCATCTTATTTGTAAAAGGACTGTCTTTAAATGTGTCAATTTAAGGACCTGCAATGATGAGTCTGGGGTGGAAGAGTCGGGCGTTTTCTTGCAGTCTGTCATAGTCAATGTATCCAGTCTCTGGATTCACCTAGAAACAATGGAAACAGTAACTATTGTCATAATAAAGACACAATAACAATTCAACGTCAGTGCAATGCTAAATATCAAAAGAATTGTATTTTGGCCACAAAATTTACATGCTGTCATTTGAACTTGTTACATTTTAAAAAATAATTTTGTAAAAACTTTCATTTTTAAATAAGTGTAAATTCATTCAATCGTTCTTCTTCTACTGCTTATCCGTTTCCGGGTCGCAGGGGTGGCTGGAGCCAATCCCAGCTCACACTGAGTGAGTGCAGGGTTCACCCTGGACAGGTCGCCAATCCATTGCAGGGCCAACATACAGACAGAGACGAACAACCACTCACACTCATATATGCGTATCATATTTGATACATACCATCCCCTTGGCAAAATAAAAGAAAAAGAGATTGAAAAAGGCAGCTGTTTGGAAAAAATAAAAATGCAGATATAAAGATACAGATGTTATAGATGACCAAGGAGAAAAGTTTTTGTTATTGCCTGAATTGGGTGTAATGCCCAATGTGATAAATATGATATAAACAAAAAGGCAAATAAGCTTTTTTTTTTTTTTTTACATTTTATTAAAGGGCCAAATAAAGACGTCAGATTGAAAAAATTTTGAATTTTCTCTCCATTATTTCTCTGATCAGGCTTTATAGGGTTAAGAATATTCTTTGAGTGTATCTCGCACCCATTTTCATTCTGCACTACTGCCATTGCCACTATTTACCATTAATTACTGAAGTCTGTTAAAGTCTGTAGCAATTTGTTTTTCGTCAACTTGCATATAGCTTCTTGAATAAGAGTGTGTTGACAAAGCATGTATGGCAGCTTTCTACCTTATATGGCATCGACTCAAAGAAGATGGATGTTGCTGAGATTTTCTTCTTCTCTGTCATGAAGCCATGAGTCAAGTGACCTCCATCAGGAAGATCCAGTCCCATTATCCTGCCGTGGGGCTCAACAATGGCAGTGTAGACAGCAAAGTTTGCAGGAGAACCTAATGGAGGGCATCAGTGTGCCAAGTCAGAGAGCGTTATTGAGGGTGAAGATGATGAGAAAAGCAAGCAGTTTGTTGAATTGATTGCATGAGTCAGGCTCCACACCAAACATTAAGTCCTTTTTGGATTTCAAAATCGGTATGCGATACCTGAATATGGCTGCACGTTGACACCCCATTTCTCTGAGTCCAGCCCATAGACTTCCAGCGCCCTCTTCTGACAGAGTGTCTCTAGCTCATCAACATGCTCTGTCCCACCATAGTACCTGACACACATTCATTGTGAAACACTTACGATGTGTTCAAAAATTGATACATGTCACAGAAATTGAAACTTGTTCAATTCCTGTACCTCTGTCCAGGATATCCCTCGGAGTACTTGTTGTTCATGCAGGAACCCAGAGCCTCAAGAACAGCTCTACTGGCAAAGTTCTCTGACGCTATCAGCTCCAGACCATAGATCTGCCGGTGCTTCTCTTTTTTTATGATTGAGAACACCTTAAAAACAAATAATTTCACTAATTAATTGTATTGTGCACTTTTATTTTAAAAGCACTACTATATAAACAAAAGTGCAAAAGCGCTGGAGACAATCCCAGTTCACATTGGACAAGGGCAGGGTACACCCTGGACAGGTTGAACAACCACTCACACTCAGGCCAATGGACAAAATAGAGTCACCAATTAACCAAAACATGCATGCGTTTGGACAGTGGGAGCAAGCTGGAGTAAACCCAAAGGACAGGTAGAACATGCAAACTCCACAGAGAAAGGCCCCAGGCCCGGGAAGCTATTTGCCACCGCCATGGCAATAACATTTTATCCAGTTTGTTATAGCAACACAAGTTACCCCAAGAGTCCAGATCCACGATGATAACATTATAACATTATAACAGGCACCTTCTGAACAACAGCCAGTTAACATTTATAAATCTGTTTCATTTTTTGAATACTTACCAACAGAATCATTTTGTTTTTGTCAGGGAGCAGCATAAACAGTCCATGTTCAATAGCAAGTGTTATTACTGTTAGAATAAGGTGAGGTGGTTGAGCACGCATGCACACACACTAACACAAAAAAAAAATGTACACAGCTTTAGTGTGCAGGGGGCTTTTTAGTCTGTGAAGTCCATGTTTGTACTGGATTTTCTTTGGAGAATCTCAATAGAAAAAATAAATACTGTAAATAGTTTTAAAAATTCCTTGCAGCAGTCTTAGGCCCACCCCAAATGCTTTCATTGGTTAAGACTCGTGATGACAGCCATCCCAAATTCAGTACTGATCAACATACCACCCCTGTTTGACCTATGGTTTGTCTGTATGTGCATTCAGAGCCAGTGAGCAACAGACCTTAAAATATTATAATAATACTATCCATCCATCTTCTACCACTTTTCCGTTTCCGGGTTGCGGGGGGTGCTGGAGCCAATCCCAGCTAACTCTGGGCAAGGGTGGGGTACACCCTGGACAGGTCACCAGTCCATCGCAGGGCCAACACACAAAGACAAACAGAGACGAACAACCACTCACACTCACATTCAGACCTACGGACAATTTAGAGTCATATAAATACTAATAATTTTAAAAAACATGTAGCATAATAACTTTAATAATTAACATTGCAAACAATAATCAGCTGCAGTTCTAAGTGTCCTTAAAGCTTTACTTTTAAAGAGGTGTTACTATTGGGGTTTCCAGTATATGGATGTGATCAACTTTTAAAAATTCCCTGAAAACAAACCTCAGAGTCGTTGATGACCAGGGGCTCCACCATCATCTTGTTGTGCGATTCCCATGTTTCTTTGCTCACACTGTGGCCGTTCATTAGAGACATGATTCTCTGGTCACACAAAGTGAAGATCTGAAGGAAGGAAAAAAATATCTTGACTCAGAGATTAGATAAGAATTAGAGCAATGAAAAAAACATTACAATTTTTTCCTCGATCTTGATATGTTAGTATGACTGGTGTTGTAAAGAGAGAAGCAATGTGTGCTGCTGACAGACAGATTTGTTATTATAGTCCAATGTAACAGGACCAGGCCGGCAGCAGCCGTGTTGCAATTGTGGGATGGCCTGCTGTCGTCAGCTGAACTTTGAACCATTATACAGAGACACAAGGAGAGGACTGAGGAGATACGGGTTATCTGGTAACTGAGACACCCCGTTCACTGCTCTATGGCGTAAACATCTGTCACATGTTTCTGTAGCCGCTCCTGTGCCTGCAGGACGGGGCTCAGCCGAGAACATGACATTTATTAATGGTTTAGCCTGCTCCGATCAGCTGACCCTCTCAGAAACTAAATAAAAAGGAGCGCAGATCCGTCTGATAAAGCTTCTACAGTAAACTGAGCAAAAAAAAAAAAGCTTAGAACGAAAATAAACAATTGTAGAAATGTTCATGTATCATATGACGGTACCCGGCAGGTGTGTGCTGCCGTGAACAAGCGGGAAAACAAACAAATACGTTGTAAGGCAAACTGTTGTGTTTAAAACGACCTCCTGTTGCCCGCACAGACATGAATTCATTAGTTTTTTTAGTGTACATTTGTTTGTTTGTGCCATTTAGAGTGGTCGGCTGACTCACCGTGGTGAAAGTAGGCTCCTGCAGCTGTCACAGAGAAATCTGAACTCCGCCAGCCGTTCGCGCTCCGCACCAGAAACTTCCTCCTCCAGACCAGAAGAGCCGCGAAACTTTCCACCAATCAGCCCGCGGCGTCTTCCTCGTCATGCCGTCCATCCAGCGGATGGAGGACGTTCCCGCCCCCCGGTGGTCGGACTGTGGACAAGTCCCTCTGACAGCACCGAGTCTGGCAAAAACACGATCCTCTGGTGCGATACACGCAGAGGGGGTCATGTTTACACTGATTAACAAAGACCACAGTGTGTGACAACATCAAAATAAAGTCGTTCTTTGTGAGAACATACAGCTCAAGTCTGACCGAACCTACATACAGTTCTATACCACTTATATTTAACTGCATCTTGCTCCTTCATAATTTGGACTGATAAATTCAATTTTACAAATCAAATTTGACATAACTCATAAAATATGATTCATCATGACAGATTTAACAAAGAGGATATAAGGAAGTTAAAATCAGCTCAGCTTCTTCAAGCTATAAAATCAAAATGAAATTAATTTGATATTATGTTATGGTTCTGATGTGATATTTTGAAATGGACACTTCTTTTTAGTGGGGTATTTCAAAAACAACATTTTGCTGTTTTGTTTGTAATTACTTGAATACCTCTTCCGCCATTGATTAAAAGAGTACTAACTGGTAATAAACTTCATTCTTACATGCATCAACATCCTGAAATATACAAGAGGAAATTTTACATATTTCCCTTACAGTTATATTGACAATATAAATATATTCAATTTTGGAAAGTTAAGGAAGACTATAGTGGCATGTTACTTTACATTTATTTCTGGAAGTCATAAAATGTTTTTATGTGAATTTGTGGTAAACTGATTTTGTTTGTCCAAATTGTGACCACAGGGATAGAAAGATTTCCATAAAGGTTTACTGTGGGGTCATATACTTAAACTTATTTTCATCCTACCTTCCAGCGTTACTATTCATTAACTTTGAAAGTGAGTTTGGAAAAGCTTGCTCCAATCCTCGTGGTGGTATTTTCATAGGGGAATAAAGCAAATAAAGAAATGGAACACACACATTTTACTGGTTTCATCATATTAATCTGAAATATTTTCATGAATCAGTTATATACAATGAAGGATCTCAAAGAAAAACATAGTGGCAAAGCTCAGTTAACAAAGTTGGAATTGTACAGTGATAAGTCTAAGCATTATTAATATCATGTACAAGCTCATAGGTTAGACAGGGTTCATTCCAAGTGTACATGAAGACCCATCTCAATAGTAACTGTACTTCCTGGAAAGATCAACAAGGCAATCGTTCCGTGCCAAAATATACACAACCCCTCCCCACCTGTGTCTCTTCAACCATTTTTCAAATGGTCATATGTTAAAATAATGTCAAATCTTCTTCATAGCTTTTCATTTAAAAATAATCAAATATATATACTGCGTCAGTCCAGGAACTCGTGAAAAAGCCTTTGATAAATACTCTGCATCATTTCAGTGACAGGGAGTTTATTCCTCTAGCTGCTGCTGCCGCTGCTTCTTTTGCTGGAAATAAAAGATACACAGTCAGCTGGGCACACCACATGCACATGCATACTCTGTAAAGAAGGGCTGAGTAAGGGCCGTAAATCATTCTACTGGTTCACTTTCATTTGCAATATGTCATTCATTAAGCCCTTCAGTCACAGCTATGCTTCTTACCCATTGTGGCAACACACACATGCATCGTACAGATATAGTAGGGTCTGATTTACCACTGAAACAATGAATTCTTGATTTCAGACACACAAAAATAAATTTTCTCTTTTATGTATTTATGGATTTATGTGTCATTTTACGTATTGTGCTTCAGTTTTGAGTTGAAGACTAACCAGAGTGATAGTCATAACATCATCACAAGAAACTAGTTTGGCTGGGTTTGTGAATCCTTGCAGCTATAGAGTAAGCTTTTTGAGGTATGCCAGGGACCCCACAGCCCACACCTCAGGCACTTTAAATAATAAATAAAGCCATTTCTGCATAATCTTAGAATGCTGAAAGCTATAGCTGTCACCCTGTGACTTATTTTGGCTTCAAGAGTATGTGTTAACAGGCCATGGCAACCTGCCCTATTTTCTGCAGTATAATGCAGTTTTGCCGATATTGTGAAAAAGAATCACCACATCTCGGGTTTCATTTGCTCTGTAGTGTTTTAGCAGCTAGGGCCCTCATTATTTAAAGAATCTTGTTAAATTCATTGTTAGCTTGTTAAAAGTTATGCCTGACTCATACCTTTTTTCTCTTCTTCTTTCTTTTTTGCTGCATCCTCTCTCTGTTTCCTGATAATAGCAAGACGTGCAAGGTCAGCTTTGGCCTGGTCTGTCTTCCCCGCCAAGTGCATCTTCATGTAACGCTCCTTTGCTTTCTGCTTCTCAATTTCTTCTCTATGCATGTGCATCAATGTGGAGATAGAGATATAAAATTGGTTTAAAACATTGACAACAACAGTACATGAAAAACATCTATTGTTTATAGGCATACTTCAGTAAAACAAACTTGTTAGGTTTTTAATCATAGTTATGTGGATGTGAAACTCTGCTGACATTCTCCTCTATATCACCAGAGAGCCAAATTCTAAATAATGTGTTAAAATTGAATTCTTCTTCCCCTTTATCGTTCAGCACCCTGGCAGATCCAGGTGAAACTTTTAAATTTGTAATACAGAATATAGAACACAAAATTATGTTCCCATGTATCAGTGATCAGGGCAGCATGGCGGCATAGTGGTTAGCGCTGTTGCCCCACTATAAGACTGCACCAGGTTGGTACCCGGCCTGGGGCCTTTCTGTGTGGAGTTTGCATGTTCTCCCCATGCCTCCGTGAGTTTCTTCCGGGTACTCCGGTTTCCTCCCAATGTCCAAAGACTTGCATGTTTAGGTTAATTGGTGACTCTAAATTGTCCGTAGCTCTGAGTGTGTGTGGTTGTTGGTCTCTGTCTGTCTCTGTGTGTTGGCCCTGTGATGGACTACGACCTGTCCAGGGTGTACCCCGCCCTCGCCCAATGTGAGCTGGGATTGGCTCCAGCACCCCGCAACCCGGAAAAGGATAAAGCGGTTGAAGATGAATGAATGAATGTATCAGTGATCTGACTGACTGACAGACTGACAGACACACACCTTTCTCTCCTTGATAACTGCTTGGGCTCATCAAGTTCAATTTGCGTCACCTTCTTGGACTTCTGGGCCACTCTGTTAGGGTTTTCGATTTCTATCAAACCTTCCACACCCGCTCTCCTTCTCTGCAAACACATCCCAAAGCTCGTACAGTGTAAGGACAATAGTTTGAATATAGCGTACACTGAAATGACTGCATAGCATTACTCAACACAAATGCCATGAAGAAAATAAGTTACAAGAAGCGTTCCATTAAAATGCACTTTCAATATAATACAATATCACACATACACAAACTATTACTGTTTTGCATGTTAAGAAATTTGTGAGTGTCCGAAATTGTGTGAAGTTACCAGCGAATTTTCATCATCACTGTCCTCTGAGCCAGATCCAGGTAACTTCTCCTCTGCCATGTCATTCTGAGCTGCACCCTCCACCCCCTCTTCTTCCTGCTCTTGCTGTAACACATAAACAACAGCCAAGCAGGTAAGACAAGGAGGAATTCCACAGAGTTCACCAAATTAAATGTTAAACTTTTAAAAACCTTGCTTGGGCCTTAGGGCATATAAGTATGTGTCAAGGAATTATGGAAAACAAAAATGAGGCAATTATTTATTAATTAATTATTCACTGGTCAAGGGATGATACTTTGCATGAATTACATATTAATTGTATGAGGCATAACTCTGTCAAAGAGACAACAATGTAGCAGAAAAAGTTAGGTTTTTCCTCATAGTATTTCTCTCTACAAAGGAGAACACATGTCAATGCAGAGGAGGCCATTGTCAGATAAATTTTCCATGCCTGGACCCTGATAAGTAGCAGGATAATTTTGCATGGATTCATGAATTGAAATATAAAGAATTTTACGTCATCCCTACAGTTGTTGAGTCTCGAATCTGTCTTTGTGACAGTCAAACATTTTAACTAATGTGACTGCCTGGGTAGGTACTACTATCAAGCAAGGGAAAATATTCAGGACCTTTGGAAATGATGTTAAAAACGACTCATTACGATCCTTTCAAAGGCTTTGTAGGACCTGCCAATACCCTAGTTGGAGAGGAATTGAGTGCCACCAGGAGCTGATGTGCTTTGGGACATGGGGATCAGTAGCACCGTTAAACTTCAAGATCAGTTTACTCATTCCTGTCAAGAGATCTCACTGAATGGCATTATGGGAAGTGTAGGATCCAGATTTTTCTTTTTCTTTTTTTTAAGTTTGATCCGTGCATCAGTGATCAGCTGCACATAATTAGCAATAATGTGACATATGATTGACCGAACTGCAGTTGTGGTCACCGCCAACCTTTTTCCTCTCCTTTTCCGCCTTCATCTGAGCGTCTATCTCCTCGGGGCTGGTGTAGGTCCGCACGCGACCCTTGTGGCCGCCTTTCTTACCTGCAACGGCGAACAGGGTGACAGATGACATAGACAGACAGGTGTCATGAGGAGCAGAGGGGGCTATAAACATGTTGTCAGTGCTGGTGTAACAACATCTAAGTCGGAGAGACTCGGTCCTTGTCTTCCAGCAGCAGATCGCCATGGCAGCTAACAGCAGGCTACACCTTTACAAATAACGGAAGTTAACATTGTAGCAGGTTTAAACTCAGCCTTACCTCCTTTGGGCATGTTGACAAGCGACGCCTCTATAATAAACTCCCAAACATGTGGGCACTGACGGACTACATAAATGCAGACGCGACAGCACAAACTGACAGCTGATTACACTCACAGCAGCGATAAACGACAGAGGACTCAAAGGAGTCCAAAGATGTGCCTGTCAACAAATCGTCAAGTAAGCCAATTTACAAACATTTAGTAAATGCAGTTGATGAAATAAACTAAGCAATACACATATTTTTGTTTAATGTGTAGATACTTGAATAAATGTAATGAGTTATCAGATATATCAAACCAACATTTTACTATTTATCTTAAGGCAAATTACGAGTACACTAAAGTGATGCAATATACCAAGCACAACAGAAGGACAAATACTTGAGTTTGATCCTTCTACACATCTATATTCTGACCCAAATACATATTGACATTATCATCTTCTGAATCCATCACACAAAGAGTGTGATGGATTCAGAAAAGATTTAAGATGTTACTGAACGCCGATAAATTGAGTGTATTTGGTTGGATGACGTCACCTTTCAGCGGAGAGGTAATACAGGCCCTCCTCAATGACGTCAAATTATAGCGCCAGGAACGTATTCGAACAATCAAGACGAAAACATCAGCAACTTTTGTTGTGTTTTTTTACGAATCAGAGCGAAATGCCCAAAGTAAAGAGGAGTCGGAAACCTCCCCCAGACGGCTGGGAGCTCATTGAGCCAACTTTGGACGAGCTGGATCAGAAAATGAGGGAAGGTAAGACGGTAGAGCTTGATTGTTCCGACGACTGCTCCTCGCATCACTGAGCCGCCGGACAAACCGCAGCGTGAAGTTAGAAATGGTGACTTGATTTCAGGCGTTACTACAGTTTCCCCCCAATTGTATGTAAACCTTTAGTCTGGTGCTGGTAAAACGAGGATGGGTGATAATTATAAATCGAACGTACTAAACGCCGATTAACATGGCTGAAAATGGTTGGATACTAAGATCTTTTTCTTTTTGTTTTTTTTTTTTTTTTGCTCGACCCCTGTAGAAAAGCTTCTCTCCCTTTTATGTGGAAGAGCATTACTCGGTCCCAGGCCTTCTAAATTTACTGGGAGATGAACTCAGCTTCCACATCAGAGGCTGTTCTCAATATTGACATGTTAAAGAAGCCTGTTACATAATCATGTCAAATGTAACATCACCATCCTCTGCACTACTCTCACATAGGCCATAGTGGCTTTGTGTCTATCCAAACAATTACACAGATTTTCGTTTCTTTTTCCTCTACAGCTGAAACAGAACCTCATGAGGGAAAGCGAAAGGTTGAGTCACTTTGGCCAATATTTAGGCTGCACCATCAGCGGAGTCGGTACATCTTTGACCTCTTCTACAAAAGGAAAGCCATCAGCAGAGGTAGGCACAGTTACCCTGCTCTGCAACTGAACTACTTTAATGTAATGCTTGACATATCCAATTAAATTTTTTTTTCCCCTTCTTTATCCAATTTAGACTTTTTCTTTATCCGTCTACTTACTAAGTTACATTTTTTGCTATTGTTTTTGATCACACTTGAGATGCCAAACCAGTATTGTCTTTCTGTGTGTGTGTCCAGAGCTGTATGAGTATTGTATAAAGGAAGGCTATGCAGATAAGAACTTGATTGCCAAGTGGAAAAAGCAGGGCTATGAAAATCTGTGCTGCCTGCGTTGCATCCAAACAAGAGACACCAACTTTGGAACCAACTGTATCTGCAGAGTCCCCAAGAGCAAGCTGGAAGTCGTAAGTCTGGAAATATCATTTTAAAAATCACAGTATGAGTTCATACTTAAAATGTATTAGCCTGGTTTTCTGCTGTTTTATATAATTGTGGTAGCTGCATCAATTATGCTTATGGTACCTCCTACAGTGAGCTATAGTACACAACACTATAACATTTTCAAAGCCCTTAATGGTTCATGAAGTATCTCAGGCTCTTTGATTGGATGAATCATTGTCTAATCATTCACATGCTCTGTGTAGTATTAAGAAGCTGCTCCAAGAAAAGCACTTGAACACAATTCAACCCTACAGCCTAAGCTATAGTTACACATTTTTGATCTGGGAATAAATTAAACATAGACAACAAAAAGTGTGCTAAATCACCAGAGTTATAAAATTTTATGTAAGGAAGGGATACATTTTAATCACATATAGTGATTTGAACAGGTTAAAAATGGCATAAACTGGAAATATGTGCGGTCAAAGAGTTACTCAAGCCAACTTGTCTGGTTAACAGCATGCTGCTCCAGCAATTAAATTGGCGTGGAAAAGTAAAATGAATGTTTCATCATCGCTGGACATTGACTTATCTAGTATGGTAAACTGATTCATCCTCAACATCACAAGACTGAACAAATTATTATTCACTGTGGCCTCTCTCTGGTTAGGGAACTGAATCTGGTGTAGTAACAGGACATTTTTCACTGGCAAGATGAAATTTTGATTACAAACTAGTTCTGTGTGGTTGCACTGAAGATACGCAGAAAACTCTTATGTCACCCTGAAGAACTGGAAATCCACTTTGGTGCTTTTATAAAGCGGCAGTAAAAAAAATTACCTTTCAGTATATCTGGAGAAATTGGTGACATGTTAAACATGGTTTGGGAGTGAGCTACAGTAGTCTATTTGAATACCACAACAAGGAATGTCAAACTTAAATGGCTTTCTTGCATCTTACCATTGTTTGTATTAATTTTCGAAGGTGTACTGTTTTTATTGTAAGATGTAAATAAAATGTATAAAACAATAAAAAGGTGAGAAAGAAAATATGGTTAGAAATTCAGTAAATGTCACATCATAACCAATCATCAGTTTTTGTTTTGTTTTCTCTCTGCAGGGGAGGATCATTGAGTGCACCCACTGTGGATGTAGAGGCTGTTCTGGCTAACCGCAGGTTTTGCGCATCCGGTCTAATTCTGTCAGACAGCCGGGCTCAGCTAGTTTCCATCTGTTTCTTCTCATGACCCTGAAGTAACATTGTCTTTATTTCACTCGCCTGCTTTAGAAACAATTGTTGTGACATTGTCATCACCATCCCCAGCTGCCCTGATAGGGTCAGTATTTGTTACTCATCTCCTTTTAAAATTAGGGGAGCAATGGAGAATACACTGAGAGGGGCCATATTGTCTTAAATGCATTTGTTGTCAATATGTTTTTGTATTTTTAAATTCACATACATAACTTAAGCCCTCATTTCCTGAAACTCAAGGTAGGAGTCTGAGGTTGGTTGTTTCTGTTTCTGGATCAGACCTGGCATTCCAGCTAGTCACACTTACTGTGAAGGTCATTTTTACCCCTAATGTGTGTTTCATTTCATTTAAAGGAGCCTGGGAGGCAAGTAATTTTTTTGCTTCTAAAATCATTGTTTAAAACCTGTAAACTTTTTCTTCAAAATTATTATTGTAATTTTAAATAAACAATGCTGGTTTACATTCTTTCCTGATTTTTCTTTAGCTCTTTGCAAAAATTTTAATTATCAATTTAAAAAAGAAAGCTGTGTATATTGGCTGTAGACAGACAACCAGCCAATAAGGGGCTTTCATAAACCTCAGTCAGTTTGTGTCTGTATTTTTGTTTTGAGCTCCACAGCCAAAACCTTTGCGCATTTTGACTAAACCATTTCTATTTGTGTCTTAGCTATGGCTTCATGTCTGCAAATGAATGTCAGACAGGGTTAATATTTCCACATTTTTTTTCCGTTTAAATAACGTGGGTTTCTACTCTATCTTATCAAATCTAAATGCATTTTCTCCACTTTTGTCAACTCTGTGATAGAGAATATAATTTACATGCAGTGGTTGAAATAATGAAGTGTATGTTTTAGGCACAGGGGGATTTGTGTAATTTGCCCCAGAACTTTTATGAACATTTATTATTACTTGTCAGATTAAGATTATAACACATACATATAATAACAAATTTATAAAAGTAACATTAAGATTAAACCACTGGTTCCCATCATTTTGGGTTGTGACTTTTAAAAACTGTTGTGTATAGATGGGGCAGCTTGTCAAATTTCAGATGAATGAGTTGTGAGCTATTCCTCCAGAGAGAGTTCCTCTTTAAACTTTCCACATGGTGTCATTTGAATAACAGCTTAAAGATAATTAAGATTACACAGTAGTAAATGCATTTGTATAGCAGAAGTCTTTCCAGCAACATTAATAATCTCATTACCTTACTAGTTCTTTTCTGAACTATTCCAGAAGTCATTAAACATGTAGTAAAATGTTATTTACAGTATTAGCAACCTATTAATGGAAAATACAATAAAATGCAGAATTATATATTTTTTTTGTGCCACCGGTACCTGATTTTATCTATCAATTTTTTTCTGCATTTGTTCTCATAGTTTAGTACCACAGGGTGTCAACATTATATAAGAATGATGCAGTTACAGTCTTGCAGCCAAATATTTTATTTTATTTTGGTTGGGTGTGTGACCATCACCAGCCCTCCCTGGAAGCTAGTTTGTTGATCTTTATTGAGTGTAATGACCTTTGTGTGTCAGGGAGGGCAGTGCTACACCTCAGTGAATACAGGGGGGAGCTAAGGACAGAGAAGGTGTGGAAGGATGGACAGGGGAAGGGAAGCAGGTGGTGCTGGTAGGAACTGGTGGAGTGAAGGATCCTGTGCTTTTCCTGTTACCTCATTGAGGATTAAGAGAATCCAGAGGGTTTCTGTGGAAAACTGTGGAGAAATGGGAGTCCAGGTAGATGAAGTTGTCCCAAAAGAGGAGCTGAATCAAAGATAGGGTACATAGTGATGGAGTGAACGAGCTGTTCAGCCCATTTTAAACAGGATTCATCAGTTCTTCATGATGTGACCCAACACGAGCTGGTAAGTGAAACCACCTCTTGCATGTGGGCATTCCCTAAATATGAGTGAGACCATCACCAGGGCCCAGAGTCAGATCAGGGGCCCCAGCTCCCCATGCCCACCACCCTGAGTGTGGGAGTGCATGAGGTACCAAGCCCAGAGAGCCACCACAGCCCGCAGAGTTCCAGGGAGGCCACGGCGAGCACCACCGGACTGCCCAAGCAAGCGCATACCGGAGCAGGACAGGAGGAATGAGGAAGCGGCGAGCAATCATAACACCGGCCAGCCTTGGAACGACAGAGACCACCAAGGAGCCGCCACAGACCCAGCACCAGGACACAGAAGAGCCCGGGTACCCAACCAAACCGTCCGCTGTAGGGCTCCCAGGCCATCAGCCCCAGAAGGACCAGGCACCCTGAGCTGTCCCATGACTAATGACAGGTGAAAGTGTCCATTTTCCTGCGCTTCTTCAATCCCTGTCGAAGAAGCATTTCCCTGCCCCTGCATGACCCTGTGACCCTGGATGTGGTGTGATGCATTAAGACTGGGGGAAAGGAGAGGTGGGACAGGGGAGGTCAGAGCCCCCTGACCTCCCGACGGAGTGCCCCCTGAACCCGCCCTGTTCCATCCCCCAAGGTGTGGTGCATTAAAATCTTGTGTAGGGTGTATGTGGTGTACCTAACTGTGGCTGTGAGAAGTAATGTGGTGGAAAGTGTGTGTGGTGGGTGAAGTGTGATTTAAGTGCAATTTCGGAGGCAGGGAAATGAGGGCCCGGTCCCCAGCCAGAGGGCCGCAGGTGCATCAGCCCAGGGGACCCACAGGCGGGGTGGGGGGCCCCAGAGAATCTGGAAGTCCCCCAACCAGACCACGCCTCCCAGCGCAGCACAGCAAAGGGGGACGATGGCTGCCCCGGCAGCCACCACGAGACAACACTGGCCAGCCGTCGAAGGGCACCGCCAGCCTCCCCAGGGACTGTGCCCTGTACAAGCAGGCCAGGAACACACTGACGAGGGAAATCGGAGCAGCTAAGAGGAGCTATTCTGAAAAGCTGAAGAGCAAATTCTCATCCAGCGACCGTGCTTCAGTGTGGAGAGGCCTGCAGGACATGACCAACTACAGGAGCCCATCCCCCCACCCTGTAGGGAACAAACAACTAGCAGAGGAGCTGAACAGCTTCTACCGCCGGTTTTCACACCCATCACCTACCCCATTCACAACTCCCAACGGCTGTGCTGTACCTGAGCACCCTGCCCCTCCTCCCCCCTCCACTCAGACCCCCCACCTGCACTGAGGATCTGTGAAGAGGATCAGGAAGGCTCCAGGACCTGACAGTGTGTCCCCTTCCTGCCTGAGAACCTGCACTGACCAGCTGGCCCTGATCTTCGTGCAGATCTTCAACAGATCTTTGTGAGGTTCCCTCCTGCCTCAAACACTCCACCATCATCCCTGTCCCCAAGAAACCCACCATCACAGGGTTGAATGACTACAGGCCCGTCCCCCTGACGTCTGTAGTCATGAAAACCTTCGAGAGACTACTGCTGAATCACCTGACGGACATCACAGGACTCCTGCTGGACCCCCTGCAATTTGCCTACTAGGCAAACAGGTCGGCACTTCATCCTCCAACACTTTGACTCCCCAGGGACGTATACACGGATCCTGTTTGTGGACTTCGGGAACCCACCCACCCTACCCCTCCTCAAAATCCTCAACAGAACAGTGTCTAGTGTGGACTCATTCAAGTTCCTGAGAACCAAAATCTCCCGGGACCTGAAGTGGACCTCCCACATAGACTCTGCCAGGAAGAAGGCCCAGCAGAGGTTGTACTTTCTGCCTTAGCTGAGAAAGTTCAACCTGCCTCAGGAGCTGCTGGTCATCTTCTACACCGCCATCATCCAGTCCATTCTCTGCACTTCCATCACTGTCTGGTTTGGATCGGCCACCAAGCAGGACAGGAACAGACTGCAACAGACTATAAGGTCTGCAGAGAAGATCACTGGGGCCGACCTGCCCTCCATCCAGGACCTTTACAGGTCAAGAGTCAGGAACCGGGCAGGTACAATCGCTGCAGACCCCTCACACCCCGGACACAAACTGTTTAGACTGCTTCCCTCTGGTAGGTGCTACAGAGCTCTGTTCACCAAAACCACCAGGTTTAAAAACAGTTTCTTCCCCCAGGCTGTCTCCGAGATCTCCCCATAAGGCCAACTGACAACCTCATGAACATTTGCACATTACGGCACTATTGTACTATTGTACAATATTCCATGCAAATATTTCTAATTTCAATGTGTATATATATATTTCCTTTTTATTTTTTCTTTCTGTCTTTCCCTTGTCCAAGTTTGAAACACCGGAGTCAAATTCCTAGTATGTTTACACATACCTGGCAATAAATTAATTTCTGATTCTGATTCTGATTTAAGACCCACAACCAAAGCAGCTACTCAAGAAAGGAGGAAATGCTGTTTTCCACTTGTAGAGAATAAAACATTAAATTGTTTTCCTACAGGGAAGGTGCAGACATGATTCAGTTAACTGTGCTGCATCATCTCATCGAAGGCCTTACTCGTCAGCAGGTGATCTTAACTGGATCTTCATCAGTTACTGGACAAATGTAATCAATGCAAATCTTTCGACCTTCTGGGGACAGTGAACGCTCCTGGGCAGCTCTGTGGGATTAATGAGGAGCTCAAATAAAAGCACTTGTGTAAAAAAAAAAAAAAAAAAAAAAAAGGAGAAAAGTACTCTTGTTTACACCATGAGCTACCCACTAACTCAGTGCTCATGGAACAATGCTTTGACTGAACACAACTTTACTGTTGCAGCAGTGCTTTGTTTTAAATCATTCATCTGCTCAGCTTGTCCTGCAGCGCCATTAGCCGTGTTCACAGATGATCATTTATTATTCATGACACCTCAAATGTTTGTTCATCCGTCACTGCTAAAGCAAGTCACACATAGGTCTGTAGGTTGCATTGGTCCGTTCTACCACCTCACAGTGAGATTTAGCATCATCATCATGGTTCATCATGGCTCCAGTGTTAACCAGGAAGTGACGCAGAAATTAAGTGAATTCAAATAATTTAATGGTGTAAATTAATATAATCAACATTACAAGAAAGCATCAACACATTCTCAACGTACTTGTTTAAAATAAATGCCAATGATGTCACCATCCCGCATGGCTGAAATTAACACACCCCTTCATGATAAGATACAAAAGGTAGATATGATATGGCAACATAAGGACACTGAGTGATGACATGTTAAGCACACCGTGGTATGGCTTATTCAGATTACATTCACCTTTTTGCATTAGAGGGACATTAGCTAAATAAACATCTGAGAAGAACAGCATTATTATAACACTGTTCAAACTTAAAAAAAGATGTTAAACAGCACTAAATTGTAACAATAATAAAAATAATAATAATAATAGTAGTAGAAATAATAATAACAACTGGAGTTAAAATGTGAGCTTAACAGCATGTAATGTAAAACAAAAAATGTGTTCATAGCAGGAAGGACAGTAGCCATGATCCCACACTGACCTTTCACATTAAAACTCTGACCATGCAGTCACAAGTACAATTACCATCCTAGCCACAAATCCACAGCTCCATCACTGACACCACAGATTTAGGAGCAGGAAAATCTAAAATACTATCAAAGACACTAGTTGGATGTGATTTCACTGGCCAATGTAACAGAACTAGATTTTCTACTTTTGCAAATCTTCAGCACTATCCAAACAGGAAATCTGGGTGTACTCTGCATGATGATAAGAATTAAAAATTTGTTCTGAAGCAATAACTACATTGAAACAGTTGAGTTTTGTTCATAGCACAGATTCGGCAAGTATGGCTGAGGGAAATAAAAGATAGGCAACTACTGACCTAAATAAAGTGTCAAATGTCAGAGTTTTACTTTTGATGGCACACAAAAAATCCTTTTTCCCATGATGCAATCTATACAAACACAACATCACCATCCCAGAAACATCAGAATTTTGTTCAAGTCAGTACCATCAAATATAACAAAAACATAAATATTATCAATACGGTGATTCACCTCGGCACAAGACAGTCTCATGCTGACATCACGACACTCTCGCACAAATTTAAGACAACAGTGAAATTCAATACATTTAGGTTAAGTAGCTTTAAAATGTTCCTGACTGTGAGTAATATTCACGAGAATGCTTGCCAGCTGTGAATATAGACAGGTCTGGGTACTGCTGGCCTTACATGGGTGAGTATGCACGTGATGATGTTATTTCTCTGGACATGCAACATCACGTGGAGCCAACTGAATCTAATTCTTACAGCAAATACACTTCCTCATGCACCACATCCCGAAAGCAGCTTCTGGGAATGTTAATTCCATGCTCTCAAATGTTAAATTTACTACTGTTACAATCCAACATCATGACTCTATTTAAAACAAAATGGAGATTCATCAATCACTGCAGGATTTCATTCATTCATCTTCTACTGTTTATCCGTTCCTGGGTCGCGGGGCACTGCAGGAATGTGAGTTAAAATTCATTCATAAAAGAAAGAATTGAAAGTGTGGCTAAGTGAAATGAAATTTGGACCTTCAGGATTTATGTCATAGTTTTCAAAGGTGTATGTCACAAAACCAGCTCCATCAAACCTGCATGGTTTGATGGACAGATTCACAGAGAAGTCTGTTCACCACAAGCAGTAATGTCACAGTAATGGTAAAAAAAAGAAACAAACAAACAAACAGAATATGCTGCAGAGATGAAGTCAGTTTGATCTCATCTGTGATTTAACCCGTTAGTGAGCTGGCTGAGGTTGGGCCAGCAGTTGAGCAAGATAAAACATATATAAACATATATATGTATGTGTCCGTGTGTGTTGCTAGTGTGCGAGAAATGTTTTCTTTTCACCATAGGAGAAAAACTCACAAATGGCTCAATGAACAATAACTAGAGCCCACTTTGGTCTGCTCTGTTGTGTGTGTTGGTGAGTGTCAACATGCTCTAGAGTCTAGACCAAATATACACAAGTAAACCACTCAATGACATTCACAACTCACTCTGTTTCCTTTTCCCTGCGTAAAGCAAAAGTAACAAGAGCAGAAAAAAAGACAGCAAGGCTGAAAATGAAATAAATAACCGAGGACAAAAATAAAACAATCACCACAGCTGAAATTAAACTTAGTTTAGACCTCGATACGACCACCTTTGGTCCAATAAAAATTAAAAGGTCAGAGATGATTTCTGCTAAAATGTGTGTGAGAAACCTCCCAGAAGAATATTAGATTTTGTAAAAAACGTTGGTTGTGTAGGTAAAACTGAAACAAGGTGCTGCTGCACTGCTGCCAGTAGCAGCCTGTAGGTACTGCTGAGTGATGAGCTGACTGAGGTAGAGCAGTATCTGGCTGTCCTCCTCGTCCAGCCCTAGCTGCTCCTGCAGGAAGCAGCGGCGTCTACCCTCCACCACCTCAGGCCCCTCTGTGGAGCTGACCGGCAGGTGTAGGTGGTGGGTGAAGGTAAACAGGAAAGCCCTGGCTGCCAGACGACAGAGGGTGCTCTGTAAGTTTAGGAAGTACGTTGAGCCACGGCGGATGTAGGTGCGGTGGTCAGCTATGTTGGCAAGCAGTTTGCCACGATACGGCGGGCAGCGCAAAGTCTTCTGGTCAGCATCAAGGATGGAGATGTAGCGACTATAGCGGGAGAGCGAGTAAAGTATGCTTGAGCCCACAGGGGATGCCACTCTGCATGAGACAGAAGGAGAAATGCCATTTTTGTTAGCTGCTAAGAACAACTTTCATATAATCTAAATGGCACTATATTTTCTCTGTTGATCAGCTGATCAGTCATAGCAGCAGTGCTTCAGACTGAAATATTTCAAGATCTGCTGGATGCATTTCAAAGACCATAATACTGACATTTATGGTTCCCGGAGGACTGATTCTATACAGAGGTCAGATGATACCCTGATTTTTCTTCTAGTGCCACCATGAAGTTTACCTTTATGATTTGAAATGACAAACACTGGATAGATTGTCATGACCCCCTAAGGATGAACAATTTTAAGTTTTGTACCTCACTATTGATGAAGCAAGGGCCTTAGTTGTACTTGAGTGCTAAATAGTAAATCTTAACTTCTGACATCCTTCTGCTAGTATGGCTGTTGCCTCTTAGCCTTGATATAAATACATATACAATACATAACAAAGGTTTCTTTATAATGACAGCAAAAAGTGAAAGCCACCAACAATACACATCAAAGTCATCTATTCCAGTGTTTTCCACCCATTTATTTGAATCTCTCAACAAATAGATGTATGGGATTATGAAGCAAATGCTTCTTCTCTAAATCTAAAATATTGCACTATAGACTGGAGGTTTATTGCCTGAATGGTTATGTGCATCATTGAGGTCTGAGTCAGACCAGATGAGTAACAACAGAGTAAGTGGGTCGCGCTTCAAGTTGATGGAGACTGTCTAATGATCTGTGAGCATCAAACCTGGTATTTTAACACATCTGATAATAACCATAGTCCTTTACTTGTTTCACTATGAGCCTTGACATCTCTTTGTAAAAGAGGGTTTGTGCCTAAATCATAAATGCAAATTGGACATACCTTTGCAGCCCAATGAGTTTCCATCTCTGCAGGTCAGTAAGGGTGAAAGGGCATGAGAGCCAGGGTTGAACCCTTTCTCCACACTTCCCAGGGCTAGGCACAAAGAGGGCCAGAGCAGCAACCAACCGACGGACTCTCCCTTCATCAGACCCCAGTACCACCAGAGTCCTGCCACTCAGCAGGCACCATAAAGCTTGTATGGCAAAGGGGTACTGTCGCACAAACCTCAGGGCTCCTTGTCCAGCCTTCTTTCTGTGACGTAGGGTCACCACCCCTCCATAGCCGAGAGGTGAGGCAGCCCGTTCAGACCCTGTAGAAGCACTCATGGTGCAATCTGATCCATCCTCCACTGAGGTCTGGGAAACACCATCTCCAAAGAGTCCCACGGGCAGCTCCAGCCCAGCCACAGGGCTTTCTGAGCATGGAGAACCTACAGCATAATCATCCTGGAGTGGAAGAAGGGCTTGGGGCTCCTGGTTGACAACCAGGCTTTCAGAGGGCTGGCCCAGATGAGAACCTGCCTCTGGGCCAGTCGCCTCATAAAGGAAACCCTCTTGAGACATACAGCATGCTGTGTCTAATTGAACCAATAAGTCAGACTCCATTTCACAAACCCCATCATTTATTCTCTCACAGTCTTCGTCTCTGCTGGCCTCAAGCTCAGACACCACCTCCAGCAAAGACACAGGTGTCTGGTCTCCACCCTCATCCTCCCCTGCAGTCGTCTCTTCACTACTGCTCTCCCGCTCCAGATCAGCATTGTGGTCAGGGTCGGGGGTCAAATCACAATCAGGATCAGGAGGTTCTGGCCTCACACTAGCAAGACTTTGCGGCTTCTTTGCTGGACCCATCCCACTCTTATCACTGCTAAAACTTCCTTTAGTCTCCTCTGAGCTCTCCTGGGTCTCCAGAGTGTGATCTGAGGGGGAGGACTCTAAATGGCTCTGCTCAAGCTCACTCTGAGTATGGCTGTTCTCAGAGGCTGGATCGAGAGGATCTGGAGGCTCCAATGAGTCTAGCTCTAGAGGTTCTGGTCTTAGCACAATAGCAGGTGGGTCTAAAAGTGTATAATTGTCTGCAGCATGGTTCACAGCGCAAAATGGTCTTAGTATTCCTCCTTCATCTTCATCATCAACACCAAGGTCCTCTTCAAACAGGAAGTTGGTAACTCTCTGCCTTCGACGTAGAGTTTTGTCCAGGCGACGTGTGTAGAGGTAACATAGGTCACCTCGGAAACTCCTCTCTGTCTCCTTCAGGAGCTCCACAGTGGCTTCATAAAAATTTTCATCACACAACTCTCTGAGAGTCTTCAGACGCTTGTCGAAACACTTGGCAGACTTAGCTTTGATCAGTTGTGGTGTGTAAGACGGCCTGCGTCCAATGCCCTCATCTTCCACGTCCTCCACTCCTTCTTGACCTCGTTCGACATTAATCTGACATTCCTGCTCCTCCACTTTGCCCATTTGGACAGTGTAACTGAAGGGGTTGGCAAGCTTTGCATATTTATCTAACAGCTTCTCACACTCACTCAAGCACTCGGTCATACATTTCTGGCAGGTGACAGCATGAGGATCTCGGCGCGGGTGGCAATGGTAGGAGTTGATCTGTCTCAACAGGTCTCTATGTTCGTAGATGCTCTTTTCCACATTAGCAAGTTCATTGGCTTTTTCCACAGCATGTGGAGAGTACATGCACTGAGGCCCCGCCTCTTTCTGTAGATCTTCTTCCCTCTCAAGCACAGAGTGGGTGTACCTGGGGAGAAGAAAACAGGTATCACTCATGTTCATACATGGAGGAGGAAGGAAGTTTGACATGATAGGACTTTCTCATCAGGATAAGCATCAAAATAATTGAGGATGACTAAATACAAAACACTGAAAACTGGGAACTACAAGAACAGAGAGATGTAAGTTAAGTATTTAGCCATTCCAGGAGCAAGTAGTGATTGTAATGTTTGTCCGATGGCTGATCAGTTCAATATTTTAGTTCAAACTGAAATATTTCAACAACTATTGACTGGATTGCTGTGAAGTGTTGTATAATATCCATTTATGTCAGTAGGGGAATGTCACAAACTTATTACCGTTACTTGAAATCTAATTAGTGATAAATCTGATCAAACCCACATACCAAAGCATGTTGTTGGTCCAATAAAGTGTTGGCAGGCAGCAAGCTAACATTTAGGTTGTCTCGTCTCACAGACATATTATAAAATGTATGACTATAATGACATTCAGTGACAGAGAACATGTACTAAACACAGATCTATATGGGATCAATTTTTTTGACCACAGGGCACGCTAAACATTTAAATCAGCCATGAACAGATTAATTAATAAAAAAAATAATAATAATACCGAAACATCAGACCTGTATCAAAACTTCAGTATGAAGACAATGTGGAACACCAATTAAAAGATTGTTGTGGAGGTCTTACTCAAGGTCCCGGAGTTTCCTCTGGAGTTCCTTGGCGAATGCTCTTCTGTTCCCAGCCTTCAGACACTCTGAGGCCTGAGAGAAGCGGAGGGACAGCTCCTGAAACTGCAGCATAATTTTCCTCTCATCTGCTGAAACATAAGCCATACAGAAGGGTCGCACAAAGCCCCTCGCCTCCAGGTCATAAAGTGTAAGGTGATGGACGTAGGCAAATGCCCCCTCTTTTGAGTCGCCAAGCACCACCCTCGAGTCCTCCACAAAGCTGAGTCTTGGATAGCCACTTCCAGGTGGATGTCCAACAAAGGAGGCTTGGTAGTCCACCGACATGATGCGCAGGGAGAAGTAGTTGAGATCAAAGGTGCCACAGACTTTGGGGTCATCTGGGATGGTGAGGAGCGGCTGAGGGCCCACCTGCTCAGAAAACTCAGAGATGAGGATGAAGTCTTTGGTGAACTTGGCATAAGAGGTTTTAGCCCAGGGATTGGTATCAGCCAGAGGATGGAGAGGGATGGAGAACTCCTCAGGGAGGGCCCAGGCATCAGGATTTGTCTGGCTATACTCATCCTCTTTAGTGAAAGCCACCACGTCAGGTGAGCCTATCATAGTGGTGTTGTTGAGAAAGACATGAGAAACACAAGACGAGGTGCAGACCCCCTATCAGTCATACACCAGCTGCCATAGCGCAGCCACTTACAGAACAATCCCACTGATCCTTCACCCTAAAATGGTCCAGGCAGAGCTTCTGTCAGTGAGGTTAAAACACCTTCCGGCTCTTGGGGTTCTCAAAAATGATAATAAAACTGGTTTATATAATTAACAAATGGGTCTCAGAGCAGAGTCGTCCCAAGCTATGGTCCTGTAGGGGGGCAGTCCCCAGAGGAGGGTCGTCGATATTTTTCAGACTGATTAAAAGTAGACGCCTCAAAAAAACAAAAAACTGTGGGTTAACAAAAGCAATTATTTTTGCGCCAATCACAGGGTCGGGGCAGACATCAGTCCCTTCATGCTGCACAGAGACAAAAAATATCAAGCAGCTTCAGTGAGGCGCTTCTCTAACCTGCCCGTCTTCACGCGTCGTGACCATCACTTTACTCTGCTCTGGGCTAAAATGCAGGAGGCCGGTGCAGCAGAAACACCGTCTACAGACAGAAGCGCTACATGTCATTTTCACATCCAGAGACAGACGCCATGTTTACCCAGCTGGTTGTAGTCTGGTCAGGTGATCAACCCACCTCCCATCCGGAGAAAATCCACCCCAAAACCCAACTTCCGCGTTTCCGCTATGAGTAGATTTACTTAAAAAAAAAAAAGAGAGGAAAAACAAAAGAGTATTGTAACTTTATAATCTTTATTTCAATGTCAGTTTTACAGTGCACGCCCATTTCTCTGTGTTAATAGAATGGTTAATGACCAGAGATTGCAAAATTATTAGAATTTTTTAATATTATTGAGATTTTCTAGATGTTATTTATTTTTTAATATCCAGAACTATGTGTACTGTTACTATTCACTATTAGAACTATTGCTATTTTGTTTTTATGCGGTTGCTTCTTATTAAATGAATTGTATTCATATATTATATTCATTGTTTTTTCTTTTATTTCACGATTTCATTGTATCGTTTTTTATTGCATTTTTTAAAATGTATTGCATGTTTTGGTTTTTTTTTTGGTTTGTTTTGTGTGTGTGTGTGTTGTGTGTGTGTCGGGGGGGGGATGGCATTTTTTATTCTTTCCTGACATTAAGGCATTCTCAAGACTCGGGGATTTCAGTTTCAGTTTGGGTAAACATAAGTAAAATCTAAATAGAATGGGTCTCAAAACCAAATATCCAATTATGGCCAGAGAAACCTAGATTTCCCGAGTCTTCAGTGATAGTAGCAGTTACAGAAACAGCAGAATTTACAGAAATCGCTAATAAAAATTTTGGATTTAGGGTGGATTTCTAATGAGCCGACATATGATGAAATATGGTTATTTTAATTGTTAATTTCATTACGAAAGGTTATGAATGATAAAACTGCATGTACTAGCCAATATTACATTTGAACACACTTATTTACTAATATGATAAACGTATTTTAGTGGTCCCAGGATTTTACGACAATGTTACGACGCAGAATACGGCAGTATTTGACAAGCGAGCGCGGCATTTGTAAACAGCAGTAGCACTAAAGGACGAAGCTGCCGCTAACAAAGTTTGGAATACATTGAAATACATTTATTTCGTGGGTTAACGATCACTTCCTCCGATTGTTATTGATCCCAGGCGGATTTAGTTAACTGCTGACTGGTGAGTCGGTCTTGGTGAAGGTTTTGGGGGACGGAGGACATGTCTTCAGCTGGCTGCCTTAGCTAACATGCTAACAGCGACAGCGGGGCTGCCCGGAGGACACCGGGTTGCTTCACGTGAGAGCGGCCAGGCATGCTGATAGTTCATCTCCTCGGGAGAGCCTTTTTTCGGCCGGGACTACAGCACCTCGGAGTCCAGCGGCGTCTCTGTGCAGCAGCGAGTGTCTGCAGTCTGGACACACCACAGCAGGAGGACATGATCCGAAACCGAGCTCAGATCAAGCGGGTTCTCTGCGTGGCAGAGAAAAATGATGCAGCCAAAGGCATCTCACATATCATGTCAAACGGCGGGGCCAGGAGGGTCAGTGTTGTCTCCTCAGCAGCAGTACCAACACCTCACTCACATTATGTCACCCGTCAGGGTGATGTTTAAATGAAAAGTCGGTTATCACTAAGTAAATGGGACAAATAGATGGTAAAAAGTTCCTGTTTCCTCTTTCTGAATGGTCTTTCTAGTTTTGGAAATGATATACAAATATGAATATCTTTGGATTTTGGACTGTTCAGACAAAGCAAGCAACATTACTCTCTGGATTATTATAAGGACTATTCAATCAAGATGAAAAGTTGGTGCCCTTAATCAATTGATTATACTATTCAGGGTTCAATGTATCTCCTCTTTGTATATTATGTTTTAGTTTCTGTTCCACCAAACTACTGGCTTGTAACATAATTCATTTTGTCTGATCCCTGATATATATCTCATGAGATAACTGGGTGTAAACAATTTGACACAAGGAACTGGACACAGATACATGAGGAGTTGGACTTACTGGTGTTCACTGCATCACATGCTCCACAAAATACCCCTTGCAATGAGGTACAGAAAGTCGGGGACAACATTTTTAAAGATCAAATAGTCTGCATAGTGTAGACTGTATAGGAGTTTCAGATTTATTACAATTTCCTGACATTTTATAGTCAACTAATCAAGATAATAATCTGCTGGGTAATCATATGTCAAATAACTGGTAGTTGGACCCAAATAGTGGAGAATATTTCTACTTCTGCTCTACATGTAATTAGTTATGCATATAATGAACAATATAGTGAGGTTGTACGTAGATGAATGATGCAGGGAGGATTGTTTGCATTTTTTTATACATGACAAATCTAGGACATTCATCACATTAATTTAAAAATCATTGAATTCAATAATGCCTTAAACCAGTCCTCCTCACTGATTTGCAACATTTTCCAAAATGTCCTAATACAAACTGAGATGTTAGTGGACCAGCTGGTGGCCATGATGGTATGAGAAGTACAGTAAAATGTCTATAAAACTATTTCTGATTGGATTCTTATTCTAAATGTCAGTAGACATATTTAGATTTTGTCAATGTATAGAAACATGTAAGTATATGGTGTATAGACACAATATATACATCCTATTATGTAACACCCCCTATCGTTAGAGCTACAATTGCATCATAATAACAAAAACTCTGAAACAGCGTCTTCTTTTCCGTTGCAGAGGGAAGGGCTGTCAAAGTTCAATAAAATCTATGAGTATGAATATCATCTTTTTGGTCAGGTAAGAGAATACAGAGAAATAATTAAATATCCACACATTGACCTGTATCTCTGCTCTTTTGGGTTTACAATGTCTCTGATTTTGCGAGTTTTGTTTTGTCTCCATCCTGCTCCAGAATGTGACGATAACAATGACATCAGTGTCAGGTCATTTACTTGGTCTGGAGTTTAAAGCACCATTCCAGAAATGGTAATTTAAAATAGATTTTTACATATATATATATATATTTAGCATCGTATAGTATCATAACAAATTATTGTATATTTTATCCTCACAGGCACAGCTGTAATCCCGTGCTGTTATTTGATGCAGAGGTGGAGAAGTATTGTCCAGATAACATGGTACAAATCAAGGTATTCTCATTTACTGTCATCACAGAAATCCCAACTCTATTTAATGAACCATTAGGTCTGTCACTCTTTGTGTGGGTGTTTATGATGTTTCATTTATATTTTTTGCAGTAACTTGCAACGATTGACCATGATGCACCCATTATTTTTTTTAATTGTCAGTTACTTGTAGAGTTGAAATGTTTTTCTGCCTTCTTAACTGTTCTTTTCTTCTGCTTTTCTGTGCCTCTGCAGCGGACACTGGAGAAAGAGGCGAGGCAGTGCCAGGCCCTAGTCATCTGGACTGATTGTGACAGAGAGGGAGAAAACATTGGCTTTGAAATTATTGATGTCTGCAAAGCAGGTACAATATTGTTAATATGTGTGACGTTTTTTGTTGTGTTTTCATAACTTTTCTGGCCAGGATTTATCCATGTTTTTGTGACTGCGTAGAGCCAAACAGTAGCAGGTTTTGTATGTCTACTAATAGCTCACAAATAATTGTATCTGTGTGCATATAATTTTTTAGTGAAGCCCAATATACAAGTTTTTCGGGCAAAGTTTTCTGAGATAACCCCCAACTCCATTCGGAGAGCCTGTGAGACTCTAATGGAGCCAGATGCGAACATCAGTGATGCTGTCGATGTTCGTCAGGAGCTGGACTTGCGGATAGGTAAGGTATCATTTTAATAATATACTGTATAATACAACGAGACACGCTATAGAGTCTTTCAGGATTACACAATGGCTCAACAGATAATGGTTCACAAAGCAGAGTTAGTCTTCTGACTCTGTTTAAATGTCACTTTACCTGTGGTACAACAACAGTGGGCAGCATGGCAGCATAGTGGTTAGTGCTGTTGCCCCACAACAAGAAGGTCATCGGTTTGGTTCCCTGGGTTCTATTAAGAACACCAGTAATTTTCATGGGTTAATTGCATTTCATCTGGCTCCACAGTTGACTCCCTCATGTTAAATTCCGGTTTAGGTGTGTAGAAGTGTTAATCACAGTGAAATAATACTGCCTAAACAGATCAGTGAACACTTGTCTGACTTGTCTGCTGTTTCAGAAACACACCCCAAAAAAAGAAATCTCACCATACTGTGATAGGCAGTAGCCCGGTTCACATATATGCTCTCCACCAAAGCTTCAGGGATCTGGATGTCCTCTCCTGAAGCATAGCATGATACATTCTGGCCTTCACTATAGTCTCTCGCTCCCTGCTCCAATTCTCCCTCTCTGAACAAGGCGTTACCCTCATTGACCAGGTTGCACACTAGCTGGGTCAGGAAGTCCTGACAGGGAAGAAAATAAAAAAACAGAATGAGCTTATAAATTTTGTTCGGACAGTCACTGTATTTTGTGTATGTAAGCATAATAGCTCAAAGAATATGAGATTATGTGAATTTTCGAAAGCATGTAAAGCCATGCTAGCAGCCACTATATTTGACAAGTGACAAATAAGTCTGTTTGGAATTCAAATGGAAGCACGGCGGCTTACATTAGTGGTTAGCGCTGTTGCCTCACAAAAAGAAGGTCACGAGTTCGGTACCCGGCCTGGGACCTTTCTGTGTGGAGTTTGCATGTTCTCCCCATGCCTGCGTGAGTTTCCTCCAGGTACTCCGGTTTCCTCCCACCATCCAAAGACATCATGTTTGGGTTAATTGGTGACTCTAAATTGCCCATAGTTCTGAGTGTGAGTGGTTGTTCGTCCCTGTCTGTCGGCCCTGCGCTTGACTGGCGACCTGTCCAGGGTGTACCCTGACCTCGCCCAATGTGAGCTTGGATTGGCTAGAGCACCCCCCGCGACCAGGAAAAAGATAAGCATGAGAAGATGAATGAATAGATGAATTAACAACAATAGTGGCACTGTGTTCAAAGCATGTTCGCTTTAAGACTATATTTGATTGTTAACATGCAAGGGGGTTTTATGATACCATCCTCTTCTCTGTGCTCACCTTCCTCAGGTGCATCCTTCACTCGGTTCCAAACACTGCGGCTGCAGAAGATCTTTCCAGAGTCTCTTGCCAATCAGCTGATCTCATATGGCAGCTGTCAGTTTCCCACTCTGGGCTTTGTTGTGGAGCGTTTCAAAGCCATCCAGGCTTTCATACCAGAGACTTTCTACAAGATTAAAGGTATAAACTCATCCATGTACACAAATTCAGTGCAGCTATAAGTATTTGGGTTTAAACTGATAGTCTGCTGATTTTTGTTTCAGTGCTTCATGAGGTTGAGGAAGATGCTGTAGAGTTCAGCTGGAAAAGAAACCGTCTCTTCAACCACACAGCTTGCCTGGTGCTCTACCAGATCTGCATGGAGGTATGTGCCTGTTTGTTTGCTTTGTCAAATAATTTCAGGTTATATTGTCGATTAGTTAAATTGGGTTACATATCTGTTCAGATCCTCTACAACTGCGTATGATTTGTAGGTCACCTGATGTTGCTATTTTCAGCTCTTTCTTTAGAAAGTTTCAAGTGACAAATCTGAGAGTTAAGTAATTTCATATAAGTGTTCAGTACAAAGTTTGAATACTACAGGGTTGTTTACACATGAGAAAAGGCAATACTCTTGACTGTTATAAGTCTAGAGTCTTGTATAGGCAATTATGTTATTAGTATTTTTTCATGCTATTAGTGATGTTTTTAGCATGGTGTTGCTTTCATACCGGTCTTATTTGACTCCATATATCAGGTTTCATCAAGAGGTTATGGTTTATTCTCATAATGGTCAATAAGATTATTCCATTAGTCACAGTGTCTTAATTGCAGCAACATTCACAGCTACCTGGTCTCCTGCAGTGGCCATGCATCCTAGATTACCACAGATTAAGAGAGTGTACCTCCAGAGAACTAAAATGGATTTAACTACTACTACAATTTTGCAAAGGCAGAAAGTTCAGCCCTCACTAAGCTCATAACACAATATTAAAGAAGTAAAGAAGAACTGACTCTCTGGGAGAAATGATGGAGGCACAAAAATAAAATATCACCTCCAATATCATCTGAAAAAACATTTAAAAATCTTTTGAAATTTTTTTATTAATAAAATGTATGAGCACCACAATACCAAAAGCCACAAAATAAATGCAGCTGCATGTGAGCATGTCTTTGTACCATGCACCAAAAATGTGTTTAACCCCTTGTTAGCAATAAATGAAAATTTGCACTTAATGGATAAATGTCCATTTGCAACCATATTGATGAATACAAAGTGAAAGTGACCATCATCAGGAAACAAAGCACTGCGGGGAGTCCTCAACAAACCTCTTCGTTTGCTGCTTTAATTAGATTCATCAAATCAAATAAAGGTAAAGGCAGAAAACATTGAAAAAGATTTGGCCTAACTTTTGCTCTTGCATAACAGGCACAAAATGTATTCAGACTGTTACACATTACCAGCAAAGCACATCAGGGGAGAGTATTCATCTTAACAAAATATTGATGTTTCCACAGATCATACAAATTTGTTTTCAAGATTTTAAGATAAATGTGAAAACACTGATTGCAGATGGTTTGCACCCAGAAAAGCTGTGTAGGAATGTATCAATCTTGTTTGTTGTGTGTTGTGCGTGTGTGTGTGTGTGTGTGTGTCTGTGTGTCTGTGTGTGTGTGTGTGTGTGTGTGTGTGTATCCACACATGTAACTCCTCCTCCCACTGGTGCTGTTACCTCAGGAGGACACACCAGTAAATTTCTAATCAAATGTATTTTCAAACCTGCCTGAATGAAGTGGGCTAAAAGCCACATGTAAAAAAAAAAAAAAAGAAAAGAAAACGACACAAACCTTTACTAATTTCCAGGATCCCATAGCAACAGTCACCTCAGTAACCAGCAAACCCAAGAGCAAGTGGAGACCGCTGCCTTTGGACACTGTGGTAAGAATATAATGTCAAACAGCCATACATGTCTGCTGCACTTTGAAACAACTTGTTTATGGTATAATATGTATGCTGCGATTTTCTGGCAAAATAAAGTTTTTCAGCTTCATTGTCCTGGGTCACCTCCTAAACTCCCTCTACCTTTATCTGACCAATAGGAATTGGAGAAACTAGCATCCCGGAAGCTAAGGATAAGTGCCAAAGAGACCATGAAAATTGCAGAAAAACTCTATACCCAAGGGTGAGTGTGTGAATTTTTGAACTAACAATGTCATCCATACTGGCGTCCAAACTGCAGTATAAATATTGTCCTGGTCCAACCATATGCCAAATGGTTTTGTGGTGTCAGTGGTCAGATATATTTTTTGTTTAGCTGGTTCTTAAACCACCTCAAAGCTGTTCCTATTTTTGTACAAGAAGGCACCATTTAATATTGGAGTTCACCATCAATGATGTATATCCAGAGCATTCCATCTTTGTGTGAAGACTTGTGACTGTTGCCCCCCCCCACCCACTTCAGGTTTATCAGCTACCCCCGCACAGAGACAAATATTTTTCCCGCAAGTCTGTCTCTCGGCCCCTTGGTGGAGCAGCAGACACAAAGTCCAGATTGGGGGACGTTTGCCCAGCGGGTGCTTGATCAGCCTGGGGGTCCTAACCCTCGACAGGGCAAGAACTCTGACCAAGCTCACCCCCCCATACACCCCACCAAGCATACTGACACACTGCAGGTATGAACACATAAAATTGAGCTTAGTCTGTGGATAATTCATTCACAATAAATTAAATTAATCATTAAAATGTTCAGTTTGTCCCTTTTGAATCATTATCAATAATCTTAATGAAGTATAAGTATATATGATCATAATTTATTAATACATTTTAATTATCAAACACTTTTCACAATACACAAAAATGCTTTACATGAGTTAAAAATGAACAAAGAAAACAATAAGATAAAATATATCACTAAATGTTGATCATTAATCACACCTATATAATAATTTCTTTAAAAAAGGAGAAACAATTGGAGATCAAGGCAACTGGCTCAAAGGATCACATAGTAGTTCAAAGGTCGCTGAAATAGTTGTTCATTCAAGATAAATTCACCGTTCAAGTGATACAAAAAAAACCCAAAATAAAACATGCACCACATAGAACCAGACATTATCACTCTGAAGTAAGTCTCTGTTTCTGCTGTGTGCAGGGCAATGAAGGGCGTGTGTACGAGTTCATTGTCCGACACTTCCTTGCCTGTGTATCCCAGGATGCATTGGGGCAGGAGACAGTAGTGGACATAGATATAGCCCAGGAAAAATTCTCCACCTCAGGACTCATGATCATTGCAAGGAACTACCTGGATGTTTACCCTTATGACAGGTGGAGCACCAAGGTGGGGTGTGTGTGTGTGTTTGTGTAAACTCAAACAAATATGGAGAAACACAGTCAAGCATTCATTACTGTTGTTTATTACATTGCAGTCATAGGATGTGTTTAGGTCCCAGCTGATTGTAGCTCCTATTGCTTGTGTGTGAAAAGTCTTACATATGTGTTGTGTATGTTATAGGTGATTCCAGTGTACGAGCAGGGCTCCCAGTTCCAGCCATCTGCTATCGAGATGGTGGACGGACAGACGAGCCCTCCACAGCTGCTCACTGAAGCCGACCTCATATCTCTGATGGAGAAGCATGGCATTGGTAGAGTACAGACACACATAAGCACAAGCTGTCTTTCTAGTGTTTGTCCCAGCCACTCAAACAATAATTATAAATGTCAGAAATAAACAATTATTGAAAAATCCCACAAACATCTGAATTTGGGACTGTGCACAGTAATTTGTTTATTATAACTCTAATAACATAGAGAAACATGCCTGTGTTGATGTGTTTTTCAGAGTACTATACTGTAACATATGTAAAAAAGATTTTAAGCCTTTTGTGACTCTAGAGGGAGCTGTGCAAAGTCTGATAAACAACATCAGTTGTAGCAGAAAGTCGCGAAGAGGAGTTGTAGAAACGTTTACCTCTCCAGACCTCTGTGACTCACTTCTGTCCTCTACTTGAGGCCAATGGTTTGAAGCTACATTAGCTGCTAATATCACAATACAACCCAATTGACAACCAAAGTGTACCGGGCTTTGAGAAGTGGCCAGAGTAAAAGGGGGATATGTGTGTTCAACAGTGGTGGAGTGCTCTTTTTGTCTTATTGTCTTATTTCCATTAAGCTTAGTACTCTAGATGGATTGTTTAAATCTACTCTCACAGTTTAATTGGGTTAATCAGTATATATTGTGAAATTGGTAAAATTACTCAAGCTCAAATTAATTTCTTTTCTCATTGCTAAAATTAGAGTTTATCATCATGCAGAAATCCCATTTACATGAAATACCCTTAGCCGAGTGCAACAAGTTATCTTTCCAGTAAATATTCTGGAGAGAAACAGTATAGATCTTAATATTAATATTATGTCAGAGCACACCCAGTATTCTTTGGACCCATACTAAAGTAGACAATTTCTTTTGACGGTTATCTTTTCACATGTGCACACATTGAAAAATAAAAATTTTTCTGAATGATTATATAATTTATTTTCCACTATATCTGATTTAACAGCACTTTTAAATATTACTTTCTTTTGTAAACCCTTACCTCCAGCACAATGTTAACTTTAACCTTACCTTTTAAGAGAACCTTTTTTCTTTTGTTTTAATGTTTTCTATTAAAGGCACAGATGCAACCCACGCAGAACACATTGAGACCATCAAAAGTCGCATGTATGTTGGATTAACAGCTGATCAGAGGTTTCTTCCTGGAGAGCTTGGGATGGGGCTGGTGGAGGGTATATAAACACACACACACACACTGCAGGATTTAATGCAAAGAGAATTTTCACTGTCAAACTGTCACTCAAATAGATTCATTATTAGCAATAAAAGCATGTATATATGTTTGTTTAGGTTACAACTCCATGGGCTATGAGATGTCCAAACCAAACCTGCGTGCTGAGTTGGAGGCAGATCTCAAGCTCGTATCAGAGGGCAGGAAGGACAAGCATAGTGTGCTGCTGCACCATATCCAGAAATACAAGAGTGTCTTCATTGAGTCTGTCAGAAAGGCAAAGAAGTCAGTGGCACTTTAATTTTAAATTAAATCTGCATTTCTAATGCACCATCTGTACACTAATGAACTCCTGGGTTTTATTCTTTATATTGCTGCTGTTTACGAGTCACTGTCTGTTTTCTCTCCTCAGATTAGACGAAGCCCTGTCGCCCTATCTGGGTGCAGCTCAGGAGTTCATTGAGGCAGAGCAGCAGAACATGGAAATACCACTGCCCATCAGGAAGTGCCCTCACTGCAGTCGGGACATGGTGCTTAAGAAGAAGAAGGAGGGAAACGGGTGAGATGAAGCACGAAGCAAGGGAGTTCACCCTACGTTACAGATACAGATTCTTTATGATATGCTGAGTGCAGATGCACTTTAAAACTAATCTTTAAAATTGCTCATTCACTACGAAAGGTGGCACGTTGACGCTTCCGTTGTAAAGTAAAATGCCTTTTCCTCTAAAATCAAATGCTGTGCCAAAGCCAGAAATAAAAAAAGACTTTTACTACTTAATTACATATTATTATATTCAGACTTTATTATACTATTATAATCAATGTTATCACTGCTTTGCTTCCAGTTCGTGAATGCATATGGAGGAAAGTGTATATTTTGTGTAATGTTTTTTTAACTTGTTATTTTAAATTGAAATGATCTGAATTCAAAACAAGGCTGCCAAATCAGAGTGCTTTGGAATATTTACTGAACAAGATTACAGTGGCTAATTATCTTCTTCTATCCCTTATTTTTCTGTTTCTCTTTTTTTTCATCCTCTACCTCCCCCCCGCCCTTGTGTCTCTGTCCCTCTACAGTAAGTACCTGTCCTGCCTGGGTTTCCCAGCCTGTAAAACGGCAGTGTGGTTCCCTGACACGGTGCTGGAAGTCAACAGAGATGACAGCATTTGTCCCACCTGTCAGCCACACCCTGTTCACATGTATGTATTTATTTAATGCAAGACCATGTTCCCTTGCTTTTTTTACAGCAAAGCTTAAATATGTACTGAACGCCATTAGGATTTGCAAAAATAAACAGTTTTTTAAGAAGTAGATCAGTTCAGTCTGATAATATATTGCAGAAAGAATCAGTCCACTCTCGGGGCTGTCATGCTGGCTCTTCAGTCAGTCAGGTAGTCCATCACTTTGGTCCAGACTGAAGTCTCTCAACAGCTGCAGGAATGTTTGTTAAGAATTTAAGAATACTCTGATGTGACAGTTGTCATATCTATTGCTGAGACACGATAAGAAGTTTCTTTCCATATATTGTCTTTTTTATGTGCTGGTAACTTGTTAAAATCAGAAACTGTGAGAATCAGGTTTTCTCCCATTTGTTTTAAAAGTTCTGGCCGTGGAAACAAGATGACATTTTCCATGAGTTTAGCCTTTCTCAACTTCCACCTGCAGTTTAACAGTCCACTTTTTCTCCTGGTATTAACATCCATCTCAGGTGGTTGATCACACATGGATAGAAGTGAAAGCACACAAAACACACTGAGGACACAGCTCAAATCACATTAAGTAGTGGCCCTCATGTTTTCAGCTTTGGGACCTGTGTATGTGAACGCCCCCTAAACCTTCTTTAATCTGTCAGCTGTGAGTCCTAGCTTTGTGAAAGTGCAAAAGGAAATTACAAAAATGCTACTTTAAGCAAATAATCAGTCATAGCCTAGAGAATTAATACTTTACATAGTAGTATGTTGACACTCTTTGCTACTGAGCTGCTTTAAGTTTTAATGCAGAGAAAGAATCATATTACATAACCAAGATATTTGCATATGACACTCACCAAACATTTCACCCTGACTAAATTATAACAAAGGTTTAGTTTTCATCTCCTGATTACCATATTAGCCCAATGAATGAATATGTTAGTGAGAGATTCTTCAGTCTTGGGTGCATATTACTTCCTCCCTGCACACTCACAGTAACTATACATAATGAACTCTGAAAGCATATTTTTTTCAATTGTCACTTTAATGAACAAGTGTATGTGGGAGCTCGGAGGGATTGGACTGGGTCATTACGGTCCAAGTTTCATACACAGAATAAACAAACACAGATGAAGAGCTCAGCAGCTTCATCAGCACAAGAAACTTGTCAAAATCCTTGTTTACGCAAGTGGGCGTTAACCCCTAGAGCACGTGCCTCAGCTCAGTCCAAATATAGGGCAGGCTCACTAGCAGCAAGCCAAAGTGCTCCAAACCAGCATCCGTTACCATAGCAACCAATCTGGCAGAGAGCTCAAAGTTGAGCTACATCATGTACTGTAAAACAATATCACTGTCTTTTAAATCACATTTCAGTGAGGCTGTAATAAACTGCCATCTCACTGGTCACCATGGCAACTTGCTATATTATCCCAACTCTTGTCCTGTGTTTAATAAGGATGCTTTAACACACGCGCACACACACATAATTATTTAGAAATTACTGCAACAGAAACTCCAACTGTGCTGTTAGATTAGTTTACTCTGAACACATCAGACTTAAATACAGAAAATACTAATTAATAAGAATACATTTATTTCAACTTATTTTAACTTATTTCAACAGTGATGTATTAATGTTTTGCTGTGGCAAAAATGCCAGTAGTACAACATGGTGGAGACTGTGATGTATAATTAAAACAACATTACTAAATCCACACACTCGTAAAAGGGACATCAATTTGATCTTACAGTCTATTTGTTGCCAACACATCCTAATCCTCTCTTCAATTCTGTGTTTGTGGAGAAGTCAAGCTGTTTTGTTTTTGTTTTTTTTTTTGTTTTACATCATCTAGACCTGCATCTCCAAATATCCAAATATGTTTGATACACAATATGCATGGCCTGTTTTAGATAAGATGCACTTCGTCACTGTAGCGTGTGAACAATCCTGAGCCATGTTAGCAGCTGTTGCTGGTTCAGCACCATCAAACTATGTTGTCAACCAAACTTGACCTCTTTAACATCTGTCATGTTTGCATTATGTCCTTCAGGTTGAAGTTTAAGTTCCGCAGGGGCAGCCTTCCTCCCATGATGCCTTTGGAATTTGTTGGCTGCATTGGTGGATGTGATGAGACACTCAGAGAGGTGCTGGACCTGAAATACCTCAGAGCAGGGGGAGGAAGTGGTGGAGGAGCAAGAGGAAGAGGACGAGAAGGAGCAGGAGGAAGAGGAGGACAAGGAGGAGCGGCGGGAAGAGAAGGTGACCCCTGGCCACCAGCTCCACAGTCATCCAGAGCACCGCGTTCCAATCCTAGACCTTCCCTTCCTCTTGTCCCCTCTTGGACTCCTCAGCCTACACCCCCACTAGGTGCCAGCAGTGGAGACCCAAACAGGGATGTCATCGTGTGTAACTGTGGTCAGGATGCACTTTTGCTCACTGTACGCAAAGAAGGTCCCAACCAAGGCCGTCAGTTCTTCAAATGCAACACTGGGAGCTGCAACTTTTTTCTGTGGGCAGACCAACCAAATCAACAGGGGACGTCACAGAGTCAAGTGCATCCGTGTCCCCCACCTGCACCAAAGACCTCTCAACCTCCAAGAACCTCAGTGGGGTTCAGGAACACATTTGATGGAGGCAGAGGTCAGGAGGGAGGTGCTGGAGGACATGCCGGACAGATTATGTGTAACTGCAATGAGACAGCAGTGACACGTACAGTGCAAAAAGATGGGCCAAACAAAGGCCGAACATTTCACACCTGCGGAAAACCAAGAGAGCAGCAGTGTCGCTTCTTCCAGTGGGCTGATGAGAATGTACCTCCCCCAAGTAAGGCTTTCTTTCACACACGCACGCACATTCTTGTCCATTGTTTTCTTAGAGATATAATGCATTCCCTAGCCCCTTAGCCCAACCTTAACCATCACTGATTGACACAACTATGTTGCAACAGAGATGACAGAGTTAACATTAATATTTTCCAGTTGTCAAAGAACTTGCCAAAATCGGGCAAAAATGAACATTTATTTGTTAAAATGGAAACCAAAGATTTCATCTGAAACTGTGACATATTTGGCAAAATAATTGCTCAGTAATATTTTTTACATCATTCAGTATCAAACCAAAATATTCCCCTACCACCATACCAACAGCCTCAGCTGTATACTGAAGTAAGATGCGTAAAATGCTAGATTTTATATGTACATGCTAAAATGCTAATGTTTTCCACAAATGCATACCCACATAAAATTTAAAAAAGGCCATTTCTTTTTAATTTATTAAAGATAAACCACTCAAACACCTTGGTTGCGTACAGTAGTATAGTCATTTTTCAAAGCTCACAGTGTTGGTTCTGTTGATAAATTAGTTACATTTTTGATTAAAAGAAAGTGGACTCTACAAATTCCCCTTTTCAAATCCTTGCAAACCACATTATTTTTGGACCTGACTTGGTTTTGGTTCAGTACTTGTGGAGGGATTGAATAATTCTATGAACATCACCTTACATCATAAGCATATTCTTTTTTACATTTAGGAAAGGAGCCCATTAATACATTCACAATAAACAAATGAATAGAAATAGACAGTTGCATTGCATTTATTTCTTACAGTTCATAGTCATACTATCATTATCTGCCTGTCAAATAATTTTCGCTGTGAGCTAATGCTTTCTGCATGCTTTGTAAAATTATGAGAAAGCTTTTTAATACAAGCAGGCAAACAGAAAAGATGTACTCAGACCAAACAACAGTTAGAATGTTCCTCTTCACCTACGTACTTAATGATAAAGAAAAGCTGTCACGACTCACAAACACTCCCACTGAGACCTTGAGGCATCCACTTATCAGACAGACTAGCTGCTGTCAGTTCAGGGACACACAGAAAGCTCTTTTGTGCTCTTCATGCAGTGACCTCTAACCACCTCATGCTGTGATGACCTTTGTTCCCTCGTGTCAGGTGGTTTTACAGGTGGATTCAATGGAAGTGGGTACAGGGGAAACAAGGAGAGGAGGATAGCGGTCGGTGCCACCCTCAACAAACCGACAGCTGCAAAGAAACCCCGCACCTGCGGGATCTGCCACATGCCGGGACACACCCGGGTGACCTGTCCTCAGCGGTGACCATTGTCACTGGGTAAAGGAAATAACATGAGCTGCTCTGAAGGTGTGTGAAGTTATTGAGCTCTTTGATTTAAGAGTATAGAGACAGATTTTATTTTTCAAATATGCAGCAATTGCCAGTTTTATTCTCATGAAATAGACTTCATCTTCAGGAGTATAGACACTTTGCCTATACCTTGTGTCCATCCTGTAAAGTTTTATTTAATGACAGTTCGAAGAGGAAAAGAAGAGTTTTGAGAACAACACCAAAAATTTTTATTTCCCTGACCATGTTGTGGTGTGCCTCACATTGATGTCTCTGTAAAAAGCTATATTAAAGACATTTTGTGTCCTGGGTCAGTAGGCGCTGGGACTTGTCCTGTTTTGATTCAGCCATAATTTGTCAGTTTTGTGATGGATGACTCTTTTTCTGGCCCCTGGTAGAAAGGGACTGAGTTATTTTGGGGGTCAAGCAAACTATTTTGTGTCTATTTTCTGCCAGGCGGCACAGAGCCAGTTCCAGACCCCTCTCAAGAATTCAACATTTTAGGAAAAAAAGCTAGTCAACTTTGTTGCACCGAATTAACATCACTCTCCTTCCTATACAGTAAATATGTAACTACATCCAGCTGTCTTATAGCTTGCTTTAAACTGGAAAGCAGGGAAAACAATTTAGGCTTTGTACAAAAGTAACAAATCAGGACTACCAGTACCTTTAAAGCTCACTGTGTAAAATTTAATGACTCGTTATTAATCCATTGAAAAACTGAAAAACAACTCACAGATTGCAGGGGGTTTATGATAGACTATTAGATTTGTAAGCATATATTTGAAAATGTGGAACATTTCCTTTGAAATTTTCATAGACACTATAAGGTATACACTTTTAACCCTGGTTGTAAGATCTCTTTTGATGCATGAGGAAAAATCTGTTAATAAGTTCAGAACTTTTAGGTGTTGTATTTGCAGGAAGCTGAAGATCTCTACAGTTAATAGGAAATTTGTTCAGCTAAATTAACTCTCCCGTCTGTTGTGTTCGTCTATTTTCTTAGTCCTGACTGCTTGACTGAGTGGAATTGGAGAAAAGTGACTAGCACAGAAACACTGCTGCCTTTAGTGAATAAATGTGTATTTTAAAGAAAATATATCTGTACATGTCTAATTAATAATTAGCACTATGTTTTAATATGTTGATTTGTAGTTTTCATTATTTTCACCATGAGCAACTTTAACAGTAGCCGAGTATTTTAAATGGGTGGATTTTCCAAAGCGTCAATTGGAAGAAACATTACTGCGTGTTTTTTACATTGAAGCTGTAATGAGTGCAAAAAGAAAAAGAGCCCAGTTGGTGGTCTGGGGAATTGTCAGCACCATCTTTTTTTTTTTTTTTCAGAATATTTCTGTATGATAATAAACTTTCTTCTGCTGTTTCCTTCTGTGGTTGATATCTTTATAGTGAGTACAGACTTTACAGAGTGTCATGTTAAAGACTTTCGTTTTGCTTTTATCTCAAGTTTTTTACTGTTTACCTTGTTTTTATTTGATTCAGTTGACTTTGGTTTTGCTTTTTATTTTGAGTCTTTACTTGGCTCCGCTGGTTTTGGTTTGGTCTTCAGCCATCTTTGAGTTGTATCACTATGTTTATTGTTTATATACACAAATGAGAAAAAAAGTGATGGGCAGTTCATTTTTATAAAAAAAAATTCAAAATCTGAGTAATCGTTCATGACTGTGGGGCCAAATGGAGCAAAAAAGGCTTATACCATCATGTTTTCTGGCCTGTCCTGAAACATTATGACAGAAATATAATAAAACTATTAAATAATGTCAGAGTTGAGGGACATAAGTCACTTGTGCTAGACTTGAGATGGAGCTTTTGCCAATATTATAAAAGTCACATTTTGTGTTTGAAACATAAATGGTTGATATTTTTCGTGTGTGCAATGACCACAAACTTGACAGTCTAATAGGATATAGCAGACCATTAGATGCAGCTATCATAAGGAGGAACTAAATCCAAAAATATTAGTTTGGATCAAATTGGAAAATGTGGCACAAATTAGTTTCCATACAGATATGTATCATATTAGTGATGACCAGGTTGGACCAGATTAAAGAAAGTTATAAACGGTTGTTTTATTCACCCCTACAGCAAAGTGTATTGGACTCCTCCCTGGCCCATGTCCCATCCACACCCAACAAATTTGATGTAGAAGGGTGTAAGTGTTTTCACCGTTATGTTGAAACTGAGACTAGATTTCATGACCACTGGATCTAAATGTGAAACCTTAACTAGCTTGAGCTGAGCTGACTCTAGATTGTCGACACAGTAACTTTGTGCCATCACTACCTCCTCTGGGAGAAGTGCTCACTATCGGCTGAATGTGATTTTTTTTTTTTTCCATTTGTTATATTATTATTATTATTTTATTATAGTCAGTGAAGTGGTATGCACCTTTTTTCGAGTTTATTTGATTGCTAATTATATCTATTGATAGCAAGTGTATTTTATTGTAAACAACATAATCCCTACAGCAACTGTCAGATCAGTGTAGTGGAGTAAAAAGTGGAAATGACAAACACCTCCTGACTGTACTCACTGCACAAACACAGACTTGTGTCCAGCCAGCAATGCTGCTGCGTAGTGATCATAAATGTGATCAAATAGTGAGCCTGCTCTCAGATAAAGTCCTGCATGCCGCTCTAACTTCCACCTGTGGCTCTCACTGCTTGTATTTTTCCCTCCCCGCCGCTCCCCTCCGCCCAGTAAAGCACGAGCCCCGGGGATGAAAGGGAAATAAACCAGAAACGTATGGTTTCCCGGTATAGGGCTGAAAGTTGCTCTAATGTTTTCCTCCTCTGGTGATATTCCATTGAAGTGGCGGTGATGTGCTTACCGGCACGTTTTGGTGAGTCATGCGTGAGTCATAGCATGTGGGTGGGAGTGAGCGTTGTGATCCGTCCTGCCGTGTTGTTTTTGCCGCTCCGTCCTCAGCTCCCAGCCCAGCTACAGTGCGCTAGTATCCGGGCAGATAACGAGTCATGTGACGGCCGTGCTTCTTTCATGAATTGCAGCGATAACCCCCCCCCTCCTTACGGGAAAAGCGCTGCCTTCGTCCCGTACTTCAGTTTGGATACCGTAATATCTGGCCCCTGCGGGCTTACTTTATGGCAGCTTACCATAAAGGATTAAAAAAACTAACTGTGTAGCACCATGAGGTCGCCATACGTGTTGAGCGCAGTAAGCAGCCGTGGGGATGATCGTGCAGGGTCACAGTCATTCACACACGAAAACCTCAAATCACAGTGACATCCATGACTCATAGAGTAAGATAATATGGTTCAAGCAGCACCATAATAACAACTACAGATGATAAATATTACTCAGCCTACGTGGAAACAGAGCCCTGGAGGGAGACGTCAAAACTTTCAGAAAATGTCCCTCAGTCATGTCGCAGGGGTTATCTGGTTTAGAAAATCACAGAGCCTGGATCACAAACTGCAGGTGGGGACCTTAAAGGTATGCATGTGCATCAACCAGGGCGGATATAGTGTCTTTCATTATCCAGCTGCACCATGGGGAATGTAGTATTTATAATGTCTACAGTTTGCTGAATACTGAGGAATTAGGGCTGGGGCATGCTTCATCAGGAGTAGTTTGAATGGGGCATTTTAAGATCACTTTGGAAGATAACCACACTTGACAATGCAGCATGAGAGGCCAGTAATCACTGGAGGGGAGGGGGCACACTATATTGTTTAAATATGAGGACAAAGGTGCACATTTCAGTCTGTCCTGGATGACACTCACAATTGTGAAATCACTTGTTTACAAGAAGAGGGACCAAAATAGTTGTGCCAAGAATGAGTAAAAAGAGCAGGAGAGAAAAGTTCAATCCCTGCTCCACTCTCATCCCTGCTCAGCTTGTTAGCTGTGGCCTGAAGTGAGTGTCAATGTCGCATAGTTTATTTTGGAAAGTTACAGAAAGGGTTGATCTCTCTCTCTCTCACACACAGTGAAAACAATCCCAGCCCATTTTCGCAGCTGATACCTTTGAGCATGCAGAATCACTGGTGCCCCTTTAAGAGATGCAAACATCAGCAGGCTCAATAGACTATTGAATATCTCACCACAGATGCAACAAGGTCTTTATTTGAGGAATATTGAATCACAATAGGAAATAATGCCTGGTGATTTAACTGAATGTGAAAAGAGAAATTAAATAAACACTATTTTTTTAATTGTTAAAAGTAATTTTTGAATCAGAAAAATGGTCATTTGTCACAGTAATAACATTTAGTAAATGTTTTAATTTATTACCCAAACAATTATTGGTTATTAAAGAAAATTAGGTTGACATAATATTGAAATAATAATTAGTTTAAGATCAATTTGAAACTTACCTCACCAGGACAGTTCACTATGTTGCTGAGATGAATTAGAGTAATGAGTATCCTCATCAGAGGAATTTCTGGTTGGACTCTTTGTATGATCTCAAAACTGGGAGGTTAAAGGTCATAGGTAGGTCACTTAGCATTGATTCCTCATCATCTCTGATCATCAACTCTTCGTGCCATCTCATCATCATAATCGTCATCATCCAGCTTTTCAGTAGTCGCTGTAGAAACAGTTGCTATGACACCCAATGCCCATAAGTGATGCAAGTGTTCCAGGTGCAGAGAGATCGTGGACCGTACACCATGTGTGTGTAAGAGTGTATGTGGCTATAGAGAGTTTTACTGTAAACCGATCCAAACCAGTCTCAGTGAAAGATAATAGGAATTTGGCTCTAGGCTTTTTTTCCACAATAGTCTTTGCTCTTGTGAGCTGTTCTTACCTTGGGACTGGATGTGTTTAGGTGTAAAGTTAGATGTGTGTGTGATCAGCGGCTGTGATCACACCACTGAACTGACATTTTAAGAATCTGCTCTATGTAAAAATAAGTTCTGGCTGCAACATATCAGCAGTTATTATCATCACTGAGATCTTTATCTGTGTAGCACTCAGCCTTATTTCCAATGCTCCTCACTGCAGTTAGGTTGCTTAGCATTCAGGATGTAAAATGAAGACTTTCAGTGAGTGTTTTGCTGTTTAGTTCCATATTTGGATCAAACACGGCTGGAGGGGTGGACATTTCCACCAGTGAGTGAAGCAAGGCTTTCATTTCCAATGCAGCTTCTGATCTTTCCTGCCTTTACTGTTACATAAAAATACATCAGTTCACAATCTGTTTCACAGTCGGGCTGAGTTCAGTGATTTAACTGCTCAGCCTCATTATAGAAGAGCGTTACTTTAATCACAATTGTCATATTTTGAATACATAGCTGGACCTTTTTTTTTTTTTTTTTTTGCTCAATATTTGAAAAATAGACTTACTCACTTTTCTGGCAGAAAATTAAGGCCACTGAAACCAGATAGACCAAAATTGGAGAAACGTCCTGTATCTGGCTCAAGGTAACAAAATTTGAAAAGCTATACCTTAAATCTCATAGATTCTTGTTTAATCAGTACAACAATTGTTAAAATAATAACCCCGTAAAATGGGCACATATTGTAACTTAAGGTCAGCTCAGTCTTTATGCTAAGCTAAGCTAATCGTTTCCAGCTTTACATTTGCTGTCAGCCAAAAACAGGATTGGTCTTCTAATCTGCTTCACAACAACAATGTGAGTCACTATGGAAAAGTTTTACCAGTGAAACTCAAAATGAATAAAATAAATTAGAATAAAAATTCATACCGCGAAATTACGTCACTTGAGACCTTATAAAAAAACTGACGTAAAGTTTAGCCCGATATTAGAAATATGAGTCTACTGTGTTGATGTGTTTTCACGAATTTATTCAATTTTATTTTGAAAGAAAAATCATTTCAAACATCACCAAGATCGCCTAAAATGCAGCACTGTGTTCTCCGCCTTTCCAAACTTTAGTTTCATAATAACCTTGTGGTTTTCTCCTCCCCCCTCCTCTGGCCTTCTTCTGCACTCTGCTCTAATTTGCGTGCTCGTGCTCTCGGGCGAAGGCACGTACACTGGGGGCTCGGTCCTACGCAATGGAAAGGGGGCGCGCCCGGCTTAAAGCAGCGCGTTGTCCTGTGTTGATGTGTCGCAGATTTTAAAAAGTGAGGGAGGCAGGCGGCAGGAGTTTGATGCGAGGGAAGATCGGCGGCTCTGAGAACAAACCCGGAGCTAAGTCCGGCAGCGGGTGGCACTTTGACGGGCTTTTCCCTCCTCTCTGCCCCGTTTCACTTGTGCGCCTCCACACTAACAGCCGTCGCTCAGTTTTGCGTCCTGTTTGGAGCGTGCGGAGCAGCGCGCCGCGATGGAGCTGTCATCTATAGGAGACCAAGTGTTTGCAGTTGAGTCCATCACTAAGAAGAGAGTCAGAAAGGTGAGAGGACTTCACCTGCACACTTCACACAACTTATGTAACTTCTTTTTCTGTCGCTGTTGTCCTCACGGAGCGATACCGTCCTCCGTCCTCATGCACAACAAAAACTAGGCTACGCGGTTTTGCCGTACTTTACGCAATATAGATGTTTGTACTCATGTGTTCTTTCTGTAAACTGCGTCGAATCGTAACGTTGTTTCTCAACCCGACTCGCATCCTGTAGCCTTCCTGTGCAGCGGCCGAGCTGCTGCAGCATTAACGTGTTTTGGAGGAGCCTACGCAGCTGTAGTAAAATGTGAAAGGGGGTGTGTACGGACAGTGTGCGGGAAGCTGCGCACTTTATTCAGGTTACGCCAGTGAGCGGAGCGGAGCGGCGGTATCAGATCAGGGGGAAACTGCTGCGTAATGTCAGCCGCTGCTGCCCGATGGTGACCCATTGGTTTACAGCGGGGGGGGTTGTGACTTCTCATCAACAGTAACCCAGCAGCAGAGGGGTCAATGTGGGTAGTTTCTTAATGCAGCATGTGCGCCAGTAGTGGATCATATATTGTGAAAATAAAGTCTGTGCAACACTGTTTCCCTCTAGTACTGTAAAGTTTAACTAAGCCATTCTAACAGTTAAACTACATTTCCGACTGGTGTGTTTAGATGCAGTTGCACCTCCTCGTGCGCACTACGCGCTTCGGGGGTGTACAGGCAGTTGTTATGCACACATGATGACATGTAATGGTCATTGTTTATGGTTCGCTGGGAGGTGAGACCTGATCGTTGCGCAACACCACGTTGTTTACATGTTCCTGTGGCCCCACCTATCCGATCCGCCGGTGTAATGTTCTAGAAAGAGCGCGAGCATTGTTGAGACCGGCGCGTGTAGCCATGTGCGGTCACGTCAGCGCGATGCGAGAGAGACAGTGGGCTGCTGTTTGGAGGCCACCCAACCCCGCTGTCATTGACGTCATCCTCGAGGAAAAACACCGTTTGAAAGACAGAAAAATGTCCATGACCCTCCCTCCTCATTCATTCCACACTTTAAAGGAACCGTCGTCCTTTTCTCTCCCCCAGCAGATTCAGCAGCTTATTTCTGTATCACTTCACAGCAGCTCTGAACTGCTGGTTGCGTGAATTTGACCGACCCTGTGCTGCATCTTCTCTGACTCCCCCTCCTCTCTCTCTGCCTCTCCTCAGGGCAATGTGGAGTATCTCTTGAAATGGCAGGGATGGCCCCCAAAGTGAGTAAGCCTTGAGTCATCATCCAATGACCTCATCCCTTCAATACATAATCAGTAGTCTTTTCATCATGTGTTTCTTGATCCCTGGGCTCCATGTCCTGGAAGAGGACAAAACTTAGATATACAGACTTATTTGAATGTGTCTGTGTTGGCAGGTACAGCACTTGGGAACCAGAGGACAATATTCTGGACCCACGCCTGGTCCTGGCCTACGAAGAAAAGTAAGTCAAAATGAAAAGCTTGTTTATGCTTCTAAACACTTTCTGTTTTGTTTTTATTCTCTTGCTCACATTTTGTTTCATTTTTCACTTTGCCTCTGTCCTCCCCCGCCCCTCCTGTCCTCCTCTCTCCAGTCAAGAGAAGATCAGAGCTTTGGCGTACCGCAGGAAAGGACTCAGACCCAGGAGGCTCGTCCTGCGGGTAGAGATACTTACTTTTCTTCTCCCCTCTTAAACCTCTGTTATAGCTTCCTTCATTAACACTGACTGCTGGGGGGAACATATATGTTTAAAGGTGCCAATTTGGACATCCCAATACAGCTGTCCTTTGAGTGGAACAATTAAAAAAAAATAAAAATGCATTAAATATAGTGTGATACATGGAAGGGCTTCTCCATCAATTTAGTATTGTACATTGACTAGGCTGGGGGACTCACTTGAGACACATTAAAAATAAAAATAAAACAGAAGCAAGATACCAAGATATCTTTACTTAGCTTTTTCAGAATGGGTCAAACCCAGTAAAACAATGGCTCTTACATTTCCCATAATGCAACTCAATGTAATGGATTGTCAGACTTTCCTTGTCCGCTAAATGCCCACTTTATCCAAACTCCACATGTCCAGCCTATATCACAGGATCCTTAATAAAATGTCTGTTTCGAACACAAGCAGAAATAGCCTGATGAAATCACTATGACATCATTGGGATATTTTTGTGTGTCTTGCGTCTCTTTTCAGAGCCGCTGAAGATATTCTATAACTGTCTTCACAGGTTGATCAGTTCTCTGGACCTTGTGTAAAATAGATTGGCCCTTTAATTTGTGATGGAGGGTGTAACCCTGAAGGAAACTTGATCCTGTTGTGTCACTGTCTCTGTTATTGCCACTGTTGCTCTTTACTTGCAGCTCCTTAAGTCAAGCAAGTTCATACACAGTTGAACACAGAGATGAGAATGTTATTCATTTATGTCATTGTAAACAAATTGCACAAAAAGACAAAAATTGGCTGGCTCCGTTGACATCTTCTCATTTACTTACACTGTTTGTGGCTGTAAGTTCCAAACCCTTCCGTTCCCACTGAAGACATGTAGAGCTGTAAAAGTGGCTTGCAAACATTGTTTTCCCAGAAACAGTTTTGTAGTTATTTTAGCAAGCATTTGTCCAACAGGAGTAAATAGTTTGTTGTCTTATTACTGAGTATTACTGAGCATCCACACCAAAGGGACAGTGGGATTGTTTCAAAATTAATTAGATGAATCTGGTCCTGCTAACAAACATGTCAGCCAGAGTATAAGTAAGGCTCACTGATGTGTTTTTAGCCACATTACACATTTAGTGCTAATTCTGTGTTTAAATGAACACTTTCCAGTTAGCTAATTAGCAAGCATCAGCATGGTTAAATTTTAAACTAGGAAATATAATAACTGAAACATTAACATGTTAGCATCATCACTGTGAGCACGTTGGCATGCTAAAGTAGTCTCAGAGCTGCTGTTATCACCATATTCACTGTGTCTTTTGACCAGTTTTATTGACATCATCAAGTATGTTAAAACCAGTTTGTTGTTGGTTGTGGACGTTCCATTGTATTTATTGACACTAACAAAACACAGACAGCATCAACATTACACGACTTATTCTTGAAGGCTACATATCCCGTAAGTGCCCTTTTCAAATGAAAGACTTGGAAACTCTGTGTAGCTATTGCTTATTGATTTATCTGCTAACCCATCACAGAACATCTTTGCCATGGACCTCCGCAGCGCCCACAAGGTTGCAGAGAAACCCCGGCTGCGTCTCTCCCTCACCCGCTCCATGAGCACAGATGTGGACCAGGGTGAGCAGGGCAGCATGTACCATCGCTCCGTCAGGAGGAAGAGCAAGCAGAGGGTGGCAAAACGGGGGCCAGTCGGTCCCTCAAACAAACCCATCCGTCCACTGAGGAAGAAGGATGAGCCCATGGAGGAGGACTGGAACAGCATCAGTGAAGAGGAGAAGCAGGAGTCTGAGAGCACCACCAAGGAGAGACACGAAGGCAGTTTATACGGTTAGTTGGTCACTTACAAAACCAGTAGCTCAGTCAAGACCTTTGACCTCCAAAAACAAAAAATATACAAACAAAAAAACAAACAAAAATTGTCCTTTTTTTTTCTTTAAGGCCAGTCAGAGTGCAGCTCCCCACCCTTGCTGGAGCGACAGGACTTGGAGATGGAGCCAGAGGAGAAGGTGGATGCTGACCTGACCGCAGTAGGCTCAGACACATGGACTAACAGAGGAGATGGAGGGACATCTGAAACAGGACAGAACCAAACATTTGTGTACGATCAATCAAAGGACAGTGCCTTAGTGCCTGTGGCTGGACCAGGAGATGCGGTTACTGCGGTTACTGCAGCTGAAAGGTCAGGTTGGCACAGGGGCGAGGAGGGTTTGGAATCAGGGTCAGAATGTCCCGTATTAGAGAGAATCAACGCAACTTCAGTGATAGTGACCATTCAGGGAAGCAGGGAGACGGCCGCTGCTGCCTGCTCCCCTGCTGAAACAAGGAATGAGGAAGTGAGAGGCGACAATCAGACCATGACCACGACAACACCAGGCAGTCAGTCCACTCACACTGCAGCAGAGCATCCTGGGAAGGTGATTGTGACAGATGTGACTATCAACTCACTAACGGTGACTTTTAAAGAAGCCATGGTGGCTGAAGGCTTCTTTAAGGGCTATTGAACGAAGAGAAAGAGAAATCGAAATAACCATAATTAGACTTGCCACTCATTTTCTACATGTAAATAGTGTACGATAATTCCACATGTTTACAAAACTACACTCATTTCCTACTGAGTTCAAGGAAGACATTATTGCCTTTGAATAGAAAAATGAGTGGTGATTTCATCATTGTGGCTCATTTATTGACATGATAGGAAGTCCGAGGTCCCTAAAAATGTGTTCAAATCATATGTTGCAGTCCAGCATGGTAAATGGATCACAGTGGCAAGCTTCATCACCGGGGTTTCTGTGTTCACTGAGAGCAGGAGACAGATGCTGAGAAAGCGATCTGCAAACCTTACAGTCCACACTACTACTTCCATGCAGCTACTTTTTCCAGTCGTTCTCAGTGCTTTCCAGCCAGACGTTGGTCTCACACTCAGATCTGTTCTTGGGGCCTGTTTCAGCCGCTCCTTTTTCTTACGAATACTGTTTTGTAAAGATACTGCTCCTTTTTTCAGTATTTCCAGAGATAACCACATGCCCTGTCAGTCTGTGCCACACATGCACAAAGCCCTGTCCTGTGTTTTCTTGAAGAAGTTTATTTCTGTCAAAAAAGACATAAAACAAAGAAAGAGAATTAATGCCTGCTGCTTAGATGAAGCTCTGCATTTCAAGGAGGATGGACGCACCAAAAGAAGTACACAGTTGTGTTTGTTGTCTGTCTGTCTTTTTACTTTTCAACTATAAAATGCTACATGGTTCTATTTTTGTATTACCAGTAGATAGTCTGCTCTTTTCACTAGCCTTTGTGTGTTTCAAAGAATATATCAGTTTACACTGCCGCTGTCAACGCTGTGTAGGGTAATGTACAGGTGAACGCAAATATATGTTAGGTCACTGTAGTAAGCTATTATTTATTGCATGTCACATGTATAAGCTGAACTAATTTATGTCACTTAATGTGTGTGAATCAGTCTCTTTCCTGGCAAAGATAATCTGTCAAACATCTTCTCTCTAAAAATGAATTTTTATTTTGATTGCATTTCCAATAAATATGTATTAAAATAAATGACTCCTGGAGCATTTCTAAGTACTCACTGCAGCAATTAGTTTTAATATAATGTTTTTGTTTTTTGGGGGCTTAATCTGTCCCTCAGTTGTGAACCCTGAGGCAGAAACTCTGCTGCCACCAGCACAGCACAAGGGTTAGTGTTAGTGTTATCCAGCTGACGAAGAGCCCATCTACAACAGTGTGTGGATGTCTGTAAATAGCTCAGTGTTTGTCCTATTAAACCACACAATGTTGTTTCCACTCCCAATGACTGACTCCGAGAAGAATGCTAAGTAAATTTTGTATTTATGAAATGCCAAATCAAAAAAGAGGTTATCTCAGGGCACTCTTAAGAATTAAAGCAGGACCACACTGTATTTACTACGGTATTATTTACAGAGAACCAACAAGTCCCACCGCGAGCAAACATTTGGCTGACTGTGGCAGAAAAAAACGTCCTTTATAAAGGGCAGAAACTTCAAGCAGCAAGCGAGTAAGAGACAACAGGAGGAAGTAGCACAATGATAGTATAGTTGGAAGATCACTGAGGCCAACCTGCTGGTGATAGAAAGGTAAAGTTTACTCTCACTGGTTTTCATCTCACTGTTCTACCATAAAGGCCTGATTGGTGGAGGGAGACCTTCAGACAGGTTCTTCCATCTCTGTGTCCATCAGTGTCCTCAGTTTGACTCTAAGGAGAGTCACTGTGGCATCAAACATCTTCAATCAATGTTGGGGGGCAGATGCGCGTCCACCCTGAGCTGGTTCTGTCTGAGGTTCATGCCTTAAGGGAAGTTTTTTCTTGCCACTGTCGCCAAGTGTTTGTTCATGGAGGGCTCTGTTGGTGCCTTTAAAAAATTCTCTCAAGAGTTTGGTCTAGACTTGCAAATAATGTAGAGTGCCTTGAAATAACTTCATGATTTGGCGCTATATAAATTTGATTTGAATTGAATTTACAAGTAACCAAGTAATTTATAATAGTTAAATGTCTAAGCTGCTCTAAGATCACTTATTTCAAACCACTTTGTATAAAATGATTTAACTGGAAATGTCCCTGTGATACCTGGCTTAAGTGCTCATTTGTTGACAAGGCGTAACTTGAACCAGAGAGCTGAAACACTTCCCCGTTCTTGGGAAAGACCCACTTTTTCTTTGTAAACAATGTGGCCACAGTCATTGTTCCTCGGGCTAAGGTTCAGGAGCAGTGCGCACAGATTAATACCCGCCTATGACTTTTACACAAAGGTCATGTATGGTGTGGTCTGCCTGATGGATGCACAGCCGGGGTATGTTAGCACAGCACCCATAGCCTCAAAGAAGGCTCAGTTACAGCAGGAAAGTGAAAGAGAGAAGAATTCCTTATGTTTATGGCCCCAAACTGTTTGTAGTTTCAGAAGTTAAAGCCGCAAAAATGGTTAAATATAATTTAACCGGTTAGATTACGATGCACATCTTAAAAGTAGCTGAACTAATACTGAAAAATGGCTAAACTGTTAATTTAATTGCATTTAGTTCACTGCTGCCCAGCATAGCACAGCGCTGAGCTAGAAATGGTTTTCTGGCCTCACTCTGATCCACATCTCAGCACAGTTTTATTGAACAGCTCTGGAGAAAGTCCTTTGGACTCACAGTGTGAGTCGTGGGGCCCTCATAACCACAGGTGGACTTCAGTCACTTCCAGGTTGATCCCAGTGAACCATAGCAAGCGGGAACATCTGAGCACAGTTAGAGGTTTAACAGGGACGGCTCTGTGTGGATGTGGACTCTTATCCCTGGTGTCTTCACACATGTTCCTCTATTTCAGCCTTTTGAAACCACAGTGATCACAACTAACACCGTTCCCCTTCTCTGTACAACAAGGTGCCACTCACTGTGATGCTTTCCACCCATCACTGAGCTATGAATCTGAACAGTCACACTGCCATGTTTCACCACTAGAGGGCGAGTTCTTCTCAGGAAAGTCAACACATTACTGTAAGTGACGCCATCCCATGAAAGTTAATAGTGTGAATCAGAGGCTGAGTATGCGCAGCAGTGGGATTGGAGGTAGATGTCAACAAGAACCATCATTTATCAAAACAAAAACAGGATTCCTACGAATCCTGACTTGTGTTTGAGCTGGAAAAGGGAAAACCACAAAATTTTGCACACTGGTGAAAATGTGCTGTGTGAGTTGTGTGGTCATCAGGAGCCGCATCACAGCTGAAGGTCCCCGAGTTCAGACTGATGTCCGAAAATCTGCTGCTCTGAAGCTCAGGGGCTGATTTTGTGTCTCTTTGTGATGTGAATAAAGCGATGAGAAGTGAATTGGTAGCCTTCAGCAAGTCAAATGAAGATTTCAGACATTTTTGACAACACAAAGTATCAGCTAAAAACAATAGGGATGAATTGTTTACAAATACACTAAGAAATAAATATTAATTACTTCATATATTTTTTTAAATTACTCCCTGAAAGTAAAAAACTCTTTGGATAGTTAATTAAACAATTAACGTAACTAATCAGTTTAAAAAAAAAATCTGAACCAATTAATTCGAGGCTCACATTTGAATGTTACCTAATAGATGTAGAAGAGTCATCCTTCAGGTGACTGAAGTTATAAATATAAAGTTTAAACTAAACTAAGGGCCAGATTACTGTAGAATTTTATCTTTACTACTTATCTGTCCAGGGTCCCGGAGGGACAAGAGTCAATCCCTGATGACACATAAAGCTGCCACCAGTTCACCTTCAGGTCATTGGGCTGTGGGAGTAAACCAAGAGACCCACACAGGCCCAGACAGGACGAGTGAACTCTGCACAGATAGGCTTTAGGATAAATAACTGAGTGTAGATTTGTTTCTAACAGAAGACTTTGTGATTTGCTTTCCAATTGCATCACAAATTTGTCTCCAGTTGCTCTAACTGAGAGTAAAAGCACCAACATTGTAGAGGACGAAAAAAATTAAGTGTTTATTAAAATGCAACTATGCTTGTAAACTCTTGTCTCTTTAGTAGTTTTGATCCCAGAGTGAGACACCTGGAAAACATGGGAAAGTGATTCTCCTGACCTAAAAAAAGACCATTATCTCTAACCGTATCAGTTTCCACTCTGTTAGCTTACTGTAGAAATAATCAATCATCAAAGTGAACTTGTGCAGTGATCTGACTGCTCAGCAGCCTGAGCCTCTGGAGTCGACCTGTGTGGGTCACCATGGTTAAACCCAAAGTCTCCATGTGACTTTTTATTTTTCAAATTTAGATGTACCAGAAATTTGTCATTTCATATTTGCCAGACAAATTTCTGACAAACACTCACATGCAGGACTCCACTATTGGTAATTTTCATTTTATTATAAAAAACAGTATTTGAGTCCACAGTTTGTGTTTCCTTTGTACAGTAAAAAATATTAAATTAAACTCCCAAAGTTCTTAGCAGAAAGATAAAGATGGAGGTGGTGGGGAGGGAGATCAACTTCCCCCGAAGGAGAAGGAGGGATTTAAAGTCCAAGGGAAGCAGCAAAGGGGACGAGGAAGAAAGAGACGGAGACCGACTGCTCATATCTCCTTTCTCCTCATTTCTGTGCAACACAGTTCATTTGGATCAAAATCTTCTATTTACTCCAAACAGTAGAATCCTAAAAACACTAAAAGGAGCCCACCCCACCCATTTTTTCACATCCCAGCCCATGTACTCAAAATGTTACAGGCACACAGGTATGCACCCCCTCTCCCCAAGCCTCCACTGCTCCATACTAAGTGTCTTTAAAGGAAGGAGTGCACACACATTCGAGGGAGAGGGCTTGCATTTTTGCCAGGGAGGAGTCCCTTCCAGCATGACCGATGTCCGACACAGAAGCTGAGATGTCGCAATATGTCCATTCAACATCTTAGACTCACAGCAGACCCTCAACCATTGCAATAAAACACTGACATTTCATTATTCCCACCTGGACAGACCCAACTAAAGACATCTACAGCGAAATGAAATATCCACTAATAACCCCCTGCCCCCTTAACAGTCAATAACAAAAATATATTTCTATATGAATTGTAGCAGTCTCAGGGTACTTAACACTCCCATCCCCAACCCACCCCCTCAGGGAAAATAAATAAAGCAAACCCAAACATTTAAAAAGGAGGATATGCATCATGTTTGGATTTACATTAATAATAATAATAATAATAATACTCCACATCACTCTGCGAAACAGAAAGACTGAATGATGGGAAACCAAAAAATGCTTTAAAAAAAAAAAAAAAGTTCTTTGCATTAAATCATTTCCTCTTTATATCTTGACCATGTTTAAAACCTTAAAAACATTTCTTAAAAAAGGCAAGTACTCCTATTTACCCCAAACCCCTGAAAATATCACCACTCTTCTATTCTGCGAGAGGTGGAGGTGAGGAGGCTGCTATGAAACCATCCCCCTCTTTGTCCACAGTTGGCAAAAAAATATATTAACAGCAATAACTTACAATTCATTTATTCTAATTTATTTAACAACTGCTTGATTTATTGTTCATCTCCCATAGGAAGTTCAGTTCAATGCGTCTTTATTGAAAACATTTTAAATAACATTTAATAATAGTATAAAAAAGAAAGGCTAAGTAATAACAATAACACTGTCCTGGGTGAGTGCAGTTTGTGCAGAATCACGGAGGGTTTCAGCTCAACTTGACACGTTAAGTAAAATTCCTACATGATGTCTAAAGGGTTGTGATTCATATTCTGGCCCAGCGGGTCCTGACCGTTGCCCCCTGGCCCATGGAGACCAGCCATGCCACTCAGCTGAGATAACATGGCGCTCTGGTCCGACCCAAACTGCTCCATAGAGTTCTGTTGCTGCTGCTGGGCTGTTGGCTGTTGCTGTTGTTGTGGAGGGACCACCATACCTGGGTGGTGCTGGTTCAGATGGCCTGGGTGGGGTGAACCCGTTTGCATCTGGGGGGAGATGTGATGTGGGGAGGGCTGGGGCTGCATGCGTGGGGATGGGCTGGAGTGTGGCGGCTGGGACTGTGGTCTGGGAGAAGGCTGTGGAGATCGCACCTGATTTGCCAAGGATGTGGGCAGTGGCTGGCCCTGCAGGTGTGGGTGTGGTGACTGGGCCATTTGCTGTGGCTGCTGAGGACTCATGGGATTGCTGTGCTGCGCTGGTGACCCCCCAGGGCCCAGATGCTGCTGCTGAAGTAACCTCTGATGAAGGGCCTGTTGGAGCAGGGCCTGAGAAGATGAAGGTGGGGGGCCGCTCTGAGGGGGCTGAGGGCCTTGAGGTGGTGGCTGAGGACCTCCTACACCCCCTCCACCTGGCCCTGCATCAGCCCCTGGCAGGCTAGCCATGGCGTTCTGCTGCTGCATCTGCAGGTGGTGCTGGTGCTGGAGCCGATGTTGAAGTGCAGCGGTGGCCTGCTGCTGGGTCACTGAGCCTGGGTAACTTTGCCCCTGTTGTCCTGGGGGACCACCAGGCTGCTGAGGGCCAAGAGGGGGGCATCCAGGTGGGCCCTGTCCCACTGTAGGCTGCATCCCAGGCTGTCCCATGTAGCCTTGCCCCTGTGGTGGCTGTGGCTGCTGGAACTGACTGTGATTTACTCCCATTTGCTGCTGCTGTTGTTGCTGTTGTTGTTGCTGTTGTTGTTGTTGTTGCTGTTGCTGTTGTTGCTGTTGTTGTTGTTGTTGTTGTTGTTGTTGCTGCTGCTGCTGGAGATGCCGTCTCATTAGCATCTCTCTAAACTGGGTGGTATTAAGATTTCCCATCTGTGGCCCCTGGCCCTGCATGGCCCTTCCTCCCCCTTGCTGCTGCTGGAGTGCTGCCACTTGCTGCTGCTGCAAACCACTGAGTATTGGCCTCTGCTGCTGCTGTAACTGCTGCTGCTGCTGCTGCAGCTGTTGTTGTTGTTGCTGTTGTTGTTGTTGCTGCTGCTGCTGCTGCTGCTGTACTTGTTGCAGCTGAGCCATAGTGGCCATGTTGACATTTGTCCCTCCCTGACCTCCCATGTGCATACCTGGCTGGCCAGCACCAGCAGCATTCATGTTCACCTGTGGGCCCCCTCCTGCCATGACATTGCCAACAGGACCCCCTGTGGGACCAGGACCTCCTGGTCCACCGGGCCCCCCCTGCACCCCCTTATATTTTGAGGCCCGCTGTTTAATAAAAGCAGCCATTAGCTGTGGATTAGACCGCAAGATGTTGAGGACCTGCTGCTGCTGAAGTGGTGAGCTAGGTGAGCGAAGAGTCCGTAACAGGTCCTGAAGAGCTCCCTGAGGGATGTTCCCACCAGCAGCACCAGCCCCTGGGACGCCTGCAGATCCAAGGACAGCTGTCCCTTGAACCCCCCCACCAGCACCTTGCTGTTGCTGTGCCATGTTTATCAAGGCAGCATGGCCCTGAGCTTGTTGGTGCTGCTGTTGCTGTTGTTGCATTTGCTGCTGTTGTTGCTGCTGCTGCTGCTGCTGCTGCTGTTGTTGTTGTTGCGCTGCCATCATGGCTGGATGGCCCATTTGGTTTATCATGGCTTGTCTCTGCTGGGGCGGCATCCCTTGGTTTGCCCATTGCTGTTGCTGCTGTTGAGGGTTTTGAAGTGGCACACCCATCCTCTGCTGTTGTAGCTGCACCTGAGGGGGGAGCTGGCCCTGGGGCAGGTTACCCTGCTGAGGGGGTTGCTGCATGGGTCCCCCTGTACCAACCATCATCCCTGGAGGAGCTCCTTGTTGCTGATCCATGTGGGCGCGAGCAGCAGCCACTGCTGCTGTCTGTGGTGGCATTCCCTGGGGTCCAACCATCCCTACTGTCCCTGGGTGTCCGATGCCCATCTGTTGACCTTGACCCGGTTGATGGTGTGAGTGAGGAGGCATCAGGCCTGTTGATCTTTGCAGAGCCATCTTCCTCTGAGCATCTGCCACCTGTTGGATCTTCATGGCAATTTCTACTGCTGCCGGCGGAGGGCCAGAGGGGTGCTGCTGCTGTGGCTGTGGGAGAGAAGGCTGAACTTGGGTCTGGCTTGGAGGTTGCTGGCCCCCAACATTTGCAGCCATCACAGGTCCACCAGGCTGCTGCTGTGGAGGTGTTGCAGAGCCAAGCACTGGTTTGCCCTGGGATTGGTGGATTGGGGAAGAACCCGGGGGTCTGCTGGCATATGGAGGCAAATTTGTTGAGTGCTGTTGGAGCTGTTGAGGGTTGGTCCCTGGTCCACCTTGCTGCTGCTGGACCTGAGGAACCATCTGCTGCTGATGTTGTGGGGAACTCATCATCCCCCCAGCCCCACCTCCTCCACCTGTCATCTGCTGAAACTGGTGGTGAAGGGTGTGCTGAGGAGGCATGCTGCTTTGTGAGGGCATCCCACCTGGCTGCTGTTGTTGCTGTTGGACTCCGGGGCCAGGCCCCATTCCTTGCTGCTGGACTGGAGGCATAGACTGAGTTGGGGTCTGAGGCGTTGGGGGTTGGGTTCCTCCAGATGTTGGGGTACTGGGTGCTGTGGTACCGTTGTTCCCCGGGGATGGAAGTCCTACCACAGGTCCGCCTGGTGGCCCTCCAGCCGGCTGCCCCACCCTCTGCATACTGGCCATTCTTCTTCTTAACATCTGAGCCTGTTGGAGCCTGTGCTGCAGCTGCTGCTGTCGGAGTTTTTGCTTGATGTTCAAACAGAACGGGACGGGACATTTGTTCTCCTGACAGTGTTTGGCATGGTAGCAACACAGAGCAATGAGCTGCTTGCAAATGGGACAGCCACCATTTGTCTTGCGCTTGCAGCCTTTTGTGTGCTGAACAACACGCTTCATCTTCTGGCATGATGGCAGAGAGCAGTTGGCGTTGCGGCACTGGCATGCATGGACCAGTGACTGGATGCAGCGCTGGATGCTTAGACGACGGGAGTCTCCAGGGCTCTGGGTGGCTGCTGCCGACTGATTGTTGCTGTCGTCATCTAGGCCGAGCCCCAACTTATCCATCTTGTGTTCATGACCTTTAGTGTTGTAGCAGGTAATGCACAAGTCATAGTCCTGGAAATGGGAGGGGAAAATTACAGATGAGAAAAAAAATGAATGAATACAAGCATTTGATTAATTCATATATGTGAATGTGAAACTAAAATGCTGAGATTTTTTGCAGTCATAAAACCAAGTCCTGTCTAGAACTGACAGGCTTACAAACATAGTAGTGAGCCTTTGTCAGTCTTTCTCCATGAATCTTTCACACTGCAATTATAAAGTAAGATTAGACACCTAAGGACTCTCTGTAATCACTTCAGAGACTGGCTGCAGAAGCAGTTTACTCAGGTGGGCAATGCAACTAGAAACGTGGAGTATGGTCAACAAGTGCTACAGTGGAGTTGCCATGATGTTGGTTGAAATACAAGGGGATTCCCCATTTTGAATTCTGGGCAATCTCACCTTATTTAAAGAGAAAAAAACAAACCACGAAACAACCGATTTGTTCTCTGAAGTATTGATGGATATATTATCAAGAAAAGAAATTCTTATCTGGGCCCACAACTCTGTTGGGAAATGATGGATAATATTTCTACGATGGGCTCGAGTGAATTTCAGTGGATGGTTTTGTCACTTTTCACTCACATTAATAGCTCACATGTCTGTGCAGGCACCTGTTGCTTTGAAAAAGTGCTGCCACCATTACAACACATGACTGCAGTTTTTCAATTGATCATCCCTGGAGAGAATGTTCACTCAATGTTTCACTTCACAATTTCTCAACATGAAAACCATGTAACAATTTCTGAAATAGTCTCAGGGTCTCCACCTGCTGATAGCAATTTGAGCCACTCACCTCACAAACAGTGCAGTGGAAGCGAGTTTCCACATGGTGTTTGCACTCATTGCAGGTGTAGACGAAGCGGTCCTGGCTCTGGTTGTGCAGCTCCACCAACATACACATAGAGCTCCACTTGGACCTCCTGAGAGAGCTGAACTCCAGGTGCTTGTCTCTGGCTAGAGTCAGGAAGGCATCACGGCCGTCCATCAGGTCACAAGCCATCAGGGGGTCCGGGTCAGTGATGGGAGGCAGGGAGTTTGCAGTGGGGCCAGCAATTAGGCGGATGACAAAGAAAACCTGGGAAATACAAGTAAGTGGGTTTACTGTCAGTTTCTTCAAAAAGTGTGTGGATGATGCATGATTCAGGCTCTAACAGTTTTTTGTTTTAAATAAATGCTCCTTTTACATTATAATGGATATTCATGAAAGCAAATATAGAAAATTACTGCCTTCTTCATCCTTTGTTTACAATTAAATAAAATACCATTGCTGAACAGTCTTTTTCCTCTTGTACTGCCCCTTACCACCAGTACTGGTGGCTCATAAATGTAAATAAAGCTTGTGTCATATGTTAAGCTATTTACCGAAACTCTGCAAATTTGATTATTTTAAAAACCAGGATACTCTGGGTCTAGGTCTAAAATTACATGAAATTCAACAGTCGTAATTAAATAATTAGTCATTAGAAATATTCTTTTTGCCAATTCAGAGTGAATCAAAACTAAAAAGAAACAAAAACAGTGAGCTCAAAGAAAATGAAATGCTACCCAGAGCTGACGGAAAGCTTGACTTGATGACAATTTTCTGTGGGTTGACCACTCCAAAATGAAGTATCAAATGCTTATGGCCATGCCATTGTTAATCGTGAGGCAAATGCAAGGTGCTGTTGAAGTTGAGATAGTTCATTTAGACGGAAGGAAGTTTGTGGAATTAGTTCAAACATAGTAAAGAGCTATGGATATAGTTAAAATACCTTATTCTACATTCCTTTAGACGTATTTCTGATAACTTCTATAAGTGGCAATTTTTTATTTTTTTTTAAATTTACCTCAGCTGTCTTCAATACTTGGCCACTGATTCTTCTGATTTAATTCTTCAGTCCTTTTCATTCCCTTTGTTTTCAGTTGTTTTACGGCACAGTACCCTACAAGTGATTGTCTTTTTCAAAAGTTACCCTTTATGCTATTTTGGCTGTGCTTTCAGTATTGAAAAACTCCATGGAAAATATTTGGTGGGGGTAAAAAAAAACAACAACAAACAAACAAACTAAAATACCCAACAGCTTTATCTGGTTAAAACTATGAGTGTAAAATATGTGACCAAAAATACTGTCTTTTTCATGAAGTGGTTGAAAAGAATAGTCCAGAGATATATACGGTCATTTCAATTATTCACCTTCACAGAGCAGCTGGCACAAATCAGCTGTATGTTCACATACATAAAAAAGATAAAACAGCAAGCATGTATTTCCAGAATTGCTCATACCTCCTTATGTTTCTCCATGGTGGCATAGAGTTTCTGTGACAGGTCATTGGAAACATTGGGCATCCCTGGTTTTTTCTTATTGGCTCGGCTCAAGCTACTCTTGTTCTTGCTTGTCTTCTTATTGTTCTTCTTTTTGGCATTCTTGCTGTCTCCTTTTGTGGCCTGTGAATGTTAAATGTCAGTTTTAGTAAACAGTTTTTTGTGACAGAGCTGAGCCTGACCATGATGAATCCATATTGAGTCTACTCACATCGGTGCTCTCGTTGGAGGTGCTGTTCTCCTCCCTCTTCCTCTCCTCCTCCTCCTGTTCCAGCTCTTTGATACTCTCCTCCAGCACGTTGGGCCAGAAGTCGCCCTCGAAGTAAGGCAGCTCCTTGGCACTGGTCAGCCGGTCCTCAGTTGCTTGCTTAAAGATGTCCTGAAGGACAAGGATGGACAAAGACAAGTTCAACTTATGTAAAGAATGTAATAAATAGCTTCTGCACTGTCAACAGAAACAACACACTATAGAAAACATTTGTGACCTTGGGACAAACAACTGAGAAAACAACCTCACATGGTCCATTTAATAGCTGTTCTTGTCCTTTGCTGATATCTCAGTCGTCTTTAAACATTTATATGTCATATGATTAAAAGCCCCAGATCAGCTACTAAATGCACTTTGTGGCAAGTTGTTTTTTCAAAGAAAACAGTATTAGTACAATTGGAACATCTACATTAAGATTGATCGGAAATGTATTTCAATTACTGAATTTGCCATTTTCTGCAATGATAAAGGCATTAAAGCAGACTGTTTGTGGAAGAATAATTGCTTACCTTGTAATCATGGACAATGCGCTCAGCAACAGCCTTGTCCAGCATTTTCTTGTACCACTCCTGCAGGCGTTTTGGCTTTGGGATCTTCTGGTCAGCTGGGTGACAATGGAAGATGTAATCGTCCCCTTCACTGGGTGGACAGGCCCAGATATGACCGGTTGTAAAGCTGCAACATGGAAACATATGATGAGTTCACTGAGGGTATCATAAAGAAGTAGAACTTAGCTTTAAGTCAATCTGCTTGTTCATTTTCAAAATCTAAAGCATTATTTAAACATAAAGTCTAATGACTACTATTTATACCCCATAATAAGATCAACACTAGCAGTTAAAATTTTCATTCAGAGAATTTTTTTTTCCCCAGGTGGGGGTATCTCATCTCCTGCTTGAGGAGGTCTGAACTGTTCTCCTACCCTTGTCTCTTGACATACTCCAAGTAGCCAATCAGGATCTCATGGTAGACAGCAGTCCTCAGGTGTCGAGGTTTGAAGAAGTGCACGCTGTCCAGGTAAGAAATGTACACTCGTCTCTGATTGGGAGGCGGACAGTCTGAGCCGTATTCTTGAACATGCATGCCAAAAAAACACACATCTGCTCCATCGATGTCCTCAAAGGCAAACAGGGCTTTCATCCTGTATGGGAAGGACTCGGCCATCTCTCCATTGTCAACAAACCTGCGAAGGGGGGATGGGGGCAAAACTAAATAAAATACATCCAGGCGAGCAAAATAGTGTAATCCAAGAAAAATTATCAACTCTTCCTTTCTGTCTCTAAATCCACAACCACAGCACATAACAAGTTTGGCACTTAAGTGTGGGATGTGGACTCATTTATCTCATTTCAGGGAAAATACTAATAGACACGCTTCGCCAAAGAGATAATTGGCATCATTGCTGTATTTCTTGATGTTAAAATTAGCGAGACAACATCCACTCTGGAACTTTCCCCTATGGCTGTGCCAATGGGAGCTCTAAAATCTGCATCAGTTTGAGATAAAAATTTAATGATTTATCTTCCACCATGTTTTCTGTTACCTGCTACACTGAGCACTGTGGCCAGCCAGTTGTTGCCTAGCTACAACAACCCTGCGCATTTGTTTTAGCAGCAACTCCTGCTGGTTAGGCTTCCTTCAGGAAACTGATCCTGGAGAATTCCCCTCCCCATCTTTGTATGATTACAACTGCTGATGATACAAATCCAGCTGGTCAGTACAGCCTAACCGTAATCATGATGCAGATTCTGTTGTGAAAAACATGTTGGGATTAACAGCCTAGTCTCCACCTTTAAGGGATTGTAAATAAAATCTGAAAATGTTCTCTTTGCCCTACCAACCTTGCAAGATGAGAGGCTCTGTTTAATGAAGCAAATTCATAAAGTGATTGATCAGACAGATCCAGACAATTATCCCCATTGCTCATTTTCACATAGCTTAATAAACCTGATATTATATTTAATAAAAATTAAAATTTTTTTCTGTTGTATAGAGCGGTGCTGTGTTCATTGTGGGGAAAAAGGGAGTTGTTTTGTCCTTGCAGCTTCTTTCATCTAAGCTGATTTTTATCCAACAGGGTGTAGTGAAATAAGAAGCATTTGACCACAATGTTCTGCTCTTTGTTCACATTATCACTATCTAATACACCACACTTGGGCTGGGTGGTGAAAAACCAATGTTTCCAACATATTTCCAACAAAAAGATCATAGTTCGTGGTCTGTTTTAAGGCTTATTAGAGCATCTATCAAGCACTGTATCTTCTTAGGAAATGACGAATAAGTCACAGTAAGATCAATCTATTTTTTATGCTGATGGTGAAGTGGAGTCCTTTTCTGTATGAGGTTGAGTGTAACCTTTTCTTTTTTTGTATCAGAGGAAAGTTGGATTTTCCATGGCAACTGATGACATAAAGAAAGATTTTTACATCATCCTCATTTCAATAATTACTATTTTTGTTTTTATATTAAACCACAATATTACACAATTGCATATGTGAGATTGTGATGTCAAAGCCATCACGCTAAATTTGCTCATATGGTGTCCTCCCCACAATGCACCCAGAGCCTGCAGCTGTTTGAACCTCCTACCTGGACTTCATGCCCGGCTTGACCTCAACCACTTTGTCTGAGACATGGACCACTCGTATGGTGACCTCGCCAGATTCAGGGTGGCTCTGCCGCTTGAGGTAGTCGTTCACTCGTGTCTCCAAATAGCTCCCCAGCTTTGTCTGGGGAAGTCCTGTGAAAAGATAAGATGCAGGTAAATTGATGATGAAAATAACATAATGAAATAAAATCATTTAGTTTCCTGTGCAATTTTTTATCTCATTAAAGAGTGGACTGAATGGAAAATATTTGAGCAGAAAGGAAATTCAATTAGTGGTTAATCAATTATTTCTTGGTGAATGACGAACACTTCCTAGCAGAGTTTTAATTTTTAGTATTTTCTAACCACAACATGGTGAAAAAAATATTTAGCAGATTTTAATTTAAAGCATGACCAGGACTGAGCAGGATACTTAGCTTCGGGGCACAAACGCACACAGGGCTTAAAGTAAAAAAAAAAAAAAATCAAAAAAAATCCTGAGCCTGAATTTTTTTTCCAGGGGGGTGGGGGTTATTTAGAAATTAAAAATGATAATGTTTAAATAGCCAACCTGTGTACTTTTGAATATCCACATTTATTTAATTTTTATTTAATTTTTTCAAAATTCAGTTATTTATTTATTTATCTTTTTTCTACTTTACAATTTCAGTATAATGTTGAGCATGTTGTGGTGATGTGTGTGCAACCTCTCAATTTAATTTTATTTTTAATTTACTTCACATACACTTATGTTGTTCTGTATGGGCAGTACGGGGAGGGTGGGTGGGAGAAAATAAGAAAAATTATGCTTGTTAAATGTCTGAGATCCATGCTCTTTTTCTCAAATTAAAAAAAAAAAAAGTTTTAAAAAAAGATGATAATGTTAAATGTGAAACTCAGTCAAGCTAATTAATTTGAGGAATTATTCGATTGGCAACCATTTAATTCAGTAAAGGACAATTTATTAAAAAAACTATTTGTAAACAGTTACAGTGCAACAGTAAACTATTTTATTCTGATTCTAAATACAAAATAGGAAATAAATAACCAAAAGGCTTGTCGTCTCTGCCCCTCTCTTCTGTCCACGCCCAGCGCCACTTATTTCTAAGTCCTTTGTCTGTTGTTGGACGTCTTCCCCTGGCTTCATAAACTTACTCTCCATCATCTCAGTCACTTCGATTAAAAAAAAAAAAAAAAAAACAACAAACAAAAAACGACAGCTTGAATCTGCGTTCATGAAACCGAGAATTCTATAGTCCAACTGGAAAATTTCTGACTTCCAATATTATAGCGTTCACGCAACAGGTTAACTTGGAGGAGAAAAAATAAGTTTGGCATATTTTCACCGTTTGCTGAACACAAAAATATGTGCAGCAGCCATTCATGTTTATTTTGGAAGCAGTAATTTCCGAGTTTGACAACTCAGAGCTCATTTTTCCCAAGTTGTTTAGAATGCAGCATCACCTGCTGCTGGATCGCAACAAAGTTACCAAGACCCACCCCCACCCTACTTCTGATTGGCTAGTGATGTTAGATGGTTGTGAGGGAACGCTGCGTTGCTCTCATTCTATTGGTAGGCGAACTCAAGTGACTGCTCAAACCTGACAAGTTTTCTTTTTTTCAATGTTTTGTTAGTTTCGATATATCAGACGCCCCCTTCCTGTCGTGTATGTCTTTATTTTTTGGATTTGAAATTTGCTTAGTTTTTTTTCTCTCTTCTCTTCTTGTTTCATAATACACATTAATATATATTATTAATGTTATAATTAAGCCTGGGACAGAAAATGGACTGCAGGTTTTTCTGTCTCTCCACAGAAAGGGATGACAGATGAAGAACATGATTTGAAAACAGGAAAGAGTGACTTACTTTTGGCTGCGTATTTGTTCTCTTTCCGCGTCTTATTTGCCTTTTTGAGGCAGTTGTCACACACAAAGCTGTGGTTAGGAAGGAAATAAAGAGTAAATGGTTAAATTTGCAGGTTACCGTTCTCTGTGTCACAACAAGCACCAATGACAGTGATGAAGTTGCTTTAATCACGAGATGATTTGGCCTTTGATGTCAATCTCTCTTTCAACTATAATGACTCAGAAGTTGTTTCCATCTTTTAATTACAAACAGACCACACCTGAAGGTAGATCAAACTTTAAGGAGTTAGAGACTCATTCTTCATTCAAGCTGAAGGACTTTGGATGTGTTGTGTGTGTGTGTATGTGTGCGTGTCTATTATAGCCACCCTGGCAGCCATTTTTAGTTTTGACGCACAGATCCAAACTCTTACACGGTGAGACATTGTGATCTGTTGTAATTAGCTTACGGCAGCATCTCTAGAACTACATGAAAATGTGTGTCAAGACTTAACAATTGTACTTTTTCTAGTGCCTGTATTGATGTTTTTTCTGCCACCGAAGCTTTTCAAAAGATACAGTAATATAAACACAATGTATAGAGTAGCTCACCCTGAAGGCCATATGGTTTCATTGTGCAGGACACAGATCTGGTGCATTTTACGGCCACAGTCAGTGCATTCCACAAGCCTGAGCACAGGAAGGGCAAAAGAGAAGCACAGTTTTCAAAGTTAATAAGGCTACATATAACAATGATAGAAAAACCCTCAACCAGTTATCTTTTTAAAAACCACCCGATTCCTCTAGCTTGAATAAAATAAAAAGCATAAAAAAAAGAAGGGGACATACAACTCGGGATCAAGTGTGTCATTCTTCTTTCGTTGGAACTGGTCTTTGCTGATGGACCTGTGAGGAAAAAAAATTAAAAATAATAAAATAAAAAATCTAAAAACAGACAATTGTAATTACCAAGCAAAGATCACCCTCTGTAAAATGGAGGCTGTACAGTTACAATATTTCAATAAATATTTACGGAAATTCGTCTTCTAGTCACACTGATTACATGTAAATCCAAATTATTAGAGACATATCAACTCTTAGAGTGAAGACTACGGGGCTTAAATAAATCATGATTGATTTAGATTGTGATAAGATGGCTGAAGAAATTAAACTATATATCAAAGCAAATGTTTTTGAAGGGCATGCCTTCTATTTTACAGCTTTATTCATCATGGGGAGTGATACCGTCATAAAAAGATAGATGATCATTGCCAACTCTAACAACGTGGATGAAACCACAGTGATGTCATCAGGGTTATCTTGATTTGAGCATGAAACTTGAAACTTTTTACAGAAACCTTAGGCTAAAACTGGATATCAGGATGAAAGAAGGCAGACCAGATCCAATGAAAAACACTGTATTATGGGAAAGTTAGTATCCAGTGTTTTAGAGCTTCACTCATATTAGAGACTCAGTTCGGAGTCTAGTGTCTAATGTTATGATGGCTTTTCTTCATTTGCATCTTGACTTTAGTCTATTGCAAAACTACATTGCCGGAGAAACCCTTTAAATGCACTAAAAGTAATTGCTTGGATTTATCTTATTCATGCTATTTGTGTTATTTTATCACTTAGAGACCTGCCGCTGCTGGTTCAGTCATTACAAAGTCATGCTGAGCATCTCAACATGCCACAGAATATTTGGTTTTTGGTTTGGGTTCATTTGATGGAGGGTTGCAGCTATAAAGTCTTGAGTTTGAACATTTCGTTGTTAAATAAGTAGTGGAATGAGATGAAACAAGCCAAATGCTTGTAATACTGTGAAGAAAGATTATTCGTCTCACCTTATGGGGAAGATAACATTTTATGAGGGGTTTTGATTATGTCAAAAAAAGTTTAGAGTTGCTGCTACATTTAATTGTTGATGCTGCAAGACTGCGCATTTGGACAAGTGCTACATGTGAATCCATGTTTTAGATAAGAGAGCTGTCATGTGAGAGGAAGGCAGCAGAGGGATAGTACTCACGTCTGAGGCTGGGAGGGGTCATCCCCCAGGGAAACACTCTCGCCCTGGATTTCGTTGAAACACTTCTCACAGAAGTGGTACCTGTCAGCAAGAAGCCCATATTTTGGTGAACTACACCGTTCGCCATCAGCACAGCCAATCACAGAGAGGGCACGAAGAAGCAGCCGCCAATCAGGGCAGGGCAGGACAGGCCAGGGGGCGGACACACAGGAGGAGGCAGAGGGCAAGGTAGGTCGTCGCCAGCAGCCAATCGTGATGCAGGGTTTTTGTGTGGGCGGGTGTTTTGATTTTGCGCATAAATTTCGGAGTGGATGATTGGTCACACCAAAGCAGGCCAATGCAGACATCACAAGCGTTAAAAAAAGGAGGGAGAGAAGGGGAAAAGGGAAGGGGGGGAGATGGGGGGAGGGAGGTCAAAATGAATATTAAAAAAGCGTGAAATAAATCGTTACAAGTCAGACGAAGACAATGGAGATACAGAGGAGAGGGAGGACATGGAGGGTGGGGAGGACAGACAGGATGTGAACAACAACCAACAGAGGACAGAGAGCCAAGGCAAAGCAAAGATTAGCGTCAGACATCCAGTGGTAAACAACAACAACATTACAGCAACATGAGAGACCACTAGGAGCTGTGCAAGAGGGAGTGAGGATATGAGTCTCCAAACATGAAAGGGTGAATGAGGAAAAATAAATTAATAAATGGTAAAGCAACAGAGACCCATCATCCTTTCAATTCATTTATAAAGTGGGAACCTTTCTTCTGGTGGTGAGAATGGACCTCCCCGCCTTTGACTTAAATATCAGAAAATGCAAGCAGTCGTGTTGTGCATGTAAATTTACTCAGTGGGAAATAATAGTGCAACAAATAAAGGATAACTGCTGAAGAAGACAGGAGCCCACTTTATGAATGACAACATAATGAAAATTAAAACGGTGAACTATGAAGATGGAGATGATGCCAGGATAACCATTGAAGCCAAATTAAAACTCATCTGTGATTGCACTGATTGATTGATGCTATACTGTAAGGAAATATAACCAATGTGCAAAATACAACAGGACACATACAAGCTGACCCTATTGGCTGCAAAATGTCACTAATACTTTCTGATTGCTGTTGGTCTGTGACCTGTGTGTGCTTGTGCTCCAATGGGTTGACAGCACTTACCTGTTCTGGTAGCTAAAGTAGGCAGCGTCACGTTGGATGGTGCATAATTGTTTTCCATAGCAGCATAGGGTTTGAGGGGAAAACTCAAACTGTAACAACAACAACAACAAAAAAAAAAAGAAAGTTGTTTGTAGACCTTTTATCTGGGGAAAATTGGACACACTGGACACTGTACATCTCGCATATGTACACTCCTTGCACAAGCAAACAGTCTAAGGTTGCACAAGACAAATTTTTCTTTGGACATGTTGGGAAACATTCACTTTCTGGAAGACAGTTGGGTGAGAAGATTGATCTCACTCTCATGGCTGTTGGCTAAATTTGAGGCTACAGCTTGTTAGCCTAGATTATCACTATTGTCTGTAGCTTCAAATTTACCAAATGGACATGAGATCAGTATCAATCCTCTGAGCTAACTCTCAGCAAGAAGGCAAATAAAAATTAGATCAAACGCCTGCACAGATGCCATGACATGAACAAAACAAATACCCCCGCTCCTTCCTCACCTTCCTCCCACAACAGTATCCCAGGCCCTGCATGACGGGGTCGATCTCAGATTCAAACACCTCAGCCAGCTTGGAGCAGTACTTGTAGACGCGGGACGTCTTGCGGTTGTACAGCCAGGCGTTATTGAACATCAGCCAGATATCCTCCACATATTGCCAAGGCTCTTGGTACTGTCCTGTGTCTAGCTTCCGCTTTATGGTCGACAGGTCCATGGGGTTCTTCACAATGTCAAAGTAGTCCTGGTTTGGAAGGCGCCATCCAGATTCAAGTGGAAGGTCAAAGGAGATTTGAGAAGGGTCAAAGAAGGGAGAGAGGAAAGAGTAGTAGGGTAGTGGAACGGTTTGGCCGTCCGAAGGAGGGATATGAGAGAGATAGGGAGGAAGAGCATCGTCATCATCGGTGTTGTGGTCATCAGGTGGGACGAAGGCATCGCAGTTGACCAGGTGGGACCAGAGTAGGGAGAGAAGAGGGTGCAGGGGGACAATGTTGTTGAGCGCTGCAGAGAAGAAGGTTCGTGTGCAAACAGAGAGACATGACAACTTCTGCCCTCCAGCTCTCTGCTTTGCACCCTACATTTATAGTCAAGTCCCTCTCTGTACTTCGCAGCAGGGACCAGGCTACTGCAATGAGTCTGTCTGGTCCTCTGCTGCTCATGTAACCACAGGGTAAAATTTAAAAACTAGCTACTGATGCTTTTTTTTTTTTTTTTTTGCTCATATTGCAACTAAAGAACAGCGCTGTGAATGTGTAATCATTATTTACCAATTAGACTTAAAATACACATTTTCTAATTTTGCCGCACAGATATTTAGACTAGTTTGGTAGCCTGGGGAATGGTTCTCTGTTGGGGTTTGAATGCAAACAAAGCTTTCAGGCCTGGGTAACAATCAGGGTGCAAAACCAAGAAGAACAGAGCAGTGGCAACAGCAACAGGCAGACAGAGATTTACTGTTTTTAGCAACATAGCGGTTGGCATTAACAACAGCAGCAGCAGCATGAGTGGCAATATGATGACAGAGTTAAAGCCAACAGTGCCGAGGTGAGGCAAATGTAAGAGGAAGAAATTAGTCTCCAAGTTGCTTTTCTATTCGTGTCACCTTCCTTCCGCTTCTTCTCAAACAGAAATACTATTTGAAAAAGGAGTAGAAATGAGGGCGAGGAAAAGAAAGACATTTTGGAGATTTGCCAATAGAAACCCCCCAAAAAAATCCAAAAAAGGAGGAGGTGTGAGTTTCAAAGAGCAGGGTTCATCTCAGTGTCACCATGGCAACAAGAGTTGGGAAACAGACCCTCATCTCTGAATGGAACCACTCACATGAACAAACCAGGGATGCATATCACCATATCAATTTACAGAACCAAATTTATATCAAATTATATAGCTCTTGAAAAATCCCACCAGTTTGTGGGGATACAATTTCAAAAACCAGCTGAATGTTTATCCAAAAATTACGTGATCTAATTACACAAGTACAAAGTTGCATCACTTGACTGGAGAGGTTGCTGAACGAGAGGTGTGCCAGTAATCTGGCCCTCGCTCTTCACTCTCAAAAATGACTTTTAGACTTAATATTGCTGGAGCCAGTGGGAGGACTGACACAATCACGCTTATCAGTACACTAATGATTTTGACCTGTAGGGGATTGCATGTTTAGTTCCATCATTGCACACAGCCTTTGGATACAGTGAGGGTAATAGTATTGTCCCACCTCCAGACACTGCCCATCTGAACACTGTCAAACTACTACTGGTGAGGAACTGAACTAGAAAGCTAGCAATGGAATGAAAGGATGAAAAACTACACAAAAAAGAAAGGAAAAAAAAAGATTCAAATTAAAACTATAACAAAACGCAAAAGTCAAACAAATTAAAGTGATAAACAAAAGCAATAAGCTCATGAACTGTTATAGTTCAGAAAAAAGAAATGTCTGATTTGGCGTGCTATGGAAGACAAGAAGCCATTTTTTAATTAGTAAAAAATATGGCTGGTTGGTCTGTGCATTTTGTATTTTGTTAGGTTTTTATGCTTTTTGGGGGGAGGAGGCATTATATCAAGCGTGCTGTTAGCACAGAAATTTCAACATCAAAATCTTAAAATTTCAGCCATTTTAATGTTTGTCTGATTTGAACAGTTCTATCGGTACAAGGAAGATGTTCATGAGACTCATTGCTCTGATTTACAAAAGGTTCGGGGGGGGGAGAGAGTACACAGGCCGTCACACACACACACACACACACACACACACACACACACACACACACACAAACACACACACACACACACACACACACACACACACACACACACACACACACACAAACGCAGACACACCTAAATTAAGTTTTCTTAACTTCTGACATGCAATGGGGAAAAAAAATCACTTAAAACGTTAAAATAAATGAAATCCAGATATGTAAAATAAATTCTGAAAGTAAAAACTTTGCCAATTATGACTATGCAGAAAAAATACTGAAAGATGAAAAAAAAACAAAAAACAAAAAACAACAACAAAAAAAACTAAACAAAACAAAACTACATTTTCAGAGGAGTTGAAGCAAAATGGCAGCCAGTGCAGTCCCTTACCAGGTTAGTTTTGTTACTAGTTCGAATACGTACGGGTATTCCCAGTAACTGGGGGTCCACCGGCTGACGGAAGGGAAGGGACTCAGGGTCCTGCCGGTACAAAGCTTCCAAGGTGGGCATCAGAGCCTGACGCAGCTCCTCCGGCTTAAAGACTGGAAAAGCAATAAAAATGAACGAGAAATGAGATCGAGAGATGGAAGGTAAAATAAGGAAAGCGGGGGGGGGGGATAGTCTTCAGGGTGCCAAAGCCGTTATGTCGGCATAGAGAGTCAATGCCTTCAAACTGGTGCTTTTCTGGTGATTGAATGTTCATCATGATCCCACCGGTGTTGACATGGGTCATTTTGAATCACAATAAATTTTCTGAAGACTCCACAATGTGGAAATTGCTCGGTCATGCAAAGTGGGTGCAGCCTAAAGCTTGGTGATGAAGTGACCACTCACATGCAACCTGTTGAAGCTGACATGTCAACCACCGGCCAACTTCTGGTACTGCTCTCAATTTTTTATTTTAAAATGTAATTTCTTCTGGATTTTACTCATCACTAAAACCCATTTTGTTAAAACAAAAAGTTCAGATATTTTCTGGAGCAGATTTAACTCTGTTGGTGGAATAAAGCCAAAGTGAATTATGTAACACAGCTATTAAATTTCTTTTTGCCACAGCACTGTCATACCAACTCTCAACAGGTTAAATACTGGTGCAGCCAGGTGTTAAATGCAGTGATGAGTTTGATAATGTCTCCTTCTAGGAGTAAGAGTTTCAGAACTTACTTTTCTTCTTGCTGTGAGTGCTGGCTGGGGAGCTGTTGGTGGCTGTTGACCCTGACCCCTCCTCTTCCTCTTTGGGCTCTTTCTTCACATCAGGCTTCTTGTCTTCACCTGTTGTTATTGATGATGACACTGAAGAGGAAGATGTATCCATTGGCTCGCCTTTACACCCATCTCCAAATGGCTTCTCTTTCTTTATCTGAGAGGAAGACCCAAATATCTCATCATGACTACTGAAAACAAGAGCTAAAGAACTATTCAAATATTCAAAGAGGTCTTCAAATTTTCTGGAATATTTTTAAGACCCTTGCTCGTTATTGAATCAGTGCAGACAGTTTTACCTCTGGTTTCTCCTCTGTCTTCATATCAAGCTGACCCTTTCCCATCTTGCCCTTGCCCTCTCCTTGTGTCTCAGCCCCTTCGTCCTCCTCTTCCTGCTTCTTCACCTCCATTTTAATGTCTTCCTGGCTGGGTGCAGAGCCATCTGCCAGGGCAAGCTGGGAGCTAGGATCAGTGCTGCTGTTGACTGAGGCCGGGGAGGATACCTGACCATCTGCTGTCAGAGAAGGCTTTGCAGATAGCTGAAACAAAGGGACAGAGATCAGTTCAGGTTTTGAAATCATAAGTTAGACTCAACAAATGGGACGCATTTGCTTTTTCTTAGGTTCCCACTTTCAACCATTACTGAAATGCATTTCAAGAACCCTTTGATCATTTCATTTTTCCTGAAATTGATTTGTTGTTAAAGTAGTTTGAAGACAACATTCATTCCTAAAAACTCATTTTCCTGGACTTCTGAACTGAAGCAACAAAAGCAAAGAGCATCCTTGAATACGGCTAAAACAAGCACAGTGATCTACTCACTGGGGTCTGAGGCAGCTGCAGTGGCACATGAGCATTCTGGTTAGGCACTGAAGAAGCCTGACTTGCCTGGGGGCCTGAGGTAGCCACACCACCAAGCGTCTGCTGTGGAGGCTGACTGGCCTTCTCAGTGTTCCCTGTCTGCCCTGATGTCTGTTGCTGTGAAGTTTGTTGCTGCTGCTGCTGCGGCTGCTGCTGCTGTTGTTGTTGTTGTGGATGCTGCGGAGGGGGCAGCTGGGGGGTGCTGGGGGTCTGTGGCTGTGGGGTCTGTGAACCAGGTAATGTGGGGGGTGTTTGATGGGGTTGAGGCGTTAAGCTGCGTGCCGGTGATGGGGAGTTTGTTCGGATGGATGGGCAGTGAGGGTAGGAGTTGGGCTGTGTGGAGGTGGAGGATGGAGGCAAGTTGGGTAGAGGCCCAGCACCACTGGCACTACCAGACCCCATGGAGCCTCCAGGGGCTCCGGCGACTGGAGCAGAAGAGTTGGCCTGAGCTGCAGGGCTACTGGCTGGCAGGGAAGGCGGCGTAGACATCTGATTCTGCTACATAAAGTGGGAAAGTAAGGTTAAAGAAAAAAGGAGTATGGATCAGGGTTAGAGGAAGTCCTTGCTTTTCTTCTAATTGCCAAATAAATATTTTTTATTTAAAATTAGCTAAACATCAATCCAAAAAGAGTGAAATAAGCCATACAGAAAAACACAGGCCTGAGTAATTACAGAGAAAGGTGTACCACTCTGGAAAACACAATACTATTTCTAATCAATTTCTTGGAAACCTATTAAATGAATTGATAAATAAGGAAGACTGCCAAAAAGCACCAATAATCAGTCTTAAAACTTTGGGATAGAGGAATGACAAGCTGAGATTCCTTTTTAACAGCCGCTGTGAAGAATATGCCAAAATGTTGATGACAGTTCAGTTAATTATACAGTATTCATCACTACCTATTAGGGGTGTAACGGTACGTGTATTCGTCCCGAACCGTTCGGTCCAGGTGCTTCTGTGCGAATATACACGTGTGCTGAACGTGCCGAAAATATTACCACGCTAAAGCAAAGTGGAACTGCTCACCAGTCCTTGTTTCTTCATTGATTTCAAAACCGAGTTACATACTGAACCGTGACTTTAGCGTACCGTTACACCCCTACTACCCATCTATTCCTTCAAAGCTGTTGTGAGAGTTGTGTTATGCTACTCATTCATAAATTCATTCATTCATCTTATCCAATTACGGGTTGCAAGGGGTGTACCCAGAAGACACCCATGCAGGCACGGGGAGAACATGCAAATTCAACACAGAAAGGCCCCAGGCCCGGGAATCGAATCCATGACCTTATTGTTGTGGGGTAAAAGCTCTAACCACTATGCTGCTCTGTATGTTTCTACTCATTTGCATTAATTTGGCAGGTTTCCCACATGTTGAATATGTTTGAATTTCATTGTATCAAAATCCCAAATTCTCCTCAAAATTAATCTGACCATAATTAAACGTCATTGTCACTCTGCCTCTAACTCACCTGTGGCACTGCAGTCTGTGGCCCCGGCTGGTTCATGCCAACGGGACCTGAACCAAGTCCAGGACTGGACCCAGGAAATTGACCTGGGGGGAGGTATTGGTTCTGTAACTGGGTGGCAGTGGGCTGGCCCATTCTTGTTGCTCCTATACCCCCCTGCAAATTACACATTAAATAACACATGAAATCTCAGATATACATGACATTGTAAAAGCAGTAAGGGTGTCTAAGTTTTCTAACACAAATCAGAACTTATATTCTCTAAATAACTGAGTTTTCTGTTTCTTTGCCTTTTGTTTACTCTCCTTCCCAGCATTGATTTCTCATAGTACTTAGGATCAAGAAATAAAATGACCCTTTGAACAACTTAGCTTCAAACTTGAATAATAATTTAACCATGCTGACACCGATACCAACCTGGTTCATTGGCGCATTAATAGGAAGAGGAGGTGTCGACCTCTGGCCCATTGACTGCATCCCCATCTGACCAAACTGATTCATTCCTAAAAATGGCAGAAAAGAGAAAGAAAAGACAAATGAGATGTACTGAAAGCAAAAACCCTCATGGTGTGTTCGCTGTGGGCTTTAATTTTATTCAAATTTAGGGATGTGAAATGATTAAAAATTTTAATCTGATTAATCGCACGGTAGCTGTGGATTAATCATCATTCATTTATATGACTGAAAATTTCCCATTTTCTCTTTATATTGTTGGAAGACAAAGATAAATGACAGGAGGCAGATATGTATGTTTAACATTTGTTTTTTTTATTTATGACAAAAATTCAATTTTTTTGGAAATAAAAGCTGGATGGATTGGTGAAAATTCACAACAGTTTTTTGGGCCGAATTAACAGTTTAAAGCAGTCTCACCAGTGTATCTTGATTGGGAATTAACAAAAACAACTTAATGAAATTGCCTTTAAGATTTGTTACAAAAAGTAGCACGTGATACAAACGAAAAAGAAAAAACAAACAAACAAACAAAAAAAAGGTTGATTGTGGACTTTTATTTGATCGCAATTAATGCACTAGTGCTGACAGCCCTATTTAAAGTTTAAAGTTTCAAATTGTGAATTTTTTCTGATTTCCAAGATGCACAACGGGCTGTGTTTGTACTCTAGTGAGGAGGGGGTACAGGCTAAACCCCCTTAACATTCTCTCCATAACAATCATTGAAATTACTATGCACTTCTTGTCTTCGCTGACACAAAAATCAAGAAAGGTAGCAAGACTAAAGAAATCGAAATTAATCAACATAATGTTTCAAATGAAAAAATAATGAATACTTTAACGCTTGCAAATTTATAATGTGTAAAATAAAGCATCACAACTCTTTAGAAGAGTATAATAATAATAAAAAGTACTGATCAGCTAAAATAAAAAAAGACACCGAGTAAAATTAACATGCAGGCTTTGAGTGCTGTATTTTACTATAACAAACCTTTAATGTACATCTTATCAGCTACCTCTGGCACACACTAGATCTGGACATCTCATTCAAAATAAATGAATCCAAGTGTATTTACTCCATATTTGCGATTGTGTCATTAATTCATACCTGCCGGGTTCTGCATCCTGTTGACCATTTGATTGGGTCCAGCTGGTCGGGCCATGGACGGATCAGCATGAGGACCATCTGACAGTTTGAGAAGAGTTAGAAAAAGATTTCCCTTCAGGATGACAAATAAAATACAAAACTACAGAAGACTGAGGGAAGGTTGACGGATAAAAGCAATAAAGTAAAGCAAGCAAACTTAATACTGATATCTTCTATATTGTACAATGATATAATATTTTAGAATTGGTGCGTGTCTGTTTTTTCTCTCTTTCCACTCCAAACTATATTTTTTCAATGACCTACATTTGGCCTTAATTTGAAGATTCTGATCAGCTTTAAGTGATCTAAAAGTTGAGCACTACTTCTGATATTACTTGCATGCCAGCACGGAAATACTGAAGTGTCTGAAAGAGGTAAAAACTGTATGTTTACTTACTTGGGGGTTGCCCTGGGGGCATGGGCAGCTGTCCCATGTTTGGAGGCCCTTGTGGGAGCCCTGAGGAGGGTATTCCAGGTTGGCCGGGCATGATGCCCTGCTTCTGGAGCCGTGTCCTTCTCTTTTCCTCAAGTTCCTTTTGGATCTTATAGATCTTCTCAGCCAGTAGATGGTAGTACTCCGCCTACAAGTTGATACACCGAGGGGAAGGCAAGGGAGAACGTTTCAGGATACTTCTAACTTGCGCATTGATATATCCACATTTCATTTCCTTTTCCTTCACTGAGAACTGATGCCACAGTACTTAATGTTGTATTTATGGTAGGTTTCTTACCCTACTGTTGGCTGACTCATACATGTCTCCCTCAACTTTCCGAGCATAAGCCACCAGATTCTCCATCCGTCGGTCTTTCAGTGCAGCTGGGTCAGGAGTGGGGAAGATGGCTTGCACACTGCATACACAGAAACACACACACACACACACAAATAGGAAGGAAGCATAACTACAATTAACTTGAGAGCAGATTAGCCAGCCCTGAAAATTAACTAATGTTCAAATAATTTAATTTCACCAGCTCTCCCTTATGAGATTTTTTGGGGACACTTGCATGACACAGCAGACTCACAGTTTGTGGACGAGGTGGTTGCGGAGGTCTTGTGTGATGTCTTCATGCCAAGACTTCCTCATGCCTGCAGCAGAGGGAGGAGTTGCTGTGGGCATTGAGCCCAGGCTCCCCACGCTGTCATTCATTAGACTGGGGGAAACAAAAGACAATAAAAGGTAACAAAAATTTTAGGTAAGGTAACAAAAGGTAACAAAAGAACTTCAGAAAGTTTGTCATAGCATCAGCCTGGCTAAAGAAGGTGTAAACAGCTATGACCAGTGAGAAGCATTCATACCTCTGTGCATTCATATTGTTGTGCAACATGGCATCTGGCAGAAGAGAGGACTGCTGGTTGGGGGGCTGGACTCCTACCCCACCATTCACTCCCATAGAGTTTCCTCCTAGGAAAAGCCGATTTATATTAAAAAAAACAAGTTTCTGATAGGGAAACATAAACCACAATATTTGTGGAATAGAGCTGTAAAATCTGTGAAAAACATAGTGGCAACACAAACTAACCAATGGTGTTAAGAGTCCTCATTCCAGGCTGTCCCTGCATCCCCTGGTTTGGCATGTTGGCCTGTGTTTGCGGCTGTGGGATCTGGTTGCCCTGGTAAGTGAGACCTAGTGCAGCATAGGCCCTCTCTATGGAGCTGGGGTCAATCTGGTTGGGAGGGTTCAGGTTTGGCGTGTTGGACTGTCCACCTGGTACTCCTGAACCTAAAGAGTTTACCAAACCTACACCGGCACTGTTGACAAGAGCTGTGAAGATGAGAACAGAGGAAGAGCAGGGTTGGAACACAGAGGAAAAGGCAAATAGAGTAGACATTTATAAATTTTAGGCCACACTTTAGGACATTATAATGTTTAGTTACAGGATTCTTCATATTGATTACTCAGTAAAAACCATAAGCATATGAACTACCTAAAAATAGACACACAGGCAGAAACAACACTCACACTGCTGGTTCCTCTTGTCTCCAGCGTTTTTCAGTGGCAGGCATACAGGACAATCGTGTCGTGTGCAGTTCTTCCAATGAGATATTATCTGCCTGGATGAGGCGCAGTGTGCCACTGGAGACCAGTAGAAACAGGCAAAAAATTTGAGAAATGGAAAGAGATGTGTAAAAGAGAGAAGGGGAGTAAAATAACAACAAGCAAAAAATACGAGCAAAAAATAAAGGAGAGAGACAAAAGGCCAAGAAGGATATACTGGGAATCCTTTAGCACAACGACAAAATGTCCAGATGTCGAAACAATGACAGTAGGAGCAAAAACTTTGATAGAAAAAACAGCCACCTAGAGAGAGAATAAGTCCCTTTGGTACAACAAAAAGCTGGGAGGTAAACCAAGAGGTATATAAACAAGATACAAGAACTACTACCCCCCCCCTCCCCGAAAAAAAGAATTGCTCAGATATATAATAACTTAACTTTAAACACAGCCTAGGATTCATGACAAAACCACACATCATAAAACCAGCAATCACCATAATTCAGCACTCACCCTGACAGGACTTGCCAGCTTGGCAATGCGTCATGTGGTTGAGCACATTCTTCATGGTACGGCAGTGCGGCAGGTTGCACTGCCGTACTTCGCCGTTAGCCTGCTCCCTCCGCTGGCATTTGTGCGCGTGGAGCAAGAGGACCAGCTGCTGTTGAATAAGCTTCCGTTTCTCAGGGTCTGCAGTGGGGGGCGCTGTGCCGGGACCTGCCCCTACGGCATTCAGCCCAACCTGGGATGCTCCCACTGCTGCTGCTGCGTTGACAGATACACCACCAACCGCTCCAGGTTGCTGCTGCTGAGAGGTCTTGTGACAGAGAGGACAGGACCATTAGAGGACAAGAAGGCTCTACTTCATACGACCAGTTTACGAACAGATTGGCTGCTAACAAACCAATTCAATCATCCATTCCTCCAAGACTTTTTCTTTGAAATGTTGTTTTCCTACTTAAATAAACCACAAGTAGAGAAATGCCTAGCTACAGGTAAAAAACAAAACACAGACTTGCCCAAATACTTTTTAGACATGGCTATTTTGACAGTGAGCACCCCATCTATATTACTTTTATCAAAGGTTTAATGAGATATGCTTAAGGAATTAGAGGTAAATATTGATTCAATAATCAAACTGTCTCTAATGCGCTGAGGAGAAAAGAGCAAAATGCCTATTTGAGAACTGTGCTTCCAGCAATCCTGTAATTAAAAACAGGGACACAATCTAAAGAATGAATGAGCCCCTTCTGTTGAAAAAAAAAAAAAAAAAAAAAAGATAAAAGCTGGATTTGATTGAAGCCAAATAGCAATAACCACACTAAATAACCCAAACCTGTAATTAAACTGTGCTCTGTTGACTAGCGATAATGTCTTTGAGCTGACCTTACTGGAGACGGATTGAAAGATACTTCCATTAAGTCCACCTTTCATAAACATCATTGCTATTTGAGATATTGCATATGACAAGTGTTGGATGAACACAGGTAATAAAAAGCTGATGGACCACACCCAACTGCTGATTTAATCAAGATTTTAAATAATATTTTTTTTGCTACGGTCATGAATGCTTCTTTATACATTTACATTGAGTTTACAGTATTGCAGGTCGGGCTGACAGGGCAGATCTGGTACATTTGGTTGCTCTGAGGCTTGATTTCAAAAAGGATTAATTTCTCTGAGATAATTATCATGATGATTTAAACTAATACTTATTAGAATGCCATGTAAGACAACCATGTCAATGACCTTCTTAGCCACCAAGCGAGTCTGTTCATGCTGCTTCTTCTGAGTCCAGTATGAGTCCAAGCGAAAATAATATAGCTACTGGTTAATTTCTTGCTGGCAAATTCAGATTAGTCTGTGAAGATCAGTCCAACAAAAAAAATATAAATAAATAAATAAATTGTAAATTTGTAACATAAATCATGAACTCCTTAACGTATACAAGAAAATAGAAGGGAATAGTCTAACCTGAGAAAATTAATCTCTTTCAATTTATTTCAATTCTTTTATTGAAATAAACTGATGACCCAAAGATGTAGGGCAGACCCCAACACTTAACCTCCCACAGCTGCTAGGGGAGGAATTACACAACATACTTCATTCAAAGCACTTAGCCTCCTACCTCTCTCCACCAAGTCACATTCACCTCTTAACTACACCAACTTAAATGCTGTTTTATTTTGTGTGTTTTTCTTGAATTCCTTCATTACTTGCACCGATGATGCATGTTCTGTACTGTTTGTAGAGAGGTATGAGTCATAAATATGTTTCCAAAAGAGTACAAAAGAATTTCACACCGTACAACCTAAAATCCAGCTGTCTGGGTTTAGCAGGTGAAACATAAAGAGGCAATGGTTTGATAAGTATTGAAAATGCTTTGAAGCAGAGTTGAGATGAAAGCCAATAAGCAGACAGATCATAATTGTTTTTCTGCACAGTGTTTACATCTTTTCAGGCTTTTGTTGGTGGAGAAACTGGTTCATCTGCCTCTACCATTCACTCACACACACAATTATACCAAGCTATCTGCTAGACCTTTTGAGTCCCTTTGCTCGCTTTGAACGTTACCGGAATGGCGTGTCAAAAGTAGCTATATGAAGAAGTATGTGATGCTCTTCTTTGAAACCTTGATTGGACATCAGATAGGTTGCACACTTAATCTGCAGTACTGTAAAGGGTCTGTGATTGCTACAGAATTCATCTACCTGTATGGAACCCCCACACCCCAAAAGTAGATAAATAAATAATAATTTTTTTAAAAATCTTACCATCCCAGGCATGCCTTGACCTGGTGGTACCTTTTGAGTGGCCATATTGTTGGGAAGACCTGCCTTATTCTGGAGGTGCGGGCCCAGCCCTGCTCCAGGCAGCCCCTGGCTAGCAGACTGGCCGTACGGACCGCCATAGGGGCCCGCATTGGCCATCATATTCATCTGGAAAACAAAGTGAGTGAAGGCAAAGATTGAAAAATAAATAAACAAATTTCGTGATTTAAGCAGTCAGTCAACTGACAGCCAAGGAGTACTGATGAAACATGGTAGGGTTTTACATAACACAAAGAATCCACCCAGACTGGACTGTTTAAAAATTGCTCCAACAATATCACTGAAATATTATTGCCAAAAGAACAAAATTAAATCAAATTGAAAATTTTAACTGATAATTACTTTTTTCAGAATTAGCGTTCATTTTGACCATTCTATCTCAACGTTACTTCTACTCTTGACAACAACTTAATTACACACTAAAAACCAACAGCTTTCGAAAATTCACTAACAGCTAGTTTTATATCCAGCCCACAGTTCTTTCATTCTGAATCCGGAAAAAATGTAAAAAGTTAAATTAATAGCGGAAGATCCAATAAGGCTGTTCCAACACTAGCAACAATGTGAAGTCATTTGTTTACTGTTGCTATGGGAAAAATAGTCTTATTCGACAGTTCATCTTTGCATATGAACTGGAAGTGATAATGACTGGCTTAAATGTTGCACGTAATGTGCACCACCGACAAGCAGTAAAAAAATAAATAAATACATGGTTATTTAAAACACTTCACTGGTTATGTTTTAATTAGGAGACAATAAAAATCAAATCCTGTATTTGTTGGTGCACAACTGAGTTATGATAGTCACATGCAATCAGAGAAACACACCTCAATTAAACTACTTAACTCAGTGATCTGCAGTACTTCCTTCACACCTTTAGAACCAAATCACAATGGCATATTATGTGGCATATCAACTAGCAGAGGTTAACCATCACTACCACAGAGCCGAGAGTGATGCATCCGAGTCCAACACATAACCGCACTCATGGCTGCACCTGCTGTGTCTCACAAAAGCAACTGCTACAGGTCTGAGTTTACAGCTTGACTGAGCTCTGAAAAGATGTGTCTGACTTCAGTGCCGTAAACCTGGAAATACCCCATGTCTGAATAGCTTCAAAAAGGTGACATTACCATTGGCCTTCCTTTGTGCCAGAAAGGTCAAATTTATAAAATTCCATCCAGACAAGTTAGACAAATTTTCACAGATTTCACAGCAATTTCAAACGTCATTGTTTTATGCAAACATAGCCAGTGAGCTGTAACAAACAGGTAGATTGGCTAATAATAGAGGGTTCAATCCACTCTTTTTGTATTTGAAAGGCAGAGGCAGGTGTGGAATTAGGCAGAGCATCAAACCACACTCCATTTGGACAAGTGTTTAGTAAACTTTTGCCTCAGTTAGAAATGACAATTTACCACAACTGATCATTTGCTGTAAGATGGTTGCTACTAATCTAAGAAATGTATGTACTAGCTGGCCCTGTTGCTTTGAGTGTACTTACTTTGTTCAGTGCTCCAGGTTGCTGTGGTCTCATCCCTGCTTGACCCACAGGTCCCATTGGCTGACCGCTCTGCTGCTGCTGCTGTAGGGTTTCTGCCAACAGGTTACTATTGTTACCCATGCCTGCACTACCAGGGTAACCCATTCTTGGTGAGCCATTCATCACTTGTCCCCCCATTAACCCTTGCTGCTGCTGTCCAGGGGTGGCCTTCTGGGTACCCATCATGGCAGCTGCTCGATTGAGGGCTGCAACCCCTCCTACCATCCCAACCTGCTGCATTAGTCCGGGTTGCTGCTGCTGGCCTTGGGGGGGCATGCCTTGAGGTCCACCAGGGGATACAGTGACACCGCCCATCATGCCCATGGAAGCCCCAGGTGCTGTGCTGTTGGAAGTAGGGCCACCCTGCTGTGCTGATGCCCCAGCACGCAGAAGTTCAGATAGCTGTTTGTGTTTTGCAGCAGCATCTTGGCCTCCTCCCACACCAATCCCTCCAAGACTGGTATGGAGTTGACTGGCATCCCCTCCATTGGTCAGCCCCAAATCCGAGGAACTGATTAGCTCATCTGGAAGGTCATGCTCCAGGTCGAACAGTGAACCAAAATCTAAAGGGAAGAGAAGCAAACATCTCAGGATCTTACCAGCCAGGAAAAAAGATTTAGTTCCCAGAGTTGGTAGCACAAGATAAAACAATATTTTTTATTTTTTCCATTTGATTTTGGTACTGCTGTGACAATAATTTGAAAACTTTTAACCACTAATCTGAAGCCTATAGCCAGAAAGCCAGTGAATCAGTCGCTTCAAACAGACTGGACTTCAATCTTGTGCATCAGTTTGTGGTTTGATGTGATGCCAAACATGGAGAGTGCACGCAGCAGTGTCAAGGCGAGAAGCCACAGAGGGGTAAACACTACTGTACCAAGTTGGGTGTGTTGCTCAGTCTACAGCTATGTTACAGAACCTGATGGACATGAAGGATAAAATCCACCTCAAAGAGAGAAGAATTTAAAATGGAAAGTCACTGGAAAGTTTATTGAATTATGTTCAAAACAGAAATACTTTCCCCAAATAGTCCTTCCATCCAACACCATGCAGAATAGGCTGTGGGGTCTGTAAAGCGTTGGTGAAAACCAAATTGTTCTCTTCACATGAAAGAAAATTGATGCAAACATGTAGAATGCATGTTTTACCTATGTTTGATGAAGGCATGTATGAGGCGAATGAATTGCTCCACGACTTCATTCATCAGCCCATATACTGTAAGAAATAAGCTGTGAATTCAACTTATTTTCTTATGCAGTTGCAGGGCGGGTGGTGTGGCCACCATTTGTATCCCAATCAATGTTGAAACAGAGTGCACAGCTGTCTAATCTTTATGTATTAAAGATAATATGGATATTTTATTACAGACAGAGTGAAACAGCACCCAGCCAAACACTTTAACCATTTATTGTGTCTTCTTACGACAGGATGGACCTACGTTGGATACCTGGAGTTTTCAGCTTCAAGCTCATAGTGTGCAAATGAATTTGTTTGCAATAACAGTTAAACTCGTACACAAAAGCGAAAAGCAAAGTGCTCTGCTCGGCTTGAGTGTTGTGTTACTTTGAAAAGTCAACTGCGAAAAGTGCATCGCTGTGTCCACCGTGCAGAGCCAGACAATGGAGGCTGAACAAAATGGGCTTCGTCGGAGGCACAATTGAGATACTGAGAGGTTTTGAACAATAGGCATCAAACAAGACATTGGATAGACAGCGGCTGATTTTGTCCTTTCATTTTGATCGCAAAAACAGTAGAAATTGACACACAGCTACGTCTTCGGTCGGACAACAACGACGAGCGCAACTTTAATGAAGTGTCGAACAATAGCTAGCTGGTTTATACGACAGGGAAAGCGGATCACATTCACAGCTAACAACACCTGAAGCATCCACGGCCCCGAAACACTTCTACTACCACCACTGAAAAAGTTAGCACCATCTAGGACAAATGGGATACTTTTAAGCCAACCATCACCTATTTAATGTGCTAGCAGCACCGACCTCAGCTGAGCCGGTCCGGCAGACTCGCCTCCTAGCCTGTTAGCTAGCTCACTGTTCCCGTTACTTTCTCCTAAAGCTGTTTAGGAAGCAAAAAACGTCTCTTTGTTTACAGGCTGTTTGTCAGGCCTGGTGTTTTGTGTGTCCGAGCCACTACACTTTCCTTTTCTCAAACTTTTAAAGTAGAAAGATAACTTGGAACAAACTGGGGTGACTCGACTCTTCCATTGTTTGGAGGTGGATGTTATAGTTGGTAGCTAGTTAGCTTGTTGAGGCTAACACATCAAAACATCAGTGTTAGAAAGTTGGTCCTTCTGTCTGGATTACATCCCATTCCCCCCTTAACAATGCAGATATGCAGACTGCGCATTTTTCTACAGCAAACTACAAATGTATTCATGTTTAAATGAACTAACTTGTGAAGCAGCTCAGTTTGAGACCAACTAAGTTGCAGTTGTGCAACACTGCAGACGTCTGAGACTGACCGCCGATTAATACACACACAAACAAAAACAGTGCAAGCTGTCTTTATGTTTTCTCTGCAGTAAATGCATGCAATTTATTTACCATTTCCATCACTGGCAGACACCGAGAGAGCTGGAGAGGACAGCTTGGGCCTCTTGGCTGAAGGCGGGCCGGACTCCAGGACATTATCGGCCATATTTTTGACGAATTAAAAAAAAGAGAGATGCTGTAGATCCACGGAGGGCACACGTATTTCCCTTATTTGCGTCTCCTTATCCCGTCCAGAAATACTTGTGATCGTTCCCCCACCGCTTGGGGGACGGTAGGGGAGAAGGCAGCAATGCTGAACTCCTTCCCTCAGTTCTCCCTCTCGGTTTATTCCTCTGCAGATATCAGTCCCCCCTCCCCTGTCGGAGATTTTGTTTCTTCACTGATTTTAAGAGGAGGGAAGGTGGAGTCGGCAAAAAAGGCACGCGTGCGGCCCTCTGTCAACCTCATGTAGCCTCTTCTGCGACACAAAAATTGTCCCAAGATCCGTGCTCCGCGGTGCACTCAGTCCTGCCCGCCATAGTCGGCGGAGAAATCCTGGATTTCAGCGATGAAGCGCTCCAGTGGAGAGTCTCGGTGCGGACGCAAAAATGGTAATTGGGAATCCAAGCACACAAGTCAGGAGAAGTCCTATGTTAACTTCTGGGAGCCGATTTCTCATGCAACAGTTATGAGCCCCTCAGTGGCGTTTACCATTTCTCTCACCTGAGCAGACATCCCACTGCTATCAGTGCCACCGATTGCTCCTCAAAGAAAAAGGACAGTCAGTCGGTGAGGAGAGCAGCACCAGCAGCAAACCTTAAATTACACTTAAAGCGCAAGTGGTATTCTCAAGAGCAATGTGGAGGGAAAAAAGCAACTTGCATTGGCTTTTAGCAGTAACTGAATAAATAGACTAAGAGATCTGCAAAGAGATGAAAACATCGGAGTCCTACGCTGTTCGACTGCGGATGTCTATTCCCATGCATGAGTTTTCCTTTGCATGTACATGCGTACTAAATTGTGCACTTAGTGTTTGACCATGCAAGGCACTGGGTCAGAAATAACAGACTCGTATTGCACATTTGGCTGTTGCAACCCTTTTGCACGATTTTGCCTCTTGCAGTTGGCAGGGTTGGCAAAGGTTGAGAAGAGAAAAATCTTGTCAAAAATCACTGCTCTTGTGCAGCCGATCCTGATGCAGACTTAATTTCTTTGACAGAACAGATCTTGAGGGCAATCACAGCGTTAATTGCCAATCAGCGGGCAGTAAGATTGATCCAATTAGTTTTATTTTTCAAAAGACGATCTTTGTGGTTACTAATCTTGTGCTCCAGAAAAGGTTCCTCCTCCGATCCCTTCTTGGGTTCAAACTCTTGAAATCGCAGATCATGAAAAGAGTGATTAATATGTATGCATATAAAAAAGATACTGATACCCGTCTCTCAATGCTTATAAGATGTCTTGACCATGCAAACGAAGAGGAACAGAAAGCTGTTAACACACACACAAAAAAAAAACAGGAGCGCAGCCACGGTGACACGCGAAAATGTGATCAAATTTGACGGAGGATCGCCAAGAAATTATGGCTATTTCGGAAGCGGAAAGCTTCAGATCGGCACAATGATGTTGACACCCCCCCACCCCCCCTCTTAAATTATTTTGGGCTTACAAAATCCTCTCATTGACTCTTTGTGATGGAGAAAGCCCCCCTTCGCGTCGATCCTGGCAATTTTCCCCTTCTCTTTAAACCCGTCTTTCTTTCCACCTCTCCCTTCTGCCCGGCAGCAATTTATTTATATAATTGTCTATGCGGGCTCTTTCCTTCCTCCGCGACGGACACATAATGATTTTTCATGTTGGTGTTTTCCCCCTTTTTCGCAGTTTTTTTTCCTCGTTATGACAATATATAGCTCTCTTCCGCCTCTCCTCTCCGTCTCCGCTCCGCAAAAACACCCCCTTCCTTGGATTTTTCGGAGTATTTCCTCCTCATGCATACATATATATCACCGCCTCGGTTTTCCCTCCACTGCCGTCTTATCTTTTTCGCTGATGCTTCCTCTCTGCTGATAACACGGGCGGGATCCCGCCGCTCTTTCTTCCTCCGGCCGTTCCCGGAGCGGCTGTCGTCGGTAGCCGGAGTCGCTTCTCTCGGTTATCTCCTGTTTCTGACGGTCTGTCCGCACAAACAAAATGGCGGCTTGTTGTTTCTACTCCTCTGATACGGGGGGAGGGTTGGAGGTACAGCAACATTAGGCGTGAAGGGAGGGAGGGAGGGAGGGAGGAAGGGAAGAAGAGGGGAGGTTGTCTTCGTAGGTGTTCGGGATTGTCCGGAAACCGGTTCCGGACTTGGTCAACAGCCGCCAGCCGCCGACTCCAGTCTGTAGGGGACGGTGGTGCTCCACCTGATCTGGTTCCGGACACTGACAAGTTGGTTGCTATACACAAATTTCATTTCTGGGTGCCAGAGTATTATCAAGATAAGCAACTTGGTATATTTACACAAATACGTTTTATAAGGAAATGTCCTTTTTACTGGTGGCCAGGTGAACCTGATATGGGCCCCCTACAAACCCGCACCCAACATATATGGGAAGGTACACAATCCAAAATCAATTTTAACCAACAAGGAAGAAATGCTCCCGATTTTTTAATATAGTTTGACAAAAGGAAAAAAAAAAAAAAAAATCAAACTTGAGAGTCCGCCGAAGAAACAGGCTTCCTGTGAGCTGACTTTCATAATCACATGATTTAAGATTGACAGTGAATTAGTAAATCAATTGAACAGAATCTACCACCCGAAAAGGCAGATGTGGACTGTGGGTGGGCGTTGTCTTTCAAAATGAAAACTTGTTTAATTAAAAGTGGATGAATTCATCCCCAAATGACCAAATCCATGCTAACATGTAGTAAAGTTGGGGATTTTGCGGCCCCTGGGAGCCTGTGGTCCATTGGTAGTTGCCTCCATTGACTTTATGTGAGTTTATCCTTATATGTTATATCAAACATCAAATGTTAAAGAAAACACCGGGTCATTCACATTTTGCACTCAAATTTAAGAGTACAGAGAAACTTTTTTTTCAGTATATTATCAAGAAAACAGCATTCTCCGTGCATACGACATCCTGAACACTGGAGCTCAAACATCAGAGTAAAGTCACAAAAAGCAAAACAAATAATTTAGTGGAGGAGGACAAAAATAGATATTTATCCTCTACTGCTGGCTGAGAAGTATCTATCACAGCTCATTTACCCCAATAACTCAACTAAGGCTATCTGCTGATAGTGATTTTTCACAAGTGTAAAATCTCTTCATACAGTGAGTTACATACAGTAACCAATAACACAACATAGCAATCTCTTTACTCTGATTAATACAGGACTGTAAGTGGAATTCTATTAGACCTGACCAAGACTTACAACCTTTATTGCGATTGCATTTCTTTTTTTTTTTCTTTTTTTTTTGAGCAGTATAGAACCAAAGTCTTGTTTTTATTGAATATGTCACAGTTCAGTAATGGTAAGGTGAGGGAGATGTAAACTGGTGAAATTGAATTGCATGTGACTTTTCTACCCAAACGTTTAACCTGAAAGTGAAAACAGGTAGGACTCATTGCAGTTTGTTACTCGCATGCATTTAGAGCTCTTGTTTTTCAATGCTCAGTAGTGACCGAATCCCACTCTTTAAACTTTAAAATTAATGTTTTTGTCAGAAAAGTAACTTCAGTTACCAAATTTATATTTCTACTTTATTCTTCTCTTATCAGCACCCAAATATTTGGAGATATAATCATGTACCCCTGAGGTCAAATATGAGCCAAACCAACAAAACTGCTCAGAAAGAGTAACAACATCTTTTTAATACATATAAACATTATTTTTCTCAAAACAAACCCCCTCCCACCCCCCCTCACACACACATCTAGCATAGACTTTTTCACATTTCAATGGATTGGTATGGTAAGTGTAATCAATCCAGGCTGATCAGGAGCAGCTGTTGTGTGTAGCTTCCTCTTTAATCATCACTTGTGTGCATAAATATGCACAGTGAGTGCAAATTCAACAAGTTTTTCCAAGTGTTCCTGGAAAATCATAATGACATGATACATTGACATGTAACAAAACATAGAAACGTATACCTGTGTGAGTGTGTATACACACACACACACACACACACACATACAGAGGAGAAAATTTTGTCACTTGATGTGTTATAATGTTGGCTGTACTCAAATCATGGTGTGGAACAAATATTGCAGGTTTTAAAATTGAAAATGCTTCCATGGATTTTTAATTCTTAGGTGTGTACGTACTCAATGCAAAAGGAACTGGAGAGTCTGGCAGTGCATTTCCACCTTTTTTATTTACCTGGGTCCTGAGCCTGATGATCTCATCACCATGGAGACTCTGTGGCTTACTTGGTCACTTGTCTCCCTGTCCTATCTCTGGGCACAGGCCTGTTCTACATCGGCGATGGTCTTTGGTGTGTCAGAAGACAGAATCAGAGGCCCTCCCTTGTCCCGGATGACCACATCATCCTCAATCCTGACACCCAAGCCACGAAAACGCTCTGGCGCCTGGTCATTGTCTTCACAGATGTACAACCCTGTGACAAGAGGAGTAGAAAAAGCAGGAAATTTAATAGAGTAGGAATAACATGAGCAATAAAAGAGAATGTGGCATAGGTAATGGGCAGTGGGGGGGTCCGCCACATCAGCTCACAATTTTGTTTATTTTATAATATTTTGGTGCATGACCATTATCAGATAAATAGTTTTTAACAGTTGGGAACCATCCTAAATGGGAGTGGTGGTAAATTGACATGAGTTTGCAAATTTCCTTTTATTCATCTTAATTTTATCTCAGATAGCACCCTTCAAAAAACAGGTTTAAAAATTGCTTCACAATCATAAAAATACACAATGCAGGACAAACAGACTGTTTATTTGGCTAAGTAGCTAAGAAAAGTCTGTTTGAGGATGGCAAATTTATTTGCAATACTAGGATGGAAGAAATAAATCAGTTTAGACAGTCAAGGCCACTTTTGGAAGTAATTACAGATAAGAATCAAAAGAGAGGTTGTCTTCAGTCACTCAGGATAAGAGTTTAATAGAAGGATACTTATGATTCTCAGTAATGTTTCATAAAGCATCAAATTGGTATGAGATTTGTCCTTGGACAAATCACAATGGTTGAAGTAATTTTAAGCTAGCCCCAAACCCTGACAATGTGTGGAGGGCCCAAATAATTGAAACTTCTGCATGTAAAAAGATGATGGGGAGACTGAACTACCAAAGTGACATGATTAACAAACAATGGGACAGTTTCAGTGGTGTACAGCAGGAAGAACAATTTGGTCGGGTTAAGACACTGATGATATGACACAGGACACTTGCAACAATTCAAATGAACTCCTAACAAGTTAATCTGACTTAAAGACTGCCTTTTCTATATTTATATGTGCCAATACATGCCACGTTAACTGCCCATTTGTTAGTTTTATTTGTAATTTTTCTCCTTTTTGTGAATATTTCTGCTTTGTTTGTTGTTGGACAGTTAAAAAAAATCCAATACAAATTTGAATAAAAACAAAAGAAAACACACAAAGCAATTACAACTGAATAATATCACTGCAATCAAAATATAGAAAAAATTAACAAAAGAAAGATTTAAATCTAAATAAAAGTTGAGTTAAAAGCCATCTTACAAATATTGTTTTCAAAATAAAGTTGTTGATTTTTTTATTAAGTGTTAGGGATTTCACCATTTCTTCATTAACAAAGCATCGAGTGCTCAACTTGAGAAATAAGCTGAATGAGATATTTTGAAAGCCACGTTTACTCATACCTGGTTCTATAGTGATGGCCATTCCTGGCTGTAGAGGCTGTGAGCGCGACAGCTCAGGAGTGTCATGGACATCCATGCCCAGGTAATGGCCGATGTGGTGAGGACAGAACCGACGAGCAGCCTGAATGAGTGTAAATGTAAGGTCTTTAGACGTTGTTTTTTTGTTTGTAAACCACCTAAACACATTTACACGCATTTACACTTTGTTTGGCTTCCGCATTTAATTTCCCAGAAAAAAACCACTGCAGGAAGAGAGCTCCTCTATAATGCAGAGATATATGAGAATATCATGTTTTTGCTTCTAAATTAGCAGAACTGACTGCAAACCAGCAGTGAGTACATGAATAAAGTTGTACACCAGAAATGTTTTTTTAAATATGTACTCCAACTAATCAGAATACATTTATATGTGATTATTACCTTCAGCACATCAGCGTCACTGGTACTGGCCTTGACGATCCCAAGCTGCCGGAGCTGTCTTCCCAGTAGAGCCAACATGGTGCTGTAAATGTGATCTAGACTGACACCCGGTGAACACAGAGATAAACAGGAGCGCTGGACTTCCAGGACGGCCTCATACAGCTCTGCCTGGGCGGGGCTGAATCTGGCAGGCATGAGGGGGGAGCAGAAGACATTTAATTTGCATTTGTGTGAGTCATTAATCCTAGAACAATAGTCAAACACAAGTTTTCATTCATCCAGTCCCAGCTCACATTGGGTGAGGGCAAGGTACACCCTGGACAGGTTGCCAGTCCATCGCAGGGCCAACACGTACAGGCATACAGAGACCAACAACTACTCACACTCACACGGACTTACAGACAATTTAGAGTCGCCAATTAACCCAAACATGCATGTCTTTGGACGGTGGGAGGAAACCAAAGCAAGCACGGAAAGAACATGCAAACTCCAAACAGAAAGGCCTCAGGCTGGGAACCGCACCCACTGCCTTCTTGTTGTGAGGCAACTGTGCTAAAAACTATGCTGTCGTGCTGCAGGAACAAACAATGTTTAATGTTTACATCAAAATCTACCTAAAAATACTCAGTGACCACTGCAGTGAAGAGTTACGTGGCAAGTCTACAAATATAGCGTTCAGTATAGTGAGGGCGTTAGAAACTTCTGTCAAGTTGTCTCCTGATGAAATAGATTTAGTGTTGTCAGTAGGGTGGGTGCAATCAGTTTGTCAAACTTACTTTCCATTCACTGGCCATGTTCGAGTGATATCACTGACATAACCAAAGTATTCACAGCCACCGTCAAGCAGGACCATTTCACCATCCTGAAGCAGGGGACACAGAGGGGAAAAACACAAGGTGTCATTTACATAATTTACTTGAATACTTGATGTGGGCGTTCATTGGTTCCATCTTATATGACAGGATTCATCCTGTAGATCATTCAGCAACTTTCTTTACCTTTATAATCTGGTTGTTGTTTATGTAGTGAAGAGTATTGGCTCGATTTCCTCCAGCAACCACAGGGGGATAGGCCAGGAAGTTGGCACCATGGATCCGGTTCTCAAAATCAAACTGGATTTAAGATTTCAATGTTAAAACCTTTGCTTTTATTTTCGTTGCCCTGTAAACAAATGTTTAGCCAAATACATAAATTTGCCTTAAAATTTACGGCTAGCTTTTTTACAACTACAGTGAAAACTTTTAAATATAAAACAAATTATGATGATCATTATTATAATACAGGAAAAGTTCTTTTCTTCTGTATTGACTGAATAATAATGGATGATATGTGGCTGCAGTAATTACATTAAAGCCTGATCAATACAAGACATGAATATCATGACAGGTCACACAAGGTGAACACAGTCAGGAGTTACCTTAGCAAAGAGCACAGCCTCATTCAGGTCTCCTCGAGACAAAGCCATTGTCTTCCTAAAAGCCTGAGAAACAATAATATGAGTTGAAGCAGATGCACTGTACATCTGCGTTAACACTGACAAAGTAGTTTTCTGAACGTACATAGTAAAAGAAGAACTGCCCTAGTACAGCCATTTATAAGCAATAAAAAATAATTTGAAGCTATTTAAAGACCAACCTGTGCTGTGATGCTTCCTGCCTCTTGCATGAGAGCTACCTCTGCAGAGCTCTTGAGGGCCCTGAGAGAGTGTATGAGTGGCCTGAGAGAGCGTGGCATCGGCCCTGCCTCCAGCAGAGGGGACACATAATTCTGATGGAGACTAGGGTGAGCTGGCTGAGAACTATCATACCAAAGTAGAGTGCCTGAAAGAGGGTCAGAGGGAAAATGTTAAATGCTGGTGTTCAAGCACTAATGAGTTAGTGTTCAAACATAATGTATTTGAAAGCTTTACCCAAACCAAAAGCGTAAGGATTATATTAGACAGTTATTACCAAAGGTTCATTTATTAAAATAATGCACTTGTCCAAGCATCAAGCAGACTTAAAATTTTTTATGTAATTATGTAAAAGTGGGCAGCACGGTGGCATAGTGATTAGTGCTGTTGCCCCACAATAAGAAGGTCGTAGGTTCAGTTCCCAGGCCTTGGGCCTTTCTGTGCGGAGTTTGTATCTTTTCCCCATGCCTCTGTGGGTTTCCTCCCACCGTTCAAAGACATGTTTGGGTTAATTGCTGACTCTAAATTGTCCGTAGGTCTGAGTGTGAGTGTGAGTGGTTGTTCGTCTCTGTCTGTCTCTGTGTGTTAGCCCTGCGATGAACTGGTGACCTGTCCAGGGTGTACCCCGTCCTCGCCCAGTGTGAGCTGGGATTGGCTCCAGCACCCCCCGCAACCCGGAAAAGGATAAGTGGTTGAAGATGAATTGTGACAGGCTGTTGTCACTGTTGTCCTCCATGGACAGACTGAGGAAGTCTTTTGTCCCTCGGGCCATTCGACTCTTCAGCTGCACAGTGCCCAGTGAGGAACCTGGACTGAACTGTGCTTCTGTTGTCCCGTCATTACAATCTAAATACTCATACAGCATCAGCCATGTGCTGCACTGCACCTTGCACTGTTGTCAACATTTGCACTGCATTTTTAGCATTTGTTGCATATTACCTTGTGCTGCTACTGGAATTTTAATTTCCCTCTGGGATCAATAAAGTAAATATCTATCTCTATCGAAAGCCTTTTCTAGTATCAGTATGAAGACTGAAATGGCTCTGACAAGCTTCAGGTGTAAAGTGATTTTTTTTTTTTTTTGGCAGAGCAGGTTTTTGCCTGGTGTCCATGGCAGCACACTATGCTCCATGCAACATGCACCATGACTTGCATATGGTCACTTCATGAACCAAGATGTTAATGAGCTCCATTGATTAATTTAAGGCTGTAGCTGTTACTCTTAGGGGAGTAGCTACAGAATGAAATCATTACCATTTGATCACAGTTGGACAGTGTGCTGATGAATATCTTAACTCTTTTTGATGACTCAGCTTTTGGCTTTATTCAAATCAACAATGCTTGTTTGTATATCTTCTAAGATCTCTCTGTGAGACATGTTTTACATCAAATGTGCTTCCTGAGGGTTTCATAAGTCACTGTAGCTCTAATTCACAAGTCCAATCTGTTTCATTGTTTGGACTCTAAGTTTGATAATGTATGATTATTTTCAATGCAGCCAACAACCATACATTGTTGAGGGTGTTATTAGTTTGAACAGATTCTTAATTTTAAAATAACTGTGTAGATAAAGATCTGACCATGTTTCAGATCAGTATAAAAGTAACTGCAGGTAATTCCAAAGGGTTCACATCATTTTTGCCTGTGTAATTTTATTTTGGTTTTTTTTACCTACTTCTTCTGTTAAAATGATTACATATGGAAACATTAAGATGCTGGAGATAGCGGTTTGAACCTACTCTCAGAGTTTTAGCCTTGGCATTTAATTACAAGGTCAATCTATGAATAATAAAGTATTAGTAATAAAGCAAATAAATAAATAAATACATTTTGGTGTTAAATCTGCTGCTTTCATCATAGGAACCTCAGTTCTCTGAAGAGATTTCTGCTAGACTCTTCCAACTACCCACCTTTAATTGTCTTGAGTACAAGGCCTAGTTCTTCAGTAGTATGAACTCTCTCTATCCCAGTCAAAGCAGCCGCTCCATCCTTCCCTGACCGGGGTCCGTCCCACAGCTCCCTCCCTGGGTCTCTGCGGGGGACAAACAGGACGGCTTGATCTGGTCGTCCTTTCCCATAAAGAACCAAGGCGCTGTCAGGCTCAAGGATACCGCTGAGGTAGAGAAAATCCTAAGGTACATTTAGTTGGTGGTTAATTGGCAAAGCCTTGGTAATAATTGCATTTAGCAGAATAATTTACACATAAAGCACTGCAAAGCAAATCCTTTGTGTCTGAATAGTATTTCTTCTGGATGCAGTGATTTAAGCTGTTACTACAAAGAACATATTATTTGATGTTGCCTTCAAAAACACAAAAAGGCACAAGAAGATTGAAATGAAGATGAAAAAACATGACATAAAACCAAACATGCACCTGGTTCTGGTGAAAAGGATAAGGAATGTCATTGGTCATGTATCGGGTAGGGTGGGACAGAACAATGACCACATGGGTGCTAGAGGAGGCGGAGGGTCCCAGCCGGTCTGCCTGGGCCTCAATAAGTGAGGCCAACCGGTGTCTGCGGAGCTCGTATTCTGTCTGGCTCAAGCCTGGGGTTACTTCACCTGAGGAGCAAAGATCAGATATGTTTTATCTCACATTTCAAAGCTTGTTTTGTTAATTTACACTATGCATTACAATTTATTTTCTATTTCTTACAGTCTGAATAGAGTGATTCATGAACTGAAATGTGTAAACAACACTAGCATGAATTTTCTAGCTCCATAAGAACCAACCACATATTGAGCTTGTTGCTAAAAGCCAAGTTCACTATAAGTTGAAGGTTTGAATGTACTGGTCCAGGACTCAGCTGTTAACATTACTAACCATGTTTGATGAGGTGTGGATGAGTGAAAGGACTCGGCTGGCCCAGGTATCGAGATGGAACCATCTTTGGTTTCAAACCTCCTGGTTTTACAGAAATGTGTCTGCATAGGCACCAAATACATCCTACCGACAGCAACACAAGACAGATAGCGTCACATTAGGATTTACAGAGTCCAGCTTCAAAGCTGGCAGATCTGAATTTACCACAGATACAAGGATAATGGTGTACACTCTGTTTGCTTCTTTTCAACTATGAAATGTATTGCTTGGTATATTTCTGGGCAAAAACTTTTAAAAACCAAAAACAAGGAATCATTAGAAAGCATTTATACATTTCCAACAAGACTCATCTGTACAAGGTCATAGCAGCCTGAAGCCAATCTACTGACACTTGGTGACTGGGGTGTAAACCTTGGACAGGTTGTTAGACTATCACAGTGTTGACATTGAGACACAATCAAACATTCACACTCTCATTCACAACTACAGGCCATATAGAGTCACCAATTAATCTGAATCTGCATGTCTGTGGACTGGGGAGGGAGCCAGAGTACCTGGAGGAAACCATGCAGGTGCAGGGAGAACCTGCAACCTCCACCCCAAAGGTCTAAACAAGCCAACAGGTCCAAACCCAGAACCTTCTTGCCACAGTGCATGTCAAAGCCAAACCATTTGCCATAATTGTCAATAATTCATTGGGCTACAATTACGTCTGAACTGAAACAAAATGCCCATAAAGAGAAAAAAAAAAAAAACTTCCATGCAAATGAGTGTTAATATTAGGGACATTTCTCGAGATATAATTACGCTTCTTTGGGCACTGCGAGTAGACACTTTATCGGTTAATCAGAACCATTGGTTAAATCTTTATCCATTCACTCTATTTCACAGGCTTATATGTTTGAATGTAAAAGCTAATCTAAACTAAATAGGGACTAAATATGAATGCAGCAGTGGGGGGTCAGCTCAGATGGTTTCCTCAGACCAGTAGAGCGGAGATATTTAGCTGTAACGGGGCACACCTTGACTCCAGAGCCGGCGGGGCAGCAGCCTGACAGCGGACCGGACCAAGGAGCTGGCTGAGGGCAACATGTTGCTGCGCTTGGAGAAGAGAGATCAGTCACAGCATGGTGTCCGACTGGAGACATGAAAGAGTCACAGTCAGTGAAGACAACAAATGTTTACCCATGGCTCTGGGGTGTCCCGACTTACCAGCGTCGATAGGTGATCATTAGACAGCTTTATTTCCCTTTGGTTAACACTTAGCTCTCCCTAGCTGGTTGCTGCCATGATTGCTAGCAGCGTTCATTGAATAGTGGGCATAGTGTTGCCCTGGGTTTGGTTTTTTAGGCAGAGGCACTTATTCCCGACTCTTTTTGTCTGTCTCAAATACTGATCTTCTTCCCATTTAAGTGGATTTTAATAATTACCCACCTTTTCTCCCATGAGTATGAAGTCATACTATCAAAGTGTTTTCACATTATCCAGACACATATCTATACTACAGTATGAAAATCCACTAACATATACGGGAGATTTTCCCAGTGTTCGTCAGCTCCGTGTACTTAGTTGGCGTCTACCTGGATTTTATTAAAGTGTAACCTGAGAGGCCTTCATAAAGAAAACGTATCAATAATAATGATAGCTCTGTTGTGATTATCAATAGATGATACTGATCACTAATAATGTGTGTTTTAATCTGTTGGGATCAACCACAATTATAGTGCAGTCTAATTTTGGTGTCGTTCCATGCGGCCTGAGAGCTGCCTGACAGTCCTGATTGAGGGCGGTAACTAACAAGACTCTAGGGGTCCGTCCTACAACTCGCCTGAATGAAAACACTGGAGTGACGGCGCCACCAGAGAAGTGGAGGCGTTAAGAGTCGACTGCTGCCTGCTTTGTGGTTGTTCTTCTCGGCTTTCAGTGGACACATTTCCGACCAGGTGGGTCTCCCCGTGTTTACTGCCGTCTGTGGCTGCAGCCGCGGACCGTCCCGTCACCTCGGCCCGGCCCGCTGCAGCCGGAGCTAACAACTGCATCATGCGTCAAACAGTCATGGCGTCATTGACGGACTCCCAATTCTCGAAACTTCGGTCTTGTGATAAGTGAATCATCAATATTATGAATGTTGGTTGTGCACCGTTGCACACGGTGCTGTGTGTGTAAGGGGGGAGGGTGTGGACCGTGTAGTGGTGCGGTGAGCCCGCTGCGGACTCCCGTTCAGTCCCTGCTGGTTAGCCCGTCCACTTCACCGCTACTGGCATTGAAGCTAGCAGCACAGCCCGTCAACAACACACACTAAGCCGGTTGTTCTCCGCCTGCTTCCCCACACACTCAGGTCGCTGTGTGCCGGACCCGACAGAGCAGCATGGACCCGCGAAAAGTGACAGAGCTGAAGGGCTTCGTTCAGATGTGCGAGTCCAACCCCGCCATCCTGCACCTTCCAGAGATGAGCTTCTTCCGGACATGGCTGCTGGGGTCAGTGCATCCCTTACAGCCCGGGAACACAATGTCAGACACACGGAGAGGATTTAGTCTGCCAGCCTCAAACAGGCTGCAGGTGATCCGTGGCCTCGGGGGCTCGTCTTCATGGGAGCACCATAGTGTACAGGGACTCAACTGTGACATCATTACATCATTCAGATAAAAAACACACAAAATGTGTTCGATTGTTAAAGGAGCAGGGATAGAGGAAAGCCATTGTATTGTTATATAAATCCAGGAGCAGCTTCTTCCCAAGTCAAATACAATGTGGAGCTGAATTAATTGACCAAGCATCATTAAGCCATAGTTTTTGTCAAATATATCCAAAAAAAAAATCCTCATAAAAATGGTCAAAATTATTGACCATTGTATAATGTTCTCTTAAAGACTGTTAAACATTTTGGGAATTGAGCTGTTGAACTTTAAGTAGTGACCCCGAAGCAACAAGAAAGCAGGTGTAACCCTAACTCTGTGATCATATTTGAATATAGGGTTGACAAAATGGTCATACATAAAACAATAACATCCACTTGAATTAGTCCAGAAATATAAGACTTGCTGAATTGTTTTTGATATTCTCATTCTGTCTATATTGCAGCATGGGTGCAACAATCCCTCCTCCACCCAAGACAACAGGATCATGCCAGGTGATAAAGAAATATTATTATTGTGCTTTTTATCTTATTTTTAAGATTTAGAGTGGGTTTTTATTCCTGTAACTGGAGTTGAATTGGCAATGGTGTATTGGATGTAAGTTAACTTTTTTACCCTAATGACACCATGCTGCGCTGTCTGACCTGCAGGGTGGCTGTCCTTGTGGTCCTCCCCCTACATCAGCTTCACCTCCTGAACCTGAGCCTCCCGTCCTCTCGGAGAGTGAGGAGAGTGAAATAGGTTTGTCAATTTTTAATCCCAGCTGTCTACAGCTGTGCTGCATTTGTGCCATGTCTGGCTTAGTTCTAGCACATTTTGGTTTAGAAAAGCTTGCTTTTCTCACTGATGACCAAACTTCGTTGCACAAGTTAAAACAGATGACAACCGTGACAACATGTGGCCCATTTAGAGCTCATTTAACAGGTTGGTCTCTGTCTGCTTTTTCAGAAATCGATAACGAGGGAGTGATTGAGCCAGACACTGATGAACCACAGGACATGGGAGAGATGGAAAACACTGAGGTAAAATATTTAGCTCTTTTATATTATCTATTGATTGATTTTTACACCATATTAAATCTGTTCTCTCGATCAGAAACTGAAGTGTCCATAATGTAGATTCCAGGCCTTGGAAAATAAAGAATGTAGCCATTAAGACAGGACATGTTTGGCACCAACTTCCTCAGGTTACAGAGGAAATGATGGACCAGGCCAATGAGAAGAAGATGGAGGCTATTAATGCTCTGGGAGAAGGTAGGTTCAAAAAACTCTGCCTCCAGACACACTTAAGCTATAGAAAGAAAGTTAATTGTGACTCACTCCTTCATTTTCACTTTTCACACATTTTGTAGGTGATCTGCAGAAAGCTTTGGATCTCTTCACTGAAGCCATCAAACTGAACCCCTGCCTAGCCATCCTGTATGCCAAGAGGGCAAGGTGTGAGACAGTGGCATATTTTTATTTTTTATTCTTTTTCAGGTTGTTCATTACAGAGCGCTAAGTGCTGCTGTTCGATCCCTCTAGATAATAACATTCAAGGTCTTGATGTGAATTGATGACACGTCTTTGAAATGACTGGAAGATAATCAGTGTCCTCTTTACATTAGTGTCTACATTAAGATGCAGAAACCCAACGCAGCCATAAGAGACTGTGACAGAGCCATCAGCATCAACCCAGACTCTGCACAGCCGTACAAGTGGAGGGGAAAAGCTCACAGGTATATTTCAAATCAAATCAATTTATTTGTATAGAGCCAAATCATAACAAAGTTACATCAAGGCACTTTACATATAGAGAAGGTCTAGACCAAACTCTTTATAAAATTATTATATTCTTTTAAAAACCTCTGCTACAGCACAAATACCCCTCCAGTGCTGCTACCTTAACACACAGCTGGCAAAGCGATTGCACCTACTCACATGAATGACAAAACCAAACCCTCAGTGTAAACAGTGTCAGGTATAACACACCTTGTTTGGCAAATGGCATTTGATATTTCTGTTCCAAACCATTGGAGCAGTGTTAGAATGAATCTGAATTAGTGTTGATCTCCCTGGGCCCAGGACCAGTAGGTCTAATCGTATAGTGTGCTATAATTGTTAGACAATTATATCTTATTTATCAAACACTTAAGCCCAGCTGGAGAGCCGACTGTTGAGTCTTAGAAAGTGAATGTGTCTTGATGTTCAGGATGCACAGGACTTCAACATCCACTGAGGAAATGAGAAAAATTTGAGCTCTGTGTGAGGCAATGAGGAAAATGTAATCTTCCTTATCTTAGTAGCTGAAGCCAACAGAAATGCCGCACTACTGTCATGTTTTTTGACTAAAGCGCAGAGATACTGATTAGTTTTTCCTACCACATAACAGCAGTGGATGAAAATGTTTTGCATTCATTTGAATTTTCTTTGCTGTTATTCTAAAAAATTGCGAATTTTGCTACAATTTCTGAAAAAGTGACGAAAAAAAATGAAAGCACAGAAAAATTCAATAGCACAACATAATTTATGTTTGCTCTTCATCACAATGATTCACTGGGTTTCATTGCACTACAGTCTTACACTACAATATCAGTTAACTACCTCAATTAAAAAAAAAAAAAAACTTTAATCAAACATGCAAGATTTTTCTCAAAGGTCTTCTGTTTACCTTGAAATTGGTTTGAAGATGGATGAATTGAGGAACACAGCCTTTACAGCTTGGTGGTCTGACATTGCAGTGTCTTGCTCACTACCTGGTGTGTGTTTGTTTGTGTCTCTGCTGCTGCAGGCTGCTGGGCCACTGGGAGGAAGCAGCCAAGGACCTCGCCACAGCCTGCAAACTGGACTATGACGAAGACGCCAGTGCAATGCTGAAGGAAGTCCAGCCTAAGGTATAATGAGAAGGGGAATAAAAAACATGTTTCAGCCCTCTTAAAATTAATTTATGGTAACTGTAATGTGACACTATTTCTATAATGGTTCTGTATTGATATTTGTATCTGTATTGGTATGTCTTCATAAACCTCTAATAACAGACAGGGATTTAAAGATGGTGCTGTTATCTTCTGTTTTCAGGCTAGCAAAATTGTTGAGCACAGACGCAAATATGAGCGTAAGAGAGAAGAGAAGAAGATGAAGGAGAAACAGGAGCGGGTCAAGAAAGCAAGGGAGGAGCATGCTCGGGCACAGAGGGTGAGCTGCTAATGGGATTTCTGCTTTCATACACTCAATCATACAATAAATGACCCTCTGTAGTTGAACTACTCTAACATAGTCAGCTGTTGCAGTGAAGTTTGCTGACGAGAGCTGTACAAATAAAGAGACACTCACAAGGGACATTTGTTTTAAAAAAAGATTAACTTGATGCTACATGCAAGCTTCTGCACTAAACTTAATAAGGCTAAAGGTTTTGTTCCTCCATTGCATCTGTTTAGTCCAGCTTCTGTGTCACAAGATAAATGTAAGATCGGACTTATGTCTAACATGACTGTTAAGATTCTCAGTCAATACATTCTAACAAGCATTCGAATTAAATTCATTTTATTGTTCCCAGTTTTCACATCTTACAAGAGAAAAGGCTTTCACACAGGGACTAATAAAACAGAGCATTTAGCAATCATCTAAACATCTCCAAATTCCAGTGACAAGCTGGACAACAGCAGCTTCTGGCAGCTGTGGCCAGAGGGTTTGCTTTCATCTCCATGTACATGTCTATATGCCAACATCCCTCTGGCCCATTCTTGTGAATATCTCAGCGGGGCCTAACCTTAAATTTTGGATGAACTGGCTACATTAAGTGATCAAAGGTCAGCATTCAAGGATTAAAACTAATTTAGCCATAATTCAAATAGTTATACACTTTTTATGATGCCATTTAAAGCAAATGTCTCATGCATAAAATGATGGCGTGATCTTTTATGTCAAAAAGTTTCGTGGCCAACTTCACTGTGACATTATAATAACCTGCAAAAAATACTCCCAGATATTTTTTGAAACAAACAAAAAAAATCCTGAACAACTAGGGCCCTTTGAAACAACAGAAGAAATCATTGGTGACTCCTGAATGTGTTTTTCTCTCTCTCTCTCTCTCTCTCTCAACAGGAGGAAGAAGCACGACAGTTTGGAGGAGGTTTCTTCTCAGGTAGGAGAGTGGAGCCCAGTGGTCACTGCCGGGACAAAATATGTACTCCAAAATAGCCCATGGCAAACAGGTTAGTGGCATTATTTAGTCAATAACTTGATGGATCTCATTGTAATCCTGAAGGAGCTGCAGGTGGCGCCCCTGCTGGCATGCCAGGTCTGGGTGAATTCCTGAAGGACCCTGAGCTCCTCAACGCCATGAAGGTGATTTAGCGCTCAGCATTAAACCATTAACCATCTCTTAGGCTGCATAGGTCTCAAAAGAATAATTTGGCAACCAGGATGAGAGATGAGAGTTTTGCTACCACTTTCAAGCTATGCAGAAGAACACAAATAGTAATTGAATCTGTTTGAGTACTGTCCACATCAAAGCTCTGAACCTGAAGCAGATGTGAAGGAATCTGTCATGTGAAACAACAAAGATGTAGGACAGTCATCCTATTTACGCTGATTTGGACATACACTATGTGAATAAAGTTGACCCTGTTTCCCCTCCATATCAAATTCCAGGACCCTGAGGTGATGGCTGCCTTCCAGGATGTGGCACAGAACCCATCCAACATTTCCAAGTACCAGAACAACCCCAAAATCATGGCCCTTGTCACCAAGCTGAGTTCCAAATTTGGAGCTTCACCGCAGCCATAGATGGGAAAAGACTGGGCAGGGGAGAGTGCATTTGTGGTGAAATAATCTTGAGCGCCACAACGCTTTTCAACAAATCAGAGCAGTTGAAATGGGCTACTTTCTAAAATGTTCTTATTCAGCCTGTTAGCTCTTAGCAACGTGTCAATAAAGCAATCCCATGGTTAGGTGTCAGGTGCGATACGTTGACAAACCCTACCAGGTCTCAGCTGGGACCTTTCCTAACCTGTATGTGGAAAAACTACACTGGGAGCTCCTGCATTAGGACGCTAGCTCACAAACATTTTACAGCCATTTAATACGTGGTGACAGTTTAGCTACTGGTCTTGTCTTTCTCCAAGCAGATTCAAACTCTTACAACTTTCTGTACTTTTTGTTAACAGATGTATTATAAAACAGACAAAAAAAGTTATTGATCTTGATATTTGACCCTCTTGAAAAACAATTCACAATAATAAAACTTCTGTTGCTGCAAATTAGGTTGGTAGGTTTCTGTCTGAGTCAATTATTTTTCTTTTACATTAGACAACATGTAAAGTTGCAGAGAAGCAACTGAGCTCCCTTCATTCAAACCTCTGGTTCTCTGACATGAATTCAGGTTTTACAAACAATGCTCGAAAAGCGGAAGCCTAGATGTTGAAATCAAGCATTTAGTAAAATCCCTACACGTGTTTTTAGTGTGAAATGAGTTTAATCCTCACAAAAAGACTGTTTTTCATGCTGTTATGAGCCACACTCAGATTCAGTTCAAAAGGACATTGTTGCTTGCAGGACTTCTATCAGTTTTTATTTAACAAATAGCTATACTTTATAGTTGGAAATAAATTTCAGCTCTCCTTAAACAGGAGCTGAATCTGGATAAGTCTACAGGTGCTTTTGAATAAATCAAGTCCAGAGGGTCAGTTAATCCACCTAGTGCATCTGTCTCTCAGCCAAAGGATTACTGTGCTGTAGTACATGATCCATCCTGGCTCTCAGAGCTCTGGGTCTCTGTCTCAGCTGATATGAGCAGGTACATTTCTCCCAATGGGGACATATTTTGCCCACCAACTCATGAGCAATCGTCTATGCACACAATTAAATGTTGAAATAAGGTTTTTACACCTTGTTTTCACAGGGTTTTTTATTTAATAGGGAAAGTAACATTACTGCTACTCAAACCATCAAAAAACTTATTGCACACCCAAGCAAACCAAACTCAGTTTTGTGATAACATTTGTTTTTAATTGTGTACTTACAACATACCAAAACAAAGACATGGGTGTAAAACAACAATTACAATCAGGGAGGGAAGAGAGAGGAAATAATGATGACACCGATTCTTCAAGAATCCAGGTAAGGGGTTAACAACAATACAGCTAATGTCCATATCTGTGAAAATATGACAGAGAGAGCAGGATGGGACACATTAGGAAAAATTTTCAAACTTCAATGAGGCAATGGCTGAACTAAACTTCATTTAACAGATGTACAGCTGTACTACATGAATGGTACTCACTTCTGAAACTCCCACTCCCTGTTGTCCAGAGGGCAAACCTGTCTGGTTTTCAACCAGCGAGAGATACAGTGGAAATGGAAGGCATGCTGGGAAAAGAAACAATCATGGGAAAAAGAAACAAAGACACAGGAATATATCATATATCATCATGTACTGTCATAACTAGAGCTGATTTTGATTAACAACACTGTAATGCAACTTATTAATTTATTATCCTTTTCCCGCCGCTATTTCTTTTTTTTTTTTTTATTTACGTAAATATGCACATGCACTAATATTTTCCTCAAAAATCCCTTCAGTTTCAATGCTGCCAGGGCAGTCAATATGTCAAATGTTGGATCGCACCTCTTGTTGATAATTAATAACGTTTCAGAAAATAAAGCAACTATTCTCATTGTTTAAAGCACACAAACTTTACCCCTGGACCTTTATTTGTAAGTTCCCAATGGCCAATAATGGGTTAACTGGCAGAGCTATTTCCAGATTGAAAGTTATCTTGCCTTTGGAGGGATGAGAAATCAAAACTGTAAAAATAAAGATTTTAGGTAACTTCAGTATAAAACTCTAAATGTGTTTAGGGACATAAAATGAATCAATATGCATTAAATTTAGCTGAATATTTGAGGCTAAGATTTCTGAATTCAACACAGTCGTGTCAGATCTGCATTTAAATAAGGAAGAACCTCATAAGTTATGGTCTAACTTTGCTTGTGAAATATAAGCAAGCCTAATATGATGAATTGATTTTAAGCCTCAACCAAAATTATAGTACTCAGCTAACACATTGAATTATGAATTGAATATTGAATTATAATTATATGCTAATCCCTCATCTATTAAAGTCAATATTAGACATAAGTAAAGAGGCAGGAATATAAACTCACGTTGCAGACACCCCAGGCTACAGTGCACTCCTCAGAAGTGGCAGAAGCTTGGTTGGCCTGGCACTCTATACCTGATGGGGGAGGGAGAATTTTTTTAAGAGGCAGTCTCAGAAAACCAGAACCAATCTCAGTTGTAGGTAATTTTTGAGCCTAACAACTTGCAAAATGTCAACATCCATGTTGATATGCAGTTTTAAGATCATTCCCAGACATATTACTGAGAGATGACAACTTTAAAGATAAATAACAACAAAGTATTTTAGTAAGAGGTTTTGCCACCAGAAGAGCTTCAATGTGTTTTCGCATTTTTTCTACGAGTCTTTAGACTCTACTGGAGGCAAAAGCACCATTCATCCAAAACATATTTCCCTCATTGGGATATTATGATGCTGATAGTGGAGAGCACACATTTGTCCTAAATCTATCTGTGTTGAGATCTGATGACTGAAGGTCACAGTATGTGATTGTCTTTATTGTGATACTCCTCAAATTGTTTAGTGACACTTTGTGCCCCTCTGGATGGGTCAAGGTGTAGTTCCAAAACTGGGAAAAAGGTCAACTCACAAAGATCCATGATGTGGTTCCTACAAATAGCACAGTTATCCACCACAATGTCCCAGGCCCACAGCGCCACAGCATTCCACTGGTAGGAAATCAGAAAATATTAAATAATTGCACTTCATACTTTAGATTTTAAAACATTTGAATGCCTTCATGTCTTATATGAAAAGCACAGTAAATGACACGGTAGTGCAAGTGACCACTAGTACTGTATCCAATGTCAAGCTTAAGAATGATCGAATACCAATACCAAGTCAATTTAATCCATTTATAGTGAGTGGTATTTTATTACTTCACTAAATTTAGAAATCTCCCATTCTATTAACAACATAAAATCTGATAGTTATTATCGTTACTTTGGTAGTAGGTTTTAACTGTGTACAAACCATCAGTGTTGGGAGAAGCCTCTGAGCTAAGCTAACTGGGCTAAGCTAAGTGTGCCAAAATATGCTAAGCTAGTTTAGGTTCGGAGCGGTGGTGATTACTGACGACGGTTAGTAGTAACGCTTTACGTTAAGATGACTTCTCTTCCCCGTTAAACACGCCATGTTGAGGGTTCATGCTCCCTGTCACATCAGATGGATTCTTGTTATAACAGTCTTAGCCCCCCCCCCAAAAAAAGAGAAGTGCAAATTCATGCCGTGTTTGAGTTACGCTAACTGCTAACTGTCTTAGCACCAGCGCCCGTTCACAGCAAGTTAACACCGGCATGCTAATAGCCGGTAGCTAGTCAGCGGCAGTGAGCTGTGTCAGGGGTCGTTTGGAGCTGTTGTTAAATTACACAAAATCTTTCCATCCAGGATGTGGTGGACTCCACCTTACCTTCTTTACTTCAAAACGCTTCTTGCTTGCTCCACTGTTTGTGCCGCTCGGCGTATCTACATCCATAGCTGCTGCCATTTTGAACGGCGAAGTTTCGTGTGACGAAAAGGACTCCCGGAAGTCTCCGGCAGCTTCCGTCTGTGTATTATTTTATTAATCACAGACAGATACGTGACTTTCTTTGCGTTTTTATGTTGGAGATGAGTTTGTAACATAATAAAGCTCAAAAGGGGCGACATCTTGTGTAATTTCTCATCACGTAACAAAAAAAAAAAAAAAGGTAGGTTCCACCGAGATTTGAACTCGGATCGCTGGATTCAGAGTCCAGAGTGCTAACCATTACACCATGGAACCGCTGGGTGGAAATTTGAATCCTCTATGGTCTCAAATCTAGTTACATTTTGTGTAGGAAAGAAGTTCATACTGCACACAGATATCATCATGCTTCATGAGTAATGTATGAGTGAGTAAATATTTGTATCAGTGTAATCATTACACAGTGAATCTCAGTTGAAAATTAATTGCCTCTATATATTACTGTAGATGTGGCCCGAATGAATGCTTCAGAGTTTGGAGGGAAATTTGTCTGAGAATCAGGTTGCTTTTTTCTTTTCTTTCCCTTTTGTCTTTTGATTTGTTGTGTTTATTCTGGTCAAAAAGCAAATAATGCATGTCAATTCCACACAAAGTTGTAAATTGAAGAGCTTTAATTTGGAACAGAAAAAGCCAAAACAACTAAACGTGATCAGGCTGATTGCACCAAAGCTCATAACTGTCTAAGTCCAATTTGTTAAATTCATTTATCGTTCTTTGTCACTTTTGGTATCACAGGTTTCCTCTGGGGCTGTTTCTTGGATGGTTTGAGTAGTTTAGCTTTGGGCTTGGCAGGTTTAGCTTTGACTCCTGGGGCCTTTGAGAGACTGGGTTTGGGTTTCATCATTTTTGAAGACCTGGGGTCCACAACAACCCTCTTATCTTGGGAGGAGACAATTTCCGGGCATGATGTGAAGACCTGGACATCCATGACTTTCTGACCCCTGAGTTCAGGTGGGTGACCACAGGTGGCAGTCACCTCCAAACTCACATTCTCCATCCACCTGAAGTTTAGATCCAGAACAACAGAGGTAGACTGACAATCAAATAATTATGAAAGATGTAAATGTCAATGTATTGCTCTTTTGCAGTAGCTCTCATTTGCTTCTTTTAGAGATTTAATGTGTTGCTTAAAAGCACTTAAGCAGTGGTGAATGTACTTACTTACACATAAATGCCAAAATGATTTGCAAAAACGCTAATTGCAGTTAAATTTATACTGACTTGCGTAGCGGGAGCAGAGCGCAGTCACACAACAAGGGGTTGTCCTGCAGGTCGACTTCCTCCAGCCCGGTGAGTGGACTCAGCTCAGGAAGCCACTCCAGCTGGTTTCCTCTCATGGTCAGGGTCCTCAGTCCCGGGCCAAGCCCCACCAGAGCATCCGTAGACATCTGGACAACATACAATTTAAACAGCTGTAAGTCCCGCTGTTGTATCTTATTAGTATCCAAATGGCCTCAGCGGAATGAGTAATGTTAATATCTGCACATACAGTTACATACAGGCTGAAGGCTTGTTGAGGTGGAATTAAGGGTATTGTATCTCTATCTAATTCCTCGAGTGCCACAATCCCACTCTGTTTGTTGAACCTTTTCCAGAGATAAACAGTGTTCTTCAGTCATGACACTCAAGCCTTGAGTCTGGTCATAGTACTCACTACTTAAACTGCTGTTATGGATAATTGTGTTAATTTGCCGGATGTGATATTCTTTATAAATCCAACCAAGGATTTTGAGGGTGTTTATCATAATATTTTATCTAATAAGTGGCTTTCCAATGTTTTTGGAAAAGTGGTTTCATGTGGACTTCCCCTGGAATGTGTGTTTTTTAAATTAGATTCAGTTTAAATATAATGTCTAAGCTATTATTTCTTAAAAGCATATTAAGGCTTAAAGATTATGTTTAGGCCATGTTTTTCATCCACTGATAGAGCCGTAGCACTCAGTCTAGGCTTTGAATTTTCGGTTTACACTTGGATTTTCTGGTTTAATTATCTAGCCAAGTGGAAAAAAGCATACAGCTAAAATCAATTCTTTCTGTCCTATGGGTGACCCACAGGTGAATTACACTCACAACCTACATTTTTTTTCTACAGGCCATGGTTACATCATATATTGGTGAGTATATAAACAATAATAGATGACAAACAGGAGAAAATAAATGTATTCAGAAATTATGGCAGAAAACAGAAACAATGCAAAGCACTATTAGAGAGAAGTGTTATTGTGGTTTCTAATACCTTCTCCATGCCCATCTGATCCATGTAAAGCTTCTTCAGACTTAGAGCTATGGGCTGGAAGGCATTTGGTCCCACCCAACGAACTGAATTACGACATAGCCTGAGCTCCTCCAGGTTAGGGGCCCCGGACAGAGCGTGGGTAGGCACCTCCAGCAACTGATTTGCATCCAGGTGAAGGGTTCCTAGAAAAACTGAATCCAGAGAACCCTTGGCAATAGCATTAATGGTGTTATTAGTCAGGTAAAGTTCCCTTAGTTTAGGGGTTACTGAGGACAGCAAACCAGCAGGCTCCAGTTTTGAGATGGCATTTTGTTCCAGGTGTAACACAAACAGACTTGGTAAGAGTGCCAGCGCTACAGGGGAGAGGCAAAGAAAGAAAATAGCAGATTGTTGTTTTGTTTTGTTTTTTGACTCTTTTAACACATAAATTTCACTTCAGCTTAATTCACACACTGTCAAACTTTATTTGACCAAACTCTCACCTGAACCAGGGAACTGTGCCAGTCGGTTCCCCTCCAGGTGAAGGTAGGTGAGCTCGGGGGCTCCAGCGAAGGCTCCAGGGCCCAAGAATGTGAGGTCATTGTCAGAGAGATACAAATAAACCAGGTTTTTCATGCCCTGAAAGGCGCCACGTTCGATTTCATGGATTTTGCAGGACTCCAGGTGAAGGGAAACAACTTGACTGGTGCCTGGGAAGCTGTTGGTAGGAAGGTAGTGGAAGTGGTTGCTGCGGAGGTTCAGCAGCTGCGTCTTGGGGGGGAAGCCTCGCGGGACTTTGGTGTGACCCTGACCCTCACATGTGGCATGCTGAGCTTCAACCTGGGAAGGGCCACGCCACAATCAAATATTAGAATATGTCTTAAACATTCAGATATTTTCTAAAACCCAAAATAGACTTCATGGCCACTTTTGTGGACACCAAGTTGCTCCAAACACAACTTTGATATATTACCACATTTTTAGTTAATATGGTGATCTTATTAGCATGTAATATTAGCATTCATTTCTTGCTGTGCTGCTGGCCAGCTGATTTAATTTAGTATTTTTATTTAGTCTTTATTTAATTAAGGAGTCTCACTGAAATTAAGAATTATTTCAACGGGAGACATGAGAACAACAAATTATTCCAAGAACATAATCTGCACATGATAGAAGAAATAAAAAACAAGAAACATCTTAAATATGTCCAAGCATACACTCCAGGTCCAGGGCTGTACTCTAAAAGCAGCTTGTGCTGTTAGAAACTAGATTTACATGAGAGAAGAGTCGTGAGATGGTTTGGAAATTTCACTAGCCAAGCTTTTTCCATGAATAACATGAGGGAGGTGTGAAACGAGCAACAGCATTGAAAAAATATTTGATATTGATAAAGTACAACGTTACAAAGGGTTTTTTGTATGAACTAAACGATGCTATTAAAGGTCTGTATAACTGCATGACTGCATCATTATGACCAACTTAATTCATATAGAGCTAGTTAATGTAAAAATATTGATCACAGATGAGTTCAGTAAAGATACAATAAATATGACTATGTACAAGCACTTCATTACAAGTATTGTATTTAGAGGTTATTTAGTAAAATGGAAGAAAAAAAAAACACTAGTTAAACCTTCAGTGTGGGACTTTTGTCTCCCCCCTCTGGCGGTGAGAGGTGCTACACAAACACTGTGATGTGTTGTCACTTCATTTGTCTTTAAAAATGTCTCTGAAACTTTACTATTACTAACTTTACTAACTTTACTTTTGGTGTCCAACACTATTGACTCCCCAGTTATTTTGCTAACTTTATCTAAAAATGTGACCAGGAGGAAGTCTGGCCTAACCAGGAGGATTACTCATTAACACACAGGCACGCAAAAAACCCCAAAATACTCACATCACAATTACAGTTAACTGGACACTTGGCTTTCTGCCTGGGCTTGGCTGTGGGCGGGGAGCCTCCTGCAGTCTCATCTACCCCTTCGAACTCATCTTTCAGTGCTTCCCCTCGGTTGCGGCAGCGCAGATCCAGAGGAGCCACCCCCTGCAGTGGCTCATCAGAGAGGTGAGGGGGTCCAGCACAGGCTCCCAGCAGCTTCACCCTCCCAACACTGGTCCACTGCCTCAGGGGTCGCATATAGCAGTTACAGTAGATGGGGTTGCCTGTAAGAAAATCATGACTGGGATGAATTTCAAACTCCACAAGGCATGTTCATCTTTCTCAGACTTTACCTTTCCCCCAGCTTTAAAGTCAGGATGTAAGGAAAGATTTAACCCTTACAGCACAGCGTGTCCAATTGTGGACCAGGGGAAAACGTCAGAACACAGTCATACCAGTCAGATTGAGGCTGGCTAGCTCCTTGGGGCCTGAAAGGGGCTCCAGGTAATGAAGTTGATTGTGGCTGAGGTCCAGGTGGGAGAGACGGGGGGCGTGGGACAAAGCCTGGTCTGACAGGTCCTGAAGGGACATGTGGTCCAGGTAGAGGTGTGTAAGTTTGGCCATGGAGATGGACTCCTCCCCGAGATAGGCCATGGGGTTGTGGCTCATGTCCAAACGTGTGACCTCACTGAGTCTTTATGAAGAGAGTAAAGGAGAAGGTAAATGACACATATGACCTTAGACCTTGGATATTTATAATTTATTAGGTACCATTTCTTTCTTTTGCTGAAGCTTTAATAGGCTTTGAATAAAAGCGGAGCTTTATCACATTTATTTAGGTCCTTTATTGGGATTGATGATGATGGGTTCAATGCTATGCCTGCATTATTGCCTAAGTGATCTTGATGCATCAACTTGTAGAGTTGAGTGTGTATAGTAAAGAGTATACTGCCCATAATGCTCCCTTCAGAGTGTCCCACCTGCTCATGGTCTGAGTGGGGAAGAACTGCAGCTCATTGTGATCCAGGCTGAGGCGGCTGAGGGTGAACAGGCCAGTGAACGCCTCAGGAGCCAAGTTGTTCAGGGAGTTATGGCTAAGGCGAAGCCACTTGATGTTGTGTAGGCCCTGTGAGAGTAGTCAGACTGTGGCATCATTCCGCTGTGCGTATGGAGCAGTGTGCCTATGCAACAGCATTTGAATCAGTTAAAAAAAAAAAAGGTTCTATAGCCACAAGTACACGTACCTGGAAGGCCATGTTGGGGATGTAAACCAGCTGGTTGTGGGTGAGGGCGAGCATGTTGAGGAAGCCAAGCTGTGTGAAGGCTCCAGGCTGGATTTCCTCCACACGGTTATGGTCCAGATGCAGCTCCTTCAGGGAGGAGAGACCATCAAAGGACTCCTGTATCAGAGGTCGGGATGGTGGAAGAGAGAAAATGAGAGGAACTCTCTGCAAGTTTTCAAAAGCTGAAGAAAAACTTTTTAAAGAGTCAGTGGTGTAAATTTTCCCTGTCCTTCTCACTTGGTAAAGAATGTCGATTTTATTGTGGGCCAGGTTAAGGGAGACCACTCGGCCCAGGGTCCGGAAGGCACCCTCCTTCACCTTGATGATGTTGCAGCGCTGTAGGTTGAGGTGAGTGAGGTAGGGTGTTAGCACAAACGCCCCCCTGGGCAGCACCTGCAGGTTGTTATTCCTCAGGTCGAGTTTCAGTGTAATCTGTTATGAGATACAGAGGCTACTTATCATTTACAGATGGGACAAAAGAGAAGGAAGCACATATTTCTGATAACAGTATGTACTGTACATCTACGCAACAGTCAGGAGCAAGACCAACTGCTGTACAGGCCTGTGGCAGTAGGAATGGAATAAAAGTCAGACCTGGAAGTTTTTACCAATTTGCCTTCAGTTGATAAACAAACTAAACTCTAAAATCACAGCTTTGGTTCAGTATTCCTTCCTCAAGCAACCATGTAAAGTGAAGAAGAGCAATGCATGTGAATTCCTCACCTCATCTACAGTTGGAGGTACAACCGTTAGGTTCTTGCCAATGCAGGCGACTGTGAGTTTGGCGCTGTTACAGTTGCACACCCTGGGACATTTTCCTGCTTCAGCGCATAAAATTAGCGCTAAAATCAGCATGAAGGTCGGAGCAGAGAAGAAACACATCTGTGGCAGCAGATCATATGTTAGTCTGATGGATGCTGAAAAACTGAAGCTGTGAAAACATCTCGCAATTTGAGTGAAACAGCCTTTTAAACTGGGTACTTCACTAGTACCAAATTGTTCAATTTGATTTTTGCCATTACAACTGATTTTATTTAAACATTGATTAGGTGTCATTTTGTCAACAAATATAAAACAAAGAAGTATAACTCAAAAAAAACATAATTAGTTGTCACATTCTGGATTTTCCCTTTAGAAGATCAAATAAGCATCAGAAACATAAGGCTCAGTTTAAGGTGGAAATTAGTTTGAAGTGAAATGAAAGTTAAGAAACAGCTTACCTTTGAGCTGAAAATCTCTCTGTCACAGCTTAGTTGGTAACATGAATTAAAGACGGATTAAACATGAATCCGCAGGTTTAACCTTCAGTTATCCGCCGGTTGGTTTTTTTCTGTTTCTCTCTGAGTGTGCCCAACGTGTAGTGTGGGTTCCAGGACAGGCTGACAAACAAGGCTTTGGCAAATTCTTTAGCAGTGACCCCCGATCCCTGTGCCCCCTCACTGCAAATTAACACCTTGGCTTTACATTTTCTTACCAGTTTGAAGCTGAAACACTTAAGAGAAAGCAACTGTGTAGCAGACTTCTCTTGATATGTAATATGGGACAATTGACTTCTTGAAATTCAATAAATTACCTCTAAATCTTTATTTTTGTTATCAAAAATCAAATATTTTCAGTAAATAACACTCAAATCAGCTTTTATTTTTGCAACACAAATCCAAAAACGTGGCACCTTGTGCCTCATTATAGGCAGAGAATACATCAAACCCTAGTTAATTCCTTTTGATTGTTTGATTATACTTTACAGCCTTATTTGGATCATATTAACCACTTAATACCTATGCAATTATCTTACTGTTTTTTAATTCATACACATTTGATATAAAAACAGAATAGCAAAGGTAGATATGAAATAGGAAATGTACAACAGCTGATGCTTTGAAATTACGCCAGAGCTTATATGGTTTCCCCAAAGTAGTTTTCGGTGCTTCATTAGGTTTTACTAGCCAGGACAACACTCACATTTTAGGTCATGTGGGCAGTGAAGCCTTTTGTTATTCACCTGGATACAAACAGTGTGCAGGCACAGTTGTCAGCATTGCCCTTTTGTTATATGAATGTACTTAAACACTTAAATCAGCCCACACACATAAGAGTATAGTTTACTTCAAAACATAAAGCATTCAAGTCCAGCTCAGAGTCCAAAGAGGAGGAAACAGTGAAGTACTGTAATGACACAGGGAAGTGCGTCTGAATGGAGTGTTTTCTTGAGTGCTGCTCCGTATCCAGTCTCTTAGTGTCCATAAGTGATCAAAGTTCAATCTGTCTGTCTGTGTGTGTGTGTGTGTGTGTGTGTGTGTGTGTGTGTGTGTGTGTGTGTGTGTGTGTGACTGTGTCCCCATAGTCCTCAGCTCTCAGACCGGACTCTCTGCAGTGTTGACTGGAGCCCTCTTTTGGCAGTGCCACAGGACTCCAGGGCCTTGTTGTTTCTGTAAATAATAAATACGCTCCATTAGATGGTCAAGTCTACAAACACACACGCACACACACATCCTGAAATATGTTTTATACTCCACACAACACTGGTAATATTCTCCTTTTGCCAACAAATGCCAAAACTTGTCCCACAATAATCACATAAAACTGATCGATGTGTGGCCAAAGCTTAATGTGGGTTATTATTGTATGCAGTAAAACTCCTGCTGCCCCGACTAGTCATGAATATGGACTGTCATAGTTACACATCACATGCCATACTCCAGCCAGGGCCAGGAGTTGAAAATGAACGGAAGTTGTAAACTGCGCAAAACATCAGATTCATACTTCCTCTAGGAACTATGTTAAATTGAAGCCCCCTTTAAATAGACATAATGAAACTTTGTAATGCCACTATTGATAATCCTGAAATATATTGCAAATAGTACCAAGCAAATGTATCATTTTTATATGAGAACAGTGTCTAGCTCTTAAGCAAGAAAAGTCAGTGATTGGGAGATACATTGTTGGTTTTAGTCTTCTCATGGGACTTGTTAACACTTAATTACATCCAGAGTAGTTTTGATAGTTAGCAGCTATTACTGCACAGCAGTGGCGGCTGCTCACTGGAGGGCGCTAAGATGCCACCCCCATCAAATCAAGAGATAAAAATCAAAAGAAAAAACAAACATGCTGTAAAATGCAAATAATTATTAAAAGATGGTGTTATTTCAGTCTGTGGGTGACTGGCAATAGTAATTAAATGTTGTTTAAATATTTATTTGGTTCCAAAATTTAATTTAATTCACTTCTGAAGGACACCGGTAAAACAGAATCCAGTGTAAGCCCTCGAACATTTGATAAGCATGTGACCTGAGGCTCTCTTTTAATTGGTTTGAATTAGATTCTTCACGGGACACAGCTATGTGCGTCCTGTATGCGTCCTGTATGCATCCAAGAAACATCAGCAGCGAATCAGCGATCAGTATCGTGTGTATGCCAAGGTAAATTGCGCCCCCCTCCCCCCGAAATTTTTTAGTACCAACCGCCACTGCTGCACAGGATTGACAGGAAATGATGCAATGTGTTTGGTGTCTCTGTTTCAGACCGTTTTAAGTTACTACTGGTAAAAAGCCAACATTTTTTACCGCTGCAGCTTCACATTAAAACCATTCAACTGTCAAAGTGTTTGCATGTGGCCCAGCCCGAGTTTGTGCCAACTATGATCCATCAAACAAATGTGTCTTCAAAACACAACACAGTAAAGATAGTTGATCAGTTTCAAATATTGTTGTAAGTAATAGAACAAGAGGGAACAGCCACAGTGACTCTTTAAGGTAACGGAGTAATTTTAACATCTAATTACTGACTGACTTCTTTATGAAACAATACGAGTTTGTCTGGCTGTACAGTCAACATTTGATCATCTGTTTTATTTCAGGCAAATTAGCTATTCAGTGTTTGCTGCCCCCAGATATCTGGGACCTGCAGTATTAAACCACAAATACTGTTACTATGGTAACAATGGGAACTGCTAAATCTACCAAGAGTAAAATCTTAAAGATTTAACTTTAAGAGAAAGTCAGCTCCTAGCTCTTCACTTCAATATTAATTTAAAATGAGGTGCTGAATCCCTAAAATATGGAATTAACAATAAGTTGAAGAACTCATTGCTCCCAAAAAATAGGAAATCACCAGTGTCCACCACTGTTACCGAGTGCAAACATTTGTGTATGAACTTAGATCCTGAAGAGAGGATGGTAATACTGGCATTTTGTACCTGCATGCTGCTGCTGACTGGCTCTTTCAGTCACGTCCTTACCGGGACATGAAGGCCTCCAGCACAGCCACACTCTCTTTGGGGAAATAATCTTGTCGAACCACATGCTCCAAGGTGTGGAGATGGCCAGGAACCACGACCACAGGCTTCACTTTGTCCTCACTCTGAGCAGACAGGAGGAAAGGACACATGGATGGTTGGCAGACAGGACAAGGGAGCACAGATGAGGGGTGGGAAAAGTGTTGAGAAGCAATGAAAAACAAAAAGGATGATGATGTAAAGTGAGAAATGCTGGTTCAAATTAAGTATACCTTGATAAGTCCAAGCAGCACTAACAAGGATGATACAAAGCTGTAGCCTTGGAAGGAAGGAGTGGCAAAAGCTTTCTTCAGAAGGGCATCTGTGAGAGGGAAATAAGACAAATTTATATTCTGACAGTATCAGCATAAGGTCAAATGAATTACATGCTTAAAGCAACTGGAAGACCCAGGGATGAATTGATTAATATGCGACACTGAAGCTTCTTCCTTGTCAGTCAAAAACTTTACAGCTGATATGTTGAAAATATCTCACCAATACTATCCAGCACAGCATTTTTAACATCATTGTTCTCCTCCTTGTACACAGATGCAATCTTGAGAAAGGCTTCAGCTGTTTTTGTAGCATCAGTTACATCCACCTAGACACAGAAAGGACAGATTCAATGTACTGACCATAGCCTTTAGTACCGCTCATAGAAAGCTCCATGTGTGATCGTGATTTTGGACTTGCTCGTGTGTTTACCTGCTGCTCAATCAGCAAAGCTCTCTTGGCCCCCAGTTTAAGCAGTTTGTCAGGGGACGGAAAGCTGAGGAATGAGGAGACATCTGGTGGCCGAGGAGCTGATGTAGGGGTTGACAACTAAAAGAGAAAGAGCAGCAAAGAGAATGCCAACACCAAAAAAAAACCCCCCACATACTTTATATTGGAGTCTATGTCAACTACTCAAAACTGTTGTCTTGCACTAAGAGGCAGACATGTCAACAATATCAATATGACATCATTGGTCCATCATTCATTTTTAATGCTTAAAACCTAGTTTTGCAGCTGCTGCAGTAAAATGTAATATACATCAGGAAGAATACTTAAACTCTATTCAACTGTATGTGCAACTAGTAATTGCTTTTTTAGTTTTTTGTTTTTTTTTGCATGGATGCAAGCCCCTTCTAGTCTGATGTGTAAAGCTATGATTACATTTATCTGACCTTGTTGGCAGTTCTTTCCTCTTCCTCCTCTTCTTCTTCTTCCTCTTCCTCCTCTACCTCCTCCTCATCCACTTCCTCGTCCTCATCATCTTCCTCTTCATCCTCATCATCATCCTCTGGCTCACCCTCATCATCACTGTTGTGGTTTAAAACATGTTTTATGATGCTTTTGTCTGGGGTGAGATGTACATTTTGACTATGACATTTGATGAAAGTCATGTGTAGAAGACTAAGATATCAAAGCTGGGTCCATGATCCATGTTGTATTTACCATTGAAAGGTGTGACTGGTAAGACCAAATCAAAGAGCAAACATGGGTGTTGTGTCGTCATCATCATCCAAAGGGTTCTATTTCAGTGTCTAAAATACAATGCACCCATGGAGCTTTCAAAATAAAACACTGGCAGTAGCATTTCCAAAATTTTCATATTGGCGACTCAAAGATTTTTGAAGATGTGGATGCCAGGTGTAAAGGTGCAGCAAAAGTGATGTATTTTTAAAATTAAACATATTAGCTTGGATGAAGCCTGCATGTATACACAAAAATAGATGATGGAGCCTCTACATTGGGTATAAACCTTGTTTCTGTCAACTGTTATAGCATTGAATCCTGTGCTGATTCTCTTGCAGTGCAAACATGGAGGGGTTTTAGAACTCCTCAACTTACAACACAGAAGAGAAGAAAGATTAGACTTCATTAAATACACCACAGGAGTTTAACAGTAAGACATGATTACCTGAGTGATCCTAGAAGATCACCCATGTTCATGCCTTCCATGGCATCTTTCAAGGCTTTGCAGCCGTCATCTCCAAGACAATTGCCTGAAAACCAACGGTGATTTTAGTGTAGTCAAGGGGGGCAAAAAAAAAAAAAATCAACAAAACAAACTCTCTAAATGACACGATTAAACACAAAGCAGAAGAAATTGAGACAAAAACCAGTTAGAGTAAAAATATTTAGCAATTTGTTCCTAGTTTAAAAGTGAAATAAATTCTAAATTGTCATATTAACAGGAAACAGACTCAGCTCTTTTCAGATTTGTACCATTTAGGTCCAGTTTCTCCAGCTGATCTTTATCCTTTACTGATTGTGCAACTGCCAGAGCAGCTTCCTCTGTGATCTCACCAAAGGACAGATTGAGTTCCTGTTAAACAAAAACATATTCACTGTGAAGGAGACTGAAATTTTGCCAACAAATAACTTTTGTAAGAATCAGTGACAGCTCAGGTCTGATCAGGGCTGGTAAAGTAGGTCACTCGCTCACCTTGAGGATTGGGAGTCCCTCTGATAAAGTCTCTGCGATAGCTTTGGCTCCAGCTGGCCGCACCAAACAGTCTCCAAAGTTTATAACTTGGATGCTGCGGAGGTGTTTCAGAGCCTGCGAAGGATGAATTCATAAGTTGCTACAAGTTCGCCAATATCAAACCCTAAAAAGTGATCTCATGTCAGAGCATAAGCCCCTTTCTGCAGCGCCACATTTGTCACTCATTAGCAACAGCTCAAATTACGATGCACAACATAAGAGAGGGCGCACAGTGTCATCAGCTCGGAGAATTATCATTGACTGTAGAATCTTTTAACAGAAATTTTAGTCTCATTAAGATCATTCTTTTGTGCTTTAATTCACTAGCTTCACTCTCACAAAGCCCTTCTTTAGCTGCTGCTGTCAGCAGCAAAGGTCAGACAGACTAAAGCCCTTTTCACACAAGGAATGCATGGTTGTGTTTGCTGTGACTTTTTTATTTATTTATTTATTTTAAGTACCTTATTTTACCAGCAGTGATGATACTAATTTCGGATGTCTCCGTACCTGAGCCATGGCGATGGCCCCTTTTTCGGTGAAGGTGTTGTCATTGAGGTTGAGGATGCGGAGTCCTATGTTGTGTTGCACGGCTGTGGCCAGGGCTGTTACACCAGGGTGATTGATGCCATTCTGGGGCATGTGAACCTCCTCCAGGCTTCCCATTAACTGGGAATATGAGTTACAGTGTAGTATATGAGCTGTGTAGGTATAAACTAATCTGAGATCAGTATTTTATATGAATTACTCAAAAAGCACCAGGAGGGCAGTTTCCAGCTGTTGTAAAACATCATAAAATGGTATGAAGCTGGTTGACCAATAACTGTTATGATGAATAGAGTTGTAATGTGTTTTGTCAATATAAGTTACGTGTAGAAGGGTGAGGGAAAAGTTAAACCTGTACCTGGAAAGCCTGAGCGAGGGCAGTAGCTCCATCATTCTCCAGTCGGTTCCTCCCTGCAACAAATACCTTCAGGCTGAGGGGGGTGGCCTCTGCACTGGATTTTTTATGACACTGGATCAATGAGGCTGCCAAGATCTGAGGAGCACAAAAACAGAGAAGTGTTCAACTCTCATTCACCCAAGCATCAACAGAGGTGCTATAAACTTGTTTTAAACACTTGCTGGTTGTGTTTCTTTCTGTTGCTCCTTCTGAAGTTTATCTTTCTCAGTAATAAGGGCGAAAGAGGCTCTCATGACTTACCTTGCCCCCTCCGATGCCCATGCCACAGTTGTTGAGCCGTAGTTCTTGCAGTGTGTAGCAGGCTGTGCTCTTGAGCAACTTCTCAATGCCCTTCACTCCATCTGGTCCAAAGGCATTGTCACTCAGGTCTAAAACAGTCAGCCTGGCACCTGCTAGCATCAGGGCATCACCCAGTGAGTTCTGCAAGGAGAGAAAGACATAACAAATAGCCAGATACACATGGCAGCATACCAAAAAAGACAACTTGAATAACAACTATGTAGTAATTTAAGAAATAGCAAGTGTGCAGTATTTCAAGTGTCTGGTTTATTACCAGGGCAGGTGGGATCTCTGAGCGCAGGCGTCCTGTGAACATATCACTCCAATAACAGCGCTGAAGGGGAAAGATTAAAAATATAGTGTCAATCATAAGAGAGTCAAGAGAAAACATTTAATGGAGTCTGAATGTGTGTTCATGTGTGTTAAGTTTATGCAATTAATTTCTATTAACTATATTTATATTTGTCAAATAATACAAAACATTTTCTTGTACAATTGACCAACATTGACTGCAAGATTCATGATCAAAAAGATCACACCTTGAACTCGCTCTTAGTCTCCAGGGCCTTGGCAATGGCCTGGGCTGCCTCCACACCTACAGTGTTTCCTTCCAACCTCAGAGCCTGTAAACCCTCAAAGTCCTGGATCTCCTTCACCATCTCCTCCACTGGGGACAGGAGGGCAGGGTAAATGGATTATGGATGAAGTGTTACAGTAATTTAAATAATTAGGCGCAAGAGGGGAAAATGACAGAAAACCAACAATTAAAGTGTGTTTCAGCACCAAGTTCTCACTGGCTTAGCGATAGCTAATATTCACCTGATTGTGCATCATTGAGCTTTCTTCCTTGGCCTTTGTAGCTCAGCTCGCCTTCCTCCACTCCAGTCTGGGCCAGAGAGTCGGCCAACTGTGCAACAATGTCTGCCGCCATCGGGACACCTGAAGGACAAATATATCACTTATCTTTACTCTGATGGAATAAATCTGAACCACCTCCAGGTTCATTTCTGCACAGGGACAGAGCAGGTTTCCTCTGGCTTACAGATAACGGACCAACAGACTGAACACCTAATAGGAGTCAATGGCACACCAAACCGTACAGATACAGATGGACATCCTGCTTTAATCCTTCTGTTTTCTAAGTGTTCTTCATACTAAGTCCACTCTGACATTGTAATTACACATGGAGTGTGTCGATCCAGCGCTGCTCACATTTAATTCATGAAAATGCACCTGCAAAGATTTCAGGGGACTTATCTTGTGGAGTTACAGGTGTGATGTTGTGGCATAAAATCAGCCGCTCATCCATTGATTAAAAAACACCATGTTACTTGCTCCGGCTACACAAGAGGAGCTGCAGACTCTCACGGTTTAACTTTTTCTCATGGCTAAAGGCTGTGTCTTGGTGGATTTCCCCTCGTCAGCAACTGGTAACTAGCATTAGCTCAGACTGTCCGCCGTTATGCTAACACACCGAGTAGCTCCGGTCTGTGTGCTACCCGACGGGCCGGTACAGTCGTTGTTGACAACTACCGGGTCAGTAACACAAAATCTTACACAACACGGTGCCCGTAGCCCGGTGGTTATATCAACATAAGGATGACGACTCAGTCAGCTAGCTAACACAGGTAACGTGAGACCGAGCATGGCTGTGCTCGGCCTCTCCGGTCGTTCACCGATGAGCCGTCGCCTGGCTGCCCCACGGGGAGCGCCAGCTCCCCGCTCCTCCGGTGACCGGCCTCGGTACGGTGTCGGTAACACCCCACTGTCTACCCCCGGTACACCTGAAGAACACTACTACCGAAACAGCACGCTGCAGATTGAACCCAGTCCACTTACACACTCCCGCTCGCCCCTGATGTTCAAAACCAAAATCGGCACACTGCCCGACTTGACTGTGGCGCTGGGAAACAAGGGACTTGTAGTTCAATCAGACTACAGCGATGCGTTCACTTGCTTCACCGACGGGAAATAAGCCCTGTGATGTTGTTCTTGCAAACAAGGAAGCGCCCTGATGAAGCCTTTTCTAAAATCGTATAGAAAAGAAAAAGAGCGGAAAGAGTAGTCAACTTTATATTATTATTTTTTAAGCAGGTAGGCATTTTCCAGAAAGCATCCACTGCATATTTCACAACAACAAACAATAACAATAAATATAATAAATTGGTGCTTGTTAAAAGTGCAAGAGGTTTTGGACCCCCAGAAACAAGTCAGCAACAAGAAAAAAAATTTATTTGAGTTGTTCAGTTATTATAAATACTGCAGCGTCTTTACCTTTATGAAAGGTGTTTAAAACTTTTTGTATTTACTTTTCTTCTGTGCTCAACAGTTGTAAATTCTCATGGATTTATTTATTTATTTATTTATTTTGGTTTCTCTGAATATTACTGAAAACAAAAACAACTATTTCTATATGACTGGGTATCTAAACATCTGTTCAGAGGCCCTGCGTCTGTACTATTGTGAAGCAAATTCAATAAATCTAAGATGCCATGATGTGTTTTCATAATTTGGCTCCACTTATCTTGAGTGAAACTCAGTGTTGGGTTGTTTTGATGACTTTGAACACCTTATGACTTGGTAATTGCAAGAAATATGTGCAGAAGCGCAAATAAAGCAAACAATAGAGGAAACGGGTTTGGTTCCCAGCCTGGGGCCTCTCTGTGTGAAGTTTGCATGTTCTCCCCGTGCCTGCGTGGGTTTCCTCCCACCCGAAACGGATAAGCGGTTGAAGATGGACATATTTAATTGTTACCGAAGACAGCAACTTCATTCATCCATTCGAATTGTGCCCAGTAGTGTCACTGTTGCGCAAGAGCAGGGTGTGGGTGGGGTTAGATAGCAGGAAGTGGTGCCTGACGGACTGTACCCGGGGCGAAGTGACCTGCGCTTCTTTAAAGGGCCAGTCGCCCTCCGGCGGATCAGATTTGCAGGAAATCGAAACTTAGCTGGGAACTTGGTTTCACGTCTTTATGATCCACATACACTAATTTGCTGCTGAGCTCAGAGACCTCCCAGTGTCCTTCACATTTATCAGAGCCGAGCACATTCTCTCTGCTGCTGAAACTTTTCCCACTTCCCACACAAATGTGAAGCCGATGAATCCAGCCCGGGGTCAGTGAACTTCCTTCCTTCATCAGGTAGGTGTGTTGGAAGTCACATCATGTCGGCCCCGGCAGCTATCAGGATCTGGGACTTGTTTGCTGGGTTTTTGGGGTTATTTGGCGGGGGCAAGCCTGAACTCGGGCTCAGTCGGTGTCCCGAGTGTCGTTGCACGGTGTAACAAAGCTGTGGCTGTTTCTTGGTTTGTACTTGTGGTGGAAGTGGGCGGACACCAGCTACATTTATGTCCATTTAACATAATCCAATCGTGCTGTTTTTTCTCTTCCAGTGAACAAGAATGGAGCCTGCCAGACAAAAAAGAAAGGAGGACATAAGCAAAGCTCTGAAATTTATGCAGTGAGTGTTGAAACAGTCCTGTTGGGGGCCTGCAAAAAGTGAAACCTAATGACTCATATCCCTGATCACTCACATGTACAAGTACATTTACTAAGCAAGTTTACTTCTTTTGTTCAAGGTCTTCCCTGGCTTATCCAGAGCCGGAGTGCTACCAGGTATCAGATGTTGTTACAAACACAATGTTATGTCTGTCTCCACTGTCTCTCCGCTCTGTCCTCTTGTTTCATGCCTTTATGATCCACAAACGTAATTTGCTGCTGAGCTCACAGACCTCCCAGCTTGCTCTCTGTTATGCCTCTTCTCTTTTCCTACCATCTCGCTCTTCACTCTTGGCTCTGTGTATAAATAAAGACAAGGCATTATGGTCTTATCTTATATTTGAAACCTTTCTAAGTTTTCTTTTCTCAGAGCTAGTGTTAGCTTTTTCTGCCAGGATGTACTTCAGATACTCTTCAAGTCTTATCTCAATACTCCTGTTTTTGAAAGTGTTATTGGTCTCTGTTAACACTTCTCCTGCACACATGCTTCCTGAAAGATTGCTTTACAAATAAACTTCACTAACTAAAAGTAAATTACACCGCAGCTTTCTGAGTGGGCCAAAAAAACACTGGAAGTTAAAATATCTGTAGAGCAAAATTCCCTGTCTGACAAAACAAGAAAACAGTCCCAGTATGAAACTCAGATACTATAGAGGTTTGGATTTTTTCCTTTTACTGTGTAAGAAAATTACAAAGTCATCCAGCAGGTCACTCAGTTTAACCCTTCAGACAGCTCCTGGACGGATGACAAGGACCAAACAAGTATGTTCCCTCAAATCTGGAGAATATGATTTGTAGCACATTGTATCTGCAGAAACACGCTGCTTCGTTTAGACTATAACATAATCATCCGGTGAAATTTGAATTCCATTCATTCATTTATCTTCTACTGCTTATCTGTTTCCTGGTTGCGGGGGGTGCTCTAACCAATCCCAGCTGACATTGGGTGAGGGCAAAGTACACCCTGGACAGGTTGCCAGTCCATCACAGGGCCAACAGACAGAGACAAACAACCACTCACACTCGCACTCAGAACTACGGACAATTTAGTATCACCAATTAACCCAAACATGATGTCTTTGGACAGTGGGAGGAAACCGGAGTACCTGGAGGAAACTCACGCAGGCACGGGGAGAACATTTAAACTCCACACAGAAAGGTCCCAGGCCAGGGACCGAACCCGTAACCTGGTTGTGAGGCGACAGCGCTAACCACTACTGTATGCCGCTGTGCTTCCATCTGAATTCCAATCAGACTTTTTTGTCGCTTGTCAAATATACAGTCTGCAGTCATACTGTACAGCCTTTGATGGCTGCTAGCATGGCTTTACTCTGCATGCTTTTGAAAACTCATATAATCTCTTATATTCTTTGAGCTATTATGCTTACATGCACAAAATACAGTGACTGTCCGAACAAAATTTATAAGCTCATTCTGTTTTTTTATTTTCTTCCCTGTCAGGACTTCCTGACCCAGCTAGTGTGCAACCTGCTCGATGAGGGCAACGCCTTGTTCAGAGAGGGAGAATTGGAGCAGGGAGTGAGAGAGTATAGTGAAGGCCTGAATGTATCATGCTATGCTTCAGGAGAGGGCATCCAGATCCCTGAAGCTTTGGTGGAGAGCATATATGTGAACCGGGCTACTGCCTATCACAGTATGGTGAGATTTCTTTTTTTGGGGTGTGTTTCTGAAACAGCAGACAAGTCAGACAAGTGATCTGTTTAGGCAGTATTATTTCACTGTGATTAACACTTCTACACACCTAAACCGGAACTCATGAGTAATTCTTAACTGTAAAGTAATATGTAATTAAAAGTGTATTGACTTTTTAATAATTAGGTATACCTTTTTTTTTCATAGTAATTTTGTTCCCCTAACTTTTCATCTACTGCCGGCATCTGTTTTTCATGAAACATCTGAACATACCGGATGGATTGCCAGGAAACTTGAGACAGGCATTCATGTTTCCCTAATAATGAATAATAAGTTTGGCCATCCCTTAATTTTTCTTCTAGCACCAGATCAAAATTTAACATAGTTCTAATGAAATTTAATTTAATTCCCTAACCCCAACCCTTACTAAAACTTCTAAACTCAATATGCATCATGTTTGCCTTTATGACGCTAATAAAATTCTAGTTTTGTATTTTAGCAGACTTGCATTAGTATTTGTCATTGAGAGCCATTATGATTAATTAATCAACCGAAAAAAATTTTGTAAAAAAAAAAAAAAGTATCCGTTTTCAGCCTCTCAAATATGAAGATGTTCCACCTCTCTCTGTTTTATATAAACTGGCTACATACAAACTGAATATCTTTGGGTTCAGAAACAATAAGACTTTTGAGGTTGTCATCATTGAACCCAAAAATTGGATTAGAAAATTCAGTTTTCTGACATTTATACACTTGACAGTTAGTCAAGAAAATAATCATCAGGTTAATTGATAATGAAAGTAGTAGTTTGCGTCAGCTCTGCTGGCCAATCATCATGGATGCTTTTAATATTCTGTATACTAAAAGATTGATTAAAAAAGAATACACACATTATTTCTGAAAATTATTTTAAATGCCATTGAAATCCACAGCTAATCATTTTCACACTGGCCAGTCAAGATGATAATGATCCCACAGACCCAATCCAGGGTTAGGGTTTATTTGTCCTTGGTTGTCCAGAAGAGTATGACCTGCATTAGTCTTTGACTGACCAGCTAAGTCCATTGCTGACACAGTCAGTACAGATACTTGCACATATACACTCATGTTTAATACAAAAAAGAAAGCAACATCATTTTTTTTAGAACCAAAAATTTATACTCAGGTTTAAGATCAAAATGCTAAAAATCAAATGTATTATATCTATTGCATATTTAGCTGAAATTCTTCAAAGAAGAAATCAATTTCATTGTCTCTGAAACTGGGCAAACCAGAACCTTCATTACAAACAAACAAAAAAAAAGATACAAGGCAAAGGCACCTTTTTAAATGATATATTATACATAATGTAAACTTCGGATATGAAACAGTGGACGGTATTAAGGGAAACTGCTGTTATTTACAGTGACGTCCACACATGTAACAGATGTGGGCTCATCACTACATGGACATTAATCTGAATGTTTGAATTTTTAATTTCTATTTTGCAACAAAGAGTCCTTACCCCTCCTCACACCTGAGTTATGAAGCTGCTACTAAAAACAATACCTCTCTATCTAAAGGAATGTGACCAGCAATACATCACTTAGATGTTTTTATCAGTACAAGGCCTTTGAGCTTAACCTTGCATACCAAACAATCCTCTGGCTGCTGCAAATCTTCTGTCTGAACCCCATGAACTTATTCTGTCATTTAAACTCTTCTCACATCTTCCGTATTTGTCATGTTTTCCACAGGGAGAATATGATCAAGGCGTGAAGGACTGTGACAGAGCTCTTGAAGTGTGTAAGGAAAGCTGCAGGGCCCTGTACAGGAAGGCACTTTGTTTGAAGGAGCTGGGGAAGTATAAGGAGGCCTACAACTGTACCACAGACTGTCTGCTTATCACTCGCCTGGTAAATGAAAGTGAGAATTTGGGGGATGCAAATGGGTCTGAGAGAAACCAAACTGTAAATCTGCTATTTCCCTGCATGGGAACACTGCTTCACTATAAGAGCGTTTTTGAATGGAGGGAAGTTATCATCCGGTTTCTCACTTTTTCACATCAGTTGGTGATAGTTAGATCTTGAAGTGGAATTCGTCATGTTCTGGTTCCTTGTTTCAGAGTAAACAAATATGCTGTGGTACTGAACAGCAAGAGTGTTGAGCTCCTGTAAGAGCTAACTGAACAACTTTGGAAATATCGGTTTAAAAAATGTGATTGATCATTTGTCCTCTTAGTCTTACGCTAGCATCATGTTTCTCAGCATGGCAGTGTCTGTGTGTGTGTGTGTGTGTGTGTGTGTGTGTGTGTGTGTGTGTTAGTAAGATCTGTGGAACCAGAGTCTACCCCTTTTGTCCAGACTCAAGTATCTCAGCATCTACTGGATTTCTGTGACACCTGACTTTTATTTAGCACCACCAATATTTCAAGAATATATCCATAACTTTAGGTTATGTATAAATACCAGCAAAGTGTAAATGTACCCATCAAGCTCATCCGTGCTTTACTTTACCAGCTAATAGCTAATTAGCTGAATGCACAATGCCTAAACAAAGCCTCACAGTCTTATGAACACTCAATATGTTAAATGTCAGAGATTTGTAGCCTGTGCACTGGATCCAATCCTTCATTCTTCATCTGATTACTGTTCACAGAATAAAGATGTGAATGAGCTTGCACAGGAGCTGGCATTCCACCTGGGACTAAAAAATCGAAAACCCTATGTCAGCACAAAGGTTGGTAAAATGGTTGCACCTAACTTCATATATACATGTAAATGACAGCTTTGTATAATTATAGTAAACCTTACTTAAATGGTTTTGGACACTGTTTTAAGCTATTGAATATAAAAATCATCGTAACAACTGTGTTATTTCATTACATTGAAACTGAAAGCTCTGTAATTTAAATATGCAGTGCAATGAGGTAGTAGCTTTCAGAGACATGAAAGAAAGGGCTGTTGTTTTCATATAAAATAAGGGAAAAAAATCTATTGTCTCTCAGCATGTGCCATTGTGTTGCCTAACTAAAATGCAGACAAGGTGCAGATTTGTTCTTATCTGTTCTTGCTTGGTCTCTCAAATTCAATTTGTTTTCTATTACAGGAAGACGCTCTTATAACAAGGGGTGTCTCAAATGGAAACAAGACCGCTGAACCCATTAAGGCAAGATCCACAAATAGTTTTTATGACAAACAAAAAAAAAAAACCAAAACGGAATTACAGTCTTGTGGTTGTGTGCCTCTGCCAACCAGTCCTGTTGTAGTTAAGTGGTGTGTACTTCATGTATGGCTTACTTATTCGTCCTTGTCGCCGCCAGGTGTCTGGTGATAATTTAGGGAATGCTATGAATCCTCTAAGTGGCTTTGCACCAGGTATGACTTTTTGACTTGTACTTGATGAAAACCAGAATTGTATAAATAATATTTTACACGTAAGTGTCCCCATCTGTTTTCACTGTTCATGAAAAGGTCTTCAAAATAAATGTGATGTAAAATGGAACTAAATAATTTCCCTCCTGCTTCTCTTCAGTCAGTTTTCGTAGCATGCCTCAATCCACTGTTACCTCCACACAACCTGCCCCCTCCCCAGGACCTGATGCTTTTGGCGACTCTGAGCTGATGGGGGATGACTTGGACAGTCTGCTTGACAACTTTCCCACTGACCAGGAGTCATCTCAGGTAAAATTTCCTAGTCCTGTGCTGGGGCATGTTCATGCGAAAGTTGACCTTCGGTCTAAAAACACAGCCCAGGGGGGTTGGAGGGTTTCTGGGGTTGCATTTTCCAAAGGTTGCTGCAACGTACAGCAAAAAAGTTTAACTTGCATGCACTTTTGCTGCAACACAACCTAATATCTGAATACAGCTTTAGTTGTTACAGACCAGTAATTAACTTATTTTGCGTATATGACAAAACATTTGTGGCAAATCTGACGAAAATGTTCCTGATACATTGCTTCATGAGAGAAAGGAAGGCTATACAAAAAAACTATGAAATTCTCCTAAACATTGACTTTCAAGCTCTGCATAACTGCCTTTTTAACCCTATGTTTTTATCCTTTTAACCCTGAGATAAATCTATCCGGAGTTTAGCTATTCCTCCTTAACAGTGTCACTCTGCCATTTTTTCAATATGGAAAACCAAGACAATATCCTAAATGTGACTCCTCTGGAGGACCATCAGTATGCTTCCTGTACATCACATATCATCATTTGATCAATTTTTTTATGTAAAAATATAGATTATTGCAGCTTTACGTTTGGGCTAAGAGTAACACATATTTTAGGTACTTGAATTTCACTTATTTGATTTATTGAATAAACAGTCAGTTATTGTTACACAATATCCAAATATTTTCTTTACTTCAATCTTCACTCAAGTTTCTTTCTCCATATTCTCCAGGCAGCATTCTCCGTTCCCAGCAGGACTGCCACTTGCGGGCACACAGTTCCCCCAGTGCTGCCTGCCCCCACACCTCAGCTGCCCCAGGCTTTCTTCAACTCAGCCGTCAGCCAACTCAACTACCTGGATTCCCTTACAGGTGGGGAGCACGCTACTAAGACTGCAACACTTGACACCTTGGACGACCTTTTGACCTCACAGAGTCTGGACACCTTAGATGACTTCTCTGGAGATGGAGGTGGTGAAGGTACTCCAAATTTAAGACCCACCTCTGGTGCGCTGGATGGCCTTGATTCCTTGGATGATTTTTTGGATACAACGCCGAGTGCTGCTGCTGCTAAGGAGGTTGATAAATGCAAAACAGAACTGGACATAGGGGAGAAGTCCCTTGATGATTTGCTGGATGAACTAAATAGCCTGGAGCCTGTCTCTGATCAAGGTAACCATTGTGGCGGTGTCCCTACAATTGGTGTGAAAGCTGTTGGCAACCTTGGTTCCCTTGATGCCCTGGACTCATTTCCCTCCTTGGAAGGTGCAGCTTTGCCGGCAGTCTCCATTGGGGGAGCAAGCCTGGATTCACTCTCTGATTTCGGCTCAGCTGGTGATTATGGTTAATTGGCAACTTGTGCCAATTTGCTAGATGTTGAAATTAGATGTCTCTGACCTACAGTAAGGTTTTGCTTGTCTTCACTAATCTTTATAGGACTTTTGGATGTCTAAAGAAAAACTGAATTATGCTGTAAATTACAGGAATGAAAGAACTAAATTAAAAGAATTAAAACTAAAGTGAATGTTTCAGGTCAACTTTAAGGAAGTTAGGAAACACATAAATATGAGCATATAGTACGTCTATATATAAATTAAATGCAGTTACACAGGAAATGTATGATTTCAGTAAGTGTCACCCTTTTTAAGATGTCATGCTGATGTATATAAAATGTAATAGTTTCTTATTACTCCCCAGGTAACCCACGGTCTCACACTGCTGTAACTCTAGGAATGCGACCTCCACGGAACAACTACAATGTAAGACCTATTATCTGTCTTGTCTTAAGAGCTGGATTTTTTTTCTCATTTCCATTTGCATTAAATGAAATCTTATTCTTTGTGTGCCAATAAAGGAGAGGAAAGAAATGCAGACTGCAGTTTCTAACCCCCTATCCTCCACCCACGAGTTCCTGCAGGCCTGCTCAGCATGTTTCCCGCGGGAAGGTACGTCCAACAGTCCTTTTTCAAAGTAACTGCAATAATAAGAGAATCTTCATAATCCATTTTAAGATTAAAAAGCTTCATTTACAGACATTCACAAAGCTACATATTCAGTAAAAGAAAAAACAACCCCTACTTTTGTTCCTATTGAATATCTCACCTACAAAGATATTTTGTACTTTCACGTGAAGGGATAGATACTTTTGTGCACAAGCCGGACCTCGTTCACAGCTGCATGCAAGACATTCTGTTATGTAGACGAAAGGAAAGTCCTTCTTTAGGGTGGACCAGAGTGCGGCCGATTCCCCGGACAACCTTCACAGCACCATTTGTACTTTGCAAGAGTAAGTGTCACTCAATCAATTAGAAGATAAATGTCAGCGATTCTGCTGCTTGTTGGTACTCATTGTTTTTTGCTTGTTATTGTAGTTAAACTGGCTTGCATAGCACATTATTATTTATGATCACAGATTTCAGTTTATAGAGGCATGCCTCTATAATTTTTCAAATATTAACATATAAAAATATTTAAAATACAAAATAAAAAGCTTATGTCCTATTGTCTATAGAACAGAGAGAGAAAAGGACACAGACAGAGCTGTACATTGGTGTTTTATATATTTGACAAGCTAATTTCTTTGACAAATACTTGATATATGAAGGGAGGGGTCCATGTCTTAGGATATTCCACTTTGTTACTATCAAATATTTTTTTAGATTTTAAGGCCTAATTTAACTTTGTGAGGGGAAATGGCTTGAATCATTTGTTGTCAGGCAGAAGAAGGGAGTAATCACCACTACTGTAAGTGCTGCTGATAAGACAGGGTATCTTTTGACCCCCCCATTGTTGATCCCCAATATGATACTTGTGGAAACATTAAGGAGTATGAACATCTGTCCCTACAGAATAATTTTAGCCATGCTAGCATAGCGGCTAACTGGATGGGAATTTCATGTAGCTGCAACAACAGCTAAGCTGTCAGTCTCAGATGTAATTTATGGCACTAATTAGCAAATTTTAACATACTAATATGCTAAACTGAGTGGATAAACATTATACCCATGCTAAACCTTCCCATGTTAACGTGGTACTGTGAAAATGTTAGCATGTTAGTGTTAGCATTTAGCTATGAATCATACATTCTAAACGCAAAAAGTGGTACAAAAACAATAGCAACAAATGCAAGGTTGTATAAGAGAGATAGTCCATCAGCTTTCAGCTATAATGGTGTTAACTAGGTGACTGGCTTAGCTTAAAGAAACTTCTTGCCACATGGATTGGTCAGAACAGCAGAAGTAAAAGGGAATAAATTAATCCACCAAAAAAAAAACCAAAAAACAAACCAAACCAAAAACCCAGCCATGTCTGTCACTTACTATTGAATTTAAAACAACTTTGTTTTTAAGGATGAACTTGTCGTGTATTTTCCTCCACACCCAGATCTGCAGAATTATGGCCGGTGTGAGTATGGAGAGGCATGTACATTTGCCTACAATCAGCTGGAGATTGATGTATGGACAGAAGAGAGGAAGGGGACACTGGAAAGAAGCCTGCTGTTTGAAACAGCAGCTTCCAAACTGGACCCTGTAGAAAGCATCATGCGCCTGCAATGGGAACACAAGGGCATGTTCATGTTCCTCTGTCAGGTCTCTACACTTATACAGCTGACATAGTTTTCACTTTACAAACCTGCTTTCAAGTCAAGTCATGTCTGTTTTACTTGTTTGTGCTACTATTTATATTTTGCTGGTCTCATCTTTGTTTGCTTGTCCTTTTCTTTTTGTGTTTCTGCTTCCCTAGGAGTGCTACAACAATAAACCTAGAATCATCAGCAAGCGCTGCAGAGACAATCCCACCATTTGCTCCAACCTGGATGCTCACCACACCTTTGATGCCAATAAGTGAGTCTGATTTGCAGGAACACGTTTGTTGTAAACAGAGTCCTCTGACCCTTGACACAAAAGCAACCTCTTTAACAAACTTTGAATCCCTTGATCTTTTTTTGCCTGTCAGGTGCTTGGCATTTGTGGTGAGGAGCCATAATGTGAACTACAGTAAGGTCCGTCCACTGAGCGTCCTCTGCCAGCTGGACTTGTGTCACCAAGCCACCCGTTATGGCTGCCAGAGAGAGGACAAATGCCACTACGCCCACTCCATCATAGAATTCAAAACGTGGAGGGTGCAGCGATTGACAGGTACACACTATCACAAAATAGTAGAGTCAAGAGTGTTTGAACCTTATTTGTCGACGTGTACACTTAAGATGGGAGTGAGATGACAAAATGTAACAGTAATTACTTATTACAATTTTGTGGAAATGCTTTTGACTGACATTGGCTTTCTTTCAAAGATACATTAATCAATGTTAATTTTGACAAGCTGTTTTGGTGTCATATTGTTTCACTAAACTTGATTTAATTCACTTCACCCCTCTCATCAATATAGTTTCTTGCAGCAATGGTTGTTTTTAGTGAGGGGGAAAAACACTGTGCACCACCTGTTCAGCACCAAACAGCAGACTGACTAGGGTACCCATTAGCTGATGCACATGGTAGAGAATATAGCAGATTAAGAGCCAAATATTTCTCTTGAGAAATTCTTGAGACCAAATTATACACTATAGAAGTTTATGATAATGTTGTTCCATATTCACTGCCAGTATATATAGGAAACTGTTTGGTAAAATGGCATATCATTTTGCTAAGGTATTGGTTGGTATAATATGTTATAGTCAGTTTGTGGCCAACCCTGTTATAACTGCACTAAGTTCAGTTATTAAATTTGGTAAAATAATAGTGTAGTGTTTGTTCTGACTTTCAATACTCTGTTGATCACTGCAGCTTGTAGTATTTCTCTAAAGAAGCACTGCAAATGTAAATTTGTACATGTGTTTTTGTTATTTACAGGTATCAGCCCAGATGAGATTGTGAAAGTAGCCACAAAGTACTATGACAAGCAGGAGCCAACCTCAAGCAAACAGAGAGGGAATAGAGTAAGAAGAATTCTTATGACTTTTATTGAAAGGATACAATGCTTGTTCAGGAGATGCATCATGCAATAATCTTGCATGCTTTCTGTGTGCTCTTATTTTTCCAAATATGATGAAAGTGCAAAAAACTCAAGCTGTGTAATTATTAGCCATCTTAAACCTCTTATTAAAATTAGTAACCTAAGGGATTTTTAGAATAGTTGATTTTGGCAGATGAGAAATGAAACCTATAGAAAGATGCTGTGAAGTGATAATCACTTGTATTCTTGTTTTTCATTTAATTTGAGCAGTTCCCTTTTAGAAGTAATGGGAGCAAACTGACAGGTGGAGGAGGATCTGGGAAGGTTCTGAACAAGAAGATGAAGTTTGCCTGCGCTCAGTGCTGGCGTAATGGTCTGATCAGGGAACCAGACAAAAGCCTCAAGTACTGCACTGCTAAGACCAAGCATACGTAAGTAAAAATAATGTCTGCAGAGTTCTTATGTCAGAAGAAAATCATGGAACACGTATATTTAATATAGATTTCCTGCCAAAGACATAAATAAAAGACAGATGTCCTCTTGTGACTTCATCTTCTTCAGGTGGACTAAAGACAGGCGGGTGCTGCTGGTTAAGTCTTTAGAGAGAAATAAATGGGTTCAGGTCAGATCACTGCCACAGACCAAAAGACCTGCACAATATGATGTAAGTGTGCTTCCTTCCTTTCATATTTGTACACATCAATTGCTGAACACACGGGTCTTCCACTTAAGCCATGCATTTCTCCTCCTTTATGTTCGCTTTGCTTTGTGTATCCACTGCTTTGAAATTGCCACAATGGTGACATCTCCTAAGAGTAAGTGGTGCACATTTTGATCAGTGTTTAACAGTATACAGCTTTGTCTTTGCAGATCTGTCCCTGGGTTTTGGACAGAAGGAAATGTAACTACAGCGCAAACTGCACATTTGCTCACAGCCAAGAGGAGAAAGAAATGTGGACGTATATGAAGAATAATGACTGTGAGTAATTAAAATGATCTAATTTTGTTGTTTGACAGACATGTCAGACATGTCCAGACATGGTCATGCGTTACTTGCATGATAATAACATTTCATGAATCCAAAATGTCTTACACTGCTTTTTCTATGGCTGTAGTGCGGGACATGCAACAGATATATGACATGTGGCTAACATTAAATGGTCAAAACCACCAAGCAGACGGAACCGGGGTCACCCAGCGCGTTCCAGAAGAGAAATGTATTGTGATGCCAACGGACAACGTTGAACCAATGGTGGGTTTACGTTTGTATTTCAGTTCGATAAAACCAAAAACTGTACCAAAGCTAAAAATTCCTGACTATGTATCTGTAAGGCTAAGATGTCAACTATGCTTCCTCTTTACATTTTAGAGTGGCTTCCACTGCCGTCTCTGTGGCAGACACAGTAACAGTGAGCGTCAGTGGCAGCAGCACATCTCCTCTGAGAGACACAAGGACCGAGTGTTCAGCTATGAGGGAGAAGATGAGGCTCTGATGTGGAGCTACCGTTTTCCTGGAACAAACTTTGAACTCTGCCCCAAGTAAGATCTTTTCCTGGATTGGCTTTTAGATTTAGAAAATAATTCACTCTTGAATTCACTAGGGGCAGCACGGTGGCATAGTGGTTAGTGCTGAATAAATGAATTCAACTGGTTAGGGAGTGATATTGGTCTCCAGGGTGAGATTTGGGGACACCTTGATTAGAAACAAATAGGGCAACTATGCACCACTTTAAAATTACTCATGCGTGTGATAGTACGCTGCTATGTACTGATGGATGTGGTCAGAGAAGCAGATAAAACTTCAGATCAATATTATTTTACTGCTCTTGACTCCTCTTGCTTCTTGACAATCTTTTCCAGTGTTCCTCATTTCTCTGAATTTCAGAAATTAAACTTCACAGTAGGTCAGTGTAACCTAGATGCTTCTAGTGGTGGAAAAGAGAGCAAAAAAGGAGCAGTAAAACTTGCATTTTTACACAGATATGCAGTCTGGAGAATTCACTGCTGCACAGCTCTGTAAAACTTTTCTGTATATGGGTATAAAGTTTTGTTTGTTTTTTTTTTACAATGGATCTGATGAATTTCTAGCTTTAAATAGCTTTGAATAATATAAATATAACCCAAACCCACAGAAACTGATCACCTACTTCACCAGTGGTGGCTGGTGAAAAAAATTCTTGGTGGGGCTCCTGTGCCAATAGATTTCCTTGCCTAGTCCAGTATAAGCATTCAAATGAAAAGTCAGAGAATGACTACAGTTCCACGATAATAATTTAATTTTCTTCTCAAAATCAACAGTTTCAAAGATAAAGTAACTTTTTACAGCTATATTAGACTTTATACTATCAAATACAATACAATAAAATACATGCAACACAATACAATTTATGAGATAGATCAAGTGTGTGTGCGTGTGAGAGTGAGCTTGGAAACTAAGTGATTGACAGGTAGAAACAGAACATTTCCTGTTAAAATGCAACATATACAAATAATTTAGTTCCAAGTTGTTTAAACATAAACAAATGATTTTAATAAACTGTGTGTATGTCTCTCTCTCTCTCTCTCTCTCTCTGTGTATGTGTCTCTCTCTCTCTCTCTCTCTGTGTGTATGTGTCTCTCTCTCTGTCTGTGTATGTGTCTCTGTCTCTATCTCTCTTTGTGTGTGTGTGTGTGTGTGTGTGTGTCTACTTCTCTCTGTCTGTGTGTGTCTCTCTCTATTTGTATAAAAACTTCACTCGTCTGTCTTTTTGCATGGCAAATTTATCAATGACCCTGGTATTGAAATCAGGGATGTCACATACAAGTTTTTGGAGAGCATAGCTAGAGCATTCAATCTGTCTTGTGCCATGGTGTTTCGGAGGAATGTTTTTACCCTCTTTAAAGTGGAGAAGCACCTCTCCGACTCAGATGTGGTCATGGGTGTGGTGATAAGAATGTTTAACAGACTTACTGTTTCAGTGAATGTGTCTTGTAGATTATTTTCATTCAAAACCTGATAGAGAGCCAGGGCACCCCTGCAGCTCCTGAACTCCTCATTTTCATATATTATGGACAGTTCCGTTTTGAGTCTTGCCTTGTCCAGTGAGGGATAGGCCTCTGCTGTGGTTGTCAACGCGGAATCTGGGAACTTTCTCCTGTGGTCTTGAAACAAGTCTCCTTGTAGGAGAGTGGCGCTGATGAGATGTTTCGTGAAGGAGAACCTCTCTTTTGCATGACTGGCAATGGTGTCACACACCTATGCAATGACATTTAAAAAAAGTGGAAAGATTTAGGTTTTCACATGTTTCACTACAATCAATGTTCTGAAGAGCTGTATAGCCCATATTGTGTAATAAACCAATCATCATATGACAATATACATTTCGGTCTTCATTTGATTTTATTTGATGATCTGATTCAAATCAGACCAAGAAGCAAGTACTTACCTCCAGTGCCAGATGGTGCAGTGCGTTTCTTCCCAGAGTTCTCCTTTTTTTTTTAGTGGGTGGCTCCTGGACAGGTCCCCTGTACTCCTCATCCTCAGCCAAATTGGGAACAGCTTCCCTGATCCAATACAGAAGTTGTTATAATTACTGACAATTGTATTTATTTTAAAAGTCACAAATGAATGTTTTTTTTTTTAAATAAGGTGACATACAAACATTTAAGACTCCACAGAAAATCTATGCAGAGAGAAAGAATATTTAGGCTAGGCTACATATTAAGGCATTTAACATACCTGACAGCCTGCATGCTGTTAATGAATGTCTGGGTGATCCTTGCGATGTAGACAGCAGCAATGTTTCTCTTCTGCAGCTGGTTATATAGCATGTCTACATGTGGCATGATCTTGTGAAACAAGGCTGGGAAAAAACAAAGTTTCATCTTCCAGCATTCTCACATAGCCGCCGGCCTCTCTCTTTGTGGGGCCATCAAATGCTTCACTGTCCCGGATAGTCTGAAAACACTTCACTAGATCATCCTTGTGCTCATACACTGTGTTAACAGCACGACTGTTGAAGTTCCAAATTGTTGAAGATGCACTTGGAAGTCTGTGCGCCACCACCTCATCAAGCACTGCAGTTCTCTTGCTTGATTTAGTAAAAACAGAAGCAAATCCCCCCATGTCAGCAAAAAAGTGGCTGATCTGAGGGATGTGGGAGGTTGCTTGTTGCATTACCAGGTTTAACTGATGGGCATAACAGTGAACGTAGTGAGCATTTGCATAGATGTCCTGTACCTTTCGCTGCACTCCTCCAGTGGCACCTCTCATTACTGCAGACCCATCATAGGCCTGGGCGATCAGCTTTTTTTCTTGTCCCTCAGGAAGGATGCTGTGCAGCCTCTCCAATAAGGCGCTGGCTATTGCATCCGCACAGGCGTTGGGTAGCTTAATGAACTCGAAGAACCGCTCTTGTATGTTGTGACGCTCATCGATGTATGTTAGTACCAGGACTAGCTGACAGTGTGTGGAAATGTCAGTGGTTTCATCAGCTTGAATAGCTAAAAATTCTGCAGTCTTTACTTCACCCACGATCTGTTCTCGCAGAACTGTCAGCATAATGTCCAGGAGCTCGTTCAGAACTGTCTTCGAGGTGCATTTAAATACGGTCGCATTTTCAAGGTGCTCCCTCAAGTCCTTATCAATGGGTGCCATTAAGTCGACTAGACCTCTGAATATCCCTGCATTGTCTGAAGAGTCACTTTCATCGTGTCCCCGCATTGCCAGTTCAAAGGCGCCACAGAATTTAACACAATCGATGATCTTAGATAAAATATTACGGTTTTTATCTACTTCTTCATTGTGTCTTCTTACAGCAATGCGATGTCCATCGTCTAGCTGCGCAGCTATGCTAACCTTTCCAAGTACAGCTAGCTTCAAACAGTTTTCCATGTGGATTTTTGACCTTTCGTGTTTCTTTGACCGTTCGGAGGGGTGCTTTAAATCCGTTATTCCGCTCTCTGTCCATGTCAAATTACATCGGTCATTTTTGAAGAGTAAACACGGAAAACACAAAAGTGCATTAGTTGTTCCACAGCCCGTAAGCCAAGTCTTACGCTGAAACCAACCCCGGCAAAAATTCCTGTTAGAGGATGATTTCTTCTCCTTACATTGCTGCCGGATGTTGATTTCAGGTTTATCGGGTCCCATCTCCTTAACCTGGATTTTTTCGGCCATCGTCCTCCTTGCAAAAGGGTATTTAATGAAGGACCTCGCCGAATTGGGTGGAAAAAGCTGCTCTTGATCTGCTGTTGCCATCATCTCTCTCTCTCGTCTCCCCTCGCGCCGCGGTATTTTTTTTCGTAGGACACCTTTCGTAGTCTGGGAATCTCACTACGAAAAAATATAGCGCTGGCTCCTCACGTAGTGTTAGTAATACGTAATATTCATTCATTTTACGTAGCAGCAGGGGCGACGTTGATTGGCCAATTATTCATCGTTTTTCCCTGGCAACCATAACCGGATTGGCTATTTATCTGCAAGTTAGGGGCGATTTTATCAGCGCCCCTAGGAGGCTGTCAGTCAGTTTGTCAGTGGAAATTCATAGTTGAATGTGAGTCATTTTATGGGAAATGTTGTTTAAATGATTCAGTTTACATATAGGCATGCAACATAAAGTATAACTGACATTGATAATTCAAATTTGAATACATATGGACCGGCCGCCACTGTACTTCACACTTCCCTTCAGTTTGATAGAGCATTTCGACTTTCATCTTATTGTTCTTGTTTTACGGCCTATGTATTCTATTATGGTGATAATCATGGAATGTAGTGTAGCGCACTGGGCAGCTAAAGCACCAAAGTTTCTTCCCAGACCATATCAGAAAAATTTAATAGAAATTAAATATGTGAAAACTGAAACATACTGCATCCTCTTAATGACTGACAGGTTGGATGGCGGCTGTAAAGATGGTGTGGGCTGTGACTTTGCCCACAGCCCGGAGGAGCTAAAGGAGTGGACTGAGAGACGGGATTTCCTGCGACAGAAGCTGGCCCAAGCCAGGGAAGACATGCTCGTCATGCCTGATGAATTTGACTTTGGGAAGTACAACTTTCTACTGCAGGACTGAGAAGCCATTTTTGTACCTACCAAAGTGTCACATCAGTGTAATTCTTATCAAACCCAAAATGAGCAGGTGTCCAGTTAGCCAAAGGTTTTGAAAGATGTATTGAGATTTACTTTCTCAAAATGCAATATACCATTCACTTGAAATTGATAAATATTTGAATTTCTCCAAACTGTCTGTGGAGCTACATGTATAGTTCATGTCTGTACAGCATAACTCTCAACACGAACTATCCAGTACTCTGAGAGCACGACTCAAGTGAGTGCCAGTCAAACAAACACACAGTCGGTCACATAATATTCATAGATGGATAGATAATATAGGGCAGTGTTTATTTTTAACCAAGCATCCTACCATCCATGTGACAGCCACACAAATATATAAGAGACACATGCTTTCATTCTACAGTTCACTCAAAGAGAGGTTACTCAAAGCCCTGTCCTTTTGAAATTCACTTCAGAAGGAATTCTTTCAGTCCCAAATGTTCATGGAAATTAAATTTGTTTTGTTCTGCTCTTTGATATCCTTTAGTTTTGATGTTGTTGTTGTGATTCAACTTTGTGTGGTTTATTTTTTTGGGGGTTTTTTTGTTTTTTTTGTTTTTGCAGCATACATGTTATTGGGTTTTTTATTTTTGAACCATGAGTGAAGGCTGTTGCCAAAATGGCCAAATATTTTTTTATGAGACAAATTGTTTTGGTTATTACATACCTAAATGAGGAGTAAACCATGTGGAACACCATGTATGGCTCCAGTGTGATTTTACCCACACCCTCTGTAAAAGGCTGAAAACTATATATGGCGGGGAAAATATTAAACTCAGATTAGTTCATTATGTCATATAACTGCTGCATGTATTAATAATAGGAATAGGTTAGTTTGCTATAAATGTTTGTATGCTGTCCAACACAAGAACATTATGTGTCATATGGTTACCAGATGTAGAGCTAATGTAGACAATATAGACAAAACAGAAGGTACTATAGACTTGTTTTATTACTTTATTTTAAAAGTAATAAAAAAATTGGTATTTATATAATATAAATAAAAAAGTATGGGTATTTATACTTATCATACCTATCATAGGTATGAGTATTAATACCCATTACTGGATAATAATAATAGCCAAAACGAGATTATGAGGATGTGAAGTCAATTCCAGATGTCCCCTCAGCAGCAGATAGCCAGTGGTCAGATGTAATTCACAACATTTTCTAGAGTGATGAAGCATATACTGTTGCAATTATACACCAATATTTGTAATTCAGAGAGAAGTTTGGACTATTTACTTGAAACTTAAAAAGTTCAGATTTTATGCATAAAGCTATAACGAATTCATGACATAGTTTTTAGAAAACTGAAAGCGCCCAAAAGTTGTAAACCATAAGAGTTGATTGTATAAAATGTATAATAATAATAATAGGAGCCAACTTTCTGCATTAAATACCACCTCTGTGATATAAATAGGCTAAATGTAACTGATATTACTTTACCTCTTATATTTTGCAGGCAGGATTTCTTCTCCGCCTCCTTCTTCCTTCTTCTTCTACTACTCGATCAAGTCGATAGATGGCGCGAGAGTATGGACCGACGTGGTCTCGAGCTTTCCCAGACTCGCACGTGCCGCCGTGCGTGGAGGGAAATGTGCTCATCTCGGGTCTGTTGTTGTGCCTGGCTCTCAGTAAAGCCCGCCCCTTGCTCTCTCATTGGATCCGCGGCGTGAGTGGCAGGCGCGTGCTCAATTGCGGTCGAATCGACCTCGTAAAGGGGGCGTGGCTCGGCGGCTCATTTGAATGCATGTTGTTTGGACACACGCAGTAGTCCCCGTGATGAGACTGCCTTTAAAGTTGGACAAAAGTGACTGAGGTCAGTAGCTGAGCCAACACACGGACACCCGCAGCTGCTGCTCCAGCCGCTCTCCGCTTTTAGTGTTTCAGCAGACAGTTTGACAGGCTCATCATGTCAACAACTAACCAAAGCTTTGAGGACAGGAGCGACGTGCCCGATCTCCTCAAGTCTTTGGCTGACTATCCGTTCCCCTTCTCTGTCTTCGATGACACCGGTAAGAACACCACAGAACAGGACTCAGGCTGCCGGAGCTCTTATCAAGTACTGTGCGTTTCATTCAGAAGTTTTTTAAAGCACTTTAAGGACATCATTAAGGAACTCGTCACTTCATTTCCAATCCACAGCAGTAAAATCATATACTTTCTCGTGCATTACATTTATGTGACAAGCTATTTTTCCTCAGTGGGAGTTTACACACAGCACATATGACTTAACTAAAGGGAAGTTGTAAGGATCGGTTTTAGTTGAACCTTTTGTAGAGGTGGTGATTCAACTTTATGAGTGGTTGTTTTTGAAGCAGTGGTTTGTGGTGCTGTTGAACAACTGCACAATGCATTGTGCAGCTGTGTTGGTTGTGCATTGTGCATTAGTGATTCTGGAGTTAAGTCTACAGCGTCGCTGTTATAAATAGGGTGGACAAATAATAGTTTTAGTTCAATGTACCTAATAATCTGGTAACTGAGCATAACATTTTGTTTTACATTAATTTGTTGAAACTATGTCAATACTGAGCGACAAACTTAATTCACCATTGGTGTTATACTAATGGACATCTTTCATAAAATAGCTCTAAACTAATTGGAATGCCATTAAATGTTCTCTGGTAGCTCTCTCTTGCACAATTCCCCCTTTCATTGATTCCTGCTGTCCATGCTGACTGGTTGTATGTGGAAATTACACAAAGTTGAAGGTTCAGGCTTTAGTGGAAATGTGGACAGATGATCAAAGGCGGTGAGCTGCATTGTGTCAGCAGACAGTCACTCCTTAGCAGCCTGCACCTGATGCAACAACTCTGAAACAGTCCTCGCTCAGGGTTTCATCACATCATTAGTTTCTTTGTGAATTCAAGTCTTTATGCATACTTTCTTGCTTCCTTTCTTTTTTAGTTATGGTTTTGGTTTTTTTTGGCATTTTAGGTTTTATTGAGGAATTGGGAGTGTAGACAGACACAGCATATGGTGGGTGGGGGTGGGAGGTCCAAAGTTTCCCTCGCTGTAATTTATTGAGATATTCTGGAATAGCAGGTTATGGTAAAATGCTGCCAAGGAATGCCACTTCCATTCTTTCTTTCTGAGCATTCCTTTTTTACTTACCTCATTGCAATGTATTTAGGGACTATCACTTATTCTGGTACCAAAGGTGTGCCACCTGGTCACACCTAGTCCCACCTAGTGCCCCTTTCATACATTTTATCAACTTTAAATGGTTTTCCCGTGGTGTTAATTGCAAAAACCAAAATGCGTTATCTGAGTGGCATAACTTCATTAGATATCAGGAATGTATGTGCCATAATACCTTAGCATTATGGGTGTTGGCCGCTGTATCAATACATAACTATAGCTTACTATTAGACATAATAAACATATAGAAAATGCCATAAATTACCTATTAATTTGTAGAAAAATGTAAGGAACCTTCATCTTTTTGATGTAGATATGAAGTATGTTTGTGTGCTCTTCAGCACTAATGAAGTTCCCCTTTTTTAGAGTGATGTCAAGCTGCTACATATCCAATACACAGTAAATAAAGGTAATTCCCCCAAGTTATATTTACCTTTGGTGCATTTATTGCTATTGTTTCAGACAAATCCATGCACAGATTTTGGGATCTACAGCTTTACTGCCTTATTTTTTGTGCTTGCTAATAATATGATGTGACAGTGATGGGTTGCCTTGCTGTTTGTTCTTTCCTTTAGTTGCAGTCAGTAATCTTAAATCATTGTCTTTGGGGAAACCTGACTTTTCTTATGAATAAGTTAGAGGTTGCAGAATATTTTCAATAAATTCACAAGGACTTTTCTTATGAATTTCTAATCAGAATTATTAGCACATCTTACTAAACAATGACATGATATAATGCATAATATGGAACAATGTGTAATTTCTACTAAAGTTCAATTTAATGCATTTTATCATTTAGAGCAAAAGAATCATCAATTAGATATGCATTGGACTGTAAACAGCTGCAGCAGATCAATCATCAGTTTTTCTTACAGTGATTGTTTTTAAATGTCTAACAAAAGGGAAAGATAAGGAGAGATATGCATTGTGTCCGTATTTGCCCCCGAGGTGTTTGTCTATTCTACACACTCACAATGTTTAAGGCTTGTGTTTTTAGACACAGCTGGCCCCTCCTGCTGTTGACAAAACATCACACTATTTACTTTTTTTTTTTTTTTTAGAGCTCAGCCAAAAATTTAGCAAGTAACCATAAATAAATACTTTGAATACCACATCTTGATTTAAAAAAGGCATGTGGTTATGCAGCTGGACTGGCTTAGTAATGCTCTCTGCCTAACAGTGATTTTCCTCACAAGGAGAGGGCCTCAAGCTATGTCCAGTTATATTAACATAAGAAAGTTTGGAGAATGTAGTTCATGTATGCTTAATAAACAGTGATAAAAATTAAGTCAATTCAGATACTTAACCCCCCACCCCAAAAACAACAACAACAACCCCCCAAAAAACAAAACATTTAAAAAAAAAAAACCCAAAGCAAAACAAAACAAAACAACAAAAACATCCGTGGTCCATTCTCATTTAATATAATTTTAGAAAAAAATCAAAGTGACAGTGTCACCAACATCCACCTGTGCTGAAATGGCACCTGTTAGCAACCTGTTAGCATTGGAACTGTTCGGTTTTGGTTTGTTGTGTAGTATAGTACCACATATATCTCATTAAAAAAACTTGATTTGTCGCACAATGCAAATGTTGATTGCAAATGCTGAGCCAAATGACCCTGGACTTTAGTTTGCTTGTTGCAGAGCTCATTTAGATAATGGAGGGGGGGTAAATGGTACATCAACCTGGTCTCAGCCCTGTTTTTGTCTTTAGTCTGCTGCAGAGGGTATTTAACTGCCCTGGGGCAGTTACAGCACACACACACATTCACACGCTTCTAGTTCATATGACCGTGTAGTTATTAGAAGAACAGAGATTAGTGTCTGTGGTGCGGTGTCGTCTGTTGTACGGTTTGAACATCGTGTTCCTGGACCCAAACATCCTGCTGATGCGCGTTTGAGACCTTCGCGCGCTCAATGTGGCGTGCTGTTTTGTAGCGCGTGCTCGGAAACGTGATCTCACCTCTCGTCTGAAACTGGTCGAGTTTAGTGGGGAAAATGCTCCGTGTGTTTCGTTACAAATTCTGAGTTGTGTAAAACATTAAGTGGCACAATTGATACCAAGGTGCAGCTTTACCTCCTACAGAAGACTTAGGTTGAATTTTGGAGGGTCCCTTTCAAAAAGAGCCAGAGGACAAAAAGCTATGATGTGTGGTCCTAACATTTCATCATATTATGGGATGTGCAATTAGACCGTGACACGTTGCTATAAACACCTACTACTGCTTGTGAATAACGTGTTCTCTGTTGCATTCAAGTCTCGTGTGAGATGTTCGAACGGTGTGCGCGTGCCCGCTTCGTTTTGCCTTGGCTCGCACGTGCTGAGTACGTGAAACCACGCCCCTAGACAGATTGTACTTTCACGTGATCGGGATGGGGGTGGCTGCACGTGTTGGGCCACGAGTGTGCTCTTGCTGTTCGTGGGTCGCGAGGCACCACGGGAAGCCTGAGCGTGAGCGCACCGCACAGTGTCCTGCCTCTGCGGGTGTGCACAGAGGTACTGTGAATTTGCGGGCTTGCAGTGGCATGCCGCTCCCCGCATCCTTCCCCTGCTGTTTCCATACGGAGATGGTTTCCAATGAAACATTTCTTAATATGATGTCACTGATGCTTTATGTGTGGACACTTCCCGGTGAATTACTACAATACAGACAAAAACAAGCTCTTCCATGCCGCTGTAATACATATAGAGAGAGCTGGCAGCCAATCAGCTTCTACTATTCCCTGGGTGGGCGCGGCTGGTCACTCGTGAATATCCAACTAGGTCACTCGGTGGCGCGTAGAACCACGGCTTAGTGTGCTGTTGTTTTTTTGCACCCAACAGCGTTAATATTGACAAAGAGGCCCGAGAGCAGCAGCAGCGGTGAGCCGGACGAAGAGCTGCGCTCCGTATCGCTTCAGTTTTTCCCACGGTAGAGGAGGCAGCTCTATCGTTAACGTCAGGCACATCGCTCCGGTCTGCCTGGAGCTTGGCAGGGAACAATGCCAGGCAAAGCCGCGGTGGCAGTGTCGCTTCAGCCCAGTGGTACCGTCTCTGCGGCTCCGAAGAAGTCCTTCCCTTTTGTTTTAAAGAAGATCATGGACATCCCCCCTCCGAACATCCTGGAGGAAGGCGACGACGGTAAGACCTGGATGGAAAAACGAGCGCTCAGGTTGTGTCTTGTGAATTTTGAGTTTGTTTGCGGTTTGGAGGACGAACACTTGTGCTTTGTTTAATCTTCTTTGTCCCCACTAAAGGCTGAGTATTACTTCGGGATGAAATCATGGCCGTTAATTCCGCGAGATTAAGACGGATGTGCTATATGTTGGACGGGGTCAGTGTGGTCTGAGGCTGAGAGGAAACGGAAAAGAACAAAAAGTTCTCAGTCCTCTTTGCTGCTCTCCAGGCAGCATTTCCACACGGGAAAAACAATTGAAGACATAGACACTGCTTGGCCTTTCTCTAAACTCAGTTCTCCAGTATGATCTAGTCCCCAGTTTGTGTGGTGTGTCTGTGTTTTGGGGTCCATTAGTAGAACAAGCAGGACTATACTTCCCTACACACTCTGATCGCGTCCTTTATTTATTTGGTTTCATAGGTTCTTTGGCTTTGTTTACTTCCTTTTATTTTGCCAGATGTGACCTCCCACCTTGTCTCTGTCTATGCATTAATTGGCCTTTCTCGTGTATGTGTGCACAGGAAAATCAAGCATACCTCCTATTTAATTCCTGTTCCCTCCTGTCTTTAATGCAGAGATCGAGAAAGAGAAGCTGTGCTCATCTGAGGATGTTGAGGGAGGCGGGGCAGGAGCAGCCAGTGCTGGTGGAGGTTCCCGAGGAGGAGGCGGAGGTGGCAGTGGGGGGGTATCAGCCTCCCTAACCCCAGCTATTTGGGAGAAGACCATTCCCTATGATGGTGAGACCTTCCACTTGGAGTACATGGACCTGGATGAGTTTCTCCTGGAAAACGGGATCCCTGTGAGCCTGGAGGAAGAAGAGCTGCAGAAGACGCTCATCTCAGTGGACGGCAAAGGCAAACCCACTGCCAAGGTTGTTCCTCCTGCTACCACAGCTAATACTACTACTACTACTACTACTGCTACTCCTCCTGCTGCTGCAGCCTCTGTCTCTGCCTCAGCACCTCCCCCCTGTGCCACCTCTACAGTCGCCCCAGAACCAGAAGAACCAGTGACAGTCACTACCTTACAACCAGCTAAACTAGAAGAGGAAGAGGAAGAGGAAGAGGAAGATGAAGAAGATGAGGAAGAAGATGAAGGACAAGAAGAGGAATCTTTATCTGAGGAGGCAACAGCAGAAGTGAAAGTGAAGGAGAAGAAAACAGGTTAGTGTTCCTGGGTTATTCATTCATGTTCTACCGCTTATTCGTTTCTGGGTCGCGGGGGTGCTGGAGCCAATCCCAGCTCTTTGGGCGAGGGGGGGTACACTCTGGACAGGTCGCCAGTCCACCGCAGGGCCAACACACAGAGACAGACAGAGACCAACAACCACTCACACTCAGACCTACAGACAATTTAGAGTCACCAATTAACCTAAACATGATGTCTTTGGACAGTGGGAGGAAACCCACCCAAGTATGTGGAGAACATGCAAACTCTGTTGTGTGTAGGCAAAGACAAAACACTGATCTTTGAACCTGTATTATAACTTTTCTGTTTGGAGCAATTTAACTATAGATCACAGTAGTCTTAAAAAAAAACAAAAAACTTGTGTCTTCAAACTCAAATTGGTTATTGTCAGAGTTTTGTCATGTAAAATCACAGAATTGTTTTGCAAACTTTCATAACCTTCAGGGAAATCAGGAAATCATCTCTCTCCCAAAGACTTCATATGTTTGCATATGTCCAGACAGGGGCATAATGTAGCTGTCATATTTTAACTGGAAAAAAGGACATTCAAAGGTCCGATTCCTAAAGTAGGCATCGGAGAGTTTCTGTGTTCGATCAAAAAAAAACAAAAAAAAAAACGTACACAATGTAATAACTGATTACAAAGAAGTTTAATTGAGACATTTATGACATAGTTTTAACTGAAGATCAGGCCTTAAAGAAACTCAAAGTGCAGTATGGAAAAATAGAACTGTTATTTGTGTCCACATCTAATTTTAGATAAAATGCAACAGAGCAACGTAGCAAATGTTTGGTATTAATTAACACATCAGTAAATGTTTTATTTTATTGGAGTGACCTCTCCTGGGTCCAGGTTTACAGTTTCTCTCCCTACATGTAGATCGCAGCGCTGGAGAGCGTAACACGCCTTCCCCCATCGACCCGGACGCAATCGAGGTGGACATTAACTTCCAGCCAGATCCCACAGATCTAGTGTTGTCCAGTGTACCAGGGGGTGAGCTGTTCAACCCTCGCAAGCACAAGTTCTCTGACGAGGAGTTGAAACCGCAGCCTATGATTAAGAAGGCCAAGAAGGTGTTTGTTCCTGATGAACAAAAGGTAGGGTGAATTAATTCACTACAGAATATTTTCAATAAATTCACAAGGACTGTGTAATTGAGAAAATCTAAAATATATGAAGCAGTGGGTCTGATCTCTGTGGATGATTTACTGTGACCTTTGCAGTCACCTGATCTTAACCAAGTTGAACATCAATGTGTTACTCAGTCTGTTCCACCTTTGTAACCAAGAAACCGCAAGGTTGAAGGGGTATCATTTGGACAAACGTGTGAAGTGTGTGCAAGATGACAGGTTGATATTGTTTTAGTCAAAATTAAAGACACCTAATTTATCTGCTGAGTCCTGCTTGGTTTCAGTCCAATGTTAGCAGCGTTTCACTACACCTCCTCTCCTTTTCATCCCATTGTCTTCCACCTTGACTCCCTCAGGATGAGAAATACTGGTCCAGGAGAAAGAAGAACAATCTGGCAGCAAAGCGCTCTCGGGACGCACGGCGGCTGAAGGAGAACCAGATCACAGTGCGCGCCTCCTTCCTGGAGCGGGAGAACGCTGCCCTGAGGCAGCAAGTGGCTGAGCTGAGGAAGGACTGTGGCCGTTGTAAGAACATCCTAGCCAGATATGAAGCTAAGTACGGCCCGCTGTAAAGAACTCAGAATAAATCCCATGAAGTGTCAACGAGACAAAAGCCAAACTCCCTCCCCCAGAAAACTCAACACCGACACAAACACCAAGGGAATCTAAATTTGCACTTTTGTCGTTGCTAACGTCCAGTCACTGTGTCAAGCTCTAGTTGTTGCTTTTAACATGATACTGGAGTTTTCGATACACACTGGCAGGCAGTAAGGCATGATGGGAGTGGAGGTCACAGGAAGGCCTGTGGAGAGCGCCTGGCTCCTACACTCAGAGAGGAAGGTGACGATTGTGGATATTCCCATGGTCAGACACACATGGAAAATACGGTCTATCTCCAGATGGTTTCAGGAAATATGGAAAAAAAAGAAAAAGATGGCTGGTACAAGGAAATTATAGGCTCCTAAATACAACACAAATCAGTTTTTATCACTGCATACAACTTATTCCCAGTGGACCAAAGCATGAATAATGTCAGTTAGAAGTTGTATATTTAAAATGGTGCATACTTGCTGTCCCTCACTTATTCTTGTGTGTGTCCTTCCTTTGAAATACTCCAGCTAAGGCTCAGAGAAGGGGGTTTTATCAACTCATGGCATGGCTGGAGAGGGACAGGTGAAAACATGGGTAAAGGGGCAGGAAGCAGATTCACAGTGTTTCTTCTAGCCTGAAGAGAACGGAATCAGACCTCAGTTCAGCCAAGGGAAAAAAGAGGAGATTTTTGGCCGTGGTGTGATTCAGTCTTAGTCGCACATTATTCTTAGTGACACATGCACACAAAAACACTGTTTGAAAACCTTTGTGTATATATATCAGTCATCTCCCTGCACCACATCAATATGTGCGTGTATTAGTGTGTAATCTCTTTTTGCACTTTTTCTTAAAAAACATGGTGTAAAAAGATCCTAGTGGTGGCAGATGTCTGCCTTATTTACCACAACCACAGTGGGAGATACAGTAGCTTCTATGAAAAAAAAAAACAAAAACATGCATGACATAAACTTAAAGCTACTTTAATATAGTTTCCTTTGCTACTAACCTCAGATCAGCTTCAAAGGCCTCATAAAAAGAGTACTTTATTTAAGAAAACAGATTTGGGGGTTCTCAAAATATGGATTTCTAAATGCTGAGAGTTGTAGTTTGGTTTTTTTTCCCCTGCAGGTTACTGTTAGCGGTCAAAGGTGAAAGCTTGGAGATCTCCAGGGCCCTCACTGGCGGAGGGGTATTTTCATATGTAGGGGTGTTTATTTTACTGCACACTGCAAGTAGAGGGAGCTAGAACTGCTACTGGCCTGCTGGAGCAGGTGTAGTGACAGTTGGATTGAGCTATAGATAAGTATTTTTGAACTTTGCCAGGCCCAAAGTTGACTGCTTCTATACTTTGTGATTAAATGATTGTCTCATCTTAAGACAGGGATTCTGACTGTGTCTCTATTAACCCAGTACTATTCCGTATATCTGCCAAATAGTCAATGAGTGCTGTATTTATTCTGATGGTAATAATGCATCCGTTGATTGTGATGTACAACAATATGTCAGATAAGTCTAACTCTGTTGAGAAACAATACTTTTAACAAAACCAATGACTAAGCAGGGACTTCAATGGGTAAACTGTGCTTTTGGATGTTTATGTTAAAAACAGATTTATATAACTGCGTGGATTTCCCTCTCTATACACACATGCATACAAACGGTATGTGTCTGAACACAGGAAGGACAGGGCACACTCTTATTTACCTCATCCAGCACTTCCTATTTTGAATGGGTAAAAAGTTGAGCAGGGCTACAGTGTGGTGTTGGTTGAACCAGAGAGCACACAAAAAACCAGCTTGGTTCCATTTGGCAAAACTTTAAAACAAGGTTGATGAATTGAGTTGTTTTTGCCAAACTGGCTGAGTCTGTGTTTTGATTAGTAAATACATTACAGACTGTTATGGGACTCTTTATCTCAAGTGTCTTTGACTGATGCAGATTTTGTGATCGGTCGACTTGTGCTCATAATCACCATAATCTTGGAAAGAAAATAAATGTGGCAATAATACTCTGTTATGTAATGCTTGTTTAATTTCAGTGATAATGTTGTATGTAAAATTGCTAAGATGTACTAAATAGAAATGCCCCAAAGTTATTTGTGCTTCCAGTGTAGATCCTCTGTCGTATAGGATCCTAATGCATGAAACCCAGTAAACTTGTCAGTTTCTTCTTCACTTTTCTACACCAAGTGTACTTATGTCTGTAAACCATCGCTGAAAACTATGATATGGTATTGGATTTGGGGGGGATTTGATGGTCTGCTGTACAGTTCTGTCAAAAGGAAAAGCAGAGCATCTTAGCTGTGATGTCCTGTGTTTATGACTTGCATTATAGCACCACCCATCCTTGTGCAGCCACTGCTTGACCTTGGGGCGAAAATCAACTGGAAACAGCATCTTTCGATCACTGTGCGGATTGTTTTCTATTTACTTAAGATTGATCTATATCTAAATACACTGGATCAGTTGGTGCTTTTATGTTTTCTGGATAGTTTCTGTGTTTGTTTCAATTTCCTGAGGGTGTAATGTAACACATTTTTCTCAGCAGTACGTCTAATTTTGAATTGACATTGACGCAACTGACTGCTATATGCCAATTATACATTGGTGTAGTTGAAGAATGCAAACCTAGTTATTTTCTGAAAAAAATAAAAATTTCTGCATAAGGCTGATTCAAGGTACTGGCCTTTAAAAAAGGCAATAAATCAAGATATTTTATAACACAACATACTCTATGTAGCAATCTGTCTTTTTGATGCAAAGCGCCTGGTCAAACTAGGTTCATAATTGTTTAGTGGATTGCAGTTCTTCATCCCAACGTGTGCCACCCATAGGGAATGAAAATGAGAGCAGCAATGCAGAATCACTCAGAATGGCACTTTAAGACTTGTGCCATGTCTTGATGAGCCTTGATGCATCTGTTTTATACCTTTTTTTTTTTTTTATGTCAGGATTTCTCTACATCAAATGTTTTTATCTGGTGGATTTAAAATGTCATGTGTGACCTCTGTTAAATGTTAAGCCTGGTCAATTTATCACCAAGACAATGAGATGTCAAAGTCGAGAGATACTTTATTCAATAAATAACTGGCTTGTATGTGTGAAATCTGGCGAAGATTAGCACATAATGAATTTAAAATAAACACAAACTGCAGTTATAACGTTCTGCGTGCAGGTGGCACAAGTGCAAAAGTGCAGTTGTTTTCTTTGTCTATAGATGGCGCACATGGTCACGTTTGAAGGTCTAAACTGCTGTTTTGAGCAGATGATCTGGTAAAAAAGTTTACTGGCTTCAGGTTTGCTTTGCATCGCTGACACTATGTCCTTGTTTGCTATTCAAAGTAGCTATTATACTCCTGGAAGAAAAACTTTAAATATCTTTATTAAAAACATTTATAAGGTTTCATTTGATTTTTGGTGTTTTGCTTTATTTTCTCTCTTTTTATATAAACATATGTTTTTGTTGGATGTTTTTGTATTGTCCTAACAATGTATAGGATACATGCAACTGCAGTGCCATGTCCTAACTGTATCTTGTATCATGTATATGAAATAAATCGAGATTTAATGACATGTGGATTCTGGCTTTGACATTGCTTAAGAAATCAACCAGCTCCAGCAGCTCTAATGGGATGTACTTCAGTGCAGAGACAAAGGAACAGTAGATAACAAAAGAAACTCACTTTGGTGGCTGTCTTCCTCACCATTGATGAACACATGCACACTCTCTATTGCTCTTCATGCATGTGTACACACATGATGTGAGGCTTTTTTTTTTTTTTCATTGTCCATTCCTTGCCTTGGTCCTGCTGCTCATCAGTATTCCAGAGGCGTAGGAGATGTTGCATAATGATCACATCAACACACAGGGGAGCAGTGTTGCGTAACAGCAGAAGCAGCCTCAAAGACCAGCAAGATGGGGATGGGGTGTGTTGGGAAAATGGAGAAAAAAAAAAAAAAGCAGGGAACCATGGGAGGGGCTTTTGGAAAGGGAGGAGGTAAGAAGGATGGGATCAGGTGGATGGAAGATGGAGGAGAGGGGAGGAACGGGTGCTGAGGATGGCGAAGGAGGGAAGACAGGGTGATTGGGAGTAGAAGAGAGAGGAGGGGGGCAGCAAATGCATGCATAAAGGAAAGATGGAGAGCAGCGGTCCAGTTTCAGACATGTGAGAGGATGGAGTGAGGGATATTGGATGCTGTGAGTGGGCAATGAAAATGTGTCTATGTATGTAAGGTCAAGTCAAGGATGTTAATGTCACATCACTACATGGTACAATAGAAATCCAGTTTGTTGGCTTCACATTAGAACACCAACCACACAGCTGGCTGCACCTGTCAGAGAGACGGCCACAGGACAGACAGACTGAGTGTAGGATGATGAAATATAAAGTAAGATCTGCTGGATGGGTTTTTCTGAGGTAGGTGGTGAGCAATCTGGCTTATCACCATTTGAGAATTTCATTTTTGCTTTGAATTATTGATCAAACACTTGAATTTATTTACTTCAATAAGATGACTCGTTGCTCTGGCATTTCAATGAGGCTTCCCACAGAAACAAAGGGATCTAGTTCTCATAATCTCTGCTCTGCAATGTGTTCAACATGAACTGAGTATGAAGCATGCAGGCAGCCAGAGGTAGAATTATCTATCAAGACTTCATGTCCGTCAACAGCTCCACGTACCCAGAAACAACGAGGACGACACAATTAGCTTATTTTCCATGCTTATTTTTGCCAATCTGTTTTTATTACAAACTTAAAAAAAGAATTTGATACAATAAGAAACTGCAGTAGTAACTCCCCATTCCCGAGGGGCAGCACAGAAAACAGGTCATTGCATTTCAGTAGTGAAAGATTCATTATACATCTACAGGGTGTACAGATCAGATACAAAATAGGAAAAATAATAAAATACAGGCAGGAAAGAAAGCACTATATTTATACATCGTCTGAACTTTTAATTGTATCTATTTATTCTTAAATGTTAAATTTTACATAGAAAATAAATTTCTTTTATGACAATGAAATATTCCAAAGTGCAAAATAAAATGCACACATCGATATAAGCAAAGGACATCAGAATACAAAATTCTTATTTTTCCTTTTCAATAATGATCAACCCTGATTGTAGAACAGCCTGCGTTTAGAGTTGATTAGTGTGTTTTAAACACTTTTTTCCACAAACTAGCCTTCATTGTGTAAGATGTGAATGCAGCTTTTACAAATCGCACTCATCATTCAGAGCTCTCACCTCAAGAGCCAGATTTGTACAGAGGAAATTAACAAAATCTCATTTGCACTGAATAATCTGACAAATGTGGGGGAAAAAAAAACTAGAAGAATGGGTCATTTGGACATTCTAGACATGCATTTCACAAAAAAAAAAAAAAAATCTCTCCAAGAAAAAATAATTGGTTTCTTTTGTTTGTTTTCCGCAGGCCTTCTCAACCAGGGTTGACGAACATCAGATCAGAGTCACATTCACAACACATTCATTTCCTTCCTCCTTCCAAAGCTGCTGCTAACTTTGTCTTCCTATTGAAGAGATTTTTTTCCAGGGTGCAGAGAGGTAGAAACCCCTTGTATCCTTCAGGGTAATTTAAATTATGGCGTTAAATTGCACTGGAGAAGGGTGAGCATCTGTGTAAGCTAAGACAGTCTGGGATATGGCTATAGTATCAGGACCAACAAGGACCAGGCTGATGACCCAGTGAAGAACACAAGAAAAAAATAAATTAAATGAAGGGGCAGTGAAATAAAAGTTGATGTGACGAGTATGGGGACATCTGAGTTTGAATATTTTTGAATAAAAATAAAAGCAGGAGTATTGCTGCGTAAAAATAAATAAAATATGAATAAACAGGGTTGGACAGTTAAAAAAAAAAAAAAAAAAAAAAAAAAAAATACTATGGAGACCACATTAATGCAGTAAATTCACATATTGAGGGAAGGTGAAGACTCAAAAGAATCTGAAATGTGGAGTTTTTTGGTTTAAATGTACTGCCTATGGGAGTAGTGTTGTCAGACTGCCCTGGGAGCACAGATAAAGTGATATCAGCCATCTTTTCCTACACAAACCCACTGTAAACATTCACGGCTTAAACTCCAAATCCAACTTGAAGAATGAATACATTTACCCGTCTTATTAGACAAATGCTGTACAAGATACAATAAACATTCAATACTTTATTCTGTACATCTTTATTTTTGTCTCAGTTTGCATATATTTATGTTATTTTCTGAAAAAATAACCTCAGCATGTAAGAAACTAAACAAAGAATCTGAACATAAGAACTTTTTATATACATATTCCTGGACTCCAGTCATGTCTTACTCGTACAAATGTAAGTGAGAATTTGCCAAAGGAAAAATATAGAAATATAGGAAATAAATTACATAACAAAAATTAGGAATGCATCTTTCCCCTCACAATCAGAGCATTTACAGAGATGTGTACTGCCCCACCTATCCCCCTTGGAAAAAAAGAAATAAAACTTGCATGCATATGATAAGCTATCACATTGCAATACCAGCGTGAGCACAAGTCAAGGCTCCTTGGATCATCTTATACAAAAAAAACCATACATTGATACTAGTCTAAAAATCATTCAAATAAACAGCCAAGACCGATAGCATCTCCATGCCCAGGTGATGCATTTTAATACAAAATTTAGCTTGTGTTTGAATCTTTAAAGCATTTCACGACAATTGGATCAAAAATGCCTTAACCAAACCAAGGGCAAAGGAGTGGTAGAGCACTCTTGTCTGTGGGCGACACACGGCATCAGGAGCCCAGTAATAAAGTGCTGGACAGCTCAAATTGACATGCAGGGGTAACCCTCCTTTGTAGAGACTGACCAACAATCACAGAGACCTGACCGCTAAACTGACATTAGAAACAACAGACTTCCAGTGATCTGGCGAACTACCCAACAAAGCAACAAAAGCCACACATCAATGAGGAACATTCATCTTTGTATCTGTGTCCACATCACTGCAACTGGGAACAGAGACAGAGCAGCCTGAACTGTAGGATTCAGGTTTTTCTTTGCAACAGCCAGTGAAGCAGAGATCACTGAAGAATTTCAAGAGGAGGGAGAGAATACTCTGAGCCTTTGGCTTCAATACCATTTAAGCTCACCAGAAACGTGCTCTGGGTTTTAAAGTCTCGTTCTTCTAAGCCAATGCACTGGATGCCACAGAGGCATCACAACCCTCTAGCTGCTTCTTCCTCTCTCTCTCTCTCTCTCTCTCTCTCATTTCCCTCCATCTTCCCATCTCCCTCTCTCCTTTCATGCAGAGGAAAACCTCTCCTTCATAGTCAAAGTCATGCTAAGCCATTTATCACAATCCCTACTGCTTAGCTGCTGCATCCCCTCCCCCTCATCACTTTCTCCGCCTGTTCACCTTCACACGCTGCTGCCTGGAATTGCGTGTCTGTGCACATATTTCTGCATGCAAGCGTCCGTGTCTGTCCATTTGAATGCATGTACAAGACCATAACTTACATCCCTGCGTGTATAACTGAGGTATTGCATCACGGTGAAATTATTTTTGCCTTTCCCATTCACCAAGGTTTCCCTGACTTCCCCAGCTGCATTTTCCCCTTACAAGTACAATACTTTGTACTATATCACTCCCTAACACACTAATGTTTCCCCTTTCTGCTCCTTTCGATTCTCCAGCTTCATTTAAACCCATGTCACGTACACATTCCAGCTGACCCCTAACTGCTTTCAATATACACCCGCTGAAACCAACAGGGTGAAATTGTGCACAAGTGCGTTTCAAGGGTAACAGACCCAACGCACAAACAATGAATTTCTCAATCACGCTGAGGCACAACAAAACAGAACAGGACTGCACACATAGACAGAGCAGAGCCCCCCTCTCTGTATTTGTGGCAAGTAGGGCAGAGCAGATTGCAGAGCAAAGTGCTGAGCTTTCCACAGCCGTCATTCCCTGCAGGACTTGGCGAGGTCCTTTTTCACAGCATGACAGTGCAGTGCAAAATGGAGCTATACTAGAGCTGGGTCCATTAGACTACAAATCAAGGAAAAAAGAAAACAAGTGTCCCACATTAACATTCAATGCAAAACAATAAACATAAGAGCTTGGCAAGGAATCAACTTAGAAAAGAAGCCATCCCCCCCACTCCTGTCAAAGCAAACACAGAGAACGTGACGAGTAACAGTAATGGACAAAGAGGCAGGGTGGGGTTGGGGGTCATTGAGGAACAGAAGAAATTACATGATATATTCAGTGAAAGTGGCATTTTAAATCTTTGTAGTAAACTAATTCAAACTTTGTATTAGTATTAGAGTAATTTCTTAGAAAAACTGAAAACATCAGGAGCGTCGCTGTCCATACACCCAACTCCTTCCACAGCTTCTCTTCTCATTACAAATGAAGGCTTAGTTGGCCAGCACAACAGGCTGGAAGGACTGGCTGGGATATTGCAGGTTGTAGCTTCCTAAACCTTCGACAAATGGCGGCTTCTCCATGTATGAGATTCCTCCGTTGCCACCGATGATGCCCACACTCTGGGCTGGAGGGGGGCTTGAGAAGGGGTCAAAGGAGGGATGGGTGTTGACAGTGTGGGGGGGCTGGAAAGGGCTGGCATGAGGTTGTATGGGCTGGGTGTCTGCATCAAAGTAAAGGGGGCCTGGGGATCCTGGGTAAACAAACTCTTTGGCGTTGGGAGAGAGCTGGCTTGGAATTGGACCTCCGAGGGAGTGCAAGGAGAGAGATAGCGGCTTGTGCTTGAGCAGCTCAGGTGTTGAGATGGTGGTAGGGGAGCGGGAGAGAATTCTCTGAGGAGGTGGTACAACAACTCCAGAGCTGGCGGGTGACCCGGCCCCACTGCATTTCTTCATCTTGGTTGAGCCAAATTTAGTGGCAGCGAAGGTGGCAGTGGTGAAAGTGATGGGTTGAGGGCGAGCAGTGGGAAGAGCGGTAGGTGGCTGCTGAGCAGAAAGGTAGGGCAGCCCACTGCTGGGCGGGGAAGGTGTAGAGGTATTGGAGGAATGGACAGCAGGGTCAGTGGGTGTACTGGAGCTGGGGTAGCTGAAGAGCCCGGGGCAGGACTGACCAGACAGAGGTGTCGGAGAGCTGGAGGACATGAGGGCTGGAGATGCTTGATTTCCAATTGGCACAAACACCTGAGCGTCTGGGTTGAAGCCCAAATTCTTGGCCTCCTCCACCTCTGCATCTCCTTTACCATCTCTGATCATCCCCTCAGCCCTCTCACTGTCACAGCCGAGGCCTGGAGGGTCCTCCAAGTAGAGCACCTTCACTGCCCCCTTCTCTCCAATCTGGTAGGAAACCTCATAAGGGTCGATCCACACACTGAGCTCTGCAGGAACATTTGCACGCACTTCTTCTGTGTCTAGTCCACTTCTCTTGGCAGCCAACTCCACCACAGGGTCCCTCGGTGCTCCCAAATGTATGCAGCGGAAGGCAGAGCCCCTGAGTGGGGCTTCGGGGTACCAGTGGCCTTCAAAACGAGACACCAGTATCCTCTCCAGCTCTTCACCAAACAGGTCAGCCCGACGGCGAGGCAGCTTGTTGTACAGGTAGGACACGATGAAGTTGAGGGCTACCTTCACTTCCAGATGCATGGCGGCACCCGCTTAGCACCGTCTTAGGAGCAAGTACTTAAAATGGTGGTGCTGAAACTGAGGCAATGCAAATAAGTTTTTCTTCTGGCTTATTGTAAAGTGTATGATTGTTGTAGTGTCACCATGGTAAAGGCACCTCGAAGATGGGGCAGCAGGTTGTGGTCTGTTTACGGTCACAAATAAGTAACAATGTTTTCAGGTTCCAACTGTGAAGATGGAAACAGAAGAGAGTAGTCATTTTACCTTGTGAGGACATGAAGAAGTAAGCTGCTATTCCATTGTTATCTTGCTGTATACAGATAATTGCAATGGTATAAAATGGACTGAGACCATATTTAATTGTACAGGAGCTGGAATGATTAAGTATAACACCTTACATTAACTTTTTAATTTCTAAATTACATTAGCCATGGTAAAACATTTGAAGGCCTTTGTTTATTTATACTAGAATTAGCATTTTACTGTAATCTTTTTATTTTTTAACAAAAAAAAATAAAAAAATCTCAAACATATCAATGTTGCATCCTGATAAAGAAATGCTGCCAAATCAACAGGAAAATGCAAGATCCTGCTGAAACGGCTTACTGAATGTATCAGTTGGTAAATTAATTGTCACACCTGAGCCTGAAATTTTGTGTCAGTTGATACAACCAACTGCAGGATATACCAGTTGATTTAACAGATGCTGTGTCGTCTCATAAATCCATTATAATCTGAATCCGATTGCATGGAGTGCCTACTGCTTAATGCTGTGACAGAGTCATACAGAGGCCATTCATCTCCATGCAAAGTTAAGCTGAAAAGAAGATTACATGTAAGATAAAAGAATAAACACCTCCCTGAGCAAGAAGTATAAAATGGCAGGACAGTTAATCGACTCCACAGAACACCAAGTCCCACCATGCAGTGCGTGCGATCACCCCCCTCCCCCCTACGTATGCACACAAACAATTCACTCACATTCCCTGCCAGATGGGGATTCGGCAGCTAAGATTAGAAAGAGGCTGCTGCTTTAAGACAATTCTAATGTTATTACAGATACAGCTGGATGCAGAAAGTGACAGTTCAACACGAGATTTACATTTTCCTTTTGCATGAAAAAGGTGACATTGAAAGATAAGATGGGGGCTGGTTGGGATGGGATATAAATAGGACCTCAATTTATATCGTCCGTGGTGCAAAGTCCTCTCTATCACCTGAGTTAAAACGAGTTATAGTGACTGTCAAAGAGGCTCTTCAAGCACGAGAGAATCCAATGGTCTATCACTTGCAGCAGTCATCATCATTAAAAACCTTGGGTGCACACACAGCTAAGCTATCTACAGCATCTACTGCATTTTGTTCCTCTCATTACAAAAAGGCAACAGCAAGATACAGAAGCTCCAATGTCATCCAATGACATTAGGGAATAACTCAGTTCATATGTACAGATTTATTGCTTTTGGGATGCAATGACTGGCCTAAAACACTGACCCAGCTTGCGATTTCATTAAATTGTATCAAAATGGTTCCTGTTTGAAAATTCACCTCATCGTATTCCTATTGGTATCCCTCACTCACAGATTGTTTTCCCATACAGTTTGAAGGAGCTGGATTTGTTTTTAAAGGCCTGTCGTTGCGAATCACTGCAAGAGCAGGATCACTGGTGCTATTTTTGTTTACATGGACTCATTATCAGAGCTGCAAATGTGTGACAGTCTGTGCTGCAAAGATTCCACTTCCAGTCAGGTTTGAACTACTGAGCAGCAGAGGCACAGTGATCTCACAATAAACACAAGCTACAATACATATATAGAAACAAAAGCCCATTCAGGTATTCTATAATTGCAAGTCGGGACAACACACACAGCCCTGCATAGACTAAAAGCCTACCTCTGACATGAATCTCAATAAGATGCAATAATACTAAATGAGTTTTGTCTCGTTGGCTCTTCTTAATAGGACTTTACTCTGTTTGTTATTCATAAACCCAGTGGATTTGGGAATATATTTCATATCAAGCTGCCAGATAGTGAAGGATTTATATGGCAAAAGGGGAGAGGGTGGAAAATATCAAGCTGGTTTGAATGTGTGTTGACATGCTGCGAGAATAAGGCAGCGGGGTCTACCTAAGGATTACTGCCATATGTCAGTCAAGAGGCGGCGGAGCAGAAAGGACACTGGTTTAGTTGACATGCAGGTGGAACACCCCTCCTCGTCAAAATGTCGCTATAAATTAAATGATGTAGCTAATAGAGTGGTGAACAGCCTGTCGGCCCGGTATGTGCAGTGAGCAATGAAGAATAAACAATCTTCAGCATAAACAAGTCCGAATAAAAACCAGAGAAGAGCTATGACAGCAGCTCACACTTAGACAGTCACGTCCGCTAATATATCAAACAGAGCTAGGACAAAAACAAAAAGCCGTGTCTTCATTCGATGGCGGACACAGCAGTTATTCATTACAGTTGGCGCATTTCAATGAATAACCGAGGAAAAACTCCAACACACGGTGACATGCAGTTAGATATTATAGTAAAATGAGCCCATCTCGTGCCGCTGACAGTTAATTACTTACCTATCCTTTCTGATGCTTGAGCTTGACTTGTACTCCTGCGTTTCTGTTTTAAATCCCTTGTGTTGTCTTGGATCTCAGGGGTAATGTGTCGAGTCGCCGGCTCAGGTGCTGACCGGAGGATGTTTGCCACCTGAGTGTGGTTGCTGGATGTTCAGTGCTGCCCCAGTCCTCTGATGGCTGGATGGTTTTGGCCAGTTTGTCTGGAGCTGACAGTTTTCATGGAGGATCCACTGAAACTTTCCTGTTTGACAACCCGGCGTATTTATACACTGTGACTCGCCCACAGCCCCGTGACGACGGGCACTACTTTCCTCACATTACAATGGAGGCCGCTTCGCAATTGTTATCATCTATATTTTCTTCAAATAACTATATTCATGATGTGTGTTTTCCTGTCATGAAATCACTATATATAATTTGAGCCCTTAGTCTTTTTAAAAAAAAAAATAGTATGTAAAATATTAACATGATACACCCCACTTTCAGTCTTCATTGAAATGTAACGACAGAAAAAAAGGACGTTTTTGTCTTCATGTAAAACTCAAGTTTAGCCAGGTGGCTCTAGTTTTTTTGGCGGCGGGATATTTGTAGTTTCCTACGGTGCGGACCAATTTGCTAAAAATATAAGGAGTGATAGCAACAGAGTCTCTATTGGCTGAGAGGGGGGAGGACCCGCACATTATAGGGCTGCAGCGTCCATCAGCCAACCACAGAGACCGGACTCTCACCGGGGGCTTGTGGGAATTGAAGTTCTTCTCGTTTTCTAGTATGGGATTAATAGAGTATTCAGTGATTTCGTTGCTGTCCATATATTTCAATTGTGTGAAACGAAATAGTTTTGTATTTAATTAATTATAACGTTCCTCTAATGTCGAATATCTATTTACGTCATTGGCCCTCAATTTTCTTTAGAGCTTGTTATCTACTTTAACATATTCATTTCTTTTAATTACAGTTGAGCTGTATAGAAAACCTAAGTGGAAAAATCTAATTCATCATTTTTATCATCAAGTAAAAATTATTAAAGAAAAGATCGGAAAATAAATAAACACCTTTTTATCATATTGGAGACGGAAATAGAGCAACATTAAATATGCTGATAAATGTGATCTATTTTTAAAGAGAATAATATTTAAGTCCTAGTCCCAATGGACGAAAGTATTTTACTGAGAAGTAGCAACACAAAAATATACAATTCCTCGATTAAAATCATGACTTCACAGGCACGAAAATGTAGCCTAATGAAAGTACCATGAAAGTAAAAAGCACTTGTTCTGCAGCAGAATGCCTCCGAAGGGAGAGTTACGTTATTATTAGATTATTATCATTGCAAAGTTACTATAAATGTCAAAATATAGCATTTTCTGCAGGGACCTCGTGTAAGAGGAGAAGAAAGTAGAAGCACTCTGGTTCAAGTATTTAAAACTGAACTATTTAAAATTGTGACATGTAGAAGTCATGGGAATTGAGTGACCACAATAGCAAAAGCAAAGAAAACAACAACAATAAAATAATAATAAGGAGAAGAAAAACAACAACAACTACAATGTCCTTTTAAGGCTTATATTATACAATCACGGGATACTTAAAGCGGTGACATCATATCAAGGCGACACTCATCTTTGTCAGTGAACAAAATGGCGTCATACTGTTTGACTGTCTCTAGGCTACGGGTAAGACAACGTTTTTTTTTAACTTTTACAGAATATTTCACGGCCCCACCATAGAGTCAAATGTGACAATGGACACATGCTGCTGTGTGCTACAGCCGCCATCGCTTATCTTTGACGAGTGGCGGGTTGAGGTAGAGCAGAGTCAGCTTTGCGCCGCCGTCCGTCAGGTCACAGTGTCCCGGTAGAGTCCGGGCCGGGAGGCGGTGTAACGGTTACAAATCTCGTCTGACTTAATGACGACCAACAGAAAATCCCATGATTTATAATAACAGTGTGCAAATCAGTAAACATCACAACCGAGTAGTGGCTGTAAAAGCACCGAAGCGTCCTAATGTTTGCAAGGTGATCACAAGGTTACGGAGTTTTCTTAGCGGCCGTTCACACCTGACAGCTGGGGCTGATGCTCAGCGGCTTTCCGGTCACATGTCAGATCATGTTTATTTTGAGAAACCTTGTTCTCCAATTCACAGCAATTTACTGAAAGGGCTTATGATTAGGTTTTGTTATGGAGCATCTACTCGTATGATAAATGTTTTTGTAATAATTTGTATTATTATTATTGAGAAGACAAATGGCAAAGGTCAATTACCAATCAAACTATCATACACACAAACATTCACATGTGCCTACATCCATTGGATCCACAGCTAAATACCATGTAGCATAAATGCAAAAAGAAATTAGAGGGAGGACACTATACCTGTTATTTTACACCATAATGAGGATTAGGTTAGACAAAATGGTGGCCAGAACCTAATAAAACTTTATGGTCAAGTCTTGAGCATAGTACAAAAGTCTGCAGTCTCTCATTTTAAATGTTACATTGATTATTTGCATTATGAAGTTTTGAGCTACCAATAATATGAGGCAAATAACACTAAGACTTAACTGTTCATTCAGACAGATTCTTCATTGTCCACTTGTTATTGACAAAATCTACTGGTTCAAACACTGAATCTGCTGCCAAACAAAGTGGCAATGTGTTATGGTGTTACTACATTGGAAGCTCTAAGGTTCTCTTTCAAGACCTGATGGAATGTGTAAGCCTGTACCTGAATGTGGTTTGTGTGACTTGACAGAAATTCTCATCTTTTAGGCTTTTGAAACAATAGTTGCAAGGTAGCAAAGGCACTGGATGTTTCAAGATGGATAGAGATGGAGTGATTGATCGATTTATTTTATTGACCCTGAGCTGCGAAATTTTTCAAAATGATGAATTCTGTGATGAAATTGAAAAGGTAATATGTGATGTCAGACTGATCATTTACTCTCAGACGACTATGCTTAGCATATCAAAACATGAGCACAGAAATAGCATACCATGAAATGCTCTATATCTGGTATCTGAAGCAAACATTTAATTTGCAGATGTCAAGTACAGGTGTGAAGGTTCTGTAATGGATCCCATACTGATTTTTAAGACTATAGTTATGTACCTTTAGTGCTCAGACACAGGTAACTGTGTAGAAGACAGTTGAATCCGCTCAAAGTACTGGACTGACAGAAATAGTTCCTTGAATGAGGTGAACTTTGACCTACATAAACTTTTACCCACTCTTCTGTGAGTGGAGTGACTTTCCACTGAATAGCAAACTGAAGCACGGATATTAAATGACTCATTATAGCTGGATTAAAAATTACACTTTTAATGTATATCACAGGATCAGCCACTGTATCAAGAACTTGAAAGCCACTACTCTAATGGTTCTTTTGCTGGCACAAGACATCAATTTATTAAAAAGACATAAATTTATTAAGAAGCAGTGTCCTGATTAAATGTTCTGGTATTCAGTCAATTCAATCTTAGGTTTCAGCCAGATAAATGATGCAGTCTGTGTGTATGTAATGTAAGTGTGTTGTTTAGATAATGTAACAGCATATTGCATACTTAAAGATGAAAGTTATTGAAAGAAAGCTGTTATATTTTGTCTACAAAGAGATGATTAAAGAACCTGTTATGACTAACAGGAAAAAATCCTGATAAGCAGAGGCAGTTTTCACAAGTAAGCACCAAAAAACCGGAACAATTTTTCAACATGCAAGAGAGTTACCAGGCCATTCTGTCTCCACTGCCCATGCTTGCTGGTATTTACATTTCAAGAAAATATATTGGAAATAGATTCTAGTATTAAAACAGAATGGAGCAAAGCTTTTCTCGGCAGATGTAGCTGCTGTGTAGCTACAGTGTTAGTATTGATTGAGTTGTATATGTCTTGTTTGTGTCTCGCACCAGTGCTGGAATAGAGCTAACCAATCTACAAAGCCCTTTGTTACCAAAATGGAGGATTAGTCTTAGGCTACAGTTTTACTGGTTGCCCTTGCCCAGTGTCCAATGTTTCACCTAGCCCCACTTCCTATAGTCTCTGGTCATGTGTTCCACTGTTCCAGCATTTAATTGCCTCTCTTTCTACTCCAGAGTTATTATGCAATTTAAAACTTGCATGTGTTTTCCGAACTGTTCAATAAAACTTTGTTTATGGTGCTATTTCTCAAAATTATTTTCTTTTTCCTCTGGTCTAGCTGGCCCTTGGAACAGGGGCGAGGCCATTTCATGTCTCCACAGCCTTAAGCGCCAAAGCAAAGGTGGCCATGAGCCGCTTTGAACCCGGCTCCACCATTAACTATGAGAAGATGCACGACAACATTCTTACTGTGCGGCGGAGGTCAGCAGCGATTGTCCTTCTCAGAAATACACATACCCAGAGTCCTTGTTTACCATGGTTTGGCTCGCAAGGAATAGCTGGAGTTTATTACAGCTACACAGTAAATCTCATGACATTTATAGTGCCAACTTGTCTGAGCTAGCAGGGCCCAGGAGTTCACTTTGACTGACCTGGTGTTCCCATTCTACATAGTTGTCCTCATGCTTTAAATCAAGAGCAGGAAAAGCCTTTTGTCATATTAACTTTTGAAGGGACAGTCTGATCAAAATGTTTGTGTTCCTGATAAGCTACAAGTTCAGGATTTTATTTGATTCTTCTGCAACTGGCCATACATAGTATTTCATTGGAAGGACTAATTATTAGAATCTATTAGCCAAACTGATACATTTCAAAGAATCTCAGAATGTTAAATTGTTATTCAAGTGATGTGGAAAATTAGTCCAGCTAACCAAGATAGTTTATCAGATTCTACAAAATACTCACGTTTGCCACAAACCTGCCTCACCAGGCTCAACAGGCCTCTCACTCTGTCGGAGAAGGTTGTGTATGGTCACCTTGATGATCCAGCAGGACAGGAGATCGACCGTGGCCGTACATATCTACGCCTGCGTCCAGACCGTGTTGCTATGCAGGATGCTACAGCTCAGATGGCAATGCTTCAGTTCATCAGCAGTGGTCTACCCAAGGTGGCTGTTCCCTCCACCATCCACTGTGATCACTTGATTGAGGCTCAGATCGGAGGGGCTCAGGACCTGCAAAGAGCCAAGGTTAGCAGCTTTATGTTTACTGGACATTTCCAAGGGCCATGAACAATGGACATGTTCTGCCAAGAGTCTTATTTTCTTGACAGACTGCTTTATAACTGTGCAAGTTAAAAAGCTCTGGTTTAGGGTCAGGGGAAAGGGTCAAGAGGTGGTTCATATGTAACAGTCATATTCTCTATCTCTCTCACACGCACACACACACACACACACACACACATTTGATACCCACATTAGTAGAAGACAACACTAAGCCTGTGACTGTGCAAATGTCCCATTAATGTGTTGGAAACAGGCAATTATGGATAGGCTGTACAGCTTCATACATCTCTCTGACTTTTCATTCACCTTTTCGTGAGGTTTTACAGTTACAGTCAGTTAACACACTGTGTGGAATAAAAGCCAATTCTATTATGAGTAGTGTTTATACAGTCCAGTTGCAAGGGGCGTAATATTTTGTTTTACAGGTTTGTTTAAAACCTTTTTTTTTTTTTTTTTTTCAATTTTCAGTTAAGCAATAGTTTAAACATTTTAACAATACTTGGCCAGCATATTTCTCTCATCAAGCAGTGATTCATGTTTCAGAGGCAGCAGTCTTTAACAGCTGTATATGGAGACAATAATTAAATACTGTCTATTGTGCATTTCATTGTTTAATTGTTTAGTTCAGAATCAGAGAGTTTCAAATTCACCTCATCTTTGGAGGTTCGCTTTTCTAACAAAGTTAAGGATTAAGTGGTACCTTATTTATAGTTACATGACAATAATCTCAGAAGAATCTATGACTCCAATACTCTGAACACAGGAAATTAACCAGGAGGTGTACGACTTCCTTGCAACTGCTGGTGCCAAATATGGAGTTGGCTTCTGGAAACCAGGCTCAGGGATCATCCATCAGGTAAATACATTACTTTATAATGATACTGTAAATGGCTTTTCTAACCACAGCACTCCCCAGAGTGCAGAGTAATCACAATCATTCCTTATTAATTGCGCAGTGTCAGCAGTTAATCAGCATGGAGTCAATATACCTGCTGTCTAGGCTTTGAGAAACTAATTTCTAGGAATGTTGTGCATCTTGGAAAAATGTTTAAAGTCAGGGAAGGATAATCACTGACCATTAAACCATCCATTCTTTGGCAAGATCATCCTGGAGAACTATGCTTACCCTGGAGTGATGCTGATTGGTACAGACTCTCACACTCCCAATGGCGGTGGCCTGGGTGGCATCTGTATTGGAGTGGGTGGAGCTGATGCCGTAGATGTCATGGCTGGGATCCCTTGGGAGCTCAAGTGTCCTAAAGTGAGTTTTTGGCATCATCTGATATCTTTTAATATGATTTGAATCTAATTAACTTTCACTGTGTCAGCCCTGTTAAAAGCCACTAAATGCCTCCACAAAAGTCTCTTATCTGTTTGTACTCTCCGTCTGTTGAAGCCTGTGTGCTTTTCTCCCTCAGGTGATTGGAGTGAGGCTGACAGGCACTTTGTCTGGCTGGACCTCTCCAAAGGATGTCATCCTGAAGGTGGCTGGCATCCTGACTGTCAAGGGTGGCACTGGAGCCATTGTGGAGTATCATGGACCTGGAGTTGACTCAATATCCTGCACTGGTAAAGACTAGATACATCACAAAAAGCATTCAAAGCAAATTTAACTACAATAGTTTTATGGCCATATAATTATTTGGTTAAAAAGACTCTTGGTTTTTCAGGAATGGCTACCATCTGTAACATGGGTGCTGAGATTGGAGCCACTACGTCTGTTTTCCCCTACAACCACCGCATGAAGACATACCTGGACAAAACCGGCCGTGGAGGTGAGTTATTTACTGTACTTGTCTCCGTATCCTTACTCTTTATTCTTTGTATCTTGCCTCCAGCTTGTATCTTTCCTCATTCCCTCTCAGAGATTGGTTCCTTGGCTGATCAGTTCAAAGATGACTTGGTGCCAGATGAGGGCTGTGAATACGACCAAGTGATTGAGATTAACCTGAGCGAGGTGAGTTAATACATTTCTCTGACTTTCATTATCTAATGCGCAACATTATTATTGGCATGTCCCAATTTCATGCCATGGTCAAGCAGTATTTTAAGTACGACAATGTAAATTACATTTCCAAAGAGATGTGTAAAAAAGATTAAAATAAAATAAAATACAATACCTCTGTTTTCCAATACCTTTCTAAATCCGTTTAATGAAGTCCCAAACATGAATTGAGTGTTTACCAGCTTTGAGCAGCTTATCCATTTCCTCACAGTGCTTAGCATTGTGTAAGAATAACATCAATTAACACAACACTCAGATTAACTGTATTTAACTCCCGTCTGGTTGTACATAGATCATTTCGTCACTTTTCCATTATGAGTGTGCTACATACTGATACTGCTTAGGAAAATAGTATGAATTTAGAGTGTACCCTGCATACCCTGCCACCATATTACATGGTGTGAGGCTACATGTGTTTGGCCAATTCAGTATTATTAAATGATGATTGATGATGATTATTCATTAGCTATCTTTGGACTCATTAACTGAATAACTATCCTAGGTACTGAAGTTGGGCAGAAGCCAAAATTGTATGGCTATCACCAAATATCACTGACCTACAATGTAAAAGCTTTCGTGAGATGATTTTAATTGAAAAACACAGCACCGACTAAGTCACTGACTGTTGGTTTGTCTTGCTCTGGATCATGCGGTTGTGATGGTGCATGAGGCAGCATCCATGCTCATCAGTGTTCCTCTTTTCAAAGTTTCCAAATTTAGAGGAAAATATTTATACCAGAGACAAACATGTCCCACATCATCAAAATTATGACTGCCCTTCATTCTGCCTTTGGTTCCTGTCTTAACAGTTGAAGCCCCATATCAACGGACCCTTCACCCCCGACCTTGCCCACCCCGTGTCCGATATAGGGGCCATAGCTAAGAAGAGTGGTTGGCCCCTGGAGGTTAAAGTTGGTCTGTATTTGTGACACAATGTTTTGCAATTTTTTATATTTTTAATGCTTAATCTAGTGAAAATTTATATTTCTTTCTTCTAGCACTAGCTATGTTACTGAGTAGATATGTTTAGATCACATTCCAGCATTGTAGTTGATAGTCCTCCAGAGTGAGTTAATAGGAGTACTGAATGAACGCAGTAGATGACTACTTCAAGCTGAACACTGTAACTCTATACTCCTTCCTTTTAGCTTCCTTTCTCATTTTACAAACATTGAACTTCTCTCTTACAGGTCTGATCGGCAGCTGCACCAACTCGAGCTATGAGGACATGGGCAGAGCTGCCTCTCTGGCCAAGCAGGCTCTGGATAAAGGTCTGAAGTGCAAAGCCCAGTTCACAGTCACCCCTGGTTCTGAACAGATCCGTGCCACTATTGAGAGGGATGGATATGTGAGTCACAGTCTCACCAAAATTAAGTGATAAAGTTAGTTAAATTTAAAGAGTGACAATTTTTTAAACAAAAGATTTGTATTTAATTCTCTGTCTGAAAATCAAATTTTCTCTTGCATAGGCCAAGATCCTGAGTGAAGTTGGTGGGATTGTACTTGCCAATGCTTGTGGACCCTGTATTGGACAGTGGGACAGGTGAAATCATCACTTGTAAATATGATTTTGCCTCACAAGTAGCAAGGTCATGACAGATGCTTAGTGTGGCCTTCCAAGACTTGGGCACAGGGAGAAATGTGAATTACTCGTCAAATAAAATAATCCATGAAATCTCAGCAAAACATTCCTCAGATTATTATTCTGACAACGTTAGTGACCTTTGGCACATTCAGATCAATATCCCTCCTCACCAACTCTGGTAAACTGATGACTGGAATTCTAGTGAAAATACTGAGCAAAATCATGATCCCCAGCGGTGAATACTGCTGGTTTTGTAGACCTTTCTCACCACTGCACCAAGAAATATCGTTCAGAAAAGTCATTCATCCTCATCAAAGCTAAATGCTTCATGTTCACTTGATGAAGTTCCAACAGAGGCAAAAACTACAAGCTTATATAAAAAATCTTCTAAACAAATTCATGTTCATATTGTTGGATGTATGGATCATTAAAACTGTTTTGAAACAGATGCACACAGTATCTGTGTATAGAGGGAAGTGTGAAAATCTAGAATTCCTAAATTACGAAGGTAAATGAAATGTGTCAGAATAATAAGCCTTGTGTTTTGTGTGTAATTCAGGAAGGATGTGAAAAAAGGTGAGAAGAATACTATCGTCACGTCGTTCAACAGGAACTTCACTGCCAGGAATGATGCTAACCCAGCGACTCATGCTTTTGTCACCTCTCCTGAGGTAAGAATGACTGTGCACTGTGAATGTCAAGGAAAGCACAACCCTCAGGAATTCATAATTTCATCTGCATCAATACACAAGATCAGTGAAGTTCAAATACACAGCATAGTGGGCATATGTCGGTGAATTAATTTACCCCAAAAAATACAATTAGTGATAATTGTGCACACCACCTCTCAGATGTACAGATTATGACACACTTTTACTGGCTGCTAATTATTCTGTAATTCTATGTAGATTGTCACTGCCTTGGCCCTCGCTGGGACCCTCAACTTCAACCCTGAGACTGACTACCTAACTGCTCCTAATGGAGAGAAGTTTAAGCTGGAAGCCCCCAGTGGTGACGAGCTCCCGTCCAGAGACTTCGACCCAGGCCAGGACACCTACCAGCACCCCCCAGCTGAGAGCAGCTCAGTTAAGGTGACACTCTTTCCAAGAGTCATTTTCAAGACTTGGCTATCTAACGAGCACACCACTAGCAAGACATATGAGTTTGAATCAGTGCACAAAATGATACAAATTAACAGAATTATGGAGGCTTATTAAGACAAATGTGTAATGTTGCTCAGGTGGATGTGAACCCCTCCAGCAACCGTCTGCAGCTGCTGGAGCCTTTTGACAAGTGGCATGGAAAAGACCTGGAAGACATGAAGGTCCTCATCAAGGTGAGCTAGGAAAATTACACAGGCACAGACTAAATAACAATTTTACTGTCAACAAATGATATGAAAACAAGTCTGGGATGGCTTATTCTTCTGTGCCTCGGAGTTTGATTGTTGTCCAGAAATAGAAACGCAGTACTGAGCTGCACCCTGGCTCCTGGTTACATGGGCACTAAAGGTTATTTTGAGTCAATCCCACATGCAGTCATGCTCAAGAAATAATCAATGCACTGGACTGGATTCATTTGTGGCTGAAAATAGTAAATAGAGTTTATGTGTGAATAGGTCTTATCTAATGCTAAAAACTGCAGTGCTCAGCAGTGGAAGTGAATTATTTAACATTTTTTAAAAGTGAAACTATATAACTGTAAATAGTTTTAAAGGATTTTCATAAAGATGTGATAAGGAGCTGAGGGAAAGAGATTTTAAAATGTAACTCCCACTGCTTTCCCTTTCTCCTTCATCTTCTGCAACTCGCCCTCCTCCTTTCCTTTGCGACTAAAGGTTAAGGGTAAGTGCACCACTGATCACATCAGTGCAGCTGGCCCCTGGCTCAAATTCCGGGGACATCTGGACAACATCTCCAACAATCTGCTGATTGGTGCTGTCAACATTGAGAATGATGCCGTCAACAAGGTTAAAAATCAGCTGACTGGAGAGTACGGCGGCGTGCCAGATGTGGCCCGCCACTACAAGGTGAGTTTGACAGGGAACAAATTTTTGTTGATTATTTATTTTACACCAATCATTTACTGTGTTGTTAAATAAAAAAGCCCCTGGCAAAATTATAATTTGTTATTTTCCCAGCAAACGCTTCCTCAATTTCACATCAAGCACTTTATTTGTCTTGTTTTCATGCAAAGCACTCTGAATTGGCCTGCTGTTCATAGTTCCTATTCAAATAAACTTCTTTTGCCTTTATTCACATGCTCTGTGTCTTTTGTGCAGTTTCAATTTTCCTTTTATATTTCTTTTCCTCTATGATTCAGGCCAATGGAGTGAACTGGGTGGTGGTTGGAGATGAGAATTATGGAGAAGGATCCAGCAGAGAACATGCTGCCCTGGAGCCACGGCACCTTGGAGGACGTGCCATTATCGTCAAGAGCTTTGCCAGAATCCACGGTGAGTTTCAAAAAAAGTGAGCAAATGATCATCTGCGTAGTTCCATTCCACAAAAAACTGTTGATTTTTTTTTTACAACTGATTTGTGTTTCCTCAGAACTAACAGAAAACAGATGTAGTAAAAATGTAAACTAATTTACCATTATCACAGCCGCTGATCAATGAAATTCATACACAGACCAGTTTGCCTTATTCACCATGATCTTGTATACATGTATTTGTGTACAACAGGTATTCTTATCAGACATGTCAGACAGAAACCATCTCTGAAAACCTAATGAAAGTGCAGTTTAACGCTAGTTTGAGTTTCTCACTGTTAGCACTTTGTTTTCTTTTTTTCATTTTATCTTGCCTTCCTCACAGAGACTAACCTGAAGAAGCAGGGCCTGCTGCCTCTAACGTTTGCTGACCCCAATGACTATGACAAAATTTGTCCAGATGACAAGATTTCAATCACCGGCTTGAGCTCTTTTGCCCCCGGCAAGGTGAGCAATCTTCTTTAAGGAGACATTAATCCAAAGGACAACCCAGCCTCTCCAAACATCATGGTAAAGAAAAACTGAATAAATGATTTACACATGATTCATGTTTTGCTCCTGTTCCCCCTCCAGCCCCTGACAGCAGTGATCAAGCACAGCGATGGCAGCCAGCAGTCCATCTCTCTAAATCACACCTTCAATGAGACACAGATCCAGTGGTTCAAGGCTGGTTCCGCCCTCAACAGGATGAAGGAGCTCCAGTAGATGGTGGCATGAGGAAGGTGGGGCCTGCAGGGGCCAGTGAGGGGGCTTGGCGTGGGTTCAGAAGGGGGAAAGCAGGGGCCTAGAGAGGGGCATTACAAAATTTAACAATGGACCAGCATGACTTGCTTCAGTCATGCTAAGTAATAGAAGGAACACACACACACAAGGTCGCTGTACAGATGGAAAGCGCACACACTCTCATGAGCACATATAAACACAGACAGGATTACTGTGACATTACTCTTTGTCGACAGGCAGACTTGCACAAATGCACTCAAACAGTCACACACAACTGAAATTCATCAGTGTGTGTGTCTGTCACACTGTATCGTTTGCACTAGCAGCTTATTTGTTGATTTAGTATTCAGCTGATGATTTCATATTTGTCCATTAAATAGGGTGGTGCTGCCCAGTCTTTCAGATACATTGGCATTACTACTGTATTTAAAACGAATTTTTTTAATTTCACCAAAAGTCCTTGCAGAAAGAAAGATTTGGTTTAAGCATTAACATGGAAATATAGTTCTTAATCCGATACACTGTACTGTCGTAGTGTGCGAACCTGATTCACACTGATGATTATTTAAAATGTTGGGGAAGCAGTAAAGAATCAACAAGTTCCAATTTTAATATTTTTATCTCTAAAATCCACAAGACCAGCCATTTTTGTACTCCATTGTATCTACTTTTTAATGGCATTCCTTCCAGAGTTGTCCAACTCGAATGTATGAATTTTCCCCTTTTTCTCTGCACACTTGTGTGTCATGGTGATAAACTTCAGGGCTCTCTGTATTTCATTACAATTCCTGACTTGAACAAGTTTTTACAGGGCCTCACTGTAAACAAACCAGGATCACTTTTTTACTGTAAGCAACAAATCCTCCAAGCTCATAAGACTAGAGCTACCCAGCTCTCACTTGGTCTGAAATATTAAGTTTCACGCTGCTATTATTGCACTTTTCATTTCCATCAGTTAACACATGAATGTCTGTTCTCCCCCTGCTGCTCTTCTAATGTTTGCATTTTGTCTTTTTGCATGATATAACACCCCATTATGTGAAAATGTTTCTGTGCAGTGTCTCTGACTGGGACAACAAACCAGAACACAAAGGGCTGTTATGTTAGAACTTTTTTCCATTTGTACTTTGTATGTGTTTGTGTGTGTGTGTGTGTCTTTGTGTGTATAGAAGACGCATGATTTATTTTCTAAATTTATTAGCTTTTTTTTTTTTTATATATATATATATATATCAGGTCAACATCAGTCTGTGTTCTATGCATCTGTCTGCCTCTTCTTGTTCCTGCTGCCTCCCTTTGTAATCACCAGGCTGGCTCATGCAGTCCAAACCTAAACCTGATGTTTGGTGAAGGAGGCTGTTGTCAGGTTTGTGTTGATAGACAGTAAAACTAGGCAAGATTTAACTGCAAATTCTGTTATAGAGTATACACAAGAAATCCTTTGTGCCCAACTGTGTAATTAAAACTTTCTGTGTGTCCAGAGAAACCTCCACACTTATATAGTAGATCTATATTCCAACTAGATAAATTTTGCTGATCAGTTGCTCATCCAGTTTATTATATTGCTGTGGTTTCTCTGTTAAACACCCAGTTTTTCAGTTAGTCCATATCCTCATCTGGAGATGACAGTGTGTGAAATTGCCTGGTGTACTACCTGTAATGGGAGATGGCAGGCTGTGTTTGTCTTTGAACAAATTTTTGTTGTTGTCTTTTTTAAATCAGATTGAGGTTTGGTCCTCTACAGCATGGGAAGGCCTATGGTCGTCTCACACAAACTAACGCACAATCTAGTGTCCAGATGCCTGTACACTAGCACTTTGTAGAGTTTAGCTACAAGGTGTACTTTGCTATGTGTCGTATTCCCCCCCCCAAAACATCTTCCTCTTCAGCTTACATTTCTGTGGTGTGTGACTCCATACAGCTTATATAATACTCATTATTGAGACACATGTATTCACACGGTAGAAAGATCTAGATTCAATAACATTCTTATATTTATATATATATGGCTTGGATCTGTGTGCAACTGATATGCTGTATAGCTGCACTTTGTACAGTGATGTGTACATAAATGATAAATCTTTATATAGATATATATGTAAACAGACTGTAACATGCTGTATGCTTCTTGTCTAAATGAGAGATGTTGACTCCATTTGTGACCGCTTGTAGTAGTGTCATCATATAGATGATATTGGTCTTTATTAAACTGAATCTCCATTAATCTAATGGTATGACGGACCAGGTGACACGTGGATTGTGTGTTAAACGAAAGCACAAGGATTTGATTGTAGCTGCTGGGTACTGTTGGCTTTTGATAATGAAAAGGGACTTGTTACTTTGGAGGAAGAGTAAGCAGCACCCCAACTTAAAAGACTTTTTGCACATTAATGATTCCACATATGACTATTTAGCTGTACAAAAACCTACCTGATCAGCACATTGAGAATCATCACATTCACTATCTTCTGCCCTCACTAAGCTAATCTTTTGGATATTTTAACACTCCTGATGAGGGTATCAGATTTACTGCCAAAGATACCTAGTGAAAATATTAACAAGTAGTAGTTACCAAGGAGTTGTGTTTAAATCACTCATCAATATTCATGAGACATTTCATTATGTTCAATATTACTTTATTACATTAGGATGTTGTTTCCTGACCGGTATCTTTAAAATACTGAATGATTTTATCATATTTCTTCTGTCAGCAGCTGCTTGTGAAACGGTTTGCTTGTACAGTGATGTAAGATACTACTTTAATGTTCATGGGTTCAGCAAATCCAATGATGTTGTTGATGAAGGCATTGTGTAAATAAGAATGAAGTATGAGACGATGTTATTTCATAGGGATGGTTCCTTTCCTTTTCCTTTTAAGCATGATTTTTGAAAAAATTATTTGAAATGCCTGCAGTTTTGTAGCTTGTGAGATTTCAAATATCCCGGGATTTACAATAACAGTATATTAATTAATATATTAATAAAGATAAAATTCTGACGTAAATGTTTCAGTTTGTGATTGTCAATCGTGATGTTGATTACTCTGGTCCCTGCAGGTCATATTGATCATATAATTATTTTTCATCGTCTTATGAGTGCAGCACCTGTACATTGTCTTAAAATGGTCAAAGATAATGTACAGTATCCTCTAGCTTTGAACTTACCATTCACCTTTAGTAAATTAAAATATAATAATTTCATATTATTTCTCTTCATACATGTCATGTAAAAGCATGGAATATAAAGAGCTTGTTAGCTAAATCCAAAGTATCGTAAAAAAAAAATGTTTGACTGTACCTTTAAGTTTTGCAGCTTGCCGTAAAAGCGCGCTGTCGCAAATAATCACATGGGGGCAACATGGCCGCTCAGGCTTAGCTGCAGCTGGATGTGTTTCTTGTGGGTTATTATTATCTCCATGGTGAGCAGTTGTTGATGATCATCTTCACTCTGCTTGTTCGTGAAGAAGAAAAGCAGTAAATGCTCCCGAGGAACAAGCGGCTCGTCCTGTCGTCGGACTGACAGCTCAGGCCGGTTGTTGGACCTCAGGTGGTGTGTGTGTGTGAGAGAAGGGGAGTGAGTCCCTGCTGACAGTCAGCATCATGTTTGTGTTGGTGGAGATGGTCGACACAGTCCGGATCCCTCCGTGGAACTTCCAGAGTAAACTGAACGAAGCAATCGCTGAAGAGCTCAACAAGAAGCTGGCCAACAAGGTGTGTCCCCCCCCCGAGGAAAGAAACCAAGCCCTCTGACCTGTAAACAGCATAAGTAACAACAGACAACAAACTATCGTCACAGTTTTCTCTAAAATGTCCAAAAGTAAACATTACATTACATTAGATCAC